>CM053030.1:514267189-515684689 GCA_028564925.1 Lithobates sylvaticus
TACACCCAAACCAAAATTACGTCCTTTTTTTCTCACAAATAGAGATTTATTTTGGTGGTATTTGATTATTTCTGCAGTTTCAATTTTTTGCGCTATAAACAAAAAAAGTCAATTTTGAAAAAAAAATAACAATATTTTGTACTTTTTGCTGAAATAATTATCCCCATTTTTTTAAAAAAAAGCAAATCTTTTCTCAGTTTAGGCCGATACCTATTCTTCTACATATTTTTGGTAAAAAAAATCGATACAAGCGTATATTGATTGCTTTGCACAAAAGTTATAGCGTCTACAAAATAGGGGATAGATTTATAGAATTTTTATTATTATTTTTTTTTTACTAGTAATGGCCGCGATCTGCGATTTTTATCGTGACTGCAACATTATGGCGGACACATCAGACAATTTTGACACATTTTTGGGTCCATTGGCATTTATACCATACCAATGCACTGATTACTGTAAAAATATCACTGGCAGTGAAGGGGTTAACACTAGGGGGCGATCAAGGGGTTAAATGTGTTCCCTGGGAGGTGATTCTAACCGAAGGGGGAGGGGACTGACTAGAGGAAGTGATGGATCGTGGTTCCTAGCTAATAGGAACTCACGATCTGTCACTCCTCTCAGAACAAAACATGGATTTGTGTGTTTACAAAAATTCCGTGTTCTGTCCCTCGTGCCCGCGATCGCTCGTGGCCGGTCATCGCGACCGTTGGCCACGAGCATGGGCTCCCTCGCTGTGCAGTGGGCGTGCTCACCTGCGATCCCGATCCAGCGAGCCGGTGTATAACTATGACAGTTCGCGGGATCGTGCCAGTGACAGTGTAATGATGGCGGCTGGTCGGCAAGCGGTTAAACCTGACCCTTTTATTACCACTTTAAAAGTGACACATCCTGAAAATACATCAGTGCTCTGTTATACGTGATATAGTGTTTGCCCTTAAACCTTAAAGCAGGATAATTCACATGAATGAATTTTTAGGGAGCATTTCTTCTAAAGGTGTATCCTGCCAGGAAAGTCCCAACGCGTTTCAGTGTGATCTCTTAGAGCAGGGGTCTTCAAACTACGGCCCTCCAGTTGTTCAGGAACTACAATTCCCATCATGCCTAGTCATGTCTGTGAATGTCAGAGTTTTGCAATGCCTCATGGGATGTGTAGTTCTGCAACAGCTGGAGGGCCGTAATTTGAGGATCCCTGTCTTAGAGAATACTCATGGGGGGGGGGGGGGGGGAATGGACAAAGAAAGACATATCACAATTATATTGCCATCAAACATAGATCAGAGCATACTTAACCCCACAAGACCCAAATATAGAAGAAAATGCCATTACCCCCATAACCCCTGAATGTCCAAAGAACCAATAGTACGCATCAACAGGCCCGCGAGGGACTGCTGGGACTATCCTCCTCCGCCCAGTGAGAGCCACCAATTGGGGAGCAGCCATAAAAATCCACTTATCGCACTTGGTAGAAGCGTGTTCACAAAGTTGTCACAACTCCTTTAAAGCAGTAAAAACATAGTTTTGAGGCCTCAAATGAGTAATAAATATACTATCCACCAATCCGTCTCCAATATGTGTGACCGTTCCCAGAGAGGTAATGGGTTGGAGCTGTCAGAGGGGACACTTGTAATGGTGACAACTCACTACTCTACTGTGGTCACTGCATGTAATATACTGCATACGAGACATGTGCACACTGAAATATTTTGTGTCGGAATTTCGTTTTCGTCCGAAAAATACATTTATTTAGTTACTCCCGAAATTCTTTTTTATTTATTTCGTTTTTCGTTAAAAATTGCATTCGTCCGAAAATCCAAATGAATTAACCGCTTCAGCCCCGGGCGATTTTACCCCCTTCCTTACCAGAGCACTTTTTGCGATTCGGCACTGCGTCGCTTTAACTGACAATTGCACGGTCGTGCAACGTTGCACCCAAACAAAATTGACGTCCTTTTTTTCCCACAAATAGAGCTTTCTTTTGGTGGTATTTGATCGCCCCTGCGGTTTTTATTTTTAGTGCCATAAACAAAAGAAGAGCGACAATTTTGAAAAAAAACACAATATTTTTAACTTTTTGCTATAATAAATATCCCATTTTTAAATAAATACATTTTTTACTCAGTTTAGGCCGATACGTATTCTTCTACATATTTTTGGTAAAAAAAAATCGCAATAAGCGTTAATTGATTTGCGCAAAAGTTATAGCGTTTACAAAATAGGGGATAGATTTATTGCATTTTTTATTTTTTATTTTTTTTTACTAGTAATGGCGGCGATCTGAGTTTTTTTTTCGTGACTGCGACTTTGCGGCGGACACTTCGGACACTTTTGACACATTTTTGGGACCGTTCACATTTACACAGCGATCGTTGCTATAAAATTGCACTGATTACTGTGTAAATGTGACTGGCAGGGAAGGGGTAACACTAGGGGGCGCTGCAGGGGTTAATATGTTCCCTGGGAGTGATTCTAACTGTGTGGGGAGGGGACTCACAAGGGGAGGAGACCGATCGGTGTTCCTCCGTACTGGGAACACATGATCGGTCTTCTCTCCAGTGACAGGACGTGGAGCTGTGTGTTTACACACACAGCTCCACGGTCCTGCTGTGTTCCCGGACATCGCGGGTGCCCGGCGGACATCGCGGCCGCCGGGCACACGCACCGGGTCCCGAGCGACGCCGCGGGTGGCGTGCGTGCACCCCCTAGACGGCCGGGAATAGGAGGACATCATATGACGTCCACCCAGGATGGGAGATCCACCTTGTGGACGTCATATGATGGTGGGCGGTATTGAAGTGGTTAAGGTCAAATCTGTCATTGAAGGCTTATGGTGTCTGTCGAATGTTCAAAGAAGATTTGACGGAGCAGCTGAACTGTATGACTCTTAGACATGTGCAATTCGTTTTCTTTTCTTTTGTTTTTCGTTAAAATTCGTTATATTCGTTCATTCGTTATCGTACGAATGAACGAACGATTCGCTAAAAATTTTATTCGAACGAATACGAAAAACAACGAAAATCCGAAATATCCAAATTAGAAACAACGAAACTACGAAAGAAGAAAATCCGAAAAACGAAAACAGGAACAACGAAAATCAAAATGAACGAAAAAATTCGTACATTCGTAACTTTTTTTTTTTTGTTGAATTGGTTATTTTCCGTGTCCCTTACAATGGCGCTGCTTAACGTGCTTCGAATGGATTGAGCGAAAAAATTCGTACATTCGTAACTTTTTTTTTTTTGCGATTCGTAATTTTCCGTGTCTCTTACAATGGCGCTGCTTAACGTGCTTCGAATGGATTGAACGAAAAAATTCGTACATTCGTAACTTTTTTTTTTTTTTTTTTGCAATTCGTAATTTTCCGTGTCTCTTACAATGGCGCTGCTTAACGTGCTTCGAATGGATTGAACGAAAAAATTCGTACATTCGTAACTTTTTTTGCGACTCAAAATTTTCCGTGTCTCTTACAATGGCGCTGCTTAACGTGCTTCGAATGGATTGAACGAAAAAATTCGTACATTAGTAACTTTTTTTTTCGATTCGGAATTTTCCGTGTCTCTTAAAATGTAATAGCAGCATACACATTACATAAAAATATGAATTACGCTCCGATTACGAATCTATGAAAACAATGTTACGAAAGTACGAATAAATCAATCTAACGAAAGTACGAATGTAACTAAATCTACGAAAATACGAATGCGTCCGAATTTCGAATAAACGAAAATTAAACTAACGAAAAAACTAATCAACGAAAAAATAACTCTTACGAAAATACGAATCGTTACGAATACGAACACCGACGACTTACGAATTTACGAATCGTTACGAATCAACGGAAACTAAAGAAACAAAACGAAAATAAACAAATTTTTCTATTGTGCACATGTCTAATGACGCTGTATAGTTTAGCTGCTCCGTCGAATCTTCTTAGAACTTTCGACAGACACCATAAGCCAAACATTCGACGTTTGTATGTTTTTCGATGCTTTGTCGAATCTTTGTCATTCATGTTGAATGTATAAAGTTCAAACAGAAAATGGACTGGTGATAGTGATCACTGTTTGTTAAAACGATAACGAAAATACCGGAAATTCGGACGAAAAAGAATGCGCGTGTCTACTGCATACGGCACAATATAGGTGTCATAGAAATATCACTAGTAACTACTGTATTTGGTGTACATACAGTGCCTTGAAAAAGTATTCATACCCCCTGATATTTTCCACATTTTGTCATGTTACAACCAAAAACGTAAATGTATTTTATTGGGATTTCATGTGTTGGACCAACACAAAGTGGCACATAATTGTGAAGTGGAAGGAAAATGATAAATGTTTTTCAACTTTTTTACAAATATGTGAAAAGTGTGGGGTGCATTTGTATTCAGCCCCCTTTACTCTGATACCCCTAACTAAACTGATTGGCATCACCGCAGTGGGCACTGATTGGCATCGCTGGTGGGCACAGGTGGGCATCACTGGTGGGCACTGGTGGGCACCGCTTATCGGCCCTCCTCTACTCATGCGCTGTCAGCGTGAAAAGAGCAATGACGACAATCGTCACTTCCTATTTACATAGCTCCCAACTGTCCCTGATTTCGAGGGACTGTCCCTGATTTGGAGCAATGTCCCTCTGTCCCTCGTTCCTCCTCATTTGTCCCTCATTTTGGTCGAATGAATGAATGAATGAAAGACTTGTATAGCGCTGCAACTGCGAACTGAATCGCCATGAGGTGATCTATATAGTTGTATATAAAATGCACTTTTTATCTTTCAAAAAGTGTTTTCCAGCGCTAAACCTTTCATCTGATTTCTAAATTGCTGCATTTGTACACTTTAAAAGCCAATATAAAGGAATAGTAGTGCTAAAAAAAAGTCCTTGTGGATTGAATTCATCTTTTATTTTGGTTAATTCTCCTTTAAGAGGGTGTGACAGGGGGGGCGTGTCCTATGCCTACATACATTTGCTAGTAGGTGTCCCTCATTCCCATCTCAAAATGTTGGGAGGGATGCCTATTTACACTGTGATCAGCTGTGATTGGACACAGCTGATCACATGGTAAAGAGCCTACGTCATAGGCTCTTTACCGCGATCGGAGAGGCGGTGTGTCCGAGCGACACACTGTACCACCGATCGCCGCGCTGCGTGCCCCTGTGGGCGCTCACGAGCGGCATGTTGTGAAGGACATCATATAAAATCCAGTCACAACAATTAAACTACTGCCCGCCCGCCCGTCCTTTTTCTATAGGACGGGCGGGAAGGTGTTATGCCCCGTACACACGGTCGGGTTTGTGGTTGGTGGTTAGTGTCGTGTGTTGCTTGTGGTGTGTGGTTTTTGTGGGGTGGGGTAGGTTGGTCCGTGTTGGTGTTCTGCGTTTTTTGTATTGCGTGTGTTGTGTTTGTATGGTCGGTTATATGTGTTGTGTGGTTGTGTTGTTGTTCGGCGTTTAGGTTGTGATGTGTGGTTGTGTGGTGTTTTGTTATTGTTTTAGTTTCCGTGCTGTTTGGTTGTCTTGGTGGGTGTTTGGGTTGGTTGCTTGGAGTTGTTGTGTTGTTGGTGTGTTGCGTTGTGTGGTTGTGTTAGCGAGAGTAGAGCGTTTGTGTCGGTGATGTTTTGCGTGTTGAGTCTGTTTGTTGTTCTGTTTGGTGGTTGGTTGTGTGTTTTAGGGGTTTGTGTTTGTTCGGTGGGTCGGTATTTTGTTGGTTTTTGGTGTGTAGTTAGTAGCGTGTTCTGGGATTTGTTTTGTTTTTTGTTGGTGGTTGGTGGGCGGGAAGGTGTTATGCCCCGTACACACGGTCGGAAATTCCAACCACAAAATCCGTCGGATTTTTTCCGACGGATTTTGTCCGACACTGGTGTTGCATACACACGGTCGGACAAAGTTGTCGGAAAATCTGATCATTCTGAACGTGGTGACGTTCGTTGGGTACGACGGAACTACGTAGAGGCTAGTAGCCAATAGCTTTGGTCTTGTAATGTGATCTGAGCATGCGTGGGACTTTCTCCGTCGGAATTCGGAAAAAGTCCGATCGGACTTTGTTGTCGGAAAATTTGAAAGCAGGATCTCAAATTTTTTCCGATGGAAAAAGTCAGATGGCGCCCACACACGGTCGGATTTTCCGACAACATGATCCAATAGGACATTTTCCGTTGGAAATTCCGACCGTGTGTAGGGGGCATTACTGTAGGCTCGGGGGGGGGGGGGGGGGGCAGAGTGAAACATGTTGGGGGTGTAGCTTTGCTGAAGCCCAGGCTGAGGCTGTAATTTCACATATCCACAGGGTCTTGTGTGGCGCATAGGACCTTTTTTGCCTCTTGTACCAAAATGCATGATACCACGGTACCACAGTACCATGTGGTTTGAGGTGGCATGATTTTAAAAGTTGTACCTGCCATACTTTTTGTGTTCACCTGTGCATTCAGCTGATTGAAATCAATAGGCTGCCACAAACGCGCCGCGGAGGAACACGCAAAACCCTCGCACGCTCGGATGCAGACCCGCCCAGTCCTGCATTGTACATGGTGATGTTGGCGAAGGGGGTGGCCACACAACCAGCGAGGGACTTCGGTGGACTGGTTGCCCAGCTGGGAGGAAGCCTGCAGGACCATGATGTAAGCTACATGCTTCACTGTATTATAAAGCCCCCTTGGGCTCAGCAAGCAATATTAGACATGTGCAATTCTTTTCTTTTTTTTTTCGTTTTTCGTTTATTTTCATTATATTCGTTCATTCGTTATTGTACAAAAATTCGCTAAAAATTTTAACGAATAACGAATCGTTTGAATCGAACTAATCCAAAAAACAACGAAAATCCGAAAAAAACTAATTAGAAACAACAAATCTACGAAAGAAGAAAATCCGAAAAACGAAAACAGGAACAACGAAAATTAAAATGAACGAAAAAATTCGTACATTCGTAACTTTTTTTTTTTTTTTTTTTGTTGAATTGGTAATTTTCCTTTTCCCTTACAATGGCGCTGCTTAACGTGCCTCGAATGGATTGAACGAAAAAATTTGTACATTCGTAACTTTTTTTTTTTTTTTTTCGATTCGTAATTTTCCGTGTCTCTTACAATGGCGCTGCTTAACGTGCTTCGAATGGATTGAGCGAAAAAATTCGTACATTCGTAACTTTTTTTTTTTTTTTTTTGCGATTCGTAATTTTCCGTGCCTCTTACAATGGCGCTGCTTAACGTGCTTCGAATGGATTGAGCGAAAAAATTCGTACATTCGTAACTTTTTTTTTCGATTCGTAATTTTCCGTGTCTCTTAAAATGTAATAATAGCATACACAGATACAATTATGAATTATGCTCCGATTACGAATCTACGAATGTTACGAATGTTACGAAAGTACGAATAAATACGATTGCGTCCGAATTTCAAATAAACAAATAAACAAAAATGAAACTAACGGAAAAACGAATCAACGAAAAAATAACTCTTACGAAAATACGAATCGTTACGAATACGAACACCGACGACTTACGAATTTACGAATCGTTACGAATCAACGGAAACGAAAGAAACGAAACGAAAATAAATGAATTTTTCTGTTGTGCACATGTCTAAGCAATATATCGCGTATATGAAGGAGGATGGGAGGGGAGCTCAGCAAGTCCTCCATTCAGCTCCTTGGCTGTGTGTGCAGAGCATTAATCCAAACACTCCGCTCCCCTCTGCAAATGATGGCAAGTATTTTAATGATCCCACAATTGAAAACATAAATATAGATTTATTTGGGGTATAACCACAAGCGAGGAGGAGGACAAAATCACTTCAGACAGCTTAATCACGCACTCTGCAAACATTTAAAGAGGATGTTATACAATGCGACCGCAATTCCTCCGCGGCGAGCAGAGCTCCAAGGAGCGCGCTCAGTGCTCTATACCAGGGCTTCTCAATCTTATCGGGACCGGGATTATTATTATTAGAAAAGCTGCGCTTACAGTTTCTGTGTGCAAAGGTACTAAAAGATGTGCAAACAACAATATGTAGAAAAAAAAGTGCTTCCGTGCAAATAAATTGCATTATTAACCACTTCAATACCGGGGGGGGCACTTAGACACCTTCCTGCCCAGACCGATTTTCAGCTTTCAGCGCTGTCGCACTTTGAATGACAATTGCGCGGTCATGCTACACTGTACACAAACAGAATTTTTATCATTTTGTTCCCACAAATAGAGCTTTATTTTGGTGGCATTTGATCACCTCTGCAGTTTTAATTTTTTGCGCAACAAATAAAAAAAGACCGAAAATTTTGAAAAAAAATAGTTTTTCTTTGTTTCTGTTAATTTTTTTTGTAAATAAGTACATTTTCTTCTTCAGTGATGGGCACTCATAAGGCGGCACTAATGGGCACCAATGAGATGGTACTGATGAGGTGGCACTGACAGCCACTGATGATGGGGCATAGGCGGCACTGATGGACACTGATAGGTGGTACTGATGGGCACTGATAGGTCTGGTGGGCACTCATAGGTGGCACTGATGGGCACTCATAGGCAACACTAATGGGCACTTATGGGTGGCACTGATGGGTACTTATGGGTGGCACGGATAGGTGGCATGGATGGGCACTGATAGGCACTGATAGGTGGCACTGCTGGACACTGATGGATGGCACTGATGGGCACTGATAGGTGGCACTAATGACACTGATGGGTGGCATTGCTGGGCATCACTGATTTTTATTGAATCATGATGGTGCCAGTCAGTGCCCATTTGTGGGCACTGACTGGCACAGATTGGGCATGATTTGCACATGTGGATGGCCAGGGGGTACATACCTGGCCATCCACATGTTGCCCACTTCCCTGGTGGTCCTAGTGGAGTCCCTGGTGGGCATCCAAGGGGGGCTGCGCTGATAAACAATCAGCGCAGACCCTCCCTGTCAGGAGAGCCGCCGATCGGGAAAAGCCGATCACTGTTTATTCTGTTGACATCGTGATCAGCCGTGTTTGGACACAGCTGATCACATGGTAAAGAGCCTCCGCCGAGGCTCTTTACCGAGATCAGTGTAGCGGTGTGTCAGACTGACACACCGATCCACCGAACGCCGCGATGCACACCCCCACAGACGCGCGGCGGCATGTTATCCTGAAGGACGTCATATGATGCCCAGTCAGGGTAACGAAACCACCGCCCGGCTGTCATTCTGCTATAGGCCGAGCAGGAAGTGGTTAAATAATTAGAGCGCAAAAGAATAAATCCGCAAACCAAAAAAAGCCACAATAGTGACTGTGTAGAATAGATGTTTCTATCCTTATGAGGTTGTCTTAAAAAAAGTGCTCCGTACATCCACACAATACTCACAATCTGTGCCCCCCCCCCCCCCCCCCACCAGGGTACGCACTCACCCACTGCTGTGGACCCCCTAAGCATATACAGCCATAGCCAAAAGTTTGGAGAACGACACAAATATTATTAATCACAAAGTCTGCTGCTTCAGTGTTTTTAGATCTTTTTGTCAGATGTTACTTTTGTATACTGAAGGATAATTACAAGCATTTCGTAAGTGTCAAAGGCTTTTATTGACATGAAGTTTATGTAAAGAGTCAATATTTGACCCTTCTTTTTCAAGACCTCCGCAATTCCCCCCCGGCATGCTGTCAATCAACTTCTGGGCCACATCCTGACTGATGGCAGCCCATTCTTGCATAATCAATGCTCGGAGTTTGTGAGGTTTATTTGTTCACCCGCCTCTTGAGGTTTGACCTCAAGTTCTCAATGGGATTAAGGTCTGGGGAGCTTCCTGGCCATGGAATTTCGAAATTTCGAAGTTTTGTTCCCCAAGCCACTTAGTTATCACGTTTTCCTTATGACAAGGTGCTCCATCATGCTGGGAAACTCATTAATCCTCACCAAACTGTTCTTGGATGGTTGGGAGAAGTTGCTCTCGGAGGATGTTTTTGTACCATTCTTTATTCATGGCGGTGTTCTCAGGCAAAATTGTGAGTGAGCCCCCCACTCCCTTGGCTGAGAAGCGACCCCACACAGGAATGGTCTCAGGAGGCTTTACTGTTGGCATGGCACAGAACTGGTGATGGCGCTCACCTTTTCTTCTCCGGACAAGGTTTTTTAAGGATGCCCCAAAAAATCAGAAAGGGGAATCTTCAGAGAAAATGACTTTCCCTCAGTCCTCAGCAGTCCAATCCCTGGACCTTTTGCAGAATATCAGTCTGTCCCTGATGTTTTTCCTGGAGAGAAGTGGCTTCTTTGCTGCCCTTCTTGACACCAGACCGTCCTCCAAAAGTCTTCTCCTCACTGTGTGTGCAGTTGATCCAACACCGGCCTGCTGCTATTCCTGAGCAAGCTCTGCACTGGTGGTGTCCCCCGATCCCGCAGGTGAATCAACTGTAGGAGACGGTCCTGGTGCTTGCTGGACTTTCTTGGGTGCCCTGAAGCCTTCTTCACAAATGCAGTGGAAAAGTATTTTTTATGGGATTAAAGCGGGGGTCCAGCTGCAAAAAAAATAAAATAATTAAAAGTCAGCAGCTACAAACACTGTAGCTGCTGACTTTTAATAAGCATCCACGGCCGATCCGGTCCCGGCACCGCCATTCTAAGTAAGGCCCCTTTTACACTGGGGCGTTTTTCAGGCCGTACAGCGCTAAAAATAGCGCCTGAAAAAATCCGGCCCCATTCACTCCAGTGTGAAAGCCGGCGGGCTTTCACACTGGAGCGGTGCGCTAGCAGGACGGTCAAAAAAGTCCTGCTAGCAGCATCTTTGGAGCGGTATAGGAGCCGTGTATTCACCGCTCCTATACTGCTCCTACCCATTGATTTGAATGGGACACCGCGGTAATACCGCAGCAATACCGCCGCAAAGCGCCGCTACGGCGGCGCTCTGCGGGGGGTCTTTAACCCTTTTTTCGGCCGCTCGCGGGGGGTACGACCGCACCGCGAGCAGCCGAATACCGCGGCTAAAACGACGGTAAAGCAGCGCTAAATATAGCGCTGCTTTACCGTCACCGCGGCTCCCGCCCCAGTGTGAAAGGGGCCTAAGAGAAACAGGCAGACAGCTTCACTGCCCGTTTCCTACTGCGCATGCGCGAGTCGCACATGAGCTTTGTGAATGGCCGGCTGTGTTCTGGGACACACACAGTTCCCAGAACACACCGCGCCACCTTCCCGAGAAGACAACGCGAGGAGGAGAAGACTGAAGATCACCGCGGTGTAGAAAGTGGCAGTTTAGGACGATTTGCCTAGCAACAGGCATTTCAGGTAAGTGAAAAAAATCTTTTTTTTTTCTTTTTTTTTTTTTTTTTTACATTTTTAGGAACATTTTTATACTATTTCTTTTTTTAGGGTGGACCTCCACTTTAAGTTAATTTCATGGCAAAGAGGGACTTTGCAATGAATTGTAATTCATCTGATCACTCTTTATAACTTTCTGAAGTATATGCAAATTGCCATCATAAAAACTGAGGCAGCAGACTTTGTGAAAATGAATATTTGTGTCATTCTCAAAACTTTTGGCCACGGCTGTATTAAGGTAGGTCAGCCAGGCTTCAAGTCAGTGTTGCATCGCCAACCAGAAACAATGGGTCCACATCTCAATATAACTCAGAGAAAAAGAAAGACCAAGGAAAGGATCATAGCGTAACTGTATATTTTATTGTTAAAAACCAAGGATAAAAAACAAATGTCCATTCACAAAGAAGGTGCTTTGTCCTGGCACCAGGAATTTATCTGCCGATAAACAAAAAATTCCCACTGCTACCTGGAGCCGTGGATCTGATCCATGTCCTGGTGACGAAACACGTAGGGGTGGGGACTTCCTGTAACACATCATATCTGCCTACTGGAAGGCAGGCTGGCTCTGCTATGGAGTCTAACATGTATATGCAATAAATCATGTTTTTTATTGTTATTTTGGTTAAATTATTGTGTAAGTTGAAAGATAACCCTAGAGGCTTATGTAAAATCCTGCTCTATATTTTCCCTTTTTAATTGAGGAGTTTCTTACTTGCTTTTGTCACCCTTAGTAACTGTTTAAAACCAGAATGGCTAAATTGTGCTCAGATCTTTAGATTTTTGCTGACATTTTGGGGAAAAGGAAATCTCAGTTTTGTCCATCTCCAGTAATTTATTATTGCATGGTGAGATACAGTATGTATGAAAGTGAAGATTCTCCCAGTCGCCATCTAATGCTGGTTCCCAGGGCAAAACAGGTTCACTCTAATCCCCCCTCCCTAGACGTCTATAGCTTCTGTGGTCAAGGGCTTTGGAGCCAGAGTTTTACCCATTCACTAAAGTAAAAATATTTAAATACAGATGTAAGATCCAAAAGTAGATCTATAGGACAGGTCTCTAAGTTAAATAAGTTAATTAAGCATTATTTTTTTTTTTATTTACTGATAATGTCCGACTATCATTGTCAAAATGTATTGAATCACCCCATTACTGTTAACATCATCAAGTTTTAAAGAGGGATTTTGGCCAATTTTATTTGATACGCCGCACGTTTAAAAACTGATGTTTATATATATATATATATATTTATTTATTTTTATTTGTATATAATCTTACAGATCAGAACTTAAAAGAGAAGTTTGGGGTTTTGTTTTTTCCCTGAATCAGAATTACTTAGCTGGATGCTGCATCTGTCCCCCGTCAGCTCTAACAGTGAGAACCGAGCAATCAAACACCGCTGATCACTCCGTTCTCACAGCTCCCTGAGCAGAGAGCCAGTGACTGTCAGTCTCCAGCTCTCTTTTCCCTTCCCCCCTCGCTCACTGGAGCGCTGGGTTGTGGAGGGGGCGGGAGCGGCTGGCTCAGGCTTGCTGAGAGGCTGAGCTAGGTGCTGGTCCAGGCATGTGGGCGGATCCCGAATTCATTGTCGCAATCTTGGACCAGCTCTGTGACATCAGCTGGCAGCAGACTTTAGCCTACTATCTGCTGAAAACAGGTCACAGGAGAGCAGAAAGAATGACACTCCTGTGATCCACAGAAGTAAAGCCAAACAAGCATTCCCCGTACTTCTCCTTTAATAGAGGGTGTAACCAGGGCTCAAAATTTCTAGTCCTGAGCTACTAGCCAGGCCTCAAGGGTTACCCGCCACCAGTTTCCCCGCCCAACCCCTACCCTGCCCCGCCCCCTAAATCTGCCCCTAATCACGCCTTTAGAAATGATCTCATGAAATGACACTTAAATGTTTTATGTAGAATTAAGTTACAAAAATAAATATTAACAACAACTTTATCAGTTCCCCTCAGCACCGCCTCACCTTTGCCCATCAATGCAGCGTGACCTGTGCCCATCATTGCAGCCTCACTGTGCCCATCATTGCAGCCTTGCCCAACATTGCCGCCTCACCGTGCCCAACATTGCTGCCTCACCGTGCCCAACATTGCAGCCTCACCGTGCCCAACATTGCAGGCTCACCGTGCTCAACATTGCAGCCTCACCGTGCTCAACATTGCAGCCTCACCGTGCCCAACATTGCAGCCTCATCGTGCCCAACATTGCAGTCTCACAGTGCCCAACATTGCCGCCTCACCGTGCCCAACATTGCTGCCTCACCGTGCCCAACATTGCAGCCTCACCGTGCCCAACATTGCAGCCTCACCGTGCCCAACATTGCAGCCTCACCGTGCCCAACATTGCAGCCTTACGGTACCCAACATTGCAGCCTCACCGTGCCCAACATTGCAGCCTTACCGTGCCCAACATTGCAGCCTCACCGTGCCCCCATTGCAGCCTCACCGTGCCCAACATTGCAGCCTCACCGTGCCCCCATTGCAGCCTTGCCAGGGTGGAGGAAGAGAGAGGGTGGCCGGATCATGACTGGAGGAAGAGAAGAGCCACGGGATCACAGAGCGTGAGTAGCCCGCTGTTACAGCTTACATATAATTGCCTCCACTCTGCTCGCCGCTCGTCGGGTCCTCCTGACCCCACGCCTGTGATAGACAGAACACATCCCAGCATTGGACCTGCATTCTGTCGATAACAAGCGCAGGGTTAGGATGAGGTAGGGCTGTGTTTGACGACGAGCAGAGCGGAGGCAACTTCAGTGTAAGCTGTAACAGCGTGCTATACCGCTCGGTGACCCCGTGGCTCTCCTCTTCCTCCATGCTCTCTTCCACCAGGGCAATCACTGGGAGAGCGGCTCCCAACCAACCCCTACCTGCCGGCGGTGCTCACCCCCCCAATCCCAGGCAGCTCAGCTCGCAAGCCCTAATTTTGCACTTGCAAAATGCGAGTAGGCGCGTGGAATATTTGAGGGCTGGAGGGTGTAACCATATTTTCATATCTGCAAAGCATGTTGGTCTTTGTAGTAAGAAATCCACCACTACCTACATACTCTTTGTAAGCCTGCATTAGCTTACTAATTAAAGTGGAACTACGCTGTATCTGACCACCACAAACTGAAAACGCTATTTAAAGCGGTGTTGTACCCAAATTTTTAAATCAATCTTAGCCCATTCTGTTACTGTCATTGATGCTCAAATGCCCCTTTAAAAAAATAATTTTGCCGTAATTACCTTTTTATTTAAATTATTAGTTGTACTTCCGGTCTCTCCTCCCGTGGAAGTAGGCGTGTTTTTCGCCCCCTGGGAGCATAGTCTCAGTCTTCCCAAGATTCTGAATCTCGCAAGATCTCGGAACTCTGAATTTTACGGCGCTGCTCGCTGTTACTAATGAGCATGTGCGGGATCGAGCGGTGAAGGCTGGGAGCACAGCCTTCACCGTGTCCCGGAAATAAATGCTTGTGGGCTTCAATTGCCCACAAGCAAAATGAAAACCGCCAGGATGAATTTTTATAACTTTTTCTTGCGGACGAAAATCGGAAAGCGGCGGAAGTTTTAAACACAAAAAGTGAGTATTATATTACCATTACTAAAGTTTATCAAAGACCCAGAAAATCCCGCTTTAATTCACTTTTAATATTCAAAGCAAACTCCCTCACCCAGCCATGTCTCCATGCTTTATTTTGCTAAGAAATTACTTTGAAAACTACCGCCCCCCCCCCCCCAGCATTTCTAGCTGTGACCATCTTGAGTAAAGGCAGATAAATCATGTAGCATTTATTTCCCGGATCCATCTGCCCTTAGCTCAGGCAAGGAGGGTGTGCTTAGCTGAGAAAGCCCCTCCTCCCATGCAGACTTCTGGGATGTATGACATCATTTTGGCCTAGGCCAGAAACCAGGAAGTAACTGAAAAGATGTAAACAAAAAGTTTAAAACAAGAAATTATAATATATCTTCCTATATATTTACTAATGCTAGCAGCATAAGGATTACAAATAGTCAATGCTGACTAGACATGTGCAATTCGTTTAGTTTTTTTTTGTTTTTTACGTTTTTTTTCGTTATTTTCGTTCGTTTTCGTACGAATGAACGAATCGTTCGAATCGAACGAATCCGAAAAACAACGAAAATCCGAAAAAGACAAATTAGAAACAACGAATGTACTAATGAAGAAAATCCGAAAAAACGAAAACGAACGAAAAAATTTGTACATTCGTAACTTTTTTTTTTTTGTTGAATTGGTAATTTTCCGTGTCCCTTACAATGGTGCTGCTAAACGTGCTTCGAATGGATTGAACAAAAAAATTCGTACATTCGTAACTTGTTTTTTCGATTCGTAACTTTTTTTTTTTCGATTCGTACCTTTTTTTTTTTTTTCGATTCGTAATTTTCCGTGTCTCTATTGAACAAAAAAATTCGTACATTCGTAACTTTTTTTCGATTCGTAACTTTTTTTTTTTCGATTCGTAATTTTTTTTTCGATTCGTAACTTTTTTTTCGATTCGTAAATTATTAAAATGTAATAATAGCATACACATTACATAAAATTATGAATTATGGTCCGATTACGAATCTACGAATGTTACAAATGTACGAATAAATACGAATGCGTCCGAAAATTTAACTAACGAAAAAACGAATCAACGAAAAAATAACTCTTACGAATGCACGAATCGTTACGAATCAACGGAAACGAAAAAAACTAAACGAAAAAAAAAAACAATTTTTTTGTTGTGCACATGTCTAATGCTGACTGAGAGAGTGAAGTTCCACTTTAGGATGGTTCCATCTCTGCTAGGAGACAGGGAGGGGTGTGTGTCCCTTTTCTGAGTCCTTCATTAAAGCGGAACCTTCGGGCATTTTTTCATCTTTCCATCTATTAAATCTTCTGCCCTTGTTGTTGTTTTAACTTTGGATAGTAAAACATTTTTTTTTCTGCCAGTAAATCCCTTATACAGCACACTTTCTGTTTCTCGCCTGGTCATTAGCCTAGGCTTATGACGACATGCACAGCTCTCTCTCTCACTCTCCTGAGAGTTTGCCAGGATGGGAGGGGGGATGAGTCATAAGAGGGCCAATGAGGGCTGCAGAGCTGGAGGTGTGCCTCTGTGTGTATGTGTGTGTGTGTGTGTAAGTCCAGGAAGTGAACAGGCAGAAGCTTCAGCTGCCCACAGTTAAAATGGCTGCAGCCAGACTCAGTGGAGGGAGATTTCTGCAGCATATTTGCCAAGTACAGAATCCCAGTATATATAAAATAATATATATAAGTGGTTGGGGGGAAGCTTCAGAATGGCAAAGATGTTTTTATTACAAATTATGTGAGCAGACAGCAGCTCCTCTTTAATCCGTGTAATCTGATCTCTCCTGTTATTCAGCTCTTAAGCTTGTTTTGCTAGGAGCTTGCCACATGCGCGTGCGAAGTCTGGACTATTCATATCCAACATTTATAATATTTTTGGTAAAAAAACAAAAAAATGACCTTTACTTTTTTTTCTTGCAGTAGAAATAGTAATGAATATAAATATATAATAGATTACGCAATGCAAGCATCCCCCTTTCAATTTGTTACATTTGAAATGAGATTGTGGTGTGGTAGAAAAGGCGGAATTAATCAAGAAATAGAGTGCCTTGAAAAAGTATTCATACCCCTTGAAATTTTCCACATTTTGTCATGTTACAGCCAAAAACGTAAATGTATTTTATTGGGATTTTATGTGATAGACCAACACAAAGTGGCACATAATTGTGAAGTTGAATGAAAATGATAAATTGTAGACATGTGCAATTCGTTTCGTTTTTTTTTTTCGTTTTTTTTCGTTATTTTCGTTCGTTCGTTTTCGTACGAATGAACGAATCGTTCGAATCGTACGAATCCGAAAAACAACGAAAATCCGAAAAAAAATAATTAGAAACAACGAATGTGCTAATGAAGAAAATCCGAAAAACGAAAACGAACGAAAAAATTTGTACATTCGTAACTTTTTTTTTTTTTGTTGAATTGGTAATTTTCTGTGTCCCTTACAATGGCGCTGCTTAACGTGCTTCGAATGGATTGAACAAAAAAATTCGTACATTCGTAACTTTTTTTTTCGATTCGTAACTTTTTTTTTTCGATTTGTAAATTATTAAAATGTAATAATAGCATACACATTACATAAAATTATGAATTATGCTCCGATTACGAATCTATGAATGTTACGAATGTACGAATAAATACGAATGCGTCCGAAAATTAAACTAACGAAAAAACAAATCAACGAAAAAATAACTCTTACGAATCAACGGAAACGAAAAAAACGAAACGAAAATAAACAAATTTTTTTGTTGTGCACATGTCTAATAAATTGTTTTAAATTTTTTTACAAATAAACATGTGAAAAGTGTGGGGGGTACATTTGTATTCAGCCCCCTTTACTCTGATACCCCTAACTAAAATCTAGTGGAACCAATTGCCTTCAGAAGTCACCTAATTAGTAAATAGAATCCACCTGTGTGTAATTTAATCTCAGTATAAATACAGCTGTTCTGTGAATCCCTGAGAGGTTTGTTAGAGAACCTTAGTGAACAATCAGCATCATGAAGGCCAAGGAACACACCAGACAGGTCAGGGATAAAGTTGTGGTGAAGTATAAAGCAGGGTTAGGTTATAAAAAAAATCTCCCAAG
Source organism: Lithobates sylvaticus (assembly GCA_028564925.1). Lineage (NCBI taxonomy): Eukaryota > Metazoa > Chordata > Amphibia > Anura > Ranidae > Lithobates > Lithobates sylvaticus. The sequence goes on from CM053030.1 coordinate 514,285,115, forward strand.
CTTTGAACATCTCACGGAGCTCTGTTCAATCCAACATCGGAAAATGGAAAGAGTATGGCACAACTGCAAACCTACCAAGACATGGCCGTCCACCTAAACTGACAGGCCGGGCAAGGAGAGCATTCATCAGAGAAGAGCCAAGTGGCCCATGGGAACTCTGGAGGAGCTGCAGAGATCCACAGCTCAGGTGGGAGAATCTGTCCACAGGACAACTATTAGTCGTGAACTCCAATAATCTGACCTTTATGGAAGAGTGGCAAGAAGAAAGACATTGTTGAATGAAAAGAAAATAAATATACCGCGCTAAGTGCCAAAAAATGTTAAATAAATATCACATTTGAAACCAATGCGACTTTGGAACAAAAATCGCTAAAAAGTCCCATGCAGATAGTTTGTTGCAATCATCAATAACCTTGAAGCAATAAAAAGCATGTGGGGCAGTCCCCGTGGATTTTCTGTGAGCAGGTGTGGTTTAAGATAGTTGTTTTCTCATATGAATGGACGTAATAAAGAGTGCCTTATTCCTCTATGTACTGGCATTGTTTGGGGTAGATTTTCCTCATAAAAATGACAGAAAAAGCCTCATTGCGCAGCAACGTTTAAAACATTTATTCCAGATAAAAAAAACATGGTATTAGACTCGCATGTAAGGGTGCCTAAAAGCTTGGCACCTGGTGTAAACAGCAGATAAGTTCCCAGGAAATCTGCCCATAAGCAGTGGTAAGCTGCCGCTGCGGCGTACTGGTTCATTTCCGGGACCGGAAGTGTGTCGTGATGATGCGATAAAGCTGACCAACCTCTACATGTTTCAGCCAATTCGACGGGCCGTCTTCCTGAAGATCTCTTTGGCGCTTTTTTTTTTTTCTTTTTACTTCTGTTGAATTAAAGCCATAAGAAGTCCTGTTTGCAGTTTGCGAGAAGCCATGTGGGGGACACAGAAAACATGTGGAAGAAGGTGCTCTGGTCAGATGAGACCAAAATTTTACTTTTTTAAAAGCAAAATGCTATGTGTGGTAGAAAACTATCATCATGTTGTGGGGATGCTTTTCTAGCAGGGACAGGGAAGCTGGTCAGAGTTCATGGGAAGATGGATGGAGCCAAATACAGGACAATCTTATATGAAAACCTGTTAGAGTCGGCAAAAGACTTGAGACTGGGGCGGAGGTTCACCTTCCAGCAGGACAACGAACCGAAACATACAGCCAGAGCTACAATGGAATGGTTTAGATCAAAGCATATTCATGTGTTAGAATGGCCCAGTCACAGTCCAGACCTAAATCCAATTGAGAATCTGTGACAAGACTTGTAAATTGCTGTTCACAGACGCTCTCCATCCAATCTGACAGAGCTTGAGATATTTTGCAAAGAAGAATGGGGCGAAAATGTCAGCAAAGCTGGTAGAGACATCCCCAAAAGGACTTGCAGCTGCAATTGCAGCGAAAGGGGGTTCTACAAAGTATTGACTATACAATTGTGCCCCACACTTTTCACATATTTATTTGTAAAAAAAAATTGAAAATAATTTATAATTTTCCTTCCACTTCACAATTATGTGCCACTTTGTGTTGGTCCATCACATAAAATCCCAATAAAATACAATTACATTGTTGGTTGTAACATGACAAAATGTGGAAAATGTCAAGGGGTATGAATACTTTTTCAAGGCGCTGTAGCTCTACATTTTTTACACTTATATTGCCATTGCTGACTATTTACCAGTAAAAAATCCACAGGAAGCAATTGGAAATGTATTGATCACTCCAATTCTGCAACCACAAATGATAAATTGAAGATGGAGGTTCACATCTACCCTGAACAATGGCAAAGTATCCATTGGGCAAATATGTGGCAAACTATCGGAACCAATCTTTTGCCTCTTTTTCAATTTGACTTCAGATTTAAACTATCACCATTTCTGAAATGGATCTGAAAAATTATTTTTTTGCTCTACATAAAGATGGCCTAGGTTATGAGAAGATTCCCAAGACCCTGAAACTGAGCTGCAGCACGGTGGCCAAGACCATACAGCGGTTTAACAGGACAGGTTCCACTCAGAACAGGCCTCGCCATGGTCGACCAAAGAAGTTGAGGTCACGTGCTCAGCGTCATATCCAGAGGTTGTCTTTGGGAAATAGATGTATGAGTGCTGCCAGCATTGCTGCAGAGGTTGTAGGGGTGGGGGGTCAGCCTGTCAGTGCTCAGACCATACGCCGCACACTGCATCAAATTGGTCTGCATGGCTGTCGTCCCAGATTGAAGCCTCTTCTAAAGATGATGCACAAGAAAGCCTGCAAACAGTTTGCTGAAGACAAGCAGACTAAGGACATGGATTACTGGAACCATGTCCTGTGGTCTGATGAGACCAAGATAAACTTATTTGGTGTCAGATGGTGTGAAGCGTTTGTGGCGGCAACAAGGTGAGGAGGACAAAGACAAGTGTGTCTTGCCTACAGTCAAGCATGGTGGTGGGAGTGTCATGGTCTGGGGCTGCATGAGTGCTGCCGGCACTGGGGAGCTACAGATCATTGAGGGAACCATGAATGCCAACATGTACTGTGACATACTGAAGCAGAGCATGATCCCCTCCCTTCAGAGACTGGGCCGCAGGGCAGTATTCCAACATGATAACGACCCCAAACACACCTCCAAGACCACCACTGCCTTGCTAAAGAAGCTGAGGGTAAAGGTGATGGACTGACCAAGCATGTCTCCAGACCTTAACCCTATTGAGCATCTGTGGGACATCCTCAAACGGAAGGTGGAGGAGCGCAAGGTCTACAACATCCACCAGCTCCGTGATGTCATCATGGAGGAGGGGAAGAGGACTCCAGTGACAACCTGTGAAGCTCTGGTGAACTCCATACCCAAGAGGGTTAAGGCAGTGCTGGAAAATAATGGTGGCCACACAAAATATTGACACTTTGGGCCCAATTTGGATATTTTCACTTAGGGGTGTACTCACTTTTGTTGCCAGCGGTTCAGACATTAATGGCTGTGTGTTGAGTTATTTTGAGGGGACAGCAAATTTACACTGTTATACAAGCTGTACACTCACTACTTTACATTGTAGACAAGTGTCATTTCTGTCAATTATTTTTATATTTTTATCGTTTTTTTTTTTTTTTTTTTTTCTTTTTTTACACAGTGGGTGGTTTGACAAACAGTTTATAGACATTAGAAAAAAAAAGAAATCTGACAACGGTTCTAGCTTTTTTCTTCTTCAGAAAGTAAAGAAAGAAAAACATTTTTATTTATATCTGATTTACATTTAGGGAGTTCCTGTCCGGTAAAACATTGTCAGAAGGACAGGAAGTGAGGGGGAAACTTTCTAACAGAGCCCCAAATAACAGTAAAAACCTGACAGGGGTTCTATTTCTTCCCTAATCTTTCCATAAATTGGCTGGACATAAATTAGATAGACCTTTTGGATTGTAAGCCCCATGAGCAGGGCCCTCCTAATCATTCTGTATTGAACTGTATTGTGATTGTACTGTCTCCCCTGATATAGTAAAGTGCTGTTGACACTATATAAATTCTGTATTATAAGGCAGATAGATAGATAGATAGACAGATAGATAGATAGATAGATAGATAGATAGATAGATAGATAGATAGATAGATAGCTGGAAGGAAAAAAGGGAGCAAAAGTCAAGAGTTGCAAATATACAATGAATTAAACATAACAAACTACCTAAATATACATAATAAAATAACTTCTCAATGCAACGTTTTTATTTTTTATTTTTCAGAGGTTGTAAAGTATGGTGCGCTTATTTCAAAACGACTTTGACAATTAAGTATATATAAAAATGCAACATAAAAAACAATTGTACGTATCAAAACCAACCAACCGTGATGTGTGATTATTGATATACATAAAATTAAATGAAATTGAAAAGAAAAGTCCCATATGTAAATAGTCCTAGTATAGACTTAAAAATCCATAAAGTGCGTAAAGGGGCTCTCCTCCTCACCGCTACTAAGGGGCAACAACGACACCGGAAGTGACATCACTGACTCCTCCCGAACGCGTTGCGTCACAGATCATGTGACTTCTTCAAGGGATGATTTATTGTGAAGAAGTACTTTATGGATTTTTAAGTCTATACTAGGACTATTTACATATGGGACTTTTATATTCAATTTCATTTTATTTTATGTATATCAATAAACACACTTCACGGTTGGTTTGTACGTGCGATTGTTTTTTTATGTTGCATTTGTATAAATAATAAATTGTCACACTGGGCATTTTACTCATCTAGAGTCATAATATTCCATACCACATGCCAAAGCGACATACAGAAAACATACATTTTGGACAAATCATTACAGCAAACAATGTTTGTCAATCTCCCAATCCATAAGTACAGAAAGGTACAAAACAACACATCAGATCTTAGACCTTACAAAGTGGATATGAACTCCGGAGGGGGTAATAGAGCTGTCATGCAGCAGGTATATATCAGAGGGCAGACATGAAATGACTAGGGGATTCTTAGGGAACAGATATCAGGAAATACAATGTCAAGTAACCATAGACAGTTGGGAAGCAGTAGGATACAGTTGAATTGATTATATCAATAAGTGGTGGAAAAAGATAGATAGATAGATCCAAAGATAGATAGATAGATAGATAGATAGATAGATAGATAGATAGATTTCAAATTGAGGAAAGAAAGAAAGAAATTCCAAAGTGAAATAATAGATAGATAGATAGATAGATAGATAGATAGATAGATAGATAGATAGATAGATAGATAGATAGATAGATTGCACCCTAATATATAGGATTGATAAATTGAAGAAAGAGAAAGAATCCTAATTTATAGGACCAGCCCCATAAAACAGATCAAAAAGTTAACATAAACTCAGCAACTCAGCATCAGAGAATACAAACTCACTAAAGTAATTAGACAGATAGCTAGATAGACAGACAGATTCCAAAGTAAGATGATAGATAGATAGATAGATAGATAGATAGATAGATAGATAGATAGATAGATAGATAGATAGATAGATAGATAGATAGATAGATAGATAGATAGATAGATAGATTTCAAATTGAGGAAAGAAAGAAAGTCATTCCAAAGTGAGATGATAGATAGATAGATAGATTTCAAATTAAAGAAAGAAAGTAAGTCAATCCAAAGTGAGATGATAGATAGATAGATAGATAAATAGATAGATAGATAGCACCCCATTATATATATGATTGATAGATAAATAGATTTCAAATTGAGGAAAGAAAGAAAGAGAAAGAAATTCCAAAGTGAGATGATAGATAGATAGATAGATAGATAGATAGATAGATAGATAGATAGATAGATAGATTGCACCCTAATATATACGATTGATAGATAAATAGATTTCAAATTGAGGAAAGAAAGAAAGTAAGTAATTCCAAAGTGAGATGATAGATACATTTCAAATTGAGGAAAGAAAGAAAGAAAGAAATTCCAAAGTGAGATGATAGCTAGATGGATAGATAGATAGATAGATAGCACACTAATATATAGGATTGATAGCTAAATGGATTTCAGATTGAGGAAAGAAAGAAAGAAAGAAAGAAAGAAAGAAAGAAAGAAAGAAAGAAAGAAAGAAAGAAAGTAATTCCAAAGTGAGACGATAGATAGATAGAATCCTAATTTATAGGACCAACCCCATAAAACAGATCAAAAAGTTAACATAAACTCAGCAACTCAGCATCAGAGAATACAAACTCACTAAAGTAAATAGACAGATAGATTGTACCCTAATATATAGGATTGCTAGATAAATAGATTTCAAATTGAGGAAAGAAAGAAAGAAAGAAAGAAAGAAAGAAAGAAAGAAAGAAAGAAAGAAAAAGAAAGAAAGAAAGAAAGAAAGAAAGAAAGAAAAAGAAATTCCAAAGTGAGATGATAGATAGATTGATTGCACCCTAATATATAGGATTGATAGATAAATAGATTTCAAATTGAGGAAAGAGAGAAAAGAAAGAAATTCCAAAAGGAGATGATAGATAGAATCCTAATTTATAGGACCAGCCTCATAAAACAGATCAAAAAGTTAACATAAACACAGAAACTCAGCATCAGAGAATACTAATTTACTAAAGTAATTACATAGATAGATAGATAGCACTCCTAACCCTCTTGTTTTGATTATCTGTATTATAAAATATGATGTATTATAATTGTTATATTTATTAATTATTAATTTACTTATTCCTTTATTTTGTATAGCTCTGCACAAACTGTTGGTGCTATATAATAATAATAATAATAATAATAAAAACAATGATAGATAGATAAGACAAGATAAAACAAGCTAAGACAAGATACAATAAGATAAGATAGATAAATAGTTGTAATATATAGAAACAGATCAAAAAGTTAATGTGGGGAAGATAGATAGATAGATAGATAGATAGATAGATATAGATAGATAGATAGATAGATAGATAGATAGATTGATTTATCAATACATAGATCTGTTCTCTCACAACCTCATGTCCAAAAAAAACTTAAAAAAAAGCAGCAAATACATTTCAAACACACAACATCAGCCATCATCAAATCAGCGAGCCTCACTGACGACTACAGAGATGAAAGAGGATTGTGGCCAATAGATGGATGAAGATGTAACCAGAAAACTGACCGTACCCAAAGTAAATACGCCGGAGATAAATATAGATCCATCCTAAGACAAGAGCACTAACAAGGAAAACAAAAGGCAGAGAACGCGGTCTGTCTCTGACGTCAAGTTACGATTCTACAAGATAAATCATGAGTTTAATGTAACTGTATAAAGATTCTCCAATCCGGTACTCATCATACTCTGATTGTACAGATTTTATACTATAAAAAAGAAACTAAAACAATGCACAAACTGTTGGCGCTATATAAATCCTGTATATTATTATTAATAATAATAATAATAATAAACAATATGTAAACTGAATGCTTGTTATATTTGGACAATCTTGGAGCTTTCTAAAGTATTTATATGTGTTGTTTCCTTTTTCTTTGATGGGCAAATAAAAAATAATAAAAAAAAAAAACCCACAAAAAAAACAATAAAAAAAAAAACAATAATAAACAAAATAACCAAAACATAAATCCTGTATAATAATAATAATAAAAATAATAAAATAAAAAAATTAAACAAACAACTTAAACAAAAAAATTGTTTACATCAAAGTACATTCTATGCAAATAAGTATAATATAAAAATATAAAAAAAAAAAAAAAATACAAAAGTAAAATGTGCTTTTGTACGTGTTGTGATTGTCCTGACACCTTTATTGGAAACAAGGTAAAAATGTGATAGGTTGTCTCTCCCGCTAGAAATCCTCCTCTAGGGGATTCCTGCGTGGGACTCCTGGACTGACAGCAATGAAAAGCGATCCCATAATGCCACTTCATGTCACTCCAACATCTGGAAATATTTGCAAACATTCAGCACGCACTTACTTGCAGGAGAATGAAGATCGCAGCTCTCATCATCACTAAGTTTTCGAGGGGCGCAGTGCTTGAAGTGGGGTTAGTGGGGTTCCCTCCCGGGGGCTCCGGTGGTCCTATAAATCTCTGAGCACCTTTTAAGTTTTAAGTGGACAAGCCGGGGCTCTTGTTTTTTGGCAGCGTTACAGTCACTTGGAGCTGTTCCCTTGACCCAGGCGACTCTCACACAGGTTCTCACTCTATGTAAAGTGAAGGAGGGGCCACATACGGATAAACACACACGCCGCTCTGTAGAGTGACATGCTGGGACTCTGGTTACATCGCTGCCTATTACTTTCTAATGTTCTTATGGGACTTTGAAAGAGAAACAATGGGAGTTATTTACTAAAGGCAAATCCACTTTGCACTACAAGTGCAAACTACAAGTGCAAAGTGCACTTATAAGTGCAGTCGCTGTAGATCCGAGGGGGATATGCAAGGAAAATAAAAAACAGCATTTTAGCTTGCACATGATTGGATAATAAAATCAGCAGAGCTTCCCCTCATTTCAGATCTACCCCTCAGATTTACAGTGACTGCAATTTCAAGTGCACTTTCAGTGAAATTTCAAGTGTACTTTGCACTGGTACAAAGTGGATTTGCCTTTCGTAAATAACCCCCCATGTTACCTTATGGGATACGATATGATGCTACTTGTAAAATTTACGGATCATTCCGGAACCTGTACAGGAATTAAAGTGTATGAAAGCCCCAACAGCAATGAACAATGAGCCGACTGTTATCAGTTACATTGTTCTCTCTGTGGACTACAAAACACCTCCTTCCTATGTTATGGAGACAAGGAAAGGGATATGTGTAGTACTAACACATTTCCTAGCCCAGGGCAACAACACTGCTATTGCTTTGTGGGGAGGGATCGTGCCATGAATCACACAGGAATCTACAGTATCTATCAAATAGATAGATAGATATATAGGACCAGCCCATAAAACAGGTCAAAAATTTTACATAAACTCAGCATTAGAGAATGCAAACAAGAAAAAAAGAAGGAAGGAGAGAGAGAAAGAGGGAGAAGGGGAGAGGGGTGGAGAGAGAGAGAGGTGGGGGAGAGAGAGAGAGAGGAAGAGGGGGGAGGAGAGCGAAGGAGAGAGAACGAAGAGAGAGAGAGGGGAGAGAAAGGAGAGATAGAGAGAAGGGGAGAGAGAGAGAGAGAGAAGGAGAGAGGGGGAGGAGAAAGAGAAGGGAGAGAGAGAGAAGGAGAGAGAGAGAAGAGAGAGAGAGGGGGAGAGAGAGAGAAGGAGAGAGAGAGAGATAGAGAGAGAGGGGGTAGAGAGAGGGGGGGGAGAGAGAGGAGAGATAGAGAGGGAAGGAGAGAGAGAGGGGGAGAGAGAGAGGGGGGAAGAGAGAGAGAGAGAGAGAGAGAGAGAGAGGGGGAGAAAGAGAAGGGAGAGAGAGAGGGAGAAGAAGAGAAGGGAGAGAGAGAGAGGAGAGAGAGAGGGGGGCGAGAGAGAAAGGAGACAGAGAGGGAAGGAGAGAGAGGGGGGGGGAGGGAGGGGGGAGAGGGAGAGAGGAGAGAGGGAGAAAGAGAGGGGGAGAGAGAGAGAGAGGGGAGAGAGAGAGAGAGGGGAGAGAGAGAGGGAGAGGGGGGGGAGAAAGAGAGGGGGAGAGAGAGAGAGAGGAGGGAGGGGGGGGAAAGAAGGGGGGGAGAGAGAGAGAGAGCACAAGAGAGAGAGAGAGAAATAGAGAGAACAAAAAAGAGAGAGAAAGAAGGAGAGAGAGAGGGGGAGAGAAAGAAAGAAAAAGAAAGAAATCGCAAGGGAATGCTCTGTGCGATTTACATGCATTCCGGGTTTATTTGAATGGGCTGAAATCTCACACCTATCTAATAGATAGATAGATATGGTCCCAAAATATAGGACCCATAAAACAGATCAAAAAGTTTACATAAACTCAGCATTAGGAAGAGAGAGAGAGAAAAAGACAGAAACAAAGAAAGAAATTGCGCTGGAAAGCTCTGTGGGATTCACATGCAATGTGGGTTCATTTGAATGGGCTGAAATCACGCCGGACCGCACTACACACACTACTTTACAAAACGCACTGCAGACAGATTGCATGGTACCACTGTTCCATGTGATCTGGTGCAGGCAAACGCACTGCATTTGCGACCTGCATTTGGCATGCGTTAACACTGACACCCGCTGCAGATCACACATTCAGTGCATTTTGAATGCTGTGAGGGAAACGCACACGATAAAACGCAGGTTTCTTGCACACCTTTCTGGTGTGAACTGGCCCTTGAGGCTAGGGACACACATACACGGTGTGGGAAACGCAGCGATCTGTGCGCGTTTCCCACACTTCATGAAAATTGCACTGCCCTTTACGATCTGCTGCGGGTTTTGCGGGTGCCAATACAAATTTAACGACACCGCAAACGCAGTGTGTACAAGGTATTAGGCTCCGTTCACATTCTGAACTGCATGTGAATCGCACAGGCACCGCCCAGCATTCCTGTTCAATTCACATGTGATGCAGTGTGGTGTAATTTGAGCCCATTCATTTTGAATGGGTTTAAATCGCACCACATCCTACCAAAGAAGTGCATGCACCTTTTTTTAAGCCGCACCACAACCAGATCGCATGGTCATTTTGTACCATGTGATCCGGCACCATCCAGTGCAGGCACCGCGTTTGCGACCTACATGTGAGGTGTCGTTAACTGTGTATTGAATATGTTGTGAGATGATGTGTTCTTTTATTCCATGTAGTGAGACCTGTTTCTATACCCCACAATGTGTGTCCTGAGGAAGCGATGCAGCGAAACGCGTTGACGCACAGGGGCTCATGCACGTTTTTGCTGTCATTCTGTTGAAACATCATTCCTTTTCTTGGGTATATGTAACGTCCATCTCTTCTGGCCATTGCGTGGCCGTCAATGGACGATACCTTTTTTATAATTTTATATTGTCTATTCCCATGTATCTATGTTCAATAAAATCCAATTTTTTAAGATAATACATTGTTGTTCCAATCTGCTTCCAAAGGACTTTGGAAGCAGATTGGAACAATGCTATATGTAGTACTGTCAGCACCACAGAACACCTACCCCTGTCCTTATCAGTGTTGGTCATCTTACTTTAAAAAAGTAATTAGTTAAGTTACAAATTACTTCTCCCCAAAAAGTAATTGCGTTAGTAACTCAGTTACTACATTGGAAAAGTAATTAGTTACTCAGCAAAGTAACTGACTTTTTTTTTAATATTCTATACGTGTAACTAAGGGGCGGGTCTAGTATTACTGTAAGCAAGGTGCGCATTTATTATTATTGTTATATATCGTGTAACCAAGGGGCTGCTCTATTATTACTCTTACCAAGGGGCAGATCTGTTATAGCGTGTAAGCAAGGGGCGGGTCTATTATTATTATATCGTGTAAGGGGCGGATGGCTACAGAAGAGGGCGAATGTTAAATTAATGGGCAGAGCTCGATATATAACAATAATAATAAATGCGCCCCTTGGTTACAGTAATACTAGACCCGCCCCTTACTTACAAGATAGACGCCCCTTGCAGAGTAGCACGAGCATCAGGAGCGTGCGGCATCGCCTCGTACAATTACATGTTAACTGCGCCTGCGCGATGTAGAGTTCACTCAGAGCTGTTTAGGTTCGGCAATTTTCGGAAGCTCCGTAGTCCTTCGTACTGCGCAAGCCCTGCGCCTGCTCAGTACAGAGGGGTCCTTATCCGGCAGGGGAACTTTTTCGGCAGGACACCGGAATTACACTACTGCCATCTAGTGGCAGTAGATGTAATTGAAGTAACTAAGCCAAAGTAATGGGAACTGAGTTACCATGAGAGGAAAAGTAATCAGTTAGATTACTCGTTACCCTTTAAAGTAACTGCGTTAGGTAACTCAGTTTATTTTAACTCAGTTACTTACATCACTGGTCCTTATCTTCATAACATAGGAGGAGGTGTTCTGTAGTCCACAGAAAGAGCTGGGAATGATGCTAACTTATAATAGTCACAGAACACGGGGAGGTAGGAGCTCACTCTGGCAGGATCAACAGGTCTTTAGTTGCACTTATTGAATAGATATAACAATAATAATAAATGTTAAAAGTAGCGTTTCCCATAAGGCTAGTTTCACACTTATGTGGTGCAGGAAACGCAGCGTTCAGTGCGCTTTTCCTGTATCCCATGCAAATCACACTGCCCTTGCCACCTGCTACGGGTGTCAATACACAGTTAACGACACCTCACATATATGCATATGCCCCTGTTGAAGACCCCTTGGTCGAAACGCGTAGGTTTTTTTTTGGTTTATCGTTCTCCACATTGCCCCGCTTTTTATCCTTGTGATCACTTTTATACCTGTATGCTGGTTTTTAGAAATAAAATACAATTTTGTTTGACCTACACTATGTGGAAGCATTTTCTTTCTCCACATACTACTTTGCTGAGAGTGGCTCCGGAGTCCTGTTGATCTTACCATCCAGATCCAGTTTGACGCATCCAGGATTGGAGGTCCATTTGGAGGTTCCCCCGTCTCTTTCCTGGATTCCACCCCGGAGGTCCTGGATCCTGTGGAGCTCCATACTTTGGCCATTTGTGGCACCATGCTTGTATGACTTCATGTCGCTGACATTGGAGTCCACCAGTTCCGGTAAGGGCACACGCACTTCTCTTCATTGTTGATGATGCGATATCTTTGATGTCCTCCATATGAGACAGCGTTTTACACTTTAATTTTTCATTACCCCGTGTTGGAAGATCATTTTGTGTTGGACTATACTCTATACACTTTTTTTGCACTGGTTTGATTCATATATCTTCCAGTGCTCATTGGTGTTGGGTTATTCACCCATATAGTTTTTTACATATATTGGACACTTTGTATATTTGATTTGTTTCATCACTATTATTCATCATTCCTCATATTCATTTATTTATGTTTATGGGTTAGCGCTGCATTTTTTACCATTTACCGTATATACTCGAGTATAAGCCGAGTTTTTCAGCACATTTTTTTGTGCTGAAAATGCCCCCCTCGGCTTATACTCAAGTCAAGCACTTTTCTGCAGCAGAAAATTAAATTTTCCGACCCGATTTTGGGGCCCCGTATCTCGGGGCCACTTGGTGCTAATTGGTGCAAATTTGGTATGCCAATATAATATAGCACTACAACATATCCAAAGATGGGTTTCCTAGCACCAAGTGTCCCCCGAGATACGGGGCCCCAAATTCAGTTTGGAAAATGTAATTCTCTGCTGCAGAAAAGTGCTTGACATTTTCCGATCCAAATTTGGGGCCCCGTATCTCGGGGACACTTGGTGCTAGGAACCCCAAATTTGGTATTCAAACCTAGTGGAACAAGTACTACATATCCAAAGATGGAGTTCCTAGCACCAAGTGACCCTGAGATACAGGGCCCCAAAGTTGGTCAACTGTGTCCATCTGCAGCAATGTCATTTCGGGACCCTTTGGCTGCAGCTAGGAACCCTTAACTACTAAGTTTGAAGTCCGGGGGACCTATGGCTGCAAATGGGCACAGTGAGGCTGCAAATGGGCATTGTTGACCCTCTTTTCCACTTACAGTAGCTGCGCATTTCTCACCCTAGTCTTATAGACGAGTCAATACGTTTTCCCAGTTGTTTGTGGTAAAATTAGGTGCCTCGGCTTATATTCGGGTCGGCTTATACTCAAGTATTTATGGTAGATTCTATTCATGTTTGTCCCATTGTTTATGTAGCTGCTTGTCACTTATTTATCCTGGGTTTAGCGCAGTAATATCCACATCCCACTGATTTCCTTAACCGCCAAGGGTTTTAACACACCTGAGAAATGCTCACAACTTTTATCTAGCATGCGTAGCATGAAGGCAGACATAGTCTTCCTGTAAGAAACACATTTCCAGGCTAATGCCATTCCAAAACTGGAAAACGCATCTTTCCCATAAAGCTATCACACCACTTCCGCAACATCCAAGTCCAAAAGAGTATCAATACTCATTTCCAAAAAACGTACCCTTCCAGATTTTGGACACCTTAAAGTGGGGTGCCCATGGGCGTCCGCAGGTAGGGGCAAGGGGGGTCAAGTGCCCCCCCCCCCTGTAATCAGGGATCAGATCTTAAATTCAGCACAGTTGCGTCGCTATCGGGGTGCGTGCACCATCAAGAAGCTGTTGAGCCCCCCAATCACTGTAGTGTGACTTCGGGCTCTTTTCCCTGCTTAGTCCAGCAGAGAACTCGGCAGCACTGTGACAGCAGAAAGGCGAGCTGCGGGCTATCAGAGGTTTCCCCCGCTTGCCCCCCCTTCTCCTGTCAGGGAGAAGAGACAACGGCTCTCACCAGGTTCCCCACCCAGCTTGCTGCCTGCTCTGTTCCTTCCATATTGGCCATAATTGAGTGCCAATCAAAGGAATCTAGGAGAGGAGAGCATCATGGGACATGTAGTCCCAAAGATTGGCGGCCCCATTTTCCACAGGGAGGAGGCTACAGCTCGATCATGAGAGAGATTGAGAGACTGCAGCCTGGAAAAAAGCTGAGGGAGAGAGCGCTACAGGACAAAGAATAAGAAGTGTGCTGGGCAGAAGCCAGAGAGAGAGCCATGCTGCCCAGCGCCACCAGAGAGAGCCACGCTGCCCAGCGCCACCAGAGAGAGCCATGCTGCCCAGCGCCACCAGAGAGAGCCACGCTGCCCAGCGCCACCAGAGAGAGCCACACTGCCCAACACCACCAGAGAGAGAATGACTGAGCCACTACCAGGGTACAGGCATGCTACACTACTGACCAGAGTCGCCCCCGGGGAACCCAGAGTGAGCGATCGTCCAGCCGGAGGGATCACTGCTGTAGTTTTGCTGGGTCTGGTAAGAGGGCCTGTTGGCCATTACCCATTACTTATCCTAGGGACTGTACTATGTCTGCAGTCTCTGACTATAATAATGTGATAATGGCATTGTCGAAACGGGGCGGTGCATGGGTGACCCTAAAATGATGCCCCCCCCCTGAAAAAAGTTCTGCGGACGCCCATGGGGGTGCCCCTTAAAAAAAAAAAAAATTAAAAGTCAGCAGCTACAAATACTGCAGCTGCTGACCTTTAATAATTGGACACTTTCCTGTCCCAGGGTCCAGCGATGCGGAGGAACGAAGCCCCGCTCGTTCCCCGCTCCGCTTGGCGGCGCCGGCATTCTTACTGTGGGCACCGGGCTGTGGCTTCACAGCCGGGCACCCACTGGGCATGCGCGAGCGGCACCGTGTGCCGTGATTGGCCGCGCAGTCATCTGGGACCTGTCACGTGTCACGGATGACTGACAGGAGGGAGGGAGCCCTTCCTGCGCCGAGGGGAAGTGATGTCACCAGCCCAGGCACTGAAGGAGGCAGACTACGAGGGACCCCCTAGCAACAGACATTTAGAGGTGAGTTAAATTTTAATTTTTTTTCCAAATGTTTATTTTTTTATTTTTTTAGGAATTTTAATCATCTTTTTTTTTTTTTTCGGGGGGGAAATGCCACTTTAATAGATGATCAAGGCAGATCCATTTTTCTCAAAGGTACCATAAGGGATAAATCAATCACGTTGGCCAATATCTACAGTCCCAGTGTCTGACTTTTTTCCAAAGGGGCATTTCGATTCTCGGAGGTGACTTCAATGTCCCCCTTGATCCAGTTGTAGATACGTCATCAGGCACTTCAAAATTCAAAAATTGGACTAACTTTACTGTTGTCTTATTTTTTTATTCAAAAAAGTGATTTTTTTTTCCAAAATAAGTGCGCTTGTAAGACCGCTGCGCAAATACGGTGTGAAAAAAAGTATTGCAGCGACCGCCATTTTATTCTCTAGGGTGTTAGAAAAAAAAAACAATATATAATGTTTGGGGGTTCTAAGTAATTTTCTAGCAATAAAACCTGTTTTAAACATCTAAACACCTAAAATCCAAAACGAGGCTGGTCTTAAAGTGGTTAAAAAGATGAATATACCATATATATCATAATATGTATTGAATGTATATGTAATCTAAATACGGTATTTTTCTGGGGCAGTGGCCCTTTAAGCATTGAGTCTAGGAAGCTCTATGGATTGTTGTAGACTCTGCGGAGTCATTCCTCCTCGGTGTGACAATCATATAATACACTGTGTTTGCTTTTGTCTGCTGTGAACGGCGTGCTGATCCCCTTTCCTCTCTGCTGACAGCTGCATAGACCTTTTAATGCACAGAGTCTCAAAATAGGCTTTATAGGAGAGCAGACGGGACTTAGTCAAAGAGTGACGATTACAATGTAACAAATACAATGACATTAAGTTATATCAGGACACCGCGATACGGAGGGCTGCGTCTGCATTTTACAAGGCAACAAACATGTGCGCTTAAAGGAAGTGAGAATTTTATTGGGAGTTTGTGTTTTCAGGTTTACTCAGGGTAGTTTTTGAAGCTGCATTAAAGTGGAGTTCCACCCACTTTTACAACTCTTCAGCATCCCTCACTAAACTGTGCACTGTAAACAAATTGGATATGTTTTTTATTTTTTTTTCAGCACAGACAGTATATCTGCTGTATTCATTTTTCACTTCCTCCTCCCTGGCCGCGGCCCATCGCATCATTTCCTGTTTGCAATGCCTCCTGGGAAGGGGCAGCAACTTCCTCTGACACTGCCGTTGCTATGGAAACCTGACCTGAAACCTATTACACTGCTTATGCTGCACTGAGCATGTACGAGATCTGCAAGGATGAGATCCAGGAAGAAATACAGTCTGGCTTCAGATGCCCACACTTAAGATGACCACGGCCTGCTGCAAGTTTATAAAATAACAAACTACTGCTATAAACTAACAAAACAGACCTTAGTTTACAGACTAACTTTACTAGAATACATTAAGCTTGTGTATTATAGGGGTATTTTTATTTAAAAAGTATAATTTCGGCCGGAACACCGCTTTAACATTTTGCCATATATATGTAGCCAAGTCCTGGGCCTCTCCAGGCCTAATGGTGCCCTCCAGAGTCAGGGATAGGCGACATCCTTCTGCGTAGAGTGGGTTTTCGAGGCATGGTGGGTGTAATGTAAGGTAGATTCATGGGCGCCAGACACTTCTTGAATGCAGAGATTTATTGTCTCTTAACCACTTCAATACCCGCCCATGTACATATGACACCCACAAGGTGGATCTCCCATCCTGGGTGGGCGTCATATGACGTCCTCCCATTCCCGGCCGCCTAGGGGGCGCAAGCGCGAGCCTGCGGCGTCGCTCGGGACCCGGTGCGCGTGCCCGGCGGCCGCGATGTCCGCCAGGCACCCGCGATTGCCCATTAAAACAACGGGACCGTGCGGGACCGTGGAGCTGTGTGTGTAAACACACAGCTCCACGTCCTGTCAGTGGAGAGGAGACCGATCATGTGATCCCAGTACGGAGGAACACTGATCGGTCTCCTCCCCTTGTGAGTCCCCTCCCCCCACAGTTAGAATCATTACATTAGGGAACATATTAACCCCAACAGCGCCCCCTAGTGTTAACCCCCTTCCCTGCCAGTCACATTTACACAGTAATCACTGCAATTTTATAGCAACGATCGCTGTGTAAATGTGAATGGTCCCAAAAATGTGTCAAAAGTGTCCGAAGTGTCCGCCGCAATGTCGCAGTCACGAAAAAAAAAATCGCAAATCGCCGCCATTACTAGTAAAAAAAAAAAAATGCAATAAATCTATCCCCTATTTTGTAGACGCTATAACTTAGGCTTAGGGCCAGGACCAGGGGCGGGCTGACCATTCGGCCACTCGGGCACTCCCTGAGGGCACCGGGCCACTAGGGGGCCCCATCAGGGTTGCCAGCCTCAGTAAAACCAGGTAAAAATCTGTGTTTTTTTTACATCTGTTTCTGAAATGTCCCTTACCGACATCCTTTTAGTCTAAAAATCCAGAGATTATAGCTGCCCCACCTCTCCAGTACCTTCTCAGCCAATAGAAACATACTGTGTGTACATGTATGTGTATACTGTGTGATTGTATACTGTGTGTGCGTGTATACTGTGTGGCCCCATAATCTCTGATTGATTTGGGGGCCCCATAATCTCCTATTGCCTGGGGGCCCCATGAGTTGTCAGTCCGCCCCTGGCCAGGACAAAGTATAAACAGAAAAGTCAGTGCTACTACCCATACACCACATAGATAGCGGAGCTCCCAGGTGCTCGATCCACAGACACTGGCTGAGTAGAGTAATGTAGAAAAAATGATCGGCACTCCGGTTGTTGCTCTTAAAATTTCTTCATTTTATTGAATAGCCACAGTGAGCAAACACAGATTAAGTCAGTTGACGCGTTTCAGCCTGTAAGGCCTTAGTCATAACCACCAAGGACTAAGGCCTTATAGGCTGAAACGCGTCAACTGACTTACTCTGCGTTTGTTCACTGTGGCTATTCAATAAAATGAAGAAATGTTAAGAGCAACAACGCAGTGCGGATCATTTTTTCTACATTAGGGCCGGTATCCTGTCAGATACTGTCCCCCATCGGATAGTGTCCGCTGTGTACTGTGCATGCGCAGTACACAGCACAAGCGGATTCCGAAAATAGCTGAAGATGAACGGCGCCTGCGCCATGAGTCCACTTTCAAGCCCCACCATCCAAGTGGACATAGCGTTAGAATCCAAAAGAGCCGAGCACAGCGAGGCCGTGCCCGAAGCATGGCGAGCGAAGCGAGCCAGCGAGGGGGGCCCTCTAACTATTTGCAGCCCTATGTCCACTTGGATGGTGGGGCTTGCATCTGGTCTCATGGCGCAGGCGCCGTTCTTCTTCAGAGATTTTCCGAATCTCCTTGTTCTCCGTACTGCGCAAGCGCTGCGCCTGCCCAGTACGGGGCGGACACAATTTGTTAGGCGGACACTTTCCGACAGAACACCAGGACACCCTTTAGCAGTTGCAATGTTAATTTATCAGACTCCGAGACTTCTATAGGCAGACAGCCATGCAGGGAAAGGTATCTAGCCAGACACCACATCTACATGAGTAGGAACGCTGTCTCCTATGGCAACAGTCTTGAAACCGTTTGTAACACAAGTTGTAACAAACTCCTTCACTTCTTCTACAATCTCCTATTATAGATTTTCACTCAACTGAGCTCCAAGTCTATCACTAAGACCTGCTGATCCACTGCCACTGGATCCCCTGAGCTCTTCCAATCTTCTTATTCAGTATCTTCCTCAAGCGTCACCCCGCTGGCCTGCTCGGTCCCTAGCTTGGCACTCACAGATACTTCTCAAGCGTCAACCCACTGGCCTGCTCGGTCCTTGGCTTGGCACACAATACTGCTCTGCAAGCGTCACCTCCACTGGCTGGTAGACATGTGCAATTCGTTTCGTTTTAATTCGTTTTCCGTTAAAATTCGTTATATTCGTTAATTCGTTATCGTACGAATGAACGAATGATTCGCTAAAAATTTTAACGAATAACGAATTATCGAATCGAACAAATATGAAAAACAACGAAAATCCGAAATAACCAAATTAGAAACAAAGAAACTACGAAAGAAGAAAATCCGAAAAACGAAAACAGGAACAACGAAAATCAAAATGAACGAAAGAATTCGTACATTCGTAACTTTTTTTTTTGGTTGAATTGGTAATTTTCCGTGTCCCTTACAATGGCGCTGCTTAACGTGCTTCGAATGGATTGAACGAAAGAATTCGTACATTCGTAACTTTTTTTTTCGATTCGTAATTTTGCGTGTCTCGTACAGTGATGTAAGTAACTGAGTTAAAATAAACTGAGTTACGTAACGCAGTTACTTTAGAGGGTAACGAGTAATCTAACTGATTACTTTTCCCCTCATGGTAACTCAGTTCCCATTACTTTGGCTTAGTTACCCCAATTACATCTACCGCCACTAGATGGCAGTAGTGTAATTCCGGTGTCCTGCCGAAAAAGTTCCCCCGCCGGATAAGGACCCCCCTGTACTGCGCAGGCGCAGGGCTTGCGCAGTACGAAGAACTACGGAGCTTCCGAAAATTGCCGAACCTAAACAGCTCTGAGTGAACTCTACACCGGGAGCAGGCGCAGTTAACATGTAATTGTACGAGGCGATGCCGCACGCTCCTGATGCTTGTGCTACTCTGCAAGGGGCGTCTATCGTGTAAGTAAGGGGCGGGTCTAGTATTACTGTAACCAAGGGGTGCATTTATTATTATTGTTATATATCGAGCTCTGCCCATTAATTTAACATTCGCCCTCTTCTGTAGCAATCCGCCCCTTACAGGATATAATAATAATAGACCCGCCTCTTACACGATATAATAATAATAGACCCGCCCCTTACACGATATAATAATAATAGACCCGCCTCTTGCTTACACGCTATAACAGATCTGCCACTTGCTTACAGTAATACTAGACCCGCCCCTTAGTTACACGTATAGAATATTTTTAAAAAAAAGTCAGTTACTTTGCTGAGTTACTAATTACTTTTCCAATGTAGTAACTGAGTTACTAACGCAATTACTTTTTGGGAGAAGTCATTTGTAACTTAACTAATTACTTTTTTAAAGTAAGATGACCAACACTGGTCTCTTACAATGGCGCTGCTTAACGTGCTTCGAATGGATTGAACGAAAAAATTCGTTCATCCGTAACTTTTTTTTCCGATTCGTAATTTTCCGTGTCTCTTACAATGTAATCATAGCATACACATTACATAACATTATGAATTATGCTCCGATTACGTATCTACGAAAACAATGTTACGAAAGTACGAATAAATCAATCTTACGAAAGTACGAATGTAACTAAATCTACGAAAATACGAATGCGTCTGAATTTCGAATAAACGAAAAACGGAAAAACTAATTAACAAAAAAATAACTCTTATGAAAATAAGAATCGTTACGAATACGAACACCGACGACTTACGAATTTACGAATCGTTACGAATCAACGGAAACTAATAGAAACTAAACGAAAATAAACAAGTTTTTCTATTGTGCACATGTCTACTGGCTGGGTCCCTGGCTTGACTCTTGCTGAGGTTTCCCAATTCTTCGCCATCCCCAGTTGGTGAGAATACTGATCTGGTACTTGCTTCAGCTACTCACAGTGGTCCCTGGTAATAAGGTGGATGGTCTCTAAGTGGCAACAGTTTCCCCTCCACCTCCGATCCAAGACAGGTTCTCCGGACGGCAGAACCATCACTTCTGGTTGGACTGCAAGCCGTAATCCCAACCCTACGTTGCTCTCTTGCTTCTGGATAGGCCCACAGACAGCCTAGCAGCCAGATGTCCCCAGGATAGGCCTCAGGCTCTGGCCTAGCAGCCCGGGGCAATACGGCACACGTCCACCCAGACAGCCGTCCAGGTGGCACAGAACCCCCCGATCACCTGAGCTCAACCAAATAAATAGGCTCTCCCAGCAGGGCAAGGGATTAAAGTAAACCCCTGCCCATTGGCTGAGACACCCCATTCATTCATACTCTGTCCCTGCAAATGCCCTTGTCTTATCTAATGCCACCAGATACCCGGCCATCTAGTGACAGAAGAGAGAAGTGCAGCAATTCCAGAATTAGGGTGAAGTCAATTGACCTCATATAAATTGGCCAAGGCAACTATAACTTGGCAGATACATTTAACAGCAACCCTGCCTAAACATCAGGGTGCTACATACATATACATTATATAAACCCTATATTGTCAAAAGTATTGGGACACCTGCCTTTACATGCACACATACTTCCCAGTCTTAGTCCATAAGGTTCAATATTGAGTTGGCCCACCCTTTGCAGCTTTAACAGCTTCAACTCTTTTGGGAAGGCCGTCCACAAGGTTTAGGAGTGTGTCTATGGGAATGTTTGACCATTCTTCCAGAAGAGCATTTGTGATGTCAGGCACTGATGTTGGACAAGAAGGCCTGGCTCGCAGTCTTTGCTCAAATTCATCCCAAACGGTTTTCTATCGGGTTGAGGTCAGGACTCTGTGCAGGCCAGTCAAGTTCCTCCACCCCAAACTGGCTCATTCATGTCTTTATGGACCTTGCTTTGTGCACTGGTGTGCCGTCATGTTGGAACAGGAAGGGGCCATCCCCAAACTGTTCCCACAAAGTTGGGAGCATGAAATTGTCCAAAATGTCTTTGTATGCTGACGCCTTAAGAGTTCCCTTCACTGGAACTAAGGGGCCAAGCCCAACCCCTGAAAAACAACCCCACACCATAATCCCCCCTCCACCAAATGATTTTAGCCAGTGCACAAAGCAAAGTCCATAAAGACATGGATGAGTGAGTTTGGGGTGGAGGAACTTGAGTGGTCTGCACAGAGTCCTGACCTCAACCCGATAGAACACCTTTGGGATGAAGGTCCACATCAGTGCCTGACCTCACAAATGCTCTTCTGGAAGAATGGTCAAACATTCCCATAGAGACACTCCTAAACCTTGTGGACGGCCTTCCCAGAAGAGAACACATGGATGAGCAAGTTTTGGGGGAGGACATGCCTGATGAAGGGGTCCTGCAAGGCTCTGAAACGTTACACTTCCTCTTGTGATGTGATCATTCTGCAATAAAAGCTCTTGGATGACATTTGAGGATCCGTGGTGTGCCGGCGAATATGTATATTCACTGGAACTAAGGGGCCAAGCCCAACCCCTGAAAAACAACCCCCCACACCATAATCCCCCCTCCACCAAATGATTTGGACCAGTGCACAAAGCAAGGTCCATAAAGACTTGGAGGAGCGAGTTTTGGGTAGAGGAACTTGACTGGCTGTGGAGGAACTTGAATGGAGCTGTGCAGTTTAGCTTGGGCCAGAACGGCAGTCAATATCGCTATACAACGCAAGGAGGTCAGCAATGACAGCTTCTACATCCCCTTTATGACAGGTGTGCGTTATGGTGATCTATTGCACACGGTATGTCTTGTTGTGCCAAATGCTTCTATAAATAAAACAAGTATGTCTGATTTATGTGTACAGGTATCACCCGGGCGGTCGGACCATTGTGGTCACCAAGAGTTCACCTGTCATTGTCTTCTGTATATAGACTGGGGAGATGAAAGGATCCACTTGTGATAACAGCTTAATGTGATGCTGATGTAAATTTCCCCAAAGTGTGAGAATTCCTGGGCTGTAAAGTGTAAATGTAGAACCAAGGCATGTGAGAGACTAGAAATACATTCCTGGCAGAAACATGTGTGTGTGTGTGTGTGGGGTGCAGCCGGATACCTTCCTTCCTTGCCTTACCCCTCTATTGTCTTCTCACTTCTTCTCTCCCCACTCCATCTTCTCCCATCTCCTCTTCTCTTATCTTTTTTTCTCCTCTCCTCTTTTTTCTTCTCTCCTCTTCTCTTATCTTTTTTTCTCCTCTCCTCTTCTCTTTTTTCTCCTCTCCTCTTTTCTCTCCTCTTTTTTCTTCTCTCCTCTCCTCTTTTCTCTCTACTCTTTTCTCTTCTCTCCTCTCCTCTTCTTATTTCTCTCCTCCTTTTTTTTCAATCTCCTCTTCTCTTTTTTCTCCTCTCTTCTCTACTCCTTTTTTCCTCTTCTCCTCTTCTCTCCTTTATCCCCTTCTTTTCTCTTTTTTCTCCTCTTTTCTCCACTTCTCTCCTCTTCTCTTTTTTCCTCATTTCCTCTTCTCTTTTTTTCTCCTCTCTCTCCTCTTTTTTTTTATCCTCTCCTCTTCAATTTATTTTACCCTATTCTCTTTTTTATCCTCTCCTCTTCTCTTTTTTCTTATTTATTCTTCTCTTTTTTTCTCCTCTACTCTTTCTCTCCTTTACTCTTTCTCTCCTCTACTCTTTCTTCTTCTCTCCTCCCCTCTTCTATTTTTTCTCCACTTCTATTTTCTCTCCACTACTCTTTTTTCTCTTCTCCTCTTCCCTTTTTTCTTCTTTCATCTTCTTTTTTTCTCCTCTCCCCTTTTCTGTCCTCTCCTCTTTTTTATTTTCTCCTCTCCTCTTTTCTCTACTCTTTTTTCTTCTCTCCTCTCCTATTCCTATTTTCCCCTCTCCTTTTTTCTCTCTCCTCGTCTCTTTTTTCTCCTCTACTCTTTTTTCCTCCTCCCCTCTTTTTCTCCCTCTCTCCCCCCTCTTTTTTCTCCTCCCCTCTTCTCTCCTTTATCCTCTTTTTTTCCTCCTCTCCTCTCCTTTTCTCGTTTTTCCTAATTTCCTCTTCTCTTTTTTCTGCTCTCTCTTCTCTTTTCTTTTTTCATCCTCTCCTCTTCACTTTTTTTTTACCCTATTCTCTTTTTTTCTCTTCTCCTCTTCTCTTTCTTCTTATTTCTTCTTCTCTTTTTTCTCCTCTACTGTTTTTTCTTCTCTCCTCCCCTCTTCTCTTTTTTCTCCTCTCCTATTTTCTCCCTTCTACTGTTTTTTCTGTTCTCTTCTCTTTTTTTCTTCTTTCCTCTTCTTTTTTTCTCCTCTCCTTTTTCTCCCCTCTACTCTTGTTTTCTTCTCTCCTCTTCTCTTATCTTTTTTTTCTCCTCTCCTCTCTCTCTTTTTTCTCCTCTCCTCTTTTCTCTCCTCTCCCCTTTTTTCTTTGCTCCTCTCCTTTTTTCTCTCTACTCTTTTTTCTTCTCTCCTCTCCTTTTTATTTCTCTCCTCCTTTTTTTCTCTCTCCTCTTCTATTTTTTCTCCTCTCTTCTCCCCTCTACTCTTTTTTCCTCCTCTCCTCTTCTCTCCTTTATCCCCTTCTTTTCTACTTTTTTTCTCCACTTCTCTCCTCTTCTCTTTTTTCCTAATTTTCTCTTCTCTTTTTTCTCCTCTCTCTTCTCTTTTTTATGTATTCTTCTCTTTTTTCTCCTCTACTATTTGTCTCCTCTACTCTTTCTTCTTCTCTCCTCCCCTCTTCTATTTTTTCTCCTCTTCTATTTTCTCTCCACTACTTTTTTTTCTCTTCTACTCTTTTCTTTTTCTTCTTTCCTCTTCTTTTTTTCTCCTCTCCCCTTTTCTCTCCTCTCCTCTCCTCTTTTTTTCTTTTCTCCTCTCCTCTTTTCTCTCAACTCCTTTTTCTTCTCTCTTCTCATATTCTTATTTTTCTCCTCTCCTTTTTTGTCTCTCCTAGTCTCTTTTTTCTTCTCTACTCCTTTTTCCTCCTCTCCTCTTCTCTCCTTTGTCCTCTTCTTTTCTCTTTTTTCTCCTCTTCTCTCCTTTCCTTTTCTCTTTTTTCCTAATTTCTTCTTCTCTTTTTTTCTGCTCTCTCTTCTCTTTTTTCTTACCCTATTCTTTTTTTTCTCTTCTCCGCTTTCTCTCCTCTACTATTTTTCTTCTCTCCTCCCCTCTTCTCTTTTTTCTCCTCTCCTATTTTCTCCCCTCTACTCTTTTTTTTCTTCTCTCCTCTTCTCTTTTTTCCTCCTCTTCTCTCTCCTCTACTCTTTTTTTCTTCTCTCCTTTTTCCTCCTTTCCTCTTTTTTTCTCCTTTCCTCTTCTCTTCCCCTCTTCTTCACCCACCTTCTCTCTTCTCTTACTTCTCTCTCTCATCTCTTGTATGTTGCTGCTTGCTGGGAGTTCAGCTTTAAATAGTGTCTAAACCTTAGAAAAAAGTAATATACTGTTATATACCAATCCTTAGATGTAGCTTTTTTTCTTTTTCCCTTCCTTCCCCTCCCTTTTCCTTTCTTCTGGTCCCCCATCCCCTCCTCTCTACTACTCTTCCCTCTTCTTTTTTCCTTCAATTCATTTTTATTAATTAATTTATTAATTAATAATTTATTTTCACCTACAATAAATATTGGTACCAATAGTCTAAGGCAGGGGTCTCCAAACTTTCTAACTAAAGGGCCGGTATACTGTCCTTCAGACTTTAGAGGGGCCGGAGTGAGCAGTGGAAGTAGAAAATGCCCCAGGATAAGCGGGAGTAAAAAAAAGTACTCTATACACAGCACACCCCGAAACTCTGCACTTTGTACATAATGCATTCCTGAAATCTACACTCTGTACAAGGCACACCCCTAAACCCTACACTCTGTACACAGCACACCCCTGAACTCTGCACTTTCTATATAATGCACTCCTGAACTCTACAATCTGTACACAGCACACCCCTAAACCTTGCACTCTGTACCCTGCACACTTCCGAGCTCTGCACTCTCTACATAATGCCCTCCAGAACCCTGCAATCTATACACAGCACACCCCTGAACCCTGCACTCTCTACGTAACACACTCCTGAACCCTGAACTCGGTATGTATTGCACCCCTAAACCATACACCCTGTACATAGCACACCCCTGAACTCTGCACTTTGTGCGCAGGGCACCCCTGGAACTGCACTCTGTACATAACGCACCCCTGAACCCTGCACTCTGTACATAGCGCACTACTGGACTCTGCACTCTGTACATAGTGCACTACTGGACTCTGCACTCTGTACATAGCGCACCCCTTTACTCTGCACTTTGTGCATAGGGCACCCCTGGAACTGCACTCTGTACATAGCGCACCCCTGAACCCTGCACTCTGTACATAGCGCACTACTGGACTCTGCACTCTGTACATAGCGCACTACTGGACACTGCACTCTGTACATAGCACACCCCTGAACTCTGCACTTTGTGCATAGGGCACCCCTGGAACTCCACTCTGTACATAGATCACCCCTGAACCATGCACTCTGTACATAACGCACTCCTGAACCCTGTACTCGGTATGTAGCGCACCCATAAACTATGCACTCTGTACATAGCGCACTACTGGCCTTTGCACTCTGTACATAGCACACCGCTGAACTCTGCACTTTGTACTTAGGGCACCCCTGGAACTGCACTCTGTACATAGAGCACCCCTGAAACCTACACTCTGTACTTAACGCACTCCTGAACCCTGCACTCTGTACATAACGCACTCCTGAACCCTGCACTCGGTATGTAGCGCACCCATAAACCATGCACTCTGTACATAGCGCACTCCTGACCTCTGCACTCTGTACATAGCGCACTCCTGAACTCTGCACTCTGTGCGTAGCGCAAACCAGATACAACCAGGCCTTTGAGAGCATCCATGCTGCTGATGCAGCTCACAATGAAATTTAGTTTGACACCCCTGATCTAAGGCTTTCCGAACTCCAAAAAAAAAAAAAAAACACATTCTCCTCAGGCAAAGGAACCATTAACAGTACATTAATCAGCCCATTGCGATGACCTCGGATCAGTCAGCTCTGTCCGAACTGATTACAATAACCCCTTGTCAGTTTTCCACTGAAAGGCATTTAACAAATTACTTTATCATCATCTGTCCATCATAGGGAGCTGCGAAGATCCCTGTTATTCCCGTCTGCTCCTAATCTGAAGGAACGTTATTTGCTGTGATAATAAGCGTGCATTCGTCAGATCTTTCCATGAGACCTTCCCAGTAATGATAGTCTTCATCACCCTGGCATGGTGCCACCACTGACTCACCTATGCTCACCCAAACACTGTATATTTCTCTGCAGCTGGACTTTTTTTTTTTGTAATTTTGTTTATTCTTTCAGGATTGGCTTTCATCGTACCTTCATTTAAACACATTTTTATTTTTTATCTTTCGTTTCATTGATCTTCTAAAGAACATTTCCTGCCTAAAAAAAAAGGCGGCCAGAACTCCAGCAAACAGATAAATACCTAGATGAAATATATACAGTACACTATATTACCAAAAGTATTGGGACGCCTGCCTTTACACGCACATGAACTTTAATGGCCTCCCAGTCTTATGCCGTGTACACACGGTCGGAATTTCCAATGGAAACAGTCCGATAGGAACTTTTCATCGGATTTTCCGACCGTGTGTATGCCCATCGGTCTTTTTCTGTCGGAATTTGGATTGAGAACCTGTTCTTAATTTTTCAGACAGAAAACCTTTCTATCGGATTTTCTGATCGTGTGTATGCAATTCCGGCACGCGAATCTCCGACACATGCTCGGAAACAATTCGACGCCTGCTCGGAAGCATTAAACTTCCCTTTTATAGTGCAGTCGAACGTGTTGTATGCCGCTGTGTTATTGACCGTCGGAATTTGGTGTGACCGTGTGTAGGCAAGACAGTTTGAGCGAAATTCCGTTGCAATTCTGACGGGAAAACCATCAGAGCTTCCGACGAGAATTCCGATCGTGTGTACGCGGCATTAGTCCGTAGGGTTCAATATTGAGTTGGCCCACCCTTTGCAGCCATAACAGCTTCAACACTTCTGGGAAGGCCGTCCACAAGGTTTAGGAGTGTGTCTATGGGAATGTCTGACCATTCTTCCAGAAGTGCATTTGTGAGGTCAGGCACTGATGTTGGAAGAGAAGGCCTGGCTCACGGTCTCCACTCTAATTCATCCCAAAGGTGTTCTATCGGGTTGATGTCAGGACTCTGTGCAGACCAGTCAAGTTCCTCCATCCAAAACTCGCTCATCCATGTCTTTATGGCATGGGGACAAGGTACTGTGCCAGGGGGGTCCCATCTGGTAAGATACCCTTAAATGTTGAAGGCATGTGGTCTGGTCTGGTTCAGGAGGGGGGGGGGGGCTCACATGTGTCCCTTCCTTTTCCTTGCCAGCCAGGCTGCATGTTTGGATCAAGTTTATGGATTTTGCAGGGGCCCCTTGCTTTTTGTTTTGATGTTTTTTCGTGGGGTTTCCCCCTTAAGATCCATACTAGATTTCAGTGGCGGCTGGTGGGTTTTTCTTTTGGGGGGGCGGCTAAAAAGCACCCCCTCCCCCTGGGAAGCCCGCAGCATGTAAAAATGTATTGGCTATCGTCACACAACTGGGTGGGATGTGCTCTGCATGACAGTGTGCCGGGAACATGCTGCGCAAAAATAGAACACATCCTATCTTTTTTCTATGCAAACTAACGCAGTGCATTGGTGTGAAGGGAAAAGACATAGGACATAAGGCAAGGTGCTCAGTTCTTGCATCAGATCTGCGTTGGGCCTAATGCAACCCATAGGTGTAGGTGTGAGAGAGCCGAGCACTGCCGCCTGTCACCTTTTTTCTTGGTGACAGGATACAATGTTCAAATACAGTGCCTTGAAAAAGTATTCACACCCCTAGAAATTTTCCACATTTTCTCATGTTGCAGCGAAAAACGTAAATGTATTTTATTGGGATTTTATGTGATAGACCAACACAAAGTGGCACATAATTGTGAAGTGGAAGGAAAATGATAAATGGTTTTAAACATTTTTTACAAATAAATATGTGAAAAGTGTGGGGGGCATTTGTATTCAGCCCCCTTTACTCTGATACCCCTAACTAAAATCTAGTGGAACCAATTGCCTTCGGAAGTCCCCTAATTAGTAAATAGAGTCCACCTGTGTGTCATTTAATCTCAGTTTTAATACAGCTGTGCTGTGAAGCCCTCAGAGGTTTGTTAGAGAACCTTAGTGAACAAACAGCATCATGAAGGCCAAGGAACACACCAGACAGGTCAGGGATAAGGCTGTGGAGAAGTTCAAAGTAGGGTTAGGTTATAAAAAAATATCCCAAGCTTTGAACATCTCACGGAGCTCTGTTCAATCCATCATCCGAAAATGGAAAGAGTATGGCACAACTGCAAACCTACCAAGACATGACCGTCCACCTAAACTGACCGGCCGGGCAAGGAGAGTATTCATCAGAGAAGCAGCCAAGAGGCCCATGGTAACTCTGGAGGAGCTGCAGAGATCCACAGCTCAGGGGGGAGAATCTGTCCACAGGACAACTATTAGCCGTGTACTCCAGAGTTTCTCAAGCTTTTACGGTGAAGTACCCCTGCAGGTCTAAAAACATTTCCTAAGTACCCCTGTCTCGAGAAAGTAATTTCTATTGTTTGGGTGTCATGGTTTCTGTGTGTTTAATGTCAGTATGTCTTTGTGATGATAGGCGCCGCTGATGAGGCTGCACTGATAAAGCTGCACTGATAGGTGGCATTGATGTACACTGTTATGCGGCACTGATAGGAGGCACTGATGGACACTGATAGGCAGCACTGCCGACTGACCCTTATCAGCCAGCCCTGGCTGGGAAAATATCTTGCGGGCAGCGGAATGGGCACAATTACAATGGCAAGACCCCAGGCAGCTTCCGCCGGCTTGACACCCATAATCCCTCCCCCCCTCTCCCATACACAGGGCGGACCGTTTTCCTGGCTTGCTACAACAAGCCGCCGGGGACGGTATGTGTGCGGGACCCAGGAGACAGCAGTGAGAGCACTGCACGTACCCCCTTCCATTGGTGCACGTACCCCCAGGGGTACGCATACCACGGGTTGAGAAACCCGGGTGTACTCCACAAATCTGGCCTTTATAGAAGAATGACAAGAAGAAAGTCATTGTTGAAAGAAAGCCATAAGAAGTCCTGTTTTTAGTTTGCGAGAAGCCATGTGGGGGACACAGCAAACATGTGGAAGAAGGTGATCTGGTCAGATGAGACCAAAATTAAACTTGTTAGCCTAAAAGCAAAACGCTATGTGTGGTGGAAAACTAAAACTGCACATCACCCTGAACACACCATCCCCACTGTGAAACATAGTGGTGGTAGCATTGTGTTGTGGAGATGCTTTTCTTCAGCAGGGACAGAGAAGCTGGTCAGAGTTGATGGGAAGATGGATGGAGCCAAATACAGGGCAATCTTAGAAGAAAACCTGTTAGAGTCTGCAAAAGACTTGAGACTGGGGAGGAGGTTCACCTTTCAGCAGGACAACGACCCTAAACATACAATGGAATGGTTTAGATCAAAGCATATTCATGTGTTAGAATGGCCCAGTCACAGTCCAGACCTAAATCCAATTGAGAATCTGTGGCAAGACAGAAAATTGCAGTTCACAGACGCTCTCCATCCAATCTGACAGAGCTTGAGCTATTTTGCAAAGAAGAATGAGCAAAAATGTCCCTCTCTAGATGTGCAAAGCTGGTAGAGACATCCCCAAAAAGTCTTGCAGCTGTAATTGCAGTGAAAGGCGGTTCTACAAAGTATTGACTCCGGGGGGCGCCATACAAATGTACCCCCCACACTTTTCACATATTTATTTGTAAAAAAAATTGAAAACCATTTGTAATTTTCCTTCCACTTCACAATTATGTGCCACTTTGTGTTGGTCTATCACATAAAATCCCAATAAAATACATTTACGTTTTTGGTTGTAAGATGACAAAATGTGGAAAATGTCAAGGGGTATGAATACTTTTTTCAAGGCACTGTATTTATACATTGTATCCTGTCACCAAGAAAAAGGTGACAGGTGGCAGTGCTCGGCTCTCTCACACCAACACCTTTGGGCTGCATTGGGCCCAACGCAGATCTGATGCAAGAACTAAGCACCTTGCCTTATGTCCTATGTCTTTGTTTGTAACATGACAAAATGTGGGAAATTGTAAGGGGTATGAATACTTTTTCAAGGCACTGTATTTATACATTGTATCCTGTCACCAAGAAAAAGGTGACAGGTGGCAGTGTTCGGCTCACTCACACCAACACCTTTGGGCTGCATTGGGCCCAACGCAGATCTGATGCAAGAACTAAGCACCTTGCCTTATGTCCTATGTCTTTGGTTGTAACATGACAAAATGTGGGAAATTGTAAGGGGTATGAATACTTTTTCAAGGCACTGTAAATGCGTATGGAACATTTAGTCAGCAGAATAGACCCAATCAGAGTTCACTTCCAGAACACATTGATAAAACCCAGGAAAGTGTGACGTATGTGACAATATATCTTTGTGAAATATCAGTGAGACTAAACCGAGCCGAGTCATGTCACACTATATTCACAAAAGCCAACACTGCTGAGCCGGAGAACATGGAAAAGGGTGAAAAAACAAACTAATTTGGCACCTGAAAAAGAAATAAAAAAAAAAAAAAAAGAATCCCGCGGGGCGGCTTATTCTCATTGGGCGACATCTGTTATTTTAGGTGAGTAAAGAAACGCACACCCCCTTGCTCCTTGTGTTATTATTAGCTTGAATAAACCGTCGTCGCACAAGGTGCAATCTCCACGGAACGCTGGAAAGACAACAGGATGACAGTGATTCCCGCGGCTCGCGCTTCTTACATGTCAGATAAGACTCAGCCTTTTCAGCAGAGCGTGATCACATGGCTGACGGTATGAAAGTGAAATCTTCCAGGGATGATGTGCAATACTGAACACTGTCTACAGCAATTGTGCCACTATAGAAAATAGGATGAGCTGAAGGCTAAAAGTCAACACTAAAAACAAGCCAAAAATGTAACCTCCTAAAGTGGTAGTAAACCGCATCTAAATAAAAAAAAAAAAAAAGGCACCGGGCAGTTTAACCACTTCACCCCCGGAAGGATTTACCCCCTTCCTGACCAGAGCACTTTTTGCGATTCGGCACTGCGTCGCTTTAGCTGACAATTGCGCGGTCGTGTGACGTTGCACCCAAACAAAATTTACATCCTTTTTTCCCACAAATAGAGCTTTCTTTTGGTGGTATTTGATCACCTCTGCGGTTTTTATTTTTTGCGCTATAAACAAAAAAAGAGTGTAAATTTAGTAAAAAAACACAATATTTTTTTACTTTTTGCTATAATAAATATCCCCCAAAAATATATAAAATTTTTCTTTTTACACAGTTTAGTGCGATGTGTATTCTTCTACATATTTTTGGTAAAAAAAATCGCAATAAGCATGTGACGTGGCACCCAAACAAAATTGACGTCCTTTTTTCCCACAAATAAAGCTTTCTTTTGGTGGTATTTGATCACCTCTGCGGTTTTTCTTTTTTGCGCTATAAACAAAAAAAGAGTGTAAATTTTGAAAAAAACACAATATTTTTTTACTTTTTGCTATGATAAATATCCCCCAAAAATATGTAAAAAAAAATTTTTTTCCTCAGTTTAGTCCAATATTTAGTCTTCTACATATTTTTAGTAAAAAAAATCGCAATAAGCGTGTGACGTGGCACCCAAACAAAAAATTTGAAAAAAACTCAATATTTTTTTACTTTTTGCTATAATAAATATCCCCCAAAAATATATGATTTTTTTTTTTTCCTCAGTTTAGTCCGATATTTATTCTTTTACATATTTTTGGTAAAAAAAATCGCAATAAGTGTAGATTGTTTGATTTGCGCAAAAGTTATAGCGTCTTCAAAATAGGGGATAGTTTTATGGCATTTTTATTATTCGTTTTTTTTTTTAGTAATGGCGGCGATCTGCCTTTATCGGGACTGCGACATTATGGAGGACACATAGGTCACTTTTGACACTATTTTGGGACCATTGTCATTTATACAGCGATCAGTGCTATAAAAATGCACTGATTACTGTAAAAATGTCACTGGCAGGGAAGGGGTTAACACTAGGGGGCAATCAAGGGGTTAACTGTGTTCCCTAGTGTGTGTTCTAACTGAAGAGAGGAGGGGACTGTCTAGGGGAGATGACAGATCGCTGTCCATACTTTGTATGAACACACAATCTGCCTCTTCTCCCCTCAGAGAATCTGGATCTGTGTGTTTACACACACAGATCCCGATTCTCAGTGTGTTACGAGCGATCGCGGGAGCCTGGTGGTCATCGCGACTACCGGGCACTCGCATCGGCTCCAGGGGCGAGCAGCGGGCACGCGCGCCCCTAGTGGCCACAGGGCGAAGCGACGTTACATAACGTCTTTTCGCCCAGCGGTGCCATTCTGCGGTGCCATTCTGTGGCAGTAAAACTGTGGCGGATGGTCAGCAAGTGGTTAAAGCGGTAGTAAACCGCATCTAAAAAAAAAGAAAAGGCACCGGGCAGTTTAAGTCATAATGTGCTAGTATGCGTCACATACTAAAACGAAGCTGTCCAGCGGCGCTCTGTCACTGCTGAAGGCACTTCCATCTTCTTCACCCTGTTTCCTTCCAGGTTTGCAGGCTTTTGGCGATATGAATGGCCGAGCCAGCGATGAAGTCACTGTTTACGTCATGGCTCTGAAGGAATGGCACGAGTATGCTGTTCCTTCAGAGCACATGCACGCACCGGTGACGTAACCGGCTGCATTTAAAGTAAATGTCTCCTAAACAGTACAGGTTTAGGAGATACAGTCAGGTCCATAAATATTGGAACATCGACACAATTCTAATCTTTTTGACTCTATACATCACCACAATGGATTTGAAATGAAAGAAACAAGATGTGCTTTAACTGCAGACTTTAAGCTTTAATTTGAGGGTATTTACATCCAAATCAGGTGAACGGTGTAGGAATTACAACAGTTTGTATATGTGCCTCCCACTTTCTAAGGGACCAAAAGTAATGGGACAGATTAACAATCATCCATCAAACTTTATTTTTTTAATACTTGGTTGCAAATCCTTTGCAGTCAATTACAGCCTGAAGTCTGGAACGCATAGACATCACCAGGCGCCGGGTTTCATCCCTGGTGATGCTCTGCCAGGCCTCTACTGCAACTGTCTTCAGTTCCTGCTTGTTCTTGGGGTATTTTCCCATCAGTTTTGTCTTCAGCAAGTGAAATGCATGCTCAATCGGATTCAGGTCAGGTGATTGACTTGGCCATTGCATAACATTCCACTTCTTTCCCTTAAAAAACTCTTTGGTTGTTTTCGCAGTATGCTTCGGGTCATTGTCCATCTGCACTGTGAAGCGCCGTCCAATGAGTTCTGAAGCATTTTGCTGAATATGAGCAGATAATATTCCCCGAAACACTTCAGAATTCATCCTGCTGCTTTTGTCAGTAGTCACATCATCAATAAATACAAGAGAACCAGTTCCATTGGCAGCCATACATGCCCACGCCATGACACTACCACCACCATGCTTCACTGATAAGGTGGTATGCTTTGGATCATGAGCAGTTCCTTTCCTTCTCCATACTCTTCTCTTCCCATCACTCTGGTACAAGTTGATCTTGGTCTCATCTGTCTATAGGATGTTGTTCAAGAACTGTGAAGGCTTTTTTAGATGTTGTTTGGCAAACTCTAATCTGGCCTTCCTGTTTTTGAGGCTCACCAATGGTTTACATCTTGTGGTGAACCCTCTGTATTCACTCTGGTGAAGTCTTCTCTTGATTGTTGACTTTGACACACATACACCTACCTCCTGGAGATTGTTCCACACATACACCTACCTACTGGAGAGTGTTCCACACATACACCTACTTACTGGAGAGTGTTCTTGATCTGGACAAGTGTTGTGAAGGGTGTTTTCTTCACCAGGGAAAGAATTCTTCGGTCATCCACCACAGTTGTTTTCCGTGGTCTTCCGGGTCTTTTGGTGTTGCTGAGCTCACCGGTGCGTTCTTTCTTTTTAAGGATATTCCAAACAGTTGATTTGGCCACACCTAATGTTTTTGCTATCTCTCTGATGGGTTTGTTTTGTTTTTTCAGCCTAATGATGGCTTGCTTCACTGATAGTGACAGCTCTTTGGATCTCATATTAAGAGTTGACAGCAACAGATTCCAAATGCAAATAGCACACTTAAAAAGGAACTCTGGACCTTTTATCTGCTCCTTGTAAATGGGATAATGAGGGAATAACACACACCTGGCCATTGAACAGCTGAGCAGCCAATTGTCCCATTACTTTTTGGCCCTTAAAAAGTGGGAGGCACATATACAAACTGTTGTAATTCCTACACCGTTCACCTGATTTGGATGTAAATACCCTCAAATTAAAGCTGAGAGTCTGCAGTTAAAGGACATCTTGTCCGTTTCATTTCAAATCCATTGTGGTGGTGTATAGAGCCAAAAATATTAGAATTGTGTCGATGTCCCAATATTTATGGGCCTGACTGTATTTCGTTAAAAAAATTGTGGGTTTAATGTGACGCCTGAAGTGATATTTTATAATGACGGCTGCCATTTTAAAAAAGTGTAAACTTGAAATGTGAATGAGCAAAGGTAAAAGGTGTTGGCGCTATAAAACATCATGAATGAATACATGAACATTTATATAAATATACCATGTGCAAAAAAGCAAACTAATAAAGTCAAAAGTGACAAATCCAACACCATATACATGTGGATATAAAAAAACTTCTTGTTTGATGTTCCTTCAAATACAAGCTCCACCACGGGTGTTCATGAGGTAGATGGCCACTTTTTACAGTAGGTCAAATTGCGCTTTGATTGATTGGACCAGGTGGATCATAGGTAGACATCTCTCCGCTATGAGACCCCACCCCCCCCCCCCCCAAGATAGGCTGATCAGGGCCGTCTTTAATATTGATTGGACCCTGGGCAAAACTTTTCTTGCGGGCCCCCCATGCAGTTTTGCTCTCCACCTGCTCTGAGACATACAATAAATAGCAGCTAGACTCCAAATCAGTTTACACAGCTATTGCAATTGGTTGCCAGAGGTTACAGTGTATCATTACCGCTCACTGACTGGTTGCTAGAGGTTACAGTGTATCATTACCGCTCACTGACTGGTTGCTAGAGGTTACAGCACACATTACGGCTCACTGATTCGTTTCTAGAGGTTACAGCACATGATTTCTGCTTGTTGATTGGTTGCTAGAGATTACTGTGAATATGACCTCAGGGGGGCATGATATACATATACATACATATAAACACAGGGTCTGCAGGTGAGTCATCTTTACACAACAATAGGGCAAAGCTGAGCAGCATTATTAGCAGCACTTTACACTGAGATATTGGGACACAGCACAGGAACCTCAAGGGATGAGGGAATTTAAACCAGGATAGTTGGCAAGTATGAGGCAGCTGCTTTGGGCCCCACAACAATGACAGAGCCCAGGGCAGCTGCCCCTTTTGCCCTGCCTTAAAAACGGCCCTGAGGCTGATGACGCCAGTATGGAGAAACATATGTAGAAACGCGGACTGGTCACTTCCGGCTCCTGTATGTGACATCCATCTTTCCAGTATATCCAGAACGAGGCGTGGATCGCACCCGCCGCGATTTCGATATACCAACCCGCAGGTGCTGTAGACACCTTAGTTCCTGGGCATAGCACAGTCACATGTGAGTGCAATCTTTGTCAACTTTCAAACCATTTTTAATAAAATAAAGAATAATTAATAAATTAATTAATTAGAACCACGCTCTCTATAAAGTGCAAGTGCAAAAATATATTAATCTCTTACCACCAAAAAATGTATATATATATATGAGTGCAAAAAAGTGCTAATATTGAAATTCAATCATATATAAATTCTCAACATAAAAGTCCAAATGAAAACACCCAGCATGGTGTTTGTTACCATGCGCTCAAAAACCCAAAATATAAAATGAAAAAATAGTGTTCAAATTAAACAAATTCTGGGAATCTTCTGGATAAAATCTTCCTAATATTCGGCAATCATTAACCACTTGCTTTCTGGGCACTTAAACCCCCCTCCTGTCCAGAACAATTTTCAGCTTTCAGCGCTGATTCACTTTGAATGACAATTGCGCGGTCATACAACACTGTACCCAAATTCAATTTTTTTCCCCACAAATAGAGCTTTCTTTTGGTGGTATTTGATCACCTCTGCGGTTTTAATTTTTTGTTAAAAAAATTGAAAAAGCCAGAATTTAATTTTTTTTTATATTTTAAATATTAAATTGGTCCTGAGGGTTGGTTGGGGCGGAGTAACCAACCATGTGTATGCTGCCATGAAGGCACCAGAAAAGGCCTGGTCTTCATGATTTGAAGGCCTATTGTAGCCGACTTGCTTGTTTTTAGCCACAACTGTTTATTTGTAATGCCGCGTACACACGACTGGACTTTCCGACAGACTAGGTCCAACGGGATAAGTCCGTCTGACAATCCAATCGCGTGTGGGCTAATCTGATTGCTTTTCGGGAAAAAAATCAGACGGACCTAGAAATAGAACATGTTTTAAATCTATCCGACTGACTCAATTCCGACGGACTCAAATCTGGAAAACCGCTCGTCTGTATGCTGGTCCGAAATATGACGCAAGGGAAGCTATTGGCTACTGGCTGTTGAACATCCTTTTTTAGTCCCGTTTACATCATCACATTAACCACTTGCCGCCCGCCCTATAGCAGAATGACGGCTGCAAAGTGGCTTCAAAATCCTGACCTCACGTCCTATGACGTGATCAGGATTTTGAGCCGCTGCGTGCCCCCAGTCTGACACCCCGCAACTACGATCTCGGTAAAGAGTCTCCGACGGAGACTCTTTACCATGTGATTAGCTGTGTCCAATCAAGGCTGATCACAGTGTAAATAGGAAATGACGTTGATCGGCTTTTCCTCACTCGCGTCTGTCAGACGCGAGTAGAGGAGAGCCGATCGGCTGCTCCTCTAACAAGGGGGGGTCTGTGCTGATCGATTATCAGCGCAGCCCCCCCGAGGATGCCCACACTGGACCACCAGGGACGCCCAGCATCAGGTATGCCACCCTAGACCACCAGGGATGCCAGTTAGTGCCCACAATGGATGCCTATGAGTGCCCACAATGGATACCAATCAATGCCCACAATGGGCATCACTGATTGGCATGCATTATTGTTTGGCACTGATTGGCATCCATCAGTACAATACATTACACTGCAATGCCACCTATCAGTGCCCATCTGTGCCGCCTATCAGTGCCCATCCGTGCCGCCTATCAGTGCCCATCCATGCCGCCTATCAGTGCCCATCCATGCTCATCCGTACCACCTATCCATGCCAATCCATGCCACCTATCAGTGCCAATTTGTGCCACCTATTAGTGCCCATCCGTGTCGCCCAGCCCCATCCATGTCGCCCACAATGGGCATCACTGATTGGCATGCATTATTGTTTGGCACTGATTGGCATCCATCAGTACAATACATTACACTGCAATGCCACCTATCAGTGCCCATCTGTGCCGCCTATCAGTGCCCATCCGTGCCGCCTATCAGTGCCCATCCATGCCGCCTATCAGTGCCCATCCATGCTCATCCGTACCACCTATCCATGCCAATCCATGCCACCTATCAGTGCCAATTTGTGCCACCTATTAGTGCCCATCCGTGTCGCCCATCAGTGCCACCTATCCGTGCCCATCAGTGCCGCCTATAAGTGCCACCTATCAGTGCCCATCAGTGCCGCCTATCAGTGCCGCCTATCAGTGCCCATCAATGCCACCTCATCAGTGCCACTTCATTGGTGCTACCTCATCGGTGCCCATCAGTGCCGCCTTATCAGTGCCCATCAGTGCAGCCCCATCAGTGAAGGAGAAAACATACTTATTTACAAAGTTTTGAAACTGAAACAAAAAAAAATATATTTTTTTAAAATTTTCTGTCTTTTTTTATTTGTTTAGCAGAAAATAAAAATCCCAGAGGTGATCAAATACCACCAAAAGAAAGCTCTATTTGTGGGAAAAAAATGATAAAAATTGAATTTGGGTACAGTGTTGTATGACCGCGCAATTGTCATTCAAATTGTGACAGCGCTGAAAGCCGAAAATTGGTCTGGGCAGGAAGGTGTTTAAGCTCCTGGTGTTGAAGTGGTTAAAAACGAACAGACTTACGAATGGACTTAGTCCGTTCGTGTGTGGCCAAGTCCGTTCGTTCGGAAAGTCCATCGGAACTCCGCCGAAGGTCTGTCAGGAAGACCGTCGGACCTAGTTTGCCGGAAAGTCCGGTTGTGTGCACGCGGCATAAGAGAATGTGGGGACGGTTGAATGGCAAATCAAACTGCATTGTGTGTAGTAGCCAGTTGGCAATCTGAGCAGACCAGAGTAGCATTACTGCAGTGCACCTATTTTTTTTTTTTACGTAACATTTTTTCCTCCCAATAGTTAAAAATAGTTAAAAAAACAAAAAACAAAACACAGAGCAGAACTGCAGCTCATCACTTTGCATATTGCAGAAAGCCGTGTATTGCCTGCAGTGCTTTTTTAACACGATGAGAATACAACAGTGCCTGTGACAGCCGAAATACATTATTCATCAATGTTTTCACAACAGGATTTCTAAAAAAAAAAACAAAAAAAACAGCAAAACTGAGAGATTACATAATTCCAGAAGCATAATTAGGCAGCACACAGAGTCACACGCTGTGTCTCATTTTAAAAGGCTCGGCCCACCCTAAACTTTCTATATAAACTTCAATGGTGAGATTCATCATTCCATTCCCATTTCTCAGCTCTCTCCCTATCCCCCCATGGAGCTTCAATCATCCCACGGGCATTATCTGTAATGTAATATAAAATGCCAACAGAATGAGTGAGACTCCTATTTAAAGTGGTGTTTCCCCCTAAAAAAACAAAAAAGGCTTAAAAATCCTAAAAAAATAAAAAATAAAAAATAATTGGAAAAAAACATTTTTTTTTACATACCTCTAAATGCCTGTTGCTAGGGGGTCCCTCGTAGTCTGCCTTCTGCCTAGCCTAGGCTGGTGACATCACTTCCCCTCGGAGCAGGAAGGGCTCCCCAGTCATCTGGGACCTGTCACATGTCCCAGAGTACTGTGCGGCCAATCACGGCGCGTGGCTCCGCTCGCGCCCACAGTTGCAATGCCGGCGCCGCCGAGTGGCCAGGAGGGTAGCAGAGCTTCGACCCCCTGCATCGCTGGACCCTGGAACAGGTAAGTGTCCGATTATTAAGACCCCTTTCACACCAAGGGCGTATTGCAGGCGCTATAGCGTTAGAAATAGCGCCTGCAATCCGCCCTCAAACTGCTGCACCATTGTCTGTAGTGTGAAAGCCCGAGGGCTTTCACACTGCAGCGGTGCGCTGGCAGGGCGTCACACAAAGTCCTGCCAGCAGCTTCTTTGGAGCGGTGAAGGAGCGGTGAACTCACCGCTCTTCCAGCGCTGCTCCCCATTGAAACCAATGGGGCAGTGCTGTAATACCGCCGGCAAAACGCCGCTATTTCAGCGTTTTGCCAGGGGGTTTTAACCCTTTCTCGGCCGCCAGCGGGGGGGGGGGGGTAAAAATGTGCCGCAAATCCGACAGTAAAACGCCGCTAAAAATAGCGGCGTTTTACCGCCGACGCTATAGGTGGATCGTGTGAAAGGGGTCTAAAAGTCAGCAGCTGCCGACTTTTAAATTTTTTTTTTTTAAGGGATACACCTCTTTAAAAACTGCAGAAGATGAGTGCTGGGATGAGGCAATCACGGTGACCCTTTGCCTTCAATACTTTGAGATGCCGATCCCAGACCGGTGTGCAGATAAGGACTTCTGACCTTCCTTGGACTTTGTTGATCTGATAACTGTTTTAAGTGTTAAAGTATAACAAAAAGGCATAACTTTCTCTTTTAGGTTTGGATAAAGTGCAGAGGGATTAGAACTCCTGCCAGGTTTTTGTTGCTGTCTGTGTCCCCGTTGGGGAGATTCACCCTCTCTATCTATCTATCTATCTATCTATCTATCTATCTATCTATCTATCTATCTATCTATCTATCTATCTATCTATCTATCTATCTATCTATCGTTTTATCTTTCAGTCTATCTATCTATTTATCTGTCTATCTATAACTATCTTTTTATCAGTCTCTCTATCTGTCCATTAAATCAATATATTATCTATCTATCTACTTAATTAACCACTTGCTTACTGGGCACTTAAACCCCCTCCTCCTGCCCAGACCAATTTTCAGCTTTCAGTGCTGATGAACTTTGAATGACAATTGCGCGGTCATACAACACTGTATACAAATTACATTTTTATAATTTTTTTTCCCATAAATAGAGCTTTCTTTTGGTGGTATTTACAGTAATCACAGCTGAGGTTTTTATTTTTTGCTAAACAAGCAAAAAAAATGGAAAATTGTGAAAAAAAAAATCATGTTTAATAGTTATAAAATTTTGTAAACAGGTAATTTTTCTGCTTCATTGATATGCGCTGATGAGGCGGCACTGGTGGGCACTGATAGGCTGCACTGATAGGCACAGTTGGGGACAGATAAGTGGGTACTGATGGGCACAGATAAGGCGGCACTGATGGCCACTGATAAGATGGCACTGATGGGCCCTAATGGGTGGCAAGGATGGGTGGCACAGATAGGCACTGATAGGTGGCACTGATGGGCACTGATAGGCGGCACTGATGGGCGCTAGTAGGTGACACTGATAGTCACTGATAGGTGGCACTGATGTGCAGCACTATTCCTCAGGCACTGATTGTGGGCACTGACAAGTGGCACTGTGTTCACTGACAGGTGGCACTGTGGGCACTGATGGGCACTGGTAGGTGGCACTGTTGCCTACTGCTAGGTGGCACTTGTAGGGGGCACAGGTGGGCACTGAGGGGCTGGCGGCAGCTTGCAGTGATCGGGACTGGTGTCCCGATCACTGCCGCCGGTGGTCGGCTTTTTTTTTTTTTCTCCTCGAGCTGTCAGCGCGAGGAGGAAAAATAGCCGATTACCGGCTGTTGACATCACGTGATCAGCTGTCATTGGCTGACAGCTGATCACGTGGTAAAGGGTAGGGATCGATCTCTTACTCGGATCGGTGATCCAGCGAGTCTCATAGACTCGCTAATCACAGAGCACGCCGCGCGCGCCCTTCAGGGGGCGCGTAGGCCGCTCGTGCACGGGACGACGTCAATGGACGTAGTCCCGGCAAAGCAGGTCCGCGCTGTAGCCGTCATTCGGCTATAGCGCGGATCTCAAGAAGTTAATATAGTATTGATCAATCCTTTTATCTACCCATCTACTGTATAGAATGACTGATAGATGGACAGATAAAAGTATTAGACATGTGCACAACAAAAAAATTTGTTTATTTTCGTTTCGTTTTTTTCGTTTCCGTTGATTCGTAACGATTCGTAAATTCGTACGTCGTCGGTGTTCGTATTCGTAACGATTCGTATTTTCGTTAGAGTTATTTTTTCTTTTATTTGTTTTTTAATTTTCGTTTATTCATTTATTCGAAATTCGGACGCATTCGTATTTATTCGTACATTCGTAACATTCGTAGATTCGTAATCGGAGCATAATTCATAATTTTATGTAATGTGTATGCTATTATTACATTTTAAGAGACACGAAAAATGACGAATCGAAAAAAAAAGTTACGAATGTACTAATTTTTTCGTTCAATCCATTCGAAGCACGTTAAAGTGGAAGTAAACCCCCCTATTGTTTTCAGCCAAGGAAGCTGCCATCTTTGCCTCTGTTTAATCCTCAACTGCCACAGTGCTGCACATGTGATCCGTTATGACACCAGCCATTGGATGGTTTGACTGTTTGGTCGAGAGCACAGCCAATGTGCAGTTAGCATTCCCGGCATGCCTTTTTTTTTTTAAAACTGTTAAAATCGATGGGTTTACTTCCGCTTTAAGCAGCGCCATTGTAAGGGACACAGAAAATTACGAATCGAAAAAAAAAAAAAGTTATGAATGTACAAATTTTTTCGTTCAATCCATTCGAGGCACGTTAAGCAGCGCCATTGTAAGAGACACGGAAAATTACCAATTCAACAAAAAAAAAAAAAAGTTACGAATGTACAAATTTTTTCGTTCATTTTGATTTTCGTTGTTCCTGTTTTCGTTTTTCGGATTTTCTTCTTTCGTAGTTTCGTTGTTTCTAATTCGTTTTTTTCGGATTTTCGTTGTTTTCAGATTCGTTCGATTCGAACGATTCGTTATTCGTTAAAATTTATAGCGAATCGTTCGTTCATTCGTACGATAACGAATGAACGAAAATAATGAAAAAAAAAAGAAAAATGAAAAAAAAAAAAAAAAACTAATTGCACATGTCTAAAAAGTATAGATCACATGCCTGACGAAGGGGCCCTGCGTGGCTCCGAAACGTTGCACTTTCCTTGTGTTGTGATCGTGCAATAAATCACCCGTTTGGACGCTATTTGTGTCGTTCCATGGCGTGCTGGCAAATATCTTCACCGTGACTTGAACCAGTATACAGCTGGTCGTTGCTGCAGCGCCCAAATCCGAGCGCGCATCCAGGAACGTGTGCGACGGGAAAATTAAGTACTATTTCTTCAGTGTTGTCACATGAAAAGATATAATAAAATATTTACAGAAATGTGAGGGGTGTACTCTCTGCCCAAGCTCAATAGAAGGCAGAGATATCCCTTCCCCCATTATAACAGGCGTCCCTCCTCTGGGATTACATGGTGGAAGTCGCCCTGGACGCCCTCGGTGCCAGCGATGGTCGTTTTTTTGCTCCGTCATCACTTTTCCACATGTGACTCTTGCACCTCCATTAAATCGCACACGTTTCTACTCAATTACATAATAATGTGCAAACTTGCCAGTACATGAATCCGATTCAAGTAATTAACTGCAGACTGGTTAATAGCATTCTTGACATATTTCGTAGCGGAGCGGGGCGCACAATATTCCTGCTAATAACATTCTTTGAACTAATCAAGGCTCGCTTCTTAAATATACACTGATATGTTATTAGTTTATAGATCACCGCTGTTTCTCTAGAAAGTTTCACCGCTCGGCTCAGATTACCGGAGATCAACATAATCCGTCGTTGAACCTGAAGCCTGAACATGAATTATTCCCATTTTTTTTCCCTTCTTTTTCTTTTTTTTTCTTTCAGTTCTTTGCACAGAACATGAAGTTTCAAGAGTTTATTTTCATCACATGGGCGGAATTCTCTGTGTATTTTACTAGCGCTCGGCGGAGCTCGGAACAACAGAGGCTTCATTAGTCGCTGCGAGATATATTTAGCCTCCCCGACGCTTTGCTTCAATTTTCCAGAATTAAAATGAACTCATTGATCTGGTGCCCTCCTTGCTGAACGCAGAGGGGGACGCCAATGTAAAAGTGGGCATAACTTTTTTTTTTTACTAAAGCGTTAATAAACCCAAAAGCAAGCATTTAACCACATAAGCCCCGGACCATTTTGCTGGCCAAAGACCAGAGCACTTTTTGCGATTCGGCACTGCGTCGCTTTAAGGCCGGTTTCACACTGGGGCGGTGCGGGCGGCGGAAGTAAAGCAGCGCTATATTTAGCGCTGCTTTACCGTCCTTTTAGCTGCGGTATTCGGCCACTAGTGGGGTGGTTTTAACCCCCGCTAGCGGCCGAAAAAAAGGGTTAA
The DNA here is from genome assembly GCA_028564925.1 of Lithobates sylvaticus. NCBI lineage: Eukaryota > Metazoa > Chordata > Amphibia > Anura > Ranidae > Lithobates > Lithobates sylvaticus. The sequence goes on from CM053030.1 coordinate 514,329,379, forward strand.
ACCCCCCCGGCAAACCCCCGCAAAGCGCTGCTGCAGCGGCGCTTTGCCGGCGGTATTACCGCGGCATCCCCGTGGTGTCCCATTGATTTCAATGGGTAGGAGCGGTATAGAAGCGGTGAATACACAGCTCCTTCACCGCTCCAAAGATGCTGCTAGCAGGTAAACGTTTTTTTTTTTCGTTTTTCGTTTTTTTTCGTTATTTTCGTTCGTTCGAATTCGTACAAATGAATGAATCGTTCGAATCGTACGAATCCGAATAACGAATCGTTCGAATCGTACGAATCCGATTAACGAATCATTTGAATCGAACGAATCCGAAAAACAACGAAAATCCAAAAAAAAAAATTAGAAACAACGAATGTACTAATGAAGAAAATCCGAAAAACGAAAACGAACGAAAAAATTCGTACATTCGTAACTTTTTTTTTTTGTTGAATTGGTAATTGTCCGTGTCCCTTACAATGGCGCTGCTTAACGTGCTTCGATGGATTGAACAAAAAAAATTTGTACATTCGTAACTTTTTTTTTCGATTCGTAACTTTTTTTTTTGATTCGTAACTTTTTTTTCGATTCAAAAATTTTTTATTTTTTTTTTCGATTCGTAATTTTCCGTGTCTCTTACAATGACGTTGCTTAACGTGCTTCAAATGGATTGAACAAAAAAATTCGTACATTTTTTTTTTTGTAACTTTTTTTTCGATCCGTAACTTTTTTTTTCGATTCATAACTTTTTTTTTCGATTCGTTAAATTATTAAAATGTAATAATAGCATACACATTACATAAAATTATGAATTATGCTCCGATTACGAATCTACGAATGCTACGAATGTACGAATAAATACGAATGCGTCCGAAAATTAAACTAACGAAAAAACGAATCAGCGAAAAAAATAACTCTTACGAATGTACGAGTCGTTACGAATACGAACACCGACGACTTACGAATGTACGAATCGCTACGAATCAACGGAAACTAAAAAAACGAAACGAAAATTTTTTTAAACAAAATTTTTTTTGTTGTGCACATGTCTACTAGCAGGACTTTTTTTACCGTCATGCTAGCGCACCGCTCCAGTGTGAAAGCCCTCCGGCTTTCACACTGGAGTTAAAGGACCCGCTTTTTTTCAGGAGCTACACAGGCGCTATTTTTAGCGCTGTAGCTCCTGAAAAACGCTACAGTGTGAAAGGGGCCTTACTGACAATTGCACGGTCGTGCGACGTGGCTCCCAAACAAAATTGACGTCCTTTTTTTCCCACAAATAGAGCTTTCTTTTGGTGGTATTTTTATCACCTCTGCGGTTTTTAGTTTTTGCGCTATAAACAAAAATAGAGCGACAATTTCGAAAAAAAACGCATTATTTTTTACATTTTTCTGTAATAAATATCCCCAAAAAATATATAAAAAAACTATATTTTTTCCTCAGTTTAGGCCGATACGTATTCTTCTACATATTTTTGGTAAAAAAAATTGCAATTAGCGATTATTGATTGGTTTGCGCAAAAGTTATAGCGTCTACAAAATAGGGGATAGTTTTATGGCATTTTTATTAATATTTTTTTTTTTACTAGTAATGGCGGCGATCTGTGATTTTTATCGTGACTGTGACATTATGGCTGACACATCGGACAATTTTGACACATTTTTGGGACCATTGTCATTTTTACAGCGATCAGTGCTATAAAATTGCATTGATTACTGTAAAAATGACACTGGCAGTGAAGGGGTTAACAACTAGGGGGTGAGGAGGGGTTAAGTGTGACCTAGGGAGTGATTCTAACTGTGAGGGGGAGGGGCTACGAAAGACACTTCACTGATCATAGCTCCTTCTACTGTCAATCACAGCCAGTGAACCAATGAGGAGAGAGTGGGGATGGCGCTGATATGACTGGACACACAGAGCAGCGGCTTGGGAGTGAGCATACTTGGGTAACCTCATAGCATGCTGCCATGCACAAAGCAAGGTCCATAAAGACATGGATGAGCGAGTTTGGGGTGGAGGAACTTGACTGGCCTGACAGAGTCCTGACCTCAACCCAATAGGAACCTTTAGGATGAATTAGAGCAGGCCTTCTTATACAACATCAGTGCCTGACCTCAGAAATGCGCTTTTGGAAGATTGGTCAAGCACAGCACCACAAAGTCAAACAAAGCTTAAATTTCCTAATAATCAAGCACACAGGCCCTCTGCATTCAGAAAATGCCCTGTATAGTATCCCATGCTCTGCTCTAACAATAGATAAATATGCAGTTGTCTGATTGCTCTTCTTAGCCATATGGACCGCCTGCAACTATTCCACAGGAAAGTATTACTGGTCTCCAGGGCTGAACTTACCATTGGGCTTGACTGGGCTCAAGCCCGTGGGCCCCACCGAGATACATAGCCGACAGGGCCGGACTGGCCTACCGGGATATTTCCTGGGGCCGCTTTGGGCCAAGCTGTGGCTGCAGCGCAGCGCTCTGCTCTCTCCTCCTCCACTATACGTCATACACAGTCTGCGGGCATCTCCCGCTGTGTGTCTCCGAGCTGAGAGTAAAAAACTTTGGCCGCGCTGTAACAAAAGTCCCGCCCTCCTCCTAGATCAGCTTGTGTGATAGATGCAGTATTCTGTCTATCACACACTCTATTGGAGACACACAGCGGGAGACTGTGTAATCCAGGCACAGGCACTGACTACAGTGAGACTGCATTATGGGCATGGTGAGACTGCATTATGGGCACAGTGAGGCTGCGATTATGGGCACGGTGAGACTGCATTATGGGCACGGCAAGGCTGCGATTATGGTCACGGTGAGACTGCATTATGGGCACGATAAGACTGCATTATGGGCACGGTGAGGCTGCGATTATGGGCACGGCAAGGCTGAGATTATGGGGAGGGTGAGACTACATTATAGGCACAGTGAGGCTGCGATTATGGGCACGGTGAGACTGCTATATGGGAACAGTGAGGCTGCGATTATGGGCATGGCAAGGCTACGATTATGAGCACGGTAAGACTGCATTATGGGCAAGGCTGCGATTATGGGCACAGTGAGACTGCATTATGGGCACGGTGAGACTGCATTATGGGCACGATGAGACTGCATTATGGGCACGGTGATACTGCATTATGGGCACGGTGAGGCTGCGATTATGGGCACGGTGAGACTGCATTATGGGCATGATTAGACTGCATTATGGGAACGGCAAGGCTGCGATTATGGGCACAGTGAGACTGCATTATGGGCACGGTGAGACTGCATTTTGGGCAAAGCAAGGCTGCGATTATGGGCACGGCAAGGCTGCGATTATGGGCACGGTGAGGCTGCGATTATTGGCACGTTGAGGCTGCGATTATGGTCACGGTGAGGCTTGTGATTATGGGCACGGTGAGGCTGCGATTATGGGCACAGTGAGGCTGCGATTATAGGCATGGTGAGGCTGTGATTATGGGCACGGTGAGGCTGCGATTATAGGCACGGTGAGACTGCAATTATGGGCAGGGTGAGACTGCATTATGGGCACAGTGAGGCTGCGATAATGGGCACGGTGAGGCTGCGATTATGGGCACGGTGAGACTGCATTATGGGCACGGTAAGGTTGCAAATGACACTGACAAGGCTGCAATGACACTGGACAAGGCAGCAGATGGATGGGCAAGGCTGCAGACAGACACTGATAAGGCTGATGGGCCTTTAAATGTAAGTTTTTTTCCCTAAACTTCCCTCCTAAAAGTTTTTTTCCTTAAAATTCCCTCCTAAACTTGGGGTGAGTGTTATACGACGACAAATACGGTAATGTATAGAAGGTAGGGCCCGAAAGTGACTCAAGCCGTGCCCTGCTGGTCTCTATGTATGAAGTCTCTGTAAACGTTGGCAGCCATATGGCATACCTGAACCCTGCTCCGCTCTCATCTGGAACACATCATACACCCAGCCACCTGCTCTGATTTATTTGAAGATTGGGGTTCCATTTCACCCTCCCTGCCCTGTTCTCAACCTGTGTCTACCACCCTGGAAAGATGCCGGAAAGCAGGAGGATAGCACATCTGCTTATAAGAGGGAACTCCAGCCAGCATTTACTGGTAAAAAAAAAAATACAAAAACATTAAGGAAAAGTTTACCAAATGTGCCCCATCATGAATTAATAATAATGATATACCAGTGGTCTCCAAACTGTGCAATGCGGGCCAGGTTTGGACCTTTGCTTGCCTTTATACGGCCCTTGAGGCACAATTCCTGCAACAGACATCAACGATGGGGCACTATTTATTTCACTAACACCAACGATGGGTCACTATTCCTCCCACTGACACCAATGGTGGGGCACCATTCTCTCCACTGATACCAACGATGGCGCACTATTCCTCCCACTGACACCAATGGTGGGGCACCATTCTCTCCACTGATGCCAACGATAGCGCACTATTCCTCCCACTGACACCAATGGTGGGGCACCATTCTCTCCACTGATACCAACGATGGCGCACTATTCCTCCCACTGACACCAATGGTGGGGCACCATTCTCTCCACTGATACCAACGATGGCGCACTATTCCTCCCACTGACACCAATGGTGGGGCACCATTCTCTCCACTGATACCAACGATGGCGCACTATTCCTCCCACTGACACCAATGGTGGGGCACCATTCTCTCCACTGATACCAACGATGGCGCACTATTCCTCCCACTGACACCAATGGTGGGGCACCATTCTCTCCACTGATACCAACGATGGCGCACTATTCCTCCCACTGACACCAATGGTGGGGTACCATTCTCTCCACTGATACCAACGATGGCGCACTATTCCTCCCACTGACACCAATGGTGGGGCACCATTCTCTCCACTGATGCCAACGATAGCGCACTATTCCTCCCACTGACACCAATGGTGGGGCACCATTCTCTCCACTGATACCAACGATGGCGCACTATTCCTCCCACTGACACCAATGGTGGGGCACCATTCTCTCCACTGATACCAACGATGGCGCACTATTCCTCCCACTGACACCAATGGTGGGGCACCATTCTCTCCACTGATACCAACGATGGCGCACTATTCCTCCCACTGACACCAATGGTGGGGCACCATTCTCTCCACTGATACCAACGATGGCGCACTATTCCTCCCACTGACACCAATGGTGGGGCACCATTCTCTCCACTGATACCAACGATGGCGCACTATTCCTCCCACTGACACCAATGGTGGGGTACCATTCTCTCCACTGATACCAACGATGGCGCACTATTCCTCCCACTGACACCAATGGTGGGGCACTATTCCCTCCACTGATATCAACAATGGCGCACTATTCCTCCTACTGGCACTAACAATGAGGCAGAATTCCTTCCACTGACACCAATGATCGGGGGAACTATTCTTCCCACTAATACCAATGATGAGGCCGAGCTCCTTCCACTGACACCAGTGATTGGGCACTAACGCACTATTTATTCAACTGACCCCAGCGATGACTATACTTCCCACTGGTACCAATGATGGGCACTGTTCCTCCCACTGATAAGGGAAAACTCTTCCCACTGGTACCAATGATGGGCACTGTTCCTCCCACTGATGAGGCACAACTCCTCACACTGATACCAATGATGGGGCACTATTCCTCCCACTGAAACCAACAATGGGGCACTATTTCTCTTAATGACATCAATGATGGGGCACTATTCTTCTCGCTGATACCAATGATGGGACATTATTCTTCACAGTGACGCCAAAAATGGGGCATTATTCCTTCCACTGACTCCAAAAATGGGTCACTATTGCTCCCACTAACACCCAACAATGAGGCACTATTCCTCCCACGGGCACCAACAATGAGGCACAATTCCTTCCACTGACACCAATGATGGGGCCCTATACTTCCCACTAAAACCAATGGTGGGGCATTATACTTACTATACTTACCACTAATACCAACGATGAGGCACAACTCCTTCCACTGACACCAGTAATGGGGCACTATTCCTCCCACTACATAAATATTTGCCAGCACACCAAGGATCGGCACAAAGTGGCATCCAAATGGGTAGTTTATTGCATGAGTCAAGCAGGACCCCCTCGTCAGGCATGTGATCACACGTTGTGACTTGAACCAGTATCCAGCTGGTTGTTGCTGCAGCACCCAAACCTTGAGAGCTTATACCAGGAACGTGTGTGATGGGAATATGAAGTATTACTATTCCTCCCACTGACACCAATGATGAGGCACAACTCCTTTCACTGACATCAATGATAGGGCACTATTCCTCACACTGACACCAATGATGAGGAACTATTCCTCACACTGACACCCAGCAATGGAGCATTATTCCTCCCACTGATACCAATGATGGGGCACTTTTCCTCTCAATGACATCAATGATGGGACACTATTCCTCATACAGACACCCAACAATGGAGCACTATTCCTCCCACTTACACCAAAAACAGGCCATTATTGCTCTCACTGACACCCAACAATGGGGCACTATTCCTCCCACTGATAGAAACAACTGGTACTATTCCTCCCACCAATACCAATGGTGGGGCACTGTTTCTCCTCTTACTGACCACAGGCACAATGTTGCATTTTTCCCACTCCAGTTCAACCAAGCCTTCCACTACCAGGGGCGGACTGACAACTCATGGGGCCCCCAGGCAATCAGAGATAATGGGGCCACACAGTATACACATGCACAGTATACAATCACACAGTATACACAGACATGTTTCTATTGGCTGAGAAGGTACTGGAGAGGTGGGGCAGCTATAATCTCTGGATTTTTAGACCAAAAGGATGTCGGTAAGGGACATTTCAGAGACAGATGTAAAAAAAACACAGATTTTTACATACTGTCCCTGGTTTTACTGAGGCTGGCAACCCTGATGGGGCCCCCTAGTGGCCCAGGGCCCTCGGGCAGTGCCCAAATGGCCGAATGGTCAGTCCTCCCCTGCCCACTACATTACATAAACTAAGCATTATTTTTACCTACTGATATTTTCTACTACCACTGACCACAGTCTGGCCCCCCTAAAGTCTGAAGCACATGTAGCACACCCCCGTTAAGGGCAGCAGATGAACTTGGATCCCCACCCTGCACAGCCATGGACACCAGAGACAGAGAACAGTGACTACTACTACTACTGGTCACAGCACCACCTCCTCAGGCACTGCCAACACACCTGGCTGCAGCTGCCCCTCTCACTTGCCCTCCAGGCTAGCTTTCCTCCACAGTCCTCCAGACTGACTCTCACCAGTCCACCCAAATGACTCAGGAGGAGCAGGAGATCACCCAGGGAAGAGATGAAGACTTGGCACAACACAGTCTTCAGAGAGAACTGGCTACACGTGGCAGTCTCCCCCCATGCAAGTCGGGAGTAGTGATGCTCTACTCACACTGTAGTCCTCACTTGTGCCAAGAAAGGGCTTCCTCCCTGTGTTGTGGCAGGATCCTTCCAGCACCCGAGCCACGGCCCAAGGTCACCCCCCCCCCCCAGACTAGGGAGTACCCCAGAGGGCCACCGACAGTCTCCACAGCACTATATCTCCATCTTCCACCCAACTGCCCATGGCTCATGTCTATTTATGAGGTAAGGCTTGCCCCTTGCCAACCCCTTACTGGGGGGTTGGCTGAAGCCCTCATAAATATTCCAAACAGCTCTTCCTAACCTCCACCCACTAGCTCTAGAAGTTTCTACAACCTTCTAGACCAGGGAAAGGCACCAGAGGAAATGTCAGGATGAGTCATCAAGCCCTGACTCACTGAACCCTGAACCAGATTTACAGCTCAGGCTCAGCCCTGAGCAAAACTAGATCTTCTTACACTAACAAACCTACACTACCAACTAGCACACACTAGAAGGTGATACACACAATTACCTAGCCCCATGTTTAGAATGTTCGGAGACCCCCTAGTACAGGGCTCAAATTTTCCACTCGCCTACTCGCATTTTGCTAGTGGAAAATCGTTTCTGGCGAGGAGCTGGGATGCCAGGGAGTGGGGGGCCAGTGGGGGGCGAGTACCGCCGGCATGCGGGGTTAAACAGGAGCCGTTCTACCATCGATTGGTCCGGGAGAAGAGAGCACAGATCACAGAGCGGTAGCCTTCTGTTAGTTTACATTGGAATTGCCTCCGCTCATGATTACACACAACCCCGCCCCCTCCTGACTCCGCGCCTGTGATAGACAGAACGCCAGTACAATTCTGGGACGCGTTCTGTCTATCACAGTGTCTATAACAGGCGCGGGGTCAGGAGGGGGCAGGGCTGTGGTTAATCATGAGCGGAGGCAATTCCAATGTAAACAGCAGGCTATCGCTCTGTGATCTGTTCTCTCTCCCCCGGACCGATCGATGGTAGAACGGCTCCTGTTTAACCCTGCATGCAGGTGGTACTCGCCCCCCTCTCCCTGGCAGCCTAGCTGTGGAGGCAATTACAATGTAACAGCAGGCTATCCTGATCCGGCAGCTTTCCTCTTCCCCATGATGATCCTCTGCACAGGTGAGGTGAGGTGAGACTGAAGTGGTGGGCACAGGTGAGGTGAGGTTGCAGTGGTGGGCACAGGTGAGGTGAGGAGAGGCTGCAATGGTGGGCAGAGGTGAGGTGAGACTGCAATGGTGGGCACAGGTGAGGTGAGGGGAGGCTGCAATGGTGGGCACAGGTGAGGTGAGGGGAGGCTGCAATGGTGGGCACAGGTGAGGTGAGACTGCAATGGTGGGCACAGTGAGGCGAGGCTGCAATGGTGGGCACAGTGAGCTGAGGCTGCAATGGTGGGCACAGTGAGGTGAGGCTGCAATGGTGGGCACAGTGAGGTGAGGCTGCAATGGTGGGCACAGGTGAGGTGAGGCTGCAATGGTGGGCACAGGTGAGATGAGGCTGCAATGGTGGGCACAGGTGAGGTGAGGCTGCAATGGTGGGCACATGTGAGCTGAGACTGCAATGGTGGGCACAGGTGAGGTGAGGCTGCAATTGTGGGCACAGTTGAGGTGAGGCTGCAATGGTGGGCACAGGTGAGCTGAGGCTGCAATGGTGGGCACAGGTGAGCTGAGGCTGCAATGGTGGGCAAAGGTGAGCTGAGGCGAGGCTGCAATGGTGGGCAAAGGTGAGCTGAGGCGAGGCTGCAATGGTGGGCACAGTGAGGCGAGGCTGCAATGGTGGGCACAGTGAGGCGAGGCTGCAATGGTGGGCACAGTGAGCTGAGGCTGCAATGGTGGGCTCAGGTGAGGCTGCAATGGTGGGCACAGGTGAGGCTGCAATGGTGGGCACAGGTGAGGCTGCAATGGTGGGTACTGATAAAGTTGTAATATTTATTTTTGCAACTTAATTCTGCATGGAACATTTAAGTGTAATTTCATGAGATCATTTATGAGGGCGTGTATAGGGGCGGAATTAGGGGCGGTGCATGGTAGGGATTGGGTTGGGCAAATGGTGGCGAGTAATACTTAAGGCCTGGCTAGTAGCTCAGGACTTGAAATTTTGAGCCCTGCCCTAGTATACACACAAATAAAACACCACTATTTCCATTGCATGAATGCAATTCAGTTTAATTAACTCCTATCACAAACAGCGATTTAGAATAGGAATTCCTTATTTGGACTGTCAGTATCTTCATCCTTCTATCTTCCATTCTTCAATCATTCATCCCTGATTGGCAGCATCAGCCTTTGGCGTAGAAACCCCAATGACTGACAAGTGCTTTCTGCAGCTGGGTCACAGTGCAAACTTCCTCTTTCTCTGGTGCTTTGGAAATCCCCGACTTTCAAGAGTTCTGTTATGGTATTTGCATCCAGGGAATGTTCTTTAACAATTTCCATAGAATCGTATGTCTATCAAAACAATTTTGTGGAAATATCGGGGTCTGTCTCTTAAGAGATTTTGGCATTAGTGACAGCACATAAATAGTCACCCTCTGGGCGTAGCAATCAGTGAAGGTGAAAAATTAAAGTAAACTCCAGATTTGTTGAGAAGAAAAAAAAAACGTTAGCAAGGATTACAAGGATTTTATTAGTTTACTGCAGGATCTTGCCAAGTTTTGTTCTGGAGGTACATTTACTTTAAAGAGTAACTATAATGTTGTGTAACATAAAGAAATAATTCTGATTGGCTGCACTTCCAAAAATCCTTTTATTGAAGCTTCATAAGATAAGTGGTTGATTGATGGAGCAGGGGACAAAGAGGTAGACGCGTTTCGTGCAAATGTTAAATCCTTTTATTGAAGCTTCATATGGCAAGTGGTTGACAGATGGAGCAGGGGACAAAGAGGTAGACGCGTTTAGACGCGTCATTTCCTCAAGTAATGACTAAGCGCTAACATTTGTGCGAAACGTGTCTACCTCTTTGTCCCCTGCTCCATCTGTCAACCACTTGCCATATGAAGCTTCAATAAAAGGATTTAAAAGTGTGAAAGGGGACTTACTTTGTTAAAAAATAAGTCAATAAATAAACAAATAAACAGATTGTATCCTTTACAAATTACTATAGTTGTATTTAGATGTTTCAAGTGTCTACTGTATGTTTGGCAATAAATAATGCAGGAGTCATACAGAAGGAGGCAAAGGAGACAACAGTGTTTCTGCTTTGATTCATTGTAAATTTAAGCTTCAGCTATTGAGCACTGGAAATAACAGGTGTGTTCCAATAGATGAACTGAGGGAATCTGGTTACCCTCTTTCCCCTTCCATAATGCTGATTTATGCCCTGTACACACGATAGGATTTTCCGACAACAAAATCCATGGATTTTTTCCGATGGATGTTGGCTCAAACTTGTCTTGCACACACACTGTCACACAAAAGTTGGTCGGAAATTCCGAACGTCAAGAACACGGTGACGTACAACACGTATGACGAGCCGAGAAAAAGGAAGTTCAATAGCCAGTGCTGCTCTTCTGCTTGATTCCGAGCATGCGTGGCACTTAGTGTGACGAAATTGTGTACACACAAACGGAATTTCCGACAACGGTTTTTGTTGTTGGAAAATTTGAGAACCAGATCTCAAATTTTGTGTGACGGAAATTTCTAGGGAAAATGTGTGATGGAGCTTACACACGGTCGGAATTTCCGACAACAAGGTCCTATCACACATTTTCCATCGGAAAATCCTATCGTGTGTACGGGGGCATAAGCCCCCGTACACACGGTCGGAAATTCCGACCACAAAATCCGTCAGATTTTTTCTGACGGATTTTGTCCGACACTGGTGTTGCATACACACGGTCGGACAAAGTTGTCGGAAAATCCGATCATTCTGAACGTGGTGACGTTCGTTGTGTACGACGGAACTAAGTAGAGGCTAGTAGCCAATAGCTTTGGTCTCGTAATTTGATTTCAGCATGCGTGGCACTTTGTCCGCCGGAATTCTCTACACACGATCGGAAAAAGTCCGATCGGATTTTGTTGTCGGGAAATTTGAGAGCAGGATCTCAATTTCCGACTGAAAAAGTCCGATGGAGCCCACACGCGGGCGGATTAAAGCTATCCAATAGGCAGGAAACATGAGCTTTGCTGTTTGCAGAGCAACAGGTCTTACATAGCGGGTTGTGGCAGACCTCTGCAGAGAGACCACTCCCTCCACACAGAGAGCACATGTTCTTCTATGCACCATTCTGGCAGGGGACAGGCTTTCTATTCCGGCTGTGGCTGCTTTCTAAAGAAAACAAACTGTATGATTTCAAACACCTTTTGCTTTAATGCAACTGGAAATGACTTATCTGATTCAAATTGAGAATTCAAATTGGCTTTAACCACTATTAGCCCCCGTACACACGGTCGGAAATTCCGACCACAAAATCCGTCAGATTTTTTCTGACGGATTTTGTCCGAAACTTGTCTTGCACACACACGGTCGGACAAAGTTGTCGGAAAATCTGATTGTTACGAATGAGGTGACGTATAAAACGTATAAAACGTACGACTGGACTACGTAGAGGCTAGTAGCCAATAGCTTATGTCTCCAAATTTCTTCTGAGCATGCATGGCACTTTGTGTGTCGGAATTCTCTACACACGATCGGAAAAAGTCCAATCAGATTTTGTTTGTCGGAAAATTTTAGATCCTGCTCTCAAATTTTTTCCGTCGGAGGAGAAAGAGTCCGATAGAGCCCACACACGATCGGATTTTCCAACAACATAATCCGATCTGACCTTTTCCGTCGGAATTTCCGACCGCGTGTACGGGGCATTACAGTAAATAACCCCTTCATAACCTGATAGAAAAAAAAACTTGCATGTTTTTTGCAAGCTTCCGTAGAAAATGATGATCTTTATAACCACAGCCAAATCTTTTGTTGTCTGACGTCTGCCCCCAACCCATCTGGGCCTTCTATAAATACACAGCTTTGGTTAATCGGAGGTGAGGTCTGGCACGGCTCAGCCATTCATTTGTGAGTAAGCGAAGCCGTTCGCTGTCTAGTGAAAGTTTTTTCTTTCTTTCCTATTCCTATTTGTGTTGTCACTTCTTTTGTGTCCTGTCCAATTAGAGACCGTCCTTTCATTCTCACCGGACCGTTTGTCTTGTGTTATGAGTGACTTAACTTTCTCACTCAACTCGCAAACATGGAGAGCAGGCACGCAAGCCAACACTGCGTTGTCATCGACTTATTTACAAACTAAAGCCCGACCCGAGATTCGCTTTATAAATGACACAACACAAAAGGTTGACGTGACCCCTCTTTTTTTTTTTTTAAAAAGGTTTGTGTTACAACAAAAAACAAAGTGGTACACCGAAGATCTTTCTACATAGACGACTTCCTTTTTTTGATGACCCAACTATAGCAATTTGTAAAGGATACAATCTGTTTATTTGTTTATTTATTGACTTATTTTTAAGTAAGCAAAAAAATAAGAAAATTGTACAAATGTTAAATATAACAAGATAGAGGAACTCTCTATCTTGTTATATTTTACATTTGTACAATTTTCTTATTTTTTTGCTTACTTAAAAATAAGTCAATAAATAAACAAATAAACAGATTGTATCCTTTACAAATTGCTATAGTTGTATTTGGATGTTTCAAGTGTCTACTGCAGGCTTTCTCAACCTTTTAACCCTAGAGGAACCCCAGAAATAATTTTCAGGTCTCGAGTAACCCTTACTAAAACCAATTCATTAGGGATCAATAGGAACAATGCCCCTTATATTGGTGGTCCGTAGGAACAATGTTCCCCTTAAAGTGGTGCTCAGATTGCCACCCTTAACCACTTGACATCCACGCTATGGCCGAATGACGGCCACAGCGCGGATCTCAATTCCCGGGAGGCCGTCATATGACGATCACCAGCTCATCTTAAAGGGACATCGGTCCCGAAAAGTCAGAGGCAATTATGCCTCATGTATGCCACCTGTAAATGCCCACAAGTGCCACCTGTAAATGCTCACAAGTGCCACCTGTAAATGCTCACAAGTGCCACCTGTCAATGCCCACAAGTGCTACCTATCAATGCCCACAAGTGCTACCTATCAATGCCCACAAGTGCCACCTGTCAATGCCCACAAGTGCCACCTGTCAATGCCCACAAGTGCCACCTATCAATGCCCACAAGTGCTACCTATCAATGCCCACAAGTGCCACCTGTCAATGCCCACAAGTGCCACCTATCAATGCCCACAAGTGCTACCTATCAATGCCCACAAGTGCCACCTATCAATGCCCACCAGTGCCGCCAATCAATGCCACCTAAAAGTGCTAACCCATCAGTGCCCATCACTGCCACCCTTCAGTGCCCATCACTGCCACCTATCGGTGCCCATCACTGCCGCCTCATCAGCGTACATCAATGACGGACAAAAATTACCCATTTAAAATTTTTATAACAAAATAAAAAAATATATATATCTTTTTACATTTTTTTAACAAAAAATTAAAATTGCAGAGGTGATCAAATAGCATCAAAAGAAAGCTCTATTTGGGGGAAAAAAATGATAAAAATGTAATTTGGGGACAGTGTTGTATGACCGCGCAATTGTCATTCAAAGTGCGACAGCGCTGAAAGCTCAAAATTGGTCTGGGCAGGTAGGGGGGTTTAAGTGCCCTGTAAGCAAGTGGTTAAAGACAGCTAAAAAGATATTTTGTGTCATGCTGTTGGCTTTGCTAAATGATGTTGAACCTTGAACTCTGTAGGCACCATCAAAAAGGTGGTTCATCAGCCACAGCTCAAGGAACCCCTAGCAACCTCTGGAGGAACCCTGGTTGAGAATGGCTGGTCTACTGCATGTTTGGCAATAAATAACGTGTCAATATGTGTTTACAATTTGTTTAACCACTTCAATACCGGGCATTTTCACCCCCTTTCTGCCCAGACCAATTTTTAGTTTACAGCGCTGTCGCAATTTGAATGACAATGCAACACTGTACCCAAATGAAATTTTTATTTTTTGTTTCCCCCGCAAATAGAGCTTTCTTTTGGTGGTAATTGATCACCTCTGCGGTTTTTATTCTTTGTGTTATAAACAAAAGAAGAGCGACAATTTTGAAAAAAAAAACACAATATTTTTTACTTTTTTCTATAAAAAATATCCCAATTTAAAGAGAAAAATAATGTTTTCCTCAGTTTAGCTGTGGAGGTTCGCAACAGCTCTTGGTTTACCACATCCATCCCTGGGACGGCACACGGCTCCCCCCACCTTATCCATCCACTCTGCCTCCGGATCTACCGCCCTGCCACTTACAACGGTGAAGGTGACAGGCATAGAGACACCTCCAGGACCTTTCCATCTAAGGAATGAGGACAGGTATTGGTAACACAGCCACTGGGACTTGTGTATAGAGACTGGCTCACTGGGTTGGCAGATCCTATGTACAGTATCTCACAAAAGTAAGGACACCCCTCACATTTTTGTAAATATTTTATTCTATCTTTTCATGTGACAACACTGAAGAAATGACACTTGTCTACAATGTAAAGTAGTGAGTGTACAGCTTGTATAACAGCCATTAATGTCTAAACCGCTGGCAACAAAAGTGAGTACACCCCTAAGTGAAAATGTCCAAATTGGGCCCAAAGTGTCAATATTTTGTGTGGCCACCATTATTTTCCAGCACTGTCTTAACCCTCTTGGGCATGGAGGTCACCAGAGCTTCACAGGTTGCCACTGGAGTCCTCTTCCCCTCCTCCATGACGACATCACGGAGCTGGTGGATGTTAGAGACCTTGCGCTCCTCCACCTTCCGTTTGAGGATGTCCCACAGATGCTCAATAGGGTTTAGGTCTGGAGACATGCTTGGCAAGTCCATCACCTTTACCCTCAGCTTCTTTAGCAAGTCAGTGGTCATCTTGGAGGTATATTTGGGGTCGTTGGAATACTGCCCTGCGGCCCAGTCTCTGAAGGGAGGGGATCATGCTCTGCTTCAGAATGTCACAGTACACGTTGGCATTCATGGTTCCCTCAATGATCTGTAGCTCCTCAGTGCCGGCAGCACTCATGCAGCCCCAGACCATGACACTCCCACCACCATGCTTGACTGTAGGCAAGACACACTTGTCTTTGTCCTCCTCACCCGGTTGCCGCCGCACACGCTTGTCACCATCTGAACCAAATAAGTTTATCTTGGTCTCATCAGACCACAGGACATGGTTCCAGTAATCCATGTCTTTAGTCTGCTTGTCTTCAGAAAACAGTTTGCGGGCTTTCTTGTGCCTCATCTTTAAAAGAGGCTTCCTTCTGGGATGACAGCCATGCAGACCAATTTGATGCAGTGTGCGGCGTATGGTCTGAGCACTGACAGGCTGACCCCCCACCCCTACAACCTCTGCAGCAATTCTGGCAGCACTCATATGTCTATTTCCCAAAGACAACCTCTGGATATGATGCTGAGCACGTGCACTCAACTTTTTTGGTCTACCATGGCGAGGCCTGTTCTGAGTGGAACCTGTGCTGTTAAACCGCTGTATGGTCTTGGTCACCGTGCTGCAGCTCAGTTTCTTCTTATAGCCTAGGCCATCTTTATGTAGAATAACATTTTTTTTTTCAGATCCTCAGAGAGTTCTGAGGTGCCATGTTGAACTTCCAGCGATCAGTATGAGAGTGTGAGAGCAAAAACACCAAATTTAACAGACCTGCCCCCCATTCACACCTGAAACCTTATAACACTAACAAGTCACATGACACCGGGGAGAGAAAATAGCTAACTGGGCACAATTTGGATATTTTCACTTAGGGACTCACTTTTGTTGCCAGCAGTTTAGACATTAATGGCTGTGTGTTGAGTTATTTTGAGGGGAAACAGCAAATTTACACTGTTATACAAGCTGTACACTCACTACTTTACATTGTAGCAAAGTGTAATTTCTTCAGTGTTGTCACATGAAAAGATAAAGTAAAATATTTACAAAAATGTGAGGGTTATACTTTTGTGAGATACTGTAGATGGGGTAAGTGTAGAGCCGGTGGGTGGACGGCCAGCGACGGAGGGTATGGTGGCTGGTTGAAAGAGCGATGGGGGGGGGGTTGGGCGGGGGACTATTGACTGACGGACCAACCAGCCGACCAAATAGGAGGGGGTTTAACTGGCGGACCGAAGGGGAGGGGTGGCGGGTGTTTTATTTGCCGCCCCCCACAAAAAATGGAACAACAACCACCACTGGTTAATAGAACATGTAAAGTGTTGCTCAAACTGTTAGCTACAGAAGCTAATTTACTAAAGTAAATCCATGAATAATTAGTAAAGTGAATTATTAAATCATAAAACATAATTAAAAATAAATAAATATTTATTATCACCATAATCTTCATCAGCGTAGATAAATAATATAAATACATTTATAAACACATAATACAAAATAAATAAATACCGTACATAGATAATTATAAATAGCGTATAATAGAGTGTATAAATAACGTGAACATCCTTAACCACTTCGCATCCCGCCCATAGTCATATGACGTCCACAAGGTGGATCTCCCATCCTGGATGGGTGTCATATGAAGTCCTCCCATTCCCGACTGCCTAGGGGGCGCGCCCGCGGCATCGCTCGGGACCCGGTGCGCGTGCCCAGCTGCCGCGATGTCCGCCGGGCACCCGCGATTGCCCGTGAAAACAGCGCGGGACCGTGGAGCTGTGTGTGTAAACACACAGCTCCACGTCCTGCCAGTGGAGAGGAGACCGATCATGTGTTCCCAGTACGGAGGAACACCGATCGGTCTCCTCCCCTTGTGAGTCCCCTCCCCCCACAGTTAGAATCACTACCTTAGGGAACACATTATCCCCTGCAGCGCCCCCTAGTGTTAACCCCTTCCCTGCCAGTCACATTTACACAGTAAATACTGCAATTTTATAGCAACGATCGCTGTGTAAATGTGAATGGTCCCAAAAATGTGTCAAAAGTGTCCGAAGTGTCCGCCGCAATGTCGCAGTCACAAAAAAAAAAATCGCAGATCGCCGCCATTACTCGTAAAAAAAAATGCAATAAATCTATCCCTTATTTTGTAGACGCTATAACTTTTGCGCAAACCGATCTATATACGCTTATTGCATTTTTTTTTTACCAAAAATATGTAGAAGAATACTTATCGGCCTAAACTGAGGAAAAAAATCTTTTTTTTTTAAAAAATTGGATATTTATTATAGCAAAAAGTAAAAAATATTGTGTTTTTTTTCAAAATTGTCACTTTTCCTTTGTTTATAGCGCAAAAAATAAAAACCACAGAGGTGATCAAATACCACCAAAAGAAAGCTCTATTTGTGGGAAAAAAAGGACGTCAATTTTGTTTGGGTGCAATGTCGCACGACCGCGCAATTGTTAGTTAAAGCGACGCAGTGCCGAATCGCAAAAAAGTGCTCTGGTAAGGAAGGGTGTAAAATGGCCCGGTGCTGAAGCAGTTAAATACCCCAACTGAGAAAAGCAAATTCCTTTTTACTGTACTTTGAATGCCCAGTCATGTGCAGATGAAATAAGTCAGGAATTAGCTGTGAACATGACTTTTACTTCAATTATAATTTATTTTATTTAATTATTAATTGATAATTAATACAGCCAGATACTTATCCATCATGCCATACCACCAGGGAGGTGTGTGATTGGCCCCAAATTTATTCTGCAGCAGGACAACGACTCCAAACATACAGCCAATGTCATCAAGAACTATCTTCAGTGTAAAGAAGAACAAAGAGTCCTGAAAGTGATGGTTTGGCCCCCACAGAGCCCTGATCTCACCATCATGGAGTCTGTCTGGGATGACATGAAGAGACAGAAGGATTTCAGGCAGCCGACAACCACAGAAGATCTGTGCTTAGTTCTCCGAGATGTTTGGAACAACCTACCTGCCGAGTTCCTTCAGAAACTGTGCGTAAGTCCACCTAGAAGACCTGATGTTGGTTTGAAGGCAAACGGCGGTCACCCAAAATATTGATTGGATTTGGGTTTTTCTTCTGTTCATTTACTTTCCAATTTGTTAATTGATAAAAATTAAATATTAACACTTCTATTTCTGCACAATTGACACAGTGCTTTGATTTTTTCTGACATATGAGATTTATATTTTCGCAGTGCAGGAATATGTTTTGCTATATTTATATGTTATGTTATGTTTAGTTATGTGAAGCTTTGTCCTGTCACCAGGTGACACAAGCGATTTGCGCGTTCCTCTTTCCTCAGGAAGCTTTCCAGGTTGGCAATGTTTTGTCAACATTTCCACTCTCATTTCGTTGGAGTAGAGAAGACATGCAGAGCCGTCTGATGCGTCGTATTGCGGAGTCATGGGAGAGTGACGACAGTGCTGATATTATGATATGGATGGATGTAATGATAGCATTTTTCTTTATGTCTGTTCTTGGCTCTGAAAATTGTATTTATATTTAACTTTTTTTTTATTATTATTATTACAGGTACTTATACAGTGCCGTCAATTTACACAGCGCTTAAGGCCCCATGCACACGAGACGCCGATGCAAACCATGCTGAACGCATGTTTTAAAAAGCAGAAACCTGCGTTTAATAATGTGCATTTCATGCCGCGTTTAGCCGCGTTTTACTGCGTTTGCATCTATAAGCGTTTGTAAAGATAACATCCCCAAGCTCAGAAAGCATGTATTATTAACCACTTTCAGACCGGACCAATTTGCAGCCAAAGGACCAGGCCCCTTTTTGCGATTCGGCACTGCGTCGCTTTAACTGAAAATTGCGCGAACGTGCGACGTGGCTCCCAAACAAAATTGGCGTCCTTTTTTTCCCACAAATAGAGCTTTCTTTTGGTGGTATTTGATCGCCCCTGTGGTTTTTATTTTTTGCGCTATAAACAAAAATAGAGTGACAATTTTGAAAAAAGGCAATATTTTTAGCTTTTTGCTATAATAAATATCCCCAAAAAATATATAAAAAAAAAATTTTTTTTCCTCAGTTTAGGCTGATACGTATTCTTCTACATATTTTTGGTAAAAAAAATCGCAATTATCGATTATTGATTGGTTTGCGCAAAAGTTATAGCGTTTACAAAATAGGGGATAGTTTTATAGCATTTTTATTAATATTTTTTTTTACTAGTAATGGCGGCGATCAGCGATTTTTATTGTGACTGCGACATTATGGCAGACACATCGGACATTTTTGACACATTTTTGGGACCATTGTCATTTATACAGCAATCAATGCTATTTAAATGCATTGATTCCTGTATAAATGACACTGGCAGTGAAGGGGTTAGCCACAAGGGGGCAGTGTAGGGGTTAAGCATGCCTAGGGGTGTGTTTCTTACTGTGGGGGGGCGTGGCTGTCAGCTAGTGAATGCTGATCTCTGCTCCAATCACAGGGAGCAGAGACCGGCGTCACTAGTTGCTAGGCAGAACGGGGAGATGCTGTTTATTTCCGCATCTCTCCGTTCTGCCTTCCCGTGAGACGACCGCGGGTGTCCCCGCGGCGATCGAGTCCGCGGGACCCGCGGTCGGCCTCACGGGGGTCCCGACCGGCGTGGGAGCGCACGGGAGCGGCGCGCTCCCGATGGCATGGACGGCAGTAAGAAGGGACTTATATATACGCCCTCCTGCCTGTCCATGCCATTCTGCCGACGTATATCGTCGTGCACCGGTCGGGAACCGGTTAACTATTTCTGCCATTTTGATCAGAGTGAGCAGAAGCAGCAGCAGCAGAGAGATCAGTTGTACACTTGCATTTGCCTCTCTTTCTGTGTTTTTTTTTTTGGAAATGGATCCCATATTGAATATATGTCAAGAAATGCTCTTGATGAGGCAGCAACGTCGTCGCAAATTGCGTGAGAGGTCCAGAGTCAGAGCTCGTCGATATTGGACCCATCCGTTGATGGCACAGCGAATGTCCGTTGGATATTTCACAAACATGGTGGGGTGTATGACATTCATTTATTTGGATTCTAAATTGCATTTATATTCTATACTTTCAGAAGTGGTATTATCCCTGAAGAAGAATATAGTTTATACACATTTCGAAACGCGTTGGAGGTCCCCACTACCTATCACCATCTGCAACATGCATGGATGGTATATCCGCTTGGGAAATACCACTTCATGATGGATGATCATTTGTGCAATACTATAATACATCTATGCGTCTTTTTGTATTGTTTCTAATCTGGCAATCTTTTAATCATGTTGAAATTATGTATAAATAAACTTTTTTTAATGAATATATAGTTTTTTCTTTGCAAATTGCCTTAAAAATCCCACTTAGAGGTATTTTACAATTTTTCATATATACAGGGATGATGGCAATTTACATGCCAAGCTACATGAGTCATTAAACACAGAGCTGTTGAGGTGAGCCATGGATGGGGACAGAGATGGTCATGTCATTACTAGAATGGGGGGGTGAGGATGTCATTACTAGGATGGGGGGCGAGGTCATGTCATTACTAGGAAGGAGGGGGGAGGGGGCGAGGTCATGTCGTTACTAGGATGGTTGGCGAGGTCATGTCATTACTAGGATGGGGGGCGAGGTCATGTCATTACTAGGATGGGGGAGGTGAGGTCATGTCCTTACTAGGATTGGGGGAGGTGAGGTCATGTCATTACTAGGATGGAGGGAGGTGAGGTCATGTCATTACTAGGATGGAGGGAGGTGAGGTCATGTCATTACTAGGATGGGGGGAGGGGGCGAGGTCATGTCATTACTAGGATGGGGGGAGGTGAGGTCATGTCATTACTAGGATGGGGGGAGGTGAGGTCATGTCATTACTAGGATGGGGGGAGGTGAGGTCATGTCATTACTAGGATGGGAGGAGGTGAGGTCATGATTACTAGGATGGGAGGAGGTGAGGTCATGTCATTACTAGGATGGGAAGAGGTGAGGTCATGTCATTACTAGGATGGGAGGAGGTGAGGTCATGTCATTACTAGGATGGGAGGAGGTGAGGTCATGTCATTACTAGGATGGGAAGAGGTGAGGTCATGTCATTACTAGGATGGGAGGAGGTGAGGTCATGTCATTACTAGGATGGGAGGAGGTGAGGTCATGTCATTACTAGGATGGGGGAGGTGAGGTCATGTCATTACTAGGATGGGGGGAGGTGAGGTCATGTCATTACTAGGATGGGGGAGGTGAGGTCATGTCATTACTAGGATGGGGGGAGGTGAGGTCATGTCATTACTAGGATGGGGGGAGGTGAGGTCATGTCATTACTAGGATGGGAGGAGGTGAGGTCATGCCATTAATAGAGCTCGTCGATATTGCACCCATCCGTTGATGGCACAGCGAATGTCCGTTGGATATTTCACAAACATGGTGGGGGGTTGGGGCTGACTAGACATTGGTATGCAGGTTTTTCTTTGTGAAAAAAAGACATTGCTGTGCTTTGGTCAGACTAGGTGGAGTCACTGATTAGATTAGAAATTGGATGAAGGGTTGGGGCAAAGAAGTAGAGGCATTCCTCATTGTCTAAGCCACCTAAAAAAAATTGTTTTTTTTATGGCATTGCATTAGTGAGTATATATGCTCTATGAACTAAATCTAAAGTAATTACGACATTTTAAACCAATTATTTTTGTATTTTTTATGGTTTACCATCATATTTCTGAGTTTTTTGGTCCAAAATATTGGGTTCCTTTAACCACTTGCTTACCGGCCTATTTTGGCCTATTTTCCTTCATGTAAACATCATCATTATTTTGCTAGAAAATTACTCAGAACCCCCAAACATTGAGTACGTTTTTTTTAGCAGACACCCTAGGGAATAAAATGGCGGTCATTGCAACTTTTTATCTCACACGGTATTTGCGCAATAATTTTTCAAACGCCTTTTTTTTGGAAAAAAAACGGTTTCATGAATTAAACAATAACAAAACAGTAAAGTTAGCCCAATTTTTTTATATAATATGAAAGATGATGTTACGCCGAGTAAATAGATACCGAACATGTCACGCTTTAAAATTGCGCACAACCGTGGAATGGCGCCAAACTTCGGTACTTAATAATCTCCATAGGCGACGCTTTAATATTTTTTACTGGTTACCAGTTTAGAGTTACAGAGGAGGTCTAGTGCTAGAATTGTTGCACGCGCTCTAACGCACGCGGCGATACCTCACATGTGTGGTTTGAGCGGCGTTTACATATGCGGGCGGGACTTGCTTGTGCGTTAGCTTCTGATCGCGAGCTACAGGGGACAGGGGCGTTTTTATTTTATTTTTTTATTTATTTATTTTTATTTTACTTAATTCTTTTTATTTTTACACTTTTTAAAAAAAATGTAAAATGTAAAATGTAATAGGAATGTATGTGACAGGTCCTCTTTATGGAGAGATGTGGGGTCAATAAGACCCCACATCTCTCCTCCAGGCTGGAAAGCATGAGATCGGTAAAAATTTTTTTACCGATCTCATGCTGACAGCCGCGATCGCGGCTTTGTTTACTTCCGGGTACCGGGCGTGACGTCATAACGTCGCGCCCGGTCCTCCGACGGTCATAGAGATGACTGGTGACCATATGGTCACCGGAAATCTCTATGCTCGTCATCCGGCGGCGAGCGATTCTTTCTCCGGGCCCCCGATGGCACGGGAGAGCCCGGAGAAGCACCGGATGGCGGCGGGAGGGGGGGACGTCCCCTCCCGCTGCCTATAAGAACGATCAGGCGGCGGAACTGCCGCTATGATCGTTCTTATGGTGCACAGAATCGCCGGCTGGAAAGAATGATATCTGAATGATGCCAATAGCTGCACGCATCATTCAGATATCACCACTCAAAGTCAAGCACGTCATATGACGTCCTTGGTCGGCAAGTGGTTAAAAACGCTTATAAACGCAAACGTTTTGCGTCTGAGACGTGGAAAAGCAAAGTGTCTGAACCCATATTTTTGCTTCTGCAAAAATGAGGTTAAACGCAAAAAACGGGAAAAAACAAGACTGTGTACATGGACACTGCATTGCATGCGTTCAGGGGCAGTTGGAAAAAGTGTCCAACTGCCTCTGAACGCGCGTTTAACAGCGTCTCGTGTGCATGGGGCCTTACAAATATATTGAACATTTATATTATACTATTTATAATTTTCTACCTGCAACAGTTTTGCTGTGTGTTCTGAACCGGATAACATTTTTAAAAATGTATTTTTCTTTTTTTTTTTACCTTAAAATGTTCCTTTTTTTTTTTTTCCATCGGTTGCATATCAGTGCTTCTGATCTCCTCCAGCCTCTTTCAGCTACTTTCTGCCCATGCACACTTGCCCTATTATTATTATACAGGATTTATATAGCGCTAACAGTTTACGCAGCGCTTTACAATATTAAAGGAGACAATACAGTTACAATACAATAAAATACAAGAGGATTAAGAGGGCCCTGCTCAGAAGAGCTTACAATCTAGTAGGGTGAGGCAGGTGGTACAAAAGGTTGAAACTGTGGGAAATGAGCTGATGGAAGCAGTAGGAGACTAGTTGGAGACGTGATGGGCTTCCCTGAAGAGATGAGTTTTCAGGGATCGCCTGAAGGTCGCAAGAGTAGGGGATACCCGGACAGGTGGAGGTAGCGAGTTACAGAGGATAGGAGAGGCTCTGGAGAAATCCTGGAGATGAGCATGAGAGGAGGAGACAAGAGAGCTTGAGAGTAGGAGGTCTTGAGAACAGCGGAGAGGACGATTTTGGTGATATTTGGAGAAAAGATTTGTGATGTAGCTCGGGGCCCCTAGCATCCACTGCACCATTGTTCTGCACCACCTTCCTGACTGTGGTGGACCATTCCTATGCAATGTTTTTCCGCACTGCTCCTTGTAGCCTCCACCATGAGGGGCATGTGACAGGGAGACAATGCAGGGGCACAGTTGAGAGACAGTACGGCCGTAAGCCTCAGCCATGGGCGTAGCATCAGGGGTTGCAATTGTGACCCCCGGCCCTTGCTCCAGGGGGCCCACAGCTCTGTTCCTTGCTGTCGTATTACATTTGATTTCCTCCACAAAATCCCAGAGCTGGAGTCCAGCTTCAATCCGCCTTGTGTCCCCCAGTACCCCAGCCAAGTTCTATAATCCAGTAATCAGCTTCCAGTTGTTTGCCCTCTCCCCAGTCCACACCCTTCCTCTGCTCTCATTGACAGGGGACATGTCATTACTAGGATGGGGGGCGAGGTCATGTCATTACTAGGATGGGGGGCGAGGTCACGTCATTACTAGGATGGGGGGAGGGGGCGAGGTCATGTCATTACTAGGATGGGGGGGCGAGGTCATGTCATTACTAGGATGGGGGGGCGAGGTCATGTCATTACTAGGATGGGGGGCGAGGTCATGTCATTACTAGGATGGGGGAGGGGGCGAGGTCATGTCATTACTAGGATGGGGGGTGAGGTCATGTCATTACTAGGATGGGGGGAGGGGTGAGGTCATGTCATTACTAGGATGGGGGGGTGAGGTCATGTCATTACTAGGATGGGGGAGGGGGCGAGGTCATGTCATTACTAGGATGGGGGGGCGAGGTCATGTCATTATTAGGATGGGGGGGCGAGGTCATGTCATTACTAGGAAGGGGGGGCGAGGTCATGTCATTACTAGGATGGGGGGAGGGGGCGAGGTCATGTCATTACTAGGATGGGGGAGGGGCAAGGTCATGTCATTACTAGGATGGGGGGGCGAGGTCATGTCATTACTAGGATGGGGGGAGGCAAGGTCATGCCATTACTAGGATGGGGGGCGAGGTCATGTCATTACTAGGATGGGGGGAGGTGAGGTCATGTCATTACTAGGATGGGGGGCGAGGTCATGTCATTACTAGGATGGGAGGAGGGGGCAAGGTCATGTCATTACTAGGATGGGGGAGGTGAGGTCATGTCATTACTAGGATGGGGGAGGTGAGGTCATGTCATTACTAGGATGGGGGGAGGTGAGGTCATGTCATTACTAGGATGGGAGGAGGGGGCGAGGTCATGTCATTACTAGGATGGGAGGAGGGGGCGAGGTCATGTCATTACTAGGATGGGAGGAGGGAGCAAGGTCATGTCATTACTAGGATGGGGGAGGCGAGGTCATGCCATTAATAGGATGGGGGAAGGGGGACAAGGTCATGTGATTACTAGGATGGTTTCTACAAAATATTTTGAATTATCCTCTCAATTTATTCATAAATCTCTGAAATAACTCTTTAGCCATTTGGAGCATCTTGGCGCCTAATTGGAATATCTTGGCGGGCAATGAAAGGGCGGGTAGTAGTGGGGGGCCCCAGGACAACTTTTGCATAGGGACCCACAAGTTTCAAGCTACGCCCCTGGCCTCAGCTCTTACCCGATTGGTGAAATAATGACCAAAAAATGATCAGTATCTCCAGTGCTGGATCTGTAGTATTCTCTTCAGTCTGGGAGAAAGTTGGTCTTGTGCGAGGAGGAGGTCTCAGCATAACGCCCAACTGTCCCTCATAGGGCCCCATTCACAACCCGAGAGATTTGGCGCTTCCAGCTGCAAAATGCTCAGGTGTGAAGAGGGCCTAATGATGAATCAGAGGGAAAAAAATCAATTATTCTCTATGGTGGTGGTTCACATCTCCACGCCAATTCACCTGAAGCCAAAACGCCTTTTGTAGCTCGATTTTGGCAGATTGGTGAGTTTTTGAAGATTTTTTTTCCCCATAGAAATGTACAATAACGTACGGTTTGTTGTTCATTTTTTTAGAGCGTTTTTCTGCTCAAAAGCAATAATAAAATAAACAAGTAAATAAATTCATAAATAAATAATAATAAATATATAAATAATACTAAATAAATAATAATAAAATAAACGATAAAAAAAATGTATAATAATAAATAAATAAAAAGATTAACCCTAAAATAAATAAATAAATGAATAAATAAATATTAATAATAGAATAGAAAAACACATGTGTGAGCTAGTGGTGCTGCACACCCCGAAGCATTTATATAATGGAAAAGTTCCCTCATGGGGTTTTTTTTAGCAGCCAAAAAGTAATTCAAGGATTTTTAATTAAAATTCTTTATTGTATCAAAAAGCAATTTGACAGTTATAGGAGAGTTGTAAAAAATTATGCTCTGGCATTCACATGAAAAGGACAAAACCAACCAATCAAGATGACATTACATATTGTATGCTATTTTAATAAAATTGCATTTTATTGCAAAAGGATAATCTTCCACATAGAACCCCTACGTGTTTCGACCCTTCTAACTGTGGTCTTCTTCAAGGGGTTAATTTATTCCATGCAGAGAGAGAGGGAAATATTTAACATTTTAATAATCATTTGATTTATTTTCCCATGTATCTGATCACACAAAAAAATTTATATTTACCAATCAAGACGATGGAAGAGAGAAAAACATGTCCTATAGCCAGAGATTTCTTTTAAAAGCAGCTTATTCCAGCAATCCCAAAACCATTGGTGTGTCATCTCCACCTCCTACGAAATGGACCCTGCTCTCAAGGAACTTACAAGAGACCATTTGTTTGGACCCCCGGAGGAGGAGATGGGGAGGGGAGTGGACAGGCACCTGTATGCTTTTTATGTTTTATATTAAATTCAATAAATGATAATAACAGAGATTTTTAAGTATTAGATGAAATATTTGAATCACTAATTGTATTGATATATAGATTATATTTTTTTACTTATTATTTATGGCAATAATGAAGATCCATTAGATAAATATTAATAATAATAATTCAATTAATAACTTAACCCCTACCCCTAACTCCAACCCTAACCCCAACCCTAACCCCCTAAACCTAACAAAAAAATAAATAAAAAATAAGTACATAATAGATAGAAGTGGATGAAAAAAGCTTTCAGAGATTTTAAAGTATTATATTAAATATTTGAATCATTAATTGTATTGATATATAGATTATATTGTTTTACTTATTATTTATTGCAATAATGGAGATCCATTAGATAAATATTATTAATAATAATAATAGTAATAATAATAATAATAAATCAAGTAAATTAATAAATTAACCCCTACCCCTAAGTCTAAGCCCTACCCCTAACTTCAACCCTAACCCCAACCCTAACCCCCTAAACCTAACAAAAATATAAATAAAAAAATAAGTACATAATAGATAAAATTGGATGAAAAACTTTCAGAAATTTTTAAGTATTAGATTAAATATTTGAATCATTAATTGTATTGATATATAGATTATATTGTTTTACTTATTATTTATGGCAATAATGGAAATCCATTAGATAAATATTAATAATAATAAATCAAGTAAATGAACAAATTAACCCCTACCCCTAATTCTAACCCCTAACCCTAACTTCAACCCTAACCCCCTAAACATAACAAAAATATAAATAAAAAAATAAGTACATAATAGATAAAAGTGGATGAAAAACTTTCAGAAATTTTTAAGTATTGGATTAAATATTTGAATCATTAATTGTATTGATATATAGATTATATTGTCTTACTTATTATTTATGGCAATAATGGAGATCCATTAGATAAATATTAATAATAATAAATAAAGTAAATGAATAAATTAACCCCTACCCCTAAGTCTAACCCCTACCCCTAACTTCAACCCTAACCCCCTAAACCTAACAAAAATATAAATAAAAAAATAAGTACATAATAGATAAAAGTGGATGAAAAACTTTCAGAAATGTTTAAGTATTAGATTAAATATTTGAATCATTAATTGTATTGATATATAGATTATATTGTTTTACTTATTATTTATGGCAATAATGGAGATCCATTAGATAAATATTAATAATAATAATAATAAATAAATAAAGTAAATTAATAAATTAACCCCTACCCCTAAGTCTAACCTCTACCCCTAACTCCAACCCTAACCCCAACCCTAACCCCCTAAACAAAAAATAAGTACATAATAGATAAAAGTGGATGAAAAAGCTGAAAAACTTAGCAACAAATGATGAAACAGATGATACTTTTCTCTATTGGCTAATAAAAAAAATGCCAAAAACATTGTTAAAAAAAGGCCAAAAAATGCTCAAAAAACATGACACTCGGGTGTAAATGCAACCTTAAGAGCATAAATTAGGGGTTTTAATTCCTCCTGAAGTTTTGGCAAAAATCTGAACATTTTTGTAAAATTTTATCATTTTGAAGAAATACGTTGGCATCAATGGGGAAGGAAAAATCAGGATGATTTCTTGAGGTTTTTGAGGATGCAGCAAACAGTTCCTAAGGGTTATGGAAGCTCCTTTGAACAACCCTGGATATTTATTTTCTTGTGCCAAAAAAATACAGAAAAAAATAAATAGAAAATCAGACAGCAAATAAACAGAAATATTTTACATTTTAATAATCATTTGATTTATTTGCCCGTGTATCTAATAAAGTGGATGGTGAATGTATATACTGTATACTTATGTATAGATAGTATAAATTGCCCGCTAAGCCCAGAAGGGCCAGTCTGTACAAATGATAGGTCCACCCCATCCATACCAGTATATGAGCTGCATTATGCAGGCAAGACCTATACATGGCTGTGATTATTATATAACAGGACTGGTATGCTTTACAATTATTTTTACTATACACACAGCTGCAAACAAGGCATATTTACTGCATTCTGATGTTTTCAATACAAATACAATATACAGTACAGATTTACTATTTATATTAAAAGGGGCCCATGTTTCATGTATTGTTTAGTGTCTTCTAATGCGGTGTACACACGGTCGGAATTTCCGATGGAAACAGTCCGATGGGAGCCTTTCATCGGATTTTCCGACCGTGTGTATGCCCAACGGTCTTTTTCTGTCGGAATGTCCGACGGACTTTGAATTGATAACCTGTTCTCAATTTTTCCAACGGAAAACCTTTCTATCGGATTTTCCGATCGTGTGTATGCAATTCCGACACGCAAAATTCCAACGCATGCTTGGAAACAATTCGACGCACGCTCGGAAGCATTAAACTTCCCTTTTATAGTGCTGTCGAACGTGTTTTATGCCGCTGTGTTATTGACCGTCGGAGTTTGGTGTGATCGTGTGTAGGCAACACAGCTTGAGCGGAATTCCGACGGAAGAACCGTCAGAGTTTTTTCCGACGAGAATTCCGACCGTGTGTACGCGGCATAAGGCTAAAAGAGCCAGGCACACCATCGCTATACTTAACTGTATACATTGATGTACAAGGTCCATAAAGACATGGATGAGTGAGTTTGGGGTGGAGTCCTGACCTCAACCCGATAGAACACCTTTGGGATGAATTAGAGGGGAGACTGCGAGCCAGGCCTTCTCATCTAACATCAGTGCCTGATCCCTCAAATGCTCCTTCTGGAAGAATGGTCAAACATTCCCATAGACACCCTCCTAAACCTTGTGGACGGCCTTCCCAGCCATAGACACCCTCCTAAACCTTGTGGACGGCCTTCCCAGAAGAGTTAAAGCTGTTATAGCTGCAAAGGGTGGGCCAACTCAATACTGAACCCTACGTGATGACAGGCTGTTGGTGGTGGAAAATCTGACCGTTTGTACGATCCATCGAACAATTGTTGGCCAACTTTCCGGGGACAAAAAAAAGTCCAAAGTACAAACACGCATGCTCGGAAGCAAGGACGAGCCGGAAGCGGTCGGTCTTGTAAACTAGCGTTAGTAATGGAGAATTAACATTCGTGATGCGGCAAATTATGAAATCTGGAAATGCAGCGCACAATTCTCTTCTTCTTTAATGGGATAATAATGGAGCTGCTTTGCTGGTGATACTGATACAGTTCTGCCAAACGTATTTTAAAAGACTTTTATTTTCTAGTGATATCAAGAATAATATTATTATGCTTGTTTTTTTTTGGGGGCAAGTTACTACAACACCATTATCCCGTAGTTTTTAAGAACAAAGATACAACTATGTTGGTGTCCCTTGCTAATTTTACATTGTATTTTTTTATTTTTTTAAATGTAACTGCCGACTCCCAAACTGTCATTTGAAGTAAAACACATAGCCAAGTATTATTCTACACAATTGTTTTATTCTGCATTTAAAAAGAAAACAAATAAAATTAGACATGCTATCTGCCAATAGAACTTAACCAAAAAGTGCATTCTATGCATCCAAAAATATACCAAATTAAATCATTATTCAACCAAAAAATAACATAAAAGCCTCATGCATGTGTCCTGCTTCTTAATATAGGGGGTCAGCAATGCCAAGAGTTGGTGCAAGCAGGGGTCAGTCATCCAGAGATAATTCCGAAAATCATCAGGATTATTCTCCTGGAGCTCCCGCAGCAAAGGCATATGACATAAGTGGTCACGATTAATAAAGAAACTCATTTTTGGTCCAAGAAATCCTCCTCCTGTTCCTGGACTGGACTTGGGCCAAAGCAATAACTCCAAGGCCAATAATAAATAACACGTTATCTCCTCCGATTCCGCATGTCTGGTTGATGAACGGCCGTTCAGAAACAAACTGAAAAGAGCGAAATGAAAAGCACGAATAAACACTCACCAAACTTCTACTAACGCGAAATTAACAGAAGAAGCCCAAAGAGTGGCGCCTAACAATTGAACTTCCTCTTTATCAGCTAGTAGTACATCTAGTACGTTACTACGTTCGTGTTTGCTGGTCGACAATTGTGTGCTGTTTGTATGCAAGACAAGTTTTTGCCCAACGCCCTTTGGACAAAAGTCCGAGGCTTTGTCTGCAGAAAATCCGATTGTGTGTACGAGGCTTAAGACTGGGATGCCATTAAAGTTCATGTGTGTGTAAAGGCAGGCGTCACAATACATTTGACAATATAGTGTATCTTTGTATGCTGTAGCATTAACAGTACCCTTCACTGGAAACACTTAAACGCAATAATTAGCAGGTGCATGCCTTTGACCATATAGTGTGCATAAAATTATGTTTTTTTAATCTGGTTGGAATTTAACTGAATCATATGCAAATAAATTAGGGCTGGGGAAATTAAAGATTAATTCCTCGATTAATCGTTAATTTTTTTGATCGATCAAAATTCTTTTGATCGGTACTCACCTCCCCGCCGGCTTCCGGGTCTTCAGGGAGTTCCGTCGGAGATCAGGTGATGTCACGGACATTGACGTCACTGGACTCCTCCCCCCTTACCCAAGTGCCTCCGTCTGCTAACGAAGGGAAGGAGGGAGGAGTCCGGCGCCGTTGAAGTTCTGATTGAACGTAACGTGTACGGGGGAGGAGCTACGCATGATGTCACCCGCTGCTGCCCTACAGAACTAACACGATTGTCGGCTTTACATGCTGTGTTTTTATCATCTTTATGTGAGTAGTTTACAAAAATTTACAAAAATTTAATCTTGTACTTAAGCGGTGAGCACTTAGATCTTTTCTTTCTACCCATGACCTGGTGTCCTTGCTGAGATCTAAGGAGACGTGAGAGAAGTTTATGGTCCGTGTTAACCCTTTTGATACCCGCTTGCATGACCACCTGTTTGCACAGGGGTCCATGCCATAAGGTGAGAGTGATTAGTTAGACCGGAGGTGGAGGGATTGTCACGCTACTGTGGAAAAAAAAAATGACTTCAGTGCTACAGTTTGAATTAAAAACGTATTTGTGTGAACTGTGAAGTTAAGTCATGGATTGTGGAAACTAACTAGTGTCGGGTGATTGTATATAGTGTATACCACATTTACCACTGACTAATGCAAAGTTGCAATGCAAGGAGATCAGCTAAAAGTCGTTGGATCTGTATGTGCGTTATAATAAATCGAAAATAGTCGATTAATCGATTTTAAAAAATATATATTAATCGAACACGAAAATTTTAATCAGTAACAGCCCTAAAATAAATATGTTGTATTTCATTTCAATATGCTGGAACTCTGGCATGTTTGATTTTTGTTGAAAGTGTATGTTTTATGACTTCCTCAACTCACCAGTGGTCACAAGTGCTGTCCAAGTGAACAGCATTGCAAATAAACCAATGAAAAGGTTTGCTGGTTCATTTTCCATGGTGGGGTGAGCAGTTTGGCAGTTTTAAAGAGTCTTGGAGTGGAGCTGCTGCTTCTTGACTCAAGGTACTAGATAAGGTAGTTTTGGCATCAAATACGGATGCTTCTGGCATTTTTTCTAAAATTAAGTGTGGAATCTGTTCTTATCAGTGTCTAGTAGGGGTGCTCCACTGTCATTATGGCCTTCAGGCTGGGATAGAAAACTGTAAAGTATCCTTGTTGGTATTATGGGGTCCTGACAAATTTTTCGTGGGAAGGAATCCGAATTGAGTGTAAGGTGGGGTTTGGTAGTACTTCCCTAGTCTAATGGATACTGAAGGGCCTGGTGTCTCCTGGTTTGAACTGGGCTACCTCGCCTGGCCGAGGACTGGGAAGGCAGAGAACCTAGGATGTCAAGTTCCCCCTGGGAGTGGCGGCCCAGGGATGCCGGAGTAACCCTATGGGTTTGGGATCCCACTTTGTGAAACAGCACTAGGCCATGACACCTCTTGCTTTTTTCTGAACCTTGCCTCGTGGACTAAGCCTTTGGGCTGAGACTGGAGCATTTAGTGTTACCAGATTGCAAGGTCTATCTATTGCACCTGCACTGGAACCTTTTTATTTCTTCTTATGTTCTCTCAATGCGTGTTACCTGCACGTATGTACATGTATGTGTATTTTTTCACTTGGATTGTAGGAGAGGATGTGTGGCCCTAAAGTTCCTTCCTCCCCTGCCTTGGAGGGTCTTTCTTTGGGAAATCCCCCACCTAGCACTCGTTGGTTGGCTTTGGCTGATCATGAGGAGTGGGGTCCAAAAGGCCTTTTGGCTAAGTGGATTTAAGTGTGCCTTGCCCCTGTCAGAAGGAGTCTGGCACTCCATGGGGTAAGGAAAGGGTTCTTCCTCTTGGGGAGGGGACCACATGACCAGTGTTGGTCATCTTACTTTAAAAAAGTAATTAGTTAAGTTACAAATTACTTCTCCCTAAAAGTAATTGCGTTAGTAACTCAGTTACTACATTGGAAAAGTAATTAGTTACGCAGCAAAGTAACTGTGACTTTTTTTTTTATATTCTATACGTGTAACTAAGGGGCGGGTCTAGTATTACTGTAAGCAAGGGGCCCATTTATTATTATTGTTATATATCGTGTAACCAAGGGGCTGCTCTATTATTACTCTAACCAAGGGGCAGATCTGTTATAGCGTGTAAGCAAGGGGCGGGTCTATTATTATTATATCGTGTAAGGGGCGGGTATATTATTAGTATATCGTGTAAGGGGCGGGTTTATTATTATTATTATAATATCGTGTAAGGGGCGGGTTTATTATTATTATTATAATATCGTGTAAGGGGCGGATGGCTATAGAATAGGGCGAATGTTAAATTAATGGGCAGAGCTCGATATATAACAATAATAATAAATGCGCCCCTTGGTTACAGTAATACTAAGCCCCCCCCCTTAGTTACACGATAGACGCCCCTTGCAGAGTAGCACGAGCATCAGGAGCGTACGGCATCGCCTCGTACAATTACATGTTAACTGCGCCTGCGCGGTGTAGAGTTCACTCAGAGCCGTTTAGGTTTGGCAATTTTCGTAAGCTCCGTAGTCCTTTGTACTGCGCAAGCGCTGCGCCTGTGCAGTACAGGGGGGTCCTTATCCGGCGGGGGAACATTTTCGGCAGGACATCGGAATTACACTACTGCCATCTAGTGGCGGTAGATGTAATTGAGGTAACTCCACCCAAGTAATGGGAACTGCGTTACCATGAGGGGAAAAGTAATCAGTTAGATTACTCGTTACCCTCTAAAGTAACTGCGTTAAGTAACTCGGTTTATTTTAACTCAGTTACTTACATCACTGCATATGACACACCCTAATTGCACTTTTTTGTGTGTTCACAAATACTTGTTTGGTCCATTTTTGCTGTTTTGTTTTTGTACACCACATTACATGTTTTGGGATTGGGACTGCTCTAGGCATGTTCAACTTTGAGGAGACACGGGGTAAAACCAGAAGCTGTTGGTGGGATAGTTGGCCTGGGAACACCTTGGAATCCACCAGAAAGCGGTGAAATTCACTGATGTATGAAACAAAGTCAATGTCTATGCCCGTTCAGCAGCCCCAGAGGTATCAATCGATTGGATTTGAAGCATTGATGCTGAACGATTTGGTAATGATTTGACATATTGAAGGACCTGTTGGGTGCTTTGGAAAGCCACGAAACTGTTAAGTAGGATTCCATGCAAAGGCAATTATAAAAATTTTATAAGACACAAATCACATCCGCCATGCTTGGCTTCCTTCTCACCTGCCATTTATTCATGATATTTTATCAAGATTGATATCAGTTACATTAAAAGGATAAACTGTTCTTGGGCAGTGACGAGGATTGGTGTTTAATATTTAGCGGATTTAGAAATAATACACATTAAAGTGTACATTTTTAATATATCTGCAGGAGATGCAACGAGGCACAGGAAAGGAGTTGGAGTTCAAAATGTACTCTCATTGTCTCCACCTGAACCGCTGGCAACTGGTGACTGAGAACTTGTTGACTGCCAAGGAAGTACATTGTCCTAGTTAAAGTGGACCTGAACTAAAAAAAAAAAAAGAAGATTTGCTATCCCATAGGGATCATCTAGAAATGATAATTGTGCCGGAGCAGCACCCGGACAGATTTCGTCTTTGCCTTGAATTCCTCCTAAAAAATGTCAGTTCACTCCTATGCCTTGAGCCTCATAACTGTATATCTGCAGTCCGAGATCGAAGGCACTGCTGCCTCTGACTGCTTGTCTCACCTGTTTTAGAGGTTTGGTGATGTCACTACTGCGCTACTGACTGTTCTCCTTGCAGGAGAGGATCTCCCTGCTGCATTCATTCTATGGTTCTGCTAATTCTCTTCTCCTGCTGCTTCTGGAATATTATTCTACCAGTCATCAAACCACCAATCATCGGGGACAACTCTGACATGGGGAAGCAAAGCCCTGCCTTTACCAAGATGTATGTGCAGCGCTACCCCTGCAATGGCTGCTGATTTGTGTCAATGGTTCTCTTCCTGCTAATGCAGCAGTAGCCAGGCTACCAGCACCTTCCATTCCTCAGACTCAGAAAAACAGTCTAGGGGTTGCCTTTTCAAAAGTTTATTGCAAGTCAAATTTGATGAGGTTCGGGGAGCTGTGGGACACTCCAGAACACTAACAGGAACATTAAGGACACTCTCCCCTGGTAGCAGCTTCTTGACCTAGTTCCCTCAGTAGTAAGACATAAAGTGGACAGCACTGGGGCACTTGACTCAGGCCAGCCAAGCCGTATACTCTGTGCAGCAGTGGTGAACAAAAGCAACAACCACTGAGATCCTTCTGCCAATGGTCTGTACACCATGTCCCCCAAGGCTTGAAATGTGTCCTTCAGACTCCAGAAGGCAGAACTCCTCTGTGAAGCCTTCAGGAAAGAACCTCAGTGGCACCCCTCTTTGGCTCTTAACCACCTGAGACCCAGGCCAATTCTGACATTTCTCTCCTACATGTAAAATTCCAAATTTTTTTGCTAGAAAATTACATAGAACCCCCAAACATTATATATGTTTTTTTAGCAAAGACCCTAAAGAATACAATGGCGGTCGTTGCAACTTTTTATCTCGCACGGTATTTGCGCAGCAATTTTTCGAACGCGTTTTTTTCAGAAAAAAAACAGTTTCCTGCTTTAAAAAAAACAAAACAGTAAAGTTAGCCCAATTTTTTTGCATAATGTGAAAGATGAAGATACGCCGAGTAAATAGATACCCAACATGTCACGCTTCAAAATTGCATGCGCTTGTGGAATGGCGCCAAACTTTGGTATTTAAAAATCCCCATAGTCGACGCTTTAACATTTTTTACTGGTTACATATTTTGAGTTACAGAGGAGGTCTAGGGCTAGAATTATTGCTCTCGCTCTAACGTTCGCGGCGATACCTCACATGTGTGGTTTGAACACCGTTTTCATATGTGGGCGGGACTTACGTATGCGTTCGCTTCTGCGTACGAGCTCGCGGGGACAGGACGCTTTAAATTTTTTTTTTTCTTTTTATTGTTCATTTTATTTTATTTTTTTAGTTCAACAACTTTAAAAAAAAAAAAAAAATATTTGATTACTTTTATTCCTATTACAAGGAATGTAAACATCCCTTGTAATAGGAATATGACACGATCGGACCTATTTACAGTGAGATATGGGGTCAATAAGACCCCACATCTCACCTCTAGGCTGGGAAGCCTAAAATCAAAAAAAAAAAAAAAAAAACGATCACCGCTTCCCAGCGGAGGCGGCGCCGTTTTTTTGAATGCAGAGGCCGGGCGTGACGTCATAACATCGCGCCCGGCCTCCGAACGATCATAGAGACTCCGGCGACCATCTGGTCCGCCGGAAATCTCTATGTGCATCATCCGGTGCCGGCGGATCCCGAGTCCGACTCACCGATGGAAGCGGTGAGTCGGTAGAAGCACCGGAGGGCGGCGGGAGGGGGGGGGGCGTCCCCTCCCGCCGCCCGTAAGAACGATCAAGCGGCGGAACAGCCGCTATGATCGTTCTTATGGTGCAGGGAATCGCCGGCTGAAACCGGCAATATCTGAATGATGTCTGTAGCTACAGGCATCATTCAGATATACCCCTGAGACCAAAAAGACGTCATATGACGTATACTGGGTCTCAGGTGGTTAAAGGGCACAGCTGGGACCTCAATGAGCAGAATGGACCTTCCGCAGGACAGCTAGTGCCGGCAGCCCTTCTGACTGGGAACCTCTCCTCCAGGGAAAATATGAACCCCTCGCTCTGTGTTTCCAAACTATTTATGCCTCCTCCAATCACAATCTGAGCACACCACCCCAGTAATTGGCTTTAGCTGCATAAATATTTAAGCTGCCTGTTTGACTCCCCCACCACTAGATTCTGCAAATTGCTAGAAAACTCAGGGAAACAATCAGACCTGCAGCCCGTAGAACCCAGAGAAGCCCAAATCATTCACACATGGCTCAGGAGATTACAGGAGAGCCAAAGAACAAAATTTGCCTTACCAGACCTACCATGTTTTGGCAACCAAAAACACAGTAGGGCTTATTTTCGGGGTAGGGCTTACCATTTCATGTGCTGTCTTCTCTCCCCCTCTCCCTCCCTGCCTGTCAGTGTGAACATAGTAAAATTGGTTGCAAAATGCTAGAATCCTCACAAAGGTGTGTGTTTCTGTAATCTAATTGTGTGAAATACCTACTCATAGTGCCGCTGGGCGCTTCCGTGACCCGCCTGAGCAGTCTTCTCTGCTCTGAGCACTGCAGAGGGAGGGGGGGGGGGGGGACTCGAGATCGCCTGATGACATCTGGCAGAAGAGGAGAGTAGTGGGGGATCAGCTGAGCACCGCTCGGTGCTTCCATGGCCCGCCTGGGTGGTCTCTACCACTACAAACACTGCAGAGGGAGGGGGGCCCGGGATCCTCTGCTGATGGGTGGCAGAAGAGGAGAGCAGTGGGGGACCAGCTGAGCGGCGCTTCCATGGCCCGCCAGAGCTCTCTTCCCTGCTCCGAGCACTGCAGGGGGGGGGGGGGAATCCCCCACTGACAGCTGGGGGGAGAAGAGGAGAGCAGCGGGAGATTATCTGAGCACAGAGCACCGTCATAACAAAGGTATTTGACTCAATTTGATTACAGAAACACACACCTTTTACATGATATAATACTGTAATAGGATTCTAGCAGTTTACAACCACTTTAAACTAGGGCTTATTTTTCAGGGTAGGGCTTATATTGCAGCCCTCCATGAAAATCATAGTAGGTCTTATTTTCGAGGTAGGTCTTACTTTTGGGGAAACACGGTAGTAGCCTAACTAGGAGGGTGCTACATATGTAAACAAAGGGTTAGGCTTATCTTTAGTGTTAGCTGTAGAATTATTGTTAGCTCCAGGTCCAGGATAGTTGAAAGGTGCTTTAGAAACCCTCAGGAACCCATTGCACCTTTAGAAACCACAAAAAACACCTTCAATTTCTCTTTCCCCATTAACTCTTCCCCAACTTTGGCAAAATTACAGTAAAATGATCCCAAAGTAGGAACTCACAATTTCGCTTATCCCCATTAGAAAAATATTCCAACAAACTATCAGTCTATCGTGCGAGTACTGACACCATCTGAGCTGGCACTTAGCCGTGCCCATTTCTGACTTACGATTCTCATTTATGGTCTCTGAAGCCACCTCCACATATTGTAGATTAGCCATTTGCGTATATGAAATATAAGGGGGAGGGGCATGCAGGTGCTGGCATTGCATTTCTAGGGGCTGTTTACCATCTCATTCACTACGGTTTCATTGACTACATGTTTGCTTTAAGATGAATTGAGCTTGAAGACTGAAGAACAATGAAAACCAGTTTTGAAGCTTCCAGTCTATGTTTCTGTGTTAGGAACACATTCTTAATCAAGTAGGTCATGGAAATTGCTACAGACCTGAACCCCAACTCAAACCCTCCAGTTCAGTTCAACATGGTCTATGGCCACTCCTAATGCAGCAACTTAAAGACAATTGACCACATCTGACATTTGTGGCGGGAAAAGGCAAATGTACTGCCAAAAAGCCGACATAACAAAGTCTTGATGGTTTCCTTATGTTGTCCTCTTTCCATTTGCTGAAATGCAGTGAGCCAAGAAAAGAGATACACTAATTACATTTTATTTACAAGTTTGGCAAATCGTGTTTTGTATTTATTGCTGTAAGTTTCACTTCTTATGCCACTGGAAATTTGGCCAGCAAAAGACCGATGAGAGCATTTGGTCGGAAAATGCGTCCGGGTGTAGGCTCCATCTGACTTTTACTGGCCGAATTCCCGCCAGCAAAAGACTGAGAGCAGGATCTCAATTTTTCGGTCGGAAAAAGTTCTGTACCAATTCCGACGCGCAAAATTCCTACATAGTAACATAGTTACATAGTTAGCTAGGCCGAAAAAAGACACAAGTCCATCCAGTTCAACCATAAAAAAAAGAAATAATAAATAAAAATAAAATATATCGTACAATCCAATAAACTCCATATTATACCCACAGTTGATCCAGAGGAAGGCAACCCCCCCCCCCCCCCCCCAAAAGAGCATGCTCCAATCTGCTACAGCAGGGGAAAAAAATCCCTTCCTGATCCCCCGAGAGGCATTTGGATTTTCCCGGGATCAACTTTACCTATAAATGTCAGTACCCAGTTATATTATGTACATTTAGGAAAGTATCCAGGCCTTTCTTAAAGCAATCTACTGAGCTGGCCAGAACCACCTCTGGAGGGAGTCTATTCCATATTTTCACAGCTCTTACTGTGAAGAAACCTTTCCGTATTTGGAGATGAAATCTCTTTTCCTCTAGACGTAAGGAGTGCCCCCTTGTCCTCTGTGTTGACCGTAAAGTGAATAACTCAACACCAAGTTCACTATATGGACCCCTTATATATTTGAACATGTTGATCATATCCCCCCTTATTCTCCTCTTCTCAAGAGTGAATACATTCAGTTCCTCTAATCTTTCCTCATAGCTGAGCTCCTCCATGCCTCTTATCAGTTTGGTTGCCCTTCGCTGCACTTTCTCCAGTTCCCCGA
Source organism: Lithobates sylvaticus (assembly GCA_028564925.1). Classification (NCBI taxonomy): domain Eukaryota; kingdom Metazoa; phylum Chordata; class Amphibia; order Anura; family Ranidae; genus Lithobates; species Lithobates sylvaticus. The sequence goes on from CM053030.1 coordinate 514,369,234, forward strand.
TGTCCTTTTTGAGAACTGGTACGCATACTCTGAAACAATTCTACGCATGCTCGGAAGCATTGAACTTCATTTTCTCGGCTTGTCGTAGTGTTGTACGTCACCGCGTTCTTGGCAGTCGAAAGTTCAGCAAACTTTTGTGTGACCGTGTGTATGCAAGCCAAGCTTGAGCAGAATTCCGTCGGAAAAAAAATAAATTTCCGCAGAAAATCCGCTCGTGTGTACGCGGCATAAGAGTCGTTAAAATGAAAGCCCAGTGGGCCAAAAATTCCACCACAGAAAAAGCAGTTCCGGATCGCCCCATAGCAAATTTTCTGCTACAGGGCAGCCCTCCTGTGGAGAATCACGTATATATAGAGTGAAGGGAAAAAAGTATTTGATCCCCTGCTGATTTTGTACGTTTGCCCACTGACAAAAAAATGATCAGTCTATAATTTATTGGTCGGTTTATTTTAACAACGAGAGGCAGAATAACAACAAAAATATCCAGAAAAACGCATTTAAAAAAAGTTATAAATTGATTTGCATTTTAATGAGTGAAATAAGTATTTGATCCCCTTATCAATCAGCAAGATTTCTGTCTCCCAGGTGTCTTCTATAAAGGTAACGGCCTGAGATTAGGAGCACTCTCTTAAAAGGGAGTGCTCCTAATCTCAGCTTGTTACCTGTATAAAAGACACCTGTCCACAGAAGCAATCAATCAGATTCCAATCTCTCCACTATGGCCAAGACCAAAAGAGCTGTCCAGGGATGTCAGGGACAAGATTGTAGACCTACACAAGGCTGGAATGGGCTACAAGACCATCGCCAAGCAGCTTGGTGAGAGGGTGACAACCGTCGGTGCGATTATTCGCAAATGGAAGAAACACAAAATAACTGTCAGTCTCCCTCTGTCTGGGACTCCATGGAAGATCTCACCTCGTGGAGTTTCAATGATTATGAGAACGGTGAGGAATCAGCCCAGAACTACACAGGAGAATCTTGTCAATGATCTCAAGGCAGTTGGGACCATAGTCACCAAGAAAACAATTGGTAACACACTACACCGTGAAGGATGGAAATCCTGCAGCGCCTGCAAGGTCCCCCTGCTCAAGAAAGCACAGGCCAGTCTGAAGTTTGCTAATGAACATCTGAATGATTCAGAGGAGAACTGGGTGAAAGTGTTGTGGTCGGGTGAGACCAAAATCAAGCTCTTTGGCATCAACTCAACTCGCCGTGTTTGGAGGAGGAGGAATGCTGCCTATGACCCCCAAGAACACCATCCCCACCGTCAAACATGGAGGTGGAAACATTATGCTTTGGGGCCATGCACAGTCAAACCCTGAGTGAGAACCTCCTTCCTTCCCTCAGTCAGGGCATTGAAAAAGGGTCATGGGTGGGTATTCCAGCAGGACAATGACCAAAAACACACGGCCAAGGCAACAAAGGAGTGGCTCAAGAAGAAGCAGATTAAGGTCCTGGTGTGGCCTAGCCAGTCTCCAAACCTTAATCACATAGAAATTATGTGGAGGGAGCTGAAGGTTCCAGTTATCAAACGTCAGACTCAAAACCTTAATGACTTGGAGAGGATCTGCAAAGAGGAGTGGGACTAAATCCCTCCTGAGTCGTGTGCAAACCTGGAGGCCAACTACAAAAAAGGTCTGACCTCTGTGATTGCCCACATGTACTAAGTCATGTTTTGCGAAAGGGGTCAAATACTTATTTCACTCATTAAAATGCAAATCAATTTATAACTTTTTTTTAAATGCATTTTCTGGATATTTTTGTTGTTATCCTGTCTCTCACTGTTAAAATAAACCGACCATTAAAATTATAGACTGATCATTTCTTTGTCAGTGGGCAAATGTACAAAATCAGCAGGGGATCAAATACTTTTTCCCCCTCACTGTATACTTGATTCTGCACTTCCGCCTACAGGGAGTACACAGGTGCCACTGGTATGCTGCTTCTGCGGTGATTAATCACCGCAGAAGCTGATTTGCGGGTGCCAGGCACTGGATGTCAGCCGGCACCCGCCAATCGTCAGGCAGAGCTCCCTTCTGAGTCTCTTACTATGTAAACAATGTAGATCTCCATTCAGACTGGCAGGAAGGGATGGATTTTGTGTCCCTGCAAAGTAAAAGCAGCACATACAGTACACATAAACACTGGCTAGATAAACAGTTTACTGTACAGAATAAGGTCCGTCGGCATGGACCATAGGGTGAGCACATGGATTGAAAACTGGCTACAAGGGAGAGTTCAGAGGGTGGTGATAAATGGGAAGAACTCAGAATGGTCAGGGGTGGGTAGTGGGGTCCCCCAGGGTTCTGTGCTGGGACCAATCCTATTTAATTTGTTCATAAATGACCTGGAGGATGAGGATGGGGTAAAGAGTTCAATCTCTGTATTTGCGGACGATACTAAGCTAAGCAGGGCAATAACTTCTCCGCAGGATGTGGAAACCTTGCAAGAAGATCTGAACAAATTAATGGGGTGGGAGATTACATGGCAAATGAGGTTCAATGTAGAAGAATTTTAAATACTGCATTTGGGTGGCAAAAATATGAATGCAATCTATACACTGGGGAGAGACCCTCCGGGGGAATCTAGGATGAAAAAGGACCTGGTGGTCCTAGTAGATGATAGGCTCAGCAATGGCATGCAATGCCAAGCTGCTGCTAACAAAGCAAACAAAATATTGGCATTAAAAATGGGATCAACTCCAGAGATAAAACGATAATTCTCCCGCTCTACAAGACTCTGGTCCGGCTGCACCTGGAGTATGCTGTCTAGTTCTGGGCACCTCAGGAAGGATGTACTGAAAATGGAGCGAGTACACAAAAGGGCAACAAAGCTTATAAAGGGTCTGGAGGATATTAGTTATGAGGAAAGGTTGCGAGCACTGAACTTATTCTCTCTGGAGAAGAGACGCTTGAGAGGGGATATGATTTCAATATATAAATACCGTACTGGTGACCCCACAATAGGGATAAAACTTTTTCGCAAAAGGGAGTTTAACAAGACATGTGGCCACTCATTAAAATTAGAAGAAAAGAGGTTTAACCTTAAACTACGTAGAGGGTTCTTTACTGTAAGAGCGGCAAGGATGTGGAATTCCCTTCCACAGGCGGTGGTCTCAGCGGGGGACATTGATAGTTTCAAGAAACTATTAGATAAGCACCTGAACGACTGCAACATACAGGGATATACATTGTAATTTTTTCAACCTCACCTACTGTGTAACTATGTAACAGTTAAAGTGGTTGTAAAGGCTTCCTGACCAGAGCACTTTTTGCGATTCGGCACTGCGTCGCTTTAACTGACAATTGCGCGGTTGTGCAACGTTACACCAAAACAAACTTGATGTCCTTTTTTTCCCCACAAATAGAGCTTCTTTTGGTGGTATTTGATCACCTCTGCGGTTTTAATTTTTTTTTAACAAAATAAGAGCAACAATTTTGAAAAAAAAAACAATATTTTTTACTTTTTGCTATAATAAATATCCCTCAAAAATATATAAAAAAACTAAATTTTTCCTCAGTTTAGGCCAATATGTATTCTACATATTTTTGGTAAAAAAAAAAATCGCAATAAGCGTATATTGATTGGTTTGCGCAAAAAAAGAAAAAGCGTCTACAAAATAGGGGATAGATTTATGGCATTTTTATTATTAATTATTTTTTATTAGTAATGGCGGCGATCTGCAATTTTTATTGTGACTGCGACATTATATCGGACACTTTTGACACTATTTTGGGACCATTGTCATTTATACAGCGATCAGTGCTGTAAAAATGCACTGATTACTGTGTAAATGACACTGGCAGGGAAGGGGTTAAACACTAGGGGGCGATCAAGGGGTTAAGTGTGTCCTATGGAGTGATTCTAACTGTGGGGGGGTGGGCTACCACTGACATGACAGCGATCACTGCTCCCGATGACAGAGAGCAGTGATCTCTGTCATGTCACTAGGCAGAACGGGGAAATGCCTTGTTTACATCTCACTGTTCTGCCTCTCTGTGACATGATGGTGGGACACCGGTGGACATCAAGTCCGTGGGACCCGTGGGCACGGTCACGCTGTACGCGGTGGGCGCGTGCCCACTAGCCCCGCCAATTAAAGGGGATGTACAGGTACGCCCATCTGCCCACCGCTGCCTTCTGTATGCAGCAGCCACCCCAGCACCCCCTAAAATTTATCTGAGCCCCATCTCTCTCCAGCGATGTCCATGAGTGCCTCGGCCATCAGGGACTCTCCTCCTGATTGGCTGAGAAAAAGCTGCGGTGCCATTGGATCCCACTGCTGTCAAAGTCAGTCAGCCAATCAGGAGAGAGAGAGGGGGCTGGCCCGAACTGAATAGACACAGGCAGCTGTGACTCGACTCGGGTGCCCCTTATAACAAGCCGCTTGCTGTGGGGGCAGTCGACAGAAGGGAGGGGCCAGGAAAGACAAAGAGGGACCCGAGAGGAAGAGGATCTGGGCTGCCCTGTGCAAAACCAACTGCACAGAGGAGGTAAGTATGACATGTTTGGTATTTTTTGAGAAAAGAAAACTAGACTTTACAGTCACTTTAACCCTTTGATCGCCAGTGGTGGTGGCCCTTGGTGGCCCAATTGACTTGTACCAAGAGAAAAGCAATTCTGACACCAACAAAAGCACTTGGGGTGTTCATAGATATATTGTCATTTACTGATCATTATCCAAAAAACGATGCTCAGTCTATATTGGCCATGCTGTTAGCTAAGGAAAGGAACTCCAGGCTCAGGTGCTGCCCACTAGTGAACACCCAACCAGGGACTGAACTCACTCCATCTACAAAGGAAAAATCAATGTTTGTGCATGTAGCGATACCCCCACTTAAGAGGGCCGCAAGTTTGGTTTGGGTCCCTGAGTACAGCTCCACCAACCCCCCGGCAATCTGCTCTACCCGTTCTGGCACAGTTAGTACACATATATATATGCACACATGAAATCACTTATGCTCTAAGTGTGATGGACTCAAACTCACAGACAATCTTCTAGCTGAAATAACTGTCTTTACTTCTGGTAGTTTAACAGTGGTAACATGCATCAAACATTTGGCTTACAACACATAAGCAGGTCCCTGCAGTATGTATTACAATAATATAACTGAACCGCAATGAAGGGGGGGGGGGGGCGGAGCGCCACGTGTAGCGACCGTTACCTAAGCCCCCTGAGGTGCAACAACCTAATTGCGACTACCTAACGGACCAGGCCTGATCCCTAATTGTGGAGCTCAGTCCTTGAGGGAACACAATTTCTTCACCGGCACAAGATCTGTAGAGGTGGTGCACATATAGGTTTAAGCAAAGTATTTGTAATCCACAAAGGGGGGAAACAATCTTCTGCAAACTCTAGTAATGAGCCTCGGAAGTCTAATAGGCACAAATGTAAGGCAACAGGCATAAGATGAGCTTTCGCTCGCTCACCACTCCGGATACCGTCCTTGGTTCTGGAACCTCCACTGGCTGTGTTCTGCCTCGTCCACCACAACTCCTGCGATCCGGTCCCCGGTCCGTCTGACTGCAGCAAACCGAAAGTCCTAGTGCCACTCAGGCTGGCAGTGAGGTGCAAGGCTCTCCAGTCCGCTGTAAGGCCCCAGGCTTCAGGCCCTGAACAGCGCAGGTCCGCACAGGTGTCTCTCTCTCTCTCGTCCCCGCGTCAGAAGAGAAAGAGGCGGGCCTTCTCTCCCCCTTACATCACCTCTCCCATCAGTCTCTGGGGCGAGAACATCCAACCTCCTGGGAACCAGGGGGATTCTGGGAACAGTAGTTTTATCCCCTGCCGCTGCTGACAGAAACCGTCTTTTCCCTAAAAGGGGAACACCCCCGCTACACACTCCCCCCACTTTGAATCTTTGGTCCCCAAAACATTGTTCGATCTACAAACCCTTTTTTGATCAATGCGTTCACATAAGATTGACAGAGGAGCCTCCCACCACCCATCATAGGGTGGGGAGCTGTCCTGTCTACAGGTCGCTTCGGTGAGGGCGACCTGTCCAACTGTGCCAGAGAGTGAGCTGGGGTTGCCCTCCACCAAATGGACAGTGGATGGGTCAAAGCGTTCAGCACTTTTCCTTGCTGTTATAACAGAGTCCTCTGAGCTTTTTCCCATTTGGGGGTAAGTTAACTTCTTGGGAGGCCTCACAACTCTGCAAGCTCTTTGTTCTCTTGGGACTTCAGGCTCTGGCGCCACAGGCTCTTCCTCAGGAACACACTCTGGCAGCATCACTGGTTCTGGGACATCTACCTTCTAATCTTCTGAGCAAAGGCCAGGGATATCTTCCCAACACTCGGGCACAACACTGGATAGAACGAACTCTGTAGCTTCTGGGTTCAATGTTCCATCTTCCACATCTCAGCAAGTGGAAGATCTATGGCGGAATTTCCTGGAGTTGAAGGAGGCCATAGCCATTCAAGTTCTCCTTTCTCTTCTTCAGCCAGTTGGGGGTCTTGTCCATCCCTAGCTCGGGAGGTCTGGGACCGAGTGTTGGGTCTGGGGGTATCCAGAATGGGAACGGATTCAGGTAAGTCTCTCACTGAAGGTATTCTGACTGCTTCAGTGAGTGGGAGTAAGTGATTCCTATGCCAGGTCTTCAAGGGCCCCACTCTCCCCTCTGGCTTTAACTTATACACAGGCAATCCAGGTAGCTTTCTGCAGATGACATATGGCTCTGATCTCCACCTATCAGCAAGCTTGTGCTTTCCAGGAATCCCTAGATTGCGTAACAGTACACGGTCCCCAGGCTGCAGATCCTGTACTCGAACCTTCAGATCGAAGTTCCGCTTGTTTCGGGCCCCCCTCTGGTCCGAGGCCGCCTGAGCTTTTTCGTATGCTATTTTCAAACTGTGTCTCAGTCGGTCCACATATCCTTTGTGGGAGGCAGCAGAGGCATGGTCTAGGGAAATGCCAAAGGCCAGATCCACCGGCAATCTTGCTTCTCTCCCAAACATGAGCCGGTAGGGGGAAAAACCCGTCACATCACTTGTGGTGCAGTTGTAGGCATGCACCAGAGCTGATATGTGTTGGCTCCAATGCTGCTTCTTCTCTGTCTCTAGAGTTCCCAGCATGTTTAATAGGGTCCTGTTAAACCTCTCAGGCTGGGCATCTCCTTGAGGGTGGTATGGTGTAGTTCTGGTCTTCTCTACTCCCAAAGAGTCCAGTAACTTCCGGATCAGGCGACTCTCAAAGTCCCTTCCTTGGTCTGAGTGGATTCTCTGTGGTAGTCCATAATGAACAAAGTACTTTTCTAGGAGCACCTTGGCCACGGTAGAAGCCTTCTGGTCTTGGTTGGGAAAGCCTGGGCATAACGGGTGAAATGATCGGTTACCACCAGAACATTTCCCAATCCACTCAAATCGGGGTCGAGGCAGAGAAAATCAATGCATACCAGATCCATTGGGCCTTGACTCTGTAGGTGGCCCATTGGGGCAGCTTGATGGGGTAAAGTCTTTCTCTGGATGCATCGTGCACAGGAATGGCAATATTCCTCCACTTCAGCCCTCATACAGGGCCAATAGAACCGGTCCCTGACAAGTTGGAAGGTTCTCTCTGCCCCCAGGTGACCATGCTGGTCATGTAAGGCAATTAGCACAGTCTCCCGATGCTTTTCTGGGAGAAACAGCTGCCACTTATCTTCTGAGCTATCAGAGGGGCCCCTTCGGTAGACCACTCCCTGATGCACCTGTAGCTTATCTAACTCTTTCCTCAGCAGGCGAGCCTCTTTGGAAGGGTGATGTCGAAGTCCCTCTGGACTTTTGTTTTCCAATGCTTCCAGGACCAATTTCCCCATGGGGTCTTCCAATTGGTCACACCTTAACTCCTTCTTGGACAGCTTCGGTAGGCACTCTTCTTCTAGTCGGGTGACCCCACAGTAATGTTTGGGGACTCCCACTGTGGTGATTCCTATCTCTTCGGCTCTGGATCCTCCTCTAGCTTGGAGTTCAGCCCCCTGACAAAGGGCTCGCACTCCTTCTGGTGCCACTTGGGTCCAGTCTTCCCAATCATCGGCCATGACATGAGATCTTCGGGACAGGGCATCTGCATCCCTATTTCCAGCCCCTGGCCTGTACTTGAGGCTAAAGTTGAATCCAGATAACGCCGCCAACCATCTGTGTCCAGTTGCATCCAGTTTGGCGGTGGTGAATAGGTAGGTCAAGGGGTTGTTATCTGTTTTTACAGTAAATTCGGCCCCATAAAGGTAGTCTTTTAGTTTGTCGACTACTGCCCATTTGAGGGCTAAGAACTCCAACTTGTGGGTGGGGTAGTTCTTCTCCGAGGGGGTCAGGCTCCGGCTCACGTGGGCCACTGGTCGCAGCTGATCTTCATACTCTTGGTAGAGCACTCCACCAAGGCCCTCATGGCTGGCATCAACCTGTAGCTCATATGGTCTGGTGGGGTCAGCATAGGCCAAAACTGGGGCCGTGGTGAGACTCCTCTTCAAGGTTCTGAAAGCCTCTTCACACCTTGAGTTCCACTGGCCTTGAACCAACTCACCGGGCCTCCTGGGTCCCAAGCCATCTTCCTCCCCTTCTGTCTTGAGCAGCTCGTTTAGGGGTTTCGCAATACGGGCGAACCCATCCACAAACCTTCGATAGTAGGAGCAGAACCCCAAGAAAGATCTGAGTTCGGTGACTGTTGTGGGTCTTGGCCATGAAGTAACTGCCTCCAACTTCTCAGGGTCTGTAGCCACTCCCTTTTCAGACACTATGTGTCCCAGATAGTTCACAGAAGACTGGTAGAACCGACACTTCTCGGGGGAAAGTTTGAGTCCCTCTTCACTGAGCCTTCTCAACACTTTCTCCAATCTGGCTTCATGTTCTTCCAAAGTTTTTCCGAAGACAATAACATCGTCCAGGTACACAAGGACTTCTATGAGGTTCATGTCTCCAACAGTCCTTTCCATGAGGCGTTGAAAGGTAGCAGGAGCTCCAGACAGGCCCTGAGACATCCTGTTAAACTCAAAGAACCCTACTGGGGTTATGAAGGCGGTCTTTTCTCTATCTTCCGGATGCATGGGAATTTGATAGTACCCGCTCTTGAGATCCATCACACTGAACCACTTGGCTCCAGACAGACTCTGTAAGGCGTCCTCTATCCTTGGCGTGGTGTACTGATCAGGAATGGTCCTTCTGTTGAGGGTTCTGTAGTCAATGCAGAGCCTCAACGACCCATTCTTCTTCCGGACCACCACTATTGGGGAGGCATAGGGGCTTCTGGACTCCCGAATCACTCCGGTTTTCTTTAGTTCCGCAAGCTGTTCCCTCAGATCCTCCAGATCTGCCAGCGGAACCCGCCTGACTCTCTCCCTGAATGGTTTGTCCTCTTGCATACGGATTCGATGGGTGGCACTCCTCGCACACCCCACATCGAACTCATCTTTGGAGAAAATCTTCTCCCATCTGGTCAGCTGGGCCTTGGCTCTCTCCTTCCAAGCTCCAGGTAAGTTCGGGTTCTCCATGGAGAGTTTTTTCCAAACATCTTCCCCTTCACCCGTCCCCTTCACTTCTGACCAGCCGACTGGGACAGCAGGACTCACCTGTCCCAACAGCATCCTGGCAGGGATCTCTACGGGCCGCACCGTGGGGTTCCTCACACTCACTGGGACTCTCCCCCGGGCCTTCTTCAGTGCCTTGATTGGGATTACTTCCGGTATCACTTCCAGGCCTGAGTGACCCTCCATTGGGTCGGATTCCAGCATGACAAAGGGGCCAGGCTGCTCCCAGGTAAGCTTCACAGTGGCCCTGAGGCAGGCTACCTCTCCGGGCTGTAGCACCGCTCCTTCTCTCCCAAGTCTCCACACCTTCCCTATCCCCTCACTTGGGGTCTTCTGCTCTAAGACCAGTCGCTGGTAGGCCGTCTTCAGCATGGGATGGATCTTGGGAGCTGAGTGATTCTGCTTCTTTACCAGGGGGGTCAGAAGCCTTCGGACTAGATCCGTGTTCGTCCCTATGATCAGGGAAGTCTTGCTGGTTCCAGGCGGGCGAGGGCACACAACTGCCAAGGTGTCAAACACTTCAGCCTTCCCAGCCACGGATGGGTCAAAGGTCAATTGTATGGGCAGGTAGCCATCATAGGGGAAACTCTGAGTTCCCAGGCCCCATATCTCCAGCTCCTCTATCTTCTGAATAGGCAAATGACGCAGGTGTCTATCATAAAAGTCTCTGTATAATAGGGTCACCTGTGCCCCAGTGTCCAGGAGGGCCTGTGTGTGTACTCCTTCCACCTGGATGGGTACAGTAGGAGATGGACCAACCAGCTCTTCTGGGTAGGGCCGAGTTGATTCTACCTTCTTCTGTGGACTTTTCTCTTTCCAACTGTGTTTGGACTTTATTCTTTCCTGAGCCTAGTATGCATTAATTTTCTCCCTCTTGATGGGAGTACAAACCCGCTGAGGGATACTGTTATTTCTCTTTTTTAAAGGTTCTCGCTTAGGAGTGCTGTGTCTCTTCGGAGGGGTCTTGTCCCCTCTCTCTGGGGTGTATCTTGGTTGAGGAACCCTGGGTTCCCTCCGAGGAGTTTGGTCTCCTCTCTTTCTTTTCATCCTGTTCTTCCTGGAGCTCACTGAAGGTGGTGGGCACCCGGTTGACTCCTTCACCGGGGCCCTCTGGAGTTTTCCGCCGGCTGGCGGCTATCTGTTTTCTTCTTCTTGGGACTGGAACATATAGCTGCAATATGGCCAACTCCCCCACAGTTAAAACAGATCATCTCTCCCCAGTCTGGTAGGGATGCTGGTGTTGAAACAACTGGAAATAGTTCCCTCCTGCTTACTTTTTTCTTTGGACTAGGTGCCTCTTTCGCCACCAGAGATGTCAGTATCTCCATCATCTGGGACATCTGTAACTTCAGGGCATCTACTTCTGTCTCTCTTTCGAGGGTTATGGCCGACCTGACCGTTGCCACTGGAAGTTTTGTGGGCCCCATCACTTGTTTTTCCCGTTTCTCTTCCAACATGGCCTCTTCTTCCCTGACCATCCGAATGAGATTGGGGTAGTCCAGGCTCTTCCTATCTTGTCGGGTGCGTAGTACCAGTGCAATAGGGTCCAAGGGTTGGGCTCCCCTCATCACCTGCTGAGCACGGGCCTCGTCTACTTTCCCCGGATCTATCCCCTTCTTCAGGATAATCCTATGCAGGATCTTGTCTATACGTCCCATATACTCCGATAGCTTCTCCCCTGTCTTCTGGTAACAGTGCTCCAGTTGATAGGTAAGCTCTGTGATTTTTTCTGTCCCACCAAACACATTCTCCAGGATGTCTAAGTAATCCTGTGCAGTACAATCTTTTTTGCTTATCTTCAGGTTGCGAATGGCCTCTAAGGCAGGCCCCTTTAGGCTCTCAACAATCCTTTGCTTCTTTCTACCTTCTGGGACTTCCCATTCTTCCAAAGCCTGCATGGCGCCATCTAGCCACTCTTCAAATCCCTCTTCCCCCGAGGGTACAGGTTTCCTCCCTGAAAACATCCGGAGTTTTCTGTACCCCGACATCGGGTAATCCCCGGGATCTTTCCTGCACTGAGTCACAATCTCCCCTAGGACAGCGCACAGTTCTGCACTGAGAGTGGTTTTCACAGGTGCGGGACTCTCTGTGCCCTTCTGCTCTTCCGCCTTCGGGGTTAGCATGGTTTTCGTTTGAAAACGGTCTCCCTTGCGCGGCAGCGCATGCAGCAATTGATAGGTCTGGCCATCCAGTGCTTGTATGCTGTGACCCCTAAACTGCTCTGGGGTCTCACTTCTCCATTCTATCAGAGCGTATGAACACCCGGCATCATTTTTCATGTCCATTATCCATGCTTGGTGGCATGGGGATAGGGACATTATGAGCTGTTTCGCTGCCTCTTCCTGCCATATCCCCGGTAGTTCAATGACTGCCGCTGCGGCTGGATCAGTGCCCCATATTGTGTACCACCGTCCCACTTCTATCGAGTCCATGCCGGTACCTTCTGGCGGGTTTTCCCGCTGTCTCAGAATCCCGGATGACGAGCCCCCACGTGCAGCGATACCCCCACTTAAGAGGGCCGCAAGTTTGGTTTCGGTCCCTGAGTACAGCTCCACCAACCCCCCGGCAATCTGCTCTACCCGTTCTGGCACAGTTAGTACACATATATATATGCACACATGAAATCACTTATGCTCTAAGTGTGATGGACTCAAACTCACAGACAATCTTCTAGCTGAAATAACTGTCTTTACTTCTGGTAGTTTAACAGTGGTAACATGCATCAAACATTTGGTCCCTGCAGTATGTATTACAATAATATAACTGAACCGCAATGAAGGGGGGGGGGGACGGAGCGCCACGTGTAGCGACCGTTACCTAAGCCCCCTGAGGTGCAACAACCTAATTGCGACTACCTAACGGACCAGGCCTGATCCCTAATTGTGGAGCTCAGTCCTTGAGGGAACACAATTTCTTCACCGGCACAAGATCTGTAGAGGTGGTGCACATATAGGTTTAAGCAAAGTATTTGTAATCCACAAAGGGGGGAAACAATCGTCTGCAAACTCTAGTAATGAGCCTCGGAAGTCTAATAGGCACAAATGTAAGGCAACAGGCATAAGATGAGCTTTCGCTCGCTCACCACTCCGGATACTGTCCTTGGTTCTGGAACCTCCACTGGCTGTGTTCTGCCTCGTCCACCACAACTAATGCGATCCGGTCCCCGGTCCGTCTGACTGCAGCAAACCGAAAGTCCTAGTGCCACTCAGGCTGGCAGTGAGGTGCAAGGCTCTCCAGTCCGCTGTAAGGCCCCAGGCTTCAGGCCCTGAACAGCGCAGGTCCGCACAGGTGTCTCTCTCTCTCTCGTCCCCGCGTCAGAAGAGAAAGAGGCGGGCCTTCTCTCCCCCTTACATCACCTCTCCCATCAGTCTCTGGGGCGAGAACATCCAACCTCCTGGGAACCAGGGGGATTCTGGGAACAGTAGTTTTATCCCCTGCCGCTGCTGACAGAAACCGTCTTTTCCCTAAAAGGGGAACACCCCCGCTACATGTGTAACTTCCTTTTAAAGTAAAGCTTTGGCCAGGCAAATTAATAGTTCACATATTATTATAAAGCCCTAAATGAGCTGTGACACAAGCTATTACAGACCTCTCTAGCTTTCGGAACTGTGGAGAATTTCATCCTCAAAATGCACAATAGATGCAGTGGTGTCATTCAAGTCTGGTCTCAGCACTTTTCTCTCTACCCTTTTCTGTGTTTACAGTACATTAGATAGTGGAAGGCTGGAAGACTAAAATATTTTTCTGATGGGAGGTGGGAGCAGGGTGAGCTGTGTTGCTGGCTCCCTGCTGGGAGAGGAAGCAGGGAGAGCTGAGCTGCTGAGTCATTGCTGAGAGGAGATTAGGTAGAGTAGAGCTGCTGAGTTCCTGCTGGTAGAGGGAGCAAGGTGAGCTGAGCTGCCAAGTCAATGCTGGGAGAGGGAGCAAGGTGAGCTGAGCTGCCAAGTCAATGCTGGGAGAGGGAGCAAGGTGAGCTGAGCTGCCAAGTCAATGCTGGGAGAGGGAGCAAGGTGAGCTGAGCTGCCAAGTCAATGCTGGGAGAGGGATAAAGGTGAACTGAGCTGCCAAGTTAATGCTGGGAGAGGGAGCAAGGTGAGCTGAGCTGCCCAGTCAATGCTGGGAGAGGGAGCAAGGTGAGCTGAGTTGCCCAGTCAATGCTGGGAGAGGGAGCAAGGTGAGCTGAGCTGCCAAGCCAATGCTGGGAAAGGAAGCAGGGGGAGCTGAGCTGCTGAGTCATTGTTGATAGGAGATTAGCGAGAGTATAGCTGCTGAGTTCCTACTGGTAGAGGGAGCAAGGTGAGCTGAGCTGCCAAGTTAATTCTAGGAGAGAGAGCAAGGTGAGCTGAGCTGCCAAGTCAATGCTGGGAGAGGGAGCAAGGTGAGCTGAGCTGCCAAGTCAATGCTAGGAGAGGTAGCAAGGTGAGCTGAGCTGCCAAGTTAATTCTAGGAGAGAGAGCAAGGTGAGCTGAGCTGCCAAGTCAATGCTGGGAGAGGGAGCAAGGTGAGCTGAGCTGCCAAGTCAATGCTGGGAGAGGAAGCAAGGTGAGCTGAGCTGCAAAGTCAATGCTGGGAGAGGGAGCAAGGTGAGCTGAGCTGCCAAGTCAATGCTGGGAGAGGGATAAAGGTGAACTGATCTGCCAAGTTAATGCTGGGAGAGGGAGCAAGGTGAGCTGAGCTGCCCAGTCAACGCTGGGAGAGGGAGCAAGGTGAGCTGAGTTGCGCAGTCAATGCTGGGAGAGGGAGCAAGGTGAGCTGAGCTGCCAAGCCAATGCTGGGAAAGGAAGCAGGGGGAGCTGAGCTGCTGAGTCATTGTTGATAGAAGATTAGCGAGATTATAGCTGCTGAGTTCCTGCTGATAGAGGGAGCAAGGTGAGCTGAGCTGCCAAGTTAATTCTAGGAGAGGGAGCAAGGTGAGCTGAGCTGCCAAGTCAATGCTGGGAGAGGGAGCAAGGTGAGCTGAGCTGCCAAGTCAATGCTGGGAGAGGGAGCAAGGTGAGCTGAGCTGCCAAGTCAATGCTGGGAGAGGGAGCAAGGTGAGCTGAGCTGCCAAGTCAATGCTGGGAGAGGGAGCAAGGTGAGCTGAGCTGCCAAGTCAATGCTGGGAGAGGGGGCAAGGTGAGCTGAGCTGCCAAGTTCCTGCTGGGAGAGGGAGCAAGGTGAGCTGAGCTGCCAAGCCAATGCTGGGAGAGGGAGCAAGGTGAGCTGAGCTGCTGAATCACTACTGAGAGGGGTAGCAAAGGGAGCTAAGCTGTTGAAATAAAAGTTATTCTGTTATAGATTTTGAAGATGAATTACCCCACAGTGGCTGCACCTACAGAAGTCAGTAAGAGCTTGTTTTAAAGCTCAAATGTGTGAATATTTGAATGTCCATGATCTGGCCACAGACCTACCTTAAGTCTGGTAGTCATTGCTATATAGCAGTCAGGTGTGTTATCATAGTATAGAAATAAATACAGGCAACCCTGAAACTTTGCAGCAGTTTATTTTCCTATGATCTATTATTATTATTATAGATTATTTCCATGGCAATAAGATATTATACTAGAAGATTTTTTACATGTAAATTTTTTTCTCAACTATTACAAGAAAATAAAAATATGATCTTAAAAGTTATATTGAGACATACTGTGGATGTCAGCCCTCATTATGTGTCTCTCTTATAAATAAATGTAATTTGTTTCATCCCTTTATGGGAAAAGTCATAAAATGGCAAAGAGACAATTAAAACAGAGCTCCGGCCAAAAAGCTAAATCCGCAGACAAGATGCATCGATGTGAGCCGGTTTACCTGCCAAATATTTGTATTTTGTTCAGCATCTCTTGCGATTTACACATCCCCTGCCATACTATATATCATACAGTTAATAAATTAGAATGCAGTCATAGTTGGACTAAAGGATGGAATATTATAATATATCTGGTGCTCCACTTTAAACAACTTTCTCAGGGATCAGATGAATCAATTCAAAGCAGATCGACCCCCTAGTAGGGATAACAGAATATCAGACATTCTGTTTCACTGAAAGAACCCCATTATTCTCTCTGCTTCGTGAATGTCCAAGGGCTGCTTACCACCTCAGTATTTCTATTTTTTTTGAAAAGCGTAGAGTAAACAGGAGGACCATGTTCCAATGGAACTCAGGGTTCCAACCCTCAGATGACTTTTGGGCCCTAGTTGAACTCAGGGTCCTAAAACCTGGATGATCTCTGGGCCCTAATGGAACTCAGGGTGCTCCAACCCCCCATGACCTTGGGCCCTGGTTGAACTCAAGGTCATAACCCCTGGATGACCTCTGGGCCCTAGTGGAACTCAGGGTCCCAACCCTGTGGACAACCTCTGGGCCCTGGTTGAACTCAAGGTCCCAACCCCCTGCACGACAGCTGGGCTTTGAGGGAACACAGGGTGCCAACTCCCTGGATGACCTTTTAGCAGTGGTGGAATTTAGGTCCTAAGCCCCTGAATGACTTCTGGGCCCTGGTGGAATCTTCTGCAAATGCTTGAGGAGTAAGAATCACTGCCTGTGCTGTAATTGATCAAACAAGAAAGTAATGTACACAGAGGGGATAGACATTTCAGCTTCATAACTCCTTGTAGAGTTAAAAGCAATAAGGCCAATAAATCAAGCCAGAGATCACCCAGAAGTTGGGAAAGTTGGATACTTTTTGAAGACCTTATTGTAAGCTGGAAAGTACAATGACACCAAAACAGAAGGACCATGTTCCAAAATAACTCAGGGTCCCAACCACCTATATAACCTCTGGGCCCTGGTGGAAGTCAGTCTCCCAACCCCTATATGTCCTCTGGGGTCTGGGGAAACTCAGTATCCCAACACTTTGGATGACCTCTGGAACCTATGGGAACACAGGGTCCCAACCCTCTGGATGACCTCTGGGGCCTTGAGGAACTCAGGATCCCAAGCCCCTGAATGACCTCTGAGGCCTAGTGGAATTTAGGGTCCCAACCCCCTTGATGACCTCTGGGCCCAGGTGGAACTCAGGGTCCCAACCCCCTGGCTGACCTATGGACCCTGGTGGAACTCAGGGTCCCAATCCCTTGGATGACCTCTGGGCCCTGGGGGAACAAAGGGTCCCAAACCTCTGTATGACCTCTGGACCCTGGGGACCTCTGGATGACCTCTGTGGCCTGGTGGAACACAGGGTCCCAATCCCTTTGATGCCCTCTGTCTCTGGGGGGAACAAAGGGTCCCAAACCTCTGGATGACCTCTGGACCCTGGGGACCTCTGGATGACCTCTGGGGCCTGGTGGAACACAGGGTCCCAATCCCTTGGATGACATCTGGGCCCTGGGGGAACAAAGGGTCCCACACCTCTGGATGACCTCTGGACCCTGGAGTTTGTGGGATAAGAATCACTGTGTGTGATCTAATTGACAAGTAGTATGCACAGAACATAGGAATTTTAACTTCACAACCCCCTGCAATGTTAAAAGTGGTAAGACCTTTGAATCAAACCAGAGATCACCTAGGGATCGGGAAAGCTGGATCCTTTTTAGATGCCTCATAGTACGCTGGTAAGCTTCCTTTTGAACTTCTTAACAAGTCTGAGTAGCCAGCAAGGTATACTGACACTCTGCTGTGATCCACGGCCAGTGTTGGTCATCTTACTTTAAAAAAGTAATTAGTTAAGTTACAAATTACTTCTCCCTAAAAGTAATTGCGTTAGTAACTCAGTTACTACATTGGAAAAGTAATTAGATACGCAGCAAAGTAACTGTGACTTTTTTTTAAATATTCTATACGTGTAACTAAGGGGCGGGTCTAGTATTACTGTAAGCAAGGGGCGCATTTATTATTATTGTTATATATCGTGTAACCAAGGGGCTGCTCTATTATTACTCTAACCAAGGGGCAGATCTGTTATAGCGTGTAAGCAAGGGGCGGGTCTATTATTATTGTATCGTGTAAGGGGCGGGTCTATTATTATTATATCGTGTAAGGGGCGGGTCTATTATAATTATATCGTGTAAGGGGCGGATGGCTACAGAAGAGCGCGAATGTTAAATTAATGGGCAGAGCTCGATATATAACAATAATAATAAATGCGCCCCTTGGTTACAGTAATACTAGACCCGCCGATTAGTTACACGATAGACGCCCCTTGCAGAGTAGCACGAGCATCGGGAGCGTGCGGCATCACTTCGTACAATTACATGTTAACTGCGCCTGCGCGGTGTAGAGTTCACGCATAGCTGTTTAGGTTCGGCAATTTTCATAAGCTCCGTAGTCCTTCGTACTGCACAAGCACTGCGCCTGCGCACTACAGGGGGTCCTTTTCCGGCAGGGGAACTTTTTCGGCAGGACACCGGAATTACACTACTGCCATCTAGTGGTGGTAGATGTAATTGTGGTAACGCCGCCCAAGTAATGGGAACTGCATTACCATGAGGGGAAAAGTAATCAGTTAGATTACTCGTTACCCTCTAAAGTAACTGCGTTAAGTAACTCGTTTGTATTAACTTACATAGGGCATTCTAATTTTAAGTGTTGGTTAACCACTTAAGCCCCGGACCAATTGGCAGCTAAAGGACCAGGCCCCTTTTTGCGATTCGGCACTGCGTTGCTTTAACTGACAATTGCGCGGTCGTGCGACGTGGCTCCCAAACAAAATTGGCTTCCTTTTTTTCCCACAAATAGAGCTTTCTTTTGGTGGTACTTGATCACCTCTGCGGTTTTTATTTTTTGTGCTATAAAGAAAAAGAGCGACAATTTTGAAAAAAAATGCAATATTTTTTACTTTTTGATATAATAAATACCCCAAAAAAATATATATAAAAATTTATTTTTTTCCTCAGTTTAGGCCGAAACGCATTCTTCTACATATTTTTGGTAAAATTATTGGTTTGCACAAAAGTTATAGCGTTTACAAAACAGGGGATAGTTTTATAGCATTTTTATTAATATTTTTTATTTTACTAGTAATGGCGGCGATCATCGATTTTTATTGTGACTGCGACATTATGGCGGACACATCGGACATTTTTGACACATTTTTGGGACCATTGTCATTTATACAGCAATCAGTGCTATTTAAATTAACTGATTCCTGTGTAAATGACACTGGCAGTGAAGGAGTTAACCACTAGGGGGCGGGGAGGGGTTAAGTGTGACGTGTGTTTTTTTTTTACTGCTACTGCGTGGCTTGACAATCGACATCACTGATCGTCTTTCCCTATGACAGGGAACAGACGATCAGTGACAGCCTCACTAGGAAGCACGGGGGTTTACACAGACCTCTCCCCGTTCTTCAGCTCTGTGACCCGATCGCGGGACACCGGCGGCGATCGGGTCCGCGGATCCCACGGCCACGAAGCCCAGGACCGGGATCGCGAGCGCGACCCACGGCTGGGCTCTTAAAGAGCAACGTACCTGTACGCTGATGTGCACGGCCGTGCCATCCTGCCGATGTAAATGTGCAGGAGGCGGTCCTTAAGTGGTTAAAAATTTATGGCCATGTTTGCATTCGTTTCGATACAACCCTTGTAATATGCCTCCACAAATTGAATTTTTGATGCAAATGGCAATTGCATAGCTCCCAACTGTCCCTGATTTGGAGAAATGTCCCTCTGTCCCTCATTTCTCCTCATTTGTCCCTCATTTTGGTCTGATCCATATAGTTGTATATAAAATGCACTTTTTTATCTATCAAAAAGTGTTTCCCAGCGCTAAACCTTTCATCTGATTTCTAAATTGCTGCATTTGTAAATTCCAAAAGCCAATATAAAGGAATAGTAGTGGTAAAAAAAAAGCACTTGTGGGTTTAACCAATCTTGTTTTTTTGTACAATTCTCCTTTAAGGGGGCGTGGCAGAGGGGTGTGTCCTATGCCTGCCTACTTTTGCTGATAGGTGTCCCTCATTCCCATCTAAAAAGGTTGGGAGGTATGCAGTTGTAGTGTGTGACACAAAGCTATTGCACGACAACCTTTACATTAAAGGGCGGAGCGTTAGAAAAATACCAACAGAGACAACATGCTGAGTAGAAAAATAATGATCACAACAAGACAGCGTCAGAAAGGTTGGACAGATGAACTTTTGACAGCTGATTCTGTGATTTATTTCTCCATCTGTTTTCCTCTCAATGGAAAGGCGACTTAAAACCCGAAGTATTCATCGGATACTTTCATCAGTGTTCATTTAAAAAGAAATCAGTGTAATTTTAAAAACAATTCTACGTTTTATTTTCTAATTTGGGCTATTTAACCACTTCAGCCCCGGAATGATTTACCCCCTTTCTGACCAGGCCACTGCTTCGATTTAATTGACAAATCCGCGGTCGCGCGACGCTGTACCCAAACAAAATTGACGTCCTTTTTTTCCCCACAAATAGAGCTTTCTTTTGGTGGTATTTGATCACCTCTGCGGTTTTTATTTTTTGCGCGATAAACAAAAGAAGAGCGTCAATTTTGAAAAAAAGCTAAATATCTTTAACATTTTGCTATAATAAATATCCCACGTTTTTTTTTTTCAAAAAAAAAATAATTTTTTCCTCAGTTTAGGCCGATATGTATTCTTCTACATATTTTTGGTAAAACAAATCAGAATAATGGTATATTGATTGGTTTGCGCAAAAGTTATAGCGTCTACAAAATAGGGGATAGTTTTATGGCATTTTTATTATCATTTTCTTTTTTTACTAGTAATGGCGGCGATCTGCGATTTTTATCGGGACTGCAATATTGCGGGGGACAAATTGGACACTTTTGACACATTTTTGGGACCATTGACAATCATACAGCTATCAGTGCTATAAAAATGCACTGATTACTGTATAAATGTCACTGGCAGGGAAGGGGTTAACACTAGGGGGCGAGCAAGGGGTTAAATGTGTTCCCTAGGTGTGTTCTAACTGTAGAGGTGATGGGAATGACTATAGGAGGAGGGCAATCCCTCCTCTCCCCTGCAGCTGCTACTGACCGACATGGGGGAGCTTGATCACGTGACTGGACTGGCGCTGGCTGAAAATAGCTAAGTATACAGTATCACACAAAAGTAAGTACACCCCTCACATTTATGTAAATATTTTATTCTATCTTTTCCATGTGACAACACTGAAGAAATGACACTTTGCTACAATGTAAAGTAGTGAGTGTACAGCTTGTATAACAGTGTAAATTTACTGTCCCCTCAAAATAACTCAACACACAGCCATTAATGTCTAAACCGCTGGCAACAAAAGTGAGTACACCCCTAAGAGAAAATGTCCAAATTGGGCTCAATTAGCCATTTTCCCTCCCCGGTTGTCATGTGACTCATTAGTGTTACAAGGTCTCAGGTGTGAATGGGGAGCAGGTGTGTTAAATTTGGTGTTATCGCTCTCACTCTCTCATTCTGGTCACTGGAAGTTCAACATGGCACCTCATGGCAAAGAACTCTCTGAGGATCTGAAAAAAAGATTTGTTGCTCTACATAAAGATGGCCTAGGCTATAAGAAGATTGCCAAGACCCTGAAACTGAGCTGCAGCACGGTGGCCAAGACCATACAGCGGTATAACAGGACAGGTTCCACTCAGAACAGGCCTCACCATGGTCAACCAAAGAAGTTAAGTGCGCGTGCTCAGCGTCATATCCAAAGGTTGTCTTTGGGAAATAGACGTATGAGTGCTGCCAGCATTGCTGCAGAGGTTGAAGGGGTGGGGGGGTCAGCGTGTCAGTGCTCAGACCATACGCCGCACACTGCATCAAATTGGGATACAGTTCATTGAGGGAACCATGAATGCCAACATGTACTGTGACACACTGAAGCAGAGCATGATCCCATCCCTTCAGAGACTGGGCCGCAGGGCAGTATTTCAACATGATATTGACCCCAAACACACCTCCAAGATGACCACTGCCTTGCTAAAGAAGCTGAGGGTAAAGGTGATGGACTGGCCAAGCATGTCTCCAGACCTAAACCCTATTGAGCATCTGTGGGACATCCTCAAATGGAAGGTGGAGGAGCGCAAGATCTCCAACATCCACCAGCTCCGTGATGTCGTCATGGAGGAGGGGAAGAGGACTCCAGTGGCAACCTGTGAAACTCTGGTGAACTCCATGCCCAAGAGGATTAAAGTGGATGTAAACCCAAAACATTTTTTTGATGTCATAATGTAGAGAATACAATTTCCTTTCATTTGAGCCCAGTCTTGCCACACAGATTTACTTGAGGCCTGAGCAATCCTCTTTTATTGTTCAGTTAGAGAAATCTTGACAAAGTCTTGAAAACTTTGTCAAAAACGCCCCCTTGCTGTGAGTGACAGGTGATTTACATATCTCATGCACTATTTGCAAGATTTCTCTAACTGAACAATAAAATGAGGACTGCTCAGGCCTCGAGTAAATCTGTGTGGCAAGACTGGGCTCAAATGAAAGGAAATTGTATTCTCTACATTATGACATCAAAAAAAAAAAAACATTTTTGGGTTTACATCCACTTTAACCGCTTCCCGACCGCCTCACGCAGATATACTGCGGCAGAATGGCACCCGCAGGCAAAATCACGTACCTGTACGTGATTTGGTAATTGCCTGCCTGTGGGGCACGTGCGCGCCGCCAGCTGCGCGCTCGCGACCCGGTCGGGAGCTCCGTGACCCCGGCCGCGGGACCAGCGGACCCGATCGCCGCTGGTGTCCCGCGATCGGGTCACGGAGCTGAAGAACGGGGAGAGGTATGTGTAAACAAACCTCTCCCTGCGCTTCCTACTCTGCCTGTCATTGATTGGCTGTTCCCGGTCATCGGGAAAGCCAATCAATGACGTCAGACGTCAGCCCCGCCCCCTGATGTAAAAAAACACACACACGTCACAGCCCATAACCCCTCCCCTCCCCCTAGTGGTTAACTCTTTCACTACAACTGTCATTTATACAGGAATCAATGCATTTAAATAGCACTTATTGCTGTATAAATGACAATGGTCCCAAAAATGTGTCAAAAATGTCCGATGTGTCCGCCATAATGTCGCAGTCACAATAAAAATCGCTGATCACCGCCATTACTAGTAAAAAAAAAAATATTAATAAAAATGCTATAAAACTATCCCCTATTTTGTAAACGCTATAACTTTTGCGCAAACCAATCAATAATCGCTAATTGCGATTTTTTTTACCAAAAATATGTAGAAGAATACGTATCGGCCTAAACTGAGGAAAAAAATGTTTTTTTATATATTTTTTGGGGATATTTATTATAGCAAAAAGCAAAAAATATTGCATTGTTTTCAAAATTGTCGCTCTATTTTTGTTTATAGCGCAAAAAATAAAAACCGCAGGGGCAATCAAATACCACCAAAAGAAAGCTCTATTTGTGGGGAAAAAAGGACGCCAATTTTGTTTTGAAACCATGTCGCACGACTGCGAAATTGTCAGTTAAAGCAACACAGTGCCGAATCGCAAAAAGGGGCCTGGTCCTTTGGCTGCCAATTGGTCCGGGGCTGAAGTGGTTAAGGCAGCGCTGGAAAATAATGGTGGCCACACAAAATATTGACACTTTGGGCCCAATTTGGACATTTTCACTTAGGGGTGTACTCACTTTTGTTGCCAGCGGTTTAGACATTAATGGCTGTTTGTTGAGTTATTTTGAGGGGACAGCAAATTTACACTGTTATACAAGCTGTACACTCACTACTTTACATTGTAGACAAGTGTCATTTCTTCAGTGTTGTCACATGAAAAGATTTAATAAAATATTTACAAAAATGTGAGGGGTGTACTCACTTTTGTGAGATACTGTATATTTCTTTTTTTTACACAGGTTAATCAGCATAGGTGTTAGAAGGGGAAAAAGGGATTTTTTGAAGACTAGGGGGCTCCACCCACAAAGCCCTCCAGCCCTACTGAGGAAGTCCCGACTATTGGACGTAACGTACGTATAGGACGAGGAAACCCCGTACATGATATCATCTCTGCACCAAGTCTGATTAGTGATTTCCAAAGACGAGCATTGATGGGCGCTGGTGAGGCTGCATTTGATGGGCGCTGGTGAGGCTGCATTTGATGGGTGCTGGTGAGGCTACATTTGATGGGTGCTCGTGAGGCTGCATTTGATGGGCGCTGGTGAGGCTGCATTTGATGGGTGCTGGTGAGGCTGCATTTGATGGGTGCTGGTGAGGCTACATTTGATGGGTGCTCGTGAGGCTGCATTTGATGGGCGCTGGTGAGGCTGCATTTGATGGGCGCTGGTAAGGCTGCATTTGATGGGCGCTGGTGAGGCTGCATTTGATGGGCGCTGGTGAGGCTGCATTTGATGGGTGCTGGTGAGGCTGCATTTGAGGGGCACTGGTGAGGCTGCATTTGATGGGTGTTGGTGAGGCTGCATTTGATGGGTGCTGGTGAGGCTGCATTTGATAGGCGCTGGTGAGGCTGCATTTGATGGGCGCTGGTGAGGCTGCATTTGATGGGTGCTGGTGAGGCTACATTTGATGGGCGCTGGTGAGGCTGCATTTGATGGGCGCTGGTGAGGCTGCATTTGATAGGCGCTGGTGAGGCTGCATTTGATAGGCGCTGGTGGGCTTCATTTTAGGGGGCACTTCATTAAAAAGGTGGGGTATACATGGGCAGGGCGAAGGGGTGGAGTCAGGGGTGGGGCCGGGGGGCGGCAAAATTAGGTCTCGCCTAGGGTGTCAAAAATTGCGATTTTTTTTTTTTTAACAAAAATATGTAGAAGAATACATATCGGCCTAAACTGATGAAGAAATTTGTTGTTTTGAATAAAATGTGGGGATATTTATTATAGCAAAAAGTAAAAAATATTGTTGCTCTTTTTTTGTTAAAAAAAATAAAAACCGCAGAGGTGATCAAATACCACCAAAAGAAAGTTCTATCTGTGCATAAATAAAAAATAACAGTTATTTATTTGAGCAAGAAGATCTTGAGCAAAGCAGCACATGGGTGTTAATGTGACAGGCGGAGGCCCATCCACACGTATTCATCATTTGCTGCTAATCTTCCTTTTGTGCTCCCGTTCCATATACAAGCCATGCTACATTACCTCCATTGTACATGTGATAAATAGATTCTCTGTACATGTGTAGAAACAACAAAACCGATTGTACTAATATTTACCGTAAACCCACTTCCTTGGTGATGTGTTCATACTTTGTTATTAAGAAGTCGTTTTACCATTCAATCCGCACAATTATCTGTTTTCTAAAGCAGCGCATTATTCCGAGACATTAAAAATGCAACTCTGACAGCGAGCTGCTGAAAGAGGAGGGCGAGAACGCTGGCGGGAAAAGAGAAAACCCAAGGAAGACGTTGATGTACAGCTCAGTGCAGAAAATATGGCAGTGTTGGAAAGTTAAAGCATTATGACATGGTCTTGCAGGGAATATTGTTTTTTTTTTTAATTATTGATTTTTTTTTTAATCACCAGCGGTTTACAACACCGCCGGTTATAAAAAAATAAAAATAAAAAGATATTCCCTGCAAGACCATGTCATAATGTGCTAGTATGCGTCACATACTAGCACATTATGATAGACTTACCTGAGGACGAAGCCCTAAAGCGCCACATTGTCACCGCTGAGACAGCTGACATCTTCCCACTGTCTTCCGGGTTTGCGGCCTCTGGCTACATGAGTGGCCAGGGGCATGAGGACATCACTCTCGTGCATGCGCACTGGGCTCTGAAGGTCGGGCACTGTGAGCTGGACCTTCAGAGCGCATAAGACATGTACCTTGTACCCTGTTCGTTTTCGTTATATTCGTTTGTTTTTTTGTTTTACGGGTCATTGGTTATGATCGCAATTAGTAAATTCGTAAATTCATGAAATTTGAAAATTCGTGAATTCGTACATTCCTACATTCGCACATTTGTAAATTCATAAATTTGTAAATTCGTAAATTAGAAAACTCCTCTATTCGTAAATTCATAAATTAGAAAATTCGTCTATTCGTAAATTCATACATTTTTTACATTCGCAAATTCGTACATTCCTACATTCGCAAATTCGTACATTCCTACATTCGCACATTTGTAAATTCATAAAATTTGTAAATTCGTAAATTAGAAAATTCGTCTATTCGTAAATTCATAAATTTGTACATTCGCAAATTCGTGCATTCTTACATTCGCACATTTGTAATTTCGTACATTCGTAAATTTGAAAATTCGTACATTCGTAAATTTGAAAATTCGTACATTCGTAAATCCATACATTCGCGCATTCGTAAATTAGAAAATTCGGAAATTTGGAAATTCGAAATTAGAAAATCCGAAAAAAATGAAATAGAAATTAACGATTAAATTATTGGTATTGTAATTTCCTTTCAAATTTGGCTGTTAGTGAACGTAACAAATACAAATTTATCCGAAGTTACGAATTATCCAAAATAAGAATGCCTTATCCAAACGTATAGAAGGCAATGAATTAATAATAAATAATAATAATAAAAAGTTTTTATTATTGTTATTGTTATTTATTATTATTAATTCATTGCGTTCTATTCGTTTGGATAAGGCATTCGTTATTTTGAATAATTCGTAACTTCGGATAAATTTGTATTTGTTACGTTCACTAACAGCCAAATTTGAAAGGAAATTACAATACCAATAATTTAATCGTTAGTAATAGTTAAGTTATTATTAGTTAATTATTATTTCATGTCTTTTCGAATTTGCAAATGTACGAATTTTCGAATGTATGAATTTACGAATGTACAAATTTACGAACGTGCGAATGTACGAATTTAAGAATTTACGAATGCACGAATTTACGAATGTGAGAATTTACAAATGTACGAATTTACGAATGTATGAATTTCACTCACTGCATAGCATACTAGCTCATTATGAATAACTTACCTGAGATGGAAGCCCCCGAAGCGACCCTCGTTCTCCTCCTCCGACGCCGCCATCTATCCCGGAGTGACTTCCGGGTATCGCTGCTCCAGCGCTGTGGCTGGCCGGAGCCGCGATGACGTCACTCATGGTCGCCGTCACTCGCCGTTAGCAGCGGCTAGACATGTGCACAATAGAAAAATTTGTTTCGTTTTGTTTCGTTTCTGTTCGTTTCCGTTGATTTGTAATTTCATAAGAGTTATTTTTTCGTTGATTCATTTTTCCGTTTAATTTTCGTTTATTCGAAATTCGGACGCATTCGTATTTTCGTAGCTTTAGTTACATTCGTACTTTCGTTAGATTGATTTATTCGTACTTTCGTAACATTGTTTTTGTAGATTCGTAATCGGAGCATAATTCATAATTTTATGTAATGTGTATGCTATTATTACATTGTAAGAGACACGGAAAATGACGAATCGAAAAAAAAAGTTACGAATGTACAAATTTTTTTCGTTCAATCCATTCGAAGCACGTTAAGCAGCGCCATTGTAAGAGACACGGAAAATGACGAATCGCAAAAAAAAGTTACGAATGTACGAATTTTTCTCGTTCAATCCATTCGAAGCACGTTAAGCAGCGCCATTGTAAGGGACACGGAAAATTACCAATTCAACAAAAAAATAAGTTACGAATGTACGAATTTTTTCGTTCATTTTGATTTTCGTTGTTCCTGTTTTCGTTTTTCGGATTTTCTTCTTTCGTAGTTTCGTTGTTTCTAATTTGGTTATTTCGGATTTTCGTTGTTTTTCATATTCGTTCGATTCGATAATTCGTTAAAATTTTTTGCGAATCATTCGTTCATTCGTACGATAACGAATGAACGAATATAACGAATTTTAATGGAAAACAAAAAAAACAAAATGAATTGCACATGTCTAGCAGCGGCATGCAAATATCTCCTGAACCGTGCAGGTTTAGGAGATATTTCTTGCGCCTACAGACAAGCCTTAATCTAGGCTTACCTGTAGGTAAAAGTGGTCTGTAAGAGTTTACAGCCACTTTAACGTGCTGTAGCTTCTAATGCATCTTGTGAAAAGCTCACAGTGTGCAGTGAAATTATAGAAAGCCATTTTAATCCAGTAGAGGAGTCGGCACAACTGTGGAAGACTGAAGGCTGGAGGAGGGCTTTAGGTCTTTGCTGACTCTGAAGCACCTTGTTGAGGAATTTGTGAGTCCTTTAGCTGGGAATGACTGTAAATGACTTGTAGTAGTCATGTCGGTATGCTCTCCCTATAATGGTCCTGTCATACGGAACGTTTCCATATCAGCCGCTTCTCTGAGCCGCCCTTGTTAGGGCGCCAAATGGTTATAAAGTGTTTGTTTAGGTAACGCAGCGTTCGGTTAGACTGAAATCAGGAAAGCTTCACTCAATGTCACCGAGTCAACGAAAAACACCGACAAGGAAAATATCGCAGTGATCGTCCTCCGGGTGGTCATGGAGAATTGCTGCAACACGTGATTAGACGGGATGTATTAATTTTTTTCTTTTAAAAGATTGATATCTGGATGAGAAGAGCTCACAGGAAAACCCCGCTCCACATGTAGTCGTTGGACTTCTTGTCCAAGAACTGCCACACCTCTGAAAAGCCATCCACATTCGGATCCCTTTCATAGGTATTTGACAGGCGGTTAAGGGGCGATATGTTGTTGATAATGCCAGTTTTATCCCCTATGGCTCCATCCGTACCATGCAGGTGCAACTGAGAGTGCTTGGCGTGTCACTTGAAGGGCAGTCCATTAACCACATCAATGCCAGATGTTTAGACTCGCTGTGGCGTTGATCAGAGACACTGTAACTGGTATCAAATAAAGTGATTTTGCGCTAAAGTGCATTAGATAGTGTATATGAGCCAATCCACGGCACAATTAGGATCAAAATAAAAAATAAAGTGCATGTGACAAAAAATGTATATATCTACTTGCAAATATAAATAAATAAATATGTACACATATATAATTATATAGTGATAAATGATACAATGTGCATCAAGTGCTAAAAAATGTGTCAAAATATCACAAAATATATAGATATAAAAGTGCCAATAATCAATTAATTAAACCTGATATCACAGAAACCACAGTACCATGTAAATGGGATAAAAATATCAAAAAAATGGATGAATATTACAAAATATTATAAAATATTAAAAAATCTCATAAAATATTATATAAATGTTTGTATGAGTAACGAGTCCAACAAAGAATAAAAGTGACTGAAAAAACGCAATGGTGGTACCCCCTTTCCCGGGGTGTCACTATCAAAGTCTCTATAGAACTTGTTCGGATTAACTTCAGACAGTGGGGGATGTGGGTGGTGAGGACCTAATTCAGTATGGTGCTCGCTAGCCTCTCACCTCTCAAATGATCAAAACACGCATCAAAGCCAATATGGATGATGAGCTGTAGTTCCAGATCCCTCCTTAGGTGTCGCCCACCTATGAATGGCTATGGCGGGATTGTTTACATTATACTACCCAAATCCATCCACTTATTTTCGGATAAATTATTAACGTTAATCTGATCCATGGACATTCAGTTGTAATCTAGGTTAATATATCACTATTCTGCAGCACAGACACTAAAAATGTCTATCATCCAGAGCGCTATAATGGCCACAAAGTAATGGCCGCGCTTTGTTTACTTTTGATGGTCCTTGGCAAAATGGCCGCCACTTAACTTCCGGTTTAAAGCATATAAAAGACAAGTCCACATAGCCTATCAGCATCCCCAGATGAAGTCACGAGGTCACGTGACGTAACGCGTAGGGATTGGCTGGACGGAGGATACCGGAAGTGCTGTCAGACGGACACGTTCGTTTCTCTCTGGCTGTTTTTATCAATTTGAATGTAAGCGCATTTTTATTAATTAAAGGTTTGGCTATTATTTTGGCATACTTCACGATTGGGTCCCCTTTGTATTTTCCCTTCACCTTTGCCCGCACCCACATTGATCTTTGGGAGTGAGCTACGGCTGCAGGTAGTTACTACCACAGATCCAGGAAGGGACGGCTTATCCTGGTATCCATTACTTTGAGGAAGTGACACCATCTCCCCCTATGTTTGGAACGGATTTGACCAGTTGATTGGGCGACACCTAAGGAGGGATCTGGAACTACAGCTCATCATCCATATTGGCTTTGATGCGTGTTTTGATCATTTGAGAGGTGAGAGGCTAGCGAGCACCATACTGAATTAGGTCCTCACCACCCACATCCCCCACTGTCTGAAGTTAATCCGAACAAGTTCTATAGAGACTTTGATAGTGACACCCCGGGAAAGGGGGTACCACCATTGCGTTTTTTCAGTCACTTTTATTCTTTGTTGGACTCGTTACTCATACAAACATTTATATAATATTTTATGAGATTTTTTAATATTTTATAATATTTTGTAATATTCATCCATTTTTTTGATATTTTTATCCCATTTACATGGTACTGTGGTTTCTGTGATATCAGGTTTAATTAATTGATTATTGGCACTTTTATATCTATATATTTTGTGATATTTTGACACATTTTTTAGCACTTGATGCACATTGTATCATTTATCACTATATAATTATATATGTGTACATATTTATTTATTTATATTTGCAAGTAGATATATACATTTTTTGTCACATGCACTTTATTTTTTATTTTGATCCTAATTGTGCCGTGGATTGGCTCATATACACTATCTAATGCACTTTAGCGCAAAATCACTTTATTTGATTTCTTGTACGAGTTTGTGTTCACTCTTAGATTTTGCAGCTTTTATATAGGAATTTTTCCACACTTAGCATTTAGGTTTATTTTGTTCACATTTTTCACTTATTCATCTATATAGTTTCTAGTTCGTTAAAATAGCGCAAAGGACACCCACATTCATCACTGTGACTGGTATGGTGGTGATCTGAGGCACTGTGACTGGTGTCGCGGTGATCAGAGACACTGTGACTGGTGTGGTGGTGATCAGAGACACTGTGACTGGTGTCGCGGTGATCAGAGACACTGTGACTGGCGTGGTGGTGATCAGAGACACTGTGACTGGTATGGTGGTGATCAGAGACACTGTGACTGGTATGGTGGTGATCTGAGGCACTGTGACTGGTGTCGCGGTGATCAGAGACACTGTGACTGGCGTGGTGGTGATCAGAGACACTGTGACTGGTGTGGCGGTGAACAAGGACACTGTAACTGGTTTAGCAGTGATAAGGGACACTGTGACTGGTGTGGCGTTGATCAAAGACACTGTAACTGGTTTGGCGTGATCAGAGACACTGTGACTGGTTTGGTAGTGATAATGGACACTGTAACTGGTTTGGTGGTGATCAGGGACACTGTAACTGGTTTGGTGGTGATCAGGGACACTGTAACTGGTTTGGTGGTGATCAGGGACACTGTAACTGGATTGGCAGTGATAAGGGATACTATGACTGGTGTGGCGGTGATCAGAGGCACTGTGACTGGTTTGGCAGTGATAAGGAACACTGTGACTGGTGTGGTGGTTATCAGAGACACTGTAACTGGTTTGGCGGTGATCAGGGACACTGTAACTGGTGTGGCAGTGATCAGAGACACTGTGACTGGTGTGGCAGTAATAAGGGACAATGTAACTGGTAAGGCAGTGATCCAGGACACTGTAACTGGTATGGCGGTGATCAGGGTTACTGTAATTGGTTTGGCCATGATCGGAGACACTGTGACTGGTGTGGCGGTGATCAGAGACACTGTGACTGGTGTGGCAGTGATCAGAGGCACTGTGACTGGTGTGGCGGTGATCAGAGGCACTGTGACTGGTGTGGTGGTGATCAGAGACACTATAACTGGTTTGGCAGTGATCAGAGACACAGTGACTGGTGTGGCAGTGATCAGAGACACTGTGACTGGTGTGGCAGTGATCAGAGACACTGTGACTGGTGTGGCAGTGATCAGAGGCACTGTGACTGGTGTGGCGGTGATCAGAGACACTGTGACTGGTGTGGCGGTGATCAGAGGCACTGTGACTGGTGTGGCGGTGATCAGAGGCACTGTGACTGGTGTGGCGGTGATCAGAGACACTGTGACTGGTGTGGCAGTGATCAGAGACACTGTGACTGGTGTGGCAGTGACCAGAGACACTGTGACTGGTGTGGCGGTGATCAGAGGCACTGTGACTGGTGTGGCGGTGATCAGAGGCACTGTGACTGGTGTGGCGGTGATCAGAGGCACTGTGACTGGTGTGGCGGTAATAATAGGGTGACCAGACATCCCCGGTTTCCGGGGACAGTCCCCGGATTGAGGACACTGTCCCCAAACCAAGTCTGTCCCCGGTTTTGTCCCCGGATTGGATTTGAACAGGGGCTGGGGCAATTTCAAAGACAGTCAATGCAGAATAAAAAAAAAAAAAAGATTTACACCACCCCCCACTCTGCCGCTCCTACTAGCTTAGGGGTTGGGGGTGTATTTTTTTCATTATATGTGCCCCTTTCTGATGATCATGTGCTGGTTGGAGTGGAGAGAATATTTCTTCAGTTTCGGGTGCATGCCCGTTCTGCTCCCGCTCGCATGTTCTTCTGCCTTGGCGCAAGTCCTGGCCAGCCACCTGCCCATCTCTTTGCCTTCCCTGGCGGAGTGATCTTCCTCCGCTTTCCACCCAGTAGTAGCTGGGGCCTGGAGAGTAAGACTTGACAGGCTGTGAGGCGGGCGGCGACGGGCAGGGAGTCGCTAATTGCCACCATTACTAGTAAAAAAAAAAAATATGTCCCCGGATTTCATTTAAAAAATCTGGTCACCTTAGGTAATAAGGGACAATGTAACTGGTAATGCAGTGATCCAGGACACTGTAACTGGTTTGGCGGTGATCAGAGACACTGTGATTGGTGACAGTATGTAAAGAAAAAAAGTGAGGCTGCACTGATGGGCGGTGATGAGGCAGCACCGATGGGCACTGATAGGCAGCACTGATGGGCACTTATAGCCGGCACTAATATGCTGCACTGATGGACACTGATTATCAGAGTAAATGTCCCCCCTTGTTACCTCACACAAAGAAAAGGTAAGACAGCTGATCACATGGTAAAGAGCCGATGTCTTTGACTCATTACCCTGATCGGTGATGCGCTGTGTCTGAGGGACACGGCTCACCACTAATCGCCACACTGCACGCCCCCGTCATATGACGTCCATCAATCTGCTATAGGCTGGGCGGGAACTGGTTAAAAAAAAAAAACTTACTGCAGCCAGATGGCATTGTGTTTGGGGTGTCTTTGATCTAACATTGACACCCGCTGCAGATGGCACCTGCAGTGCATTTCAAACACAGTGTGGGAAACACACGGAACTGGCGTGACGGTGATGGCAGCAGAGAAATAAACAGGTCTCTTC
The DNA here is from genome assembly GCA_028564925.1 of Lithobates sylvaticus. Taxonomy (NCBI): domain Eukaryota; kingdom Metazoa; phylum Chordata; class Amphibia; order Anura; family Ranidae; genus Lithobates; species Lithobates sylvaticus. Next base: position 514,401,915 of record CM053030.1, read on the forward strand.
CTCTGCCAGGCAGGGTTGTGTCGGGTGGCAGAGCTGTGTAAATCTTTGGACTGGATGGATCTACCTGTATGCATGTAGCTCAAGTTCAGCTTTTATCATGTTGTATTGATAAAAACAAGATTGTCCAGTTGTCCTTTAGTGTGGTGACCCCAAATAAAATCCAGTTCTCATGAAGGTGATGCCTAGCGGCTCCAATGCCAATCGCGGCTACTGACCACCCCCCCCCCCCCCCCCTTCTTCTGGTTTCAATCAAGAAACTCGACCGGTTAAAATAATATTCAGCTGGACATCTGACTCCCTAAATACCCTCTTTAATTTTCCTTTTAGGCTTCTGCTTTCCATCGCGCTCTGCAGAACGCAGAAACCATCCTAATCAGCTTATGAAAACACAGGTAATGTAAGAAGGACATTGTCGAAGGAGAGGGGGGGGGGGGGGGGCGGCGGCCCCCATTGACTTTAATTATGATTAAAGAAGCAGCCTTGGAAATACTGAGAATGCGCATTAGACGACATGACCCCCTTTTCTGAAGTCTAAGGAAACAGAAAGCTTCTTTTTTCAGCCGACGACCAATCACAGGAGGCGTTTTCTTGTTGCTGATCGGCGACTCGTCAATGGGGTTCGTTGAGAAAGCGCGGCGCCCGAACGTCCTAAGCCAGAGTCATTCGAGCTAATGAGTCTTCAATTCTGGAGCTCAAACCATTCATTATGTCAGAGGTTTTTTTTTTTGTGGATATTTGCAGAAATATAATGCATTTAACCAGTTGTTGCCTGCCTACCGTCATATGATGGCGTCCCAGAACGGCCACTCTCGCGCGGCCGCGCAGCGTGGCGATCATGGCCGCACCGTGTTGTTAGGACATGGTCCAACCCCGATCTCTGTAAAGAGAGGCTCGCGGCAACGCGGCTCTTTAACTATGTGATCGACTGTGTCCAATCACAGCCGGTCACATGTAAACACGGAGATGCCGGTAATCGGCGCTCCTCACCTCACACTGACAGAGTGTGTGGCGAGGAGATCCGATCAGCAGCATCTCCTCGCAGGGGGACATCTACACATGTAATCAGGACACTGATCATCAGTGCCCTGATTACATTATAGCGCCAACAGTCTCACCAATCAGTGCCCACCATTGCCAGCAATCAGCGCCAGCAATCAGTGCCCACCACTGCCCACAAGTGCCACCAATCAGTGCCCCTTAGTGATGCCAGTCAGTGCTGGCTATCAGTGTCGCCCATCAGTGCCATCCATCAATGCCCATCAGTATCACCTATCCGTGCTGCCTATCAGTGCCCACCAGTGCCACCTATCAGTACCCACCAGTGCTGCCAATCAGTGCCACATATTAGTGCCCATTAGTGCCAGCTAACAGTGCCCATCAGTGCTGCCTATCAGTGTCCATAAGTGCCTCCTATCAGTGCCGCCTAACAGTGCTCATCAGTGCCACATATCAGTGCCACCTATCAGTGCCCATAAGTGCGGCATATTAGTGCCTCCTCATCAGTGCCTCCTCATCAGTGCCATCTAATCAATGCCCTTAAGTGCCACCTCATCAATGCTCACCAGTTCAGCTTATCCGTGACCATCAGTGCCGCCTCATCAGTGCCATTTAATCAGTGCCCATGTGTGCCGCCTCATCAGTGCTCATAAGTGCCACCTCATCAATGCCCACCAGTTCAGCCTATCAGTGCCCATCAGTGCCGCCTCATCAGCGCACATTAGTGAAGGAGAAAAAATACTTAGTTACAACATTTACTCACAGAAACTAAGTAAAAAAAATGTTTTTTCAAAATTTTTGGTCTTTTTTTTTTTCTTGGGCATGGAGTTCACTAGAGTTTCACAGGTTGCCACTGGAGTCCTCTTCCCTCCTCCATGACGACATCACGGAGCTGGTGGATGTTAGAGACATTGCGCTCCTCCACCTTCTGTTTGAGGATGCCCCCACAGATGCTCAATAGGGTTTAGGTCTGGAGACATGCTTGGCCAGTCCATCACCTTTACACTCAGCTTCTTTAGCAAGGCAGTGGTCATCTTGGAGGTGTGTTTGGGGTCGTTATCATGTTGGAATACTGCCCTGCGGCCCAGTCTCTGAAGGGATGTGATCATGCTCTGCTTCAGTATGTCACAGTACATGTTGGCATTCATGGTTCCCTCAATGATCTGTAGCTCCTCAGTGCCGGCAGCACTCATGCAGCCCCAGACCATGACACTCCCACCACCATGCTTGACTGTAGGAAGACACACTTGTCTTTGTACTCCTCACCTGGTTGCCCCCACACACGCTTGTCACCATCTGAACCAAATAAGTTTATCTTGGTCTCATCAGACCACAGGACATGGTTCCAGTAATCCATGTCCTTAGTCTGCTTGTCTTCAGCAAACTGTTTGCAGGCTTTCTTGTGCATCATCTTTAGAAGAGGCTTCCTTCTGGGATGACAGCCGTGCAGACCAATTTGATGCAGTGTGCGGCGTATGGTCTGAGCACTGACAGGCTGACCCCCCACCCCTTCAACCTCTGCAGCAATGCTGGCAGCACTCATACGTCTATTTCCCAAAGACAACCTCTGGATATGACGCTGAGCACGTGACCTCAACTTCTTTGGTGGACCATGTCGAGGCCTGTTCTGAGTGGAACCTGTCCTGTTATACCGCTGTATGGTCTTGGCCACCGTGCTGCAGCTCTGTTTCAGGGTCTTGGTAATCTTCTTATAGCCTAGGCCATCTTTATGTAGAGCAACAATTCTTTTTTTCAGATCCTCAGAGAGTTCTTTGCCATGAGGTGCCATGTTGAACTTCCAGTGACCAGTATGAGAGAGTGAGAGCGATAACACCAAATTAAACACACCTGCTCCCCATTCACACCTGAGACCTTGGTCACAACGAGACCAACGAGACCAACGAGTCACATGACACCGGGAGGGAAAATGGCTAATTGGGCCCAATTTGGACACTTTTATTGCCAGCAGTTTAGACATTAATGGCTGTGTGTTGAGTTATTTTGAGGGGACAGAAAATTTACACTGTTATACAAGCTGTACACTCACTACTTTACATTGTAGCAAAGTGTAATTTCTGCAGAGTTGTCACATGAAAAGATATAATAAAATATATTTACAAAAATGTGAGGGGTGTACTCACTTTTGTGAGATACTGTGTGTGTGTATACATATATATATATATATATATAAAAATAATATTACCAAAAGTATTGGGACACCTGCCTTTACACGCACATGAACTTATAATGGCATCCCAGTCTATAACAGCTTCAACTCTTCTGGGAAGGCCGTCCACAAGGTTTAGGAGTGTGTCTATGGGAATGTTTGACCATTCTTCCAGAAGAGCATTTGTGAGGTCGGCACTGATGTTGGACGAGAAGGCCTGGCTCACAGTCTCCGCTCTAATTCATCGCAAAGGTGTTCTATCGGGTTGAAGTCAGGACTCTGTGCAGGCCAGTCAAGTTCCTCCACCCCAAACTCGCTCATCCATGACTTTATGGACCTTACTTTGTGCACTGGTCCAAATCATTTGGTGGAGGGGGGGATTATGGTGTGGGGGGTTGTTTCTCAGGGGTTGGGATTGGCCCTTTAGGTCCAGTGAAGGGAACTCTTAAGACGTCAGCATACCAAGACATTTTGGACTATTTTGTGGGAACAGTTTGGGGATGGCTTCTTCCTGTTCCAACATGACTGCGCACCATTTTTTTATTTTTTTTGGCTTAGATGTTCCTTATGTTTCTATATGAAAGTTGGGTTTTCCTTTTTCAATGCAAAATTTTAGTTGTTAGACTGCAGACGAGGACTCCTTGTCATTGCCAGACGACCCCCATAAACGTAATGGTTTATATGTGATGCTCAGTCCTCCTAGTTATTCTTTTGGGTAAATATTTGAACATGATGGGGCATCGCTGTCCTGGGCTCCGTCTAGTTATTTATAATCCCCAAAACAGGAACTGCGTCCAAAGCTGCAACGTATCCACTTCGCTGGCTATGCTTATCTGTTTTCGGGGGGGGGGGGGGGTGGATAGGGACCAGATCATTATAAAATAAGTATTGGAATTCAGAAATATTTTTAAATACACTGATCCACAGAAATACATTCACATATATGTCCACGTGACTGATGCCACTCTTCAGAAAGAAGGAGAGGAAGCAAGAGTGAAAGGCAAGGAAGGAAATGAGAGCAGGTGAGAGAAAGAAAAAAGTAAGATAAATGAAGTAAGAAAGGATGGAAGAAATGAAGGAGCAAAGAAAGAATATTTGAGAAAGAGGAAGGAAGGAAGGAAGGAAAGAAAGAAAGAAAAAAGAAAAAAGAAAGAAAAAAAGAAAAAAGAAATACATGCATACATATCACTGCATTAGGTAGAGAAAGAAAAGAAAGGAAGGAAGGAAAGGAAAGAAAGAAAGAAAGAAAGAAAGAAAGAAAAAGAAAGAAAGAAAGAAAAAGAAAGAAAGAAAGAAAGAAAGAAAAAAAGAAAAAGAAAGAAAGAAAGGCAAGGAGAGAAATGAGGGAGGAGGAGAGAGGACGTAAGGAAGAGAGAGGTAAGAAGAAGGAAACAAAGGAAGGATGGAAGAAATGAAGGAGCAAAAAAAGAATATTTGGGAAAGAGGAAGGAAGGAAGGAAGGAAGAAAGAAAGAAAGAAAGAAAGAAGGAAAAAGAAATACATGCACACATATCACTGCATTAGGTACAGAAAGAAAAGAAAGGAGAGAAAGGAGCAAAGAAAGAATATCTGGGAAAGAGGAAGGAAGGAAGGAAGGAAGGAAGGAAGGAAGGAAGGAAGGAAGGAAGGAAGGAAGGAAGGAAGGAAGGAAAAAAAGTACATTCACACATATCACTAGGTTAGGTAAAAAAAGAAAATAAATAAACAAAGGAACAAAGAAAGAAAGGAGAAAGGAAATAATATCTGGGAACGAGGAAGGAAGGAAGGAAGGAAAAAGAAATACATGCACACATATCACTGCATTAGGTAGAGAAAGAAAAGAAAGGAAAGAAAGAAAGAAAGAAAGAAAGAAAGAAAGAAAGAAAAAGAAAGAAAGAAAGAAAGAAAGAAAGAAAGAAAAGAGCAAAGAAAGAATATCTGGGAAAGAGGAAGGAAGGAAGGAAGAAAAAAAGAAGTACATTCACACATATCACTAGAAAGGGGGAGAAATAAAATAAAGAAAGAAAGGCGCAAAGAAAGAATATCTGGGAACGAGGAAGGAAGGAAGGAAGGAAGGAAGGAAAGAAGGAAAAAGAAATACATGCACACATATCACTGCATTAGATAGAGAAAGAAAAGAAAAGGAAAGAAAGAAAGGAGCAAAGAAAGAATATCTGTGAAATAGGAAAGAAGGAAGGAAGAAAAAAAGAAGTACATTCACCCATATCACTAGGTTAGGTAGAGAAAGAAAAGAAAGGAAGGAAATTAAGAAGCAAAGAAAGAATATCTGTGGAAGAAGGAAGGAAGAAAGGAAAAATAAATACATGCACATATATCACTGCATTAGGTAGAGAATGAAAAGAAAGGAAGAAAGGAAGGAAGGAATGAAACAATATAGAAAGAAAGGAAACAAGAGAGAAAAGCAAGGAAAGAAATGAAGGAGGAGGAGAGATAACGGAAGGAAGATTGAGAGAAGAAAGAAAAAGCAAGAGAAAGAGAAAAGAAGAAAAGGAACAAAGAAAGAATATTTTGGAAAGAGGAAGGAAGGAAAAATAAATACATGCACACAGATCGCTGTTAGGTAGAGAAAGAAAGAAAGAAAGAAAGAAAGAAAGAAAACAAAAAGGAGCAAAGAAGGAAGGAAGGAAGGAAGGAAGGACGGAAGGAAGGAAAGAAGGAAGGAAGGAAGGAAGGAAGTAAAAAGAAGTACATGCACACATATCACTGCGTTATGCACATGTGACCGATGACACCCTTTTCCACACAAACAACTAAATACACAGATAAATATATAAAAGATGTTTTACCCGTCAAAAGAGTTTGTATTTCTGTCCATCCAGTACTAAGATTTGCATGGCTCTGCCACACAGCACAGGCTGGCAGAGGATCTGACGTTTCTCTGCTGCCATTTCACTTTCACTTGCAGGTCTCCCTCCACACTGTGACTGGACAGTGAAAGTGGAAAGCAGCTCACTGATAAGCATGCTCCTTGCACTGTCCAGCTGTACAGAACTATTCCAAGTCACATTCAGATACATGCTTGTATTGGTGTAATGAATGAATATAGAGCTTCCATTCTTTCAGTCTGGAGTTCAGGGAAAGGAGGGAAATAAGTTACAAGGTATTGGTGTGGAGTTCAAACTAAAGGAAAAGGTGATTAACTGCTTTACATCACAGAGGAGAGTCCATTGGTCCTGTGTGTTTTTTCCACAGATGTATCTCTGGGTGTTCTCTGGTCGGTGACACTTTGCAGTAGTTAAAATATCCGGGTAGTGACACACTCGGAGCGCACGCTGGAAGATTAGCACCAGTGATTAGCGTGCTCACTGCAACAATGATGGACTCCAGACTGTTTATAGGGAGTGAGTTACAACATGACCACCTTCTCAGTCCCTCTGTACAACGTTCTATAAGAGCGTGCAACTGTCTGCATCATCACCGGGCCGTGAAAGGAATATCCATATGTTATAGAATGAGAAGAAAGAAAGAAAGAAAGAAAGAATATCTGGGAAAGATAAATACAGTGCCTTGAAAAAGTATTCATACCCGTTGAAATTTTCCACATTTTGTCATGTTACAACCAAAAACGTAAATGTATTTTATTGGGTTTTTATGTCATAGACCAACACAAAGTGGCACATAATTGTGAAGTAGAAGGAAAATGATAAATGGTTTTCACAATTTTATACAAATGTAGCACATTTGTCCCAAAGCAGGACTACAGGTAAATTTAGTTATGCTGGGTGGTAGCCAGCCTAGCTAATTTGTAGTGTTTTAAGAGGTCAAATGGCATTTCTCTTAATCCTGTTTAGCTGTGCCTTCCCCTTTTTTGTCAGTAGGTGGCACTGTTGCCTTTTACATTAATAGGAGGAGCTACAGTGAGTTCAGGTTATGAATAAACATGCCTTTCTCAGCCAATCAGTTCAGTTACTAGAGGAGACAGCCTATCCTACAAAGTGCAGATGTGCTGGTTCAGCTTAAAGGCTCTTTTCTTGTACCGCTGTCTACCTTATCTCACCTTTCTGTCTAAGGAGTCTGCCAATCTGCCTGTTTGCTGATCATTACTATTTTTGACTAAGTGTGTCCTGTTCCCTATCCCCTCTCTCACACATTTCCTGTTTCTGAGAAATAAACGTCTCTTTGTTTAAGCATAAGCATTTCTATCTTGTTCATCACCCACCATGCCTAGTAACCTGCACCCTGAGGAAGTATGTCAGCCCTCCCTGCCTCTGAGAGTCACCGCCAGGCTCCCGGAAAGTTGGGGTAGGCACTACACAAATAAATATGTGAAAAGTGTGACGTCCATTTGTATTCAGCCCCCTTTACTCTGATACCCCTAACTAAAATCTAGTGGAACCAATTGCCTTCAGAAGTCACCTAATTAGTAAATAGAGTCCACCTGTGTGTAATGTAATCTCAGTATAAATACAGCTGTTCTGTGAGGCCCTCAGAGGTTTGTTAGAGAATCTTAGTGGGAAGGAAAAAAATGAATCATGAAGGCCAAGGAACACACCAGACAGGTCATGGATAAAGTTGTGGAGAAGTTTAAAGCTCAGGGTATTAAAGAAATCTCCCAAGCTTTGAACATCTCACGGAGCTCTGTTCAATCCATCATCAGAAAATGGAAAGAGTATGGCACAACTGCAAACCTACCAAGACATGGCCGTCCACCTAAACTGACCGGCCGGGCAAGGAGAGCATTCATCAGAGAAGAGCCAAGAGACCCATGGTAACTCTGGAGGAGCTGCAGAGATCCACAGCTCAGGGGGGAGAATCTGTCCACAGGACAACTATTAGTTGTGCTCTCCACAAATCTGACCTTTATGGAAGAGTGACAAGAAGAAAGACATTGGAGAAAGAAAGACATAAGAAGTCCTGTTTGCAGTTTGTGAGAAGCCATGTGGGGGACACAGCAAACATGTGGAAGAAGGTGCTCTGGTCAGATGAGACCAAAATTGGATTTTGTGGCTTAAAAGCAAAACACTATGTGGAGTGGAAAACTAACACTGCACATCACCCTGAACACACCATGTGGGGATGCTTTTTTTCAGCAGGGACAGGGAAGCTGGTCAGAGTTGATGGGAAGATGGATGGAGCCAAATACAGGACAATCTTAAAAGAAAACCTGTTAGTCTGCAAAAGACTTGAGACTGGGGAGGAGCTTCACCTTCCAGCAGGACAACGACCCAAAACATACAGCCAGAGCTACAATAGAATGGTTTAGATCAAAGCATATTCATGTGTTAGACTGGCCCAGTCAAAGTCCAGACCTGAATCCAATTGAGAATCTGTGGCAAGACTTGTAAATTGCTGTTCACAGACGCTCTCCATCCGATCTGACAGAGCTTGAGCTATTTTGCAAAGAAGAAGAATGGGCAAAAATGTCCTCTCTAGATGTGCAAAGCTGGTAGAGACATCCCCAAAAAGACTTGCAGCTGTAATTGCAGCGAAAGGCGGTTCTACAAAGTATTGACTCCGGGGGGCGCCATACAAATGCACCCCCCACACTTTTCACATATTTATTTGTAAAAAAAAAATGGAAAACCATTTATCATTTTCCTTCCACTTCACAATTATGTGCCACTTTGTGTTGGTCTATCACATAAAATCCCAATAAAATATATTTACGTTTTTGGTTGTAACATGAGAAAATTTGGAAAGTTTCAAGGGGTATGAATCATTTTTCAAGGCACTGTATTTATCTTTCCCAGATATTCTTTCTTTCTTTCTTTCTTCTCATTCTATAACATATGTTTATTCCTTGTCAAGAGGTGTGAATACTTTTTCAAGGCACTGTGGGTTTAATGGATTCATTTACAGCTTTCCTGTAGATAGATAGATAGATAGATGATATATATTAAAAGATGGATAGATAGATAGATATCTTTTAATATATATTATCTATCTATCTATCTATATTGATATCTATATTCCGCTATTATTCTGAATATATTGAAATGTATCTATCTATCTATCTATCTATCTATCTATCTATCTATCTATCTATCTATCTATCTATTTTTATATATCATCTATCTATCTATCTATCTATCTATCTATCTATCTATCTATCTATCTATCTTTTAATATATATCATCTATTTATCTACCTATCTTTTAATATATATCATCTATCTATCTATCTATCTATCTATCTATCTATCTATCTATCTATCTATCTATCTATCTATCTATCTTTTAATATCTATCTATCTATCTATCTATCTATCTATCTATCTATCTATCTATCTATCTATCTTTTAATATATATCATCTATCTATCTATCTATCTATCTATCTATCTATCTATCTATCTATCTATCTATCTATCTATCTATCTATCTATCTATCTATCTATCTATCTATCTTTTAAAAGATATCATATATATCATATAGATATAGATAGATAGATAGATAGATAGATAGATAGATAGATAGATGATATATATATATATTAAAAGATAGATAGATAGATAGATGATATATATATATATATTAAAAGATAGATAGATAGATAGATAGATAGATAGATGATATATAGATAGATAGATAAACATTTCAATATATTAGGAATAATAGCGGAAGCCACTTCTTATTGCGGGTTATGGAGTGTTACTCATAATGAAATCCAGCTCTTCACGCTTCCCTTTTCTATTAAATGAGAAAACATAATCCAGTTCCCCTCCTTAATGAACACAAGACAGCAGCAAATTATCTCTGTAATTCTGGCACTTAGAAAGCTCGGAGCTGAGCCTCGGTGCGGGTTATAAACTAGAACTGTCTTATTACCTTTTTTATTGTGCCATTTCCTTTTATTACCCAAACCTTTTCAGGAAAACGTTACGGATACATTATTTCTAACTAGGAAAATGAAAAGCACATTTTGTGTGCTGTAATTACCCGTGTTCTGTTAAATGGGATGCCTTTAAAGAATATTAAAATGTTTCTACTTTCTTGTCTTGTTTATTTATTTATCTTATTTTTTTTTTCATATGTATCTTGCCAGGTGCGTTCCTGTGAATTTATAGCTATTTTGTATCCTCTGCTGACAAAATAATTACACAAGGCATTTAATAAACAATAAGCAAAGCTCACTTCAAATAAACAGGGAATAAAGGATCTTTTGGGGCTGTCTAAACTCTTATGCCGCGTACACGCGAGCGGGCTTTTCAACGGACTAGGTCCGGCGGACTGGAGTCCGTCAGACAATTCGATCGTGTGTGGGCTCCATCGGACTTTTGCTGTCGAAAAATCTGACGGACTTTCGAAATGAAAACATGTTTCACATTTTTCCGCCGGAACTCCGCCGGACCCAGTTCCTATCGAGAAATCCGCTCGTCTGTATGCTAGTCCGACGGACAAACAACAACGCTAGGGCAGCTATTGGCTACTGGCTACGAACTTCCTTATTCTCGTCCGGTTGTACGTCATCACGTTCGAATCCGTCCGACATTTGGAGTGATCGCGTGCGGCCAAGGCCGTTCATTCAGAAAGTCCGTCAGGAACTCCGCCGAAAGCCCGTCGGAAAGACCATCGGACCTAGTCCGTCGAAAAGTATGCTCGTGTGTACGCGGCATTAGTGGCTAATTAGCCGCTGTAAACAGCTTAAAGGGGTGTTTCAGCTTAAAAAAAATTTTTTTTTTAAAAGTCAGCAGCTAAAAAAAAAGTCGCTGCTGACTTACACTTACCCTCCCAGGGCGCCCACGATGCCGTTCGTGGAGGCCGAGATGTCCCTCGGCGTTCCGGATCCAGCGCTCAGTAAGGGAACCGGCTTCGCTCGGCCTACTGCGCATGCGCGAGTCGGCGCGCGGCCTACTGCGCATGCGCGAGTCGGCGCGCGGCCTACTGCGCATGCGCGAGTCGGCGCGCAGCCTACTGCGCATGCGCGAGTGGGATTTGTGAATGGGGAACGCAATGTGTTGTGGGACACCGTTCCCATAACACACCGCGCCCCATTCACCTGAAGACGGAAGAAGAGAAGATCACCGCGGCACTGGAGGAGGCAGATTAGGACAATCTGCCTAGCAACAGCCATTTCTGGTAAGTAAAAAAAAAATATTTATTTTTTTTTATTTTAAATTGTTACTAACATTTTTTCAAGTTTTCATTTTCAGGGTGTCCCACCACTTTAAAGCGGAATTCCAGTCTGGGTGAAAAAAAAATTAAAAGTCAGCAGCAGCAGTGTTAATTTTGGCAGCAAATTTCAATTTAGTTTTAGTTTAATGCCGCGTACACACGGTCGGAATTCTCGTCGGAAAAATCTCTGATGGTTTTCCCGTCGGAATTCCGATGGAATTTCGCTCTAACTGTCTTGCCTACACACGGTCACACCAAATTCTGACGGTCAATAAGACCGCGGCATAAAACACGTTCGACGGCACTATAAAAGGGAAGCTTAATGCTTCCGAGCATGTGTCAAATTGTTTCCGAGCATGCGTCGGAATTTTGCGTGTCGGAAATGCATACACACGATCGGAAAATCCGATAGAAAGGTTTTCCGTCTGAAAAATTAAGAACAGGTTCTCAATCCAAAGTCCGTCGGAAATGCCGACAGAAAAAGACCGATGGGCATACACACGGTGGGAAAATCTGATGAAAAGCTCCCATCGGACTGTTTCCATCGGAAATTCCGACAGTGTGTATGTGGCATAAGTCTTAGTCCCCATACACACGGTCAGAAATTCCGACCACAAAATTCGTCAGATTTCTTCCGACGGATTTTGTCCGACACTGGTGTTGCATACACACGGTCGGACAAAGTTGTCGGAAAATCCGATCATTCTGAACGTGGTGACGTTCGTTGCGTACGACGGAACTACGTAGAGGCTAGTAGCCAATAGCTTTGGTCTCGTAATTTGATCTGAGCATGCGTGGCACTTTGTCCGTCGGAATTCTCTACACACGATCGGAAAAAATCCAATCGATGGAGCCCACACACGGGCGGATTTTCCGTCAACATGGTCCGATCGGACATTTTCCGTCGGAATTTCCGGGGGTGTACGGGGGCTTAGGACAAAAATGGCATTTTAGTTTTAGTCCCATTTTAGTCTGCTGCAATTGTTTTAGTCGTATTTAGTTGACTAAATCTCCAGTACATTTTATTTGTCTAAAATCTAATGGGGGTAATTATATTTGTAATGCATCAGTTTACATTTCTCTACAATTTCCAAACTCATTATATACTGCTGGAGTGAAAAAATCGAATATGTTATTTATTATGGTATTGAGGTATGAACATGCACTACAGACCAGTGTTGATTTTGATCAAATTTCAATTTAGTTTTAGTCTTATGCCCCGTACACACGGTCGGATATTCCGATTAGAAAAAGTCTGATCGGATTGGGTTGTCGGAAAATCCGATCGTGTGTGGGATCTAGCGGACTTTTTCCATCGGAACATCCGACGGAAAAAATTTGAGAGCAGGATCTAAAATTTTCCGACAACAAAATCCGATCAGACTTTTTCCGATCGTGTGTAGAGAATTCCGACGCACAAAGTGCCATGCATGCTCAGAAGAAATTTGGAGACGAAAGCTATTGGCTTGGTCTCTACGTAGTCCCGTCGTACGTGTTGTATGTGACCTCATTCGGAATGATCGGATTTTCCGACAACTTTGTCTGACCGTGTGTATGCAAGACAAGTTTCGGACAAAATCTGTCGGAAAAAATCTGACGGATTTTGTGGTCGGAATGTCCAACCATGTGTACAAGGCATTAGTCTTCTGACTAAAATGGCATTTTAGTTTTAGTTGTATTTTAGTCATCTCAGTTGTTTTAGTTTTAGTCGTATTTTAGTCGACTAAAAATGTTTTAGTCGTTTTAGTCAACGAAATTAACACGGGCAGCTACAAATACTGTAGCTGCTGACTTTTAATATAAGGACACTCACCTGTCCAGAGAACCCACGATGTCGGCACCTGAAGCGACCCGTCCATCGGCTCCGGGTCCAGGTGCCACCATCCTCACAGCCTATTTCCTACTGCGCATGCACGAGTCACGCAGCGCTTTCTGAATTGTCCCGTCGTCTTCTGAGACTCACACAGGCCCCAGAAGGCGACGGGGGGAAGGAGGGTACCGCAGAAATGACGTACCTCGCCGCAGCGCCGTGGGACGGAAGTCTCTAATAAAACTTAAAAAAAGGTACAAAAAAAATATGCTAATACAAAGGAGTTCAGTTTCTGCCTGAAACTCCACTTTAAAGTGGTTGTAAACCCTTACATACCACTTTTACCTACAGGTAAGCCTATAATTAGGCTTACCTGTAGGTACTGGAAATATCTCCTAAACCTGCACTGTTTAGGAAATATTTGCCATATATGCTTGTGCCGACGTCGTCATGCGCACTGAAGGAAGGGCACGATCATGCCTTTTCTACAGGGCCCGTGTGTCAGGGCTGGGCTCAGCCCTTCCTTCTCTGAGCTGGCTGCTCAGCTGTTGGCTAATTGCCAGTTCCTATCTCTCCACAGTTACTCAGCTGTTTATGATATCCTGCTCATCAGTCCTGCCTACTTAAGCCGTCCAGTCTAGAGGAGCTCTGCCTTCGCCTACTGTCAGAAACCATAAAATCAGGCCGAGACAGAAGTACAGTTAAATCACACTTGTTTAATAATAAAAACAAAAACAAAAAAAAGCATTTTTTCTATGAAGTGAATGGTTGCACTGTCTTCATAATTTAGGATAATTTATTTGGGGTTCACCAGCTTTGCAGGCTGCTGCACCTGATTAATTGTCAATCATTTAATTTACAATCTATCATAATCAGAGGGTATAACACACTTCATTAGGTTTTAATTAACCTCATGAGCATATACCTCAACTACATTTAACAGATTTACTCTAAATTCACTAGCACCATTTTTATCCAGAGGGTGTAACACACAATTTAGGATCACTCAATATTAAACCATACAATACACCTATAGAGGGATAATAAATCACTCTTCTCAGCCGCCTCAAGGAAGTGGCAGGAGTTACAGATGTAGATCTTCCATGGTTCGCTTCCTTCTTAGGAAACCGGTCACAGACAGTGAAACTAGGAGCCTTCACTTCAGAAACCCGGGCAATCACTTATGGAGTCCCTCAAGGATCACCATTGTCACCAGTACTGTTCAACATTTACATCCGGCCACTCTTCAAAATTATTAACAAATCGGATCTATGCTACCACTCATATGCGGACGACACTCAACTGTATTTCCGGATCACCGGACAAAAAGACCAGTACCAGGAACTAGGAAAATGTCTCATATTGATAGATGACTGGATGACCACTAGCTCCCTCAAACTAAATGGATCAAAAACAGAACTACTGCTCCTCGACACAAACCAAAGGAGAAAGACGAAGACCCCATGGACACCACCAACCATCCTGGGACAGACCATCCTTCCAAGCAACAAAGCCAAAAGCCTCGGAGTAATCTTTGATTCAGAGATGTCTATGGATGCACAAATAGGATCCGTAATCAGCGGATCCCACCATCTCCTTCGCCTGCTACGCAGACTCATCCCCTTCATCCCGGAAAAGGAAAAAGCGGTAGTAGTAGGAACGATCATCAATTCGCGTCTTGACTACGCAAACTCCCTCTACATAGGATTACCGGATTACCAGATTGCGCGCCTTCAAATTGTCCAAAACACAGCAGCAAGACTCGTCACCGGAAAGAAACCCTGGGAATCCATCTCCCCATCCCTAAGGATCCTCCATTGGCTCAAGGTAAAAGATAGGATCACATTCAAGACCCTCTGCCTCACCCACAAATGTACACAAGGAAATGCGCTTCAATACCTTTGTGAGAAAATAGAAAAATACATACCGAATCGCAGCCTTCGATCAACAAACCAAAACCGCCTTCTCATCCTCATTCACAGTACAGGGACCCCGGCTATGGAATGCTCTACCGACCAACATCCGCTTGGAAGAAAACCATCAGGCCTTCAGGAAAAAACTCAAGACCCACCTCTTCTAAACATGGCATCACAACAAGAGCAGACAAGCACCTTGAGGCGATTCAGTTCGCAGTTGCAGCGCTATACAAATCTTTCATTCATTCATTCATTCATTCATTCACTCTTGCACACATAGAGCTCACCAGACAGCTGTGGGACAGCATCACATTGGTCCAGAATTTATTGCGCTGAGGGTCTAACACACCAGCATTCTTCAAATATCCTCATGCATAGATGTTTTTCCCATCCTCCTAATTGAGCTCAATGTACTCTCATATTCTTATTTCCTGAGGTTAGTGTTTGCACCAGACAGAGGGTACAACACACCGAATAGAAATACATTGGATAAGAGTTATACTTTTGTATAGGGTATCACACATCGACTACCAGCTTCAGCCGGAACTTATTTATTTTGCTTTCCCTCAGTGTTGAACTCTGCAGAGGGTATAACACAACATCATTTAAATAGCCATCTTTGGAACAGTGCCATACCTACAACCCTCTTTTTCTTATTTTCAGTGTAGGTGAATAGTATATCTGTAGGGGCAGCAGTTCAGTTTAAAGTCTACCTGTGCATGTATTTTATCCATTTCCATTGCGCGGATCATACCCCAACATTTTCTACATCTACAAAAGACCAACAGTATTCCCTGCAAGTATCACAGAGCCAGTGTCATCATCAGTGCTTAAAGGGACATTTTCCTGAGCGCTCCCACATAACAATTGGGCCCCAACGAGCTGGCCAGCAGAAGAGAGTATTGGTGCTATTCCGGAGTCATGGGCACAGGTACAGGGGACCCAATACTTCCCCTTTGGGGGTGAGGGCCACATACAGCAAGGGAATTAGTCACCTTACATCTCCTAGGCAACCTGTTTGTCTGATTTATATCAACCCCATCAAAAACAACCCCATCCCCATGCACACTCATGAATGAAAACATGTGCGTAGGTGGCACCCACAGTATTAGATCACCAATTTCACCACATGTGTGAGATATCGCTATGAACATCAGACTGAGAGTAATAATTCTAGGTTCATCTAGAGTTAAAATGATTCTAATGGCAGAAGTTTTTTTTACCTTACCATTCTATGCATTAAGGTAAAAATCCTTCTGGGAGCAGTGGTCGTCCCCCCCCAGTCCCCCCTTATACTTACCTAAGCCCCATTTCGATCCAAAGATGTGCATAAGAGCAGCGGGCCTCTCTCTCTCCTGATTGGCTCACAGATCAGTGGGAGCCATTGGCTCCTGCTGCTGTCAATCGCAGCCAGTGAGCCAATGAGGAGAGAGTGGGGGCAGGGCCAAGCCATGCTCCGTGTCTGAATGGACAATGTCTATTCACAGGAACGCAGCTCGGAAGCAAGCCTGCTCGAGTGCCTCCATAGCAAGAGTCTAGCCATTGGGGGCACTTGGCAGGGGGGGGAGCCAGGGCCCCCAGCAGGGGTTCTTAAAAAGAAGAGGATCGGGGGCTGCTCTGTACAAAACCATTGCACGGGGCAGGTAAGTATAACATTTTTATTATTATTTTATTACAACCTTTAGAATCATTTTAACTCTAAGTTATGACCTGTAAGGGCTTTTAAAGTGGAAGTAAAGTCAAAACCCAACTAACTCTAATGACAACTGATCACGTGATGTAAACAGAAGATCGGTAATCGTTTTTGAGAACGTTTTGAGAAAAAAAAGCAGATTACCGGCTGAAGTGACATCGGTCCCGAAAGGGAAAGAGGCAAAGCCGCCTCATATATGCCCACCAGTACCGCCTGCGAGTGCCACCTGTCAGTGCCACGAATCAGTGCCCACAGTGCCCACTAGTACACAAGTGCCAGCAATCAGTGCCACCTATCAATGCCCACGAGTGCCACATATCAACGCCCACCAGTGGTGCCAATCAGTGCCTCATCAATGCCCCCTATCAGTGTCACCTACCAGTGCCAATCAGTGCCCATCACTGCCACCCATCAGTGCCAGCTATCAGTGCCACCTATTAGTGCCCTTCAGTGCCACCTATCAATACCCTTCAGTGCCACCCATCGGTGCCCACCAATGCCACATATCAGTGCCCACCAGTGCCACCTCATCAGTGCCCACCAGTGCCACCTATTAGTGCCCATCAGTGCCCAACAGTGCCACCTTATCAGTGCCCATCAGTGTCGCCTTATCGGTGCACATCAGTGCAGCCTCATCAGCGTACATCAATGAAGGATAAAAACTACCTGTTTGCAAAATGTATTAACAAACTATAAAACGGTTTTGTATTTATTTTTTTTATTATTTCAATATTTTTTAATTTTTTTATCAAAAAAAATAAAAAACCCAGAGGTGATCAAATACCACCAAAAGAAAGCTCTATTTGTGGGAATTTTTTTTAATTTGTGTACAGTGTTGTATGACCGCGCAATTGTCATTCAAAGAGTGACAGCACAAAAAGCTGAAAATCGTTCTGGGGAGGAGGGGGGTTTAGGTGCCCAGTAAGCAAGTGGTTAAAGCATAGTCTATGGACAATTTTGGGTACCATAGATTTCTGCCTTTTTTATGGGCACATGCTATTTGTTCAATGCATACCCATCTTTTATATTTTACCATAAATTGGGTATCATATTGTGTCGTATTGTGAACAAAAATGTATTTTTGTGTATTTTTTTACTGAGAATGTGCATATGATAAACATTTGCGCAAATATCGTGTGACATAAAAAAAAATAAAAATGCAACTGCGACCATGTTATTTTATGGGACTTCTGCTTTCAAATACAGAGTAATTGTTTGGAGGTTTTAGGCAAATAAAAATATTTTTCCATGTGCGTGTAGTATCTGTTCTTATCAGTCAAATTAAAACCTTGTCCCAGTCATGTTGCATCAGCCTGTGCCTTTGTGCTTGTGATAGTGTTTTTTCTGCCAACTGAGTGCGCCAGTATCTTTGCTTTTTATATTCTTTTTGTTGAACTTTGCATTTAATGAATATCTTTATTGCCTTCCACTTGCCTTGACTTTTGCTACATTTAACCACTTCCTGCCCAACGACGTCATCGACTTTGAGTGTGAATATCTGAATGATGGGACCAGCTACAGGCATCATTCAGATATCTTCTTTTATAGCCGGCGATTCCCTGCACTGTAAGAGCAATCATAGCGGCTGTTGAGCCGCTTGATCATTCTTACACCCCATCCCCTCCTGCCGCCCTCCGGTGATTCTCCCGGCTGGCCTGTACGATTGGCGAGAGGGAGAAGGAATCGGTCCATGACGGAAGTTGACCATAGAGAATCCGGTGGGCCAGATGGCCCCCAGACATCTCTGTGATCCGTCAGAGGCCGGGCATGATGTTATGATGTCACGCCCGGCCTCTGCATTTTAATTAATGCAGCCAGGTACAGGAACATCAGGCGGAGACAGAGTCAGGACACAAGCCAGGAGTGGTACATAGTCGGGCAGCGAGGTACAGGAACATCAGGCAGAGACAGAGTCAGGACACAAGCCCGGGATTGGTACATAGTCGGGCAGCCAGGTACAGGAACATCAGGCAGAGACAGAGTCAGGACACAAACCAGGAGTGGTACATAGTCGGGCAGCGAGGTACAGGAACATCAGGCAGAGACAGACTCAGGACACAAACCAGGAGTGGTACATAGTCGGGCAGTGAGGTACAGGAACATTAGGCAGAGACAGAGTCAGGACACAAGCCGGGATTGGTACATAGTCGGGCAGCGCAGAGACAGAGTCAGGACACAAGCCGGGAGTGGTACATAGTCGGGCAGCGAGGTACAGGAACATCAGGCTGAGACAGAGTCAGGACACAAGCCGGGAGTGGTACATAGTCAGGCAGTGAGGTACAGGAACATCAGGCAGAGACAGAGTCAGGACACAAACCGGGATTGGTTTATAGTCGGGCAGCGAGGTACAGGAACATCAGGCAGAGACAGAGTCAGGATACAAGTCGGGAGTGGTACATAGTCGGGCAGCGAGGTACAGAAACATCAGGCAGAGACAGAGTCAGGACACAAACCAGGAGTGGTGCATAGTCGGGCATTGAGGTACAGGAACATCAGGCAGAGACAGAGTCAGGACACAAGCCGGGAGTGGTACATAGTCGGGCAGTGAGGTACAGGAACATCAGGCAGAGACCAGAGTCAGGACACAAGCCGGGATTGGTACATAGTCGGGCATTGAGGTACAGGAACATCAGGCAGAGACAGAGTCAGGACACAAGCCGGGATTGGTACATAGCCGGGCAGTAAGGTACAGGAACATCAGGCAGAGACGGAGTCAGGACACAAGCCGGGATTGGTACATAGCCGGGCAGCAGGGTACAGGAACATCAGGCAGAGAAAGAGTCAGGACACAAGCTGGGATTGGTATACAGCTGGGCAGCGAGGTATAGTAACGCAAGACAGAAGCAGAGTCAGAATACAAGCCGAGGGCACAGCAGGCAGGCAGAAATCCAAGAACAGGTCAGGGGCAAGCAGGGTCATACACAGATAAACAGGTATGGCAGGTCATACTGAAGTAAAGCAGGAACTAGCTGAAAACCACTCATCCATGTAAGAGTCCAGCTTAAATAGGCTGTTTAGCGCCAGTGCTCGTACGTGTGTGTGTGCACCTGTTTTCTCTGCGCGCTAATATGTTGGTGCGAGTGTGACAATACCTGTTTTGCATTGAGCTTTTGCTCAGACTTATGAGAATGCACATAAGTATCAGCATGAGCCAGTCTTCTCATTCCAACATGTACTGAGCTTCTCTTACAAGCTCAAACATTGCGCTGCATAAAAAAGTGCAACTGCCACCATTTTATTCTAGAGGGTCCCTGCTTTCATAAAATATATATATATATTTTTTTAGGGTTTAATCACTTAAGCCCCGGACCATTTGGCTGGCCAAAGAACAGAGCACTTTTTGCGATTCGGCACTGCGTCGCTATAACTGACAATTGCGTGGCCGTGTTACGTGGCTCCCAAACAAAATTACATCCTTTTTCCCCCAACAAATATAGCTTTCATTTGGTGGTATTTGATCACCTCTGCGGTTTTTATTTTTTGCGCTAAAAAAAAGAAATATATAAAAATTTAAAAAATGTATTAAATAAAAAAATGTAATAAATAAAAAAATAGCGCCAATTATGAAAAAAACACTTTTTGCTATCATAAATATCCCCCAAAAATATATAAAAAAACATGTTTTTCTTCAGTTTAGGCCGATATGTATTCTTCTACATATTTTTGGTAAAAAAAATCACAATAAGCGTTTATTGATTGGTTTGCACAAAAGTTATAGCGTCTACAAAATAGGGTATAGTTTTATGGCATTTTTATTAATAATTTTTAATTAATAATAATTAATACTTAATAATTACTAGTAAGTAATGGTGGCGATCAATGATTTTTATCATGACTGCGACATTATGGCAGACACATTGGACACTTTTGGCGCGATTTTGGGACCATTCACATTTATACAGCGATCAGTGCAATTAAAAATGCATTGATTACTGTGTAAATATGACTGGCAATGAAGGGGTTAACCACTAGGTGGCGCTGTAGGGGTTAAGTGTGTCCTACGGAGTGATTCTAACTGTGGAGGGGAGGGGCTGTGTGTGACTCGACACTGATCACCACTCCCGATTACAGGGAGCTGTGATCAGTGACCTGTCACTAGGCAGAACAGGGAAATGCTTGTTTACACTTTCCCCATTCTTCCTCTCCGTGAGACGATTGCGGGTATCCCCGCGGACATCGAGTCTGCGGGATCCGCGATCACACTCACGGCGCGCCCGCAAGCTGCTTCTTAAAGGGCAACGTACAGGTACATGATTCTGCCTGTACATGCCCTTCTGCCGCAGTATATCTGCATGAAGCGGTCGGGAAGCGAAAAATTTACAGCAAAACAAACCGATTTTAACATGTGTTCGAAAAATCAAAAAATTGGCCCAGTGGACAGGTGGTTAAGGTATGCAGTATGGAAATGAGAAGGATGAGTATGGAGTATTAGTATGGAGATAAGATGGATGAGTATGGAGTAAGAGTTTAGAGATGAGATGATGATGATGAGATAAGATAAGATGACTATGGCGATAAGATGGACCAGTATGGAGTATGAGTTTAGAGATGAGATGATGATGATGAGATAAGATAAGATGACTATGGGAAGGAAATGATGATGATGAGATAAGATAAGATGACTATGGCGATAAGATGGACGAGTATGGCGTATGAGTTTAGAGATGAGATGATGATGTTAATGAGATAAGATAAGATGACTATGGAGATAAGATGGATGAGTATGGAGTATGAGTATAGAGATGAGATGATGATGATGATGAGATAAGATAAGATGACTATGGAGATAAGATGGATGAGTATGGAGTATGAGTATAGAGATGAGATGATGATGATGAAGAGATGAGATGACTATGGAGATAAGATGGACGAGTATGGAGTATGAGTTTAGAGATGAGGTGATGATGATGAGATAAGATAAGATGACTATGGAGATAAGATGGATGAGTATAGAGATGAGGTGATGATGATGAGATAAGATAAGATGACTATGGAGATAAGATGGATGAGTATGGAGTATGAGTATAGAGATGAGGTGATGATGATGAGATAAGATAAGATGACTATGGAGATAAGATGGATGAGTATGAAGTATGAGTATACAGATGATGATGATGATGATGAAGAGATGAGATGACTATGGAGATAAGATGGATGAGTATGGAGTATGAGTATAGAGATGAGATGATGATGATGAGATAAGATAAGATGACTATGGAGATAAGATGGATGAGTATGGAGTATGAGTTTAGAGATGACGAGATGAGATGACTATGGAGATAAGATTGATGAGTATGGAGTATGAGTATAGAGATGAGATGATGATGATGAGATAAGATAAGATGACTATGGAGATAAGATGGATGAGTATGAAGTATGAGTATACAGATGATGATGAAGAGATGAGATGACTATGGAGATAAGATGGATGAGTATGGAGTATGAGTTTAGAGATGAGATGATGATGATGAGATAAGATAAGATGACTATGGAGATAAGATGGATGAGTATGGAGTATGAGTTTAGAGATGAGATGATGATGATGAGATAAGATAAGATGACTATGGAGATAAGATTGATGAGTATGGAGTATGAGTATAGAGATGAGATGATGATGATGAGATAAGATAAGATGACTATGGAGATAAGATTGATGAGTATGGAGTATGAGTTTAGAGATGAGATGATGATGAAGAGATGAGATGACTATGGAGATAAGATCATAATGACGAGATAAGATGACTATGGAGATAAGATGGATGAGTGGGGAGTATGAGTTTAGAGATGAGATGATGATGATGAAGAGATGAGATGACTATGGAGATGAGATAATGATGATGAGATAAGATGACTATGGAGATAAGATTGATGAGTATGGAGTATGAGTTTAGAGATGAGATGATGATAAGATAAGATGACTATGGAGATAAGATTAATGAGTATGGAGTATGAGTTTAGAGATGAGATGATGATGATGAGAGAAGATAAGATGACTATGGAGAGAAGATGGATGAGTATGGAGTATGAGTTTAGAGATGAAGAGATAAGATCAGGGGCGGGCTGGGCCGGGGGCAAGGTGGCAATTTCCCCCCAGGCCGTCCCATCTTGTATGCAAAACGGCCGGCGGCCGCCCACTATCTTTTTTTTTTTTTTTTTCAGAAGTCGTCCCAGGGGCACGGCCGCAGCAGCGTGTTCTTTCAGAAACGTAGCCACAGCGTAGTTCTATCTATCTACGCTGTGGCATTCTGGGAGATGTAGTCCATGCGACCGCCCTGTGATTGGCCGAACAGGGTCATGTGCGGGCGGCCGACATGGACACCTGCGATTGGCCCGGCGAGGCGAGGGTGGAGCGATCTGTGGGTGGAAACCACTAGCTGCAGGAGTCCCGCCTCTCTGCCAGTGCCTGGCGCTCTGTGTTTTTTCTGAGGACACTTTCTCTCTCTCTCTCTCATCTACCCCCTCCCAGTCACCTCCTCTGTTAGTGCACATGCCCTCTCTGTCAGTGTAGTGTACCCCCTATCTATCAGTGTAGTGTACCCCCTCTCTATCAGTGCCCCCCTCTCTATCAGTGCCCCCCTCTCTATCAGTGTGACCCCCCTCTCTATCAGTGCCCCCCTCTCTATCAGTGCCCCCCCTCTCTATCAGTGTCACCCCTCTCTATCAGTGCCCCCTCTCTATCAGTGTCCCCCTCTCTATCAGTGTCACCCCTCTCTATCAGTGCCCCCTCTCTATCAGTGCCCCCCTCTCTATCAGTGTCACCCCTCTCTATCAGTGCCCCCCTCTCTATCAGTGTCACCCCTCTCTATCAGTGCCCCCCCCCCTCTCTCTATCAGTGCCCCCCTCTCTATCAGTGTCACCCCTCTCTATCAGTGTCACCCCTCTCTATCAGTGTCACCCCTCTCTATCAGTGCCCCCCTCTCTATCAGTGCCCCCCTCTCTATCAGTGTCACCCCTCTCTATCAGTGTCACCCCTCTCTATCAGTGCCCCCCCTCTCTATCAGTGCCCCCCTCTCTATCAGTGTCACCCCTCTCTATCAGTGCCCCCCTCTCTATCAGTGCCCCCCTCTCTATCAGTGTCACCCCTCTCTATCAGTGCCCCCCTCTCTATCAGTGTCACCCCTCTCTATCAGTGCCCCCCTCTCTATCAGTGTCCCCCTCTCTATCAGTGCCCCCCTCTCTATCAGTGTCACCCCTCTCTATCAGTGCCCCCCTCTCTATCAGTGTCACCCCTCTCTATCAGTGTCACCCCTCTCTGTTAGCCCCCCTCTCTATCAGTGCCCCCCTCTCTATCAGTGTCCCCCTCTCTATCAGCGTCACCCCTCTCTATCAGTGTCACCCCTCTCTATCAGTGTCACCCCTCTCTATCAGTGTCACCCCTCTCTATCAGTGCCCCCCTCTCTATCAGTGTGCCCCCTCTCTATCAGTGACCCCCCTCTCTATCAGTGACCCCCCTCTCTATCAGTGTCACCCCTCTCTATCAGTGCCCCCTCTCTATCAGTGTCACCCCTCTCTATCAGTGTCGCCCCCCTCTCTATCAGTGCCCCCCTCTCTATCAGTGCCCCCCTCTCTATCAGTGCCCCCCTCTCTATCAGTGTCACCCCTCTCTATCAGTGCCCCCCTCTCTATCAGTGTCACCCCTCTCTATCAGTGCCCCCCTCTCTATCAGTACCCCCTCTCTATCAGTGTCCCCCTCTCTATCAGTGCCACCCTCTCTATCAGTGCCCCCCTCTCTATCAGTGTCACCCCTCTCTATCAGTGTCACCCCTCTCTATCAGTGTCACCCCTCTCTATCAGTGTCACCCCTCTCTATCAGTGTCCCCCCTCTCTATCAGTGTCACCCCTCTCTATCAGTGTCACCCCTCTCTATCAGTGTCCCCCCTCTCTATCAGTGTCCCCCTCTCTATCAGTACCCCCCCTCTCTATCAGTGTCACCCCTCTCTATCAGTGTTCCCCTCTCTATCAGTGTTCCCCTCTCTATCAGTGTCCCCCCTCTCTATCAGTGTCCCCCCTCTCTATCAGTGTCACCCCTCTCTATCAGTGTTACCCCCCTCTGTCAGCCCGCCCACCCCCTCTCTGTCAGCCCACCCTCTCTGTCAGTGCGGCCCCTCTATCAGCTCGCCCCTCTCCTGTCAGCCCGCCCCTCTCCTGTCAGTGCGGCCCCTCTATCAGCCCGCCCCTCTCTATCAGCCCCCCCTCTCCTGTCAGCTCGCCCCTCTGTCAGTGCTGCCCCTTTCTGTCAGTACCACCCCTCTCTGTCCGCCTCTGTCAGCCACAGCAGAGTGCACCATGCCAGCCTGCCACCCACTGACCCACAGCAGGGAGCCAGGCCAGCCTCCCGCAGCAGTGTGCACTGTGCCAGCCACCCACCCACTGACCCACAGCAGGGAGCCAGGCCAGGCAGCCACCCACGGTGACCCACCCACAGCAGGGCCAAGGTGCCAGCCAGTCACCCACGGTGACCCACCCACACCAGGAAACCAGCCAGCCACAGTGACCCACCCACAGCAGAGTGCCAGCCAGCCACCCCCAGGAGCCAACCAGCCACTGTGATCATCCACAGCAGGATGCCAGCCAGCCACCAACGGTGACCCACCCACACCAGGAAGCCAGCCACCCACAGGAGCCAGCCAGCCACCCACAGGAACCAGCCACAGAGGACGCAGGAGTCAGCCACCAACAGGAGCCAGCCACAGAGGATGCAGCAGCCAGCCACAGAGGACGCAGGAGCCAGCCACAGAGGACACGGGAGCCAGCCACCAACAGGAGCCAGCCACAGAGGACGCGGGAGCCAGCCAGCCACAGAGGATGCAGGAGCCAGCCAGCCACCAACAGGAGCCAGCCACAGAGGATGCGGGAGCCAGCCAGCCACAGAGGATGCAAGAGCCAGCCACAGAGGACGCAGGAGCCAGCCACAGCTACAGTACCCAAAGTTAAGGTAAGAGGAACACTACACAGTGCCAATTTTATTTTTACTTTGTGAGATTTTGGGGCAGGGGTGAGAGTTATGGCACAAGGAGGGGGTCCCATGAGGACCAGAGTGAATGAAGTTGTTCACTGTACACTCTGTTAGAAAGAACCCCCCCCCAGGTCCCATTATACTCCTTTGAAGTCTCCAAGGGGTCATGGAGGGGGTCTCTCTCTAACAGACACTTTCTAATGGACACTGTTAGGCCCCTTTCACAATGGGGCTTTTTTAAGGCGGTACAGCGCTAAAAATAGCGCCTGTATACCGCCTGAAAAAATCCGGCCCCTTTCACTCCAGTGTGAAAGCCGGCGGGCTTTCACACTGGAGCGGTGCGCTAGCAGGACGGTCAAAAAAGTCCTGCTAGCAGCATCTTTGGAGCGGTATAGGAGCCGTGTATTCACCGCTCCTATACCGCTTCTTCCCATTGATTTGAATGGGACACCACGGTAATACCGCTACGGCAGCGCTCTGCGGGGGATATTAACCCTTTTTCGGCCGCTCGCGGGGGGTAAAACCGCTCCGCGAGCTGCCGAATACCGCAGTCAAAACGACGGTAAAGCAGCGCTAAATATATCGCTGCTTTACCGTCACCACGGCTCCCCGCCCCAGTGTGAAAGGGGCCTTAGAGAGAGACCCCCCCCCCTCCAGGTCCCATTAGACTCTGTTTTAGTCTCTAATGGGGCCTGAAAGGGACACTTTCTAACAGCAGGGAGCCAGGCCAGCCACCTGCAGCAGGGTGCACTGTGCCAGCCAGCCACCCACCCACTGACCCACAGCAGGGAGCCTGCTGGCCGCTAGCCATGGCCTGTGCGTTCTGCTGGCCTGTGGGTCCTGCTGGCCATGGCCAGCTCACAGCAGGACCCACAGTGTTGAGGGCTATTTTTAGACTACTAGGTGGGCACTGGCCTGGGGAAGGGTGAATAGGGAGTATGGGGGGGATAGATGGGATGTGGGGTTCAGCTGCAGGTGTCAGGGTCTCTCACCTCAGCGATGGCAGCTGCCTGTGCCAGCTCAGCGGGTCCCTGAGCTGATGGGAACTGGTGAGGCTGCGCTGATGGGCACTGGTGATGGTGGGCTGATTCGGTGGTTCAGTGGGCCACTTGACTGGACTTGCCCCCCAGGCCTAAGGCTGCCAGCCCTCCCCTGGATAAGATGACTATGGAGATGAGATAGGTGAGGTATGGAGTATGAGTTTAGAGATGAGATGATGATGAGATAAGATGACTATGGAGATAAGATGGATGAGTATGAAGTATGAGTATAGAGATGATGATGATGAAGAGATGAGATGACTATGGAGATGAGATGGATGAGTATGGAGTATGAGTATAGAGATGAGATGATGATGATGATGAAGAGATGAGATGACTATGGAGATGAGATAGGTGTGGTATGGAGAATTTACCAGTGCATCGAGGTTTAGTGGAACATTTTGTAACCCTCCATTTCTTTCCATGCATTTCATAAACACAGCCCGGTGACAAACATTTCTATTGAATTGCGTATCCAAGTCCTGAAATACACAAGTCGCGTGTTTCTTTTGTTACACTGGAACAACAGAAAAGTGTGAAAAACCCATTTATAAATTCCAAGGTAAGGTTGCCAGCAAAATATTATCCTTTCCTTATATAGACACAAGCGTAAGTACAAACATATATGATGCGGCATTTTTCATTCTATGTTGATGCTGTTGACGTGTTTGCTTGGAGGTGAGCTATGTGAACGTCCATAATTGTTTTTCCTCTGCACGGTAAACACACAGGCATCCTTTATCCTCATAATGTTCGAGTCAACGCCATCGTTTTCAGGTTGTGGGGTTTTCTTTTTAACTCGTACAATTTCCGTCTCATTAATCCATCGATCGATGTTGCCAGTCGGCGAGGTTACCACATAGATAAACTTGCCAACTCTCGTTGTGTTTCTTATTGGGTTCGCGACCCTGCAAAGCTTCGGCAATACTATGGGTTTCATTAAAGATAAAATCTATATTGAGCTAGATTATTCCTGGGCAGACAAGTCTTAATGGGGATTTGGGACTTCTAACAACAGCATAAAAAAAAATGCCATTAAACTGACTGTCACCAATTGCAACCATTTACCGGTGACTGCTTGGCGTCCGTGTCAAGGTCATGATCCATCGTTACTGCAAGATTGTTGTTCTTCTGGATGACAGAAGTGACTATTGTCGTGGGCAAAAGGAGTCTTTCATCCATCATTTGTCAACATGAATTAAAGAGGAACTTTCCTGTATCTGAGCACCACAAGCTGGGAACAGGATATAAATTCCTTTTTAATATTCAAAGCAAACTTCCTCATCCATCCATGTCTCAATGCTTAGTTTTTTTGGGATAAATCACTTGGAAAAACACCTCCCTAGTATTTTGAGCCGCTTTCCATCTTGAGTAAGGTCAGATGATTCATATAGCATTAACCTCCTGAAATCCATCTACCCTTAGCTCAGGCAAGCAGGCAGCAGGGTGTATATGTGATAAAACCTGCCCTGTGCTTAACTGCTTGCTGACCGCCGGCTGTCTATCGGCAGTCAGGCGGCTCACCCCTCCTGGTGGGAGGGCGTCATATGACGCCCCAGCCTTTTTGGCCCACCAGGGGGCACGCGCGCGCCGTGTTACTAATGACTCGTGCGCGTGCCCGGCGGCCGCGATTGCCCGGTAACTAGACATGTGCACAACAAAAAAAAAAAATTTATTTTCGTTTCGTTTTTTTTTTTTCGTTTCCGAAAAAAACTTCGTTTTTTTTTTTTTTTTTTTCGTTTCGTTTTTTTCGTTTTCGTTGATTCGTAACGATTCGTACATTCGTAAGTCATTGTTGTTCGTATTCGTAACGATTCGTACATTTGTAAGAGTTATTTTTCATTGATTCGTTAGTTTAATTTTCGTTCTTTCGTTTATTCGAAATTCGGACGCATTCGTAGTTATTTGTACATTCGTAACATTCGTAGATTCGTAATCGGAGCATAATTCATAATTTTATGTAATGTGTATGCTATTATTACATTTTAATAATTTACGAATCGAAAAAAAAAAAGTTACGAATCGAAAAAAAAAGTTACGAATGTACGAATTTTTTTGTTCAATCCATTCGAAGCACGTTAAGCAGCGCCATTGTAAGGGACACGGAAAATTACCAATTCAACAAAAAAAAAAGTTACGATGTACAAATTTTTTTCGTTCATTTTCGTTTTTCCTTTTTTCGTTTTTCGGATTTTCGTTGTTTGGTTTTTCGGATTTTCGTTGCTTTTCGGATTCGTTTGATTCGAACGATTCGTTAATCAGATTCTTACGATTCGAAAGATTCGTTCATTCGTACGAAAACGAACGAACGAACGAAAAAAAAAAAAAAAAAAAAAAAACTAAACGAATTGCACATGTCTACCGGTAACACAGCAGGACCGTGGATCTTTGTGTGTAAACACACAGATCCACGTCCGCTCAGGGGAGAGGAGACCGATGGTGAGTTCTCCATACAGAGAAACACCGATCGGTCTCCTCCCCTTGTCAATCCCCTCCCCCTACAGTTAGAATCACTCCCAGGGAACATGTTAACCCCTTCAGCGCCCCCTAGTGGTTAACCCCTTCCCTGCCAGTCACATTTATACAGTAATCAATGCTGTTTCATTGCACGGATCGCTGTATAAATGTGAATGGTCCCAAAAATGTGTCAAAAGTGTCCGATATGTCCGCCGCAATATCGCAGTCACGATAAAAAATCGCAGATCGCCACTATTACTAGTAAAAAAAAAATAATAATAATAAAAATGCAATAAATCTATCCTCTATTTTGTAGGCACTATAACTTTTGCGCAAACCAATCAATATAAGCTTATTGCAATTTTTTTTACCAAAAATATATAGAAAAATACGTATCGGCCTAATCTGAGGAAAAAAATTTTTTAAAAAAAAATAAAAAATGGATATTTTTTTCTATCAAAAATATAGTTTTTTTTTTTTTCAAACTTGTTGCTCTTCTTTTGTTTATAGCGCAAAAAATAAAAACCGCAGAGGTGAACAAATACCACCAAAAGAAATCTCTATTTGTGGGAAAAAAAGGACACCAATTTTGTTTTGGGAGCCACGTCGCACGACCGCGCAATTGTCATTCAAAGTGCGACAGCGCTGAAAGCTGAAAAATGGCTTGGTCAGGAAGGGGGTGGAAATGCCCTGTACTGAGATGGTTAAAGAAATGTTATAGGCAGCAGACACAAAAGGTAGTATAGCCGACCTAAATAGACAAATAAATGAATGGTGTAGCCCCCAAAATGATTAAAATACATGTAAATGTTAAACGATGAACTCATGGGTAAAACGAAAAAAAGTGTGACGAACGCAAAAATAATTTAACCACTTCAGCCCCGGAAGGATTTACCCCCTTCCTGACCAGAGCATTTTTTGCGATTCAGCACTGCTTCGCTTTAACTGACAATTGCGCGGTCGTGCGACGTTGTGCCCAAACAAGATTGACGTTTTTTTTCCCCCCACAAATAGAGTTTTCTTTTGGTGCTATTTGATCACCTCTGCGGTTTTTATTCTTTGCACTATAAACAAAAAAAGAGCGACAATTTTGAAAAAAACGCAATATTTTTTACTTTTTGCTATAATAAATATCCCCCAAAAATTTATAAAAAAAAGCAATTTTTTTCCTCAGTTTAGGCCGATACGTATTCTTCTACATATTTTTGGTAAAAACAAAAAATATATTGATTGGTTTGTGCAAAATGTATAGTGTCTACGAAATAGAGGATAGTTTTATGGCTTTTTATTATTTTTTTTTTTTTTATTAGTAATGGCGGCGATCTGTGATTTTTATCGGGACTGCGACATTATGGCGGACAAATCGGACACTTTTGACACTATTTTGGGACCATTGTCATTTATACAGCGATCAAAGATCAGTGCTATAAAAATGCATTGATTACTGTGTAAATGACACTGGCAGTGAAGGGGTTAACCACTAGGGGTGGTGAAGGGGTTAAGTGTGCCCTAGGGAGTGATTCTAACTGTGGGGGGAGAAGCTACACCTCACATGACAGCGATCACTGCTCTCGATGACAGAGAGCAATGATCACTGTCCTGTCACGAATGAACGAAGTAGGACCCTCATGGCAGGATCTCTTTTTAATATTTGGTATTATTTTCATTTTAAATTGTAGACTGTTTTTGTAACATTTTAATTTTATTTTAATCTTTAATTACATTTTAATCACATTTTAATTTTTATTACATTTAGATTTCACGTTTTAATTACATTTTTAATTTGACATGCGACTTACATTTTAATTGAATCATTTTAATTTAATGGTAATTATTTTAATAATTTAAATGAAAGCTGCAGATTTAAAAATAAAAGAATAAAATGGCTTTTTTAAATGACATTGATGTATTTAAGCAGATTTTTTATTTTATATTTAAATGTATTTTAGATTTAAATCTAAATTGAATAATTTAAGTGTCTTTAGCATATTTCTTTACATTTTAGTTCTGGTGCAGTGGTTGTTTATTTATTTTGCTTATTGCTATTGCAGAATTAGATAAGCCTCAGTCTTATAGCTCAACTGCACAGCATTTTATATATTTTAGTTTGTCTTGATATACAGATTTATTTTATTTTTTTGGTAATTTATTTATGCTTTACATGCACTCAATGGGGGTTATTTACGAAACGCAAATCCACTTTGCACTAAAAGTGCACTTGGAAGTGCAGTAGCTCTACATCTAAGGGGTAGATCTGAAATGAGGGGAAGCTCTGCTGATTTTATCATCCAATCATGTGCAAGCTAAAATTATGTTTTTTATTTTCCTTTCATGTCCCCTCGGATCTACAGCGACTTTATTTCCAAGTGCACTTGCAGTGCAAAGTGGATTTTCCATTAGTAAATAACCCCCAATATCTTGCCTGGAACTTGCTGTACCATAGAGTGCTCTTCATTTCTTTGTGACTTTTGCAGAGAAACACTTTGAAAAACTATTGGAAAATACACTCACCGGCCAACTTTATTAGGTACACCTGTTCAATTGCTTGGTAACACAATTTACTAATCAGGCAATCACATGGCAGCAAATCAATGTATTTTGGCATCTAGAAGACAACTTGCTGAAGTTCAAACCGAGCATCAGAATGGGGAAGAAAGGGGGTTTAAGTGACTTTGAATGTGGCGTGGTTGTTGGTGCCAGATGGGCTGGTCTGAGTATTTCTCGGGTTTACAGAGAATGTTCAGAAAAAGAGAAAATATCCAGTGAGCGGCAGTTGTGTGGAGGAAAATGCCTTGTTGAAGTCAGAGCTCAGAGGAGAATGGGGCAGACTGGTTCCAGATGTTAGAAAAGCAAAAATAGCTCAAATAACCACTCGTTGCAACCAAGGTATGCAGAATACCACCTCTGAACACACAACACATCGAACCTTGAAGCAGATGGGCTACAGCAGCAGAAGACCACACCGGGTGGCACTCCTGTCAGTTAAGAACAGGAAACTGAGGCTACAATTCGCACAGGATCACCAAAATTGGACAATAGAAGATTGGAAAAACGTTGCCTGGTCTGACGAGTCTCGATTTCAGTTGCAACATTCAGATGGTCGGGTCAGAATTTGGCGTAAACAACATGAAAGCATGGATCCATCCTGCCTTGTATCACCGGTTCAGGCTGGTGGGTGGTGGTGTAATGGTGCGGGGGATATTTTCTTGGCACACTTTGGGCCCCTTTGTACCAATTGAGCATCGATTAAACCCCACGGCCTACCTGAGTATTGTTGCTGCCCATCTCCATCCCTTTATGACTACAGTGTCCCCATCTTCTGATGGCTCCTTCCAGCAGGATAATGCACCATGTCACAAAGCTCCAATCATCTCAACACTGGGCAATGAGGTCACTGTACTCCAATGGCCTCCACACTCACCAGATCTCAATCCAATAGAGACACTCACCAGATCTCATCCAATAGAGCTCCACACTCACCAGATCTCAATCCAATAGAGACACTCACCAGATCTCAATCCAATAGAGAGCCTTTGGGATGTGGTGGAGATTCGCATCATGGATGAGCAGCCGAAAAATCTGCAGCAACTGCGTGATGCCATCCTGACACTATGGATCAAAATCTCTGCATTATGTTTCCAACACCTTGTTAAATCTATGCCACGAAGAATGAAGGCAGTTCTGAAGGCAAAAGGGGTCCAACCCGATACCAACAAGGTGTACCTAATAAAGTGGCCAGTGAGTGTATGTTCATGGCTGAAAAAAAAAAAAAAGGGACAAAATGTAAATACAGGGGGTCCCCGAGTTACAAACTCGTTAGGGACTACCCGCCTGTTCTTATGTCGGAATCAGGGCCGATCCTTCCCGGGGTGCAGCGGGTGCCCGGCACCCCAGCGCTGTATTTTAATTTAGAAGAGGGGCGCCGCCGCGCCGGCCGACGCTAAGCGCACTGGCTTGCTAGAAGCCAGTGACGCCAGTGAGAGACCGCGGCCGCCCCTGCATTCAGAGCGCGCCGCGGCCTCCCCAGGATCCACTGCGCGCCGCGGCCTCCCCAGGATCCATTGCGCGCCGCCTCTGCGGCTAGTGTACAAGCTCCGCCCCCACCGCTGCAATGTTCTTCAGGCAGCGTGGCTCAGAGGGGGCGGACGAGTGAACAGAGCGCTGAAGACTGGGGAGAGGAGACGAGACGAGACGAGTGAGTGACCCACTGCACCGGACCAGGAACTGGAAGTAAGTGTGCCCATCAAGCGCCCACTGTGTCCATTAAAAGCTGCCACTGTGCCCACTAAAATGCCCACTGTGCCCATCAAGCGCCCACTGTGCCCAACCAAAGCTGCCACTGTGCCCATAAAACGCCCACTGTGCCCATCAAACGCCCACTGTGCCCATCAAACGCCCACCATGCCCATCAAAAGCTGCCTCTGCCCATGAAATGCCCACTGTGCCCATCAAACGCCCACCATGCCCATCAAAAGCTGCCTCTGCCCATGAAACGCCCACTGTGCCCATCAAAATCTGCTACTGTGCCCATCAAACGCCGCCAGTGTGCCCATCAAACGCCGCCAGTGTGTCCATCAAACGCCGCCACTGTGCCCATCAAACGCCGCCAGTGTGCCCATCAAACGCCGCCACTGTGCCCATCAAACGCAGCCACCGTGCCCATCAAAAGCTGCCACCGTGCCCTTCCAAAGCTGCCACTGTGCCCAAACGCCCACTGTGCCCATCAATCGCCCACTGTGCCCATCAATCGCCCACTGTGCCCATCAAAAGCTGCCTCTGTGCCCATCAAAAGCTGCCACTGTGCCCATCAAATGCTGTCACTGTGCCCATCAAACGCCGCCACTGTGCCCATCAAACGCCGCCACTGTGCCCATCAAACGCAGCCACTGCGCCCATCAAAAGCTGCCACTGTGCCCATCAAACACAGCCACTGTGCCCATCAAATGCAGCCACCATGCCCATCAAACGCCCACCATGCCCATCAAAAGCAGCCACTGTGCCCATCAAAAGCAGCCACTGTGCCCATCAAACGCCCACCATGCCCATCAAAAGCAGCCACTGTGCCCATCAAAAGCAGCCACTGTGCCCATCAAAAGCAGCCACTGTGCCCATCAAACGCTGCCACTGTGCCCATCAAAACGCTGCCACTGTGCCCATCAAACGCAGCCACTGTGCCCATCAAATGTAGCCACTGTGCCCATCAAATGTAGCCACTGTGCCCATCAAACGCTGCCACTGTGCCCATCAAACGCTGCCACTGTGCCCATCAAATGCAGCCACTGTGCCCCATCAAATGCAGCCACTGTGCCCATCAAATGCAGCCACTGTGCCATCAAACGCTGCCACTGTGCCCATCAAAATGCAGCCACTGTGCCATCAAACGCTGCCACTGTGCCCATCAAACGAAGGGGGGGTTGAGCAGACGGGGAGGGGGTAATTGTGCAGACTGGGGAAGGGGGGATTGTTCAGACTGGGGGGGGGGGGTAATTGTACAGACTGGGGGAAGGGGGGATTGTGCAGACTAGGGGAGGGGGGTAATTGTGCAGACTGGGGGGGAGGTGGGCTTGTGCAGACTAGGGGTATGGGGGATTGGGCAGACGGGGGTAAGGGGGATTGAACAGACTAGAGGGAGTTGTGCAGAATGGGAGGGGGTGGAGAACTGAGAGTAGCACACGCAGAGGAAACTCCCAGAGTCTTGGAGGCAGGCAGAGGCAGGGCACACCAGGGAGTCATGACGCACGTGACTGGCTCAAGTTGTGGGGCTAGATGCTGGTTTGCAACAACTTGATCCCAGGACCAGGAGCATCAGCCCCCCAGGAGGCCATGCAAGGACTTGCTGAGCTGAGATGAGAGACCCTGACACAGCTGACCCCCCCACATCAGGCTGCATTGATGGGCACTGCTGAGGCGGCACTGATGGTCACTGATGAGGCTAAGCGTATGGGCACTGGTGAGCCTGCATTGATGGGCACTGATCGGGCAGTCTCCCACCATTTCTTGTATCATGTCTGCAGTCTCTGACCATCTCTTGTATCCTGCCTGCAGTCTTTGAAAATCTCCTGTAGTGTGTTTGCAGTCTCTGACAATTTCTTGTATCATGTCTGAAGTCTCTGACCATCTCCTGTAGTATTTCTGCAGTCTCTGATCATCTCTTGTACTATTTCTGCAGTCTCTGGCCATTTCTTGTATTATATCTGCAGCCTCTGACCATCTTCTGTAGTATGTCTGCCGTCTCTGACCAGCTCTTGTATCATGTCTGCAGTCTCTGACCAGCTCTTGTATCATGTCTGCAGTCTCTGACCAGCTCTTGTATCATGTCTGCAGTCTCTGACCAGCTCTTGTATCATGTCTGCAGTCTCTGACCAGCTCTTGTATTATGAAAATAGATGCATGAATTAGAGCGGCTCTATCAATTTGGGACTATTTAGCTTTGAATAGAACTCATCCAGATTATATTGTTGAATTTATTTGTTTATGAGTGTTTTTGCACAAAAATAATTTTCTTATCAAAAGAATAATTCACTTATCCTAATACTAGTCTGTTTCCCTGCGATTTCTGGTGAATCGCATGTAATCTATACATTCACGTTTTACTAGTTTTTATTTGTAAATTGCCTCTCTTGCGTTCAGGAGAGTTTTTTCACAGATTTATTTACCACACGGATTAGGGTCTGGTAATACATTTACATTTTGGTATGTTCACATGATCATCCTGTTGATATATCTACACCTTTTTAGGTTTTAATCATTTACTTTTAGAGATTGTCACTATTTGTCATGTCATTTGACATGCTCTAATATTCAAATTCACTGGAAAAGTGTCTTTTCATTATTTTCTGCCACACACGGTCTGCTTGCAGGATTAGATTGCCTGCACAGCTTCATGTGAAGCAGGGACATCTAATTTTATAAGCGCTGCACTATCTATTTTCATTTCTTCCATACAATTGTGTCTAATTGTTGTGCCAGCAGCTAATACTAGGCTGGTTTGGCGCAGTATTTCTCCTTATTTTTTATCTCTTGTATTATGTCTGCAGTCTCTGACCATCTTTTGTAGTATGTCTGCAGTCTCTGACCATCTTATGTATCATGCCTGCAGTCTCTGACCCTCTCCTGCATCATGTCTGCAGTCTCTGACCCTCTCCTGCATCATGTCTGCAGTCTCTGACCCTCTCCTGCATCATGTCTGCAGTCTCTGACCCTCTCCTGCATCATGTCTGCAGTCTCTGACCATCTTTTGAAGTAAGTCTGCAGTCTCTGACCATTTCTTGTATCATGTCTGCAGTCTCTGACCATTTCTTGTACTATGTCTGCAGTCTCTGACCATTTCTTGTATCATGTCTGCAGTCTCTGACCATTTCTTGTATCATGTTTGCAGTCTCTGACCATTTCTTGTATCATGTTTGCAGTCTCTGACCATTTCTTGTATCATGTTTGCAGTCTCTGACCATCTTTTGAAGTAAGTCTGCAGTCCCTGACCATCTGTTGTACTATGTCTGCAGTCTCTGACCATCTCTTGTACTATGTCTGCAGTCTCTGACCATCTCTTGTACTATGTCTGCTGTCTCTGACCATCACTTGTATTATGTCTGCAGTCTCTGACCATCACTTGTATTATGTCTGCAGTCTGACCATTTCTTGTATCATGTTAGCAGTCTCTGACCATCTCGTTCTCTTTATTGTTAAGAGATCATGGGAGGATACCAGGTTAACAAAGCCTCCTTAGGGGAGCATATCTGTGTTTAAGTTGTTGCCATAGAAACATTTGCAAAAGGGGAGGGGTTAGTAAGATGACCACGCCCACGTGGGGGCGCCCAAAATATTTCTGCACCCAGGCGTCTGTGACCCTAGGATCGGCCCTGGTCGGAATTGTTCGTAAGTCGGCCGCGCATGCACAGACCGACAATTACGGACAATTACGGACATTTTCGGACATTTCCAATGTTCCGTCTAATGCCGTTCTGCGCATGCGCGGCAAATTACGGACATTTCCGAAGTTTTCCGGCATTTTCCGAGCCTCCGAATGGGCGCGCATGCGCAGAATGTCCGGAACACGGCGGAAAATGGCGGAGGGTCCCTGCAGCGCCCGGTTCGTAAGTAGGGGATGTTCGTAGGTCGGGCGTTCGTAAGTCGGGGACCCCCTGTATGTGCATTATCAACTAAAGAATCCTTAAGTATAAAATCAGTAGTACTTAAGGCATAACCCCAAACCATGAGTAACCAATCTGTAGACATGAGGTGGGCTCATACTAGTGGGGTCACACTAATGCCGCGTACACACGATCGGGATTTTCGTCGGAAAAAGCTCAGACGGAATTTCGTTCAAACTGTCTTGCCTACACACGGTCACACCAAATTCCAGCAGTCAATAACACAGCGACATACAACACGTTCGACGGCACTATAAAAGGGGAGTTGAATGCTTCTGAGCATGCGTTGAATTGTTTCCGAGCATGCGTCGGAATTTTACGTGTCGGAATTGCATACACACGATCGGAAAATCCGATAGAAAGGTTTTCCGCCTGAAAAATTAAGTCTGTCGGAAATGCCGACATAAAAAGACCGATGGGCATACACACGGTCGGAAAATCCGATGAAAAGCTCCTGTCGGAAATTCCGGCCGTGTGTACGCTGCATCAGGCTATCAAGATGAGCATCAGTAGTCCAGGAAAAAGCTTGAGCCTATCACGTGAGCAAACAGTGGATTCAAAAACAATTATTGTTATAGTATGAAGTATCTGAAAAGTTCAGCAGGGGACAAGACAGAGACTTGATAATGTGAGGAAATGTTTAGCAAGCTAGGTACTCCAGGCAGGCAGATGTAAGTACGAGTTAGTTTTGAAGGACCCTCCGAAAAAAAAAAAAAAATTAATTGAAGCAGTGGTTTAAAAGAATAGATCTGAAATAATAATCTATTTAGGAAGACAAACTCTTTATTAGACCAAGCGTAATGTGTTTAGTGACCCAGTGGTCTAGTCTTTAGATCAAGGTTTCTCAACCAGGGTTCCATGGAACCATAGTGTTCCCTCA
This sequence comes from Lithobates sylvaticus, assembly GCA_028564925.1. Lineage (NCBI taxonomy): Eukaryota > Metazoa > Chordata > Amphibia > Anura > Ranidae > Lithobates > Lithobates sylvaticus. The sequence goes on from CM053030.1 coordinate 514,440,034, forward strand.
GAGGTTGCTAGGGGTTCCTTGAGCAAAGAGCAATTTCTGCCCCTCAGTTAAGTTCCCACTGACACCATTGATATTTTTAGCCATCTGTAAAGGGGGTAATTCTTCCCAATAACCACAAGTATAAGGAACATTCTTCTCACTGTCTGTCACACTAATGTATCACGAGTTGTAGATATATAATTTTTATCAGGGGTTCCTTGAGACCAGAAAGGTATTTCAAGGGTTCCTCTGTGTTGAAAAGGTTAACCGCTTCCCGACTGGCGCACGACGATGTACGTCGGCAGAATGGCACGGACAGGCATAAGGGCATACAGTCGGGACCTTTGTGAGTCCGATTGCGGGTCCCGCGAAGTCGATCACCGCGGGGATACCCGCGATTGTCTCACGGGGAGATGCTGAAGTAAACAAGCATCTCCCCGTTCTGCCTAGCAACAAGTGACACTGATCTCTGCTCCCAGTGACTGTCACACACAGCCACGCCCCCCCACAGTTAGCAACACGCCCCTAGGACACACTTAACCCCTACACGGCCACCTTCTGGTTAACCCCTTCACTGCCAGTGTCATTTACACAGGAATCAGTGCATTTGTATAGCACTGATTGCTGAATAAATGACAGTGGGTCCCAAAAATGTGTCAAAAATGTCCGATGTGTCCGCCATAATGTCGCAGTCACTATAAAAATCGCAGATCGCCGCCATTACTAGTAAAAAAAAAAAAAATATTAATAAAAATGCTATAAAACTATCCCCTATTTTGTAAACGCTATAACTTTTGTGCAAACCAATCAATAATCGCTAATAAAAATATGTAGAAGAATACGTATCGGCCTAAACTGAGGAAAAAACTTATTTTTTATATATATTTTGGGGGATATTTATTATAGCAAAAAGTAAAAAATAATGTGTTTTTTTTTCAAAATTGTCGCTCTTTTTTTGTTTATAGCGCAAATTATAAAAACCGCAGGGGTGATCAAATACCACCAAAAGAAAGCTCTATTTGTGGGAAAAAAAGGGCGTCAATCTTGTTTGGGAGCCACGTCGCACGACCGCACAATTGTCAGTTAAAGCGACGCAGTGCCGAATCGCAAAAAGTGCTCTGGTCTTAAGCCAGCAAAATGGTCCGGTCTGAAAGTGATTGAGAAAGGCTGCTTTAGATTATAATTTGCATTTGAGCCAGTTGGGAGTACAACGCATTTTAGCCTCTTGACATTCTTCCACTGTTGGTGGTGAGGACAGAGTGCCCTACACCTTTTCTCTCCAGCAGGTATAGCTAATGCCCCATGTCCAAACATTTTAGAGAATTTTCTTCGATGGCAGTCATAAAGATGTAATATTCCACATGCGTATAGGGCAATTATAACATATCTGTGCATCAAAATGGCCTCCGAAAGTCTAAAGGGGGCAATACCAAAGTTTAATGTTTCCATGTTGTATTTACTGTACTTTTGGTCTTTAAATTTGTCTTCCTCCTTTTTTTGTTAAATATTATATTTTTAATATAGAAAATATAAAAAAAAATTAAAACAATTGCAAATGTGAATTGAATGTTCTTCCGTTGCTATCAAGGAGTAAATCCACCACCACAACTATAAGGAGCAATGGTGCAGGGGCAATTTAGTGGGGTCCTACCTCTACTTTTATTTTGAGGTGTTAAAACATATTTAAATTAGGTTTTTGTGTTGGTTAGCTGGAAGGTGTGCTGGGGAATTTTATATATTGACTTGTTCATGTGCACCTTTCTTTTTAGCTTCTCTTTGCATCTTAAATACCTTACCTTATTTTTTTATTGCATCATAGTGTAAATATGAGATATGAGGTCTTTTTGACCCCAGATCTCATATTTAAGAGGTCCTGTCATGTTTTTTTCTATTACAAGGGATATTTACATTCCTTGTTATAGGAATAAAAGTGACACCATTTTTTTTTTTTTTTTTAAAAGAACAGTGTGAAAAAAAAAAAAAGTAAAATAAATAAAGAAATTTTTTTTTAACTCGCCCGGTCCCGCCAAGCTTGCATGCAGAATCGAACACATACGTGAGTAGCGCCCGAACATGAAAACGGTGTTCAAACCACACATGTGAGGTATCACCGCGATCGTTAGAGCGAGAGCAATAATTCTATCCCTAGACCTCCTCTGTAACTCAAAACATGCAACCTGTAGATTGTTTTAAACATTTTTAAGGGTAAAAGTTTGTTGCCATTCCACGAGCGGGCGCAATTTTGAAGCGTGACATGTTGGATATCAATTTACTCGGCGTAACATTATCTTTCACAATATAAAAAAGAAAAATTGGGCTAACTTCACTGTTGTCTTATTAAAAAGTGTATTTTTTTTTTCAAAAAAAAGTGCGCTTATAAGACCGCTGCGCAAATACGGTGTGACAGACAAGTTTTGCAACGACCGCCATTTTATTCTCTAGGGTGTTAGAGAAAAAAAATATATATAATGTTTGGGGGTTCTAAATAATTTTCTAGCAAAAAAAATAAAAAATTTTAATTTGTAAACACAAAATCTCAAAACGAGTCTCTGTCCATAAGTGGTTAAAGTGGTGTTTCCCCCCCCCCCCCCCCAAAAAAAAAAAAAAAAAAATTGCTTAAAAATCACAAAAATATAAAAAAAAAAATTATTGGAAAAAAAATAAATTTAACTCACCTCTAAATGCCTGTTGCTAGGGGGTCCCTCGTAGTCTGCCTCCTTCAGTGCCCGGGCACTGACATCACTTCCCTCGGCGCAGTCAGTCATCTGGGACACGTGACAGGTCCCAGATGACTGTGCGGCGTATCACGGCGTGTGCGGCGCCGATCGTGCAAGCGCAGTGGGTGCCCGGCTGTGAAGCCACAGCCGAGTGCGTACAGTAAGAATGCCGGTGCCGCGAGCAGAGTGGGGAACGAGGGGGGGCCTCGTTCCCCTCCATCGCTGGACCCTTATTAAAAGTCAGCAGCTGCAGTATTTGTGGCTGCTGACTTTTAAAAACATTTTTTTTAAGGGGCACCCCACTTTAAGCTATGAAAACAAAAGTATTTTTTCAATAGAATGGCTAAGAATAGACAGGTAAACATGAAAAAGAAGCCCAGCTCCCCCGTTAAATGGAAAAAAGAAAGAAAGAGAAAAAGAAAGAAAGAAAACGAAAGAAAAAGAGAGAGAGAGAAAGAGAGACTAGAAAATATATAGAAAATAGAAAAAAAAAATAAAAAAGAAAGAAAGAGAGAGAGAACGAGAAAGAAAATAGAAAATATATAGAAAATAGAGAAAGAAATAGAAAAAGAAAGTCTAGATATTCTCAAACTGACCTCTTTTTGCACTTTGTCCATGAGTAGCTCACACAAAATTATTTTAAACTGCTACTGAAACATTTAATGGAAACTCCAATGGCATGAAATAACTGATAAGGTGAAAGGTTGTGTGAAAGAGAGAAAATTGAAACTTTGATAAGTGCCCACAAGTTAATTGGATTTATATAAAGGAATATTATGACAGTAACTAATATAGTGCACACGTGTTCTTCCAACGACTGACATAAAATCTATATCCAAACAGATTGTCCTAAGAAGGATCGAAAGTCCTACACATTTTCTGTTGCCCATTGCACTACCCTTCATTGCCGTACACACCCCGAGTTTATTTTCTCTCTTACTGTAAACGAAGATGTCTCCTTCAAAAAAAATTATTCTGTGGAAAGTCCAGTCCACCTATCTTTACACAATCCAGGATTCTGGGATATCGCATCAGTGTCCTAAGTCATCATTATGAATGCACTGTATTTTGTTTATATTTTAATTACTTTTATGTTAAAAATAATTGAAAAAAATATTTACTACCAAAAATACAGCAAAAGCAGACTCTTTTTACAACGAAATCTCTGTAGGGCCATGAATAGATAAGGCAGGAGGTAAGAGGGAGAGGAAGGAGTCACTCCCCTGACTCATTTAGATTTATCTTCATTTTAGTTTTCGCTCAAATAACTGTTTTTTTTTTTCCTAAGAGGGAAAGTAAATGACAGGGAAAGGGAAAAATAGGAAAAGGAAAGGAAAAGTAAGGGAAGGGGGAAAAAGGAAAATTAGGAAAAGGAAGGGAAATGAAAGGAAAAGGAAAGAGAGGGAAAGGCAAGAAAAATAAAAAAGGAGAAAGGTGAAAGGAAAGGAGAAATAGGAAAAGTAAGGGAAGGGAAAGGAAAAATAGGAAAAGGAAGGGGAAGGGACAGGAAAGGAAAGGGAAAGGATAAGAAAGTAAAGAAAAGGGATAGGAAAGGAAAAATGAAAGAAAAGGAAAGGAAAGGGGAAAGGAGAAAGGAAGGTAAAAAGGAAAGGCAAGAAAAACAAAGAAGGAGAAAGCAGAAGGGGGAAAGAAAAGGAGAAATAGGAAAAGTAAGGGAAGGGAAAGGAAAAATAGGAAAAGGAAGGTAAGGGAAGGGACAGGAAAGGAAAGGAAGGGAAAGGAAAAGGGAAAGAATAAGAAAGGAAAGGAAAGGGATAGGAAAGGAAAAAGGAAAGAAAAGGAAAGGAAAAGGGAAAGGAAAAAGGAAGGGGAAAAAAGAAAAGGCAAGAAAAATAAAAAAGGAGAAAGCAGAAAGGAGAAAGGAAAGGAAACGAGAAATAAGAAAAGTAAGGGAAGGGAAAGGAAAAATAGGAAAAGGAAGGGAAGGGACAGGAAAGGAAAGGAAAGGAAAAGGGAAAGGATAGGAAAGGAAACTGGAAAGGAAAGGAAAAAGGAAAGGCAAGGAAAAGAAAAAAGGGAAAGAAAGGAAAAGGAGAGGTAAGGAAAGGAAAGGAAAGGGAAAATGGGAAAAAGAGGGAAAGGGAAGGGAAAGGATTGGTAAGGAAAAAGGAAAGGAAAAGGGAAAGGGGAAAGGAAAAAGGATAGAAAATGAAAGGCAAGGAAAAAGAAAAAAGAAAAAAAGCAAAGGAGAGGGACAAAGAAGTTAAGAGAGAAGATGAAGCACTTTTTCTTCCGCTGAAACAAACAATGGGACACTCTGCCTCCCCCAACACCAAAGATGGGGCATTGTTTATTCCAACTGATGCCAGGACATTTTCTACTCCCGCTGGCCACAGTTTGCCCCATTAAACTCTGAAGGACAGTAAACAAACCAAATTATATGTCAGCAGCTACAATTATTGACACACAGCTACTTACTAGTGTATGGAGTCCAATGATGTCCCTGCAGCTGATTCTTTGCCAGGCTTTGGATCCCCAGTGCTGCCATCTTGGATTTGGGAGCCAGCTGTGACTTTCTGATATCTCACAACACGCATGCGTGAGACACAGCAGTGCATTAACCTCCCTGGCGGTATGATTCTGGCTGGAATTTTGTGCTGAAAGCGGTACAATTATTTTGCATGGAAATTTGGCGTTTTTATATTGTAGGCATGCAATTCTTATGAATAACTCACTTAAATCTGTCCGAACCAGAGTCTAGTAGACATCCCGGGTATGATAAAGTTTGAAACACAAAATAATAAATTATAATCTAATAAAAATATATATAAAAATGATTCAATAATGTAATCAAATCAAAAACACTGAAATTTGCTCAGTTGCAGAATAGTCGCTGTCATTAAATTTATTGTTTGATGATAAATTGTGATTCTAATTTATTATCGCTGTTTTCTAGCTGGTCTAAAACCACTTTTGACATAAAGGGACACTTTTTGGTTGCTATGGACAATCTCCAGTTTCCAGGCAGAAAAAAAATCTTTTTATTATATAAAATGACATGCAGGGCACTGGGCAGACCACTAGGGACAAAGGGGATGTGTATTATTTGTATACAGTACTGTAATCTGTAAGATTACAGTACTGTATGTGTGTTGTGTTTTTAAACTTTTTTAAATTTGGCGCCGATCTCCTCTCCTGTGCGCCGTAACGTCGCAGGGAACGGAGATCAGGGGCACTCGGCACTGTGTGAATCGAGCGAGCGGACGGGGAGACATCGCAGGATCCAGGGGACAAGGTAAGTAACTTCTCCCTGTATCCTGCATGCAAGCCCGAGTCTGGCTCGGGGTTACCGCTCCCAGCAGAAAAAACTGGACCCGAGCCAGACTCGGGGTTACCGCTAGGGAGGTTAAAGAGGAACTTCAGTCTACTCACATAATTTGTAATAAAAACATCTTTGCCATCCTGAAGCTTCCCTCCAACCGCTTTGCATATTATTTCATATATACTGTGATTTTGTACTTGCTGCACTCCACTGAGTCTGGCTGCAGCCATTTTAACTGTGGGTAGCTGAAGCTGCTGCCTGTTCACTTCCTGGATTTACACAGACACACAGAGGCACACCTCCAGCTCTGCAGCTCTCATTGGCCCTCTTATGACTCACCCCCTCTGCCTTCCTGGCAAACTCTCACGAGAGTGAGAGAGAGAGAGAAAGCTGTGCCGCTTTCAGGCTCTTGCAGCCTCATGTGATGTGTCCCAGGGGGCTGCGGGTGGGTGCTGTCATCATTGCCTAGGCTAGGATTGAGGAAGTGGGAGTAAGTACCTGTCAAAAAAAGGTTCCCACTTCCCAAAAAAATAAAAAATAAATGCTGCATAGCAGTTAGAGAATAGGGGAGGAGGAGGAGAAGAAGCAGTATTTAGATTTATGGATAAAGGTTCGCTTTAACCGCTTCCCGACCGGCACACGACGATGTACGTCAGCAGAATGGCACAGACAGGCATCTGGGCTTACAGGTAAGTCCCTTTAAATTTTTCGCCGTGCCATCACGTTCGCGCGCGTCGGTCGGGACCTCCGTGAGTCGGATCGCGGGTCCCGCCGACTCGATCGCCGCGGGGATACCCGCGATCGTCTCACAGGGAGGAAGAACGGGGAGATTCTAAAGTAAACAAGCATCTCCCCGTTCTGCCTAGCAACAGTGTCACTGATCTCTGCTCCCTGTGATTGGAGCAGAGATCAGTGATGTGTAAAACACAGCCATGCCCCCCCCCCCACAGTTAGCAACACGCCCCTAGGACACACTTAACAGCTACACTGCCAACTCCTGGTTAACCTCTTCACTGCCAGTGTTATTTACACAGAAATCAGTGCATTTAAATAGCACTGATTGCTGTATAAATGACAATGGTCCCAAAAATGTGTCAAAAATGTCCGATGTGTCCGCCATAATGTCGCAGTCACAATAAAAATTGCTGATTGCCGCCATTACTAGTAAAAAAAAAAATTATTACTAAAAATGCTATAAAACTATCCCCTATTTTGTAAACACTATAACGTTTGCGCAAACCAATCAATAAATGATTATTGAGATTTTTTTTTACCAAAAATATGTAGAAGAATATGTATCGGCCTAAACTGAGAAAAAAATTGTTTTTTTTATACATTTTTGGGGGATATTTATTATAGCAAAAAGTTAAAAAATAATGTTTTTTTCAAAATTGTTGCTCTTTTTTGTTTATAGCGCAAAAAATGAAAACCGCAGAGGCGATCAAATACCACCAAAAGAAAGCTCTATTTGTGGGAAAAAAAAGACGCCAAGTTTGTTTGGGAGCCACGTCGCACGACTGCGCAATTGTCAGTTAAAGCGACGCAGTGCCGAATCGCAAAAAGTGGTCTGGTCTTTGGCCAGCAAAATGGTCCGGTCTGAAAGTGGTTAACATTGTGAAAAAACGATGGTTCTTTTCAGGTTTGTAGAGGCTAATTTTAGCTCCTACTGTGTGAAAAAGACGTGACCTGAGATGAGAGTCACTGCTGTTTCCAAGTAATGGGTGTGTTACGTTTTATCCTAACACTCAGGTAAACGTATTCCGACAACTTTTTTTGTTTTTCTAAATCACAGCCATGACCGCCGCGCCTCATTTCCGAAAAGTCACAAATTCCCTTTCACTGGCGGATGAAAAGTACACAAGAAAGTGTAACATGAAACAAGGTAATGTGCAATACGCCTATTGTGGGAGAGATTTCATGCTTGTAGTCATAGAGGTTCTACAAACCTAACACAGTTTCAGCGACATACTATAAATAATGAGCAAGAAATAAAGTGGAACTCAATTCTGGTTAAAAAAAAAATTCAAGTATCTATTCTTAAAGCGGTACTAAACTCTTAACCACTTCAGCCCCCGGACCATTTGGCTGGCCAAAGACCAGAGCGCTTTCTGCGATTGGGCACTGCGTCGCTTTAACTGACAATTGCGCGGTCGTGCGACGTGGCTCCCAAACAAAATTGATGTCCTTTTTCCTCCACAAATAGAGCTTTCTTTTGGTGGTATTTGATCACCTCTACGGTTTTTATTTTTTGCGCTATAAACAAAAAAATAGCGACAATTTTTTTTTTTCCCTCAGTTTAGGCCGATACGTATTCTTCTACATATTTTTGGTTAAAAAAAAATATTGCAATAAGCGTTTATTGATTGGTTTGCACCAAACGTTATAGCGTCTACAAAATAGGGGATAGTTTTATGGCATTTTTATTAAAAAAAAATTTTTACTAGTAATGGCGGCGAGCAGCGATTTTTATTGTGACGGCGACATTATGGCGGACAGATCGGACACTTTTGGCACTTTTTTGGGACCATTCACATTTATACAGCAATCAGTGCGATTAAAAATGCATTGATTACTGTGTAAATGTGACTGGCAGCGAAGGGGTTAACCACTAGGTGGCACTGTAGGGGTTAAGTGTGCCCTAGGGAGTGATTCTAACTGTCTTGATTACAGGGAGCTGTGATCCGTGACAGTGTCATTAGGCAGAACAGGGAAATGCTTGTTTACATTAGCATTTCCCAGTTCTTCCTCTCCGTGAGACGCTCGAGGGTATCCCCACGGACATCGAGAGTCCGCGGGACCCGCGATCACACTCACGGAGCTCGCAGTGGCACGCACGCGATGGCACGTGGCAAATTCAAAGGGACGTACAGGTATGCCCATTTGCACAGCTGTGTCATTCTGTCGACGTATATCTACATGCGGTGGTCGGCAAGCGGTTTCTTCCTGCAAGGCAATATTATAATGTGCTAGTGTGCACCGCATACTAGCACATTATGAGAGACTTAACTTGAAACTAAGCCCTCCAGGGGCGTACTGTCACTGCAGCAGAGGCTTCCATCCTCACCCGATCTTGCTTCCGGGGTTCCGGCTGCTCTTCGCTGTATATATACAGCAGGTAAAATAAGTATTGAACACTTCACCACTTTTCTAGGTAAATATATTTCTAAAGGTGTTATTGACATGAATGTTTCACCACATGTCGGTAACAACCCATACAATCCATACATACAAAAGAAACCATAACAAATACGTTCGGAAATTAAGTTATGTGTAATAAAAATGGAATGACACAGGGAAAACGTGTTGAACACATGAAGAAAGGGAGGTACAAAAAGGCAGGGAAAGCCAAGACACCAGCTGAAATCTATCAGTAATTAGAAAGCAATCCTGCCCCTTGTCAGTGCAAATGAATATCAGCTGGTTCAGTCTCAACTGATGGCCTATAAAAAAAGGTGTCTCATTACCAAGGTGTCACTCGAGAAACGTCTCTGATGGGTTAAAGCAAAGGGCTCTCTCAAGACCTTTGCAACCTTATTGTTGCAAAACATACTGATGGGCATTGGTTACAGAAGGATTTCCAAACTTATGAATGTTCCAGTGAGCACTGTTGGGGCCATAAATCGGAAGTGGAAAGAACATAATTTCACCATAAACTGGCCATGACCAGGTGCTCCTCGCAAGATTTCTGACAGAGGAGTGAAAAGAGTTATCAGAAGAGATGTCCAGGAGCCAAGGACCACATCTGGAGAGTTTCAGAAAGACCTGGAATTACCAGGTACAACTGTTTCAAAGAAAATAATAAGTAATGCACTCCCGGCCATGGCCTGTATGCACGCTCACCATGGAAGACTCCATTGCTGAAGAAAAAGCATGTTGAAGCTCGTTTAAAGTTTGCTGCACAACATTTAGACAAGCCTGTGAAATACGGGGGGAATATAGTCTGGTCCGATGAGACCGAAATTGAACTATTTGAATGTCACAATACACACCATGTTTGGAGGTCACATGGCACATCACCCCAAAATCACACCCCATACCAACAGTGAGGTTTGGAGGAGGGAACATCATGGTGTGGGTGGGGCTGTTTTTCAGCATACGGTACTGGCAAACTTCATATCATTGAAGGAAGGATGAATGGAAAAATGTACCAAGACATTCTAGATAAAAATCTGCTGCCATCTACCAGGATGATGAAGATGAAAACGAGGGGCGGGCATTTCAGGAAGACAATGATCCCAAACACAAAGCCACGGAAACTCTCCATTGGTTTCAAAGAAAGAAAATAAAGCTGCTAGAATGGGCGAGCCAATCACCTGACTTGAACCAATAGAAAATCTATGGAAAGAACTAAAGATCAGAGTTCATAGAAGAGGCCCACGGAACCTTCAAGGTTTGAGAACTGTTTGTGTGGAAGAATGGGCCAAAATCACACCCGAGCCACGCATGCGACTCGTTACCAACAAAGGATTTTGTACGAAGTATTAAATACATTTCAGTTAGTGTGTTCAATACTTTTTCCCTGTGTCCTTCCATTTTATTACACGGAACTTAATTTCTGAACTTATCTGTCTTGGTGTCTTTGTATGTATGGATTGTATGGGTTGTTACCGACATGTGGTGAAAATGTCATGCCAATAGCACCTTTAGATATATATTTACCTAGAAAAATGGTGATGTGCTCAATACTTATGTTACCTGCTGTATACTGTATATACACACAGTAACATACAATATATATATATATATATATATATATATATATATATATATATATATATACAGTATCTCACAAAAGTAAGTACACCCCTCACATTTTTGTAAATATTTTCTTCTATCTTTTCATGTGACAACACTGAAGAAATTACACTTTGCTACAATGTAAAGTAGTGAGTGTACAGCTTGTATAACAGTGTAAATTTGCCGTCCCCTCAAAATAACTCAACACACAGCCATTAATGTCTAAACCTCTGGCAACAAAAGTGAGTACACCCCTAAGTGAAAATGTCCAAATTGGGCCCAATTAGCCATTTTCCCTCCCCCGGTGTCATGTGACTCGTTAGTGTTACAAGGTCTCAGGTGTGAATGGGGAGCAGTTGCGTTAAATTTGGTGTTATCGCTCTCACTCTCTCATACTGGTCACTGGAAGTTCAACATGGCACCTCATGGCAAAGAACTTTTGATTTGAGGATTTGAAAAAAAGAATTGTTGCTCTACATAAAGATGGCCTAAGCTATAAGAAGATTGCCAAGACCATGAAACTGAGCTGCAGCACGGTGGCCAGAACCATAAGGCAGGTTAACAGGTTCCACTCAGAACAGGCCTCGCCATGGTCGACCAAAGAAGTTGAGGTCACGTGCTCAGAATCATATCCAAAGGTTGTCTTTGGGAAATAGACGTATGAGTGCTGCCAGCATTGCTGCAGAGGTTGTAGGGGTGGAGGATCAGCCTGTCAGTGCTCAGACCATACGCCGCTCACTGCATCAAATTGGCCTGCATGGCTGTCATTCCAGAAGGAAGCCTCTTCTAAAGATGATGCACAAGAAAGCTCGCAAACAGTTTGCTGAAGACAAGCAGACTAAGGACATGGATTACTGGAATCATGTCCTGTGGTCTGATGAGACCAAGATAAACTTATTTGGTTCAGATGGTGACAAGCGTGTGTGGCGGCAACCAGGTGAGGAGTACAAAGACAAGTGTGTCTTGCCTACAGTCAAGCATGGTGGTGGGAGTGTCATGGTCTGGGGCTGCATGAGTGCTGCCAGCACTGGGGAGCTACAGATCATTGAGGGAACCATGAATGCCAACATGTACTGTGACATACTGAGGCAGAGCATGATCCCCTCCCTTCAGAGACTGGGCCGCAGGGCAGTATTCCAACATGATAACGACCCCAAACACACCTCCAAGACGACCACTGCCTTGCTAAAGAAGCTGAGGGTAAAGGTGATGGACTGGCCAAGCATGTCTCCAGACCTAAACCCTATTGAACATCTGTGGGACATCCTCAAACAGAAGGTGGAGGAGCACAAGGTCTCTAACATCCACCAGATCTGTGATGTCGTCATGGAGGAGTGGAAGAGGACTCCAGTGGCAACCTGTGAAGCTCTGGTGACCTCCATGCCCAAGAGGGTTAAGGCAGTGCTGGAAAATAATGGTGGCCACACGAAATATTGACACTTTGGGCCCAATTTGGACATTTTCACTTAGGGGTGTACTCACTTTTGTTGCCAGCGGTTTAGACATTAATGGCTGTGTGTTGAGTTGTTTTGAGGGGACAGCAAATTTACACTGTTATACAAGCTGTACACTCACTACTTTACATTGTAGACAAGTGTCATTTCTTCAGTGTTGTCACATGAAAAGATAGAATAAGATATTTACAAAAATGTGAGGGGTGTACTCACTTTTGGGAGATACTGTATATATATATATTGTAACCTGGGGGACAGGTAGCAGGTATAAAGCTCCCTGGGATGAGCTGGTTGTTTAGGCACAGATACCAAATCTACTTGAGGTAGTGAAAACAGTGGTGGGTTTATTTGTTATAAATACAAGTCCATACACAGGTGCTGCACAGTCTTCCAGAAAACATATCAAAACATAAATAACAAAACAAAAGTCCTAGCCGTGTCTCGGCTCTAACTATACCATACACCGTCTCTAACTATCAGGCTGAGCAGGCCTACCGCTTGTCAGTTTCTGTAAAGAGTTTTAAAGGGTTTTACCAACCTTTTGGCTCCTCACAAACCATCCCTGTTTGTGTGTCCCAGGCAGAGAGCAAATGCTGTTTGCTCAGGTGAGCTTAAATTAGCCTTGAGAGGAGGACTAAGATCCAAACTGGATCTTGTATCAGAGACCTCTGAATGTGTATGAGAGGAGCCTGGGAGATGTATAAACCCCGAACAAGACTTCTCCTGGCTCTCTCTGGGACGCTCTGCTACATATCCTCCCCCCTTGTTTCAACCCCAGGGTTGGAACACCTGTGGCCCAACAGGAGTGAACACGGGACAGGGCATCTACATTCCCCATCTCCACACCTGGCCTGTGTTTTACGGTAAAGGAGTAATCCTGTAGGGCCAAAAACCACTGGTTCACCCGTCTATTAGTCTCCTTCTTTTGGGCCATCTATTTCAGGGGAGCATGGTCAGTTATTAAGTCAAACTGGCGCCCTAACAAATAGTACCTGAGCGCGTCCAGGGCCCACTTTATGGCTAAACATTCCTTTTCAATGACTGCATACTTTTTCTCATGGTCATTGAGCTTTCTGCTTAGGTACACGACAGGGTGTTCTTCCCCATTGTATACCTGTGATAGTACTGCCCCGATACCAACATCAGACGCATCCGTCTGAACCAAAAACTCTCTGGAGAAATCGGGAGAGTACAGTACTGGCTGTGCACACAGAGCCTTCTTCAGGACCTGGAAAGACTCCTCTGCTACTGGGGACCATTTCACCATTACAGAATCTTTCCCTTTCGTAAGGTCTGTCAGAGAGGCAGCTATAGTTGCAAAATTTGGGATAAATCTTCTATAATACCCCGCAATACCAAGAAAGGCCCTGACCTGCTTCTTGTTTGCAGGGCGTGGCCATTCCTGGATGGCTGCTATTTTACTCACTTGAGGTTTTATGACACCACGGCCAATAGTGTAGCCCAAATACTTGGCTTCCTCTAGACCAGTGGTCTCCAAACTGCGGCCCGAGGGCCAGATGTGGCCCTTTACTTGCCTTTATCCGGCCCTTGGGGCACTATCCCTCCCACTGATACGAGACACTATTCTGCCATCTGACACCAACAATGAAGCACCATTTCTTCCACTGACATCGCTAATGGGGCACTATTCCTCCCTATGATACCAACGATGGGGCAGTATTCCTCCCCCTAATACCAGATGTTTACTCCCACTGATACCAGGACAATTTCCACTCCCACTGGCCAAAGTCCGGCCCTCCTGGAGTCTAAAGGACAATAAACTGGCCCTTTGTTTAGAATGTTTGGAGACCCCTGCTCTAGACCAATGGCACATTTTTTTGGATTTGCCGTAAAACCTTCTTTGAAGAGGGAATCAAGAACAGCCTGGACACAAGGCAAGTGAGACTCCCAGTCAGTACTATGTACCACTATGTCATCTAGATAGGCTGCTGCATATCGTCGGTGGGGTTTTAGGGTCCTGTCCATGGCCCTCTGAAATGTCGCTGGGGCATTTTGCAACCCAAAAGGCATTTTTTTTATATTGGAAGGAACCGTCTGGGGTCACGAACGCAGTCTTCTCTTTGGCGCTACCAGTTAGGGGTATTTGCCAATACCCTTTTGTCAAGTCCAAAGTGGTAAGATAGCGAGCCTTGCCAAGTCGGTCTATAAGTTCGTCTACTCTGGGCATTGGGTATGTGTCAAACTTTGTCACCGCATTAAGCTTCCTGAAGTCGTGACAGAACCTCCACGTGCCATCCGGTTTTGGGACTAACACGATGGGGCTAGACCAGTCACTATTGGATTCCTCAATGACATCTAGCTCCAACATTTTTTTAACTTCATTGCTGATGTCCTTTCTCCTCGCTTCAGGAATTTGGTAAGGTTTGAGCTTGACACGTACCCCAGGTTCAGTAACAATATCATGCTGAACTGCTGGAGTCGTGCCAGGTAACTCTGAAAACTTCTCTCTATTCCTTATCAGGAATTCTCTAGTGTCCTGTTCTTGGGAATATGAGAGGGTGTCTGGAATCGTGACCTCAGGGATGAGAGGGGACTCAGTACCCGTAGGCGTTACTGGGAGAGGCCTCGCAGTTAACGCCATTCTATCCTTCCAGGGTTTTAACAGGTTTATATGGTAAACCTGTTCGGGCTTCCTTTTTCCTGGTTGATAAACCTTGTAGTTGACCTCCCCAACTCTCTCAATTACTTCAAAGGGACCCTGCCACTTAGCCAGGAACTTGCTCTCAACAGTGGGAACTAACACCAGGACCCTGTCACCAGGTGAGAAAACACGGAGTTGGGCCCCCCTGTTGTATATTCTCTGTTGGGCTGCCTGGGCCTGCAGTAAGTGTTCTTTTACCACTGGCATGATTGCTACAATCCTCTCCTGCATTTGGGCAATATGCTCAATGACACTTTTATGGGGTGTCTGTTCTCCCTCCCAAGTTTCTTTGGCTATGTCTAAGAGTCCCCGAGGGTGTCTCCCATAAAGCAACTCAAATGGGGAGTACCCCGTTGAGGACTGGGGAACCTCCCTGATGGCAAACATCAAGTATGGTATCAGGAAGTCCCAGTTTTTTTCCATCCTTGTCCACAACCTTTTTTAACATGCTCTTTAACGTCTTATTGAAGCGTTCCACTAAGCCATCCGTTTGAGGATGATACACTGAGGTTCGCAGCTGCGTCACCTTAAATAACTTGCAGAGCTCCCTAGTTATTCGTGACATAAACGGGGTGCCCTGGTCTGTAAGGATTTATTTCGGGATGCCAACCCGACTGAACACCATAAACAGTTCTTTGGCAATGTTTTTAGCAGACGCGGCACGTAAGGGAACTGCTTCAGGGTAACGGGTAGCATAATCCATGATTACGAGGATATGCTGATGACCCCGGGCAGACTTGGGAAGTGGGCCCACAAGGTCCATGGCAATCCTCTCAAAGGGCACTTCAATGATAGGCAAGGGCACTAAAGGACTTCGGAAGTGGGATAGTGGGGCTGACATCTGACACACAGGACAGGATTGACAATAATTCTTAACATCTTTCTGTATCCCGGGCCAGTAAAACCTGCGCAACACCCTTTCAGTAGTTTTTTCAACCCCTAAATGGCCTCCTAGCAAGTGCCCATGGGCAAGTTCTAACACCAGCCGTCTGTATGGCTTAGGGACCACCAACTGCTCAACCACTTAATCATTCATTTTACGTACACGATATAGTAAATCCTCATTGCTGCTGAAATAAGGAAAACAGGGCCTGTCCCCGGGTTCGACAGGTACATCATTAATCACTATTACATTTTCCCAGGCCCTGGAAAGGGTATGATCTTTTCTCTGCTCAGTACCAAAATTTTCCTTATGCACATTGAGGTCATCAAACTCTAACATAGGCTCGGGGTCAGCAGACGGCTGTCCGGCTCTACTGGTAGTGGGGACTTCCTCAGGGGCCTCCAGCTCTCCTGCCATAACCGATAGAGGAAAACCCGGGGAGCCCTGAGAAGAGTCCCCTGAACCCACATTGTCAGTAGTGGCCAGGAATTTGGGCTCTGCGACTGAGTCGGGTACTGCGACCGGGTTGGGATGATCCCACAGTTCCCAGAACTTAGGGAAGTCCCTACCAATGATGGCCTCATGCACCAAGTGGGGAACAAGTCCAACCGGATGGGTCACTGTACCTAAACCAGTTTTAAACTGAACAGTGGTTACAGGATACTCCCGGGTATTCCCATGTATACAGATCACAGCAATATTTTTAGCATGATAATTCGCAGGTTCAATAATTTCAGCTGTAACCAAAGTCACTAGACTACCAGAGTCCAGCAAGGCTGTAATAGGCTTATCATTCACAGTCATTTGGCACATTGGTTTTCTCATATTTGGCGTTGCAGTGCATGAAACCGATGCAAACATAGACTGCCTTCTAATAGATAAATCACACTGCATTGGTTCATCTGTCAATGGACAATTTGCCGCAACATGTCCCATTTCTTGGCAACGAAAACACCTGACGTTTCCCCAGTTTGGTTTGCTGACAGGCACCGGCTTCCCTTGTTTGGGATGCCAAGCTTCAGTCCTGGCACCAAAAATCCTCCCCCCTATTTCCTTGCCATGCTTACCACCCACTTCCCCTGGAACAGTCTTACCGGTTGCCTGGGGAGACCGTGGCTTTAGGTGGAAAGTCCGTGCGGCTGTAGGGGTGGTGACCAGGTTCTTTGCAGCAAAATATCTTTCAACAAGCTCCACCAGGTGGGTCGCCGAATTGGGGTCTCCTTGACTCACCCACTCCTGCAGGGGAATTGGTAGTGACCTCAGGAACTGGTCCATGACCACACGCTCCACTATTTGTGGCCCAGACAGGGACTCCGGCTGTAGCCATTTCCTCACCAGGTGAATTAGGTCGAACATCTGCGATCTTGGGGGCTTCTTGTCTTGGAAGGACCAGCTGTGGACCCGCTGTGCTCGAACTGCCAAATTGACACCAAGTCGTGCCAGTATTTCCTGTTTGACCTTTTCATAGTCTGCTGCTTCTGCTGTCTCCAAATCATAGTAGGCCTTCTGCGATTCCCCAGTAAGCAACGGGGCGACCATTCCTGCCCACTGGGTTTTAGGCCAACCTTCCCTCTCAGCGGTCCGTTCAAACGTTAGCAGAAAGGCCTCTGGATCATCATCTGTAGTCATCTTAGACAAAAAGCGAGCCACATGGATGGCTGAGGGCTTGTCTCCAACATTATCAACGTTAGCAGGTGACCACTGTGCTATTGTCTCCACAACCTCAGACAAGGTTTTCCTATCTGCTTTTGCATCAGTGGCTAGCTGTTCAAACAGCCTCTGCGATTGCTCCTGTGCGATAGCATTAGCTTGTTGTTGTGCCGCGTGGAGTGCAGCGTTTGCTTGCTGTTGTGCCGCGTGGAGTGCAGCGTTTGCTTTCTGCTGTTCAGCGTTTGCTTGCTGTTGTGCAGCGTGGAGTGCAGCGTTTGTTTTCTGCTGTGCAGCGTTTGCTTGCTGTTGCGCAGCGTTGGATATCATCAACTGTTTTAGGATTTCCTCCATGTTTAGTCACTCTAGGTACTGGCCTTTTAAGTAGTAACTTACTACAGCTGCCCGCTGAAATCCACCATATGTAACCTGGGGGACAGGTAGCAGGTATAAAGCTCCCTGGGATGAGCTGGTTGTTTAGGCACAGATACCAAATCTACTTTAGGTAGTGAAAACAGTGCTGGGTTTATTTGTTATAAATACAAGTCCATACACAGGTGCTGCACAGTCTTCCAGAAAACATATCAAAACATAAATAACAAAACAAAAGTCATAGCCGTGTCTCGGCTCTAACTATACCATACACCGTCTCTAACTATCAGGCTGAGCAAGCCTACCGCTTGTCAGTTTCTGTAAAGAGTTTTAAAGGGTTTTACCAACCTTTTGGCTCCTCACAAACCATCCCTGTTTGTGTGTCCCAGGCAGAGAGCAAAGGCTGTTTGCTCAGGTGAGCTTAAATTAGCCTTGAGAGGAGGACTAAGATCCGAACTGGATCATGTCTCAGAGACCTCTGAATGTATATGAGAGGAGCCTGGGAGATGTATAAACCCCGAACAAGACTTCTCCTGGCTCTCTCTGGGACGCTCTGCTACAATATATATATCTATATATAGATACATATATATATACACACATACATATATATATATATATACACACGTACATATAAAAAAAAAAAAAGTTAAAAAACGTGTGTGTGTATATATATATATATATATATATATATATATATATATATATATATATATATATATACACACACATGTTTTTTTTTAACTTTTTTTAAATGTGTGTGTATATATATATATATATATATATATATATATATATATACACACGTTTTTTTTTAACTTTTTTTTTTTATATGTATGTGTATATTATATATATATATATATATATATATATATATATATATATATATATATACAGTATCTCCCAAAAGTGAGTACACCCCTCACATTTCATATATATATATATATACACACACATACATATATATATATATATATACACACACACACATTTTTTTAAACTTTCTGTTATTTTTTTTATACTTGCTCATAATGTAAAAGGGGGAAAACATACACTGACAGGAAATAGGAAGCGCCCTTTTTTTTTTATACTAAACAGGATATCAATGTATTAATCTGTAACTGTTATTTTGTTCTATAGTATGGCACAATCACACCTAATTTAGCACATATGATGTATATTAATCTATGCACTAATAATACCAGAATGGCCATTAAAGATACAATCTTTATAGTGTATTTATTAACAGAAAATGACATGATTACGTTGTGTATAATTTTAAAAGAATTTGTTTCTAGACTTTACAAAACATGAAGAGACAATAAAAGATGGAAGCAGACCATTATGCGGTGCTGTGACAATGTATAGAATGCACATTATTGCTTATTGTCGTTATAAGCAGATATGTGCCCATTTGTTGAACAAAAAGTAAATTGACAGGTCAGTGACAAAAGACAATTATTCGCAAGTTATAGTGTTTCAGATTATGTAACACTAACAAAGCAAGCATTACACATGGGGTAATTATAACAATTACATCATTTAGATTATACATAATGCAACCCCTATAGACGGTGCAATACATAATACATGCTTAATGCACGTAATACATTTAAATACATTTAATTACTTAATGTAATGTATTATATAACACAATACATTAATTTCATCTCTGGGCAGATATATTTATAGAGATGTATGAAATTTCTCTCCCATCCAGGTAGCACTTTTCTTTTTACAACTATGCTCCTTCAATCTTCAGTCATTTATGAAGGCGGCCTGCTGACAATGGGATCCCAGCACATACTGTGGAGGGGACCAGTCACCCCTGTTTGTTCTTTATGTTCTTGGCAATGGGTCTCCTCAACACCCCCAGCTACATTGAGGTCAGTCACTGCTGGTGTCGGATTTGGACGAAATGCAGCATGAGAATGATTGGCGGCTCCTCTCCCAAAGCGAAGCACCCAGCAAAAACTCCTTTCAAGACCCCCTGCCAGTGGCGTCGCTAGGGGGTGGCTTTTGGGGCTATAGCCCCAAATCTAGGGCCCATAGCCCCGAGTCTCTGCAGGGGTCCCCAAGGGGAGGGAGGCTCTCTGGGGACCCTGATGTAAGGGGGCGGCTCTCTGGGGACCCTGATGCAAGGGGAGGCTCTCTGGGGACCCTGATGTAAGGGGGAGGCTCTCTGGGGACCCTGATGTAAGGGGGAGGCTCTCTGGGGACCCTGATGCAAGGGGAGGCTCTCTGGGGATCCTGATTTAAGGGGGAGGTTCTCTGGGGACCCTGATGTAAGTGGGGGGCTCTCTGGGGACCCTGATGCAAGGGGAGGCTCTCTGGGGACCCTGATGTAAGGGGGAGGCTCTCTGGGGACCCTGATGTAAGGGGGAGGCTCTCTGGGGACCCTGATGCAAGGGGGGGCTCTCTGGGGACCCTGATGCAAGGGGAGGCTCTCTGGGGACCCTGATGCAAGGGGAGGCTCTCTGGGGACCCTGATTTAAGGGGGAGACTCTCTGGGGACCCTGATTTAAGGGGTAGGTTCTCTGGGGACCCTGATGTAAGTGGGGGGGCTCTCTGGGGACCCTGATGCAAGGGGGAGGCTCTCTGGGGATATACACACACACAGGCGTATGTTACCGTATATACATGTTTATGCCCGCCCAAGCGTATGACTTTCTTTACTATGCTGCTATGGGCTCTAGCCCCAGATCTTTTTTAGACCTAGCAACGCCCCTGCCCCCTGCACAGAATGGTCCTTAGTAGGGATGAGCCGAACACCCCCGGGTTCGGTTCGCACCAGAACCTTCGAACCGACCGAAAGTTCGCGCGAATTTTCGAACCCTATACGTTTATAATGGACGCGAACGTTCGAAATCAAAAGTGCTAATTACAACGGCCAATATGCATGTTAATGTCATAAAACAGGTTTGGGGACCCGGGTCCTGATCCAGGGGACATATATCAATGCAAAAAGAACTTTTAAAAACTAACGTTTTTTCGGGAGCAGTCATTTTAATGATGCATAAAGTGAAAAAAAAAAAAGTGAAATTTTCCTTTAAATATGGTACCTGGGGGGTGTCTAAAGTATGCCTGTGAAGTGGCATGTGTTTCCCGTGTTTAGAACTGTCCTTGCACAAAATGACATTTGTAAAGGAAAAAAAGAAGCCATTTAAAACCACTTGCGGCTTTAGGTTTGTTCTTAAGTAGAATCTGAACAGGTACATTATGAAGTGTAGCTCCATCCCAAAAAAATCTATTTTTAAGCTTTTTGGAGAACATAGGGAGGGGTTATCACCCCTGTAACATTTGCTGTCTTTGCACATCTGTTCAGAACATGTCACCTAACTTTCCGTCCCAATGACAAATGTTTTTGGAAAAAGTGGGGTTTTAATTGAAACAAGGATTGGTGATAAAGTATCAGTAGAGAGGAGATACCTTTTTCCCAAATTAAATCTAACAGGATAGAATTTCCCTTCCTAGGGGTAGATTTCCTCTCACTTCCTGTTTTCTCTTTCCATTTGCAAGTAGGAGTCGTTTGTAAGTTGGATGTTTGAAAGTAGGGGCCTGGCGTATATACTCTGCAGAAATTTGCCCTATTAGATGTTGGTGTAGCCACAAGACTGGTGGGCACAGGAATGGGCCCTGCTGTGAGTTAATAGATCAAGATTTGTAATTGCATGCACCTGTTGAACAGGGCAGAAAAATTGGGGGTGGTGGTGGTGGTGGACGGTGTTGCCACAAGACTGTAAGCTCTCACAGTTACTCTTGGTGGGCGCAGGAATGGGCCCTGCTGTGAGTTATTAGATCAAGATTTGTAATTGCAAGCACCTGATGAACAGGGCAGAAAAAATTGGGCCTTTGGCGGTGGTGGTGGACGGTATTGCCACAAGACTGTAGGCCCTCATAGTTACTCTTGGTGGGCGCAGGAATGGGCCCTGCTGTGAGTTATTAGATCAAGTTTTTTAATTGCAAGCACCTGATGAACAGGGCAGAAAAATTGGGCCTTTGGCGGTGGTGGTGGACGGTGTTGCCACAAGACTGTAAGCTCTCACAGTTACTCTTGGTGGGCGCAGGAATGGGCCCTGCTGTGTGTTATTAGATCAAGATTTGTAATTGCAAGCACCTGATGAACAGGGCAGAAAAATTGGGCCTTTGGCGGTGGTGGTGGACGGTGTTGCCACAAGACTGTAGGCCCTCATAGTTACTCTTGGTGGGCGCAGGAATGGGCCCTGCTGTGAACTATTAGATCAAGATTTGTAATTACCCGCCCCTGTTAAACAGGGGCTGAAAAATTGTGCCTTAGGCACTGGTGCTGGTGCCACAACACTGCAACCCCTCACAGATACTGTACTTGGAGCACAGCAGTCACACGTGTTGCGAAGCATTTTTTTTTAAAAAATTGTAATTACCCGCCCCTGTTAAACAGGGGCTGAAAAATTGTGCCTTAGGCACTGGTGCTGGTGCCACAACACTGCAACCCCTCACAGATACTGTACTTGGAGCACAGCAGTCACACGTGTTGCAAAGCATTTTTTTAAAAAATTGTAAGTACACGCCCCTGTTAAACAGGGGCTGAAAAATTTGCCTTAGGCACTGGTGCTGGTGCCACAACACTGCAACCCCTCACAGATACTGTACTTGGAGCACAGCAGTCACACGTGTTGCGAAGCATTTTTTTAAAAAATTGTAAGTACACGCCCCTGTTAAACAGGGGCTGAAAAATTTGCCTTAGGCACTGGTGCTGGTGCCACAACACTGCAACCCCTCACAGATACTGTACTTGGAGCACAGCAGTCACACGTGTTGCGAAGCATTTTTTTAAAAAATTGTAAGTACACGCCCCTGTTAAACAGGGGCTGAAAAATTTGCCTTAGGCACTGGTGCTGGTGCCACAACACTGCAACCCCTCACAGATACTGTACTTGGAGCACAGCAGTCACACGTGTTGCGAAGCATTTTTTTATAAAAATTGTATGTACACGCCCCTGTTAAACAGGGGCTGAAAAATTGTGCCTTAGGCACTGGTGTGGTGGCATGGATCATTGAGGAGGAGGAAGAGGATAGTCAGTGAACATAAGAGGACAGTCACTCAGCATCAGCATAGGCAGTCTTGAAGGGATGTGATATTAAAAATTATTCGGTTATATCCGCCTCAGGTGCCTGGTAGCTGGTGGTGATCCAAGACTGATTCATTTTGATGAAGGTCAGTCGATCAACCGAGGCGGTGGACAGGCGCACCCTATGATCGTTGACAAATCCTCCAGCAGCACTGAATGTGCGTTCGGAAAGAACGCTGGAGGCAGGACAGGCCAGTAGCTCAATTGCATACTGTGCAAGCTCTGGCCAGTGATCCATCCTCAGGACCCAGTAAGCCAGAGGATTTTCGGTGGGAAAGGTGTCCAAGTCTGACCTTGCCCCAAGGTATTCCTGCACCATGTATATCAGACGCTGGCGATGGTTGCTGGAACCGATCATACCTTGGGGCTGCGGACTAAAAAATTGTCTGAACGCATCGGTCAGACGTCCACCTTCCCCACCGCTCCTTCTGCTACTGACCGAAGCCTCAGCAACTCGTCGCCCAGGACCAGGAGTTTGTAGCCTCCCAGTTTCTGGGAACGCGTTGCACAGACCTTTCTGCAAGGCCTCCCTGAGATGTCTCATCCTCTGCTCCCTCTGCGACGGCAAGATAAGGTCCGCAACCTTACCCTTGTACCGCGGATCAAGGAGAGTGGCCAGCCAGTAATGGTCCCTCTCCTTGATCCGAAGAACACGAGGATCCTTCCGCAGGCTTTGCAGGATCAGGGAGGCCATGCAGCGTAGGTTAGCTGAGGCATTCGGTCCGGAGTCTTCTGGGTCACTGAGGATGACATGATCGCCAGCCACCTCCTCCCAGCCACGTACAAGTCCACTGGTTTGTTGGGACTGTACATCATCCCTAAAAGACTGCTGCTGCTGATGCTGAGTGCCAGGCTCCACCTCCATGCTCACACAATCCTCCTCCTCCTCCTCCTCCTCCTCCTCCTCCTCATCCTCTTCCTGTGTGATGGGTGGGACAGAAGGAACACTGTCCGGATAAAGGGGGCCTTGAGAGGCAAGGAAGTCCTCCTCTTCCTGCCTCTGTTCTGCCTCAAGTGCCCTGTCCATTATCCCACGCAGCGTATGCTCCAACAGGTGGACAAGAGGGACAGTGTCACTGATGCATGCACTGTCACTGCTCACCATCCTCGTGGCCTCCTCAAATGGTGAGAGGACAGTGCATGCATCCCTGATCATGCTCCACTGACGTGGGGAAAAAAAACCAAGCTCCCTGACCCTGTCCTGGTGCTATAGTCGCAAAGGTACTCATTGATGGCCCTCTGCTGCGTGTGCAGTCGCTGCAGCATGGCCAACGTTGAGTTCCACCTGGTGGGCATGTCACATATTAGGCGGTTCTTGGGCAGGTTCAGCTCCTTTTGCAGCTCAGTCAGCCGAGCACTGGCATTATAAGATCGGCGGAAATGCACACAGACTTTCCTGGCCTGCCTCAGGACATCCTGTAAGCCTGGGAACCTGCCCAAGAACCGCTGCACCACCAGGTTGAGGACGTGAGCCATGCAGGGCACATGGGTGAGCTGCCCCTGTCGCAGGGCGGAGAGGAGGTTGGTGCCATTGTCAGAAACGACCATTCCTGGCTTAAGCTGACGTGGCGTCAACCACCTCTCGGCCTGCCCCTGCAGAGCTGCCAGAACCTCTGGCCCAGTGTGGCTCCTGTCCCCCAAACACACCAGCGCAAGCACGGCATGGCATCTTTTTGCCTGCGTACTTGCGTAGCCCCTTGTACGCCTACGGAGCACCGCTGGTTCCAAGGACAGAGCACTGGAGGAAGAAGAAGAGGAGGGGGTGGAGGAGAGAGGTGTGTCACAACCAGTAGCAGTAGTAGCGTTTTGGAGGCGTGGTGGCGGAACAACCTCCAACACTACTGCACCTTGTCCTGCATCCCTCCCAGCTGCCAATAGAGTGACCCAATGGGCCGTGAAAGAAAGGTACCGTCCCTGTCCATGCCTGCTGGACCATGAGTCAGCGGTAATATGCACCTTACCGCTGACCGCCCTGTCCAGCGAGGCATGGACATTGCCCTCCACATGCCGGTAGAGAGACGGAATCGCCTTCCGTGAGAAAAAAGTGGCGTTTGGGAACCTGCCACTGAGGAACCGCACATTGAACAAACTCACGGAAGGGGGCCGAGTCTACCAACTGAAAAGGCAGCAGTTGAAGTGCTAGCAATTTAGCCAAGCTAGCATTCAACCGCTGGGCATGTGGATGGCTGGGAGTGTACTTCTTTCTACGGTCCAGCAGCTGGGGCAGGGAAATTTGCCTGCTGCAATCGGACGTCGGTGTACTGCAAGTACTTGGTTGTGACACACCTAATTCTACACCTTCAGTCCTCTCAGAGCAGCTTTCAGAGAGGACTGAAGGTGTAGTGGGGATGGAGATCCCAGCTGATGAGGAGCAAGGAGAGGTCCGCTTAGTTCTTTGGTGTGGGTCTTTTATGTGTGCCTGCCAACGAGCTGCATGGCAGGTCGACATATGTCTGGTCATGCTTGTGGTGCCCAAGCGGCTGATGTTTTGGCCACGCGAGATACGCTTGAGACAAATATTGCAAATAGCAGTGGTGCGATCTGATGCACTCGTCTCAAAAAAGGCCCACACCAAAGAGCTTTTCTGATAACGTGCAGAGGCAGCGCCCTGCACAGGCGGAGCTCTGCGGTGTTGTACAGTTGCTGTGCTGGCCTCTACCTGGCCTCCAGGGGGCATCCTGCTTCGTTGGACATGTGACGCCGCATCCTCCTCCTCCTCGTCCTCCTCCTCATCCTCTCTCCCTTCAGGCACCCACGTGGAGTCAGTGACCTCATCATCCCCTCCCTCTTCACCACTAGAGCAAACCTGGCAGTAAGCTGCAGCTGGTGGAACAGTACTGCCAGATTCCTCAAGCTGGGTATCATCATCCGAGCCTTCGAATCGTTGGGCATCCTCCTGGAGCATGTACCCAACACTGTGCTCAAAGAGTTCGGGGGACTCCTCAGGAGGACATGGTGGGTCTAGGGAAGGGGTGGCTGATGATGCTCTGCCAGTACCCTGAGCCTGGGTGAGAGAGGATGAGGAGGATGAGGAGGGCTTGGTCATCCATTCTACCAAGCCTTCAGCATGATGCGGCTCCACATGTCCAGCTGCCGAAAACAAAGACGCGCGTGTCCCATGGCCACGTGCTGATGACGATGCACGACCACGTCCACGGCCACGGCCACGTCCACTAGAAACAGAGCCTGCCTGCCCTGTGTTCTTGGCTCTGCACGCTCTGCCTCCCCTTGGCGGTCTTCCAGCCATTGTAGTCGGTAGTCCTGTGGGTGCTGCTGAGAAGAATATATAGGAGCTCTGTGTGATGCCACTAACACACTAGAAGTCCTATGGGTGCTTCTGCAAAGAAAATAGAGGAGCTCTGTGTGATGCCACTAACACACTAGAAGTCCTGTGGGTGCTGCTGAGAAGAAAATATAGGAGCTCTGTGTGATGCCACTAACACACTAGAAGTCCTATGGGTGCTTCTGCAAAGAAAATAGAGGAGCTCTGTGTGATGCCACTAACACACTAGAAGTCCTGTGGGTGCTGCTGAGAAGAAAATATAGGAGCTCTGTGTGATGCCACTAACACACTAGAAGTCCTATGGGTGCTTCTGCAAAGAAAATAGAGGAGCTCTGTGTGATGCCACTAACACACTAGAAGTCCTGTGGGTGCTGCTGAGAAGAAAATATAGGAGCTCTGTGTGATGCCACTAACACACTAGAAGTCCTATGGGTGCTTCTGCAAAGAAAATAGAGGAGCTCTGTGTGATGCCACTAACACACTAGAAGTCCTGTGGGTGCTGCTGAGAAGAAAATATAGGAGCTCTGTGTGATGCCACTAACACACTAGAAGTCCTATGGGTGCTTCTGCAAAGAAAATAGAGGAGCTCTGTGTGATGCCACTAACACACTAGAAGTCCTGTGGGTGCTGCTGAGAAGAAAATATAGGAGCTCTGTGTGATGCCACTAACACACTAGAAGTCCTATGGGTGCTTCTGCAAAGAAAATAGAGGAGCTCTGTGTGATGCCACTAACACACTAGAAGTCCTGTGGGTGCTGCTGAGAAGAAAATAGAGGAGCTCTGTGTGATGCCACTAACACACTAGAAGTCCTATGGGTGCTTCTGCAAAGAAAATAGAGGAGCTCTGTGTGATGCCACTAACACACTAGAAGTCCTGTGGGTGCTGCTGAGAAGAAAATATAGGAGCTCTGTGTGATGCCACTAACACACTAGAAGTCCTATGGGTGCTTCTGCAAAGAAAATAGAGGAGCTCTGTGTGATGCCACTAACACACTAGAAGTCCTGTGGGTGCTGCTGAGAAGAAAATATAGGAGCTCTGTGTGATGCCACTAACACACTAGAAGTCCTATGGGTGCTTCTGCAAAGAAAATAGAGGAGCTCTGTGTGATGCCACTAACACACTAGAAGTCCTGTGGGTGCTGCTGAGAAGAAAATATAGGAGCTCTGTGTGATGCCACTAACACACTAGAAGTCCTATGGGTGCTTCTGCAAAGAAAATAGAGGAGCTCTGTGTGATGCCACTAACACACTAGAAGTCCTGTGGGTGCTTCTGCAAATAAAATAGAGGAGCTCTGTGTGATGCCACTAACACACTAGAAGTCCTGTGGGTGCTGCTGAGAAGAAAATATAGGAGCTCTGTGTGATGCCACTAACACACTAGAAGTCCTATGGGTGCTTCTGCAAAGAAAATAGAGGAGCTCTGTGTGATGCCACTAACACACTAGAAGTCCTGTGGGTGCTTCTGCAAAGAAAATAGAGGAGCTCTGTGTGATGCCACTAACACACTAGAAGTCCTGTGGGTGCTGCTGAGAAGAAAATATAGGAGCTCTGTGTGATGCCACTAACACACTAGAAGTCCTGTGGGTGCTGCTGAGAAGAAAATATAGGAGCTCTGTGTGATGCCACTAACACACTAGAAGTCCTATGGGTGCTTCTGCAAAGAAAATAGAGGAGCTCTGTGTGATGCCACTAACACACTAGAAGTCCTGTGGGTGCTTCTGCAAAGAAAATAGAGGAGCTCTGTGTGATGCCACTAACACACTAGAAGTCCTGTGGGTGCTGCTAAGAAGAAAATATAGGAGCTCTGTGTGATGCCACTAACACACTAGAAGTCCTATGGGTGCTTCTGCAAAGAAAATAGAGGAGCTCTGTGTGATGCCACTAACACACTCGAAGTCCTGTGGGTGCTGCTGAGAAGAAAATATAGGAGCTCTGTGTGATGCCACTAACACACTAGAAGTCCTATGGGTGCTTCTGCAAAGAAAATAGAGGAGCTCTGTGTGATGCCACTAACACACTCGAAGTCCTGTGGGTGCTGCTGAGAAGAAAATATAGGAGCTCTGTGTGATGCCACTAACACACTAGAAGTCCTATGGGTGCTTCTGCAAAGAAAATAGAGGAGCTCTGTGTGATGCCACTAACACACTAGAAGTCCTGTGGGTGCTGCTGAGAAGAAAATATAGGAGCTCTGTGTGATGCCACTAACACACTAGAAGTCCTGTGGGTGCTTCTGCAAAGAAAATAGAGGAGCTCTGTGTGATGCCACTAACACACTAGAAGTCCTATAGGTGCTTCTGGGAAGAAAATATAGGTCTGTGTGATGGGACTAACACACTTCAAGTCCTATAGGTGCTTCTGGGAACAAAATATAGGATCTCTGTGTGATGGGACTAACACACTTCAAGTCCTATGGGTGCTTCTGGGAAGAAAATATAGGTCTGTGTGATGGGACTAACACACTTCAAGTCCTATAGGTGCTTCTGGGAACAAAATATATGATCTCTGTGTGATGGGACTAACACACTTCAAGTCCTATAGGTGCTTCTGGGAACAAAATATAGGATCTCTGTGTGATGGGACTAACACACTTCAAGTCCTATAGGTGCTTCTGGGAACAAAATATATGATCTCTGTGTGATGGGACTAACACACTTCAAGTCCTATAGGTGCTTCTGGGAACAAAATAGATGATCTCTGTGTGATGGGACTAACACACTTCAAGTCCTATAGGTGCTTCTGGGAAGAAAATATAGGTCTGTGTGATGGGACTAACACACTTCAAGTCCTATAGGTGCTTCTGGGAACAAAATATATGATCTCTGTGTGATGGGACTAACACACTTCAAGTCCTATAGGTGCTTCTGGGAACAAAATATATGATCTCTGTGTGATGGGACTAACACACTTCAAGTCCTATAGGTGCTTCTGGGAACAAAATATAGGATCTCTGTGTGATGGGACTAACACACTTCAAGTCCTATAGGTGCTTCTGGGAAGAAAATA
Source organism: Lithobates sylvaticus (assembly GCA_028564925.1). Classification (NCBI taxonomy): domain Eukaryota; kingdom Metazoa; phylum Chordata; class Amphibia; order Anura; family Ranidae; genus Lithobates; species Lithobates sylvaticus. The sequence goes on from CM053030.1 coordinate 514,469,165, forward strand.
TAGGTCTGTGTGATGGGACTAACACACTTCAAGTCCTATAGGTGCTTCTGGGAACAAAATATATGATCTCTGTGTGATGGGACTAACACACTTCAAGTCCTATAGGTGCTTCTGGGAACAAAATATAGGATCTCTGTGTGATGGGACTAACATACTTCAAGTCCTATGGGTGCTTCTGGGAAGAAAATATAGGTCTGTGTGATGGGACTAACACACTTCAAGTCCTATAGGTGCTTCTGGGAACAAAATATATGATCTCTGTGTGATGGGACTAACACACTTCAAGTCCTATAGGTGCTTCTGGGAAGAAAATATAGGTCTGTGTGATGGGACTAACACACTTCAAGTCCTATAGGTGCTTCTGGGAACAAAATATATGATCTCTGTGTGATGGGACTAACACACTTCAAGTCCTATAGGTGCTTCTGGGAACAAAATATATGATCTCTGTGTGATGGGACTAACACACTTCAAGTCCTATGGGTGCTTCTGGGAAGAAAATGTAGGTCTGTGTGATGGGACTAACACACTTCAAGTCCTATAGGTGCCTCTGGGAACAAAATATATGATCTCTGTGTGATGGGACTAACACACTTCAAGTCCTATAGGTGCTTCTGGGAACAAAATATATGATCTCTGTGTGATGGGACTAACACACTTTAAGTCCTATAGGTGCTTCTGGGAACAAAATATATGATCTCTGTGTGATGGGACTAACACACTTCAAGTCCTATAGGTGCTTCTGGGAAGAAAATATAGGTCTGTGTGATGGGACTAACACACTTCAAGTCCTATAGGTGCTTCTGGGAACAAAATATATGATCTCTGTGTGATGGGACTAACACACTTCAAGTCCTATAGGTGCTTCTGGGAAGAAAATATAGGTCTGTGTGATGGGACTAACACACTTCAAGTCCTATAGGTGCTTCTGGGAACAAAATATATGATCTCTGTGTGATGGGACTAACACACTTCAAGTCCTATAGGTGCTTCTGGGAACAAAATATATGATCTCTGTGTGATGGGACTAACACACTTCAAGTCCTATAGGTGCTTCTGGGAACAAAATATATGATCTCTGTGTGATGGGACTAACACACTTCAAGTCCTATAGGTGCTTCTGGGAACAAAATATATGATCTCTGTGTGATGGGACTAACACACTTCAAGTCCTATAGGTGCTTCTGGGAAGAAAATATAGGAGCTCTGCCTGCCTGCCACGAACACACTACAAGTCCTATAGGTGCTTCTGGGAACAAAATATAGGAGCTCTGCCTGCCTGCCACGAACACACTACAAGTCCTATAGGTGCTTCTGGGAACAAAATATAGGAGCTCTGCCTGCCTGCCACGAACACACTACAAGCCCCTCTATCTAAATCAATCTTTCTAAATGAATCTATCTAACTCAATCTCTCTAAGTAAATCTCTCTAACTAACTAAATCCAGCAGAGTGACACAGAACGATCCTGCTCTATCTACGCCGGAACAGCATGTGACCGGCGCAGACGGCGTGGCAGCCTTTTATAGGGGGGGCGTGTACTAAAGCCCCTGAGCTGTAATTGGCTACAGGCGTCCTGCCTGTAGCCAATTATGGCTCTTCGAGTTTCCGGCGCTGTGATTGGCCAAGCATGCGGGGTCACAGTGCATGCTTGGCCAATCATCAGCCAGCAATGCACTGCGCCGGCCGCGCCGGCCGCAATGCATTGCGGGGCCGCTCGCATCACACGAACGTGATGCGAGCGGCCAAAATAGTTCTGGGCTCGCCGAGCGAGCGAACACCCGGTGCTCGATGCGAACATGGGTTCGCATCGAGCACCGGGCCCATCCCTAGTCCTTAGCCATTATTATAATTTTTTCAACTCTATATAGCAGGGATTAATGCGGAGGGGCGAAGGGTGATTGGGGAAGGTGGGAGTAACAGCCTAGAGATGGGCTTTAGGAAACATGATGCTGCTAAAACAAGCCTGGAAATTATAACTGGGTCGCACAGTCCACCCTTGTATATGACCACATGGTTCATAATGTATATCTATTATTATTATTATACACGATTTATATAGCGCCAACAGTTTACGCAGCGCTTTACAATGTATAGGGGGGACAACACAATTACAGTAAAGGTCAATACAAAATGTACAGGAGGGCCCGGCTCATAGAGCTTACATTCTAAAGGGAGGGGGTGGTGGTACAAAAGGTAATAGCTGCAGAGAATGATTTGATGGGGGGTGGCTCGGGGACAGTTGTTGTTAGGTGGGTGTGGGATAGGCTTCCCTGAATAAATGAGTTTTCAGGGATCTCTTAAAGGTGGACAGGGTAGGGGCTGATCGGACATAATGGGGCAGGGAGTTCCATTGGATGGGAGAGGCTCTGGAGAAGTCCTGAAGGCGAGCATGGGAGGAGCGGAGGGGACGATTTGGGCGATATCTGCAGATGAGGTTGGTGATGTAGATGGGGGCGATGTTGTGGATGGCTTTGTATGTTGTGGTTAGCATTTTGAATTTTACACGGTGGGGGAGGGGAAGCCAGTGAAGGGATTGGCAGAGAGGGGCGGCAGTCACGGATTGATTAGGCTGGTTTCACACTGGGGCGGTGCGGGGCGGCGACGGTAAAGCAGCGCTATATTTAGCGCTGCTTTACCTTCGTTTTACCCGCGGTATGCGGCCGCTAGCGGGGTGGTTTTAACCCCCGCTAGCGGCCGCAAAAGGGTTAAAAACCTCCGCAAACCGCCGCTGCAGCGGCGGTTTGCGGGCGGTGTCCCCGCGGTTTCCCATTGATTTCAATGGGAACGAGCGGTATAGGAGCGGTAAATACACCGCTCCTACACCGCTCCAAAGATGCAGCTAGCAGGACTTTTTTTACCGTCCTGCTAGCGCACCGCTCCAGTGTGAAAGCCCGCCGGCTTTCACACTGGAGTGAATGGGGCCGGTTTTTTCAGGCGGTGTACAGGCGCTATTTTTAGCGCTGTACCGCCTGAAAACCGCCCCAGTGTGAAAGGGGCCTTAGGGAGGTGTATTAGTCTAGCAGCATATCTATAAATTGTAAGTGAAATGTGGAAAACTATCTGTAACCTATTTATTTATTTTTTTTGCATAAACAGTCACAGCATTTGCTTTCCCAGCTGCAACTGGGATCCTGTAAGGACCATTGAGCCATGATGAAAAGGATCCCTGACTGTTGGAACCAAGGTTAAAGCGGGGGTTTCACCATCAAAAATTTTTTTTTAAAAGTCAGCAGCTAAAAAAAAAGTCGCTGCTGACTTCTAATCAGTACACTTACCCTCCCAGGGCGCCCGCGATGTTGTTCGTGGAGGCCGAGATGACCCTCAGCTATACGGCTCCAGCGCCGCCATCCTCAGTAAGGGAAACGGCTTCACGCGGCCTACTGCGCATGCGCGAGTCGGCGCGCGGCCTACTGCGCATGCGCGAGTCGGCGCGCGGCCTACTGCGCATGCGCGAGTCGGCGCGCGGCCTACTGCGCATGCGCGAGTGTCATTTGTGAATGGGGAACGCGGTGTGTTGTGGGACACAGTTCCCATAACACACCGCTCCCCATTCACCTGAAGACGGAAGAAGAGAAGATCACCGCGGCGCTGGAGGAGGCAGATTAGGACGATCTGCCTAGCAACAGCCATTTCTGGTAAGTAAAAAAAAAATTAAAATTTTTTATTTTTTATTTTAACCACTTAACAACCGGCCCATAGCCGAAAAAACGGCTACAGGGCGGTTGCTTAACTCTGGGAGGCCGTTAATTAACGGCCTCACAGAATGCTGCTCTTGCGCGCCCCCTGGGGCGCGCACTCGAGAACATCCATGATCGCCGGGTCCAGAGGACCCGGCGGATCATGGATCACGGTAAACGGCCGCTCGTCGCGGCCGTTTACCACGTGATCGCTCCGTCAAATGACGGAGCGATCACATGTAAGCAAACCGGCGTCATTTGATGACGCCGGTTCCTCTCTACTCCTCTCTCTGTACCGATCGGTACAGTGTGAGAGGAGAGGGGGAGGGATCGGTGGCAGCAGTGCTGTGGGCGGGATCTGTAGTGCCCACAGCCTGCTCTGCATGCCACCGATCCATCCATCCATCCATCCATGCTCAGCCATCCCTCCATACCCTGCAATACACAGCAATAGCCTGCAGTGTATTGCTGGGTATTGCAGGGTATGGAGAAATGGCTGAGCATGGATGGATGGATACCCTGCAATGCTCTGCCATACCCTCCAATACTGTGCCATACCCTCCAATACTGTGCCATACCCTCCAATACTGTGCGATGCTCTGCCATACTCTGCCATACCCTGCGATGCTCTGCCATACCCTGCGATGCTCTGCCATACCCTGCGATGCTCTGCCATACCCTGCGATGCTCTGCCATACCCTGTCATACCCTGCGATGCTCTGCCATACCCTGCGATGCTCTGCCATACCCTGCGATACTCTGCCATACCCTGCGATACTCTGCCATACCCTGCGATACTCTGCGATACTCTGCCATACCCTGCGATACTCTGCCATACCCTGCCATACCCTGCGATACTCTGCCATACCCTGCCATACCCTGCGATACTCTGCCATACCCTGCAATACTCTGCCATACCTTGCGATACTCTGCCATACCCTGCCATACCCTGCCATACCCTGCGATACCCTGCCATACCCTGCGATACTCTGCCATACCCTGCGATACTCTGCCATACCCTGCGATAATCTGCCATACCCAGCGATACCCTGCCATACCCTGCGATACTCTGCCATACTCTGCGATACCCTGCCATACCCTGCCATACTCTGCCATACCCTGCGATACTCTGCCATACCCTGCGATACTCTACCATACCCAACAATACCCTGCGATACCCAACAATACCCTGCGATACCCAACAATACCCTGCGATACTCGCTACGATCAAAGCCAGGATCGTTTTTTTTTTTTTATTTCAGGCTTTCCAGCCTAGAGGTGAGATGTAGGGTCTTATTGACCCCATATCTCACTGTAAAGAGGACCTGTCATGCCATATTCCTATTACAAGGGATGTTTACATTCCTTGTAATAGGAATAAAAGTGATCAAAAAATTTTTTGGGGGGAAAAAAAGGGTCAAACTAAAATAAATAAAGTAAAATGAACAATAATATATATATATATTTTTTTAAAGCGTCCCTGTCCCCGTGTGCTCGCATGCAGAAGCGAATGCATACGTAAGTCCCGCCCACATATGAAAACGGTGTTCAAACCACACATGTGAGGTATCGCTGCGAACGTTGGAGCGAGAACAATAATTTTGGCCCTAGACTTCCTCTGTAACTCAAAACATGTAACCAGTAAAAAAAATTAAAGCCTATGGGGATTTTTAAGTAGCGAAGTTTGGCGCCATTTCACGAGTGTCTGCAATTTTGAAGGGTGACATGTTGGGTATCTATTTACTCGGCGTAACTTCATCTTTCACATTATGCAAAAACATTGGGCTAAATTTACAGTTTTGTTTTTTGTAAAGCACAAAACATTTTTTTTCCAAAAAAAAACACGTTTGAAAAATTGCTGCGCAAGTACCGTGCTAGAAAAAAAGTTGCAACGACCGCCATTGTATTCTCTAGGGTCTTTGCTAAAAAAACATATATAATGTTTTGGGGTTCTATGTAATTTTCTAGCAAATAAATGATGATTTTTACATGTAGGAGAGAAATGTCAGAATTGGCCCGGGTGCTCCAGAACGCCTGATGGTGCTCCCTGCATGTTGGGCGTCTGTATGTGGCCACGCTGTGTAAAAGTCTCACACATGTGGTATCGCCGTACTCGGGAGTAATAGCAGAATGTGTTTTGGGGTGTAATTTGTGGTATGCATATGCTGTGTGTGAGAAATAACCTGCTAATATGACAATTTTGTGAAAAAAAAAAAAAAAAAAAAAAAAAAATCTTGCTATTGCAAAGAATTGTGGGAAAAAATGACAACTGCAAAAAACTCACCATGCCTCTTTCCAAATACCTTGGAATGTCTTCTTTCCAAAAAGGGGTCATTTGGGGGGTATTTGTACTTTTATGGCATGTTAGGGTCTCAAGAAATGAGATAGGCCGTCAGTACTTCAGGTGTGATCAATTTTCAGATATTGGCACCATAGCTTGTGGACTCTAAAACTTTCACAAAGACCAAATAATATACCCCAATTTGTACTTATTTTTACCAAGGATATGTAGCAGTATAAATTTTGGCCAAAATTTATCAAGAAAAATTACAAATTTGCTAAATTTTATAACAAAAACGAAGAAAAAATTCATTTTTTTTACAGAATTTTCAGTCGTTTTTCTTTTATAGCGCAAAAAATAAAAAACCCAGAGGTGATTAAATACCACCAAAAGAAAGCTCTATTTGTGTGAAAAAAAGGACAAAAATTTCATATGGGTGCAGTGTTGTATGAAGGAGTAATTGTCATTCAAATTGTGAGAGCACCAAAAGCTGAAAATTGGTCTGGTTATTAAGGGTGTTTAAGTGCCCAGTGGTCAAGTGGTTAAATTGTTACTAACATTTTTTCTAGTTTTCATTTTCAGGGTGTTCCACCACTTTAACTGTGAGCATCAATCGTAGATATTTTGACAGTTGGCACATTAAACCAATAAAGTTGTCTCAAGAAAAAAAATAGGTGTTACTGTATGGTCCCAAAATGTCCCAGGTAATAAATCCTAACTGAGTAGACCCTCTACAGAGAAAAGAACCAGGAGATAGGGTACCAGGTAGATGTGGGTGCAAGAGAAGGTCACACTTACGAAGCTTCTCCAGCCACTAGAGAAGTTACTTTTCTGTCTCCTTATGACTTTTTCGCCCTATGTCCTGTTATTGTCACCGCTTTATTGGTGGAGTTTACCTTGTCAGTGGTCAAATAGTCTATGATTGATGCCCTCAGCAGGCCTTGCTTTTTTAAAAAGCAGTTTATTTTTGCATTTTATTTTTCTTTTACAATAAAGCAAAGATAAACTCTCTGCATCTCACAGGTTGCAAAATATAGGCAAGAGACACAAACACATCGGAAATAAACCCTTTGACACCCCACTGGGCAGGTACGAGGGAAGCATCTCGTATTAGATGGTTAGATTCCATGTTAAAAACAAGCAAATGAATGAGAAAAAAACATTATCTTTCTTTATATAGCAGTACCAAAGGTGAGTACTCCCAACATGTTTCGCCCATTCGGGCTTCTTCGGGGAGAAATGGCCACTGATAATCCAGAAACCTCAGATTGGTCAACAATATATTAAAGAAGCAATAATGTCTCCAACTGATGTCAAGTGTTTAGTCTCTCTTTTGACGGGGGGGGGGGGGGGGGCACGTGGACTGCCTGTGAACTAATACAATCCAGCTCCCAGGTTAGCCTCCTTTTTTTGAACTTACTATAAGCTGATCACTAGCTTGATTGACGATTGAGCGTCCTTGATTGGTTTCTTTTAGTAATAGACATTTCCAGTCCCTATATGCCTCCTGTGGTCCCCCTAGAGCAGTGTTTCTCAACTCCAGTCCTCAAGGAGCACCAACAGGTTATTTTTTCAGGATTTCCCTCAGATGGAATGGCTATGGTAATTACTAAGGCAGTGAAACTGATTAAATCACCTGTGCAAAAAAATGGAAAGCCTGAAAACATGACCTGTTGGGGCGCTTTGAGGACTGGAGTTGAGAAACACTGCCCTAGAGACTAACCACTGAACACTAAACATCAGTTGGAGACATTATTGCTCCTTTTATATATTGTTGATCAAGCGGAGGTTTCTGGATTATCGGCGGCCATTTCTTCCTGAAGAAGCCCAAATCAGAGAAACATGTCGGGAGTACTTACCTGTAGTACAGGTATATCATGGATTTTTGTCATCAATTCACTTGTTTTTAACATTGAATTTTAATCTTGTAATTCAATAAATTGTTAATTTTTTTATCTACAGTATATCGTGATTTACTGTTTATTCAAACCACCCTAAAAGTCCCATTAATTTTCTTCCAAACTAATGTATACATTTTATATATTTCATACAAGATCTTGGGGACTCTGCTGCCAATTGGAAAAGTACCTAAGAAGTGACCTGGGTGACTATAAAATGACTGCAACAAGAGTAAACACTACCAATTAGTGCCTCCAACCTGCATCAGAGTAGGTGTAAGCATTGCTCGGTGTAGTTACCCAAAGAGCTCATTAGATGTAAGGGCTTTGGGACCCTGTAGTGAAGAATAAGCAGTGTTAGTGCCTATGTAGCTGCCAGGACGTTAAGTGGGGTGTGCCAGGCCTGCCCAGGTCAATGTGGGGCCTCTTGGGTGGAGGGCTCTGAATAAATAGTCTAAACAGTCTGGTGGGAGTCCATCTTAGGCATTGGTTATTGGAAGTAGTGCAAGGAGCAGGGCATGCAAAGATGAAATGTTTGAAGCTCTAGCTTCTGCAAGCTTGCCCTTAGAGGGAAAGCAAAGAATTAGAGGCGCTGGACTAATGGGACTATTGGTTTTGGATGTAGGACTGGCAAACCCCCTGAAGGTATGGTCTGCTCTTTGACTTGGCTCTCATCTGTGCTGTTGTCTAATGCCCCATACACACGGTCAGATTTTCAGATGGAAAATGTCCTATCGGACCATGTTGTCTGAAATTCCAACCGCGTGTGGTCTCCATCGGACTTTTTCCGTCAGAATTTCAGACGGAAAAAGTTTGAGATCCTGCTCTCAAATTTTCCGACAACAAAGTCCTATCGGACTTTTTCCGATCGTGTGTAGTGAATTCCGACGGACAAAGTACCACGCAGGCTCAGATCACATTACAAGACCAAAGCTATTGGCTACTAGCCTCTACATAGTTCCGTCATACGCAACAAACGTCACCACGTTCAGGATGATCGGATTTTCCGACAACTTTGTCCGACCGCGTGTACGCAACACCAGTGTCCGACAAAATCCGTCGGAAAAAATCTGACGGATTTTGTGGTTGGAATTTCCGACCGTGTGTACGGGCAATTACTCTTTGTAAAGAATGTGCCATCACTCTTGGGATGACTGAAAGAATCTATATACCGTATATACTCGAGTATAAGCCGAGTTTTTCAGCACATTTTTTTGTGCTGAAAATGCCCCCCCCCGGCTTATACTTGAGTCAAGTACTTTTCTGCAGCAGAGAATGACATTTTCCGACCCGAGTTTGGGGCCTCGTATCTCGGGGCCACTTGGTGCTAGGAACCCTTAATTTGGTATGCAAACCCAGTGGAACCAACACTACAACATATTCAAAGACCAAGCACCAAGTGACCCCGAGATACGGGGCCCCAAAGTCAGTCAACTGTGTCCATCTGCAGCAATGTCATTTCGGGACTCTTTGGGTCCAGAGACCCCAAATTTTGGCTGCAGCTAGGGGGTATTTAGGAAGCCTTAACTACCAAGTTTGAAGTTTGGGGGGACCTATGGCTGCAAATGGGCACAGTGAGGCTGCAAATGGGCATTGTTGACCCTCTTTTCCACTTAAAGTAGCTGCACATTTCTCACCTTAGGCTTATACTGGAGTCAATAAGTTTTCCCAGTTTTTTGTGGTAAAATTAGGTGCCTCGGCTTATATTCGGGTCGGCTTATATTCGAGTATATACGGTATCTAAATTTACTGTGTTTCAGTAAAGAGTTAAAAGGCTGTTGTTGTATGGACTCTTCCTCCTAATCTCAAGACGGGAACTTCTTCTGGAAATGAAACAGGTGCTGGGTGAAGCTGTTATTACGGTCCATTGCCATAAGGTTTGAGGATGGTATGGAATGGGCTAATGGTTGTGTTAGTTAGGCCAGGCTGAGGGTCTCCGGGGGGTGTCTCTCTACTGGTGCTCAGGGGAGGATCCTGTACCCATAGTGCCTTATGGAGCCTAAGACCAACCCATGCCAGGCAGGAATGGCTTAAAGACCAAATGGCTGCACATGCAGTAAGCCTATGACACAACACTGGGAGAAAAGAGCTAATAGATTGGAATCCACTGCTTGCAGCCCCCACAGAGCTCCATCAAAGACCAGACTCTTGTCTCATATCAACTGCTGTATTTATCGGCGTATAACACGCACCCCAAGTTTTGGAGGGAATTTTAAGGAAAAAAAGTTTTAGGAGGGAAGTTTAGGGAAAAAAAACTTACATTTAAGCGTCATTTGCAGCCTGCCCAGCGTCATTTGCAGCTTGCCCAGCGTCATTTGCAGCCTTGCCCAGCGTCATTTGTACCTTGCCCAGCGTCATTTGTAGCTTGCCCAGTGTCATTTGTAGCTTGCCCAGTGTCATTTGTAGCTTGCCAGCGTCATTTGTAGCTTGCCCAGTGTCATTTGCAGTTTGCCAGCGTCATTTGCAGCCTTGCCGATGTTTAAATTTCCCGCCGCTGAGACAGACCGTGCATGCGCCGCCGAAAAAGACCGAACCACGGCCGAAAAAGACAGAGCCGACTGTTCGGCTCCGCTCAGAGTCCCGCCTCCCTGCTGTTTCGGGAGCGAGCGCAGGGAGGCGGGACTACGAGCGGAGCTGAACAGTCGGCTCTGCCTTTTTCGGCCGCGCTTCGGCCTTTTTCGGCGGCGGTTTGGTCTTTTTCGGCGGCGGTCGCTATTTTTCGGCGCCGCAACCAATTTTTGTAATTTTTTTGGGGGGTATCGGCGTATAACACGCACCCACGACTTTCCCCCGATTTTAAGGGGGAAAAAGTGCGTGTTATACGCCGATAAATACGGTAATTTCCAGGCTATAATCTTGTAATTTCATCTTTTCCAACTTCTGGCTTTTAACTATAAATATATAAAAAGGTAAGTGAATTATTCACCTGAAATACATATTACTGTGAATTTTGCAGAGTTTGCTAGAAGTAGAATTAGAGTTCCTAAAAAGGCCCTGAAGGCTCTGTAATCCGAATATGTTAATGAAAGTGAACGTGCGAGTTTTTGAGAAAATAATTTCTCCAAAAAAAAGAAAAATACAACTTCAAATATTTAAAACATGAAACGGACACATTTTTTAATCTCAGGTACAGCGTGTAATCCTTGTCAAACACCTGACATGTTTCTTTAATTAGTGGTTTGTGGCACTGAGTGCTTCATAAATAGGAAATGGTTCTGGACAGCCGCACTCCGAAAAAATGCCTTTTATTCAAAAATACACAAAATCCAAAAATACATGCCACAGCAGAACAGGAAACTGACGCGTTTCACACTACAAACAGTACCTAATCATAGTGTAGCGGTGACTCCTTTTCAAGGTGTCCGCTATGTGTAAATGTAGTTGTTTTTGTCTCTCAGAACAGTAAAGGGGTTCTGAGAGCTAATTGGATAGGGAAGCTTTGGCATCAGTTTGGCTGGGCTGTGTTGGGGTTCTGCCTGATCATGTGTGCGGTGAGGTACACATGACAGGCTCAGAACCAGGCCTGGTTGGACGTTTGGGTACTGTCATTCCCCGGCGCCAATAAATGGGTGCGTCTGGCCCCGCTGAGGAATCTGGGGAAGGGTATTTAAGGGTATGCTGGAGTCACGTGTTCGGGGTTCGTTAGGCCAGAGCTGCCTGTGCCTTGATCTGGATCGGGGTAGCCCCGTGAGGGGTCCCGGTCATGGGAGCGTGTGCCGCCCCGCAACATGGTTGGTTTGACATGCCCCACAGACCCGCTTAGTCTGGGGCAAGGATCCATCTGTTCCCGAGTCTCGGAACCGGCCAGTCCGAGGCGCAGTGACTGAGGGAGGATTCAAGGCGTCCAGGTGCGCTCTCAACTTGGAGGGGCACCGCAGCTCGTGTAAGCGACCGGGGGGAGGACTCTTCGGAGGAGGGCCAACAAGCTGGCATCCTGAGAAGTGCCTGGTTGTTGGGTTGTCAAGGATACTAGAGAATCCACGCTTTCCCAGTACTGCCAAGGAGACGGATAATGTTCCAGGTACTGAGGAAAGGTTCCTGTTTTGTTTCTGAGTGCCACTTTGATTCAAGGTTGGAGACTTTGCAAATTCCGTAATTCAAGTGCCGACTGCCATAATCTCTGGCTAGAGATTTGTTCAGCTTGGAAGCGCCCAGCTGCGAGTGGCTACTCTCTGGGTTGGCAAATAGAGACTTTCGTATACTTAGCAGTTCAAGGTGCCTGAGTTTCTTTACCCTTGCCCTCTGTTCCCACATGTGACTGTGTCTGTTGGATGTTACCCTGCAAATAAAAACCTTTCAAAAGGACTTTTATGGTGTCAGCGTGCAAAGTCGTTGGGTACTAACTCTGGGAACCCCTAGACCTGGAAGAACAAGCCAAGCGGAGGTAACCGGTAAGCCCAAAAGTAAAGGCCGCCCCATCGAGGGTTATGGGCGCTACAATAGCTAGCTTAGCTATGATTAAGCATGGTTTGTAGTGTGAAACGCGTCAGTTTCCTGTTCTGCTGTGGCATGTATTTTGTGTTTTTTTTTAAATAAAAGGCATTTTTTCAGAGTTTCGGCTGTCCAGAACCATTTCCTATTTATTGCTATATGCATTGCCAGCACCTGTGGCTTCCTAAACTGGTGAAGAGTCTTATTATCGGATGATCCTCCTGGAGCGGTGACAGTCCCTTTCTCTTTCTCTATCTTGATTTCTGGACTTTACTGAGTGCTTCATGTTGGAGATCAAGTTTGCATTACCAATAGTTCCAGTGGCAGACAAGATAAGTGATTGGTTTTAGTGCTAGGGCTTGTATTAAGCCTTTTTTATTCTTAAATGAGCAGACTGGGAGAGGGAGAAACAGCGAAAGGAACCAAACTTGTGCTACAGTGCTGGTCATGTGATAACAAGGGACGTGCTGATAGGAGGAGAGAGCAGAGTGACATAGAGATGAGCTCATCAGCCTGCTGTGTCTCCATTCACTGTCCAGTCACAGGCTTGGGGATGGCCAAACCTATAAATGTTACTAAATTGCAATAAAAAGTGAAATATCAGGTCTTTGCCATGTTATGACGTTATTTCAATGCATAGCTTGGTGTCATTTGCAAACACTGAAATTGTACTTTTAATCCCATACACTATATCATACAGTATATACATAGGCTGAAAATTAAGGGTCCCAACATTGAACCTTCGTGTATAGCCCTAATAACCAAACACTTTTGCAAAGCAGCCTAAGTATTCTATACCCACAGCCACAGCCATGTTGACCGATCAGAGTATCAGCTCGTTGTCGGTACCATGTGACCGCCGTGACCAATCACAGCAGGTCACATGACATGAGTTGTACATGGATGGCTTCCTTTCATGCCATCCTTTGTGTACAATTGTGTTGCTAGCTGTGATTGGTTAATTTGATCACAAGGTACAGACAGGACCAATGACAACCCATCTGTACCATGTGATTAGCTTTGAGCAATCACAGCTAATCACAATAAAACAAACTGAATGATTCAGTTTCATTCAGTACAATGCTTGCTTATAGCAATGTAATGCACTGCTATAAGCAAACAAAAAAAATAAATCCTGATCACTTCCCCAGAGTAGTACATGTTACTATGGTAACATTATATTGCTCTGGTCACAGTGTGTAAAAAAAAAATTGTACTATTCTGGTGTTTTCGGGCCTCAAGAAATGAGACCCATCAGTTTATCAGGATTGATCAATTTTCAGATATACCATAGTTTGTGGACTCTATAACTACAGACTAAATAATATACACTAATTTGGGTTACTTTCACCAAAAGAAATGTAGCGGAATACATTTTGGCCTTAATTTATGAAGAAAGATTATTTATTTGCAAAAAATTTTAACAGAAGCGAAAAACAGAAAAAAAAAATTTTTTTTCCCCCCAAAATTGTCTGTCTTTTTTGGTTTATTTAGCAAAAAATAAAAAAAAACTGTGGTGATTAAATACCACCAAAAGAAATCTCTATTTGTGTGAACAAAATAATAAAAGTTTGCAACACTGGCACAGTGTTGCATGACCGCCCAAAATGTCACAGCGCTGAAAGCTGTTTTTTTTTTTTTTTTTTGCTAAAAATCCGAAGTTTTTCTGTTGTAAATAAGTAATTTTTCTCCCTCACTCAGTGAGGCTGCACTGATGGGCAGGCACTGATGAGGCAGCACTAATGAGGAGGCACTAATATGCAGCACTGATGGGCACTGATAGGCGGCACTTATGGGCAATGATAGATGGCGTGGATAGGCGGCACTGATGGGCACTGACTGACATCACGGATGGGCACAAATTGGCATCACTGATGGGCACTGTCGGGGCTGCACTCATGAGGAGGCACTAATATGCAGCACTGATGGGCACTGACTGACATCACTGATGGGCACAGATTGGCCTCACTGGTGGGCACTGTTGGGGCTCCACCGATGATCAGTGCCCTGATTACCTGTACAGGTTTCCCCTGTGAGGAAATGGTGCTGATTGGCTTTTCCTCTGTCAGTGTGAGGTGAGGAGAGATGATTACCGGCACTTCTGTCTTTACACGTGGTCAGCTGTGATTGGCCGGGTAGTCGGCTCTTTACCGAGATCGGGGGTGCGCAAGTGCGGCGAGAATGAGAGATCCACCCCGCCGCCATCATTAGTCTATACTGCAGGGGTGGCCCGTCCGTTAAAGGCGCACGGGTGTCGCCCCCCTCTTTCACGCCACCTCCCTATATGACAAATGGATAGATTCATGCATTGCATAGCATGACTCTATCCATGGCTGCTGCTGCCACCCCCTATTCAGGTGTCCGGCCCCTTTTCGGACGCAGGGTGCCTGAATTACAGCGGTGGGGGTGTTTGTTTTAAGCACCTGATTAGAGCCAGAGGCTCTACTAGGCTTCAAAAAAGATGGACTCGGAGCGCAGAGCTTTGCGCTCTCAGTCCACCCAGGTGTGTTAGAAAAGCAAATGCATATTTGCTTTTCTACATTATCAGATTTGGGTGCGAACTCTCCTAATGACCCTGAAGAAGCCAATGATTGGCGAAACATGTTGGTCGTTCATACTTGAGATCGAACCGTACCCATGCCCCATATCCCCCTCTGGCACCCCCATTATGTGCTGCTCAAACTGTCAGACTATGTTTGGTTGTTTCAGCCAGTGATGAGATCCCATTTTCCTCTTTTTTCATCACTGGGCCTCATCACTGCCTGATCCACCCATTTTTATTTGTACCGCTACAGTCCCCTTTGTCTACCCCCCCCCCCCCCCCTCCCCATATACCATTTAAACCGGGATGAGGTACACCCTTCAGTGAGTTTTCCAGACCCATCTACCTACATCTCCTGTATTATGTCTGCAGTCTCTGACCATCTCCTGTAGTGTGTCTGCAGTCTCTGACCATCTCATGTAGTGTGTCTGCAGTCTCTGACCATCTCCTGTAGTGTGTCTGCAGTCTCTGACCATCTCATGTAGTGTGTCTGCAGTCCCTGACCATCCCCTGTAGTGTGTCTGCAGTCTCTGACCATCTCATGTATTATGTCTGCAGTCTCTGACCATCTCATGTATTATGTCTGCAGTCTCTGACCATCTCATGTATTATGTCTGCAGTCTCTGACCATCTCCTGTATTATGTCTGCAGTCTCTGACCATCTCCTGTATTATGTCTGCAGTCTCTGACCATCTCCTGTATTATGTCTGCAGTCTCTGACCATCTCCTGTATTATGTCTGCAGTCTCTGACCATCTCCTGTAGTGTGTCTGCAGTCTCTGACCATCTCCTGTAGTGTGTCTGCAGTCTCTGACCATCTCCTGTAGTATGTCTGCAGTCTCTGACCATCTCTTGTAGTATGTCTGCAGTCTCTGATCATCTCACGTGGTATGTTTGCAGTCTCTGATCATTTGACTTGGTAATTGTATTTCTATCCAGTCCTGAGATTAACACAGCTCCGCCACACAGCACAGCCCCGCCTGGCAAGGGAGGAGACCTGATCTCTGCTATAGTTAGAACTCAACTCCAGGCAACTAAAAACGATCCCTTGCAGTGGGGCTGTGCCCGACTAGAAAGGGTCAATCGCTCATTTAGGACTAGAGAGCAACAATAAGATCTCCGCCCCTCATCATCTTCTCTGTCATGTTGGGGAGATTTTATTAAATGTTTGTCTTGTAGATGTTCCAGAAAGTGAGAAGAAATCTCTCCAAAGTGCCCCTTAGATCAGGGGTCTCAAACTCGCGGCCCTCCAGCTGTTGCAAAACTACAAGTCCCATGCCTGTGGGAGTCATGCTTGTAAATGTCAGCCTTCCAATGACTGATGGGACTTGTAGTTTTACAACAGCTGGAGGGTCACCAGTTTGAGACCCCTGCCTTAGATGGTTGTAAGCAGAACAAGCGCCTCCATTGGACAGTTTCACCTTTTTTATTTTTTTTCACACTTTCATATCTGCTATTTGCTTTTTTCCATGTATTCTCCACTCCACATCAGTCATGTGTCTCTACTGCCCTCTTGTGTTTATTTGTATTTATTGCATGCTTTGTACAAGGCCATTGGCATTGATTTACTTAACCTCTTGCTTACTGGGCACTTAAACCCCCCCACCTGCCCAGACCAATTTTTAGCTTTCAGCGCTGTCGCACTTTGAATGACAATTGCGCGGTCATACTACACTGTACCCAAATTACATTTTTATCATTTTTTTTCGACACAAATAGAGCTTTCTTTTGGTGGTATTTAATCACAGCTGGGGTTTTTATTGAAAATTAAAAAAAAAAAAATTAATGTTTCATAGTTTGTTATAACATTTTGCAAACAGGTAATTTTTCTCCTTCGTTGATATGCGCTGATGAGGCGGCACTGGTGGGCACTGATAGGCACGGTTAAGGCGCACTGATAGGCACAGTTAAGGCGGCACTGATAGGCACAGTTAAGGCGGCACTGATAGGGGGCACTGATATGTACCACTGATAGATGGCACTAATGGGCACTGGTAGGTGACACTGATGTGACACTGATGTGCAGCACTGTTGTTGAGGCACTGATTGTGGGCACTGATGGGTGGCGCTGTGGGCACTGATGGGTGGCACTGGTAGGCGGCACTGTTGCCTACTGCTAGGTGGCCCAGATTGGCACTAAGGAGCTGGCAGCAGCTCACCGTGATTGGGACCGATGTCCCTCTCATAGCCGCCGGTGATCGGCTTTTTTCCCCCCCTCCTCACGCTGTCAGCTGATCATGTGGTAAGGGGTCAGGATCGACCCCTTACTTGGATCTGTGATCAGCCGAGTCTCATAGACTTGCTGACCACAGAGCGCGCCGCGCACACCCTGCAGGAGGTGCGCACTGCGCAGGCCGCTCGCGCACGGGAGGACATCAATAGACATACTCCCAGCAAAAAGGGGCGTTGCTAGGTGGCAAAAAGACCAGGGGCTTCAGCCCGAGGTCAAAGAACCGGGGGGGGGGGGACGCGGGCGGTTTTGCAGCATTTTTTTTTTTGGCCTGGGTGGTGGGGATGTGTGGCTTACATACACTGACCTACATACAATGACCACTGACCTGCCTGACCTACACACACTGACCTGCCTGACCTACACACACTGACCTGCCTGACCTACACACACTGACCTGCCTGACCTACACACACTGACCTGCCTGACCTACACACACTGACCTACACACGCTGACCTGCCTGACCTACACACGCTGACCTGCCTGACCTACACACGCTGACCACTGACCTACACACACTGACCACTGACTTACACACACTGACCACTGACTTACACACACTGACCACTGACTTACACACACTGACCTACACACACTAACCTACATGCACTGACCACTGACCTACACACACTGACCACTGACCTACACACGCACTGACCACTGACCTACATGCACTGACCACTGACCTACATACACTGACCTACACACACTGACCTACACACACTGACCACTGACCTACACACACTGACCTACATACACTCACCACTGACCTACACACACTGACCTGCCTGACCTACACACACTGACCTGCCTGACCTACACACACTGACCTGCCTGACCTACACGCACTGACCACTGACCTACACACACTGACCACTGACCTACACACACACTGACCTACACACACTGACCACTGACCTACATACACTGACCTACATACACTATCCTACACACACTGACCTACACACACTGACCTGCCTGACCTACATACACTGACCACTGACCTACATACACTGACCTGCCTGAGTGCCTGACCTACACATACTGACCACTGACCTACACACACTGACCTACACGCACTGACCACTGACCTACATGCACTGACCTACACACACACTGACCACTGACCTACACACACACTGACCTACACACCCACTGACCTACACACACACTGACCACTGACCTACACACACTGACCTACACGCACTGACCACTGACCTACATGCACTGACCACTGACCTACACACACTGACCACTGACCTACATACACTGACCTGCCTGACCTACATACACTGACCTGCCTGACCTACACATACTGACCACTGACCTACATACACTGACCTACATACACTGACCTGCCTGAGTGCCTGACCTACACATACTGACCACTGACCTACACGCACTGACCTACACACACACTGACACTGACACTGCACACACCACTGACCACTGACCTACACGCACTGACCACTGACCTACACACTGACCACTGACCACTGACCTACACACGCTGACCACTGACCTACACACACACTGACCTACACACACTGACCACTGACCTACACACACTGACCACTGACCTACATGCACTGACCACTGACCTACATGCACTGACCACTGACCTACACGCACTGACCACTGACCTACATGCACTGACCTACACATACTGACCACTGACCTACACACACTGACCACTGACCTACACACACTGACCACAGACCTACACACACTGACCACTGACCTACACACACTGACCACTGACCTACACACACTGACCTGCCTGACCTACATACACTGACCTGCCTGAGTGCCTGACCTACATATACTGACCACTGACCTACACGCACTGACCTACACGCACTGACCTACACACACACTGACCACTGACCACTGACCTACACACCCACTGACCTACACACACTGACCACTGACCTACACACACTGACCTACACACACACACACTGACCTACACACACACTGACCTACACACACACTGACCTACACACACACTGACCACTGACCTACTCACACTGACCACTGACCTGACACACTGACCTACATACCCTGACCTGCCTGAGTGCCTGACCTACACATACTGACCACTGACCTACACACACTGACCACTGACATACATACACTGACCTGCCTGAGTGCCTGACCTACATATACTGACCACTGACCTACACGCACTGACCTACACACACACTGACCTACACACACTGACCACTGACCTACACACACACTGACCACTGACCTACACACACTGACCTACATGCACTGACCTACAGGCACTGACCACTGACCTACATACACTGACCACTGACCTACATACTGACCTGCCTGACCTACACATACTGACCACTGACCTACACACACTGACCTACATGCACTGACCACTGACATACACTGACCTGCCTGAGTGACTGACCTACACACACTGACCACTGACCTGCCTGAGTGCCTGACCTACACATACTGACCACTGACCTACACACACTGACCTACATGCACTGACCTACATACACTGACCTGCCTGAGTGCCTGACCTACACATACTGACCACTGACCTACACACACTGACCTGCCTGACCAACAGACACTGACCTACACACACTGAGTGCCTGACCTACACATACTGACCACTGACCTACACGCACTGACCTACACATACTGACCACTGACCTACACACACTGACCACTGACCTACACGCACTGACCACTGACCTACACACACACTGACCACTGACCTACATACACTGACCTGCCTGAGTGCCTGACCTACACATACTGACCACTGACCTACACACACTGACCTACACACACTGACCACTGACCTACGACCACTGACCTACACACACTGAACACTGACCTACACACACTGACCTGCCTGACAATGACATACATACACTGGTAGTCTCTGTGTCTGACCTACCTCAGCCGTGATGTGCGGTCACAGCAAGCAGGCAGGCACTGGGGAGAGGAGCCAAGGAGGAGAGGAGAGCCGAGCCTTCCGCCCGAGCGGGGATACAATGGACGTCACGTCACACGTCCCGCTCCAGAACGCGGGACCAGCGGCACTCGCCACTCGGCCACTTTCGTCTAATTTCGGCCGCTTTCGGCCGCTTTCGGCCGCTATGGCACTCAGCTAATTTCGGCTGCTGGGAACCGATCTGTTAGCGAGTGCAGCCGAAATTAGCCGACGGCACTCAAGGATAACAATAGAATGCAGCCATTCCGAGACTCTGGGCTTTGCAGGGACACATTCGGGGCTCCAGCCCCCCTAGCCACCCCCTGGCGACGCCCCTGCCAGCAAAGCAGGTCCGTCATTCGGCTATAGCGCGAATCTGAAGAAGTTAAAGCACAAAACAGTTCGAAAAATTGTTGCGCAAATACCGTGCGAGATAAAAAGTTGCAACAACCGCCATTTATTCTCTAGGGTCTCTGCCAAAAAAAACATACATAATGTTTGGGGGAGGTCTGTCTATTTTTTTAGCAAAAGAAATATTTTTACATGTAGAAGAGAAAAGTCAGAATTGGCCCGGATGGGAAGAGGTTAAACAGCTTAGGATATTATTCAGTATATAATTATAAAAAAAGTTGTTTTATACTTTAAAAGTTGCTCTCTGCAGTTCTGTATATTTGTCATTTTTTTTTTCTTAGTCAAATAAAGTTAGACGAAAGAAAAAAACAAAAAAAGGTAATGCTTGGCACGCCCCTCTGAACTCCACGTGCAGAAGGCGAGCTCACGATTGGCGCAGAACAAGTAGGGGCGCGCACAGCCCGGGCTGGGCGTATTAGAGGGGCGGGGTATACGCCGCTGAAGAGGAAGAAAGTGACACGATTGGCCGTAGACAGTACGGCGTGGGGCTTGGCCACCCGCGGAGTGTAGTGGGCGGGGTTTTACCCTGACGCAGGAATGAAAAGTGTACATGATTGGTCAGGGCACTACGGCGCACGGCAGCTCAGCCTCCTATGGGGGTGTAAGCGGGCGGGGTTTACCCCCGATGTCGGGAAGAAGAGTGACTTGATTGGCCAAGGACAGTACGGCGCGCGCAGCTCGGACTCATATGAGGTGTAGTGGGCGGGATTTACGCCGCTGAAGGAACGGAATTGCGCGTGCGCACACTTTAAAAAAAAAAAAAAAAAACAGTAAATCCTTATTGGGTGTAGAAGGCGGGGTTAGGGAAGTGGGAGGTGCGGAAGTGACATCAGCTGTGGGCGGAACGTTCTCCAGATTGCAGGCTGGGGGTTACAGGTGGAGAAGAGACGTTCATGAGGGTCACACCGTAAAGCGCCCCTCACAGAGCCGGCATTATGGTGAGTGCGGGGGTCACTTGAACAATGGAGGCTGCCCCTTTTATTGTGGGTGGGGACACTGCCTAAGTAGTGAAGGATTTTTGCTGTCTGCCTTGAAGAACAGGAAATCGCTAACTGACACCAGTGTCCCCATTGGAAGATGTCCTGCACTTCCTGTTCTGGTGACAACCATACATTTTTTTTAACCCCCTCCCCCCTCACTTCCTGTCTGAGTGATAACAGTCTGCAAGTCCTCAGGTTTGGGCTGTCAGTGCCCAGCAGAGCCATTCCCCGCTCCTTTTAGCTGCACCTATTAATAGTGGGGATGTTGGTGACATTGACCTGAAAGTGAAAGAAAATCCCAAGTATTGGGTTGTCCCCAGAACAGGAGTAGAGGAGAAATCTCCCAATCAGGACACTAGTCCCCCCCCCCCCCCTCCCCCCTCTGCTTTGGAGGGATTTCATCTCACTTCCTGTTGGATATGGGACAGGAAGTGACGGTGAATCCCCACAATAGGGACATCGATGGCAAAAAAAAAAACTGACAGGGGTTATAACCCCATATTCGATCCAAAAATAAATGTTTATATTTAAAGCGGAGCTCCACCCAAAAGGGGAAGCGCCATTTGTTGGCTCACTCCTCCTTCTTTTTTTTTTTTTTTTTAACCACTTGCTTACCGCTTAACTCAGATATACGGCGCCACTAGGTGTGGGACGCGCACACGTACTGATGCCGGGGGTTTCACCCACCGCAGTCTTGCATTTCACACAGATTTTTACCGATTTCAAAAATGCCAATCTTGCCTTTTTTTTTTTTTTTGTGCCAAAGAGAGATTTGGGGGTCTTATAGACCCCCCCCCCCCCCCCCAGATCCCTCCATAAAGAGGACCTGTCACTCCCTATTACTGTCACAAGGGATGCTTACATTCCTTGTGACAGCAATAAAAGTGATTAAAAAAAAACAAAAACTTTTTTTAAAGTAACAGTGTAAAAATAAAATAAATTTAATATAGAATATCATATCATAAGAGGGTCAATGAGAGCTGCAGAGCTGGAGGCATGCCTCTTCTGTGTGTCTGTGTAAATCCAGGAAGTGAACGGGGAGCAGCTTCAGCTGCCCACAGTTAAAATGGCTGCAGCCAGACTCAGTGGAGGGAGATTTCTGCAGCATATTTGGCACAGTGCAGAATCACAGTATATATAAAATAATATGCAAAGTGGTTGGAGGGAAGCTCCAGAATGGCAAAGATGTTTTTATTACAAATTATATGAGCCGACTGCAGTTCCTCTATAAAAGAGGTCAAGCCCTTCCCCCACAAAAAATGTAAAGTCAGCAGCTACAAATACTGTGGACTTTTAATATTAGGACCCTCCCCTTTCTAGGGGGTGGAGGGGAGTGCCTGTGGGTGGAGGGGAGAGGGGAGCGCCTGTGGGTGGAGGGGAGAGGGGAGCGCCTGTGGGTGGAGGGGAGAGGGGAGCTCCTGTCGGTGGGAAGAGGGGAGCGCCTGTGGGTGGAGGGGAGCTTCTGTCGGTGGAGGGGAGAGGGGAGCGCCTGTGGGTGGAGGGGAGCGGGGAGCGCCTGTGGGTGGAGGGGAGCGCCTGTGGGTGGAGGGGAGCGCCTGTGGGTGGAGGGGAGCGCCTGTGGGTGGAGGGGAGCGCCTGTGGGTGGAGGGGAGCGCCTGTGGGTGGAGGGGAGCGCCTGTGGGTGGAGGGGAGAGGGGAGCGCCTGTGGGTGGAGGGGAGAGGGGAGTGCCTGTGGGTGGAGGGGAGAAGGGAGTGCCTGTGGGTGGAGGGGAGAGGGGAGCGCCTGTGGGTGGAGGGGAGCGCCTGTGGGTGGAGGGGAGCGCCTGTGGGTGGAGGGGAGAGGGGAGCGCCTGTGGGTGGAGAGGGGAGCGCCTGTGGGTGGAGGGGAGAGGGGAGCGCCTGTGGGTGGAGGGGAGAGGGGAGCGCCTGTGGGTGGAGGGGAGAGGGGAGCTCCTGTCGGTGGAGGGGAGCTCCTGTCGGTGGGGAGAGGGGAGCGCCTGTGGGTGGAGGGGAGCTTCTGTCGGTGGAGGGGAGAGGGGAGCGCCTGTGGGTGGAGGGGAGCGGGGAGCGCCTGTGGGTGGTGGGGAGAGGGGAGCGCCTGTGGGTGGAGGGGAGAGGGGAGCTCCTGTGGGTGGAGGGGAGTGCCTGTGGGTGGAGGGGAGAGGGGAGCTCCTGTGGGTGGAGGGGAGAGGGGAGTGCCTGTGGGTGGAGGGGAGAGGGGAGCTCCTGTGGGTGGAGGGGAGCGCCTGTGGGTGGAGGGGAGAGGGGAGCGCCTGTGGGTGGAGAGGGGAGCGCCTGTGGGTGGAGGGGAGAGGGGAGCGCCTGTGGGTGGAGGGGAGAGGGGAGTGCCTGTGGGTGGAGGGGAGTGCCTGTGGGTGGAGGGGAGAGGGGAGCGCCTGTGGGGAGAGGGGAGCGCCTGTGGGTGGAGCGCGCCTGTGGGTGAGATTCCCGTGATCGTATCCTCGTGCGTGCGTGAATCCGGCAAAAGCTCGTTCGTGGAGGGCTGTTATGGGTGAGAGGAAAATGGGCTTGCACAAACGTGGGGCCAGTGCCCTTTATACAGTTGACAGTGCAAGAGTTTTTTATTAAAGTTTTTTTGGTCAAACACACTTCTAAACAACACACAATATCGGCTTCATACAGAATGATATGTGTAACATGCAGCGCCGATGTGGGTGTCCGCTGGGCTACATTTTCCAGCCTATGTTGTTATAAGGTGTTAGTTCATCTACCTAAGGGGGGGGGGGCGTGCTCCCACAGGAAGTCCTTTTACTAATGGAATTGCTGGGTTTTATGTTCCCTCGTGGGTTTTTTTTCATCAACCTTCATTCTTTACCAGGGGTGAGATAGGGATGGGGAGGGGGGGGGGTAACAAAGTTCACCACCGGCCGCCCGGGCCAAGATAACTCAATTCTAATATAGAGTTGGTCGTGCTCCGGTGTGGCGGGTTCAATCTCAACCGGGGGAATCCTCCCCTTCCTCAAGGGGCCTTTCCACACGCGTTGATCCAAGCTTGACTTCAGCGGGCAGTTCCTCCTCTAGTATGTGATGCGTTATAATGAGTTAGGACAATTCACTGACTTCTGCCTATCGGGTGTGGTTAGAGGGGTTCCATACGAGGGGTGGATGAATCTCTCTAGCTGCTATTTGGAATAAATGATCTGTCAGGAATTCTTCCCATTTCATCCTGTCCAAGGGTCGGGATGTCAATTCTGCCACCCTGACCCCTACATGAGCCACCGTGAGAGTAAAAGTACAAGAGAGGGTGTTTTGTCTAGACTTACCCGAGATTATGTGTCTCTCAACGCAGCCTAGTTCGGGTGGGGAACTGAAGCTCTAAGAGGGCATTTGGAGACTCGCTTTAGGTAGATTATGGCTAGCTGGAGTTCTCTAAAGGGCGGTTTATAACTCCTTGTGGCATGACTTGTTTCCAAAGTGGTAATGCCGTGTGGACCCAGCCATCCGGGTCCGGGACTGTTGCCAGGTGAGGTTATGTGCCGGGTTAGCCCAAAGCGGGGTGTGGGGTTGGGACACAGTCTGGCTTTAGGAGGGCAGCCCTATACAAACCTGGACAGTGCGGCCTTTGCCCCTTCTATATCGGATGGATAACGCTGAGTAGGAACCGAGGGTGCAAGCTGATGGAATTTTGGCTGGTTTGCGAGAGAACCACCCCCTCATGTAACTAGAACTGCTGCCAGTAGGTATATCAAAAAAATTTGGTGCAGACAACCGCCATCCACTTTGGTTTCCCAGCCCAGCGCCTGGGGGTCTGTCTGAATAGTAATAAAAAGGAAGGTATATCATTTTTATTAAGTTCCCTCTACCCACCGGGACAGAGGGAGATCCTCCAGGCATGGGGCATTTCTGACTGGGTGGATGGGCTGACCCATAGGTACCCCACGTCGACAGAGGTCGAAGGCCTTCTCTGCGTTCGAGTAGGCAACCACCGCCAGGCTCTCCGTGTGAGCCATCGCAATGTGTGTGTGCAGTCTCCTAATGTTGGATGTCAAGTTCCCCCTGCCTTGGCATAAATCCTGTCTGAAAAAAAAAAAAAAAACCCAGGGTGAATCAGTGCTGTTATAACTATATTCAGTCTGTTATCCAGAAACTTATTGAGGAGGATCTTCGTATCAACATTAAGGAGAGAGAGGAGGGGAGCGCCGGTTAATGTGCCCACACGCATGTTTCCTAGACAAACCATGCCAGGAGGTGTTCGAATATTCTCTGAGACTGGGTAAAGGAGTCTTTTCTGTGTCAGGGGTCGGTCCCTGAGGAGGAGACCGCCCTCCTAACAGGGACTGCAGTCGTTTGTAATTCTGTGTGTCCGTGACCTAACATACAGTGACCTCTTGGCCTACTACTCTCGGCCTCCAAGTGGTTCTGCCTGACCTGACCTCAGAGGGGTGGGGCTCCTGTGGGTGGAGGGGAGCGCCTGTGGGTGGAGGGGAGAGGGGAGCGCCTGTGGGTGGAGGGGAGCGCCTGTGGGTGATTCCCGTGATCGTATCTCGTGCGTGCGTGATCCGGCAAGCGTTCGTTGAAGGGCAGACCAATGTTCTGCCTATGTAAACAAGGCAGACCGCTGTTATCCCAGAGAGGAAAATGGAGTGCTCATGTTGCACAAACGTGGATCTCTGTTTTTCCTTTAGTCAAATCACACCTCCCCCTACAGTTAGAAAGCACTCCCAGGGAACGCATTTAACCCTTTGATCGCCCCCTGATGTTAACCCCTTCCCAGCCAGTGCCCTTTATACAGTGACAGTGCAGATTTTCAGCACTGATCATTGTATTGGTGACACTGGTCCCCAAAAAGTGTCACTTGGTGTCAGATTTTTCTGCCGCAATGTTCGGCTAAAAGACGCTGATCACCACCATTACTCGTAAAAAAAAAAAAGTAAAAAGTCCCCAAATCTATCCCATATAACAGCGATAACTTTTGCGCAAACCAATTAACCACTTAAGGACCGCCTCCTGCACATATCCGTCGGCAGAATGGCACGGCTGGGCACAGCGGCGTACAGGTACGTGGCCCTTTAAGAGCCCAGCCGTGGGGACCCGGTCCTGAGCTCCGCGGCCGCGGGACCCGCAGACCCCGATCGCCGCCGGTGTCCCGCGATCGGGTCACATAGCTGAAGAACGGGGAGAGGTCTGTGTAAACAAACCTCTCCCCGTGCTTCCTAGTGACACTGTCACTGATTGTGTGTTCCCTGTCATAGGGAAAGACGATCAGTGACATCACACACCAAGCCACGCCCCCTACAGTAAAAAAAACACATAGGTCACACTTAACCCCTCACCGTCCCCTAGTGGTTAACTCCTTCACTGCCAGTGACATTTTTACAGTAATCAATGCATTTTTAATCGCACTGATTGCTGTATCAATGCCAGTGTTCCCAAAAATGTGTCAAAAATTGTCCGACGTGTCTGCCATAATGTCGCAGTCACAATGAAAATTGCAGATCGCCGCCATTACTAGTAAAAAAAAAAAAAAAAAAATTATTAATAAAAATGCCATAAAACTATCCCCTGTTTTGTAGACTCTATAACTTTTGCGCAAACCAATCAATAAACACTTATTGCGATTTTTATTTTTTTTATATATATTTTTTGGGGGATTATTATTAAAGCAAAAAGTAAAAAATATAGAATTTTTTTCCAAAATTGTCACTCCTATTTTTGTTTGTAGCGCAAAAAATAAAAACCGCAGAGGTGATCAAATACCATCAAAAGAAAGCTCTATTTGTGGGGAAAAAAAGGACGTCAATTTTGTTTGGGAGCCACGTCGCACGACCGCGCAATTGTCAGTTAAAGCGACGCAGTGCCGAATCACAAAAAAAGGGGCCTGGTCCGTTGGCTGCAAATTGGTCCGGGGCTGAAGTGGTTAATATGCACTTATTGGGATTTTTTTTTTATACCAAAAACATGTAGCAGAATACATATTGGCCGAAATTTATGAAGGAATTCGATTTTTTTTTTTTTTTTATTGGATATATATTTACTTTTTTTTTTTGTTTTATAGCGCAAAAAATCAAAACCGCAAAGGTGATCAAATTCCACCAAAAGAAGAAATCTCTGGGGGGGAAAAAAGGACTTACATTTTATCTGGGTACAGTGTCGCACGGCCGCGCAATTGTCGGTTAAAATAGCACAGTGCCGTATCGGGAAAAATTGGCCTGGTCGTGAAGGGGGTAAATCTTCCAGGGCTGAAGTGGTTAAAGCTTTGCCTATGGATAGTAAAATGTACGCCGTTTGTCGCTGTTGCGCGAGTGTGCGCATTTTTAAAGCGTGACATGTTCTGTATGTATGTATGTATGTGTGTGTGTATATGTGTATGTGTGTGTATATATGTATGTATGTATGTGTATATATATATATATATATATATATAAGTTTGGGGGTTCTAGGTAACTTCTTAACAAAAAAAATACAAATTTTTACAAAAAAAAGTATCAGAATTGGCCCGGTAAAGTTTTGTCTTCGGATATATTATAAATTGCGGGACGTTTTCTCGCTGTGACAGTTTTGCTGATTGTTCGTTGTTTTCTTTTTCTTTCCAGGCGAGTTCGATGATAGCGGCCGGGCTGACGCTCGCTGTTGCGGGATTTGCTGGTAAGTGTTGGATTGAAGGTCGCTGCGTGTTTTTGCTGGACCTCCCTCTGTTCCCCCGCCCCCCCCCCCCCCCCCCCCCCCCCCCCCCAAAAAAAAAAAAAAAACAGCTGCCTGGCCGTCCCCTGTAGTAAACATACTAGGCCAGCATTTCTCAACTGGGGTGCTGTTCTGCGTCCATTTTTTTCTCGCACAGCATCTTGGGTTTCCATGTGGTTCATGGGCCACCAGCACCATAGTAAACGCATGACGCTGAACCGGAGCAGCTCCAGCATTCCAGCTGCAGACCCGCTCCACCTCCTTCCCACTGCCATGGTGTAAGGATGATTGGGAGGCAGGACTATACTGTGAGATTGGAAGGTGAAAGATGGGACTGTGATGTGAAAGGAGGGGGGGGGGTGACTGGGGACTGTGATGTGAAAGGAAGGGGGAGTGACTGGGGACTGTGATGTGAAAGGGGGGGGGGGGTGACTGGGGACTGTGATGTGAAAGGAGGGGGGGGGGGTGACTGGGGACTGTGATGTGAAAGGAGGTGGGGGGGGGGGGGGACTGTGATGTGAAAGGGGGGGGGGGGGGGTGACTGGGGACTGGGATGTGAAAGGAGGGGGGGGGTGACTGGGGACTGGGATGTGAAAGGAGGGGGGGGGGTGACTGGGGACTGTGATGTGAAAAGGGGGGGGGGAGAGGGGGGGGGACTGTGATGTGAAAGGAGGGGGGGGGGACTGTGGAATGTGATGTGAAAGGAGGGGGGGGGGGACTTTGATGTGACTGGGGACTGTGATGTGAAAGGAGGGGGGGGGACTGTGATGTGAAAGGAGGGGGGGGGACTGTGATGTGAAAGGAGGGGGGGGGGGGTGACTGGGGACTGGGATGTGAAAGGAGGGGGGGGGGGGGCGGGAGGGGGGGTGACTGGGGACTGTGATGTGAAAGGAGGGGGGGGGGGTGACTGGGGACTGTGATGTGAAAGGAGGGGGGGAAGGAGGGGGGGGTTTGATGTGTGGGGGGGGGGGAGGGGGGGGGGGGGGGGGAAAGAGAGAGGGGGGGGGGACTGTGATGTGAAAGGAGGGGGGGGGGGGGGGGGGGTGGGGACTGTGATGTGAAAGGAGGGGGGGGGGGGGGCGGGGGGGGGGTGGGGACTGGGGGGGGAGGGTGGGGACTGTGATGTGAAAGGAGGGGGGGGTGACTGGGGACTGTGATGTGAAAGGAGGGGGGGGGGGGACTGGGGACTGTGATGTGAAAGGAGGGGGGGGTGACTGGGGACTGTGATGTGAAAGGAGGGGGGGTTGACTGTGAAAGGGAGGGGGGGGGGACTGTGATGTGAAAGGGGGGGGGGGACTGGGGACTGTGATGTGAAAGGAGGGGGGGGGGTGACTGGGGACTGTGATGTGAAAGGAGGGGGGGGGTGACTGGGGACTGTGATGTGAAAGGAGGGGGGGACTGGGGACTGTGATGTGAAAGGAGGGGGGGGGGACTGTGATGTGAAAGGAGGGGGGGGGGGGGGGGCTGTGATGTGAAAGGAGGGGGGGGACTGGGGACTGTGATGTGAAGGGGGGGGACTGGGGACTGTGATGTGAAAGGAGGGGGGGTGACTGGGGACTGTGATGTGAAAGGAGGGGGGGGGGGGTGAATGGGGACTGTGATGTGAAAGGAGGGGGGGGGGTGACTGGGGACTGTGATGTGAAAGGAGGGGGGGGTGACTGGGGACTGTGATGTGAAAGGAGGGGGGGGGGGACTGTGATGTGAAAGGAGGGGGGGGGACTGTGATGTGAAAGGAGGGGGGGGGGGGACTGTGATGTGAAAGGAGGAGGGGGGGACTGTGATGTGAAAGGAGGAGGGGGGGACTGTGATGTGAAAGGAGGGGGGGACTGTGATGTGAAAGGATGGGGGGTGACTGGGGACTGTGATGTGAAAGGAGGGGGGGGTGACTGGGGACTGTGATGTGAAAGGAGGGGGGGGGTGACTGGGGACTGTGATGTGAAAGGAGGGGGGGGTGACTGTGAAAGGGAAGGGGGGGGTGACTGGGGACTGTGATGTGAAAGGAGGGGGTGACTGGGGACTGTGATGTGAAAGGAGGGGGGGGGGGGGTGGTCTGAGGACCCTGATGTGAATGATGGAGGGGGACTGAGGACTCTAATGTGATTAGTTGTCCCAAGAACAAGTAGAGGGTAGATCTTTTGAATGAATGACTTGTATAGCCCAACCTATGCGAACTGAATCGCCTCAGGGCGCTTTTTGCCACTGGTGTCCATCTGTGGTATAGTGCGGTCCTTGCCCTGTGGGGTCCTGACACGCTTACAAACACATACAACATACACATATTTGGCCAATTTTATCGACAGGATCTAATTAACCTACCAGCATGTCTTTGGAGTGTGGGAGGAAAGCGGAGTACCCGGAGGAAACCCACACAGGCACAGGGAGAACATGCAAACTCAAGGCAGAAGGTGTCGTGGTTGGGATTTGAACCAGTGACCCTATTACTGCTAGGTGAAAGTGCTAACCACTACACCACTGTGCTGTCATTGATGAGTTCAATGAGGATGTTGGTTCTGGTGGCGACTGTCTATCTCCCTGGTGCCTAACCTGTGGCCCTTTGGTATATGGCATGCGGCCCTTGGACCTCAGCTGTCAGTAGTGGGAACATTGAATTTCTCTGGTGTAAGCAACCATTGTTTACAGAATGAAACTGATTCATTCCATGTGTTTTGTTCTGATTACCAATGATTGGCCACAGCTAATCACATGGTGCAGATGGGCTGTGCTTGGCCCTGTCTGTACCATGTGATCACTGTGACCAATCACAGCTAACAACATAAGCTGTACACAATGAATGGCATGAATCAAAGCCATCCATTGTGTACAAATGTCATGTGCTCTTCTGTGATTGGTCACAGGAATCACATGATACTGGCAGGAGGCCGGTACACTGATCAGTCATCGGCTGTGACAGATCGCACCGCATTGCGGCCCATTCTGGTCGGATCTCATATGACCTCAACCCGGAATGACTAATGTCCCGCCCAGCCGTCATTTGACAATAGGCTGGGCAGGAAGTGGTTAAAAGGGGTGCTGCTGAATTGCATTTCATTTGCATAATATTCTGAATTGCTCCCCAAAACCTTCTCTAAGCACTTGTGTCGCTGGACGTCGGGTAGACACCCGCTGCCCAAAAAAATGCTGCAGGCGCCTGTTTTTGTACAGCAGGCTGGCCGCTCAAATGAAGATCACGGGACAGCTGTGTGGACGCATCCTACGGGGCCATTCACACCTATCCAGCCCCATCGGTTGCATTAAACAGTCTACGGAAAGCACCACAGTAGACCGAAGATCGGCCGGGCACCATTTTTGGTAACGTAACGCACAGGAGAGACGGGTGGCCCCTTGGGATGCCATTGGAAATAACGTGTGCTGTGCTTTGTGGGAACACGTGAATTATTGCAGTGCATAGTTTTTATCGGGCCTGTATGATTATTCTCCATCATAATATTTCATCCTAAAACACACAACGGCATAGTGTCTAGTAGTCAGAGACATCGGCACATTTTAAAACCTTTTTCGTATGTTTAATTTTTTTTTTTTTTTTTTTTTAGGCCGTTACGTTTTACAAGCTTTCAAACACCTGGAGCCTCAAGTGAAGCAAGCTATACAGACCCTGCCAAAGTCGGTGAGTTTCTTAACCACTTCAATACCGGCCATTGTCATATGACGCCCACAGGGTGGATCTCCCATCCTGGGTGGGCGTCATATGACGTCCTCGCATTCCCGGCCGCCTGGGGGGCGCCCGCGGCATCGCTCGGGGCCCGGTGCGAGTGCCCGGCGGCCGCGATGTCCACCGGGCACCCGCGATTGGCCGTTAAAACAACGGGACCGTGCGGGACCGTGGAGCTGTGTGTGTAAACACACAGCTCCACGTCCTGTCAGCGGAGAGGAGACCGATCATGTGATCCCAGTACGGAGGAACACATGATCGGTCTTCTCCCTTGAGTCCCCTCCCCCCACAGTTAGAATCACTCCTATAGGGAACACATTAACCCCTACAGCGCCCCCTAGTGTTAACCCCTTCCCCGCCAGTCACATTTACACAGTAATCAATGCCATTTTATAGCAACGATCGCTGTGTAAATGTGAATGGTTCCAAAAATGTGTCCGCAGTGTCCGCCGCAATGTCGCAGTCACGAAAAAAAAAAAATCGCAGATCGCCGCCATTACTAGTAAAAAAAAAAAAAAAAAATTCAATAAATCTATTCCCCTATTTTGTAGACGCTATAACTTTTGCGTAAAACCGATCAATATACGCTTATTGCGTTTTTTTTTTTTTTTTTTACCAAAAATATGTAGAAGAATGCGTATCGGCCTAAACTGAGGAAAAAAAATATATAAAAAAAAAAAAAAATGGGATATTTATTATAGCAAAAAGTTAAAAAAATATTGTGTTTTTTTTTTTTTTCAAAATTGTCGCTCTTCTTTTGTTTATAGAGCAAAAAATAAAAAACACAGGGGTGACCAAATACCACCAAAAGAAAGCTCTATTTGTGGGAAAAAAAGGACGTCAATTTTGTTTGGGTGTAACGTCGCACGACCGCGCAATTGTTAGTTAAAGCGACGCAGTGCCAATCGCAAAAAGTGCTCTGGTAAGGAAGGGTAAAAAATGGCCCGGTGCTGAAGCGGTTAAAGGAAGGCTAGAACAGTTTTTTGGGCTATTTTATTTTTATTTTATGTTCGCAAATTTATTAAATTAATATTTTATCTTATTTGTTAATAGTTTCAAGTCTTTATTTAAAATAATGGTGTATATATATATATAAAAAATTAAGAACAAGTATAACCAAAACTACAACACAGTTGTTGATCCGTGCTATGTGCCTCCCTTTTTTTTTTTATATAGCTGTGCTGGCTGTCTGCTCCACCCCAGGCTGGAGCCCAATTTATGGGCATTCTTATGTGGGGAGGCGTCAACCAGCATTATAGCCACCACCCCCCCCTTCCCTTTCTCAGGGTTTTCGTGTCCACCCCAGGCTGAAGCCCAATTAATTGGCATTCCTATGGGGGAGTTACAGCCAGCACCATTGCTGCTCCTATCCTCAGTGTACTATCTGGCACAAGCTTAGAGAAAGTGCTGCAGCAACCCTGGGAGCTTAATACAACATCTATTCTTCTACATTCATGTTGTGCTCCATCTACATCACAGGTGTCAAACTGGCATTGCAAGGCTGACAGTTACAAGCATGACTCCCAAAGCCGGAGGCATGATGGGACTTGTAGTTCCACAACAGCTGGAGGGTTCGCCAGTTTGACCCCTTCAGGAATACCCCTCACCCCATTAGCTAATTGCTACATCAGTTTCTATAATAACACTTATGCAAAAGCCCCAAATACTCCCCCTAAATTTGCTGTCATGTGATGCTCCAGGTCCTGCGTCTTCTCTTCTACTGGACTACTGAACGGGAGATTCCATTCTTTGGGTATCTATGTCACTGCCTGGGTGATGTGGACAGTACCAATTGGCTGTCCAGTGACGGGATTCTCTCAGGCTCCAGAAGACTGCAGCCACGTGATGATGTCACAAAGAGGGGCGGACCACACTAGACGGCGGGTGGCCGGGACTTCCCGCGCTGGATCACTGGTCTCCACTCCCGGAAGAGTCGCTGTTGAGGGACATGCAATCAGATATGTTAAACCTGAAATCCAGACATAAAATCTTTCATCTTAAATACATTTTTCAGTAGCCAGAAAGGATATAAATCCACTTTGCGTTCACTAACTCTTTTTTTTACAAACCCAGATATCATCTTGTAAATGTAGCAGTGACATCATCACTGTGCTGTACATAACCTGTGCAGAGAGCAGAGCTGTGGGAGGGGCCCAGCAGGCTCCACCCACTACAGGCTGCCTGCAGAAAAGGACAGGAGGGGGTGGAGACAAGATAAGTCACCCAGCACAAGGAGAGAGCAAAACTGTGGGAGGGGCCCAGCAGGCTCCACCCACTACAGGCTGCCTGCAGAAAAGGACAGGAGGGGGTGGAGACAAGATAAGTCACCCGGTGTTCTATCACGAAGTGTCCGGCTGTCACTAGGTGTCCGAAGTGTACTGCGCATGCGCAGTACGGAGCAAGAAGTTTTTCGGAAACTGTCGGAAGATGAACGGCGCCTGCGCTGTGAGTCGAGGTGAAGCCCCCACCATCCAAGCGGACATAGGGTTAGTCAAACTTTGAGGGCCCCTCGCGGGCTTGCTTCGCTCGCCACGCTTCGGGCACGGCCTCGCTGCGCTCGGCTCTTTTATATTCTAACTCTATGTCCACTTGGATGGTGGGGCTTGAAAGTGGACTCACGGCGCAGGCGCCGTTCATCGTCGGCAATTTCGGAATCAGGGTGTCCTGTGTACTGCGCATGCGCAGTACACAGCGGACACTTCGTGATGGGGGACGGCTAATGATACAACACCGGCACAAGGAGAGAGAGCAAAACTGTGGGAGGGGCCCAGCAGACTCCACCCACTACAGGCTGCCTGCAGAAAACGACAGGAGCGGGCTGAGACGAGACCAGTCACCCGGTACAAGGAGACAGAACAGCGGTAGGCAGGACCCAGCAGGCCCCACCCACTACAGGCTGCCTGCAGAAAACGACGGGGGGGGGGGGGGGGCTTGAGACAAGACCAGTCTCCCTGTACATGGAGAGAGAGCAGCAGTGAGCGGTCTTTATTACAGGAGGGTGAAGTCTCACGTTGGATTACTGCAATGCACACCAAGATTTAGGAAGAATACACGTGATAAATGGATTTAGTCAATATTTACTTTAACACCGGAGTTTAGCATTAAAATAGATTTTAAAAATGGTGTGGGGGGGGGGTAAAATTTGCCTGCGGAGGGGCTTTAAATTTTTTTTTTGCTTCCTGCACAACAGCACTTCCAGTTAAAGGGACATCATTGTGAACCAATCAAAGCTTTATTGGTTTACACAGTCAGTCTAACATTGTGAACCCACTTGCAGGAGTGAAATCTGTGTACTGGTGTTACTTTATTTTCTTACCTGCTAGATGGGGGAGGAAAGGTGATTAAGGAAGCAGCGCTTCACTAGCCATGTTCTCCTATAGCAGTGATGGCTAACGCGTGGCACGCGTGCCGCTGCCGGCATGCCGAGCCGTCTCTATGGGCACGCTGTGACTACACTCATACACTGTAGTCATGTCGTCCGCTCCCGCGGACTACATCTCCCACAATTCTCTAGGGAGAACCCTCCCCAGAGAACACTGAAGCCACCCCCCCGCTCGCAAACATCTGACTCGCGTGGGGGTATCACCTGACACACGGACACCACAGCGACCGGAGTGAACGGAGCGACAGGATCGACTGGGGACTGACCACACCGATTCCAGTAAAAAGTAAGTTTTATAACCAATTGCCGACCTGGCCATAGCCAAAAGATGGCTACAGCACAGTCGGCTTATTCTGGGAGGGCGTCCATGGACGTCCTCCCAGAGAATCTTGCTCCCGCGCGCCCTACAGTGCGAGGGGAGAGGGGAAAAGAGAGAGAGAGATGCAATGCTGTGCAATACTCTGCCCATGCTGTGCAATACTCTGCCCATGCTGTGCAATATTCTGCCCATACTATGCATTACTCTGCCCATGCTGTGCAATACTCTGCCCATGCTGTGCAATATTCTGCCCATGCTGTGCAATACTCTGCTGTTAATTAGTTTGAAAAACTGTACGAATCGTTTTTTTCTAAACTAAAACCGCGTTATTCAGGTTTAATTGACGTGTTGGCACTTTGAAAAAAATAAGTCGTTTTGGTTTGCAGTTTGGGCACTCGGGCTCAAAAAGGTTCGCCATCACTGTCCTATAGTCACCTATTCCATGGGGAGGTTGTAAAGGGATGTGTACCAGTACCATCTCAGTGCCTATGAGAGTAAGGTAGGACATGTATGTATGTGTGTGTATATGTATATATATATATATATATATATATATATATATATATATATATATATATATATATATATATATATATATATATATATTTATATATATATATATTACAGTAAAACCTTGTTTTGGGAGCGTTTTGCAAGACAAGCAAAATTTTTTTAAAGAGAAGTATGTTTGTTTTTTTTCCCCCCATTATACTTACCTAGGTAAATGCAGCATGGGTCCAAACCTGCATCTGTCCCCCGGCGCCTCTACACTGAAAACTGAGCACTCGAACACCGCCGATGCACGGCTCTCCGCTCTGCCCCTCCACGCTCATTGGAGCGCTGAGCTGTGGAGGGGTCGGAGCGGCCGGCTCAGGCTCTCGGCGGCTCGCTAAGAGGCTGAGACGGGTATCAGTCCAGGCACCTGACGGAGCCAGACTTTACTGTCGTGATGACGCGGTACCTGGATTTATTCCAGTGAGGTCAGCACAGAGAGCGGACTTCAGACCCCTGTAGGCTAAAAACGGGTCACAGGAGGGCAGAATGGATTGCACTCCTGTGATCCATAGGAGAAGCCCAGCCAAACGAGCTCAGGCTGGACTTCTCCTTTTTAAAAAAACGTTGACTTGATATACAAGCGATGGCTTGATATACAAGTAGCGTCCTGTCACAACTGAGTATAAAAGAGAAGAGAGGCGCCTCTAAGTGTAGCAATGTGGTTACATTTAATGAAGGTACAACGTTTAGCAACTCTCATGGTTGATGATTAAAACAGGCACTAAGTATGCAGGCATCTGGGGTAAAGCTGTCCACATAGACCGTCCTCCGCACCGCCATCTACATCATCCCTTCCACGCTGCGCTTCATGAGCGATTCAAGCCTCGCTTTCAGATCGCTCTACTGCAGGGTAGTCTTCCCAGT
Source organism: Lithobates sylvaticus (assembly GCA_028564925.1). Taxonomy (NCBI): domain Eukaryota; kingdom Metazoa; phylum Chordata; class Amphibia; order Anura; family Ranidae; genus Lithobates; species Lithobates sylvaticus. The sequence continues at coordinate 514,505,979 of CM053030.1, forward strand.
AACAATTGCAGACGGACAGCGGTGCGGAGGACGGTCTATGTGGACCCCTTTACCCCGGATGCCTGAATACTTAGATGGGCCTGTTTTAATCATCCATCATGTGAGTTGCTAAATGTTGTACCTTCATGAATTGTAACCATATTGCTACACTTAGAGGCGCCTCTCTTCTCTTTTATACTCTGGAGCTCCTGATGGATTTTGCTTCTAATCCCCTTGTGGAGGCTTCTATTTGTGGATGGACATTTTATGGTTACACAACCTGGTCACATTACTCTCTTTTTATATGGACTATAAACTGAAGGATTTATGAACAAATGGTTGTGGAACGAATCATCTGAGTTTTCATGATTTCTTATGGGGAAATTTGCTTTGATATACAAGTGCTTTGGATTACAAGCATGTTTGTGGAATGAATTATGCTCACAATCCATAATGTGTGTGTGTGTGTGTGTGTGTGTGTGTTATATATTTATATATATATATATTTATATATATATATATATACCGTATATACTCGAATATAAGCCGAGATTTTCAGACCCTTTTTTAGGTCTGAAAGTCTACCCCTCGGCTTATATTCGAGTCACCGCCGTCTGCCTACATGAACAGCTTGTCATGCAGACAGACGGCGGTGTTTAAAAGCCGCGCCGCCTCCTCCCGCCCATCCGTGATAGGCGGACACTAATTTTCCCTGCAGTACAGTGTTCCGCCTATCACGGATGGCCTGTCATTCTCATCTCATGGACGAGGATGAGAGACGGTCCGTGATAGGCGGAACACTGCGCACTGATTGCTGGGAAAAAAGTGTTCCTCCTATCACGGACGAGAAGGAGGAAGAGGCGCGGCTTTTAAATTGTAATGGCGCCGCACGCCGTACACGCTGTGGAGGGGGACAGAGCGGGGACACAGCGGGGACACAGCGGGACCACAGCGGGACCACATCGGCTGCACGGACCCCGGACCCACGGATCGGCACAGGTAGGCTGCAATAGGGACACGGGCTGAAATGGGGACACGGGGGTCTGTACAGGGGACATGCAGGTGGGCATTGCTGACCCTTTTTCCACTTACAGTAGCTGCTGCATTTTTGCCCCTCGGCCTATACACGGGTCAATACTGTTTCCCCATTTTTTTGTGGTGATTTAGGGGCCTCGGCTTATACTCGGGACGGCCTATACTCGAGTATATACGGTATATATATTATATATATATATATATATATATATATATATATATATATATATATATATACACACACACACACACACACACACACACACACACACACACACACACACACACACACACACACACACACACACACGCAGCCAGTACAGATACAATTTTTAATACAGGAGGTATCAGAGGGCCCTGCTTGTTAGAGCTTACAATCTAGGATATGTGTGTGTGTGTATATATTATATATATATATATATATATATATATATAATTACTCACGTATAAGCTGAGTTATTCATCACATTTTTTTTTGTTGTGCTGAAAATGCCCCCTCGGCTTATACTGGAGTCGCGCACTTTTCTGCAGCAGAGCATGACATTTTCCAAAACCGAATTTGGGGCCCCATATCTCGGGGGCCACTTGGTTCTAGGAACCTACACTACAACATATCCAATATTTGGGGTTCCTAGCACCAAGTGGCCCCGAGATACAGGGCCCCAAATTCAGTCAACTGTGTCCATCTGCAGCAATGTCATTTCGGGACCCTTTGGGTCCAGAGACCCCAAATTTTGGCTGCAGCTAGGGGGCATCTAGAAACCCTTAACTACCAAGTTCGGGGGACCTATGGCTGCAAATGGGCACAGTGAGGCTGCAAATGGGCATTGTTGACCCTCTTTTCCACTTACAGTAGCTGCACATTTCTCACCCTAGGCTTATACTCGAGTCAATGTTTTCCCAGTTTTTTTGTGGTAAAATTAGGTGCCTCGTCTTATATTCGGGTCGGCTTATACTCGAGTATATACGGTAATTATGGGATATAAAGCTGAAACAGATTTTTGCTTAATTGACGTTACTGCTGTAACTATTGATACGTAACAATAATGTTGTAATCAGAATGTGGGCTCCCTCTAGTGGCCAGTTGTGTAATTGTGACATCTCTGGCTGAATGGCGTCAAGCGCGCGATTGTTCATACAGAGCCAACTATTCACAGCTCTGCCTAAAAACTAATCCTACCATGTGGCTGGATTCCTGTGATTACAGAAGGTATTTAATCACCTTTTTCTTTTGGGGAGCATTAACAGTAAATAGTTTTTAGGATATTGGTCCACTTTTAAAAGGAACCTAGCCAGAAGAGAAATACAAAAGCTGCCCTTGCAGATCTGGTTTTTGAAGGCCCTTGGAACAGGGGTCTCAAACTGGCGACCCTCCAGCTGTTGTGAAACTACAAGTCCCATCATGCCTTTACCTGTGGGAGTCATGCTTGTAATTGTCAGCCTTGCAATGCCTCATGGGACTTGTAGTTTTGTAACAGCTGGAGGGCCGTCACTTTGAGACCCCTGTCTTAGAAGCTCCAGGACCACACTTTTCATTCTTGGTATCGCTACTGAAAGTGGAGCTATGAGCAAAATAAAAAATGACCTATATGTTGGAGTCACTAGAATTAAAGTAGTATTCCGGGATATACCCAACTAAATTATAAAACTGCTCCCTCCCCATTCCTAACACCTATCCTAACTAACCCGTGTAAGAAAGATCTGTAGACTTAAATATTTTTGAGGTCGCTCTGGTCCAGTTAGGTGACTTGACTCCTCTGTGTCAGCCAGCGGCGGCTTCAGGGGAACGCTGACAACAGATGGACCATAGTAAGCCTATGAGTGACATCATTGCTTCCAGGCATTCCGGCTTTTTTAAACTGGAAAAAAACAAACAAACCCTGCAAGACAAAGGCATAATGTGCTAGTATGTACTAGCGTATTATGAAATACTTGCCTTAGATTGAAGCTGTTGCAGCAGTCCCAGCACACCGCTGTGCCCGGCGACATGTCTCCCGGCATTATTTCCAGGTTCGCGGGCTCCAGCGATGTGATTGGCCAGAGCTGGCGATCACGGCACCAGCCCTGAAGAAATGGCACGAGCAGGCCGTTTCTTCAGTGTGCATGCGCCAATTACGTCGGCGCAAGCATATACTGTAAATATCTCCTAAACCATGCAGGTTTAGGAGATATTTTCAGTACCTACAGGTAAGCCTTATTATAGGCTTACCTATAGGGAAAAGTGGTGTAACTAGGTTTACAACCACTTTTTTAAACCTTTCTACCTGCACCTTCAGGTTTTATTCACCTACCTAAAAAGATGTGGGTTGATTCTGTAATTTCATGGTGTCATCTGTTGCCCTGTACACACAGCTGAGTAAATCTTCACGCTCCTGTGTCAGAAGTTTCTGTTTGTGCTCAAACAGGAGGCATGGCACTGTGCAGGGTAATGCATGGCCTCTGTCTGTAGTATGAGAACTGACACTTCCTCTGAAGAAACTATATATCCCACAATCCCCCCGAGTCTCTCAGTCTAGTGCTGCGTAGGTAAGAGCTACACAGTAATTGGATCTGACAAATGGGCAGAGCAATTAAAGGAGTTGTAAAGTCAGAAGGTTTTTTATTTTAATGTGTTCTATGCATTAAGATAAAAAAGCACTCTGTGTGCAGCAGCCCCCCCTAATACTTACCCTGAGCCCCATCTCTGTCCAGCGATTGTTGCAGGAGTGTCTCGGCTGCCCTCCTGAAATAGCTGAGCCGGCAGCGTGGCGCCATTGGCTCCCGATGCTGCCATTCGACTTCATTGAGGAGAGAGGGGGCGGGACTAGGGAGCTGTGGGCTCAGCTCAGGTGCCCCCATAGCAAGCTGCTTACTGTGGGGTTGTCAGGGCAGGGGTCAGAGCAGGCCGCTTAGCTGTCAGTTAATTGCCAGCTCCATTCTTTTGCACAGTGACTTGCCTGATGATGATATCCTGTTCGTTAGTCCTGCTGGTTACTTAAGCTGTTCAGTTCAGTTCCTCTCTGCCTTCGCCTTGGTCAACACATCCAGAGACTCTCTCCTGTGTACCTGTTGAAGACTTGCTTGGCTGATGTCCCTTAGGATTCCTGATCCTGCTTGCTGTTCCACTACCCTGATTCTCCAGTTTCCTGATTTCCTGGCCTGTCCTGAAGTACGCTGATATCTGGCTCCCTGATGTCCTGTCTTACTATCCGTATTATTATTATTATTATTATTATTATTATTATAAAACAAGTGTAATTTTTTAACTGCGCTTCTGTCTGGATCTGATTCATAGTTTCTGACCGGGGGGGGCACTGAACAGGAGGGAGGGGCCAGAAGCAGCAAAGAGGGACCCGAGAAGAAGAGGATTGGGGCTGCTCTGTGCAAAACCATTACACAGAGCAGATAAGTAGAACATGTTTTGTTATTTTTAACCCCCCAAAAAAAAGGAGAAATTACTATCACTTTAACCACTTCCCGCCCACCATATAGCAAAATGACGACCGGAAAGTGGTTCTGTTATCCTGACTGGGCGTCGTATGACGTCCAGCAAGATAAGACGCAATCGCGTACCGATCGGTGGTCTGTCAGTCTGTATTTGTCTGTATAGGTTCCTTCAAGAATTGTGTTTTTATTTTTTTACAGTTTTGCAATAAGCTCTTACAGACTGGCAATTGTTTTTTATTTTTTTGTTTTGTTTTTTCCTTTAGGCATTTGGCGGTTATTACAAAGGTGGATTTGAACCCAAAATGACTAGAAGGGAAGCTGCCCTGGTGTTGGGAGTCAGGTAAGGGGCGAAGAGCCACATCAATAAATACAAATGATCTCATTCTAAAGCCCCATACACACGGTCGGATTTTCCGATGGATTCTGTCCTATCGGACAATGTTGTCGGAAATTCCGACCGTGTGTAGGCACCATCGTACAGTTTCCATCGGATTGTCCGACGGACAAAGTTGTATCTCCTGCTCTATAAATATTCCGACAACAAAGTCCGATCACACCAATTCCGATCGTGTGTAGCGAATTCCGACGGACAAAGTGCCACGCATGCTCAGATCACATTACAAGACCAAAGCTATTGGTTACTAGCCTCTACGTAGTTCCGTCGTAAGCAATAAACGTCACAATATTTAGAATGATCGGATTTTCCGACAACTTTGTCCGACCGTGTGTATGCAACACCAGTGTCAGACTAAATCCGTCGGACCAAATCCGATGGATTTGGTGGTCGGAATTTCCGACCGTGTGTGTGTGTGTGTGTGTGTGTGTGTGTGTGTGTGTGTGTGTGTGTGTGTGTGTGTGTGTGTGTGTGTGTGTGTGTGTGTGTGTGTGTGTGTGTGTGTTTTTTTTTTTTTTTTTAACCCCACTTTGTCTATGTCCTGCCACTATTCCCCTCCCCCCCCGTACATTCTTTCTCAATTCCTCCTTTACTTTTGTTTGCTGCAGATTAACGCTGGCCATACATTGCTCATTTTTTTTGTTTTTGTTTTTTACTTCCACCAACAAGAGATTGCCTTGTATTCATTGAAAAGGACACAAAGCATTCTATAATGGCGACAACGCCCAGTGAGCAACCTCTTGTGGTCAGTGTACATTGGGGGGGGGGGGGTGGCTGCTTGTATAGAACCCGGGCAGGGACTGGAAGATCCTGCCCCCCCTGGTGAGTGCCCCTCAGCCAGCAAGCAGCTTTCTATGGGGGCACCTGAGCTGAGTCAAAGCTCCGTGTGTCAATTCAGACATGGAGCCTCGACACGGCCCCGCCCCTTCTCTCTGATTGGCTGACCGATTTTGATTGGCAGGAGCAAATGGCGCCCCTGCTGTGTCTCAGCCAATCGGAAGGAGTGTCTGGGACAGCTAAAACACTTGTGGACATCGCTGGAGAAAGAGGGGGGCTCAGGTAAGTAATTAGGGGGTGCTGCGGGGGGGGGGGGCTGCTACACACAGAAGGTTTTTTATCTTCATGCATAGAATGCCTTTACAACTCCTTTTTAAGGCCACTGAATGACGTGATTCCAAGCATTTCATTCACATGTTGATGAAAGGAAGAAAGGGGAAGCCAGAGAAGGCGAAATTTATAAGCGGAATAAACTTCACATTTAAATATGTCTCTGGAAGAAAAGATCCATCTTTGTAGAAGTGACAATGTGTTTACACTGCCTGTTTATTGCGTCTTCTCTCTACGCTGGTATTTTGGATGTGGGGGAGGTGATGGAGTGAGAGGAGAGGGTGACCCACTTCCCATATCCTGTGACACTTTCCCTGCCAGCCAGAAGATTAGAAGAATCTTGTAAATCCGAAGAAAATTCTAATTAATAACTAAAATTCCAGGCCAGACATAAAATATATGGGAGCCTTTCTACCTGTAAAATTTTGTATTTCTGTCCCAACCAGTCTGCAGATTTACACAGCTCTGCTAAAAAGCTCGGCCTGGCTGATTATACAATACAAGTTGGTCACCTCACTGCACCTGGCCTGTGGTTGGACAATGAAGGAGCAGTAGGAGACTGTATAGATCAGGGGTCTCAAACTGGCGGCCCTTCAGCTGTTGCAAAACCACAAGTCCCATCATGCCTCTGCATGTAGGAGTCATGCTTGTAACTGTCAGCCTTGCAATGCCTCATGGGACTTGTAGTTCTGCAACAGCTGGAGGGCCGCCAGTTTGAGACCCCTGGTATAGATCATCCTTCTGCTCCTGCCACCCTGTTCCTTCTTGGCTCATGTGCATGTAGCATACCTGCCTGGCCCTTCCCCCCCGCCCCCCCCCTCCCAGTATCAGTGCTGCTGTACATGGACTACAAGTGTCTTATACCAAGTCAAATTCAGTTACTTACTAGTTGAATTTAAAAATGCATTTTACGCATTTTTTTTAATGCCACATTTCTTTACAACCCCAATTCCAAAAAAGGTTCCAATGTAAAATTTACAAAAAACAGAATGTGATTTGCAAATATTATAAACCTGTATTCTATTTACAATGGAAAATAGAAAACGGCTACAGCGCAGGCTTTAATTGCCGGGAGGGCGGCGATAGACGTCCACCCGTACACGAGACTCGGCAGATCGGAGTAAGGGCTCTTTCACACGGGGCGGATCAGTGCTGATCCGCCCCGTGGATAGCCGCTTGCTCAGCGGGGATCGCCGGAGCGATCTCCGCTGAGCAGGAAGATGACAGGTCTGTCTCTGCACACTGCACAGGGACGAACCTGTCAGAGCGCCGCTCTCCCCTATGGGGGATCGGGTGACGACGGACCATAGAGTCCGTCGTCATCCGATCCGCTCTGCAGACGGATGAAAAAATTGTGTTTCCTCCGTCTGCAGAAACGGAGCATAGCGGGCACGGACGAGAGCGGGTGTCAGCGGATGCTCATCCGCTGACACCCGCTATCCCATAGGGATACATGTATGTCCGTTTTTCATCCGAAAACGGAAGGATGAAAAACGGACATACGGTCCGTCCGTGTGAAAGAGCCCTAAGGGGGCGATCCCGGCCCCTTGCCACGTGATCAGCTGTCAGCCAATGACAATGCCAATTTTTTTTTTTCTTCTTTCTTCTTTCTTCCTTCTTTTTCTCCTTTTTTTTTTTCTTTCTTTCTTTCTTTCTTTCTTCTTCTTCTGCGCTGATTGGCTGGAGCTCCCCTTTTTATAATGTTGACCTTGGCTTGTTTTGGCGTTTTTTATTTTTTTTATATGAAGTGTTGACCCAGAACTGTTTTTGTTGCAGCCCGACCGCAAATATAACAAAGATAAGAGAAGCTCACAGACGGATTATGCTGCTGAACCATCCTGACAAAGGTGAGGAGCGCTAAATATTGTCTTCTTTCCTTTTTTTCTTCTACTACGGTTTGCATTGCTACTGTAGTCCCGGTTGGTTGAGGTCGGCCCCCTGCTGCAGTTATGCATTCTGCTATATATATATATATATATATATATATATATATATATATATATATATATATATATATATATATATATATATATAATATATATATATATATATTATAATTTTTTTTTTTTTTACATGTTAAAGCGGAGGTTCACACAAAAATGGAACCTCCGCGTTTCGGAACCCTCCCCCTCTCCGGTGTTACATTTGGCACCTTTCGAGGGGGAGGAGGGTGCAGATACCTGTATAATACAGGTATTTGCACCCACCTCTGGGCATAGATATCTGCGGGTATCTACGCCTCCTTGAGGCCGGGTTCACACTATTCGCAATAGCAGGAGATTTTGACTCAATGGAGCCAGTTCACATATAAACCCGCTGCAGCGCCAGTGTGCTGCACTGTGTGAGGCAAATGGTGGTCACACCAGATACTGACTGGTTTTCGGACCCTCCCCAGACCGCCCCCCCCAATACAGTAAAACTACACATTTTAGGCTGGCCATACATTGTACAATTTTTTATTTTTATTTTTTTTTTTACAATTTTTATTTTTTTTTAGCCTTACCAAAACCATAAAATATGAGGTCAAACTTAAACACTGTCAATGTGTATACAATCAGGCAGGCCCTCGCACTACATATTTGAAGGTAAATCTAAAGAAAATTGAAATAAGAATAATAATAAGAAAAATTGTATGGCAGTGGCGGCTGGTGCTCAAAAAAAATAAAATAAAAAATCAATTGCAGCCAAGGTTTAGGAGTGGGTCTATGGGAATGTTTGACCATTCTTCCAGAAGCGCATTTGTGAGGTCAGGCAGTGATGTTGGCTGAGAAGTCCTGGCTCACAGTCTCCGCTCTAATTCATCCCAAAGGTGTTCTATCGGGTTGAGGTCAGGAACTCTTAACCTCCCTGGCGGTTTTCCCGAGTGTGGCTCGGGGTTAGATTTCAGCACCATCAGCGGTAACCCCGAGCCACACTCGGGATTTCATTGCAGGATCCCTGTGCGGTATACTTACCTTGTCCCCAGGATCCTACGATGTCTCCCCGCTGTGTCCGTGGGCTCTGTCCTCCGCCCGATGCCTCTCTGTGCCAGGCTCCGTTCCACTCACCATTGTAACCATCTCCTCCCTTTTCCAGGCGGATCTCCATACATTGCCACCAAAATTAATGAAGCCAAGGCTCTGCTGGAAGTGCAGGCGAAGAAATAGCTGATTGCTATGGACTTTTGTTTTTTTCTGAACTCTTTATAATTGTTACCTGGAAGAATGTGATCTCCATTTATGGGAAAATTCTTTACCAATAAAATCAACAGAATTCTCACTTTATCCGTCTTCATTTTATGGCAGAAGATTGCGGCTCAAGAATGTCTCCCAGACTTGTATTTCTATAGCCTCATACACACGATCGGACCGTGGACCAACTTTCCCGTGGATTTTTGTCCAAAGGGCGTTGGCCCCAAGTTGGTATTGCATACACACGGCAGGACTTTTTCAGCCAACTTTCACCAAATCACTTGGTTTTTCTGCTCTTTACCGCCACCTTTGGTCAACTTCTGTATTGTTGTCTGATCTTTTGCATTGGTTCTGCATTGGTTTGTACAAAAGTCCGTTGGTTTTGTGTACACACGGTCGGACTTTGGTCCATCGGACTTTTGTTGGCAGAAAGTTGGTCCGTTCGCACAGCCAACAAAAGTCAGATGAAACCTGGAAAAAGTTGGTCCGATGGAGCGTACACACAGTCGGATGTTGGTCCAAACCAGCTAATTTGCATGTTGGTTGTCAAAAAGTCTGATCGTGTGTACGGGCCTTATTCCACAATCCAGGCTAACAAAAATGTCTTTAAAGCGGTTCTGCACACATTTCATTTAGTAAATCTCTTTGCCTTCCAAATCACTACTAAATACTAAATGAAATGTGTTTTTTTTTTTTTTTTTTCACTTACCTTGTAATCGATGACTTCCTGTCTTCTGTCTCTTTGGGGGTGGGTGGGGTCTGTGCGGGGATCCTTGTCACGCCGCACTGTCTCCTGGGATCTGGTGTCATTGATCCCAGGAGTCTGTGCGGGCATCTTCCGAAATCTCGCGAGATTTCGGCCACATCTTCCGAAATCTCGCGAGATGTCGGCAGATGTGCCGACATCTCTCGAGATTTCGGAGAACGTGAGCTGCACTTTGCCGTTACTGCGCACGCGCAAGCTCGGCACAGTAACGGCGGTGCATGCTGGGCCATCTAAAGTGCCTGTGGGGTTTCACATGCCCACAGGCAAGATGGCCCCCAGCAGAAAAGAAGAATATAAAGAATTTTATCAGAGGAAAACCGGCTGCGATCGAGATGGAAGATGGAACAGGTGAGTCCCCCAATTTAGCTATATGGCCTTGGCATATTCCCCCCCAAAAAAAAGCAGTGCAGAACCGCTTTAACTGTTAGCTGCACCGCATGGCCTGAAGCTTGTGGACACCGGACCGTCCCACCCATATGAGCTTGTTTGATATCCCATTCCAAAACCCAGATGCATTCGTACACATTTCAACCCCCTCCCCCCCTTGCAGATATGTCAACATCCACTTGCAGGCTTCCCCCCTATGGTTTTGGTGGGTGTCTGCAAATTCTTGTCCATTCAGCCACAAGAGCATTGATGATGTATGAAGGGGGGGGGGGGGGGGGGGGGGTTATGAGTAAAAAAATCAAGGAGGTCCAGTCGCTAAAATTTTCTTCCAGCCGAGGTCTGAATCTCAAGTTTGTGCTATAAAAGATTGTGGTTATTGTATGTCTATCAAAAATACATTGCAGGGATATGCAATTAGCGGACCTCCAGCTGTTGCAGAACTACAAGTCCCATGAGGCACGGCAAGACTCTGACAGCCACAAGCATGACACCCAAAGGCAGAGGCATGATGGGACTTTTAGTTTTGAAACAACCGGTCCGCTAATTGCATATCCCTGATATATTCGGTGCCCTCTTACATCAGGTGCCCCTTTATATCTGGTGTGCCCATCAGAATGCCCCCTCACATCAGGTGCCCCAATCAGAGGTCCCCTTTATATTCGGTGTGCTCATTAGAGTGCCCCCTCACATCAGGTGTGCCCCAATCGGAGCGCCCCTTTATATTCGATGTGCCCTTTTTTATATCCGGTGTGCCCCTTTTACATAAAGTGCCCCTTTACATCAAGTGGAGAGAAAGAGAACCCCTGGGGGTGGAATTTTATAGGCACTACCAAAAGACAATGAAAGTAAAAATAATCATTTTTAATTTTATTTGTAGAAAAAATACATGAAATGTTGAACAAGGTCATAAAAACTGAGGAATCAAGATATAAAATCCTATACCCCAGGGCAGGGATATGCAATTAGGGGACCTCCCAGCTGTTGCAGAACTACAAGTCCCATGAGGCATAGCAAGACTCTGACAGCCACAAGCATGAGACCCAGAGGCATGATGGGACTTGTAGTTTTGCAAAGGTTGGAGGTCCGCTGATTGCAGATCCTGGCCCTAGGGTATAGGATTTTTGTATCTTCAATTAGCATATCTTGATTCCTCATTTTTCATGACCTTGTTACAAATAAATTAAAATGATTACCGTATATACTCGAGTATAGGCCGTCCCGAGTATAAGCCGAGGCCCCTAAATCACCACAAAAAAATGGGGAAACGTATTGACCCGTGTATAGGCCGAGGGGCACAAATGCAGCAGCTACTGTAAGTGGAAAAAGGGTCAGCAATGCCCATCTGCGTGTCCCCATTGCAGCCTACCTGTGCCGATCCGCGGGTCCGGGGTCCTGTGTCCGGGGTCCTGTGTCCTCGCTCTGTCCCCCCCACAGCGTGTACGGCGCCATTACAAATTTAAAAGCCGCGCCTCCTCCTCCTCCGTGATAGGAGGAACACTTTTTTCCCAGCAGTCAGTGTGCAGTGTTCCGCCTATCACGGACATTCTCTCATCCTCGTCCATGAGATGAGAATGACAGGCCATCCGTGATAGGCGGAACACTGTACTGCTGGGAAAATTAGTGTCCACCTATAACGGACGGGCGGGAGGAGGCGGCGCGGCTTTTGAACACCGCCGTCTGTCTGCATGACATTCTGTTCATGTAGGCAGACGGCGGTGACTCGAATATAAGCCGAGGGGTGGACTTTCAGACCTAAAAAAGGGTCTGAAAATCTCGGCTTATATTCGAGAATATATGGTATTTACTTTCATTGTCTTTTTGGTAGTGCCTATAAAATCCCACCCCCAGGGGTTCTCTTTCTCGCCATTCTTTATGGGATGTGGCACACTTTTTTGAAATCTTGCATATCAGATTTGCATGCCCCTTTGCATCAGGTGCCCCCCCATCAAATTCAAATACGGGACCTAAAGCCCAGCATTTTACATGAGGGTACTGAGGGACAGTCAACTGCCAGACCATAGGGGAGTAGAGGAGAACGTTGAGGGAATCGGGTAAGTAGGACTGCTTTTTGCAGCCCTTCCCCCATACGTTAACCCTTGTAGTGTGGGGGCAGCTCCACTAGAAGGGCGTATATATGACCTAAATCATATATGACCATCATACACCATATACAGACCATACACCAATCAGCCTTAACATTATGACCACTGACAGCTAAAGTGGGTGGGGTAAGTTAGGCAGCAAGTGAACATGTTGCCCCTGAAGTTGGTGCGTAGCAGAAAATTATTGGCAAGCGTAAGGATTCGAAACAAGGGCCAACTTGTAATGGCTGGGTCAGAGCAATTCCAAAACTGCAGCTCTTGTGGGATGTTCCCGGTCTGCAGTGGTCAGGACTGACCAAAAGTGGTCCAAGGAAGGAGAACCAGCGACCGGGTCATGGGCGGCCATGGCTCATTGATGGAGGTGGGGAGGGAAGGTTGGCCTGTGAAGTCTGATCCAATAGAGGGGCTACTGGAGCTCAAATTGCTGAAAAAGTGAATGATGGTTGTGATAGGTGTCAGAAGACGCAGAGCATTGCAGTTTGGCGTGTATGGGGGCTGTGTAGCCACAGACTGGTCAGGGTGTCCATGCTGACCCGCGTCCACAGCCAATAATACTTACAATGGACACATGAGCCTCAGAACTGGACCACGGAGCAATGGAAAAAGGTGGCCCGGTCTGATGAGTTCAAGAATGGTTTGAGATGTTGTCTTGACCTCCAAATTCCACAGATCTCAATCCAATCGAGTATCTGTGGGATGCAGGGCCGGTGCTACCACTAGGCAAACTAGGCAGCCGCCTAGGGCGCAATGCTGCCTAGGGGGCGCCCAGCCACTGGTTTTCCTACTCACTTCTCTCTGCAGCAAGCAACTAAGTCTCAGCATCAGCAAGAAGCCACCCCTCTGTTCACAGATAGTGTCAGAGGCGCAGCGGCGGTGAAGGACTGTGTCTGTGTCCCGACTCCTGAATGGAAGCAAGCAAACATTTATTGATGGGCACTGGTAGGCTGCATTTGATGGGTCCTGGTGAGGCTAAATGTGATGGGCTCTGGTGAGGCTGCATTGATGGGTGCTGGTGAGGCTGCATTGATGGGTGCTGGTAGGCTGCATTGATGGGTGCTGGTAGGCTGCATTGATGGGCGCTGGTGGGCTGCATTTGATGGGCGCTGGTAGGCTGCATTGATGGGTGCTGGTAGGCTGCATTGATGGGTGCTGGTAGGCTGCATTGATGGGTGCTGGTAGGCTGCATTTGATAGGTGCTGGTAGGTTGCATTGATGGGCGCTGGTGGGCTGCATTTTATGGGTGCTTCGTTAAAAAGGTGGGGTTTACATGGGCAGGGAGAAGGCAGGGCAGGGGTGGAGAAAAGGGGGGTGCAAAAATTAAGGTGTCAAAAATCCTTGCACCAGCCCTGGTGGGATGCACTGGAAAGACCAGTCCGATCCATGGAGGCCCCACCTCGCAACTTACAGGACTGAAAGGATCTGCTACTGATGGCTTGGTGCCAGTTACCACGGCATACCTACAGAGATGTAGTGGACAGTGCCTGGACTAGATCATCCAGTGCCCAGGGCAAAGATGCCAAATTGACTCCCCCCCCCCTTTTATTATGTGCGAGCTTATGAGGAGGAGAGGGAAAGGGAGAGCACAGCCCGCACCTCCTCCCAGCTCTCTCTTCCTCTCCTTGCTGCTTCCAGTGCTGGGCTGACACTACTCTTATAGTAAGAATAACTTTCAGCGCCTCCATCCCTACAATACATGCTGCGCCCATGGCAGCCGGCCCTTATGCCCACTCCTTGTCCCGGCCCTGCTAGTGGAGCCCATGTCTTGACAGGTCAAGGCTGTTTTGGTGGCAAAAGGGGGACCTACTCAGTATTCGGTGGGTGGTCATAATGTAAACCACCTACACACACATTGGTGAGATTATTTTCATTATGACGATCCCATGTGTATGTGAAATATTTATAAAAACTACAGACGCTCTTTAAGCAGCTGGCCTGTTGACGAATAACGCACAGCGATGAATAGAGTCTTAATGGAACCGGATCACATTTCCAGTGGAAAATTTCTCTTCCTGCATACCGTACTTTTATCTGGCTGAGCAATGTCCTTGAACTCGAAAATCCATACCAGTCCCATATACACTGTATTACCAAAAGTATTGGGACGCCTGCCTTTCCACGCACATGAACTTTAATGGCTGTGAATAACACACTTCCTTGTCCTAGATGGCTTCTAGACATGTGCAATTCGTTTCGTTACGAATTAGTTTTTTAACAAATTTTCACAAAATCCATTTAACAAATTTGTAAATTCGTAAATTCAAAATTCTGAATTTATAATTAACTAATAATAACTTAACTATTACTATTAAATTATAGGTATCGTAATTTCCTTTCAAACTTCGCTGTTAGTGAAGGTAACAAATACAAATTTATCTTAAGTTACAAATTATCCAAAATAACGAATGCTGCATCCAAACAAATGGAACGTAATTAATTAATAATAATAAATACAGTATATACTCGAGTATAAGCAGAGATTTTCAGCACATTTTTTGTGAGCTGATAATGCCCCCCTCGGCTTATATTCGAGTCAAGCACTTTTCTGCAGCAGAGAATGACATTTTCTGAACCAAATTTGGGGCCCCGTATCTCAGGGCCACTGGGTGCAAACCCAGTGGAACCAACACTACAATATATCCAAAGATGGAGTTCCTAGCACCAAGAGACCCCCAAGATACGGGGCCCCAAAGTCAACTGTGGTCCAGAGACCCCAAATTTTGTCTGCAGCTAGGGGGCATCTAGGAACCCTTAACTATCAACTTTGAAGTTTGGGGGACCTATGGCTGCAAATGGGCACAGTGAGGCTGCAAATGGGCACAGTGAGGCTGCAAATGGGCATTGTTGACCCTCTCTTCCACTTACAGTAGCTGCGCATTTCTCACCCTAGGCTTATACTCAATAAGTTTTCCAAGTTATTTGTGGTAAAATTAGATGCCTCGGCTTATATTCGGGTCGGCCTATACTCGAGTATATACGGTAACGGTATATACGGTAACAATAATAATAATAAAAAACTTGTTATTAATTTGTTCCGTTCCATTTTGTTTAGATGCAACATTCGTTATTTCGGATAATTCGTAACTTCAAATAAATTTGTGTTCATTAACAGCCAAATTAGTTACTATTTCAGATTTTCTAATTTTTGGGTTTCTGGATTTTCGAATTTCCAAATTTTCTAATTTACGAATGTACAAATTTCCAAATTTTCTAATTTACGAATGTACAAATTTACGAATATACAAATCTTCTAATGTACAAATTTACGAATATACAAATCTTCTAATGTACAAATTTACGAATATACAAATCTTCTAATGTACAAATTTACGAATGAATGAATGAATTTACTAATGGCGATCATAACGAATGACCCGAAAAAATAAACGAATGAAACGAAAATTAACGAATTTTTGGGCAGTGCATATGTCTAATGGCTACACTAATTTCCCCACTGTATCTATGGAATGAGTCTCTTGTTGGTCACCAAGGCTGTACATACTGCTAAAACCCATGTGAATAAGGCCTTATAGGCTAAAAAAAAAAAGGTGTGAAAATGTTACCAGATAATCTAACCTTTGCCCACAATACCCAACAATGAAAAAATGTTTTGGCTGGGAACTGATTACAATTATTATTTAACCGCTTCAGCACCGGCCATTTTTTACCCTTCCTTACCAGAGCACTTTTTGCGATTCGGCACTGCGTCGCTTTAACTAACAATTGCGCGGTCGTGCGACGTAGCACCCAAACAAAATTGACGTCCTTTTTTTCCCACAAATAGAGCTTTCTTTTGGTGGTATTTGATCACCTCTGCGGTTTTTATTTTTTGCGCTATAAACAAAAGAAGAGCGACAATTTTGAAAAAAAAAAACACTTTTTTACTTTTTGCTATAATAAATATCCCATTTTTTTTTTAAAAAAAACTATTTTTTTACTCAGTTTAGGCCGATACGTATTCTTCTACATATTTTTGGTAAAAAAAATCGCAATAAGCGTATATTGATCGGTTTGCGCAAAAGTTATAGCGTCTACAAAATAGGGATAGATTTATTGAATTTTTTTTTTTTTTTTTTTACTAGTAATGGCGGCGATCTGCGATTTTTTTTTTTTCGTGACTGCAACATTGCGGCGGACACTTCGGACACTTTTGACACATTTTTGGAACCATTCACATTTACACAGCGATCGTTGCTATAAAATTGCATTGATTACTGTGTAAATGTGACTGGCAGGGAAGGGGTTAACACTAGGGGCGCTGTAGGGGTTAATGTGTCCCTATAGGAGTGATTCTAACTGTGGGGGGAGGGGACTCAAGGGGAGAAGACAGATCATGTGTTCCTCTGTACTGGGATCACATGATCGGTCTCCTCTCCGCTGACAGGACGTGGAGCTGTGTGTTTACACACACAGCTCCACGTTCCCGCCCGGTCCCGTTGTTTTAACGGGCAATCGCGGGTGCCGGGCACTCGCACCGGGTCCCGAGCGATGCCGCGGGCGCGCGCGCGCCCCCCAGGCAGCCGGGAATCCGAGGACGTCATATGAAGCCCACCCAGGATGGGAGATCCACCTTGTGGGCGTCATATGACGGCGGGCGGTGTTGAAGTGGTTAAGGTACTTATATATCGCCGTCAATTTACGCAGTGCTTTACATATACATTGTACATTCACATCGGTCCCTACCCTCAAGGAGCTTACAATCTCACATTCATATACTAAGGGCAATTTATACAGAAGCCAATTAACCTACCAGCATGTCTTTGGAGTGTGGGAGGAAACCGGAGTACCCGGAGGAAACCCACGCAGGCACAGGGAGAACATGAAAACTCCAGGCAGGTAGTGTGAGTTGTTGATATTGGAACCAGCAACCCTTTTTACTGCTAGGCAAGAATGCTACCCACTACACCACTGTGCCAAATGGTTTGGTGTTCTCTGTAAATGTATCTAAAAGTGCTCTACACCAGTATATACAGTACATACATGTCCGCATTTGCTCAGGGGAAGGATCGTGTGGCAATGTGTCCATAGACAGCTTTACAGGGGGCATTAGAAGTCAGATTGGTCACTTACCCTGTAAACGACTCCTTTCTAAACAACAATGAAGACCATGAGATGGGATGTCTGCAGACGGGTCTCCAGTAGACATGTGCAATTCGTTTAGTTTTTTTTCAATTTTAGTTTTTTTTTCGCTTTTCTCGTTCGTTCGCTTTCGTACAAATGAACGAATCGTACGAATCCGAATAACGAATCGTTCGAATCGAACAAATCCGAAAAACAACAAAAATCCGAAAAAAACAAATTAGAAACAACGAATGTACAAAAAAATCCGAAAAACGAAAACAGGAACAACGAAAATGAACGAAAAAATTCGTACATTCGTAACTTTTTTTTTTGTTGAATTGGTAATACGAACACCGAGGACTTACGAATGTACGAATCAACGAAAACGAAAAAACCGAAACGAAAATTAACAAATTTTTTTCAGAAACGAAAAAAACGAAACAAAAATAAACGAATTTTTTTGTTGTGCACATGTCTAGTCTCCAGTTGTGTCTTGCTGAGATGACGACACGCACACATGGAGCACAGACCGATGCTCTCACATTTCCTGGAGACACAGTTGTCACACCCTTGACAGATGTTAGGAGTTGTTTCCATACAGAAAATGTAATCCTGGAGGAAGTGTTAGGAAGAGGAGCGCCAAACCAGAATAATGGAATCCAGTTAAGTTTATTACAATAGTAGGTTCAAGATTAGTATATTTATCCAATACGTTTCAGGGGCTTAGAGGGTAGACATGGGAACTGTCAAAAAATTTGTTTTGTTTCGTTCCGTATATAAAAAATATTTGTAATTCGTGTACGAAATTCCGTTCGAATTCGTACGAAATACGAATTTCGTACGAATCGTAAATTTTTTTTCCGAATCGTTAGTAAAGTTACGAATCGTTACGAATCATTAACGCGGCTAATGAAGTGTCGGTTCCCGTAACACAGAGAACAATTTGAATCCAACTACAAATATTGAATTTCAACTAATACGAAAGACTTATTATAGCGGATATAACGAATGCTTCGAATGATTCGAATGAATTCGAGATTCAGTATATGTAATATTGAGAACTGTCCCTGCACAAAATGTCATTTTTGCAGGAAAAAAAAAGCTATTTAAAATCACTCGCGGCGCAGTCATTCATTGATGAAAAAAAAGCGTAGGGGTCCCCCCAAATTCAATAACCAGGCCCTTCAGGTCTGGTATGGATATTAAGGGGAACCCCAGCCAACACCAAAAATGGTAAAAATGACAGGAGACGGTCTTTGACAATTCCTTTATTAAAATCTTCTTTCTTCTGCTTTTCCTTCTTCTTTTCTTCATCCTTCGGTTTCTTCATCTTCTCCTTCCTGCATCGTCTTCCATCTTCTTCCTTGATCTTCTTCCTTGATCTCAACACTGCCCTCATCACCCAGACCTTTCCTTGACACTTATACCCAACTGTGCCTGCAACACCCCCCAACCGCACCCAGACCTTTCGTCAGCCACTCTTGTCCTCGTCACTTGTCCCGAGCCTCACCACTCTTGCCCTGACCACCCACCCAACCCTCAACCCTCTTGCCCTGACCACCCACACCATTTGAAGCTACCCCCCAACATGCGACAGTGCCTGCAACACCCCTCAACCGCACCCAGACCTTTCGTCAGCCACTCTTGTCCTCGTCACTTGACCCAACCCTCATCGCTCTTACACTGGTCACCCAACACTGCCCTCATCACCCAGACCTTTCCTTGACACTTATACCCAACTGTGCCTGCAACACCCCTCAACCGCACCCAGAAGTTTCGTCAGCCACTCTTGTCTTCGTCACTTGTCCCGACCCTCACCACTCTTGCCCTGACCACCCACTCCTACCTTCACCACTTTTACCCCAGCAGCACCATTTCAAGCTACCCCCAACATGAAACAGTGCCCGCAACACCCCTCAACCGCACCCAGGCCTTTTGTCAGCCACTCTTGTCCTCGTCACTTGACCCAACCCTCATCGCTCTTACACTGGTCACCCAACACTGCCCTCATCACTCTTAAGCAATTTACCCATGCTCTTCCCCTGCCTTCACTACCCCCCCCCCCCCCCCCACCCATACCTTTCCTTGACACTTCTACCCAACTGTGCCTGCAACACCCCTCAACCCCACCCAGACCTTTCGTCACCCATTATTGTCCTCGTCACTTGTCCCAATCCTTACCACTCTTGCCCTGACCACCCACTCCTACCTTCACCACTTTTACCCCACCCGTACCATTTCAAGCTACCCCCAACATGCAACTGTGCCTGTAACACCCCTCAATCGCACCCAGACCTTTCTTCAGCCACCCTTGTCTTCGTCACTTGTCCCAACCCTCACCACTCTTACCCTGACCACCCACTCCTACCTTTACCACTTTTACCCCAGCAGCACCATTTCAAGCTACCCCCAACATGAAACAGTGCCCGCAACACCCCTCAAACGCACCCAGGTCTTTTGTCAGCCACTCTTGTCCTCGTCACTTGTCCCAACCCTCACCACTCTTACACTGGTCACCCAACACTGCCCTCATCACTTTTAAGCCATTTACCTATGCTCTTCCCCTGCCTTCACTACTGCCCCCCCCCCCCCCACCCAGACCTTTCCTTGACACTTATACCCAACTGTGCCTGCAACACCCCTCAACCCCACCCAGACATTTTTGTCAGCCACTCCTGTTCTTGCCATTTGTCCTAACCCTCACCAATCTTGCCCTGACCACCCAACACTGCCCTCATCACTCTTAAGCCATTTTCCCTTGCCCTCACCACTCTTCTCCTGCCTTCACTACTCCCCCCCACTCATACCTGTCCTTGACTTTTATACTCAATCCTAATCGCTCTTGCCCTGACCACCCAACATTGCCCTCATCACTCTTAAGCCATTTACACTTGTCCATACCTGCCTCATATCCCCCCGTCCCCTTCACCCAAACATGTCCTTGACACTTATACCCAAATGTGCCTGCAACACCCTTCAACACCACCCAGACCTCTGGTCAGCCACCACTGTCCTCGCCACTTCATCGCTCTTGCCCTGACAACCCACCCCTACCCTCACCACTTTTACCCCTGCTGCACCATTTCAAACTCCCTCCAACATGCAACTGTGCTTGCAACACCCTCAACCCCACCCAGACCCTTTGTCATCACTGGGCTTTTTGCTCTTATCACACTCACCTTTGCCCTCACCACTTCTCCCCCACCCACCCCTGTCCTCGCCACTTTCTCTGACCACCCACCACTGCCCTAGATCACTCTTAAGCCATTTACCCTTGCCCTTACTGTTCTTACCCTGCCCTCCTCCTCCCCCCCCCCCACCCATACCTGTCCTTGACACTTGTATCCAACGGTGCCTGCAACACCCCTCAATCCCACCCGGACCTGTTGTCAGCCACCCCTGTCCTCGCTACTTGCCCCAACCCTCATCACTCTTGCCCTGACCACCCACCCCTACCCTCAACACTTTTACCCTAGTCGCACAATTTTGAAATCTACCAAGCACGCAACTGTGCTTGCAACACCCCTCAACCCCACCCACCATTTATACTCAACCTTCACTGCTGTTGCCTTGAGCAGCAGCCACTGCTCTCATCATTCTTATGCCAACTACCCTTGTCCTTACCACTTACCCCTTCCCCTGCCTTCACTACTCCTCCTAATACCTGTCCTTGAAACAAATCCTCAACCCTTACTGCTCTTTCCCTGACCACCCATTCCATCCCTACCCTCACCACTTTTACCCCTGCTGCACCATTTCAACCCCCCCATCCCACAACTGTGCCTGCAACCCTCCTCCCAACCCCACCCAGACCTCCTGCCACCACTGACCTCACTGCACTTCCCCCACTCACCTTTGCCCTCATCCCCTGAACCTCACCACTACTCCCTCCAGCCACTCCTGTCCTCGCCACTTGTCCCCAACCCTTATCACTCTTGCCCCGAACACCTACCACTGCCCTCAACACTCTTATGCTATTTACCCCTGCCCTCACCACTCTTCCCTGGCCTCCCTTCATCCTTGCCACTTATCCCTAACCCTCATCGCTCTTGCCCTGACCCACCCCTAACCTTACCACTTTTATATCTGCCGTACCATTTCAACCCCCCCCCCCCCTCCAACACGTAACTGTGCCTGCACCCCCCACCCCACCCCACCCAGACCTTCAATCACCACTGCACCTGTCACCACCTCAATCCACCTGCTTTCACCACCACAGTTGCCATCATCCATTCCTAACCCCCTTTTCCCATCCCCAACCTTGACCACTCTTCAACGGGCACACGTTTGTTTTGCTAGTCCATAAGTAATGGGGCACAAGTGCAGTGACATCATGAAATGACATCAACTTAACACATCCTCCCTGGGTCAGCTGATAGCCTCACATGGCTTCCACTACCATTTATATGCTGATGACACCCAGATCTATCTCTCTGCTCCTCAACTCACCCCATCAATCTCCTCATGCATCACTGATTTACTAGCAGACATATCAGTCTGGATGTCAAACCACTTTCTCAAACTTAATCTGTCTAAAACTGAGCTCTTAATATTTCCTCCCCCACGTGCCCCTTCCCCTGACTTCTCAGTCAAGATCAATGGCACATCTATCAGTCCGTCCCCACATGCCAGGGTGCTAGGGGTAATCCTAGACTCTGAACTGTCCTTTCGGACCCACATACAATCCCTGTCCAAATCATGCCGCCTTAGCCTCCGCAACATTTCCAGAATACGCCCCTTTTTAACGAATGACACCACCAAGCTTCTAACTCACTCCCTGGTTATCTCTCGCCTCGACTACTGCAATTCCCTCCTCATTGGACTACCTTTACATAGACTATCCCCCCTTCAGTCCATAATGAATGCTGCTGCAAGACTTATCCACCTTACCAACCATTCAGCGTCCGCCACCCCTCTCTGCCAATCCCTCCACTGGCTCCCACTCACCCAACGAATAAAATTCAAAGTACTAACAATAGTTTACAAAGCCATCCATAGCTCTGCCCCCAGCTACATCACTAACCTAGTACCAAAATACCAACCAAGCCGCTCTCTTCGGTCCTCCCAAGACCTCCTGCTCTCTAGCTCCCTTGTCACCTCCTCCCATGCTCGCCTCCAGGATTTCTCCAGAGTTTCTCCCATCCTTTGGAACGCTCTACCCCAATCTGTCCGACTGTCCCCTAATCTATCCATCTTTAGACGATCCCTGAAAACCTTTCTCTTTAAAGAAGCCTATCCTGCTTCTAACTAACACTGTCTTACTTTTTCCATCAACTCATCCCCCACAGCTATTACCTCTTGTATCAATTGACCCTTTCTTTTTAGATTGTAAGCTCTAGCGAGCAGGGCCCTCTGATTCCTCTTGTACCAAATTGTTATGTAATTGTAATGTCTGCCTTTATTTTGTTAAGCGCTGCGCAAACTGTTGGCGCTATATAAATCCTGTATAATAATAATAACTTAGCTGGCAAGAGAAGAAGACTTGATCGAGGGATGAACACCAGTAGATGTCAGGGACTATAAGGGTCATATACCCACATTATGAGTACATAGGGGTAGGTGGCTTGGATAATTGCTTGCATATGCATACAGCATGGAAGGGTTGGAGCCCCTGTCAGGTCCCCATTGTGGAGATCTCTTCAACACCTCCGGTCTAGGTGACGGGATGATTCTTGGCTTATCGTTTTTTTATTTTATTTGTTATTTACATACACACACACACTTTTGTATCATCCACTCCAAAAAAGAATTCCTTCATATTTACAATCTGTTTATTTATAAGATTTGTACATTTTTCCTGGCAGAAAACACCCAAAATTTCTTAGTAATTTACTTATAAAATGTATCCAATACAAACAGCACATCAACACCTTCTTTATGTGAAAACCATACAAATTGTGCTTTCCAAAATCCCCACCTCCCGAGTTCAGCTGGCCGTACACTAGTAGTAGAATTTAGCTAGAAGTTTTAGGTTTTAAGAACGTTCCTTCGATTTTCTAATGGGGTCAAGTCAACATTTGTTGTCACCACAGTGATGAGAAAATTCTAAATATTGAAGTACTTCTGAACATTTGTGAGGTCATCGATTGTACTAAGAAATTATCAGAATTTTTGTAAGAATTTTCATTCGAAAATCTATTAGTCTATGGCCAGCTTTACACTCGGCATTGTTATGCAGGTCAAACCTAAACTTATACCGTACATCCAGAGTTACCATCTGTATTAGGCTGAGGAGAGATTTCCTGTTGTGACATTCAGCTGGAAGGTGGAAGGAGAAGAGTCCTCCAGCAGAGCAGAGTATTTCAGGAGAGGAGAGATAGATAGAGGAAGGAGCAGAGTCCTCCAGGAGAGCAGAGTATTTCAGGAGAGGAGAATTAGAGGAAGGAGCAGAGTCCTCTAGCAGAGTATTTCAGGGGAGGAGAGATAGATAGAGGAAGAAGCAGAGTCCTCCAGCAGAGCAGAGCATTTTAGGAGAGGAGAGTTAGATACAGGAAGGAGCAGAGTCCTCCAGCAGTGCAGAGTATTTCAGGAGATGAGAATTAGAGGAATGAGAAGAGTCCTCCAGCAGAGCAGAGTATTTTTAGAAAATGAGAGTTAGATAGAAGAAGGAGCAGAGTCCTCCAGCAGTGCAGAGTATTTCAGGAGATGAGAATTAGAGGAATGAGCAGAGTCCTCCAGCAGAGCAGAGTATTTTAGGAGAGGAGAATTAGAGGAAGGAGCAGAGTCCTCCAGGAGAGCAGAGTATTTCAGGAGAGGAGAATTAGAGGAAGGAGCATAGTCCTCCAGCAAAGTATTTCAGGAGAGGAGAATTAGAGGAAGGAGCAGAGTCCTCCAGCAAAGTATTTCAGGAGAGGAGAATTAGAGGAAGGAGCAGAGTCCTCCAGCAAAGTATTTCAGGAGAGGAGAATTAGAGGAAGGAGCAGAGTCCTCCAGCAGAGCAGAGTACTTTTAGGAGAGGAGAGATAGAGAGAGGAAGGAGCAGATTTCTCCAGCAGTGCAGAGCATTTCAGGAGAGGAGAGTTAGATGGAGGAGGGAGCAGAGTCCTCCAGCAGAGTAGAGTATTGTTAGGAGAGGAGAGTTAGATAGAGGAGGGAGCAGAGTCCTCCAGCAGTGCAGAGTATTTCAGGAGAGGAGAGATAGATAGAGGAAGGAGCAGAGTCCTCCAGGAGAGCAGAGTATTTCAGGAGAGGAAAGATAGATAGAGGAAGGAGCAGAGTCCTCCAGGAGAGCAGAGTATTTCAGGAGACAAGAGTTAGAGGAAGAAGCAGAGTCCTCCAGCAGAGCAGAGTATTGTTAGGAGAGAAGAGTTAGATAGAGGAGGGAGCAGAGTCCTCCAGCAGTGCAGAGCATTTCAGGAGAGGAGAGTTAGATAGAGGAGGGAGCAGAGTCCTCCAGCAGTGCAGAGCATTTCAGGAGAGGAGAGTTAGATGGAGGAGGGAGCAGAGTCCTCCAGCAGAGCAGAGTATTGTTAGGAGAGGAGAGTTAGATAGAGGAAGGAGCAGAGTCCTCCAGCACTGCAGAGTATTTCAGAAGAAATAGTTTTAGTATTGTGCTTCCAGCGACATGGGGTAGATATCTGAGGTTGCTTCCAAACCACTGAAGGTAACGTGGCTCTGCACGCACATCACCATATAAAACATGTTCATGCACATACAATAGTATAATAAATGATGCTGAAGATACAGTAAATTATAGCTCAGAAGCAGACATTTGTTTCTTAAAATATACACATTCATGATTCCTCCTAATTGGACAAGCATGTACATTCTATTGAGGAACAGAAACGATCCGTTCGCATGGCAGGCAACACATCACATTGAGGAAAAGAAAAGATTTGGAATGCTCTGTGTTGTATATCTTATACATAATCCTATCAACATAAACTGCGTAATAAGATGACTCCTGTTCTGTTTATTACACCGTTTCAGGACAATGCGAATAAAGATTTCCTGTTCAAACTGATAACAAATTATGAAGTTTTTTTCTACAAAATTGTCAAGGGGAGCCTACATGTATAAAGTACAATGAGACGTTTCCATCGTGGTGGTAGGGTGACCACATTTCCAAACTGCCATTCAGGGACCCCACCCCCCCCCCCCCCCCCCCTGGAGAAGGGCCTTGCGCTAGCCCAAAAAATATGATTTTTTTGCCAATTCTTTTGCCAATTTTTGCCCCGATTTGCTCATCTTTTAATCTGGACTGGTCTGGTGTGGTGAGCAGTTGAGCGCCGGTCTTTGTTCTCTGGTCCAGGCACGCGGGCCCCCCTCAGGCAGTTGGGCGAATGTGAATGTGACGTCACTGGTTGCTAGACGCCAGGCGGGGCGGACCTAGCAACCAGTTTGGCAATCTTCTATTAGGGTGGCTTTGTGTCCTCATTTCATTCCGGGACACTGTATTGTCCCGGAATGAAGGTGCCCGGGACACAAATGGGAAATGCGGGACAATCCCGGGCAATCCGGGACACGTGGGCACCCTACGTGGTGGCCCCTCACCATTCAATTTCTTTGGTGGACCTGACTGCCCGACCACCAGCCTTGAGACCATCTTGTGCGAAATCGTTGGAAATAAGCCAATCAAGCTATGGAGGTTTAGAGGAAGTAGATAGAGGAAGGAACAGAGTCCTCCAGCAATGCAGAGTATTTCAGAAGAAATTGTGTCAGTATTGTACTTCCAGCAACACGGGGTTAGATATCTATGGTTGCTTCCATACCACTGAAGGTAACGTGGCTCTGCACACTAATGCCCCGTACACACGGTCGGATTTTCCGACGGAAAATGTTCGATGGGAGCTTGTTGTCGGAAATTCTGACCGTGTGTAGGCTCCATCGGACAGTTCCCATCGGAATTTCCATCGCACAAAATTTTAAATCTGGTTCTCGAATTTTCCAAAAACAAAATCCGTTTCGCGCAAATTCCGATCGTGTGTACACAATTCCGACGCACAAAGTGCCACGCATGCTTGGAAATCAAGCAGAAGAGCAGCACTGGCTATTGAACTTAATTTTTCTCGGCTCGTCGTACGTGTTGTACGTCACCCCGTTCTTGACTTTCGGAATTTCCGAACAACTTTGTGTGACCGTGTGTATGCAAGACAAGTTTGAGCCAACATCCGTCGGAAAAAAATGAATGTGCGATCGTGTGTACGGGGCAATATAGAAATTATATCTTTTTTTTACAAACTTTTCTAAGTCAATTAAACTACAACTAAATCCTAAGGGGAGACGGACTTTGGATTGAGAACCTGTTCTTAATTTTTTAATTTTCCGATCGTGTGTGTGCAATTCCGACACGCAAAATTCCGACGCATGCTTGGAAACAATTTGACGCATGCTCAGAAGCATTAAACTTCCCTTTTATAGTGCAGTCGAAGGTGTTGTATGCCGTGGTGTATTGACGGTCGGAATTTGGTGTGACCGCGTGTAGGCAAGACAGTTTGAGCGAAATTCCGTCGGAATTCCGACGGGAAAACCATCAGAGCTTTTTCCGACGAGAATTCCGACCGTGTGTACGCGCCATTAGAATGTTAATTCATTTTTCTAATCGTCAGTGGGGTCAAATCGACGTTCGTTTTCAAACTTCAGTGGGAAGAGAATTTGAGGCAGCAGGATGAAAAAATGTTCTCGAACGAATGAACTGCTAACAGTGAATGAGGTTTTTGTTCGGTAAAATCCATTCATTCCAAAATCAAATGTTAAAAGCAAACTAAATATTTCAAATGACAAACAAATGGTCTGAACAATTTCCCAATGCACCGAATGGAAATTTTGGTGCCGAAACCGAAAATGCAGGATGCGCTTGGCCGAAAACCAAAAATGACCGCTTTTAACCCCTTGCCGACCAGCGCACGACGATATACGGCACGGCTGTGCAAATGGGCGTGCAGGTACATCCCCTTTAAGACGCGGCATTGTGGGCGTGCGCATGACCGTGCCTGCGGGACCTCCGGTGTCGCGCGATCGTGTCACAGAGCGGTAGAACAGGGAGATGCCTATGTAAACAAGGCATTTCCCCGTTCTGCCTTGTGACATGACACAGATCACTGCTCTCTGTCATCGGGAGCCGTGATCGCTGTCATGTGAGTGGAAGCCCACCCCCCCGCCCACAGTTAGAATCACTCCCTAGGACACACTTAACCCCTCCATCGCTCCCTAGTGTTTAACCCCTTCCCTGCCAGTGACATTTACACAGTAATCAGTGCATTTTTATAGCACTGATCGCCGTATACATGACAAATGGTCCCAAAATAGTGTCAAAAGTGTCCGATGTGTCCGCCATAGTGTCGCAGTCACGATAAAAATCTCAGATCGCCGCCATTACTACTAAAAAAAAAATTATAATAAAAATGCCATAAATATATCCCCTATTTTGTAGACGCTATAACTTTTGCACAAACCAATCAATATCCGCTTATTGCGATTTTTTTTTTTTTTTGCCAAAAATATGTAGAAGAATACGTATCGGCCTAAACTGAGGAAAAAACATTTTTTATATATTTTTTGGGGGCTATTTATTATAGCAAAAAGTAAAAAATATAGCTTTTTTTTCGAAATTGGGGCTCTTTTTTGGTTTATAGCGCAGAAAATAAAAACCGCAGAGGTGATCAAATACCACCAAAAGAAAGCTCTATTTGTGGGAACCACGTCGCACGACCGCGCAATTGTCAGTTAAAGCGACGCAGTGCCGAATCGCAAAAAAGTGCTCTGGTGGTCAGGAAGGGGGGTAAAATCCTTCCGGGGGGCTGAAGTGGTTAAAAAGTATATATTTTTATATATAGTTGTATTGGACTCTTTAATTAATATCATGAATTAATAAATATGAATTGATTGTCAACCATTATTGGCACCTTTAGCACAAGAAAAGCTCAAGAAAAATGCATCCCTTTAAATTCTATGCATGTCTTCACACTGGTCCGTTGCGCTTCGGTTGTGTTAAAAATTCCGCTCGCTGAATTTTTGGTCAGTAAAAAAAAAAAAGAAACGCATCAAAAACGCACCCTCCCGTTAAAATGGATTGAAAACGCAGCAAGAACGCAACAATAACGCACCCGTTATGTTTTGGATGCGGTTTTTGAGTCACATGACCTATGAAAAACACGCCATAAGCACAGTAAAATCGTAGTAAAATAGCGGTAAAATCATGTGCGATTTCAGTGCCGTTATCAGCACTTCTTTCTCTTATCAGCAAAATGCCGTTAACACCATTTTCTGCCGATACGTTCCAGACACCAAAATTGCGGTGCACCTCTACTCCATTCACATTTGGCATTTTGGGATCACTACAATTCTGCCCGCGCTCTCAAACCACACTGCAATCACAAAAACGTACATGTTCGGGTGCCAGTGCCGGGACAAGGCCACCCGGCGCCCAGGGCAAAGATGCCAAACTGCGCCCCCCTCCCCCTAATGTTAGGATCAGGGCCCCCACATCCCTGCAATAAACCATTGCACCCAGGGCAGCCACCCCCTCCTGCCCACCCCTTGCCCCAGCGCTGCCTCCTAGCACAAATCCTTTATCCTTCATATTTCCCCTGCTAGCACAAATACCCCCCCCCCACACTCCAAACCCCCCCCCCCCCGGCACAAATTCTCCCCCCAATCCCCCCTCCTAGCACAAGACCTCCCTCTCAAATGTCCTCTTCTAGCACAAATACCCCCAATCATCCCTACTACCATAAATACCCCCCCCAAAAAAAAATTCCCTTCCTAGCACAAATCCCCACCCCCCCCCCCCCCCCCCCTCCAAACCCCCCTCCCAGCACAAATTCTCCCCCCAATCCCCCCTCCTAGCACAAGACCTCCCTCTCAAATGTCCTCTTCTAGCACAAATACCCCCAATCATCCCTACTACCATAAATACCCCCCCCCCCCCCCCCCAAATAAAAAAAAATTCCCTTCCTAGCACAAATTCCCTCCCCCTCTACCATATCACCACTTCCACCCCAACCTCCAAAATCCCTCCTCCTAACACAAATCTTCTTCCCCCCCTCCAAACACTAGTCCCCCCCTCCCCCCAAATCCCTACTTCTAGCATACACACCGGATTTCTCCTCCTAGAACAATTCTTACTCCCTTCCATCCTCAAAATTCCCCCTCCCAACACAAATTCCCTCCTCCCAATCTCCTCGTGGTGCCCCCCCCCCACCTCACATGATACCACAGTGCCCAGGGCACCCGCCCCTCCTGCCCCCCCTTCAGTGCCGGGACAAGGGGTGGGCAGGAGGGGCGGCTGCCCCTGGCGCAATGGTATATTGCAGGGGTAGGGGGCACCCTGAGCCTAACCCTAAGGGAAAGTTTAGTTTGGCAACTTTGCCCTGGGCACTGGATGACCTTGTCCCGGCACTGCCCCCCTTCTCCCGGCCCTGTCGGGTGCCGTTCATTATCAATGGCACCTAAACGCGGTGTGGTTTTGGCGCGATTATCATGCGATAAGTCACGCAGCAGATTGCTGCAAACGGCAAAGCTTGTGGCCCCAAAAGGAGCTCCTGTTCCTTTTTTTTTTTTTTATGACAAGCTTCGAATGTTGCA
Source organism: Lithobates sylvaticus (assembly GCA_028564925.1). NCBI lineage: Eukaryota > Metazoa > Chordata > Amphibia > Anura > Ranidae > Lithobates > Lithobates sylvaticus. The sequence goes on from CM053030.1 coordinate 514,535,928, forward strand.
GGTTTGCCGCGCGATAGTCGCAGCGAAACCGCACGAATGGAATCCAAACGTACATTTTGCGGTTGCAGTGCGATCTGAAATCGCAGTGTTTCTGCCGGAGATCCCAAAACGCCAAAATGTGAATGGGAGCCTAATGCCCGGTACACACGATCAGAAAATCTTAAGAAAAATACTGATTTCGGAGCGATCGTTCGTGAGTACAGAGCTTTTCGAGAGCCGATCGGGACAGTTCATCCGATTTTTTTTTTTTTTAATCGGACTTGCACGAAAAAAAAAATAATCATACTATGCAAGATCGGACGATTTTTATTTAATCAGTATAGCTGAATAAATAAAAATTAAGAAATACAAATGCCTTACACCACATGACGTCACTTCCGAAATTTACGTACAAAATTTCCGTGACTTTAGAATCAGATTCGATCTGAGATTAGCATTAAAAAATAAAAATAAACGGACGAACGTTCATCTGATAATCTCATTGTGTGTACGATAGGACTTTTCCTAATGCGGCGTACACACGGTCGGAATTTTTGATGGAAACAGTCCGATGGGAGCTTTTCATCGGATTTTCCGACCGTGTGTATGCCCATCGGTCTTTTTCTGTCGGAATTTCCGACGGACTTTGGATTGAGAACCTGTTCTCAATTTTTCCGACGGAAAACCTTTCTATCGGATTTTCCAATCGTTTGTAGGCAATTCCGACACGCAAAATTCCGCAGCATGCTTGGAAACAATTCGACGCATGCTCGGAAGCATTAAACTTCCCTTTTATAGTGCTGTCGAACGCGTTTTTTTTGCCGCTGTGTTACAGACCGTCGGAATTTGGTGTGACCGTGTGTAGGCAAGACAGTTTGAGCGAAATTCCGTCAGAATTCCGACGGGAAAACCATCAGAGCTTTTTCCGACGAGAATTCCGACCGCGTGTACGCTGCATAAGAATTTTCATTCGAAATTCTATCCATCTATGGCCAGCCTAACCTTCACCTATACCCAATAAAGTGGCTGGACTCAAGTGACACACACAGAGATAAAACAAATCCTCCTACATAAGTTGTACCTGTTTATCTGCAGTCACGTGTCCCCCTACATCCATTTAAAGTGCAGAATTTACATAGGATCTCTACGCTATGAAAAGCAGGGGGGGTGGAGACCTGCCGTTACATCAGGCAGGAGAGCTCTGAGTTGATTGGAGGGAAGGGACACCCTCTCCCCCCCCCCCTCCCCCTTCACACAGCACACAGGAACAGAGGCTGAGGCTGTCAATCACAGGCTGTGTGCTGAAGTTCCCTCCCCTGTCACCTTTTTTTTTCTCTTGAAGAGACTCATGTTTATAGCAGAGGAATAAGGCAGTAGACAGAAAAGACACTTAGGGGGTTGATTTACTAAAGGAAAATAGATTGCACACTTTGCAAAGTGCGTTCGCACTCTGCAAGTGCCGTCGCTCCAGAGCTTAGTAAATGAGATAAAGCTTCACTTTGCTAAGAATACCCAATCACATGCAAGGGGGGCATTTTTGCTTGCACATGCTTGGGTGATTATTATTATTATTTCAGGTACTTATATAGCGCTGTCACTTTACGCAGCGCTTTACATATACATTATACATTCACATCAGTCCCTACCCTCAAGGAGCTTACAATCTAAGGTCCCCAACTCACATTCATATACTATATAAATATAAAGTATCTTCTGAAATTTCATATAGAATGAAATCAAATTCCAATAGAAAAGATTAGAATAGAAGATAATATAAAAGAATAGCATAGAAAAACAATAGAACAGACTAGAAAAATATTCTATTCTAATCTTTTCTATCTAATCCAAATTCATTCTGTACCAAATTCCAATTTCGGAAGATAGTTTATATATATATATATATATATATATATATATATATATATATATATATATTTCATTCTATTCCTATATAACCATTTTCCAAAATTCGAACTTCGTATAGAATGAATTCGCCTTCAAATAGAAAAGATTAGAATAAAATAGAACATAACAGAAAAGAATAGCATAGAAAAACAATAGAACAGACTAGAAAAAAATATAATATATTCTATTCTAATCTTTTCTATCTAATTCAAATTCATTCTGTACCAAATTCCAATTTCGGAAGATTTTTTTTTATATATATATACATATAATATTTTTTCTATTGTTTTTTCTATTCTAATCTTTTTTTATTAGAATTCTATTTCATTCTATTCCTATATAACCATTTTCCAAAATTCAAACTTCGTATAGAATGAATTCGCCTTCAAATAGAAAAGATTAGAATAAAATAGAAAATAACAGAAAAGAATAGCATAGAAAAACAATAGAACAGAATAAAAATGTTTTATATATATATATATATATATATATATATAATATATATATATATATATATATTCTATTGCCTTATTATTTTATATTCTATTTTATTGTATTTTTTAGAAAATCGATTTCTATTGTTTTCTAATTCGATTCAAATTTGTTTTCGAATTCAATTCGAATTTGTTTTCAAATTTCTTAGCTTTTTTCGGATTCGTTTAAATTCGTTTCTTTTGTAATTCGGAAATCCGGATGCATACGAATTTCCGAATGATGAAAAATTTGTCTGAACTTCGATTTCGGAACGAAACGAAATGCACATTTCTACTGTTAAGAAAACGAAGGAGCTGGAAAAGTGCAGGTCTTCAGTTCAAGCGTCATACTTGAGCAAAATATGAAATATCTTTCCCCAGCAAGCCTGCAACATTTACAAAAAAAATTCTAAAAAAGGGCAAATTTCTGCAAAAGCTCCATCATGATCGGTCCATTGAAGATTTCCATCAAGGCCGAATTTGCGATGGCCTGTAGAAAGATCTTTCCAGTTCAAAAGAGTTTTAGAGTAAAGCAAATTCTGGAAAGTATGAAATGATAGTTTTTCTTGAAAAGTCTTTTTTTTTTTTCTACCCGAGCCTGTCCAGCATACCTACCCTGTTTCCCCGAAAATAAGACCTAGCGTGATTGTCGGTGATGGCTATAATATAAGCCCTACCCCCCCAAATAAGCCCTACCCTTTTTGCCCGAAAATAAGCCCTACCCTGAAAATAAGACCTACAAGGACTTTAACTAGGGCTTATTTGGGTGGTAGGGCTTATATTGCAGCCATCACCGACAATCACGCTAGGTCTTATTTTCGGGGAAACAGGGTAACAGCCATTTTGTAGGATAAACTAATAATCAGCCTTATTAAGGAACTGGCACACCGTACCTCAGGTTACATCCAGGCCTTTGGTCCCCAAAGTTCCCGACGGGCTAGATCTTGAATAAAGGTCAAGCTCTGCTCTTTCGTTCCACGAATGACAGGTACACTTTGCATAACTGATGTCTTAGCTCTTAATCCTGATCCATGAATGGTTATAAACACAGAAGGCAGCATGGAGGGGCTCCGTGAAGTGGGCGATGAAGGTGTGCAAGTGCCTAATGGCGTCACTGAGCTGGTAGAAGGAAAGTCGGCCAGCCTCGTAATCCAGGTATATCCCCAATCTTTGCACGGCCGAATCCGGATGCAAGGGGTTGATCTTCGAGTCGTGGATGGCCGAGTGAGTTTTATCCGACATGCGTAGGCACCATGATTTCTTGTTGTAGCCCGTCACAGCCCGGTCCCCTTTCCGTTCTATGCTGGGATAGGCCAACCCTACCATCCAGTAACCGGCCTCGCTGGTCTCCACTTCCCAGTAGTTTTGCCCGGTTGTGAAAATCCGGATGCTTAGAATGTGATAGTTCACGAACCTCTCGGGCGTCTTGGGGCGGCACTGCTTCGTCTCTGACCAGGAAGCCATTTTCAAGTTCCGCGACACGGCCACGTAGTCCCCCGCCGTGTTCACATCCAAGAGCATGTCTGAGGCCACCTGCATGTTAAAGCCGTGTTTCGACTTTAGACAGGTGACAATGTCCTTCAGGGAAGAATGTAAGATCACGGAAATCAGACCTTCATCAAGGTCGCAGATGGGGTGAACTTTTTTGTCCTCCCTCTTTCGGTCCTCCTGTTCGCCCTGCTCGTCGTTGTAGCCGATATTATCTCTTCCTTGCAAGACAGTCAGAGGGTCGGGGATGCTGCAGAGCTCCTCAATGTGGTGCATCTTCTTAGTCAGCTCCTCCTTCTCGACCTCCAGCTGTTGGATGAGGTCAGACACATGTTGGGAGACCTGCTCTTCTTGGCTGGTGATCTCCTTCAGGACTCTCTTCTCCAGGACCTCCAGCTGTTCCCGCATCTCCATAAACAGCAGGTTGACCCGTTCCGTGAGGGCGGCTGCGTTCTCCTCCACTTTCTGCCTGTGCTCTTGCAAGCTCTGCACTCTTTTTTCTGTTTCTGCCGCCTTGGAGGTCAACCTTGTCATCACCAGTTTGAGCTTCTCTTTCTTCTTCTTGGAGGCTTCGTAGAGGAGCGCCACTTGGTGTCCCCGATGGTCTCCAAAGGCGCAGCAGGAAACGCAGATGCACGTGGCATCCTCGGGGCAGTAATACTCCAGGAGCTTCTTGTGTACGGGACATTTTCTGTTCTCCAGGGACGTGGTGGGTTCGGTCAAGGTGTGCTCCACCAACTTGCTGTGCGCCTGGAGGTGGACGTCGCACAGCGAGGTCTCGCACTGCAGGCACGTCTTGACCGCCGCAACGGGGCAGTGGACGCAGTAGGTGCAGAATATCCCGACATGCTCTTGCACGGGTCGTGAGGACAGGAAGCATTCGACGATGTTGCAGAGCTTCATGTTCTTCTGCAGAGCAGGTCGAGTCTGAAATTCTGCCCGGCATTCCGGACAGGTGAAGAGCCCGTTTCCTTCCTGGGTGTCCAGGACCCGGCTAATACAGACCCGGCAGAAGTTGTGGCCACAGTTCAGCATGGCAGGATCTGTATAGATGCTCAGACAGATGGAACAGTTCAGCTCCTCTTTCAGCTCAGTCGAAGCCATTCTAATGAAAAGCAGCAGACGAAGTCAACAATAGCTCTGCAGGGAAGCCTCTTGCCTTCTATCGGTCTGCAGCTTTTCTCCGAGTTGGCGGTACAAGAATATGTCCCCCGGAGAAAGACGAGCAACTGTACTGCAGAATACAGCAAGAGTTTATCTGCCCAGTCCCTGGCACCAGCCTGAACTGTGCACGAACCCCCAATAGAGGAGCTCGTCTTAGTGTCTGCAAAAGTGTGCAAAGCCAGCTCTGATTGGCCAATGTGTTGATATGCAGGAGGAAGTCTGCAAGAATCGTGTAACTTGGGAGAATTGGGAGTGCAGGTTTATTATTGTGCTTTAAAGTGGAACTAACAATGGAAATGTGTTTCCAAGGATATAGACACAATGTTACAATGCTGGCCTGTTATTAACATTGATATTAGCAGGCAGAGCTTTCATTTCTTTCTTTTACCCTGATAAAATGTAGCTGCTTAGAGCAGTATAGATAGACAGCCTTCCTGTCCCTATAGAGTATTGTAATAGACGGGGGGGGGGGGGGGAGAGAGATTAAACAGGTATATAGTCATTATTAAGAGGGACGCGAGAGAGAGAGTGAAAGGGAGAAAACAAGAGAGAAAGGGAGAGAGAGCGCCAGAGAGAGAGGGGGGGGGGGGGTAAAGGGAGGGGGGAGAGAGTGAGAAAAGGAGAGAGAGCAAGAGAGAGAGAGAGAGAGAGGGGGGGGAGAGAGAGTGAAAGGGAGAAAAATAAAGGGAGAGGGAGAGCGAAAGGAAGAAAGGTAAAAAAATAAAGGGAGGGGGGAGAAAATGAGAAAGAGAGAGAGAGATAAAGGGAAAAAGAGAGAGAGAGAGAGAAGGGAGAGAGAGAAGGGGCGAGAGAGAGAGAGAAGGGGAGAGAGAGAGAGAAGTAAAGGGAGGGGAGAGAGAGAGAGAAGTAAAGGGAGGGGAGAGAGAGAGAGAGAGAGAGAGAGAGAAGGGAGGGAGAAAGAGAGAGGGGGAGAGAAAAGGAGAAAAATAAAGGGAGAGAGAAAGAGAGAGAGAAAAAGGGAAACAATAAAAGGAGGGGGAAGAAAGAGAGAGAAGGGGAGATAGAGAGGGGAGAGAGGGGGGGAGAGAGAGAGAAGTAAAGGGAGGGGAGAGAGAGGGAGAAAGAGAGAGAGTGAGAGAGAGAGAGAGAGGGGGAGAGAAAAGGAGAAAAATAAAGGGAGAAAGGGAGAGAGAGAGAGAAAGGGAAAAAATAAAAGGAGGGGGGAGAGAGAGAGAGAGGGAGAAAAAAAGAGAGTGAAAGAGAGAGGGAGAAAAATAAAGGGAGAGAGAAAGAGAGAGTGAGAGAGAGAGAGAGAGAGCGAGAGAGAAAAGAAAAAAGAGAGAGAAAGGGAGAAAAAGAGAGGGAGAATTCTGTACATGGCCATGGACTCACCCCCTATCCATTTTTATATTACCCTTTACCTCCTTCCCCATGGGCTGCCCTGGAGCTACCCCCTCACCTCCCATCCCCCTTTCCCATACAAACTTAACTGCTTTTATAACGCTAAAATATATTCGGTCCTGCCAATAAAACTTATTTGAATTTGAAAGGTAGAGAGAGTGAGATGTGGGAAAAGAGAGGGAGTTTAAAGCAGACCTTCCCCTCAATAAAGCAACTTATATGCACCTGGTTATTAAAGAGGTGTTCCGCTTAAAAAAAAAAAAAAAAAAAATTTAAAGTCAGCAGCTACAAATACTGCAGCTGCTGACTTTTAATAATCGGACACTTACCTGTCCCAGGGTCCAGCGATGCGGGGGATCGAAGCCCCACTCGTCTCTCCCCCTCCGCTTGGCAGCGCAGGCATTGTAACTATGGGTGCCCGGCTGTAGCTTCACAGCCGGGCACCCTCTGCGCATGCGCGAGCGGCACCACGCGCCGTGATTGGCCGCGCAATCATCTGGGACCTGTGACGTGTCCCAGATGATTGACAAGAGGGAGGGGGCAGGGCTGATCTCCCTTCCTGCACAGAGGGAAGTGACGTCAAGAGCCCAGGCGCTGAAGGAGGCAGACTACGAGGGACCCCCTAGCAACAGGCATTCAGAGGTGAGTAAGGCCCCTTTCACACTGGGGCAGTGAGCCGCGGTGACGGTAAAGCAGCGCTATATTTAGCGCTGCTTTACCGTCGTTTTTACCGCGGTTTTCGGCCGCTCGCGGAGCGGTTTTACCCCCCGCGAGCGGCCGAAAAGGGGTTAAACACCCCCCGCAGAGCGCCGCCGTAGCGGCGCTTTGCGGCGGTATTACCGCGGTTTTACCGCGGTCTCCCATTCTTTTCAATGGGAAGGAGCGGTATAGGAGCGGTGAACACACCGCTCCTATCCCGCTCCAAAGATGCTGCTAGCAGGACTTTTTTTTTTCATCCTGCTAGCGCACCGCTCCAGTGTGAAAGCCCGCCGGCTTTCACACTGGAGTTAAAGGGGCAGGATTTTTTCATGCGGTGAACAGGCGCTATTTTTAGCGCTGCACCGCATGAAAAACGCCCCAGTGTGAAAGGGGCCTAAAAAAATAATAATTTCTCCAAATGTTTTTTTTTTTTTTATGCAGATAAATTACAATTTTTTTTTAGGGTGGAACTTCACTTTAAGAGGGAGAAAAGGGAGGGGAAGAGAGAGAGAGAGACAGAGAGAGAGAGAGCAAATGGAGAAAGTGAGAGGGATGGGGAAAGAGTCAGAGAAGAAAGGAGAGAGAAAAAGAGAGAGAGTGGAAAATAGAGGGAGAGAGAGAAGGAAAGAGAGACACACAAAGAGATAGCTAAAGAAAGAGAGAGAAACAGAGAAAGAGAAATAATATGACCAGTTACCATTACAGAGAATGAGGAAAGAAAGAAAGAAAGAAAGAGATTATGGAAAAAGGGAGAGAGAGAAAGAAAGAGAGGAAAGGAAAGAGAGATTATGGAAAAGAAAGGGAGAAAGAGAGAGAAGAAAGAAAGAAAGAAAGATTGAGAAAGAGAGAGAGGTAAGATAGAGTGAGGCAATGGAAAAGAGAGAGAGGAAGAGAGAAAAATAATGGAAAAAAGAGAAGGGGAGAGAGAAAGAAAGATTGAGAAAAAGAGAGGAAAAAGGAGAGGTGCTGCTAGGTGAAAGTGCTGACCACTACACCACTGTGCCAACCTTGGATCCCAAGAGCCCAAGGATGCCTCTCTGCCAATAACCCAGGCAGCCACATTTCCAGTTATGGAAAAGGACAGGGACATTGATGTAATATGACCAATCAGTTACTATAAGAGACAATGAGAATGTTTATCTCCAGGCAAACAGCTAATTACATGAATAACACATAAAGAAGCTGTTTTACCTGCCAAAGGATTTGTTTTTCTGCCCATCCAGTCCTGAAATTTACACAGCGCAGCGCTACAGCAGGCAGGGCAAGAGACCTGATTTTTCTCTGCTGGTCTTTTCCCTTCCCCAACCTGTGACTGGACAGTGAAAGGAAGAGCAGCGGACTGATGATCAGCTCATCTGTCATTTTGCTACTTCCTCTTATCAGAATGTCTCGTTAGCTGGTTAGCTCCTTGTGCTGCTTCTCTCTCTCCTAGTCTGAGCTCTGCTGTACAGGGTTTATAAGAGGCTGACACTAGGTGGAATTCAGGTACTTACACTGCATTATTAAACACAGTAAATGGAGTATTTGGGCTAACTCTGCAATCGCTGTGCTCAGTTTGTGGTTTTGTATGCGTTTATGCTCATTTACAATGAGTTATTGGCATTATTTTTCTTTTTTTACTGAGTGCGTTTACAATGCGTTTGCAGCAAGTTTGCTTGTGTTTCAGTGCAAAAAAATGCTGTACTTTGTATAAATGTACATGAAAGCACAGCAATTGTATAAACTCGGATCAGTGAAATACATCCAGTTTTCTTGCATGTGTGTTTTCACTGCGTCCAAAAACACATCCAACTGCATATGGTGAAAATGAGCCCTTAATGTGTAGAGCTGCATTATTTCTATCTATTATATGTGCCTGCAGATATGGAAAAGAGATAAGGGAAAAGTACAAGGGCTCATTCACACAACCGGAGTATGAAGTGCATGCCATGGTGGCTGATCTGAGGTCTATAGTGCAGGGGGATCAGTACTAGTATCTCCCCCCTGCTGTCTTGGACCCCTGTGTGCCCATTTCCCCCCCCCCCCCCGCAGTGCTGCAGTTTTCCCTCCTCGCCTCTCCCACTGGCAGTTGCTGAAGGTGGGTTCATTTAGGATGGTGAGTGGGGTCCGGGGACTTACCATCTTAAATGAACACACAAACCTGAATGAACACAGTGAGTGATCGGTACCGATCACTCACTGTGGGAGTGCAGATATTGCCTCCGTGCCGCTATTCACTATGAGTCTTGTTTCGATGGGGGTATCATTTCTGCCATGGCTGCAAAGCATAGCATTGTGGGTGCGTTCCATTTTAGCAAACATATCATTTGATATTTTCAGAGGAGGGGGGGCCCCTGTCAGGTAGGCTGTACCCTGTGAATTTTATCAGCAGCCCAAGTGATTATCTGAGGTCTAAAGTACATGCATTGGGGCTAATCAGAGGTCTGAGGTACATGCAATGGGGTTCATCTGGAGTCTGAAGTACATGCAATGGAGCTGATCTGACGTCTGAAATTGCATTCTTTCTGGCTGATCCAAGGTCTGAAGTGCATGCATTGGGGGTGATCTGAGGTCCAACCAGGGGTGGATCCAGGTGGGGGGCAACAGGGCAATTGCCCCCCCCAGAAACTTGTTGCGGGTGGCTCGGCAGGCGGTTAAGTGAGTGGGCGGGCGGCTCGGTGGGTGAGCGGGCGACTGGCCAATCAGCAGACCGGCGGGCCGGGGAGCAGAGAGATGACATCATCTCCCATCACCCAGCGCCCGCCTGGCTCCTGCCCTGCATCCCTGCAGTTCCACCCTCACTGTGCAGGCAGCCGCTGGCAGTAGAAAGATTACATCATATCCAGTGATGTAAGTAACTGAGTTAAAATAAACTGAGTTACGTAACTCAGTTACTTTAGAGGGTAACTAGTAATCGAACTGATTACTTTTCCCCTCATGGTAACGCAGTTCCCATTACTTTGGCTTAGTTACCCCAATTACATCTACCGCCACTAGATGGCAGTAGTGTAATTCCGGTGTCCTGCCGAAAAAGTTCCCCCGCCGGATAAGGACCCCCTGTACTGCGCAGGCGCAGGGCTTGCGCAGTACGAAGGACTACGGAGCTTCCGAAAATTGCCGAACCTAAACAGCTCTGAGTGAACTCTACACCGCGCAGGCGCAGTTATCATGTAATTGTACGAGGCGATGCCGCACGCTCCCGATGCTCGTGCTACTCTGCAAGGGGCGTCTATCGTGTAACTAAGGGGCGAGTCTAGTATTACTGTAACCAAGGGGCGCATTTATTATTATTGTTATATATCGAGCTCTGCCCATTAATTTAACATTTACCCTCTTCTGTAGAAATCCGCCCCTTACACGATATAATAATAATAGACCCGCCCTTACACCATATAATAATAATAGACCCGCCCCTTGCTTACACGCTATAACAGATCTGCCCCTTGGTTAGAGTAATAATAGAGCAGCCCCTTGGGTACACGATATATAACAATAATAAATGCGCCCCTTGCTTACAGTAATACTAGACCCGCCCCTTAGTTACACGTATAGAATATTTAAAAAAAAAAGTCAGTTACTTTGCTGCGTAACTAATTACTTTTCCAATGTAGTAACTGAGTTACTAACGCAATTACTTTTTGGGAGAAGTCATTTGTAACTTAACTAATTACTTTTTTAAAGTAAGATGACCAACAATGATCATATCTCTACTGCCTGACTTCCCTCTGGGACACAGAAAGTGACAATCCACAACGTGTGGCAGGCATCGTGGCAAGGTGACAATCTGCATCTTGTGGCAGGTGACGTGGCAAGCGACACACTCGGGGCTCCCACTGATCCTGCATTATGGTGAGTTGAACTATTTAATTTTATATTACAATATAATAATATAAATAATGCGCTTCAATCATCAGAACACCATACCAACCATGGTGCCAGGATGATTGAAGCGACAATAACAGTCATTTTCCCCGATGAATTGCCCACAAAAAAGAACGTATTTTCTGGTAGTGCCCCTCCCGAGACTAGACTCTGGATCCGCCCCTGGGTCCAAAGTGCTGATCTGAGGTTTGAAGTGCTTGTAAGTTGTACATATTTGTTTGAGACATTTGGGAAGACTTTAGGAAGGCAGTGCTGCGCTCTGCAGGGTCTAGTGGATGACCCTCTTGCAGGGGCGGACTGACCATTCGGCCACTCGGGCACTGCCCGAGGGCCCTGGGCCACTAGGGGACCCCATCAGGGTTGCCAGTCTCAGTAAAACCAGGGACAGTATGTAAAAATCTGTGTTTTTTTTTACATCTGTCTCTGAAATGTCCCTTACCGACATCCTTTTGGTCTAAAAATCCAGAGATTATAGCTGCCCCACCTCTCCAGTACCTTCTCAGCCAATAGAAACATGTCTGTGTATACTGTGTGTGTGTATACTGTGCGTGTGTATACTGTGTGGCCCCATAATCTCTGATTGCCTGGGGACTCCATAATCTCCTATTGCCCGGGGGCCCCATGAGTTGTCAGTCCGCCCCTGGCCTCTTGGTTGGTTCCTTTTGTGTATCACTGCAGAAGGAAAGCCACACATCATTTCCTCTGCCCCCTCCCCCTCCATTCCTCCCGCTTTCTATCACCAATGTGATATCTGCCCTTTACTACCCCGATGTATTTATTTAGGAAACCTCCGACACCCGGGAACATGAGTGCGAACACGTCAGCAAACAGGAGGATCTGTCATTTCCAACTCTACTGTAATGTAGATGAGTCGATGAAGACCCGGGACCCCCAGTGTGAGAGGAAGGGACTTTCTATTTAAATGGACCTTGACCTAACATGCAAGTTCAGCTCAAATGTTCCTCAAAACACCTACTGTTAAAGCTGAATTCCAGGTATAGATTTTATGTCATGGTTACTATAATGCAGTTTGCACCAATGTAAGTACATAGAACACTATATTGTCAAAAGCCTTTCCATGCACGTGAATTTTAATGACAACCCAGTCTTAGCCCCCGTACACACGGTCAGAAATTCGGACCACAAAAATCCGTCTGATTTTTTCCGACGGATTTTGTCCGAAACTGGTGTTGCATACACACGGTCGGACAAAGTTGTCGAAAAATCCGATCGTTCCGATCGTGGTGACGTTCGTTGCGTACGACGGGACTACGTAGAGGCTAGTAGCCAATAGCTTTGGTCTCATAGTTTGATCTGAGCATGCGTGGCACTTTGTCCGTCGGAATTCCCTACACACGATTGGAAAAAGTCCGATTGGATTTTGTTGTCGGAAAATTTGAGGTCCTGCTCTCAAACTTTGAGGTCCTGCTCTCAAACTTTGGTCCGATTTTGATGCCACTAAGGCCGTCTTCACACTGGGGCGGTGCGGGGCAGCGACGGTAAAGCAGCGCTATATTTAGCGCTGCTTTACCATCGTTTTAGCCACGGTATGCGGCCGATAGCGGGGTGGCTTTAACCCCCGCTAGCGGCTGAAAAAGGGTTAAAATCCCCCGCTGCAGCGGCGCTTTGCCAGCGGTATCCCCGCGGTGTACCATTGATTTCAATGGATAGGAGCGGTATAGGAGCGGTGAATACACGGCTCCTTCACCGCTCCAAATATGTCCTGCTAGCGCACTCCTTTTTTCAGGAGCTACACAGGCACTATTTTTAGCGCTGTAGCTCCTGAAAAATGCCCCAGTGTGAAAGCACTCTTACACAGGCATTCCTTGAAATCGCGGCAAAATCGCGGCAAAAATCGCAGCAAAATCGCACGACTTTGAAGTCGCACAAGTGTGAAAGGGGCCTTTTTCGGAAATTCGGATGTATCCAAATTTCCAAATTAGAATAGGGCCAAATTTAAAACGAATCCGAAATAACGAAATTCAAATTTCAATCGTTTTTTAATATGTTTTCAAATTTGAATTCGAATAGTTTTCCAATTTCCAAAGAGAATAAAATAGAAATAGAAAATAAAGTAATAGAATAGGAAAAAAAAAAAAATTCTACTGGGATTTTCACACACAACCATCTCTCGGGTTTACAGAGAATGTTCAGAAAAAAGAGAAAATATCCAGTGAGCGGCAGTTGTGTGGAGGAAAATGCCTTGTTGAGGTCAGAGGAGAATGGGGCAGACTGGTTGGAGATGATAGAAAGGCAACAATAGCTCAAATAACCGAAATAACCACTCGTTACATCCAAGGTATGCAGAATACCATCTCTGAACGCACAACACATGGAACCTTGAAACAGATGGGCTACAGCAGCAGAAGACCACACTGGGTGCCACTCCTGTCAGGTAAGAACAGGAAACTGAGGCTACAATTTGCACATTGGAGAAAGATTAGAAAAACGTTGTCTGGTCTGATGAGTCTCGATTTCAGCTGTGACATTCAGATGGTGGGGTCAGAATTTGGTGTAAACATGAAAGCCATGGATCCATCCTGCCTTGTATCACCGGTTCAGGCTGGTGGTGGGGGTGTAATGGTGGGGGGGGATATTTTCTTGGCACACTTTGGGCCCCTTAGTACCAGTTGAGCATCGTTTATACACCACGGCCTACCCGAGTATTGTTGCTGACCATGTCCATCCCTTTATGACTACAGTGTCCCCATCTTCTGATGGCTCCTTCCAGCAGGATAATACACCATGTCACAAAGCTCCAATCATCTCACCACTGGACAATGAGGTCACTGTACTCCAATGGCCTCCACACTCACCAGATCTCATCCAATAGAGCACTTTTGGGATGTGGTGGAATGGGAGATTGGCATTGTGGATGTGCAGCCGACAAATCTGCATAAACTGCGTGATGCTATTATGTCACTACACTACATCTCTGAGGAATATTTCCAACACCTTGTTGAATCTATGCCATGAAGAATGAAGACAAACAAAGCCACTGTGCCCATCAAAGGCAGCCACTGCGCCCATCAATCGCAGCCACTGTGCCCATCAAACGCAGCCACTGTGCCCAACAAACGCTGCCATTGTGCCCATGAAACGCAGCCACTGTGCCCATCAAACGCAATCACTGTGCCCATCGAATGCAGCCACTGTGCCCATCAATCGCAGCCACTGTGCCCATCAAACAAAGCCACTGTGCCAAACGCTGCCACTGTGCCCAACAAATGCTGCCATTGTGCCCATGAAACGCAGCCATTGTGCCCATCAAACACAGCCACTGTGCCATCAAACGAAGCCACTGTGCCCATCAAACGCAGCCACTGTGCCTATCAAACGCAGCCACTGTGCCATCAAAGGAAGCCACTGTGCCCATCAATTGCAGTCACTGTGCCATCAAATGCAGCCACTGTGCCCATCAAACGCAGCCACTGTGCCCATCAAACGCAGCCACTGTGCCCATCAAACGCAGCCACTGTGCCATCAAACGCAGCCACTGTGCCATCAAACGCAGCCACTGTGCCATCAAACGCAGCCACTGTGCCCATCAAACGTAGCCACTGTGCCCATCAAACGCAGCCACTGTGCCATCAAACGCAGCCACTGTGCCCATCAAACGCAGCCACTGTGCCATTAAACGTAACCACTGTGCCCATCAAATTCAGCCACTGTGCCATCCAACAAAGCCACTGTGCCCATCAATCGCAGCCACTGTGCCATAAAACGCAACCACTGTGCCCATCAAACGCAGCCACTGTGCCAGCCAACAAAGCCACTGTGCCCATCAATCACAGCCACTGTGCCATCAAACGAAGCCACTGTGCCCATCAAACGCAGCCACTGTGCCATCAAACGCAGCCAGTGTGCCATCAAACGCAACCACTGTGCCATCAAACAGCCACTGTGCCATCAAACGCAACCACTGTGCCCATCAAACAGCCACTGTGCCATCAAACGCAACCACTGTGCCATCAAACGCAACCACTGTGCACATCAAACAGCCACTGTGCCATCAATCGCAACCACTGTGCCCATCAAACAGCAACTGTGCCATCAAACGCAACCACTCTGCCCATCAAACAGCCACTGTACCATCAAACAGCCACTGTGCAATCAAACGCAGCCACTGTGCCATCAAACGCAACCACTGTGCCCATCAAACGCAACCACTGTGCACATCAAACAGCCACTGTGCCATCAAACGCAACCACTGTGCCCATCAAACAGCAACTGTGCCATCAAACGCAACCACTCTGCCCATCAAACAGCCACTGTGCCATCAAACAGCCACTGTGCCATCAAAAGCAGCCACTGTGCCATCAAACGCAGCTACTGTGCCATCAAACGCAGCCACTGTGCCATCAAACAGCCACTGTGCCATCAAACGCAGCCACTGTGCCATCAAACGCAACCACTGTGCCCATCAAACAGCCACTGTGCCATCAATCGCAGCCACTGTGCCATCAAATGCAACCACTGTGTCCATCAAACAGCCACTGTGCCATCAAACGCAATCACTGTGCCCATCAAACAGCCACTGTGCCATCAAACGCAACCTCTGTGCCCATAAAACGCAGCCACTGTGCCCATCAAACAGCCACTGTGCAATCAAACGCAGCCACTGTGCCCATCAAACGCAGCCACCGTGCCCATTAAACGCAGCCACTGTGCCCCATCAATCAACCCAGGTACTAGCAAGGTGTACCCTGTGAGTGTATATGAATGGTTATTATTGGAAAACATGGAGTATGACTTGTCATGTGACTTTGGTGTCAGCGTTTGGTGTAGCGTTTTCAGGCAGAAAATTGCGAAAAATTTGCGGCGTTTTTTTACCGCGATTTCGTGGCGTTTTTTACGGCGTTTTGCCGTGATTTTGTGCAGAGCAAAGGGTCACCAATGTAAAAAGAAGAAAAACGCCCAAATCTGCGCGATTCCAGCAACAAAAAAGGGTCCGGAACTTGTTTGAGCTTCAGGCGTTCGGCTTCAGGCGTTTTGGAGTGGAGATGTGAACCATCTCCATAGAGAATAATGTATTTTTTCCCCCTCTAGCGTTTTGTAGCTTCAGGCGACAAAACGCTCAGGTGTGAATGCAGCCTTAATGCTCCATGGACATTGGACGTTAAAAAAACGTTATAAAAACGCCAGTAACTTTGCAGTGAGTCTTTCAACGTTTTTTAACATTTTTGCAATAACGTTTATTAGCGCTTTTTTGCGTTTTTTTTTTTTTTTTTAATTCTTTATTTCTTTACAGGAAAACAGAAATATACAACTTAAGCGTAAAAGAAAAGTATGGCATAGCATTTACATATTGTTTCACATTATCTTCATGTTAGATACATGCTGCTACCTTTCTATATTCTAAATCTGTAGACCTGTATTTTCTTTTTTTCAATGGATCAAAAACTTTAAAAAAAAAACCCTGGTGAGCCACGTTTTTGAGTGTTTATCAGCATTTATGAGAGTTTGGCGTTTTTTGTGGTTTAAAAAAAAAAAAACGACTCCTAAACGCGATTTTTATGGGGTTCAGAAAACCAGCCCATAAACTCCACTGCTGATAAAAGTTCAAAAACGCCCGCGTGTGTTATGAACACATAGGATAACATAGAGCGGCGTTTATGGGCGCCCAAACTAAAAAAAAAAAAAAAAACGTGCGTTTATGAGCTCCGGTGTGCATGGAGCCGTAATTCCTGGAAGTCTCCCAGCTCCTCCCTCTAATGACATGTAATGAGTGTCCCCCGGGGGACAATGTTCTCATTGCCATTCACAGCCAAACACAACATCTGCACCAGATGCCTCCTCGCCGCCCCCTGCTGAGTGTGCAGAGAATTCCCTCCAGCGCTGTAAGGGTTACCCTGGTGGGATTGGCTGCTGTAGGCACGTAGGCTTCTCCCCTGGACTGTACCACTATACTAGGAATGAGGGGGGAGGTGGGGGGGTTGTTTAGTTCTTATTCTTCGCATTTATCACTCTTTTTATTGGTATTTTAATTGAAATAGGGGGAGATTATTGTACAGGGATCCATCAGGGCAGTACAGAGGGTTAAACCCAAGCTGAGGCAGATTTGGGACCCCCCCCCTCCCCCTCCATGAGGCCAGCAGATGGGGGCTGCCTGTGTTAGGAGTGCAGAGCTGATCATTCTGGCTGGCAGGGTGGGAGGTAAGCAGATCATTTTATTGTCCTCATCTTCTTACATTGTATCAGTGTGGATGGGATTACATACAATGTTTCCTGTGTTTATAAAACAGATCTCTGTGTGATCAGAATTTGGATACATTGTTTCCTGCTGTTTGTCATCAGATCTCGGTGAGCTCAGTGATTGGACGGTGATGTGTTATCGGCACATCTGGATCACGCTTTCCAAGTCTAGACGTATCGCTGTGTCCGATCCCGCGATCGCTGAGGGTTCAGCGCGCGGGATCGCCTAAAGCCGCGTACACACGGTCGGAATTCTCGTCGGGAAAAAGCTCTGATGGTTTTCCCGTCGGAATTCCGACGGAATTTCGCTCAAACTGTCTTGCCTACACACGGTCACACCGAAACGATGGTCAGTAACACAGCGGCATAAAACGTGTTCGACGGCACTATAAAAGGGAAGTTTAATGCTTCCGAGCATGCGTGGAATTGTTTCCGAGCATGCGTCGGAATTTTGCGTGTCGGAATTGCATACACACGATCGGAAAATCCGATAGAAAGATTTTCCGTCGGAAAAATTGAGGTTCTCAATCCAAAGTCCGTCGGAAATTCCGACAGAAAAAGACCGATGGGCGTACACACGGTCGGAAAATCCGTTGAAAAGCTCCCATCGGACTGTTTCCATCGGAAATTCCGACCGTGTGTACGCGGCTTTAGAAACGCTTACGACTTCGTATATATACACGAGCGGGGGGGGGGGGGGGGCAAAAAAAAAAGTTTCCAGGTGCAGGGGGGTGTGAAGATTGTGTGCGCAATTGTTTGCGAAAGACGGCAAAATAGACAAAAATGGAAGATTGTGAGTGGTGCGCAAATTTTTACTGCAATCTGATTGTACAATCTCCCTTTTAGGATCGGTTCACACTGCTGCGCTGTGAATTTGTTCAGTTTTTTTTGTCCTGTGTGAGCTGCGAATTTACCGCGAATTTAACGAGTTGGACATAGCTGCGATTGATGTTCTAGCCAATGGAATCATCATGTAAAAAAAAAAAGATGTTAAACTTCCTGTTTTTTGTGGAGAGTAGTGTGATGGAATTCGCACATATCGGAACCAACAATGCGATTCCAAAACGATTTACATTGATGTCTATGGAGACTAAATTCGCACGAGACCCTTTTTTTTTTTTAATTGCATCGCATTCAGAGAGGAATCGCAACGCATGTGTGTGAATGACCGTCGTTGAAAACAATTACTTTTTGGATGACATGCGAATCTAGTTTTTGTTTAACGCATCAAATTCGTTATCAACTCGCACAAGTGTGAACCGGCACTTAAGGGCTCTTTCACACGGGTGGCCAAAGGGCGGAAAAACAGGCAGTTGAGCCGTGTTTTTTTTTTTTTTACCGCCACCCTCGACCACCAGGTGAAATTCTGCAATTGCAGCCGGACTGGGCTATGCGCGCATGCCGCGGTTGCAATGCTTTATCCCTTTTTCTCTCAGCTGGCACTGCCTGTCCGATGTGCCCGTTAAGGTCAATGGGAGTTCACCGCAACCGTGCGCCAAAATGATTGGCATGCGTTTTGCAGGACGGTATTTTAATACAAACTCCACCTGGGGTTGATTGTACGGTCAGATTGTAACGTGTGGTGGCCCAAAAATTTCCAGGTAAATTTTTGTGAAAATGGTGGTCAGTTGCAAAGGGATAGTTTTATTAAAAATATAATATATACACACACACTTTTTTTTAATTTTTTTAAAGGTTTGTCTTTTATATTGTTATATTAAATATAATATGAGGTTGTGCAATCAGATTGTAATGTTTATGGCCACCCTTACATGCAGGGCTGCTGATAAGGCAATACAGCCAGCCCCCCCCCCTGTACAAGGCCCAAGCCCCATCAATTCAAAAGGGGGGCTTCTCTTCCATTTTCTTCCTCCAGGTGCACTGTGTCCCCACCCAACGCCCCCCCCCCCCCGCTGTCTGGGCCTCCCTGTGTACCCCCCCCCAGCTTCCCTCCTCTCCCACCAGCAGCTGAGGGCACACAGGGGGATGTTGCAGGGGGGAGGTGGGTAAATATGTCCTATTTTCCCAACCCCTTCCTTTCCTGAATGAACACAGTGGGAGATTGGCACCAATCACTCACTGTGTCCATTCATCTCTAAAGCAAAGTAAATTCTGATGCTATGCTTGGGTTTGTGAATGAACTGGGAGCCTCAGAGCGCTTTCCATTCGTTCGCCGACGCTGCAATGAAAGAGAGCGGGGAATCTTTGTCTCAAATATGAGACATCAGGGGTCTATTTCACCAAAGCCCCCCAACAAAAAAAAAGGAAGGGGGTCGACGGGGAATTCAGCAGGGGGTGATTTTGCGAATGGCTGGTGTTGGCACTTTAATCATCCCAACACCATGCTTGATATCTTGTCAGGATGATTGAATCACATTATATATTACAATGTAGTAATAGAAATAATGACATAGTTCAACTCACCATAATGCAGAATTAATGGGAGCCCTAAGCTTGTCACTTGCCACCGTCGCCTGCCACCAGATGCAGCTAGACATTTGCCACTGTTGCTGCCACAAGATGCAGTGAGCCACTTGCCACCTGTAGCCTGAAACTAGATGCAGCATGCCACTTGCCTCCCATAGCCTGCCACCAGATGCAGCTAGTCACTTGCCACCATTGCCTGCCACTAGATGCAGCATATTACTTGCCACTCTTAGCCTGCCAGTAGATGCAGCGTGCCACTTGCCACCTGTAGCCTACCAGCAGATACAGTGTGCCACCTGGCACCTGCCACCAGATGCAGCGAGTCACTTGCCCCTCGAGGGCTGCCACCAGATGCAGCGAGCCACTTGCCACCTGTAGCCTGAAACTAGATGCAGCATGCCACTTGCCTCCCATAGCCTGCCACCAGATGCAGCTAGTCACTTGCCACCATTGCCTGCCACTAGATGCAGCATATTACTTGCCACTCTTAGCCTGCCAGTAGATGCAGCGTGCCACTTGCCACCTGTAGCCTACCAGCAGATACAGTGTGCCACCTGGCACCTGCCACCAGATGCAGTGAGTCACTTGCCCCTCGAGGTCTGCCACCAGATGCAGCTTGCCACTGTAGACTGCCACCAGATGCAGCATGCTACTTGCCACCTGTAGCCTGCCACCAGATGAAGTGTGCCACTCATAGCATGCCACCTGTAGCCTGCCACCAGATGCAGCATGCCACCTGTAGCCTGCCACCAGATGCAGCTAGTCACTTGCCACCATCACTGCCACCAGATGCAGCTTTTCATTTTCCACCATTGCCTGCAACCAGATGCAGCGTGTCACTTGACACTTGTAGCGTGCCACCAGATGCAGCATGCTACTTGCCACCTGTAGCCTGCCAACTGATGCAGCATGCTACTTGCCACCAGATGCAGCGTGCCACTCGTAGCCTGCCACCAGATGCAGCGTGCCACTCGTAGCCTGCCACCAGATGCAGTATGCAAATTGCCCCCTGTAGCCTGGCAGCAGATACAGTGTGCCACTTTCCACCTGTAGCCTGCCACCAGATGCAGCGTGACACTTTCCACCTGTAGCCTGCCACCAGATGCAGCGTGACACTTTCCACCTGTAGCCTGCAACCAGATGCAGCCAATCATTTGCTACCGTCGCTGCAGCTTTTCACTTGCCACTGTTGCCAGATGCAGCACGCCACTGTCAACTGCCACCAAATGCAGTGTGTCACTTGCCACTCGTAGCCTGCCACCAGATGCAGCATGCTACTTTCCACCTGCAGCCTGCCACCAGATCCTGGCTGTGTGCGTGCGGGCAGGTGCCTGGGCGTCCTTCCAGCACCCCCTCAATCTCTGCTCAAGGAGACTTCCATCTTCCATTTGCTGGAACAGGCCGGCCTTGTGCTGCCTTTCCTCAACACCGCCCGACGCACCGGAGCCCCAGGAAGGTGAACGCCCCTCCTGCCACTGGCTGATGATGTGGTTCCTCCCAGTGGCCCGGGGGTTGGGGACCCCTGAATTAAAGGATTTTCATGACAATTCTTAGATGTGGTGGCTGCATATCATTTTCCTATTTAGGATTTCTTTCTTTTATTTTCATCTGGTGATCCAGCCAGTACATATGTTGTCTTTCACAAGCTTAAGCTCTCCAGCAGAATTTATCAGTTAACAGAGATGAGACAAACCATTTACCACTGGCAGGGGTGCTTACAATGATCAGCTTTTATTTCTGTAAAACCTTTATCCTAAAATGAAAAACACTGTTTGCTGTAGCCAAATATAAAGTGTGAGCTGGAGTTTGGCTTTAATTTGTTAGTGTATCTAAATCTGCCAGTACATGTAACACTCCCCTTCCCCCAGACTGACAATGTTGCTGTGCCTCCTGTGCTCCCTTTATCTAGAGTTGTGTCTCACTAACAAAGGAGGTGTGTTACTGGTCAGATCCCCGGCGGGGGGGGGGGGGGCTTATAAAAGTAAAAAAAAAAAACGAATGCAGCCACCACATCTAATGATTGGTAAGCTGCGATCTATTACATTTTTGGTTTTGGGTTTAATAAAGACACAAGTCCATCTAGTTTGACCAATAATAGGGGGGGGGGGGGGGGGATTCTGGTGCAGCTGTGCATAGTAACCAATCCGCTTCCAGGTTTTATTGTCTAAGCTTAATTGAACAAGCTGAAGTTAGAAGCTGATTGGCCACCATGCACAGCTGCACCAGATTCTGAGTGCTCCAGTTTTAGTAAATCTCCCCCAATGTGTCCCAGGATGATATCTTGTGTCTGTGGGCTGCCACCACCTCTAACCCATGCCAGGAAAAGCAGCCTGATTTCAGCTGTGGTGGGACTACAAGTCCCAGTGTGCCGCAGTCAAACCTGCCAATAGGCTCCATTCACATCATGCAGGTGCGATAGAGTGCATGCGCATTGAGGGTCACCCATTCATTTCAATAGGCTGCCCGATGCATGAGACTTATTTGCAAAATTGTGCCGCACCGAAACGTGTTAGTAGATGCATGGGGGGTGTTAGTAATTATTGGCACCACCATGCCTCTGCTAAAGGGCAACGTGTTTCTGTGCATGCAGTGTGAACCTAGCCGGACTCCAAATGGCGAACCCAGCCTGACTCCGAATGACGAACCTAGCCTGACTCCGAATGACGAACCTAGCCTGACTCCGAATGACGAACCTAGCCTGACTCCGAATGACGAACCTAGCCTGACTCCGAATGACGAACCCAGCCTGACTCCGAATGACGAACCCAGCCTGACTCCGAATGACGAACCCAGCCTGACTCCGAATGACGAACCCAGCCTGACTCCGAATGACGAACCCAGCCTGACTCCGAATGACGAACCCAGCCTGACTCCGAATGACGAACCCAGCCTGACTCCGAATGACGAACCCAGCCTGACTCCGAATGACGAACCCAGCCTGACTCCGAATGACGAACCCAGCCTGACTCCGAATGACGAACCCAGCCTGACTCCGAATGACGAACCCAGCCTGACTCCGAATGACGAACCCAGCCTGACTCCGAATGACGAACCCAGCCTGACTCCGAATGACGAACCCAGCCTGACTCCGAATGACGAACCCAGCCTGACTCCGAATGACGAACCCAGCCTGACTCCGAATGACGAACCCAGCCTGACTCCGAATGACGAACCCAGCCTGACTCCGAATGACGAACCCAGCCTGACTCCGAATGACGAACCCAGCCTGACTCCGAATGACGAACCCAGCCTGACTCCGAATGACGAACCCAGCCTGACTCCGAATGACGAACCCAGCCTGACTCCGAATGACGAACCCAGCCTGACTCCGAATGACGAACCCAGCCTGACTCCGAATGACGAACCCAGCCTGACTCCGAATGACGAACCCAGCCTGACTCCGAATGACGAACCCAGCCTGACTCCGAATGACGAACCCAGCCTGACTCCGAATGACGAACCCAGCCTGACTCCGAATGACGAACCCAGCCTGACTCCGAATGACGAACCCAGCCTGACTCCGAATGACGAACCCAGCCTGACTCCGAATGACGAACCCAGCCTGACTCCGAATGACGAACCCAGCCTGACTCCGAATGACGAACCCAGCCTGACTCCGAATGACGAACCCAGCCTGACTCCGAATGACGAACCCAGCCTGACTCCGAATGACGAACCCAGCCTGACTCCGAATGACGAACCCAGCCTGACTCCGAATGACGAACCCAGCCTGACTCCGAATGACGAACCCAGCCTGACTCCGAATGACGAACCCAGCCTGACTCCGAATGACGAACCCAGCCTGACTCCGAATAATGGGAGTCACCTGGCCTGAAATGGGATCTCATGGCTTCGGGACATACAAGCAGATGTTAACTCAATCACTACCATTTCATATAAACAAAATTATTTCCTAAAGCTATTTTCCGTATTTCGAAATCTGCAGCTTTCTTTAACCACCTGATTACTTTGCACTTAAACCCCCCTCGTGACCAGACCAATTTTCAGCTTTTGGCGCTGACGCACTTTGAATGACAATTGCGCGGTCATACAACACTGTACCCAAATTAAATTTTTATCATTTTTTTCCCACAAATAGAGCTTTCTTTTGGTGATATTTAATCACAGCTGGGTTTTTATTTTTTGCGAAACAAACAAAAAAAGATGGAAAATTAAAAAAAAAAACAAAAAAAAAAAACATGTTTAATAGTTTGTTATAAAATTTTGCAAACAGGTAATTTTTCTGCTTCATTGATATGCGCTGATGAGGTGGCACTGGTGGGCACTGATAGGCTGCACTGGTGGGGACAGATAAGTCGGTACTGATGGGGACAGCAAAGATGGCACTGATGGGCACGGATGGGTACTGGTAGGTGACACAGATGAGCACTGGCAGGTGACACTGATGTGCAGCACTGGAACTGTGGGCACTGAGAGATGGCACTGTGGGCACTGAGAGATGGCACTGTGGGCACTGGTAGGGGCACTTTAATGGGGCACTTTAATGGGGCAAAGGTGGGCACAATGTATTGGGCACATTGCAGTGAGAGGGACTGATGTCCCTCTCACTGCCGCCGGTGATCGGATTACCGGCTCTGTTAGTATCACATGATCAGCTGTCATTGGCTGACAGCTGATCACATGGTAAGGGGTCGGGATCGACCCCTTACTCGGATCTGTGATCCAGCGAGTCTCACAGACTCGCTGATCACAGAGCGCGCCCTTCAGGGGGCGCGCAGGCAGCTCGTGGCCGGGACGACGTCAATAGATGTAGTCCCGGCACAATAGATCCGCGCTGTAGCCGTCATTTGGCTGTAGTCTATAGTGGTCTATAGTGGTTAACCACTTCAATACTTGGCACGTTCGCCCCCTTCCTGCCCTGGACAATTTTCAGCTTTCGGCGCGGTCATACAACACTGTACTCATATGACATTTTTATCATTTTATTCCCACAAATGGAGCTTTCTTTTGGTGGTATTTTAATCACCGCTGGGCTTTTTATTTTTTTTGCTAAATAAACGAACAAAGTTTTTCTTTGTTTCTGTTATAAAATGTTGCAAATAAATAATCTTTTTTCATAAATTTAGGTCAAAATGTATTCTGCTACATTTTTCTTTGGTGAAAATAACCCAAATCAATGTATATTATTTAGATCAGGGGTGGGAAACCTTTTGAGCACAGTGTGTCGAAAATTTTTTTCAAAGAAATTGAGTGAGTCGGTTTTATGAAAAAATGTGAACTTCACACTCTCAATCAAGAAAATTTATTTTTTATAAAGTAAATGCTGTAAACTACCTTAGTAGTGAGAAATTAACATCCTGCACTCTCACACCTCATCAGATCAGCCCCAATTCATACACCTCGGATCACTGTACCCCCCTCCCCCCTGCACATCTGCCCACCCCCTGCACATCTGCCCAGGGCTGGATTAACGTAGGGGCTATTGAAGCTGCAGCTCCAGGCCCCTACCTTTTAATATAGGCCCAGCCACCCAAAAAGAACAGACTGCTCATGGAAAGCAATGGGCCAATGGGAAGAGCTATCCCCTGACGGGGGCCCTGCATTCCACATGCACCGCCTGGGCAGGGTGGTGGGATTAATAATGGGCACTGCATTAGCAGTCCTAACAGAAGCCAGGGGCACGCCAATGCAGGGATCTTACAGAAGTCTGGGGCTTCTGTAGTGTTAGGCCTGCACAGCTGCACTCTTTCAGCTCAGAGTGCACACCGATGCACGGCCCTTACAGAAACTTGGCAAATCAAATGCCAGGCTTCCCTAGTGTTATGCCTGTGAGGCTGCGCCCTTTTGAGTTTGGGCGCATGCCAGCACAGGCTCTTGGAAAGCAGAAGGGTGCCCAGTAAAAGGTCCACCAAGATCCTTAGCACCTAGCACATGATGCTCTTAATACGGCTCTACATCTGCCCCACCACTGAACCATCTTCTCATCTGTCCTAACACTGAACTTATCTGCTCATCTGCCCCACCACTGTAACCCCCTTTCTCATCTGCCCCACAAGACTGTACCTCCTGCACATCTGTCCCACCTCTGTTGCCTCTGCTCTTCTGCCCCACCACTGTAACCCCCTGCTTATGGGTTCAACCGATGTACCTCTTTTCTCCTCTGGACCCCTCTGCACATCTGCCCCACCTCTGTACCCCCTGCTCCTCTGCCCCACTGCTGTAACCCCCTGCTCATCTGTCCCACCAATGTACCTCCTTTCTCCTCTGCCCCAACACTGTACCCCCCTGTTTTTCTGTCCCATCGCTGATCCCCCTTCTCATCCCTCCCACCACTGTACTCCCTTGCTCTTCTGTCCCACCACTGTACCTCCCTGCACATCCGCTCCACCCCATACCACCCATGCTCTTCTGTCTCACTACTGAATCACCTTCTCATCTGTCCTAACACTGAAACCATCTTCTCATCTGCCGCACCAATGTACCTCCTGCACATCTGTCTCACCTCTGTACCCCCTGCTCATCTGCCCCACCAATACACCTCATTTCACATCTGCCCCCCTGCTCTTCTGTCCCACTGCTGAACCCCTTTCTCATCTCTTACACCACTGTACCTCCCTGCACATCTGCCCCACCCCTGTACCCTTTTCTCATCTATGATATGTGTGATATGCAGAGTGGTGAAATGAAGCAGAGATGAGACTGTCCTGGCACAATCATCCTGCTGATCCACCTCTCACATCCAGCCCACGTGCTTGTATGGGATGTATGTGATGTATATGATGTATGGGATGTGTGTGATGTATGGGATGTATGTGATGTATATGATGTATGGGATGTGTGTGATGTATGGGATGTCACATAAGCATCTGAAATGAATGCACAATGATGAGCTCAGGTCAGGGGTATTTTCTGAAAGCAGTGGGCCTGTGTGCAGGATCCTAGGTTGGGCCCCCGCAGCTGAGAAAAAGTGGTTGGGTGTGATTTTCATTGCGCTGAATACTGGCTGTGGTTTAAAGGGACACAGAGTGCCGGGGTTCAGTAGTAAGTGACGCAAAGGTTCAGGAATAATTTCAATAAAGTTCCCAGAAGCTCAACAGTAATTCCACAAACTGCCCCCTGATTGTGTTTTTTTTTTTCAATCACAGTGAAATCCCTTCTTTCTGAGATTGGTAGTGGCAACCAAGCGAGTCATCTTCCTCCAGATGGTGGGCGGGGCTAGCAGGACTGTGATTGGCTTTAGCAGTGGCCAATGACAGTCCTCCTCCTCCTCCTAGCAGAACTGTACCCAATCTCTTCCCATCACAAATGCTGACGATCGCAGCTACAGCAAAGTTAGACGACCAATCAATGTTTTCCATCTTTTACAATGTGTGGGGGGGGGGGCGCAGTGCCTCCCCCTCAGTGCGGTGTGGGGAATTGTGAGATTGGAATGCATTATTGTCTCATTGACACTTCCCTGCGCTGCTCTGCTGATGGCGAGGGAGTCAAGTGCCGGCAAAAGAGCCTTTGAGTGCCGCTTCCAGCACCCGTGTCGTGGTTGCCTACCCCTGATTTAGTCTGTAGGAAAGTTTTATAGAGTATACAAACTATGGTATATATCTGAAAATTGATCAATCCTGATGTACTGACGGCCTATCTCATTTCTTGGGGCCCGAAAATGCCAGGACAGTAGAAACCCCCCCCCCAATGACCACTTTTTGGAAAGTAAACAGTCCAAGGTATTTAGTAAGAGGCATGGCGAGTTTTTTGAAGTTGTCATTTTTTGACATTTTTGTGGAAAATTAGGAAATGAAAAAATAAATATTATTTTTTTTCACGATTTTCTTTATTTTATTTATTTTTTACATACACCAGTGCGGTACAGCGTCATCATATAACTGGCTTGGCAGTGATTAGGCTACTTTCACACTGGAGCGGTGGGGGCGCTGGCGGTAAAGCGGCGCTATATTTAGTTTTAGCGTTTTAGCAGCGCATTTCGGCCGCTAGCGGGGTGGTTTTACCCCCCGCGAGCGGCCGAAAAAGGGTCAATACCGCCCGCAAACCGCCGCTGCAGCGGCGTTTTGCGGGCGGGTTCGGAGCGCTGCCCCATTGTTTTCAATGGGAACGGGCACTATAGGAGCGGTAAATATACCGCTCCTATAGCGAGCCAAAGATGCGGCTTGCAGGACATTTTCCAGCGTCCTGCAAGCGCACCGCTTCAGTGTGAAAGCCCTCGGGCTTTCACACTGAAGACACAGCAACAGCTGTTTCGGGTCGGTTTGCAGGCGCTATTTTTAGCGCAATAACGCCTGCAAACCGCCCCAGTGTGAAAGGGGCCTTAGGGACAGACACTGATTAGTGACAATATGTAAAGAAAATTAATTTAAAAAATTGGATGACTTGCCCATCATAACCAGATGTACCCCCCTTCATGACCAGGCTAATTTTTGCTATTCGGCACTGCGTTACTTTAACTGACAATTGTGCGGTCATGCAACAGTTTTTAAATTTGGAAAAAGAAAAAAAAAATTTTCCCCCTTCCCTTTTTTTTTTACAATTTCTTTTTATTGCATACTGTGACAAGAGTAACACTGTACTACTCTGGGGAGGTGATCAGGAACTCCTTTTTCCTGGTGCTCTATACCGGCATTTGTTTTCTGCTATGATTGCTTATAGCAGTGAATTCCACTGTTATAAGCCACCCTTTTTTCCAAATGAAATGCATTAATTCAGTTTTGTGATTGGCCTTGTATGTACCATGTGATCGCTGTGACCAATCACAGCAGGTCACATGACAGTTGTAAACAATGAATGGTTTCCTTTCATGCCATCCATTGTGTACAATTGTGTTGCTAGTTCTGATTGGTCACAGCGATCACATGGTACATACAAGGCCAATCGGAGCTGGCAACACAATTGTACACAATGGATGGCATGAAAGGAAACCATTCATTGCTTACAACTGTCATGTGACCTGCTGTGATTGGTCACAGCGATCACATTGTACCAGCAGCGGGCCGGTACACTGATCAGTCATCAGCTGTGCCCAATGGTGACAGCAGGTTACAGATTGCGCCGAGGCGTGGCCCATTCTGGGGACAACGCCATATGATGTCCACTCAGAATGAGTGAGCTATAGACCATACCTCCCAACTTTTTTGAGATGGGAATGAGGGACACCGATCAGCAAAAGTATGCAGGCATAGGACACACCCCCTGCAAAGCCCCTTAACCACTTTCAGACCGGACCAATTTGCAGCCAAAGGACCAGGCCCCTTTTTGCAATTCGGCACTGCGTCGCTTTAACTGACAATTGCGTGGTCGTGCGACGTGGCTCCCAAACAAAATTGACGTCCTTTTTTTCCCACAAATAGAGCTTTCTTTTGGTGGTATTTGATCGCCCCTGCGGTTTTTATTTTTTGCGCTATAAACAAAAAAGAGCGTCAATTTTGAAAAAAAAGCATTCTTTTTTTAATTTTGCTATAATAAATATCCCCCAAAAATATATAAAAAAACATTTTTTTTTCCTCAGTTTAGGCCGATACGTATTCTTCTACATATTTTTGGTAAAAAAATCGCAATAAGCGATTATTGATTGGTTTGCGCAGAAGTTAGAGCGTTTACAAAATGGGGTATAGTTTTATAGCATTTTTATTAATAATTTTTTTTTTTACTAGTAATGGCGGCGATCAGCGATTTTTGTTATTTTTTTTTTTTATTGTGACTGCGACATTATGGCGGACACATCAGACATTTTTGACACATTTTTGGGACCATTGTCATTTATACAGCAATCAGTGCTATTTAAATGCATTGATTCCTGTATAAATGACACTGGTAGTGAAGGGGTTAACCACTAGGTGGCAGTGTAGGGGTTACATGTACCTAGAGGCGTGTTTGTAACTGTGGGGGGGCGTGGCTGTCAGCTAGTGAATGCTGATCTCTGCTCCAATCACAGGGAGCAGAGATCGGCGTCACTAGTTGCTAGGCAGAACGGGGAGATGCTGTTTATTTCCGTATCTCCCCGTTCAGCCTTCCTGTGAGACGATCGCGGGTATCCCCGGCCTCACGGGGGGTCCCGACCGGCGTGCGCCCGATGGCACGGCGGCATCTTAAAGGGGACATACCTGTACGCCCTTATGTCTGTCCGTGCTATTCTGTCAACGTACATCGTTGTGCGCCGGTCGGAAAGCGGTTAAAGGAGAATTGTACAAAAAAAAAACAAGATTTGGTTAAACCCACAAGTGCTTTTTTTCCACTACTATTCCTTTTTATATTGGCTTTTGGAATTTACAAATGCAGCAATTTAGAAATCAGATGAAAGGTTTAGCGCTGGAAAACACTTTTTGATAGAAAAAAAAGTGCATTTTCTATACAGCTATAAAGATCAGACCAAAATGAGGAGGAATGAGGGACATTGCTCCAAATCAGGGACAGTCCCTCCAAATCAGGGACAGTTGGGAGCTATGTATAGACAAATAACGGCTGGGGGGAGGGGCTTGTCTATAGGCCGGGCGGGAAGCATTTAAAGGAATCCCTTGGTGATCCTATCATGAAGGTCCTTGTTCAGGCACTCCCTGTCATGAGGTGCCCCTGTCTTTTCTTTTCAATCTTATTTTATTGGAGAAAGAACAGAAGTAACAGGTATAATAATCACATTACAACATATAGTACACAAGAAGCTTACATACATCAGTGAGGTAAATCTTAACGGGTTATGCACCATATCATACGCATTTCTAATGTAACTGTGGTGCGTCGCTATATAATATCTTGTTCCCAAGAAGAGTGACTAGCGACATCTGTGCGTCTATCAACCCCTATTTCTGTTCCAGCTAAACACTGATCTATGGTGAACTGTGGTCCCTCCTAATCGGGGTGGTATGCTGTAGGGAACCCTCTTTGGCTTAGGGTATACGTCAGATTCACAGATCTATACTGGGCATTTGACCTCGGTTCCTCTTCTTGTGTGCTTGGTTCAGTATGGGGGGGGGGGGGGGGGATGCAGATAGGGATAGAAACAAAAAAAAAAAAAAATATGGTTAGATCAAGAAAGAAAGATAGGTGAGGTTAAAGATCACTCCAGCATGGCTACTCGGCAGGTGAGGTTGCGTCATCAGCAGCCCATAAGGTGAAGTCTTCGGAGTACCGGAACACTGACCATGAGGTCCAAGTGAGGGAGAACTGTTCCTCCTTCCCGTTTTCCTGCGCCAACAGCCGCTCTAGATCTCTTATCTGATCCACTTCAACAGCCCACTCTCCCAGGGAAGGTGTAACCGCTGTTCTCCAATGGCGGGGGATCACCGTCCTGGCCGCGGCCAGAAAGTGACGCAGTATGTCTTTTTTAATTAACTTAAGGGGTCCTGGGATCATAGATAGGAGGGCTATCTCTGGTGTGTGCTTAATTGAGGTCGCCATCAGCCTGCAGTACAAGTCAAAGATCCTCTGCCAGAGCTTCCTAATGGGAGGGCAAGACCACCAGATGTGGAGCATTGTCCCTCTAGAGGACAGGCATCGCCAGCAGGTATCTGGCGCAGAGGGGTTGAATCGTTGTATAGTCGCTGGGCATCTGTACCATCTCGTCAACAATTCAAACCCTTTTTCTTGGGTCTTAGTTGCTAGGGATATCTTATGCGTCAGGATGAAGCACTTTAGCCAATCAGTGGGTGGAATAGAGTGTTGTAGGTCTGCTTCCCATTTCTGCGTATAGGGTGGATGGTCGGGGGTAGATAAGTTCAGTAGTAGGGAGTAGAGTAGGGATACCACATGCGTCGGCGGATCAGGTTGTAACAGCAGTTCGTCGAAGTCAGATGGGTCAGTTAGGATATCCGATAAGGAAGGGAAGGAACGCATGTAGGACACAACTTGGCTTCTCTGCAACCACATTGTTGGGTGCCTCGAAGCTGTCTGGGGAGGTGTATTCGTTCTTAGGGATGGGTCCGCGCGAAGGACCTGGGCTAGGCGTCTGTGGTTCTCCTTGTTCCAGGGTCCGAATCTCCTCTCGCTTGCGGCTGGAGGAAAGGCCGGAGTCCCAAAGAGAGGAGTCATAGGGCCCTGAGTTTTAGATATTTTACCAGCTGAGACTAAATGGTCCCATACCTGAAGTGTCTGACGGGTGAGAGTAGCGGGGAGAGCAGCGTCTTTACGCTGGGCCATGGGTGTCCACGGCAAGGCGCAGAGGTCGATCACATTGAGGTGACTCTCTATTTGAACCCAGAGTTTGGACGATGAGTGATGAAACCAATCTACGATGCGTGTGAGTACCGCCGCCTTGTGGTATACGGAGGCGTCTGGGACCCCTGCTCCTCCCCGGGCCTTCGGGAGAGTCATTGTGTCATATCGTATCCTGGGACGGTCCACCTTCCAAATAAATTTGGAAAAGACCTGACGGAGTTTCTTAAAGAATGAGGTGGGAATATAGATAGGGATGGTTTGAAAGAGGTATAGGAATCGGGGGAGAACATCCATTTTCAAAGCATTCACCCTGCCCAACCAAGAAAGACGTTTGGAAGCGTAAATGGTCAGATCTGCTTGTGTTTTGAGGAGAAGAGGGGTATAATTTCTGGCGAAGAGTTGAGAAGCGTCTGTCGGGATGTTGATACCAAGATAGCGAATGGAGGTGGAGCTTGTCTTGAAAGGGAAGGAAGAAGAGAGTTGTTGGAGGGCCTCCTTTGGGAGAGATATGTTGAGGATTTCCGACTTACTATGGTTAACTTTGAAGTTACTTACCTCTCCATACCTCCGGAACTCCTGTATGATTGAGGGCAGGGATATTTGCGGATGAGTCACGAACATTAGCAAGTCATCCGCAAAGAGAGCAATTTTGGTATGGACAGGACCTATGTGAATACCATGTATAGCTGGGTTGTTCCTGAGGGCGATGGCCAGGTGTTCCATGACAAGGACATAGAGGAGGGGGGATAAGGGGCAGCCCTGACGTGTTCCGTTATGGATAGTAAACTTTGGGGATAGGGATCCGTTCAGTCTGATTCTAGCGGATGGCAAGGTGTAGAGGGACATTATTCTGGAGATCATGTTGTGGCCCAGTCCTATCTGTTGTAGGGATAGGCGGAGGAATTGCCAGTCGACGCGGTCGAAGGCCTTCTCCGCGTCGACTGTGAGGAGGCATAATGGGATATTGTGGGTACGGGCATAATCTGTGATGAGAAGTGTTTTCAAGGTGTTATCTCGTGCCTCTCGTCCACTTACAAAGCCAACCTGGTCTAAGTGTATTAGGCGGGGCAACAATGGCTGCATTCTATTTGCCAACACCTTGGCAAACACCTTCAGATCTACTCCTATCAATGATATAGGTCGGTAGTTCGCACATAAAGTCGGGTCTTTGTCTGGCTTTGGGATAAGGGAGATATGTGCTTCCAGAGTTTGCGTGGTGAATGCTGATCCCTCGGAGAGGGAGTTAAACACATTTGTTAAAAAGGGGGGTGAGAAGGGGGGCAAATTGTTTGTAAAATTTTGGAGTAAAGCCGTCAGGGCCAGGGCTTTTACCCGATGGGGTAGCTG
This sequence comes from Lithobates sylvaticus, assembly GCA_028564925.1. Lineage (NCBI taxonomy): Eukaryota > Metazoa > Chordata > Amphibia > Anura > Ranidae > Lithobates > Lithobates sylvaticus. Next base: position 514,568,942 of record CM053030.1, read on the forward strand.
CAATGGCACAAGCGACTTCGTCCTCCGAGATTGATGCTTCAAGGTCCTCTATCGTTTCGTCATCTAAAGTGGGTAATGCAGTCTGTGAAATATATGAGGTCTGGGCTTCCGCCGTAGTAGAGAGGGATTCGGTGGGGCTTGCTGCAGGTATGTTATATAGGGATTGGTAAAAATCCCTGAATATCTGGCCCATTTTAGAAGGCGAGGAAACCGTTTCTCCAGATTTGTCCTGTATGTGTGGTATAAAGGTGGTGGATTGTTTAGTGTGTAGCGTACGGGCCAACGATCTACCACATTTGTCTCTAAACTGGTATTGGTGAAAGGCGAGTTTGTTTGCAAACGTACGGGCTGACGCTTCGTATAGTTCCCTGAGCTGTGTGCGGGCAGAAGAGACCTCTGCAAGCGTTTCTACTGTTGGAGAGCGCTTATGGGTAGTCTCCAGAGTCCTAAGTTTAAGTACTGCGGTATCTATCGCGGCCGAGCGTTCCCTCTTCAGACGGGCTCCCATTTGAATAAAACTGCCCCGCAAAACTGCCTTTAATGCCTCCCATTTAATGGTTGGTGAAGTGTCGTCAGAAGCGTGATCGGCAAGAAAATTTGAAATGGTCTCCGAGATCCGCGCATCACACCCTGGATCTGCTAGTAGCGAGTCGTTTAGCCGCCATGTCCACTCTCTCACTGGAGTGGAGGGGATCGAGAATGTTAGGTAAATGGGAGAATGGTCGGACCATACCATAGGGTCAATTTCACACTCTGGGGACCAATCTAGACAGCCATGGTCGATCAGAAAGTAATCAAGGCGACTGTATGATTGGTGAACGTGTGAGTAGTGGGTGTAGTTTCGGGATTTAGGATACAGTATCCTCCATACATCTATAAGATGCATGTTGTAGATGGCACGTTTCAGAGCCCGCAACTTCGGGAAAGATATGGAAGAGCGGGAGGTTGAGGAATCCAAAAGTGGGTCTAGCGGGGCGTTAAAATCTCCTCCGAGTATGAGCTTGCCCTCCCTGAAACCCGCCAATGTCCTTAAGTACTGCAGGGCTGATGGAATTTGGTGGGTATTGGGCAGGTATATGTTGGCTATTGTAAATTTTTCCCCCCATATGGAAATTTTCACAAAAACGTATCTTCCCTGGGGGTCCGCCATATGATCGAGAAGTTCAATGGGGAGTGACTTATGAAAAGCAATGGATACACCCTTAGATTTTTGTGTCGGGTTGGTGCTGTGGATCCATCTATTGAAATATCTGTTGGAGCAGGAAGGGGTGGAGTCAGAGTGGAAATGGGTCTCTTGTAGCAAAAGCACATTAACCTGACGTTTGTGCATCTGGTAAAGGATTTGCCCACGTTTCGAGGCAATGTTGAGACCATTCGCGTTGAATGAACAGAATTTTAATTGCGGGCGAGAAGTCACCGTGTGAGCCATGCTGGAGTGAGTAAGAGCTCTATAAGAAATAAGTGGAGGAGAAATGAGGAAGAAAAATGAAGGAAAAAAAAAAAAAAAAAAAAAAAAAAAAAAAAAAAAAAAGGGAAAAAGGATAATGGTTTGATAGGGGGTTAGGGGGTAGGGCGGTAGAACAGAAAGTTGGAATGGGGAGAAGGAGGTAGGGGGGGGGGGGAGAAGAAAGTGCAAGGATAGGGGGAAGTAGATTCTAGATGTAGAGACACCTAAGAAAAAGTGTCTATGAGTGCTAAGGTGTTCGCAAGGGCGAAACACTGCGTGAAATGTCACGCTCTAGGCACAAACTGTGCCAGACCTACTGTGGGAGAAAGGTCGAGATGGATTGGCCTGAGTCGTGATCCCGACAGCATAGCAGTACTGGGCGTCGTGTATTTGGCACACCTAGTATTTGACCCGTGTACGAGGCATATGGCAGCCACTTCCGAGAGGAGTCGACCTAGAAAGACATTGTAGGCTCCCACCATTACAGAGAAGGGGGGGGGGTGCAGGGTCTCTTATCTATGAGGGGACAGCTGGCTCTTGGTCTCACCACCCCAAGCCTGTGTTTTATGTATTACAAGTATACTTTTACTCAACTATTTACATAGTAGTATATATAACCTCAGTCGCAGGAACAATAAATAACAGCATTCAACTTGACCTGGGTTTTAAGTCCGATCGTGTAACCTAGGAGTGCATACAATAGATAAATTATATTGGCTCCAAATTACCGGGAGAAAATAGGAGGAAGAGAGGGATAACGGAGGACCAACCCGGGGAGGCACCCAAGCCCGCCTTAGGTGTATAGCATGCAGCACCTGCAGCGCAGAGTTATCAGGGCCGGGGGCAATGCCTCCTCCCCAGGTCGGCCCACCCACCCCAGTAAACCTCCACAGTCATATACTACATGGGAGTTGGTAGGTGGAACAACATGAAATCGGGTGGAACATCATATGTGGGAACATCATATGCAAAAACATCTAGCGCTTTTTGGCGCGGCCTGACGGCCGTCATAACATGGAACGGATGAGTCCATTACCTGTGTTCTCACCCGAACCCCAGCCAGACAATTGTATTGGCAAAGGGCAGGAAGAGAACTGATATGACCGTCTCCTGGCAGTCAAACAGCACCTGACCAAATATGCTGGAGGGCATGGTTTACAGGAGAGGTGTCACAGGCGGGGATCAGAGGGTAGGGCAATCCTGCCAGGAATGCGTCGAAGCCGGTCGGATCACCCGGTGAATAAGATGGTGTGGAGGGGGAGGATAAGGCTGTGAACTCCCATAATCTTCCGGATCAATCTTCTGGAGAGGTAGGTTGTCTTATTCCACGGCCGGATGATGTCGATCTGGACCTAGGACGTCTACGTCTTTGTGGGAATGGGCCTAGACCCATCTGTCTTGATCGGTCGTCCGGGGGATCTAGCCAGTTCAGGACCTCAACCGGCTCTTGGTCAAGGAAGAGAAAGAATTCAGACAGCTGGTCCGGGTCTGATAGCATGAACCTGTTGGCGCCTCGCGTCACCTTGATGCTGAAGGGGTGGCCCCAGGTATAGGAAGCCCCAGCTTGCCGTATGAGGTCAAGTAAGGGGCGTACCACACGGCGCATATACAGCGTATTGCGGGACAGATCTGGAAACAGGTGGATAGAGGCTCCGAAGAAGTCCACCGGGCCAAGGCTCCAGGCTTTCCTCATTATTTCCTCCTTTAGGGTGTAGTAGTGGACCCGGCAAAGAACATCTCGAGAGCGACCGTCCTGGGCCACCCCTGGCCCCCCCACTCTGTGAACACGGTCCAGCTCGATTGGTGAGGAGGATTCTCTTCCCAAAACTTTATTGAGGATGGTTATGACAGTGGGTTTCAGGTCTGCTCCTGACGTTGCCTCAGGTATGCCTTGCAGTCTGATGTTGTTCCTGCGGCTGCGGTTTTCGCTGTCCTCTATGCGGAGTTGCTGGTGGCGCAGGCGACGGAGGTGTGTCGCGGATGCGGTTTCAAGTGCTGTCAAACGTGCCTCATGGTCGTCTTGGGTAGTAGTCAGGGCTGACACTGCTACCTCATTGGCTGTGACCTTTTGTTTCAGGGCATTTAGTTCCACATGCAGGGAATCCTCCATTTTGCCTGCCCATGACTCAAAGTCTGCTCTAAAAGCAGAGAGGAGGGCTGTGGCTTCAGATCTAATGGGCTCCCCTGGTAGATGATGTGTGCCTGCCTGGGTTTCCCCTGTGTCTGTGTCATATATCGTTACTGACCGCACTGAGGAGGCTGAGGGCTCTCCTCTGGGATCGTGGGGTCCCTCGGTGCTGTCTTCTCTCTGGTTCACTGCTGCTGGAGTGGGAGGAGGGGGCTTGGTCTTCCCCGTGCTGCGGCCGGGCGCCATCTTGTCCTTTGGGGTCCGAGGATCGATCGGCGCCGTTCTCAGCAGGTACCGTTGTATGGTGCCTTGCTGTAGGTCTGTGGGCTCAGCGGGGTGAGAGCTTGCCGCTGCCATGTAGATCGCGGGTGTGCCGTGAGTTTAAAAAGCCTGCCGCTGTCGGGAAGGCACGGAGCTCAGTACTGTGCGTCTTCAGCCATCCATGGTCGGCCACGCCCCCGAGGTGCCCCTGTCTACCAATTGTGCTCTTGTGTTGTCACCCTCTCACAGACTACAAGTGTCCGTCCTGAGAAATGGCACACAGCCATCACTGGGGTGTATGTAGGCAGAAAATGGCTGCAAAGAGGCTACAGGAGATCTGCAGCACTGAGCTGTAACCACATAATAAACACAGGGAAGGGAGGTGGGGGTGGAATTGGGCTTTAACTGCCTGAGATCCGCGCCATAGCCAAATGACGGCTACAGCGCGGATCTGTTGTGCCGGGACGACGTCTATTGACGTCGTCCCGGCAACGAGCTGCCTGCACGCCCCCTGTGATCCGCGAGTCTGTGAGACTCGCCGGATCACAGATCCGAGTAAGGGGTCGATCCCGACCCCTTACCACGTGATCAGCTGTCAGCCAATGACAGCTGATCATGTGACAGTAACAGAGCCGGTAATTGGCTTTTTTTCCTGCTCGCGCTGACAGCGCGAGGAGAATAAAAAAAAGCCGATCACCGGCGGCAGTGAGAGGGACATCAGTCCCTCTCACTGCAATATGCCAAGGGTCCATGGTGCCCTCCTGTAAATAATAAAAGTGCCCCCAGTGCCATCTGTCAGTGCCCCCAGTGCCATCTGTCAGTGCCCCCAGTACCACCTGTCAGTGCCCCCAGTGCCAGTGCTGCACATCAGTGTCCCCTACCAGTGCTCATCAGTGTCCCCTACCAGTGCTCATCAGTGTCCCCTACCAGTGCTCATCAGTGTCCCCTACCAGTGCTCATCAGTGTCCCCTACCAGTGCTCATCAGTGTCCCCTACCAGTGCTCATCAGTGCCACCTATCAGTGCCATCCATCAGTGCCCATCCGTGCCACCCATCCGTGCCCATCAGTGCCATCTTTGCTGTGCCCATCAGTACCGACTTATCTGTCCCCACCAGTGCAGCCTATCGGTGCCCACCAGTGCCGCCTCATCAGCGCATATCAATGAAGCAGAAAAATTACCTGTTTGCAAAATGTTATAACAAACTATTAAACATGATTTTTTTTTTTTTTTTTAATTTTCCATCTTTTTTTATTTGTTTAGAAAAAAATAAAAACCCAGCTGTGATTAAATACCACCAAAAGAAAGCTCTATTTGTGGGAAAAAAAATTGTAAAAATTTCATTTGGGTACAGTGTTGTATGACCGCGCAATTGTCATTCCAAGTGCGTCAGCGCCGAAAGCTGAAAATTGGTCTGATCACGAGGGGGGTTTAAGTGCAAAGTAATCAGGTGGTTAAAAAGATAACTTAAATAAAACTGACCACCACCCATAACACTCTCCCTTTAAACATCTGTCAGTATGTATTGTGATAGTGGTGCAGTGCTACCATAGAGCAGCGTAGGGACAGATTTAGGAATGGAGCCTCGCTCTTCTCCGGTACTGCAGTCCCTCGCTGTGCCGCAAGATTGATACGTCTCCCCCGCCGCCCCCTTCCTTTCCACCCTGGAACATGTGAAGGTCAGTGACTGAGGTTGAAGCCTGCAGGCTAATATTGTGTTTAATTTGATTTTCATGAGCTCTGTGAATGGTCCAGTGCCCAGTCCATTCATTCCCAGCCAAAAGTAACTATTCATTCGTTTAAAGCTGACCTTCCCCCTCCCTTTATAACGTGCCTCTTACAAGACCTGGAAATTATAATTTTGGGGAGAAAGGGGGGACATTTTTTTTATTATTTTTTTTGCAGGTTTGGTTAATGTACTTCCTCAGCTAGTCTTTAGGGTGATATGCACCAAACTGCGCATGCACTGGGAGCTCTTGGCTGCACTGTGCATTATAAACACCTGAAGGTGAATTGGCCAATTGTGCAGGTCATACCGAGTGTAGACAAAGCAAGGACTGCGTCCATCTAAGACCCGACGTTTCCATGGAGTCGGCATGTTCGATAGTAAATGATGCAACTCTGTCCTTGAGCAGTTCCAGGGTCATTTTTTTTTTTTGTTGTTTTTTTGGGAAGGGGCGAGAATAAGTTCCTTTTAAACAGTAAGAATTAAAGGAACCCAGGCCAACTAGAAAATAATAATGTAATGTACAGGTGTCAGGAGGTGAGGTGAAATAAGGCAGAGGTCAGGAGTGGGTAACACACAGATTGCATGGGATGGGAGTGACCAGAATACAGATTGCAGGGGTGGGTAAGGAACAGGTGTCAATAGTGGGTAACACACAGATTTCAGGGGTCAGGAGTATGTAACACATACATTGCAGGGGTCAGGAATAGATAACATGCAGATTGCAGGGGTCAGGAGTATGTAATGTTAATAGTGTAGGGAACAGGAGTGGGTAACGCATAGACTGCATGGTACAGGAGTGGATAGCTTACAGACAGGCAGTGCCCAGGGGCCCCATGATATTCTTGCATTACATCATACTTGCCAACTGTCCCGGGTTTGACAGGACATGTCATGCTTTTTACTAAGCTGTCCCAGGATGGCCGTGTCTCAGGACCTGTACTGTGCCCTCCTAATCGCCAGTATTGTGCCTTCCTGGCTCCTCCTGTACCGTACCCTCCTGATCCCAGTATTGTGCCCTCCTGGTTCCTCCTGTACCGTACCCTCCTGATCCCAGTATTGTGCCCTCCTGGTTCCTCCTGTACCGTACCCTCCTGATCCCAATATTGTGCCCTCCTGGCTCCTTTTGATCCCAGTATTGTGCCCTCCTGGCTCCTCCTGTACCGTGCCCTCCTGATCCCAGGATGTTGCCCTCCTGGCTCCTCCTGTACCGTACCCTCCTGATCCCAGTATTGTGCCCTCCTGGCTCCTCCTGATCCCAGTATTGTGCCCTCCTGGCTCCTCCTGATCCCAGTATTGTGCCCTCCTGGCTCCTCCTGATCCCAGTATTGTGCCCTCCTGGCTCCTCCTGATCCCAGTATTGTGCCCTCCTGATCCCAGTATTGTGCCCTCCTGGCTCCTCCTGTACCGTGCCCCCTGATCCCAGTATTGTGCCCTCCTGGCTCCTCCTGTACCGTGCCCCCCTGATCCCAGTATTGTGCCCTCCTGGATCCTCCTGTACAGTGCCCCCCTCATCCCAGTATTGTGCCCTCCTGGCTCCTCCTGTACCGTGCCCCCTGATCCCAGTATTGTGCCCTCCTGGCTCCTCCTGTACTGTGCCCCCCTGATCCCAGTATTGTGCCCTCCTGGCTCCTCCTGTACTGTGCCCCCCTGATCCCAGTATTGTGCCCTCCTGGCTCCTCCTGTACTGTGCCCCCCTGATCCCAGTATTGTGCCCTCCTGGCTCCTCCTGTACCGTGCCCCCCTTTTCCCGGTATTGTGCCCTCCTGGCTCCTCCTGTACTGTGCCCCCCTGATCCCAGTATTGTGCCCTCCTGGCTCCTCCTCTACTGTGCCCTCCTGATCCCAGTATTGTGCCCTCCTGGCTCCTCCTGTACTGTGCCCCCCTGATCCCAGTATTGTGCCCTCCTGGCTCCTCCTGTACCGTGCCCCCCTTTTCCCGGTATTGTGCCCTCCTGGCTCCTCCTCTACTGTGCCCTCCTGATCCCAGTATTGTGCCCTCCTGGCTCCTCCTGTACTGTGCCCCCCTGATCCCAGTATTGTGCCCTCCTGGCTCCTCCTGTACCGTGCCCCCCTTTTCCCGGTATTGTGCCCTCCTGGCTCCTCCTGTACTGTGCCCCCCTGATCCCAGTATTGTGCCCTCGTGGCTCCTCCTGTACCGTGCCCCCCTTTTCCCAGTATTGTGCCCTCGTGGCTCCTCCTGTACCGTGCCCCCCCCCTGATCCCAGTATTGTGCCCTCCTGGCTCCTCCTGTACCGTGCCCCCCCTGATCCCAGTATTATGCCCCCCTGATCCCAGTATTGTGCCCTCCTGGCTCCTCCTGTACCGTGCCCCCCCCCTGATCCCAGTATTGTGCCCTCCTGGCTCCTCCTGTACCGTGCCCCCCCCCCCCCCCCGATCCCAGTATTGTGCCCTCCTGGCTCTTCCTGTACCGTGCCCCCCCTGATCCCAGTATTTTGCCCTTTTGTTTCTCCCCCATATTGTGCTCTTTGTGTTTGGTTAGTCTTTGATTTTATGGAATGTTTTCTTATTGTTTAACTACTTGCCGACCAGCCGCCGTCATTATACGGTGGAAGGTTGGCTCTCCTGCGCGAATCGCCACAGCTGTACGGCGGCTCGTGCAGGTGCAGTTGCGGGCGGGCGGACTTGATGTCTGCCGGTGATCCGTGATCGCATAGTACAAAGGCAGAACGGGGATCTGCCTTTGTAAAGAAGGTGGATCTCCATTCTGACAGGGGACATGACAGAGATCTACTGTTCCCAGTCATCGGGAACAATGATCTCTGTCATGTCCCAGGCAGCCCATCCCCCCTACAGTTAGGACACACCCAGGGAACACAGTTAACCCCTTGATCGCCCCCTGGTGTTGACCCCTTCCCTGCCAGTGTCATTTATACAGTGATCGGTGCATTTTTATAGCCCTGATCAATGTAATAATGTCACTGGTCCCCAAAAAGTGTCATTTGGGATCAATTTGTCTGTCGTAGTCCTGCTAAAAATCGCAGATCGCTGCCATTACTAGTAAAAAACAATAATAAAATTAAAAAAAAAAAAGTTTCTAAATCTATCCTATAGTTTGTAGACACAATAACTTTTGCGCAAACCAATCACTATACCCCTATTGCAATTTTATTTATTTTTTCACCAAAAATATGTAGAAGAATATATATTGGCCTAAACTGATGAATACAGTTTTTTATTTATTTTTTATTTTTTTATATTTATTATAGCAAAAAGTAAAAAAAAAAGTATTATTTTCAAAATTGTCGCCCTTTGTTTTATAGAGCAAAAAATAAATACCGCAGAGGTGATCAAATACCACCAAAAGAAAGCTCTATTTGTGGGGAAAAAAAGGACATCAATTTTGTTTGGGTACAACATCGCACGACCGCGCAATTGTCGTGCCGAATCGCAAAAAATGGCCTTGTAATTGAGGGGGCAAATCCTTCCAGTCCTTAAGGCCCCTTTCATACTGAAGCGATTTTTAAGGCGCCTGTATAGCGCCTGAAAAAAGCGGGTCCTTTAACTCCAGTGTGAAAGCCGGAGGGCTTTCACACTGGAGCGGTGCGCTAGCAGGACGGTAAAAAAAAAGTCCTGCTAGCAGCATCTTTGGAGCGGGGAAGGAGCGGTGTATTCACTGCCCCTATGCCGCTCCTACCCATTGAAATCAATGGGACACCGCAGCAATACTGCCGGCAAAGCGCCGCTGCAGCAGCGCTTTGCGGGGGGTTTTAACCCTTTTTCGGCCGCTAGCGGGGGTTAAAACCTCCCCGCTAGTGGCCGAATACCACGGCTAAAACAACGGCAAAGCAGAGCTAAATATAGTGTTGCTTTACCACCGACACCCGCACCGCCCCAGTGTGAAAGGGGCCTTAGTGGTTAAAATAGATTTTATTGAAAGTACTAATAAATATATTTTTTTAATTCTATCAGCTATTTATACTTTAATTCTTGAGAGTAGGTGAGTAAATTGGCGCAGGCTGGTAGGGAGCCCCAGTTCATTACTTTGTCCAGTGGTCCATGATGCTATTAAGACTGCCCTGGTCAGGAGTGTGTAAGGCACAGATTGTAGGGGTCAGGAGTGTGTAACGCACAGATTGTAGGGGTCAGGAGTGTGTAAGGCACAGATTGTAGGGGTCAGGAGTGTGTAAGGCACAGATTGTAGGGGTCAGGAGTGTGTAAGGCACAGATTGTAGGGGTCAGGAGTGTGTAAGGCACAGATTGTAGGGGTCAGGAGTGTGTAAGGCACAGATTGTAGGGGTCAGGAGTGTGTAAGGCACAGATTGTAGGGGTCAGGAGTGTGTAAGGCACAGATTGTAGGGGTCAGGAGTGTGTAAGGCACAGATTGTAGGGGTCAGGAGTGTGTAAGGCACAGATTGTAGGGGTCAGGAGTGTGTAAGGCACAGATTGTAGGGGTCAGGAGTGTGTAACGCACAGATTGTAGGGGTCAGGAGTGTGTAAGGCACAGATTGTAGGGGTCAGGAGTGTGTAACAAATAGATTGCAGGAGTCAGGTGTGCATAATGTATAAAAAACAAAAAGGCGCACCGACCTAGCGCGTTACCTCGATAAAATGTATTCCAAGATTAAAAACAGCAATAAATATACTCACAAATGTGAATTAAGTAAACGCATGTCATAGCAAGTGACATCAACTGCCTGAAGGTCTAATCAAGTCCATCGGTACTGCCAGAAGACCAGGAGGCATCCAAAAATGTCTGACAGGTTTTGAGGGCGAACCCTCCTCGCCCTCAAAAGATTGCAGTGGTCAGAAAGAGGTAACATACAAGAGTCTGGGTAGGTCAAGAACTGGGGGGGGGGGTTTAACATAGCACAGCAGCACATTTACAGTGCATCCGGAAAGTATTCACAGCGCTTCACTTTTTCTACATTTTGTTATGTTACATCCTTATTCCAAAGTTGATCAAATTCATTATTTTCCTCAAAATTCTACAGACAATACCCCATAATGACAATGTAAAAAGAAGTTTGTTTTGAAATCTTTGCAAAATTTATTAAAAATTGAAAAATCCCATGTACATAAGTATCACAGCCTTTGCTCAATACTTTGGTGAAGCTCCTTTGGCACCAATTACAGCCTCCAAGTCTTTTTGAGTATGGGGCTACAAGCCTGGCACACCTATTTTTGGGCAGAACCTCTCAAGCTCCATCAGGTTGGATGGGGAGTGTCGGTGCACAGCCATTTTTAGATCTCTCCAGAGATGTTCAATCGGGTTCAAGTCTGGGCTCTGGCTGGGCCACTCAAGGACATTCACAGAGTAGCCCCATAGCCACTCCTTTGTTATCTCGGCTGTGTGCTTAGGGCTGTTGTCTTGTTGGAAGATGAACCTTCGCCCCCAGTCTGAGGTCCAGAGCGCCCTGGAGCAGGTTTTCATCAAGGATGTCTTTGTAAATTGCATTCATTCTTCCCTCAATCCCGACTAGTCTCCCAGTTCCTGCCGCTGAAAAACATCCCCACAGCATGATGCTGCCACCACCATGCTTCACTGTAGGGATGGTATTGGCCAGGTGATGAGCGGCGCCTGGTTTTCTCCAGACATGACGCTTGCCATTCAGGCCACAGAGCTCAATCTTTGTTTCATCAGACCAGAGAATTTTGTTTCTCATGGTCTGTGAGTGCTTCAGGTGCCTTTTGGCAAACTCCAGGTGGGCTGTCATGTGCCTTTTACTGAGGAGTGGCTTCTGTCTGACCGCTCTACCATACAGGCCTGATTGGTGGAGTGCTGCAGAGATGGTTATTCTTCTGGAAGGTTCTCCTCTCTCCAGAGAAACATCGGGTTCTTGGTCACCTCCCTGACTAAGGCCCTTCTTCCTCGATCCCTCAGTTTGGCTGGGCAGTTTGCTCTAGGAAAAGTCCTGGTGGTTCCAAACTTCTTGCCTTTATAGATGATGGAGGCCACTGTGCTTATTGGGACCTTAAATGCTGCAGACATGTTTCTGTACCCTTCCCCAGATCTGTGCCTCCATACAATCCTGTCTTGGTGGTCTACAGACAATTCCTTGGACTTCATGGCTTGGTTTGTGCTCTGACATGCACTGTTACCTGTGGGACCTTCTATAGACAGGTGTGTGCCTTTCCAAATCATGTGCAATCAACTGAATTTACCACAGGTGGACTCCAATCAAATTGTAGAAACATCTCAAGGATGATTAGTGGAGTCGTGTGTATGTGTCACCAGCCCACACAGATGGGAAAGTCTTTGGGAATCAGGCTTGCATTCCTGATTCCCAAGCTAAATGTCATTGTCATAGTAGTTAACATCTACCTTTAAAGCGGGGTTCCACTCTAAAGTGGAACTTCCGCTCATCGGAACCCTCCCCCCCTCCGGTGTCACATTTGGCACCTTTCAGGGGGGAGGGGGTGTCTAAGACAGGTATTTGCACCCACTTCCGGGCATAGACACCCACGGGAGTCTATGCCTCTTCCTGTCCCGCCGTGCTGTCTGCTGGGACACACATGGGTCCCAGAGACAGCACGGAGCATTCTTATTGCGCTGCGCGACTTGCGCATGCGCAGTAGGGAAGCGGGAAGTGAAGCCGCAAGGCTTAATCCCTGATTCCCATACCCAAGATGGCGGCAGCAGCAACCGAGGACTGAGGGACCGTTCAGCCTCAGGTGCCGACATCACTGGACCCTGGGACAGTTGAGTGTCCTTATTTTAAACGTCTGCAGCTGCAGCATTTGTAGCTGCTGACTTTAAAAAAATGATTTTTTGCCGGACTCCCTCTTTAAGTGTGTTAGATATAGAGACAGGTAAGACAAGATGATAGTTGTCCTTTATCTCATGCACATGGCCAATTAGAGCCGTATACCACCCAGATCAGCACATGTCTGCAGCGGGCATGGCCAGGTTTAAAGCGGGACGGTACCTGAAAAAAAATAATTAAAAGCCAGCAGCTACAAATACTGCAGCTGCTGACTTTTAATAAATGGACACTTACCTGTCACAGGTTTCAGCGATGTCGGCAGCAGAGGCCGATCGGCTCTCTGCTGCTGCCGGCGCCATTCTCAGTGAGGGAATCAGGAAGTGGCTTCACGTCCCGGTTCCCTACTGCGCATGTGCGAGTCGCACAGCGCAATGAGAATCGTCAGCGCTGTCTGCCGGGACATGTGTGTATGTGTCCCGGCAGACAGCGCGCCAGGACAGGAAGTGGCGTAAACTCCCGTGGGAGTTTATGCCCAGAAGTGGGTGCAGATACCTGTCTTAGACAGGTATCTGCACCCCCCTCCCACCTGAAAGGTGCCAAATGTGACACCGGAGGGGGGGGGGTTCCGAAAAGCTGAAGTTCCACTTTAGGGTGGAATCCCGCTTTAAGTGATCAGCCACAGATATAAATACATTTTTTGCTACTCAGCACCGCATCGCTTTAACTGACAATTGCGCGGCCGTGCAACGCTGTACACAAATCAAATTTACATTGTAGACAAGTGTCATTTCTTCAGTGTTGTCACATGAAAAGATAGAAGAAAATATTTACAAAAATGTGAGGGGTGTACTTACTTTTGTGAGATACTGTATATAGTACATGGTATTTTTTTTTTTTTTTTTATAAATTTGCAAATATTTTAAACAAACTTATTTCACAATATGGGGTAAGGTTTGTAGAATTTTGAGGAAAATAGTGAATTAATCAACAAAATTTGGAAAAAGTGAATACTTGCCAGATACACTGTACAGCAGTGTTGAGACCCGTAGCACTTGGCAAGAGATGCAGGCCCAGTACCTGCTGCACCAGATCTCCCCCGTCCCCCCACTTATCTACGCCCTGAGCAGCTACTTGAAGCTATTCACTATAGTGTAGCAATGATAATAATTGGCTTTCCACATAAAAGGTAATTAACAAGCGCAAAGATCACTTGAAGGTGTCTCTTGTGACAAAATGATGAATATTCCGGCTCTCTGCTCCTAGTTCCACACAGGCAAGAGCCTGAAATCCCATTAGTAGAATAATTGTGATGGACATAAAACAAGTACCAGATAAGCAATTGCCCTCAGATGTCACTTCTAGCCATACACAGATGAATAAGGTTTCCTTGATGAAATAGTTCAATGCAACCAACAGAAAGCTTCAAAATATTCCAGTCTAGTGCCAATAGATAACATCTAACACTGGCTGCTTGCTGGATTGAAAACTGGTAGCACCGTCATATAGGCATGTTTATGAAATGCATCACACAATGCGATGTAAAGCCCTTGGGTTTGGATGTGCTGTGTATAAAGTCTGTAAAGTCTAATATTATAACAAGCAGGTGCGAGGAGAGAGGTAGTAGCTGTGTGGTCAAAAGGAAAAGTCATGACAGGAAAGCTAAGTGGCACCATAGGCTTTTATGTGATCCACGTGGACCGCGCAAATGCAAGCAGTGTACGCACCTGAACTGGACTTGGAATTAGCCCCTTGCGGCCCCCGGTACAGCAGAGCTCAGACTAGGAGTTAAAAACGGCACAAATGGCTGTGCTGCAGTGCAAGAGACATGCTAATAGGAGGAGAGAGCAGGGTGACAGAGAAATGAACTCGTCAGTCTGCTGCTTCTCCTTTCGTTGTCCAGTCCCATGAAGTGTTACTGAACTGCAACTGAGAAAAATCCGGTCTAACGTCCACCCTCCTCCTCTGTGGCTGAACTGCGTAATCTCCAAACTGGCGCTGGGGCCAGATGCGGACCTTTGCCTGCCTTTATCTGGCCCTTGGGGCACTATTCCTTCACTGACACCAAAAATGGGGTATAATTCCTTTTGCTGACAACAACGATGGGGCACTATTCCTCCCACTGACACCATCAGAAGGGCACAATGTCTTCCATTGACACCAGCGATGGGGCACAATGTCTTCCATTGACACCAGCGATGGGGCACAATGTCTTCCATTGGACAGCAACGATGGGGCACAATGTCTTCCATTGGACAGCAACGATGGGGCACAATGTCTGTCTTCCATTGGACAGCAATGATTCTGCATTGTTTACTCCCAATGGTCCTACAATATACAAGCTGTACACTCACTACTTTACATTGTAGCAAAGTGTAATTTCTTCAGTGTTGTCACATGAAAAGGTAGAATAAAATATTTACAAAAATGTGAGGGGTGTACTCACTTTTGTGAGATACTGTATGTGCAGCACCAACAGGGTGGGCTTTAACACCCACACACCTCATATTTGGGTGGCCATAGTGTATGTGCTCATAGTTTCATACTTGATGGTTTCAATACAGTATACATTTGATTTGCATTGTGTTGCCCAGCAAGTTTCGTTACTAAAAGTTTCTTGTTTATTGCAGATATGACCACTGACCTTCGGAAGAGGAAAAAAGACAAGGAGACGGAAAATGGCGTGCATCAAGAAAATGTGGACAAAGAAGAAAGCAAGGAAGAAAAAGAACCCTTGTTTTGGTATAAAGTCTTTAAAAGAACGACTATTGTTTTTTTCGCAATTGCCCTGCTAATTGGGGTAAAGTTGTACAGTGATAATGAACTGGTGAAGCAGCAGGAGGCGGCTCTTCGGGCACTTGGCACAGAGGGTCTTTTCCTTTTTTCTTCCTTGGATAGCAACAAGGATATGTACATAAGTCCTGAGGAGTTTAAACCTATAGCTGAAAAACTCACTGGGATTACCCCAGTGTCTGACTACGAAGAGGAGGAGGACCTTGATCCCAATGGAGAAACTATGTCAGTGACTGCCCATTTCCAGCCTCTACTCATGGAAACCATGACCAAGAGCAAGGATGGCTTCTTAGGTATTACCAACAGCGCTCTTTCAGGATTGAGAAACTGGACTGTCCCAGTAACGCCAACTACTATTTTCTTTGCTAAGCAGTTTAAAGCCTTTCTCCCGCCAAAGCACAAATTGGATCTTGGAGACCCTTGGTGGATTATTCCAAGTGAGTTAAATATCTTCACAGGGTACCTGCCTAATAACCGAATTTATCCACCTCCTCCAAAGGGAAAAGAAGTTATCATACATAAACTGTTGTCCATGATTCATCCACGTCCATTCATAAAAACCAGGTTTGCTCCTCAAGGCTCAGTGGCTTGCATCCGAGCCATTGGTGACTTCTATTATGACATTGTTTTCCGGCTTCATGCCGAGTTTCAGCTTAATGAACCACCCAATTATCCTTTTTGGTTTTCTCCAGGTCAATTCACTGGTCATATCGTCATTTCCAAAGATGGCTCTCATGTGAGATACTTCAAGATGTATGTCCCTAATAACCGGACTTTAAATGTTGATATGGAATGGCTGTATGGAGCAAGTGAAAGCAGTAATATGGAAGTGGACATTGGCTACCTGCCTCAGATGGAAATAGAGTCCATGGGTCCCTCTATCCCTTCAGTCATCTATGATGAGAATGGAGATGTCATTGACAGTCGTAGCTCCAACGGTGAACCTCTAGACTTTGTATTTGATGAAATAATTTGGCAGTCTGAAATAAGTGTGGAGGAAGCTGCCAAAAAGCTTGAAGTCACCATGTACCCTTTTAAGAAGGTATCCTACCTTCCTTTCCCTGAAGCTTTTGACAGAGCCTTTGCTGAAAAGAAACTTGTGCACTCCATCTTGCTTTGGGGTGCCTTGGACGATCAATCCTGCTGAGGTTCGGGGCGAACTCTCCGGGAGACCGTCCTGGAGAGTTTGCCCGTTCTCTCTCTGCTCAACGAGAGCTTCGTCAGCAGTTGGTCGCTGGTGAAGGAACTCGAGGAGCTCCAAAATAACCAGGAAAGTAAACTGTATGCAACATTTGCTTCTCTTCACTTGGAGAAGTACAATTTCCCAGTGGAAATTATGATCTGTCTTCCCAATGGAACCGTAGTCCACAACATTAATGCCAACTACTTCTTAGATATCACTTCTGTGAAGCCAGAGGACGTGGACACCAGCTTGTTCAGTTTTGCTGACGGCTTGGAAGATGTATCTACTTCCACCTATGTGAAATTCCTGAGAGAAGGGCTTGAGAAAGCAAAGCCGTTTTTGGATTTATAGTTTAACACTCCACAAATATATTGTGGTAATGTCCATACAACACACCAGTAACTTCACGGTAATGTAAAGTACTGATGGGGCCGCCAGCACCAAAGATATAGACAACTGAAAAACGACATACATTTTTAGCTTGGTCCCACCCCTTCTACTTTTGGCAGTCTCCCTATTGGTCAATGAGGTTGTCCATTAGTAGGGTAAGCAATATGGAGGCTTGAGAGGCAGAAGGGAGTGAGGTCAAATTGTGTTTTTACAGAACTTACACGGTTTCTGTACTACTTCAGATCCTCATAACTAAAACTGCTGATCATTATGATATGGTTTTCTCCCAAGGTAAAGTCTTATTATGTATTTTCTCATCTTAGATCAAACTGGATTGTCCAGAATGGTGACCAGGTGACTTATTTCTCCAGAATAATGTTATTGAACTTAAGAGCCTTGTGCTATAATAATAAACACATTGAGTTAAAGAAGGAACATAGAATGAGTAGATGCTGCTCTTGGGCTTCCATTGATATAGGTTTAATGCCCTGTACACACGATAGGATTTTCCGACAACAAAATCCTGGATTTATTTCCGACGGTTGTTGGCTCAAACTTTGTCTTGCATACACACGGTCACACAAATGTTGTCGGAAATTCCGAACATCAAGAACGCGGTGACGAGCCGAGAAAAATTAAGTTCAATAGCCAGTGCGGCTTTTCTGCTTGATTCCGAGCATGTGTGGAATTTTGTGCGTCGGAGTTGTGTACACACGATTGGAATTTCCGACAACGGATCTCAAATTTTTTTGTCAGAAATTCCGACTAAAAATGTCCGATGGAGCTTACACACGGTCGGAATTTCCGTCAACAAGCTCCAATCGAACATTTGTTGTCAGAAAATCCTATCGTGTGTGTACAGGGCATTAGTGTATTTGTTAAGGGTCAGATTTTAAAATGAAATCCCATTCTTGTTGAGGGGAAAAATATCGGTTCTAGGTCACCTATATCCAGTGCAGATCATTACTGCAGATATTACACTAACCATCCATCTTCATAGTCTTTCCTACTTTTTGTCTTGTTACAGCAGTTGTGCCAGGTGTCTAAATATGCCATTGCAATCCAATAGACACCAGTGGTAGACCCAGTGCTCAGACACACCCCTTCCCCTTCTCTACAATATAAGTCTATAAAGGAATTATGTGATTAGGGGTGTGACTATTACTCAGCTCTGCCAGAACAGAGCACTGGAGAAGGAGGCCATGAAGCAGAATTTTCACTTACAGTAGATAAGTATTTGAAACAAAATATGTCAGGAGTACAGGGCTATAAAGATAAAAAGGTGTGAGGCTTCAGTTTAACTTTAACTGGTTTTAAATGTACTGCGTTAGGCCTTGTTTAATACAACTGGATTCTCTATACAGTGAGTGCTGAGTGGGGAGGTCGGCCTAACTAAGGGCTATCTAATAAAATCACATGATCAGTCTATGTTGTAGACTGCCTTCCACTTTCCAATTTTTTTTTTTTTTTTACCAAAGTGCAGTACATTACCAGTGCAGTAAACCATAAGATAGATTGGGAATGCCATATTCCATGAAATAGGCTCCTTGAAATTTGACCTCAAAACCACCCTTTGTATAGAGGATCTGATTGAATTAAAGGTTCAGAGGGATAAGGAATCTGAAGAACCTTGAGTATGTATGAGGACAGTTACTAGGAAAAGACATTTGAATTATGTATAGTCATTGGAAAATATAGCAGGTGGGTCTTAATGCGTGTGAGAGGTTGGGTTAAATAGATGCCCTTCTAAAGTGCCCTATAACCTTAAAAAAGGGCAATACTTTCCAAAACTTCATCTACATGGGTGTGAGATTGGAATGCCACAACATGGGTTTATAGACCACGTATACATTTTATAACAATGTAAGATCAAGTAGAAGAGTATAAAAACACTATATAAGAGCAAATACATTTTGGGGGGCCCCCTTCATCAGTGCTTAAGGATTGGAAACAGGATAGGTTGACTAAAATGGTTAAAAAGTAGACCTGTGCACTGCCAAAAAATTTGTTCATTTTCATTTCATTCGTTTTTATTATTTTTTTTGTTTTTTGGGTCATTCGTTATGATCGCAATTAGTAAATTCGTTCATTCCTACATTCGTACATTCGAACATTTGTACATTCGTATATTTGTAAATGCATAAATTCGCTCATTCATAAATTAGAACATTTGTATATTCGTACATTCAAAATTTTCGAAAATTTGGAAATACAAAAATCCGAAAACCCAAGAAATAGAAAATCTGAAATAGCGACTAACTATTAAATTATAGATATTGCATTTCCTTTCAAATTTGGCTGTTAGTGAACACGAATTTATCTAAAGTTACGAATTATCCGAAATAACGAACGCCGCATCTAAACAAAATGGAACCGAACAAATTAATAACAAATAATAATAATATGCAATACGTTCCATTTGTTTGGATGCGGCATTCGTTATTTCGGATAATTTGTAACTTAAGATAAATTAGTATTTGTTACGTTCACTAACAGCCAAATTTAAAAAGGAAATACAATACCTATAATTTAATAGTTAGTAATAGTTAAGTTATTATTAGTTATAAATTCAGATTTCTGAATTTCCAAATTTATGAATGTACGAATTTACGAATGTACGAATTTACGAATGTGCAAATGTAAGAATTTACAAATTTTCGAATATTCAAATTTACGAATATTCGGAAAATTCTGATATTTCCGAATTAACGAATTTGTCGAAATTCGTTAAACGAATTCGGAACGAAACGAATTGCACATGTCTATTAAAAAGATGCTGTTCCAACCACCTTCTGAGGAATATCGTGTTTTACTCTTTGATTAAAATACCACATATATTGTATCTTCTAATCTAGTTCAGTCCGTATACACAGTTTCCTATCCTTGTGTGCCAATGAAGGGGGTGAGTTCTGGCCCCTGAAACGTGTTAAATCTTTTGTATGGTCTTCTACTTGATCTTGCATTGGTATAAATGTAGAACTATGAGCTCATGGAGTGTGGCGCTCCAATCTCAAGCATCAAACCAGGGGGGGGGGGGGGGGATCCTTTGATGTGTGAAGGCCACCAGCTGGGAATCCAGACGCTCCACCACTAAAACACTATTGTATATATTGTATAGGAACGACAATAGGATAATCCAAGGGTTCCAGCAGCACTACCTATCCAGAGTGTTATTTTCTGAATAACATGAAATATAGGACTTGGTGTTCCATGCAAGTCAATGCTTTCTACAGTCTCATCCAGCCATTCTCAACCAGGGTTCCATTGAACCCAAGGTTTCCTCCAGGAGGATGGCTAGAGGTTTCTTGAGCCATGGCTGATTGACCTCCCATCCCATAGTGACTGTGTAGTTCCAGGTCCAAATGCCCCTTGGCAAAGCCAGCAACAACACCATTAACAGCACTAAAGGATGGCATTCTGACCACCAATGTACAGGACATTTTTTTTTTCCCCCACTGACTTCCAATGAATTGCTTTTACCAGGGGTTCCCTGAGACCTGAACTTTATGTTGAGGGTTCCTCTGGTTTAAGAAAGGCTGGTCTAATCAAACCACTAATATTTACAGCGTGGTCTGTTATATCTTCACTTAGGAATCTGAAATGATCCCAACCTGTCTGTGTACAAGAAACCGCAATGCTTTCACTTATAGTTCAAGTCTTCGCATCTATGCATTAATTAAGAACAGCTTAAATGTTAATATGTATCTAAATCCAAACCCAAAATTATAATATATTGCAGCTTAGCAGTCCTTAGATGTGGTGGCCGTCATTTGTTTTCTTTTATTGGGCTAAGAACGTTTTCAGCAAGTACAGAAAATACCAGTTGATCCTGCCAGAGATCCTTATCACTTTCTGTGAACTCAGAAGACAGCAATGTTATCTCTCTTTTGTAAACTATTAATCCTGTCTATCCACCATGTAATGGAGATAGACAGAGACATTGGTAGTTCAGCTTGTGTGTAGGGTTGCCAACTTTTCCTCGAGCCAAACCAAAACACACAGCAATTTTGTTTAAGGGGAAACACTGTGGACTCTGGTGTAAAAGAGGAACTCTGATGAAAGGGAGGTTCTGCTCACCAAAGCCCCCCCCATTAACATCAGAGTCTGCAGAGCACCCCTTACTTCTCACCTTTATGCCGCGTACACACGATCGGACATTCCGACAACAAAACCATGGATTTTTTTTCCGAAGGATGTTGGCTCAAACTTGTCTTGCATACACACGGTCACGCAAAGTTGGTCGGAAATTCGGAACGTCAAGAATGCTGTGACGTACAACACGTACGACGAGCTGAGAAAAATGAAGTTCAATAGCCAGTGCTGCTCTTCTGCTTGATTCCGAGCATGCGTGGAACTTTGTGCGTCGGAGTTATGTACACACGATCGTAATTTCCGACAACGGATTTTGTTGTCGAAAATTTGAGATCCAGATCCATCAGAGAAATTCCGATGGAAAATGTCCGATGGAGCCTACACACGGACGGAATTTCCGACGAAAAATTCCCATCGAACATTTTCCATTAGAAAATCCGACCGTGTTTACGCGGCATAAGTGTACTCACTCTGAGGCAGGAGAGGGAAGGGGGGGAGACTTCAGTCACAGTGGATGGTGAGCTCGGGCATCGGCACCTTTTTATCCATGATGTATCTTCCGGCTGCTGGGCTTCAAATCCCCCCCACACATCCCTTTTCTGAGGCACGGCACGCTGGGGCTTGGGCAGACACAGAGGGGTAGGGACGGGAGAAGGAGGAGCATATCAAGCCCTCTCACCTCTCCCCGTCCGTGTGCGCACGGGGGGGGGCAGGGGTATTAATGTGCTGGCTTTGGACCAGAGTGTCCCAGACACTCGGCTTAGACAACTGCAGGATGGTTGGCAACCCTGGTGATTAAGGAGGCACACTCAGCCCATCCACAGACAGGCCTATGCTCTCGGCGGTTGTGGGGGAGCCACAATCCAGTCTGAATAATGTGTCCGCACATGATTCAAAACCTGGACTGTCCGGGTGAACCCCAGATGGGTGGCAACCCTACCTGTGTGACAACCATGGCTCCTTTTATAGATAAATGAGTGTAGACACAAAGGGACAGGAAGTGTGTTACTGGCAGGATCACCAGGTGAAAATAAAGGGGAGGGGGGAGCCTGAAAAAGGAAAACGTATGCAGAAACCACATTTAAGGACCGATGTGCTGCAATAAATATATACACATTCTTGGTTGTTTTGGGTTTAGATACACTTTTTACGGGGCTGTACTGGCCCCTCTTCTGTGTGTGATCTTTTATATCCAGGCTCGGTAGCAGAACAGATGGATTATTCTCGTGGTCCTGATTAAGCTATTTGCCATGACGGTGTAATCCTAAATTTAGTTTAAATGGATTAGACCTGAAATTTTTCAATAGCTTATGTTCAGGACGGAGAGACATGATTTTATCTTTTCTGCATGTTATTTTTTTTTTTCTTTTCTATAAAATACTGTATACACTGTTTTATATTCTTTTTACTGCTACGAACTAGAACGTTTTGATTGTAAGGTTACTGTTATGTGTGGTGTATGAAAACTGAGTATGATGGAAATTGGACTGTATTCTTCTCAACTGTTTAATGGATGTTAAAGTGTATATCCAGGCATGACCCAAATTTGTTTTTTTCCCCTATAAAAATAACAAACACGTTTATACTTTTTTTTTTTTTGACAAAACGAACACGTTATACTTACCTCCTCTGTTGCAGTGTATTTGCACAGAGCGGCCCCGATCCTCCTCTTCTCGGGTCCCTCTTCTGTGCTCCTGGCTCCTCCCTCCTGTTAAGTGCCCCCCACAGTAAGTAGCTTGCTATGGGGGCACCCGAGCCGAGTCACAGCTCAGTGTGTCCATTCAGACATGGAGCCCCGACCTGGCTCCGCCTTCTGTCTCCCCTGATTTGCTAGCTGGCTTTGACTGCACCAGGAGCCAATGGCGCCGCTGCTGTGTCTCAGCCAATCAGGAAGGAGAATCTTGGACAGCTGAGGCATTCATGGACATCACTGGAATTGGATGGATCTCAGGTAAGTGTGAGGGGGGCTGCTGCACACAGAAGGCTTATCTTAATGCATAGAATGCATTAAGATAAAAAGACCTTCTGCCTTTACAACCACTTTAAGTAGCCAAACCTCCCTCTAGAACATGTCCTAGCATTACTCCCAGTGACATCATCGCCAGGCTTGTAATATTCTCACAGGGACAGCTGCTGGGAATTTAGTCCCTACTGACATAGGCATGCCGCCAGAACAGCATCTCCCGAAATTGCTTTCCCTACACACAGTGCGTGGACTAGTGCTTGGGAGTTAGGGTGTTAATAGCTTTGTTTTGCTTGGTACATTTGTTTTTTTCCCATGTAGGGAGGAACAGACAGGGGTAGGAAATTGCTGAGTGGGGGCTAGGCAGGGGTGGGAAATGGCTGGGTCGGGGGATAGGCAGGGGTAAGGAGTGGCTAGGTATGGGATTGGCAGGGGTGGAAAGTGGCTGGGTAGGGAATAATCAGGGGTTGGAAATTTCTGGGTTGGGGATAGGCAGGGTTGGGAAGTGGCTGGGTGGGGGATAGGCAGGGGTTGGGAAGTGACTGGGTGGGGGATAGGCAGGGGTTGGGAAGTGACTGGGTGGGGGATAGGCAGGGGTTGGGAAGTGACTGGGTGGGGGATAGGCAGGGGTTGGGAAGTGACTGGGTGGGGGATAGGCAGGGGTTGGGAAGTGACTGGGTGGGGGGTAGGCAGGGGTTGGGAAGTGACTGGGTGGGGGGTAGGCAGGGGTTGGGAAGTGACTGGGTGGGGGGTAGGCAGGGGTTGGGAAGTGGCTGGGTGGGGGATAGGCAGGGGTGGGAAGTGGCTGGGTGGGGGGTAGGCAGGGGTTGGGAAGTGGCTGGGTGGGGGATAGGCAGGGGTGGGAAGTGGCTGGGTGGGGGGTAGGCAGGGGTAGGAAGTGGCTTGGTTGGGGTTTGGGCAGGGGTAAGAAGTGACTGTGGGGGGGAAAGGCAGGGGTAGGAAGTGGCTGGGTGGGGGATAGGCAGGGGTGGGAAGTGGCTGGGTGGGGGATAGGCAGGGGTGGGAAGTGGCTGGGTGGGGGATAGGCAGGGGTGGGAAGTGACTGGGTGGGGGATAGACAGGGGTTCTGTAGTCCAGCAGGCAAGGCTGCTTGGAATTTCAGTGTCAGGCCAAACGGGAAGTTAAGAGTTCACTAGATTTCTGACAAATCAACAGGTATTTTTGCAGCTTTATTATAGGAGATGAAACAAGGGGAGACATGAATGTATTGCTGAGATGTACTGAGTATGTTATTTTTTTCCCCAGACATACACTTCTAAGTCACCGGGGCATCTAAGGCTTTCTAATGCTGGCCACTCATGAGCAGATTTGTTAGGCAGCTCAAAAGCAAGTAAAAAATTCTTCCATTCCTACCGCTGAAGGCCACCATCTCTGCTGTGTTTTTTTTTTTTTTTTAATATATATTTGTTTTATGTACCAGGAGAATTTGAAAAACTTGGATGGGAAGTCAACTCCCAGGTAGACTAGAACAGCATCCAAGACCTATAAGAAGCTATAGGCTGACTCAGCCCACCAGGCTCCACCTATGCCTTTCATACCCCTTTGGGTGGGCCGAGCTTATAGTTTGATCAGATCCACACAAAAAAGCCAGCACAGCTCCTCCCAAAATTTAAGCGAGCGATACAGACCTCCATCACTGGCATAGAAAAATTCAGGCAGATGCCTTTCAAACTGTAACCTGATTCAAGATAAGAAAGATTTTATTTGGAGCAAATGGATCTGAGATTGAAGTTCCTCACCACAAATAATGGTCCAGATGCAAATTTATTTCAATGTAAAATCAAGTGGAAGACCAAACAAGAAAACAAAGTGTTTCGGGGTCAAAACTCACCTCTTCCTCAGGAAACCACATATAAGGACTGAATTGAAGATACATTGTATATGGTATATTGATTGATACATTGGTTAAGCACGTATTTTTTGCTGGTTTGAGCAGCTTGTATCTTCAGCTCATTCCTTGTCTCTTATCCTAAAGCCCAAGTCCGCCGTGCACATCTCTAGTCTGGAGAATAGACCACACTATTGGAGAATAATACCAATGGGACAACTCCAGAGTTCCAGAGCTACCTATTGATTCCTCCGAATATTTATTTTGGAGTGGCAGTTTTGTTTTTAAATGCAGCTGCTCCGTTGTTGGGTGACATAATCCCGCCAGGAACCCCGGTGACTTCAAACATCCATTTTCTGTTCACTTTATGCTTTTGTATTAAAGTGACTCACTGACCAGGCGTGGGGTGGATTTTTAATGTATGACAGTGAGTCTGGAAAAATGCCAAACAGTATTGCTATGCAGAAATTCTACCCGAACTGAAAGATAGATAGCTGAAAATACTTTTCGTTGCTTATGTTACATTGTGTATATATAATTCCACTATTTTTATATCAATACTTATTATTCAGAATGTTAGTCTGTCATTTTTTTTTCAAGATGCCGTGTTTTCTACTATGTGTTAATATAACCTCCAATATTGAGCTTAAAGCGGTTCTGCACACACTAATTATTATTTTTTTTTCTTCTTCTCGTGTTAAAAATAGTATGAGTCTAACAATAAACTCACTTGTTAGGTGTCCGTCCGGTATCCATGTCCGTTTTTTTCCTAAAAAAAAAAAAATCCACTTTTAAAATAAAAAGTACAGAATTGACATTTTCATTGTGGGCATTTGAAGCCCATAAGCAGTCACTTCCTTGTTCCAACGAGCAGGTCCGCAAATCCGGCCCGAAATCTCGCGAGATTTGCGGATGTTGACCCGAAATCTCACGAGATTTTGGGCCGATGGCCGCAAATCTGGCGAGATTTTGGGCCGATGGCCGCAAATCTGGCGAGATTTTGGGCCGATGGCCGCAAATCTGGCGAGATTTTGGGCCGATGGCCGCAAATCTGGCGAGATTTTGGGCCGATGGCCACAAATCTGGCGAGATTTCGGGCCGATGTCCGCAAATCTGGCGAGATTTCGGGCCGATGTCCGCAAATCTGGCGAGATTTCAGGCCGGTGTCCGCAAATCTCGCGAGATTTCGGGTCGGATGGCCGCACTGACTCCTGGGATGAATGACACCAGATCCCAGGAGACAGTGTGGCATGACACGAGGATCCCCGCACAGACCCACATGTTGACCCGAAATCTCACGAGATTACGGGCCGGTGTCCGCAAATCTCGCGAGATTTCGGGCCCGTGTCCGCAAATCTCGCAAGATTTCGGGCCGATGGCCGCAAATCTGGCGAGATTTCGGGTCGGATGTCCGCACTGACTCCTGGGATGAATGACACCAGATCCCAGGAGACAGTGCGGCATGACACGAGGATCCCCGCACAGACCCAGCCCACCCCTGCAGGGACAACACCAAAGATGAAGCCAGCATTCAAGGTAGGCTTCCAAGATGTAGAATTGACCCATCAATTCTGTAATCTAACATGATGGAGAATAGATTGAAAGTAAGATTAGGAGATGGGTGCAGAACCGCTTTAAACGGTGATGTTAAAGTGCATCTAAAGCCAAAACTTTTATTTATTTATTTTAAATGGTACAAAGTTTCCCCTTAGGGGCGGGACTTTTAAGACATAGACTGTGAAACAGTTGATTTAGTAAAAAAGTATAAAGTAATTTATTAAACAAATATCAAAAAAAAAAAACACACAATAACGCAACACTCATACAAACATATAATGGAAATATCTGTACGTATTGCTTTCAAGTGCACATAACTCCCAGAAAATCAAGAGACGCTCAAAGTATATAAAAATTCTTTGTCATATGCATTTGTGTTTCCTACGCGTTACGGCGTATCATGCACTCCTTCTTCAGGGATATTCCGATATGCAATATCCCTGAAGAAGGAGTGCATGATACTGTTCTCCTCTGTCCGAGCTTGGTCTGAACCCGGTTCAGTAGATCACATGGTGAAGCCATCTCATGGTCGCATCTCCACTGACCCAATCGGCTACGACAGGGCATTCCACGGCCAACAGCTGTGTGTATCCAAAGTGGGTTGGCTGACCTAATATACAGTAGATACAAATATTGAGGGTGACTCTAGCTAATGGGGACACAGCAAATAAAAGTTGACAAGATCTAACAACCCCAACTCTATCCAACAATAGAATAAAAGTTTTGGCTTTACATGCACTTTAGGCCTGGAGGTCCTGGGTGGCTCCACAAGGGTAGTGATCCTTTTGTCTAGTCATCCAGTTGGATTATACCCAGGCACTAGGATGGCCAGAATTCTGATTCTAATGCCCCGTACACACGATCGGATTTTCCAACAACAAATGTTCGATGTGAGATTGTTGGCTGAAAGTCCGACCGTGTGTACGCTCCATCGAACATTTGTTGTCGGACTTTCCGCCAACAAATGTTGGCTAGCGGGTTCTCAAATTTTCCGCCAACAAAACATTGCTGTCGGAATTTCCGATCGTGTGTACACAAGTCCAACAGTTCACGCATGCTCGGAATCAAGCAGAAGGAGCCGCACTGGCTATTATTATTATGACGTCATACGTCTTGTACGTCACCGCGTTCCCACGTTCGTAATTGTTGGCCAACATTTGTGTGACCGTGTGCATGCAAGAAAAGTTTGAGCCAACATCCTTCTAACAAATATCTGCGGTTTTGTTGGCGGAAGGTCCGATCGTGTGTACGGGGCATTAGACTAGACTTTTTTTTTTAGGCTAGGATTTGCACCCCTCCAAAGTTTTCCAGGATGTCCTGAAGATTTGGGTGTCGGGTTTGTCTCCTGACACTCCAGATGTCCCAGGTTAAGAAGAATGACCTCTATGTGTCCTGAACCAAAACACTTGTGTGAGAAGCCACAAATGGAAGCTGCTATTATCTGAATCCCAGGCTCCACACTAGTTCTAAACAACACTGACTTCTTTCACAGCGATCCCAAATATGTATTTGGGGCATGTTTCTACTAATGTGCTTAAAAAATGTAAGGGTTTTTTTTTTTTATTATTTTTTATATATAGGCTTTTATATAACGTTTTGGCTGCTGATGAGATGTCAGAAAGGATTAATGGGCCTTCAAAGAGGCCCAGCTCCTTCCCTGGCACCGGCTTGTAAAGGAAGCAGATTGTCACCTTGGTCAACGACCCAAGCCGGCCATTTTGGCAGCTCATCTGGAAAAGTAGAGGAGGGATGTTTTACATAATTTCTATTAAAATGTGTCCAAGAGAACAATACTGGAGGTTATATCTGAAGAATATTGTCCTTCCATGAAAGCACACAGCGCTGGAAGTTTATTTTTATTGCACGTAGACAATATACTGTAGTGTTTTGTATGTCCTTTATGTCGGCAGGCGGGATCTCTCGTTTCTGATCTCGGTCACCCACTGTTTTTATGACGGTTTAATCTCAAAGTTACTCCCGTAACGGCTTGGACCCGAAGACGGCCACAGACAGTGGTTAAAGATATCACAAGTGATTGTCCGGTCTGCTTTATGTTCCTTTTATTCAACTTAAATTTTGTAATAATTTCTTTATATTGTCTGTTTACAATTTTCAGATGTGTGCCATTTTATGGAGTGTTATTTTGTGTTCTTTTTTATATACAAACTCAATAAACATTCTGATTTAAACTACAGTGGTACAAGCTGTTTAGTTTTATTATCTTTAAATGGACAGTATAGTATTTTGCATCAGTTTTCTTCACTGTAAGTGTAGCGCTACCCCCAGAGTGCTCCCTTACATCAGTCAGTGCCCCCAGAGTGCTCCCTTACATCAGTCAGTGCCCCCAGCGTGCTTCCTTACATCAGTCAGTGCCCCCCAGCGTGCTTCCTTACATCAGTCAGTGCCCCCCAGCGTGCTTCCTTACATCAGTCAGTGCCCCCCAGCGTGCTTCCTTACATCAGTCAGTGCCCCCCAGCGTGCTCCCTTACATCAGTCAGTGCCCCCCAGCGTGCTCCCTTACATCAGTCAGTGCCCCCAGCGTGCTCCCTTACATCAGTCAGTGCCCCCAGCGTGCTCCCTTACATCAGTCAGTGCCCCCCAGCGTGCTCCCTTACATCAGTCAGTGCCCCCCAGCGTGCTCCCTTACATCAGTCAGTGCCCCCCAGCGTGCTCCCTTACATCAGTCAGTGCCCCCAGCGTGCTCCCTTACATCAGTCAGTGCCCCCAGCGTGCTCCCTTACATCAGTCAGTGCCCCCAGCGTGCTCCCTTACATCAGTCAGTGCCCCCAGCGTGCTCCCTTACATCAGTCAGTGCCCCCAGAGTGCTCCCTTACATCAGTCAGTGCCCCCAGAGTGCTCCCTTACATCAGTCAGTGCCCCCAGCGTGCTCCCTTACATCAGTCAGTGCTCCCAGCGCGCTCCCTTACATCAGTCAGTGCCCCCAGCGCGCTTCCTTACATCAGTCAGTGACCCCAGCGTGCTTCCTTACATCAGTCAGTGCCCCCCAGAGTGCTCCCTTACATCAGTGCCCCCAGAGCACTCCTTTACATAAATCAGTGCTCCCAGCATGCTCCTTTACATCAGCCAGTGCCCAGAGAGTACCCCCTTACATCAGTCAGTGCCCCCAGAGTGCTCCCTTACATCAGTCATTGCCCAGAGAGTACCCCCTAACATCAGTGCCCCCAGAGTGCTCCTGACCTGCATGCTTGGATAAGGGGCTGGTATGGAACTTTGGGGGGGGCTCTCCTCCAAATTCATACCAGACCTGAAGGGCTTGGTATGGACCTGGGGGGGGGGGACCCCACGCCGTTTCTTTCAAGTTTTTTTTTTTTTTGCCAGCTTTTTTGTTAAGGACGTGGTGGCCGGCTTCCTGGCCCGCTCCTTAGCAACCAGCTATATACAGGGTTTAAAAAACACAAAATACATTGAAAATATATTACACGCAAAACGCGGGAAAAAGTCCCAGGCCCTTTCCAAAAACGCATCGGCTGCAAAAACACCTGGACGTGAACGTGTACCATAGGAAACCATGTTATATGGACTAAAGTGAGTTTCTGCAAACCGCACTAAAAAAACGCATAAGTGTGAACCTAGGGTAAGAAAAAACATTTTTAAACGTGCATACTATCAAAACCCCCCACCGCGTTATCACCAGTGTTAATTTTGGCAGCAAATTTCGATTCAGTTTTAGTCTTGAGCCTCGTACTCACAATAACATTTTTTGCCAACTGAGCGTCAGACTTTTGTCCGAAGGGCGTGTGCCTGGATTTTGTCTTGCATACTAACGGCACACAATTGTCAGCCAACAAACATGAACGTAGTGTCGTACTACGTGGGATTTCAGCTCTTGAGTGCCACCCTTTGGGCACCTTCTGCTAATGTCGTGTTTGGTGAGCATTGATTCCGAGCATGCATGTTTGTACTTTAAACTTTTGTGTGACGGAGTTGTGTACACACGATAGGAAAATCTGACAACAGACCGTTGTCCGTCTCAAATTTACTAGCCTGTCATCCAACATTTTGTTGGCGGAAAGTTGGACAACACTTGTCTGATGGAGCGTACTAAACGGTCAGATTTTAGGACAACTCTGTCACCACACAATTCCCTGATGAAAATCCGATCGTGTGTACGAGGCTTTAGTCTTAAGCCGCGTACACGCGGTCGGAATTCTCGTCTGAAAAAGCTCTGATGGTTTTCCCGTCGGAATTCCGACGGAATTTCACTCAAACTGTCTTGCCTACACACGGTCACACCAAATATCCGATGGTCAATAACACCGCGGCATACAACACGTTCGACTGCACTATAAAAGGGAAGTTTAATGCTTCTGAGCATGCGTTGAATTGTTTCCGAGCATGCGTCGGAATTTTGCATGTCGGAATTGCATACACACGATCGGAAAATCTGATAGAAAGATTTTCCATCGGAAAAATTAAGAACAGGTTCTCAATCCAAAGTCCGTTGGAAATTCAGACAGAAAAAGACCGATGGGCATACACACGGTCAGAAAATCCGATGAAAAGCTCCCATCGGACTGTTTCCAAATCGGAAATTCCGACCGTGTGTACGCGGCATCAGGACTAAAATGGCATTTTAGTTTTAGTCCCATTTTAGTCTTCTGCAATTGTTTTAGTCGACTAAATCTCCAGTACATTTTAAACGTCTAAAATCTAAATGGGTGTAATTAATTGTACTGCATTAGTTAACATTTCTCTACAATTTCCAAACTCATTATATACTGCTGGAGTGAAGAATCTAATATGTTATTATTTATGGTATTGAGGTATGAACATGCACTACAGACCAGTGTTCATTTTGACGTCCAATTTCAATTCAGTGTTAAGCCTCGTACACACGATGGGATTTTCCAACAGGAATTGTGTGATCACAGGCGGTTGGCGTAAAATCCGATCATGTGTACGCTCCATCACACAATTGTTGTCGGATTTTCCGCGGACAAATGTTGGATGGCAGGTTTTAAAATTTTCCGCGGACAAATGTCTGTTGTCGGATTTTCCGATCGTGTGTACACAAGTCTGTCAGACAAAAGTACAAACACGCATGCTCGGAAGAAAGGACGAGCCGGTAGCGGTCGCTCTTGTAAACTAGCGTTCGTAATGGAGAATTAACATTCGTGACGCAGCAAATTATGAAATCTGGAAATGCAGCGCACAATTCTCTTCTTCTTTAATGGGATAATAATGAAGCTGCTTTGCTGGTGATACTGATGGAGTTATTGCAAACAAATTTTCAAAGGTTTTTATTTTCTAGTGATATCAAGAATAATATTATTATGCTTGTTTTTTTTATTTTTTATTTGGGCAAGTTACCACACACCATTATCCCGTAGTTTATAAGATCAAAGATACAACTATGTTGGTGTCCCTTATTAATTTTACATTGTATTTATTTAAATATAACTGTCGACTCCCAAACTGTCATTTCAAGTAAAACACATAGCCAAGTATTATTCTACACTTTACAATTTTTTTTATTGTGCATTAAAAAAAGAAAACAAATTAAATTAGACATACTATCTGCCAATAGAACTTAAGCAAAAAGTGCATTCTATGCATCCAAAAATATACCAAATCAAATCATTATTATTCAACCAAAAAATAAAATAAAAGCCTCATGCATGTGTCCTGCTTATTAATATAGGGGGGTCAGCAATGCCAAGAGTTGGTGAAAGCAGGGTCCGCCATCCAGAGATAATTCCGAAAATCATCTGAATTATTCTCCTGGAGCTCCTGCAGCAAAGGCATATGACATAATTGGTCACCCTTAACGGCTTGTCGACCGCCTCACGCAGATGTACTGCAGCAGAAGGGCATGTACAGGCAAACTAATGTATGTGGCCCTTTAAGAGGCGGCCTGAGGGCAAGCTCTGTGAGTTGGGGCGCGGGTCCTGCAGACTAATGTAAACAAGCATCTCCCCATTCCGCCTAGTGACAGTGTCACTGATCTTTGCTCCCTGTGATCGGGAGCAGAGATCAGTGACGTGCCACACTTAACCACGCCCCCACACAGTTAGAAACACTCCCCAGGACACACTTAACCCATACACTGCCCCCTAGTGGTTAACGCCTTCACTGCCAGTGTCATTTACACAGGAATCAGTGCATTTGTATAGCACTGATTGCTGTATAAATGCCAATGGTCCCAAAAATGTGTCAAAAATGTCCGATGTGTCCGCCATAATGTCGCAGTCATAATAAAAATCGCTAATCGCCGCCATGACTAGTAAAAAAAAAAAATATTAATAAAAATGCCATAAAACTATCCCCTATTTTGTTACTGCTATAACTTTCGCGCAAACCAATCAATATACGCTAATTGCGACTTTTTTATTTTTTTACCAAATATATGTAGAAGAATACGTATCGGCCTAAACTGAGGAATTTTTATATATTTTTGGGGGATAGTTAATGCAAAATGTAAAAAATAATGTGTTTTCTTTCAAAATTTACGCTATTTTTTTGTTTATAGCGCAAAAAATAAAAACCGCAGAGGGCATCAAATACTACCAAAAGAAAGCTCTATTTGTGGGAAAAAAGGATGTCAATTTTGTTTTGGTGCAATGTCGCACGACTGCGCAATTGTCAGTTAAAGCGAGGCAGTGCCGAATCGCAAAAAGTCCTCTGGTCAGGAAGGGGGTAAAATCTTCCGGGGCTGAAGTGGTTAATAAAGCAACCAATTTTGGGTCCAATAATTCCTCCTCCTGTTCCTGAACTGGACTTGGGTCAAAGCAATAACTCCAAGGCCAATAATAAATAACACGTTATCTCCTCCGATTCCGCAACATGTCTGGTTGACGAACGGACGTTCAGAAACAAACTGAAGAGCACAAAATGAAAAATCGCCAATCAACACTCAAACGTCTACTAACAGGAAATTAGTAGACATGGGAACCGTCAAAAAATTTGTTTCGTTTCGTTCCGTATTAAAAAAAAAATCGTAATTCGTATACGAAATTCTGTTCGGATTCGTACGAATTTTTTTTTAATTTACATTTTTTTAAAATTTAAACGTTTCTGTTAATTTGAATCGGAAATTCGTAAACAAAATTTCGTATTTTGTAAACGAAATTTCGTACAGAATTCTTATGCATATTAACACCAGTCATGTTTCTGATACTTTCTGTTAATTTAAAACGGAAAATCGTTTACGAAATTTTGTATTTCGTAAACGAAATTTCGTATTTCGTACAGAACTCTTATGCATTATTAACACCAGTCACGTTTCTGATACTTTCTGTTAATTTGGAACAGAAATTCGTTTACGAAATTTCGTATTTCGTACAGAATTCTTATGCATAAACACCAGTCACGTTTCTGTTAATTTGGATCCGAAATTCGTAAGGAAATTTTGTATTTCGTACGGAATTCGTATGCATAAAAATTCGTATTTCGGATTCGAATGTACGAATTTCGAAAAATTCGTACAAATTTTTCGATTCGTACGAAACTAATCGCACATGTCTAGAAATTAGCAGAACTAGCCCAAAGGGTGGCACTAAAGAGCTGAAAAACTACGTAGTACGTTACTACGTTCGTGTTTGTTGGCCAACAATTCCTTGCCGTTTGTATGCAAGACAAAATCCAGGCACTCGCCTTCGGACAAAAGTCCGAGGTTTTGTCTGCGGAAAATTTTGATCGTTTGTACGAGGCTTCAGTCTTATGCCGCGTACACACGGTCGGAATTTCCGATGGAAACAGTCCGCTTTTCATCGGATTTTCCGACCGTGTGTATGCCCATCGGTCTTTTTCTGTCGGAAACTCCCTGACGGACTTTGGATGGAGAACCTGTTCTTAATTTTTCCGACGGAAAACCTTTCTATCGGATTTTCCGATCGTGTGTATGCAATTCCGACACGCAAAATTCTGACGCATGCTCGGAAACAATTCGACGCATGCTCAGAAGCATCAAACTTCCCTTTTATAGTGACGTTGAACGTGTTGTATGCCGCTGTGTTATTGACCATCGGAATTTGGTGTGACCGTGTGTAGGCAAGACAGTTTGAGCGAAATTCCGTCGGAATTCCGACGGGAAAACCATCAGAGCTTTTTCCGACGAGAATTCCGACCGCGTGTACGCAGCATTAGTCTTTTGACTAAAATGGCATTTTAGTTTTAGTCTCATTTTAGTCTTTTGACTAAAATGCCAGTCGTATTTTAGTCATCTCAATTGTTTTAGTTTTATTCGTATTTTAGTCGATTAAATTGACACTGCTTATAACCCTCCATGACATCTCTGATTTAAGACACACAGTCAACCTTGATCTTAAAAGAGGCTGCAGGAAAATAAATGTTAATATTATTTAATGGCACTTGGAGAAGATCTGCTGTTGATACTCAGCAGAGGTCAAAAACAGCACATTAAAAGGGCTCACTTATCGTATAATAAATGATTCAGCTTTTTATACGGAGATCCTTCTAATTTATATGCGGGAGCGGCTCCTGGCATCTCGCGTGTCCCCAGCCGGTGACTTTTCTTTTTTTGCCTCCTAAAGACACCCCAAGAAATACGACTTCAATTACGAAGTATTTAAGACGTGTTCTGTTTTATTATTCATGTTAAGAAACCAATTAGTCTGAAAGCGCTCATTAATTTAATTGATACAAATGTAGCGAGAAGATTCTCTGAAGATTTCACATCTGCAAAAATATGGATCCATTTATAGGGAAAGGAAAATTAAAAAAGGTGCGTTTGTAAAATGAAATAGTTGCGGTAATCTTAAAAGCTGCGAGACGCAAATGAGGTTCGCAGGATACTTAGGGAGGGAGGATCTGTCGCATTTAAAGGGTTCCTGTAAGTGCAGCAGTTCCCGAATAAAATAAAATCGCAACAGATTAGAACACGTGTGTCAAACACAAGACCCGCGGATCCGGCCCTCCAGGCTATTCCATGTGGCCCCTGCACCTCTCCTGGAGCTGGGGCACTGGTTGCTCCCACCTTGTCTCAGCAGTCAGGAGCAAAAAGGAGAACAGAACTCCTCCGCCAGATCCTGCACCTCTTTGTGCAGCTGAAGAGAGGCTTTTCTCTGTTCCTACCCCCCCCCCCCCCCACCCCCCCCCCCCACCCCGTCTCAGCAGTTGGCAGCAAAAAAGGAGAACAGAACTCCTCCACCAGATCCTGCACCTCTTCGTGCAGCTGAAGAGAGGCTCTTCTCTGTTCCTACCCCCCCCCCCCCCGCAGCCCCCGCACCCCCCCCCCCCCACCCCCGTCTCAGCAGTTGGCAGCAAAAAAGGAGAACAGAACTCCTCAGCCAGAACTCCTCCGCCAGATCCTGCACCTCTTCGTGAAGCTGATGAGAGGCTTGTCTCTGTTCCTACCCCCCCCCGCCTCAGCAGTTGGCAGCAAAAAGGAGAACAGAACTCCTCAGCCAGATCCTGCGCCTCTTCATGCAGCTGAAGAGAGGCTCGTCTCTGGACCCCCCCCCCCCCCCCCGCACCCCCGTCACAGCAGTTGGCAGCAAAAAGAAAAACAGAACTCCTCCGCCAGATCCTGCACCTCTTCGTGCAGCTGAAGAGAGGCTCGTCTCTGTTCCTACCCCCCCCCCCCCGCACCCCAGTCTCAGCAGTTGGCAGCAAAAAGAAGGATAGAACTCCACCGCCAGATCCTGCACCTCTTCGTG
The DNA here is from genome assembly GCA_028564925.1 of Lithobates sylvaticus. Classification (NCBI taxonomy): domain Eukaryota; kingdom Metazoa; phylum Chordata; class Amphibia; order Anura; family Ranidae; genus Lithobates; species Lithobates sylvaticus. The sequence continues at coordinate 514,604,632 of CM053030.1, forward strand.
CTTCTTCTTGGCAGCAGCACAAGGTAAGGAGGGAGGACTATGATGTAAGGGAGGGTGGAGGACTCTTTGACATCTCATGTTAAAGGGGGTTTGAAAATCTGCTTATACCCATGATCTGTGTGAGAAGTCTCCACTAAAGTTTCTTGTGGATGATACCAGCGGTGTGCGCCCCCCCCCCCTAGGGTTGCCTATCCGGGATTCGCCCAGACAGACTGGGTTTTGAATCATGTGTCCGGGTTTCAGGCAGACTGAAACCCGGACACATTATTCAGATCGGACTGTGGCTCCCCAAGTAACCAAGATAGTCCCATACAAATCTGTTGCGGTCCGGGAGCTGTGAGCGGCTTTTCTGGGGGCAGGTTTGGCATCACTGGGGGGCAGGGCCATGGCGACAGCAAGAGCCATTTGGCCACACCCACTGTTCGCTGCGGCACGCAATTTGCACTAAATTACTACTCTCTTTGGGGCACCCAAAGGTGTACCAGGCCACTAAAGTGTTTGGGTTTGGCTTGAAGAAAAGGTGGCAACCCCAGCCCTCCCCCCCCTTTTTTTTTTCAGACTTCCATCATCTTCTACAGAGAGTGAGTGAGTGAGAGTGAGAGTCGGCTCTGTGCCGGTGTTCTATCACCAAGTGTCCGGCTGTCACTAGGTGTCCGAAGTGTACTGCGCATACGCAGTACGGAGCATGAAGATGTTCGGCAATTGTCGGAAGATGAGCGGCGCCTGCGCCGTGAGTCGAGGAGAAGCCACCACCATGCAAGCGGACATAGGGTTAGTCAAATTTAGAGGGCCCCTCGCGGGCTTGCTTCGCTCGCCACGCTTCGGGCACGGCCTCGCTGCGCTCGGCTCTTTTATATTCTAACTCTATGTCCACTTGGATGGTGGGGCTTGAAAGTGGACTCACGGCGCAGGCGCCGTTCATCCTCGGCAATTTTCGGAATCAGAGTGTCCTGTGTACTGCGTATGCGCAGTACACCTCGGACACTTCGTGATGGGGGACTGGTAATGATACAACACCGGTCTGCACTAAACATATGTAGGACGATAAAAAATTGTGTTTAGTTTCGTTTTGATTCCTTATTTACATAAATTTGTTTAGTTAAATTCCTTTAAACCATTTACAGTAAACCCCCGCTATATCGCGGTTCAGTTTTTGCGGTCCCGGTATATCGCATTTTAATTAGGACCTGTTATTCTGATATTGTGGTAATATTTCGCCATTTTCGCAGTTATGTGCTCTATTTTTTACTGTACTGTTAAGACAATATTTTTGCGTTTTAAAAATCCTCTTGATCTCTCTATCTTTTATGCGTTTCTATTGCGTAAAAGTGTGTTTAAAGACCTTTAAATGCTATTAAAAAATTAACAAAAAACATGCCTAGGGTGTATTTAAATAGGGTCTTTCTATTTCGCGATTTTTCACTTTTCGCGGGTGGGTCCGGAACATAACCCCAGCGATGGAGGGGGGGGGGGGGGGTTTTACTGTAATTCAGTTTTGGAATTCATTTTGTTCATATTTTACTTGATCCAAATCTATTTTGAATAGTTTGATTTGTTTTCCAATTTCCAAAGAGAATAAAATAGAATAGAAAATATATATAGAATATAAATATATATAAAATAATAGAAAGAAAATAACATAGAATATAATAGAGTAAAACAGAATAAAATAGAAAATAAAAAAATATAATAGAAACTAATAGAATAAAAAAAAAAATAGAATAAAATAGAAAGACTATAACCATCTTCTGATATTCGAATAGAAAAGAACATAACATAATAAAAAAAAATAGAATAGAAAAAATATAACCATTTCACAAAATTCAAATAGAATCAATTTGAATTTGAATAGAATGGAAAAGAATATATTAAAGTAGAATAGAAAATAACAGAATAGTATAGAAAAAAAAAAACAGAACAGACTAGAAAAAATAGAACCATCTTCCTAATCCAATCTATTATTTTCTATGCAAATTGGAATTAATTCTATTTGAATTTTGGGGAATTATTCTTTGGGTCTCGGCATGATGTGTAGCTTTTAAGGATCTTCTGGTGGACCTTACTGTGTCAAGCAGCTCCTATTTAAGTGATGCCTTGATTGTGAACAGGTGTGGCAATAATCAGGCCTGGGTGTGGCTAGAGAAATTGAACTCAGGTGTGGACAACCACAGTTATAGTATGTTTTAACAAGGGGGGCAATCACTTTTTCACACAGGGCCATGATGGTTTGGATTTTTTTTCACCTTTAATAATAAACACCTTCATTTACAAATTGCATTTTGTGTTTACTTGTGTTGTCCTTGACTATTGTTTAAATTGGTTTGATGTTCCGAAACACTTAAGTGTGACAAACATGCGAAGGAACAGGAAATGAGGAAGGGGGCAAACACTTTTTCACACCACTGTATATTAACCACTTCAGCCCCGGACCAATTTGCAGCCAAAGGACCAGGCCCCTTTTTGCGATTCGGCACTGCGTCGATTTAACTGACAATTGCGCGGACGTGCGACATAGCTCCCAAACAAAATTGGCGTCCTTTTTTTTTCCCACAAATAGAGCTTTCTTTTGGTGGTATTTGATCGCCCCTGCGGTTTTTATTTTTTTGCGCTATAAACAAAAATAGAGCGACAATTTTGAAAAAAACGCATTATTTTTTGCTATAATAAATATCCCCAAAAAAAAATATATAAAAAACATTTTTTTCCTCAGTTTATGCCGATACGTATTCTTCTACACATTTTTGGTAAAAAAAAATCGTAATTAGCGATTATTGATTGGTTTGCGCAAAAGTTATAGCGTTTACAAAATAGGGGATAGTTTTATAGCATTTTTATTAATATTTTTTTTTACTAGTAATGGCGGCGATCAGCGATTTTTATTGTGACTGCGACATTATGGCGGACACATCGGACATTTTTAAACCCATTTTTGGGACCATTGTCATTTATACAGCAATCAGTGCTATTTAAAATGCATTGATTCCTGTATAAATGACACTGGCAGTGAAAGAGTTAACCACTAGGGGGCGGGGAGGGGTTATGGTTTGTGATGTGTTTTTTTTTTTACAGTAGGGGGAGTGGCTGTACGTCTGACGTCATTGATCGGTTTCCCGATGACAGGGAACAGCGGATCAATGACAGGCAGTGTAGGAAGCGCGGGGAGAGGTTTGTTTACACAGACCTCTACCCGTTCTTCAGCTCTGTGACCTGATCGCGGGACACCAGCGGCGATCGGGTCCGCTGGTCCGTCGGCACGCGACCCCGCGGCTAGGCAATTAAAGGGGACGTACCTGTACGTGCTTTTGCCTAGCCCTGACATTCTGTCGACGTATATGGCAGGAGGCGGTCAGGAAGCGGTTAATGGGTTTGCGCAAAAGTAATAGCGTCTACAAACTACGGGATATTTTAAAACGTTGACTTGCCAATGGAGAATTTTAAGTGCCAAAGTTTGTCGCCATTCCACGAGCGGATGCAATTTTAAAGCGTGACATATTGGGTATCAATTTACTTGGCGTAAAATTATCTTTTACAATATAGAAAAAAAAATTGGGCTAACTTTACTATTTTTTTACTCAAAAAAGTGTATTTTTTCCCCCAAAAATTGTGCTTGTAAGACCGCCGCGCAAATACGGTGTGATAAAGTATTGCAATGACTGCCATTTTATTCTCGAGGGCAGTGGTCCCTAAATTGTGGACCAGATGCGGCCCATGGGACATTATTCCTCAAACTCACACGTAGGATGTGGCACCATTTCTCCCACCGGCACCATTAATGGGGCACTATTCCACCCACTGACACCGTCGATAGGGCACTATCCCTTCCATCGATACCAACCATAGGGTGCTACTCCTCCTGCTAAGACCAATGATGGGGCACTATTTCTCCCACTGACACTGTTGATGGGGCACTATACCTCCCACTGACACCGACGATGGTGGCGCTATCCCTTCCAGTGATACCAACCATAGGGCAATACTCCTCCTTCTAAGACCAAATGATGGGGCACTATTTCTCCCACTGACACGGTCGATGGGGCACTATTCCTTCCAATGATACCAACCATGGGGCATTATTCCTCTTCTTAAAACGAATGATGGAGCATTATTTACTCCCACTGATGCCAGAACATTTTCAACTCACACGGCCGCCGTAAAGTCTGAAGGACAGTAAACTGGCCCATTGTTTAAAATGTTTGGAGACCCCTGCTCTAGGGTGTCTAAAAATATATATAATGTTTGGGGGTTTTATAATTTTCTAGAAAAAAAATGATTTTAACTTGTAAAACAACAAATCTCAAAAACGAGGCTCGGGCTGAAGTGTTTAACCGCTTCCCGACCGACACACGACAATGTACGTCGACAGAATGGCACGGACAGGCATAAGGGCGTACAGGTACGTCCCCTTTAAGATGCCGCCATGCCATCGGGTGCACGCCGGTCGGGACACCCATGAGGCCGGTCGCGGGTCCCGCGGACTCGATCGCCACGGGGACACCCGCGATCATCTCACGGGAAGGCTGAACGGGGAAATAAACAGCATCTCCCTGTTCTGCCTAGCAACTAGTGACGCCGATCTCTGCTCCCTGTGATTGGAGCAGAGATCAGCATTCACTAGCTGACAGCCACGCCCCCCCCCCCCACAGTAAGAAACACACCTCTAGGCACACTTAACCCCTATACTGCCACCTAGTGGTTAACCCCTTCACTGCCAGTGTCATTTACACAGGAATCAATGCATTTAAATAGCATTGATTGCTGTATAAATGACAATGGTCCCAAAAATGTGTCAAAAATGTCCGATGTGTCCGCCATAATGTCGCAGTCACAATAAAAAATCGCTGATCGCCGCCATTACTAATAAAAAAAAAAAATGTATAAAAATGCTATAAAACTATCCCCTATCTTGTAAACGTTATAACTTCTGCGCAAACCAATCAATAATCGCTTATTGCAATTTTTTTTACCAAAAATATGTACAAGAATACGTATCGGCCTAAACTGAGGAAAAAAATATATGTTTTTTTAATATATTTTTGGTGGGATATTTATTATAGCAAAAAATATAAAAGAATGCGTTTTTTTCAAAATTGACGCACTTTTTTTTTTTATAGCGCAAAAAATAAAAACCGCAGGGGTGATCAAATACCACCAAAAGAAAGCTCTATTTGTGGGAAAAGAAGGACGTCAATTTTGTTTGGGAGCCGCGTCGCACGACCGCGCAATTGTCAGTTAAAGCGAAGCAGTGCCGAATCGCAAAAAGGGGCCTGGTCCTTTGGCTGCAAATTGGTCCGGACTGAAAGTGGTTAAATATGATAAACAGTGAATACATTTACATAGTCTTACAGATAAAACTGGCCCTTTAAGGGCGATCATAATTTTGATGCGGCCCGCGGTGAAATAGATTTTGACACCCCTGGATTAGAATGATGGTGTATAACAAAAATGGGATTTTTGGTTAGCCTGGACAATCCTTTTCCTGGAGTACATTACAGGACACAAGGAAAACTCAAATCCATTACTATAGGGATGTCCCAAAGCACTCAATGTGAAGGGGAGAGCAACAAGCCAACTTTACTTGCATTGACCTGCATTTTACAAGCGTTGCGTTAAAATGCATACATGTTGCAGGTCAAAGCAACGTTTGTGTGAACAGGACACATAAGAAACAATTTTTTCTTAGGTGGCCTTGCATTCATCTGCGTTTTACGCTAAAATGCGTATTAACACACCCCTTTCGTTAGAACAGCCTTGCTCAACCATTTTACCCCAGAGGATCTCTTGAAATAATTTCCAGGTCTTGGGGAACTCCTGGTAAGACTAGTCTAATCGATGGTCATTGGGAAAATACCTCGTACATTGGTGGTGGCGAAGTGTGAAGAACCCCTCCCTTACAGTGGTGGCCAGAATGACACCCTTGAAGTCATGGTGCAAACGTGGTCTTGAACTTGAAACTATGCAATTTTTTTTTTTTAGCACTGATCACTGTATTAGTGTCACTGGGCCTCAAAAAGTGTCAAAAGTGACAGTTGTTGTCCACTTTGTCCGCCGCAATATCGCGGTCCCGGTTTGCTGATAGCGGCCACCAAAATAAAAAAAAAATATATATATCCCATAGTTTGTAGACGCTATAACTTTTGCGCAAACCAATCAATATACGCTTATTGGGATTTTTTTTTACCAAAAATATGTCAGAGAATACATATTAGCCTGAATTTGAAAAGAATTTAGATTTTTTTTTTAGGGCTGTGAAAATTAAAAGATTAATTCCTCAATTAATCGTTAATTTTCTTTTAATCGATTAAAATTCTTTTGATCGGTACTCCTCTCCGCCGGCTTCCGGGTCTTCAGGGAGTTCCGTCGGAGATCCGGTGACGACACGGACATCGTCATCACCCGACTCTTCCCCCTTCCCTAAGTGCCTCCGTCTGCTAACAAAGGGAAGGGGGGAGTCCGATGATTTCAAAGTTCTGATTGAATGTAACGCGTATGGGGGGAGGAGCTACGCATGACGTCACCCGCTGCTGCCCTATGGAACTAACACAATTGTCGGCTTTACATGCTGCGTTTTCATCATCTTTATGTGAGTAGTTTGTGTTTGAACACAAAAATTAAAGCTTTTACTTAAGCGGTGAGCACTTAGATCTTTTCTTTCTACCCATGACCTGGCGTCCTTGCTGAGATCTAAGGAGACGTGAGAGAAGTTTATGGTCTGTGTTAACCCTTTTGATACCCGCTTGCATGACCACCTGTTTGCACAGGGGTCCATACCATAAGGTGAGAGTGATTAGTTAGACCGGAGGTTGAGGGATTGTCACGCTACTGTGGGGAAAAAAAAATTACTTACGTCAGTGCTACAGTTTGAATTTAAAACGTATTTGTGTGAACTGTGAAGTTAAGTCATGGATTGTGGAAACTAACTAGTGTCGGGGGATTGTATATAGTGTATACCACATTTATCACTGACTAATGCAGAGTTGCAATGCAAGGAGATCAGCTAAAAGTAGTTGATCTGTATGTGCATTATAATTAATCGAAATTAGTCGATTAAATCGAACGTGAAAATTTTAATCAGTAACAGCCCTATTTTTTTTTTTTTAAATTGATCTTTTTTTGTTTATTGCGTGTACTGTCAGAGAGTGGAGTGAAGCCGCGGTCCACGGGTAGATGTTACAATATCCTCTCTGTCTGAGCCCAAACAGGCGTGTGGCTGCTCCAAGAGTTAGGTGGGGATACCCTGGTTCAAGTACAGAAGCCGGGAGGAGGGAACCGAAGCACGGTCGGCTAGCGTGCATAGCGTCTAGCGCTGGTGGAGACTATGGTGGATAGTCAGGCTCAGAAACCAGAATGACCCGCAAGCTTCAGGGTTGCCATGACTACGCGTTTTGCACGCATGCGCTTTATAACAAATGTCACAGGGATCGGCAACTATGAAGTTTAAAAACCCTATAAAAACGGCGGGAACTGGGTGGAGCAGTAGGACAGGACAACTGAGTGGAAACCGTTAACTCCTCACAGCTCAGAGGTATTCACTATAGGCAAGTATGATTGTATAAAATACAATTACAGAAGGTAGCATCAATACTCAGAGCTGGACTCTCAACCCTTCTTATCACCAGTACAAAAATTAATACAGAAAATAATAATGACTGGGAGACAGAGCAATTTAAAGTACACAATAATAAATTTGTCATAATTACTTCAATAAAAAGAAATGAAAAAAGGAATATATGTTAAAAAAAAAAAAAGGAAAGAAGAAGGAGAGTAATTGAATAAACATGAAGGATACTAAACAACAACAAAAATGTAACTAAAAATGTAAAATATACCTGGGGAAGAAAGGGGGGGGGGGGTAGGGAAGGGGAAACAGAGAAGGGAAAAAAACAAAAAAAATAAAAAATCGGATGGGAGAGAGGAGGCTAAACAAAAAACTACACGTTTCTAACTCCTCATTTAACCCTATGGGTAGTGAGGGAATCAAACATATAGATCCAGAACACTTCCCTTCTGCATAGGAGGGAAACCCTCTCATTTGCAGTTAGAGTCCCTTTGGGAATAGTCTCTATGGAAAAAAACTTCCAGGCATTTTACGTCATCATTGTGCATGTGATGAAAGTGCCATGGAATGCTGTGTTCATCACATCCTTTTTTGATGAACCTGTGGTGATCACCAATTCTCACATGTAGGGCACGTATAGTGCATCCCACATACAGAAAGCCGCAGGGGCACCTTAGGACATGTATAACAAAATCTGTAGAGCGTGTGATGAACTGTTTGATTGAAAAAGTTTTGCCTTCATTGGTAGTGATTCTATTGGTGCCATGGGTGATAAATTGACAGGTCAGGCATCCTCTTTTTTTGCACTGAAAGATGCCTGTCCTGTTATTGAAGTACCTTCTTATATCGGGGGGGGGGGATCTGGTGGTCTTAGTTACCATCTTGATCAGTGCTAGTATATTTTTCATAGTACGTGCTTTCCTAAAAATTAACTGCGGAACTTCTAGCAACTCAGGAGCAAGACGCTGGTCTAGTAAAAAGGATGTTGGAGTGTTTTCCAATTATTCTCGAAACTTAGCTAAATTTATCGTTGAAGGTTGACGACACAAACCTGACTGTGTGGTTGTCATTATCCTTGATTGGAATTTTCTTTTTTGGGAAGGGTGTCCATGTGCGACATGAATGCATCTTGAACTAGTTTTGATGGATAGCCCTTTCTTCAAAAATGTCTTTATCATAGAGCCACCCTGTACGACTCTTTTGTCTCTTTTTGAGCAGTTTCGCCTTAATCTATTAAACTGTCCACTGGGAATATTCTGTTTCCATGTAGGGTGATGGCAGCTGTTAAAATTGAGATAAGAAGTCCCACTGGTTGGCTTCACGTGGTTTTTAGTAAGGATACTACCCTTATCGTGGACTAAAACCAAATCTAGAAATACCAACTCACTGGAGTCCAATACATAAGTAAAGGACAAACCAAAGGGGTTGGCATTGCAATGTGCCACAAAGGAGGGGGAACACATCCGGGCCACCACTCCAGATGAGCAGAATATCATCGATATATCTGCCAAAGAACACAATGTGCTCAGCAAACGGTTGTTCGCCCAGATGTGTCCCAATTCCCAGTAGCCCATTGTCAGGTTAGCGTAAACTGGGGCAAAATTTGCCCCAATAGCTGTGCCCCTGCATTGTAACTAAAACTAGTTAAGGAATGTAAAGTAATTGTGTCTTAAACAAAACTCAGTGGATTTAACCAGAAAAATCGGATTGTAGTGAGTTGATGTCTCCATGTTGAGTTAGGAAGTGTTGTACGACCATCAGGCCTACCTCATGTGGTATTGATGTATACAAGGAGGCAACATCAAGAGATGCCCACATGTATCCATCTTCCCGAGAGTAGTGTTTGAGAACTTCAATAACGACTTGAATCTCTGATATGTGACGGTAGTTGAGAAACTAGAGGTTGTTAAAAAAAAATAATAATAATCGATGTAGATGGATAGGCCATTGGTGAAATTATTTGTACTGGCCACTATTGGTCTTCCTGGGGGATATGCAAGAGATGTACTTTTGGGAGATGGTAGACATACGGTGTGCTACACTCAGGTGGAAGCAAAAATTGTCTCTCCTTTTTGTTAAGCACTCCGTTTTCCCAGGCCTCATATATTAGACTCTTCAGTTCTACTTGATATCCAGGAAGGGGATCGGTAGGCAGTTTCAGGTAGACATGTGCATTTCGTTATGTTCCGAATCGAAATTCGGACGAATTTTTCATTATTCGGACATTCGGATGCATCCGAATTACCGAATTACAATACTAACGAATTTTACAGAATATTTATATCACCAAGTGACCCCGAGATACGTGGACCCAAAGTCGGGTCGCAAAATATTTTCGAATTCGGTTGAAATAATTTCAAATGCAGTTGAAATATTTTCAAATCTGGTTGAAATTATTTCAACTGCATTAGAAACTATTTCAACTGCATTAGAAACTATTTCAACTGCATTAGAAACTATTTCAACCAGATTTGAAAATATTTCAACTGCATTAGAAACTATTTCAACCAGATTTGAAAATATTTCATCTGCATTAGAAACTATTTCAACCAGATTTGAAAATATTTCAACTGCATTAGAAACCATTTCAACTGCATTAGAAACTGTTTCAAATCTGGTTGAAATAGTTTCTAATGCAGTTGAAATAATTTCAAATCCAGTAGAAATATTTTTAAATTCGGTTGAAATATTTTTAAATCCGGTTGAAATATTTTCAAATCCGGTTGAAATATTTTCAAATCCGGTTGAAATATTTTCAAATCCGGTTGAAATATTTTCAAATGCGACTGATTTTTCGAATTCGGTCAAAAATGAAACAAAATCCGAAAACGAATTTAACGAATCTAACTAAACAAAATGAATTAATTAACGAATTAAAACGAAACAAAACAATTTTTTTATTTTTGCACGTCTAACACGGATGTCGATCGCAAGGCAAGTACATATGCTGTATGTCATTGTCCACTTGCCACATCACCTGCCACAAGTTGTGTATTGTTCACTTGCCACAAGTGCCACGACACCTGCCACGAGTGGCACGACACCTGCCACGAGTGCCACGTGAACGGCCACGCGTGCCACATGACCGGCCACGAGTGCCACATGACCGGCCACGAGTGCCACATGACCAAGTTGTGGATAGTCCACTTGCCACGTCACCTGCCACAAGTTGTGGGGTTCCTAGCACCAAGTGACCCCAAGATAGGGGCGATATGTCAAGTACTTTTCTGCAGCAGAGAATTACATTTTGTGACCCGACTTTGGGGCCACGTATCTCGGGGCCACTTGTAGCTAGAAACCCCAAATTTGGTATGCAAACACAGTAGAACTAGCACTACAACTACAGACTATTAGTATCTATTTCGTTTTCTCACCAGATCTCCTGCAGACTATTAGCATCTATTTCTTTTTTTAGCAGATCTCCTGTAGACTATTAAGAACCATTTCACTTTTTTTTTTGCAGATCTCCTGCAGACAATTAGTATCTATTTCGTTTTCTCACCAGATCTCCTGCAGACTATTAGCATCTATTTCTTTTTTTAGCAGATCTCCTGTAGACTATTAACAGCCATTTCACTTTTTTTTGCAGATCTTCTGCAGACTGTTAGAATCAATTTAATTTTTTTTTCAAATTCGGATGGCAAAATATTCTCGAATCCGCTTGAAATAGTATCAACATGATTCGAAATTATTTCAACTGCATTTGAAATTATTTCAACCGCATTTGAAACTATTTCAACCGGATTCGAAAATATTTTGCGACCCGACTTTGGGTCCACGTATCTCGGGGTTACTTGGTGATAGAAACCCCAAATTTGGAGAGGTTATAGTGCTAGTTCTACTGGTTTCTAGCTTTAAGTGGCCCCGAGATACGTGGCCTCAAAGTCGGGTCACAAAATGTAATTCTCTGCTGTAGATAAGTACTTGACATATGCCCCATATCTGGGGGTCACTTGGTGCTAGGAACCCCATAACTTGTGGCAGGTGACATGGCAAGTGGACAATCCACAACTTGGTCACGGGGCAGGTCACGTGGCACTTGTGGTCGGTCACGTGGTACTCGTGGCAGGTCATGTGGCAATCGTGGCAGGTGTCTTGGCACTTGTGGCAGGTGTTGTGGCAAGTGGACAATGACATACAGCATATGTACTTGCCTTGCGACCGACATCCGTGACAGCCATTTCACATCTTTTTTTTTTATGTGACAGATGTGTCTAATAAATAACCATCTTCCAAAATTTATAATTCAAATAGAAAAGATTAGAACAGAATAAAAAAACATATATAATTTAATAGCAGATCTCCTGTAGACTATTAACAGCCATTTCACTTCTTTTTTTTTTTTGCAGATCTTCTGCAGACTGTTAGAATCAATTTCATTTTTTTTTTCAAAGTCGGGTCGCAAAATATTTTCGAATCCGCTTGAAATAGTATCAACATGATTTGAAATGATTTCACCTACATTTGAAATGATTTCAACCGCATTTGAAACTATTTCAACCGAATTCGAAAATATTTTGTGACCCGACTTTGGGTCCACGTATCTCGGGGTTACTTGGTGATAGAAATAGTTTCTAATGCAGATGAAATATTTTCAAATCTGGTTGAAATAGTTTCTAATGCAGTTGAAATAGTTTCTAATGCAGTTGAAATAGTTTCAAATCTGGTTGAAATAGTTTCTAATGCAGTTGAAATAATTTCAACCAGATTTGAAAATATTTCAACTGCATTCGAAATTTTTTCAACCGAATTCGAAAATATTTTGCGACCCGACTTTGGGTCCACGTATCTCGGGGTTACTTGGTGATAGAAACCCCAAATTTGGATATGTTGTAGTGCTAGTTCTACTGTGTTTGCATACCAAATTTGGGGTTTGGCAAAATGTCAAGCACTTTTCTGCAGAAGAGAAGAACATTTTTCGACCCGACTTTGGGGCCACATATCTCGGGGCCACTTGTAGCTAGAAACCCCAAATTTGGTATGCAAACTCAGTAGAACTAGCACTACTACATATCCAAATTTGGTGTTTCTATCACCAAGTAACCCCGAGATACGTGGACCCAAAGTCGGGTCACAAAATATTTTCGAATTCGAAAATCGGTCGAAAACTAAACGAAATCCGAAAACGAATTTAACAAATGTAACGAATCTAACTAAACGAAATTAATTAATTAACGAATTAAAACGAAACTAAAGCAAAAAATTTGTTTCCTTTTGCACATGTCTAGTTTCAGGCAAGTATTAGTGTCAGCTAATAGCCTCTTTCAAATAGTCTATTTTATTCTGTACCACAAGTTTGCCACCCTTATCTGCTTGTCTAATGGTGATCTCCGTGATGGCTGTAAGATCTTTAAGGGCCTGGCTTTCTGCCCTTGTTAGCTCCACTACAAATAGAAACCACAACCTATCGCAGAGTGCTAGAAAATCTTTGTAAAACGGCCTGATAATAGTTTTCTTTATAGGGACCTTTTGAATATATTGGGGAAAAAATAGGATTTTTTGTACTCACCGTAAAATCCTTTTCTCTGTAATTCACCGACCGACACAGCTCCTCTCTGTAACAAATGGGTTGTTATCCTTATCACTAGGATAATACTAGGCATAGTTGTAATACAACACTCAGAACTCTTAGTTCCGCCCAGGGGGGCGGTCCCTTGGGTAACAACCCTCCTGTCTGCAGACAGACCTCAGTACGTCAACAAGCAGTATAACAAAGATAAAAGGAGGGGCGGGTGCTGTGTCGGTCGGTGAATTACAGAGAAAAGGATTTTACGGTGAGTACAAAAAATCCTATTTTCTCTTATATTCACCGACCGACACAGCTCCTCTCTGTAACAAATGGGACGTCCCCAAGCAGTGCCAAACGAGGGGTGGGAAAAAAGCATAAAAACTTCATCCACCGTGGCAAGTGGGAACTAGTGAAACTTTACCCACAAAAAACAACAGTGCTGGAAAAAAACACCACAAAAATCAGGGTATCCTCAACAGGAGTGATCACCCAAAACCGCATCAAACTGCGGAAGTAATGCAACAGTGCATTAACATAACAGTACTGTGTTTTCCTCGAAAAAACTGTAAAAAAGTGAAAATATATATTGCATATTCAATTGCAACTACATGGCCGCCTGCCAAACTTTGCAGCCAAAACAGGCATCAACCGATGCACCGACGTCTACATTGTAGAACTTGGTAAACGTGTGGACAGACGACCAGGTGGCCGCTTTACACACCTGAGCGGCAGACGCTTGGTGTCGGAAGCCCAAGACATTCCGATTGCCCTTGAGGAGTGGTCCGTGACTGGAAAGGGGGGCACCTGCCCCTTCAAGGCATAGGCTGGTGCTACAATCTGTCCGATCCACCTGGAAATGGCGGCCGACGAGACCGCCATGCCTTTCATTGGACCAGCCACCGAAACAAACAGTGAGTCCAACTTCCAAAAAGGGAGCCGTGGCAGACAAATACACCTCAAGAGTCCAAAGCACATCCAGAGCGAAGGGCCACCTCCTTAGGGTGCTTCGGCTTAGGACACAGAGATGGCAATACAATGTCCTCATTGATATGAAAAGCCGAGACCACTTATGGTAGAAAAGACGGTTGCGGACACAACACCACCTTATCCTTGTGGATAACCAGATAGGGCGACTTGCAAGACAAGACCGCCAGTTCCGAAACCCTCCTGGCCAATGTGATGGCCACTAGGAAGGCCACTTTCAGGGAAAGAGTCAACAGGGGAATCCCCCTGATATTTTCAAATGGCGGTTTTTGTAGCGCCAACACCCGGTTCAGATCCCAAGGGGGTAGCGGTGGACGCACCGGAGGGACTACATGTCGTACCCCCTGAACGAAGGTACTCACTGAGGAGTGAGATGCCAGGGGGTCGCTGAAAAAAGATAGCTAATGCTGAAATTTGCCCTTTAATGGTGCTTAATGCCAATTTCTGGTCTACTCCTTGCTGAAGAAACAGCAGGATCCTGGATATGGAAAAGGAGCACGGATGCCATCCTTTCTCCTCACACATGGAGATGTAGGCCTTCCAGGTACGATGGTATATCTTCCGAGAAGAAGATTTCCGTGCTCTCAACACAATTGGGATCACCGAGTCCGACAGACCCCGGTTCCTCAACACCTGGCTCTCAAAAGCCATGCCGTTAAAGTCAGCGATGGTAAAACAGGATGGAGAATCAGACCTTGAGACAGAAGGTCCTCTCGCAGCGGCAGTCGTCAGGGAGCGTCTGCCACCAGACACACCAGGTCTGCGTACCAGGGATGCTGCGGACAATCTGGGGCAACCAGTATCACTGGGATCCCCACAGCTTCCACTCTGCGAAGCAGACGTGGTAACAGTTTCAGTGGAAGAAAAGCGTAGATCAGCTGGTACTGATCCCACGGAGCCACCATCGCATCTGACGCGTCGGCCCACGGATCTCTTGTCCTGGACACGAATCTTGGCACCTTCCGATTGATACGGGAGGCCAGCAGATCCACGCCTGGTGTGCCCCACCTCAGGCACAGTAACCTGAATGTCTCCGGATGCAATGACCATTCCCCAGGGTCCAGCACCTGTCGACTCAAATAGTCTGCCTGCCAGCTCTCCACTCCCGGGATGTAAATGGCTGACAGGGCCGGTACGTGTCGCTCTGCCCACCGAAGTATGTGAGCGACCTCCCGTGCAGCGGCTGAGCTTCTTGTCCCCCCTTGGTGATTGACGTATGCCACGGCCGTGTCGTTGTCTGACTGGATCCTGATCGGACGCCCTTGCAGTCTCATCGACCATGTAGAGAGACCGATTTCCCAGACTGCATCACCGGGGACCTCAACCACCAGATCAGTGAGTATCTGACTGACTGGCTCACCTGGATCTGTCGATCCAGGGACAACTGAGATTTGTCCCATTTTGTCAAAATCTTCTTCTGCAGGACTCTGGTGTGGAACTGAGCATAAGGTACTGCCTTGAAGGAGGCTACTATGAGTCCCAGTACTCGCATGCAAAAGCGGAGCGACGACCACTTGTGGTTCATCCGCTGTTTTACCACAGATCTGAGAGTCTCCAATTAGTATGAAGGGAGAAACACTCTCGCTTTCCTGGAGTCCAGCCGCAAGCCTAGGTACTCCAGACGCTGGGTCGGCACAATCACCGACTTCATTAGGTTCAACAGCCACTCAAATTCTTGCAGGGTCTGCATGGTGATCGCCACATCCTCGTCTAATACTGAGGCGGAAGATCGTCTAGGTATCGCATGATCGCGATCCCATGTTGCCGTAGCAACGCCAACACTGGATCCAATACCCTGATGAAGATTCGGGGGGCTGAAGCCAGACCAAAAGGGACGAGCCACGAACTGGTAGTGGGCTTCCCCGACTGTAAAGCGCAGCAACTTTTGATGCCGAAGGCATATGGGTATGTGCAGGTACACATCCTGGATGTCTAAGGACGCCAGGGAGTCCCCTTAATGGAGTGCAGCGAATACTGAGCAAACCGATTCCATTCGGAACCTCTACACTTTTACAAAGTGATTGAGGGCTTTTAGGTCCAAGATAGGCCGTACCCCTTCCTTCTTGGAAACCACAAACAGATTTGAGTAGAATCCCTGGAAGCTTCCGATTCCGGAACCTGTACAATCACCCCACACTTCAGCAAATCCCTTACCGCTCCCAAGAGGGCCTCCCGGCGAGCCGGGGATACGGGCATGCTGGAGGGGAATTAACTGTTTGGCGGCCAAGAGAGAAACTCTTGTAGCCTGTGGAAATCAGATTGCAGACCCATTGGTCGGACAACCGTGAGGACCACCGTGCTGCAAACTCCCGAAGGCGACCCCCCGCCCGAGATATGGGTGGGGGCAAATCTTCATGCGGTAGCACTTTTATTCGCAGGCTTGTTAGGCTTGCGGTTCCAGGGACGTCTTTGATCGTCCGTGGACGTCCTGTCGGGCTTGGACGCTTTGTCGAGGCTCCGGGCGGACAAAAAAGCCGTTTGTGAGCGGAAAAGGAGAGCCCTTGCCTATGGCGTGGCTCCTTAGCCTTCCTGGCCTGTGGGAGTAGTTTACTCTTACCACCGGCCGCATTTTTAACAATGTCATCTAATGAGGCTCCAAAGAGCCGGTTGCCAAGGAAGGGAAGATCCGTCCAGGCTTTTTTGGATGCCTGGTCAGCAGACCAGCATTTTAGCCAAATCAGGGGCCTCAGCACCACAGCTGACACTGAAGCCCTGGATAACAGAGGGAGAGTATCCAGGGCCGCGTCACAGATGTACTTAAGACCTTGCACTAGTTGGTCTGCTAGTTCCACGCAGACAGGAGAAGCCTGTTGCTCTCCTAATTCGTGGGTGCAAAAGTTTTGCCCACTCAGTCAGTGTCTGCGACACAAGTGCAGATGCCAGTACTGGTCGCACGGCTGACCCCACCACCGTAAACGAAGAACGAGCCACTGCCTCGGCCTTCCTGTTCATGGGATCCTTGAATGCAGGAGTCCCCTCAACCGTGATCGTGGTTACTTTATTTAACCTCGATACTGGGGGGGTCCACGACCGGAGGAGCCGACCATCTTTTGAGAAGGCTCTCCTCAAAAGGGTAACGCACCGTCATGTATTTGGGGACCGAAGGTCCGTTGCGGGCGACCCCATTCCCTGTAAATAAACTTGTCAAAATAAAAGTCAGATACGGGAACACCTTAGGTGAACATGCTGGCTTGCGGGACCCAAAAGGGACCGGTACATCAGCAGAGGAATCTGCTGGCTCCTGAATCTTCAGGGAATCACGCACAGCTGTGATAAGTGCTCCAACAAGCGATTTGTCGCGCCCGGACCCGGACGGGGACTCATCCTCCGGTCCAAAACGGCCCTGGTCAGCGCCATCTGACAAGACAGAGCAGGGGTCACCAGCCTCAGCAGGACCCGAGTCTGCGTCAGCGCTCTCCCCAGAGGACGGGGGGGCAGGGGCCTCATTAGTGCACCTTCTTCCCACGCACTGCCTCCATCTTGGCAACGAGTAAATTGAGGACCGCCGTCAGGGTGTCCATGGGTACTGCGCAATCCGCAGGTGACCCGGTTACAATTGCCTGGATTCCAGGGGAAGAAACACCAGTTTCTGAAGCCATGCTGACCCTATCCTGTCTGCCACCCGAAGTGGACTTAGGACAGTGACAGTCCCACCCTCCTTGCCGCCGCTGACTGAGGGGCTCTTTTCGCCGGACTCACCACCCTGAGGAGTTCTTCGCTGTCCACAAGTAGTGCCTGTAGTCCCTGAGTGCTCCCAAGTGCAGAGGAAACAAAAACTGTGTCTGTGTCAGCCGCTAGAATGAGTGCTAAAAAGTTCTAGAAATGTGCTCTTGCTTCAATAAAATGGCTGCCCAGCGTCCAGTACACAGACAGGAAACACAGGGAAAATGGCTGTGAGAACACAAGTCATGCTGCTGCTAGAGAACACTGAGAATGTGTTCAGACTTCCAGAAAATGGCCGCCAGTGTCCTGAATAGGAGATCACTTGGAAAATGGCCGCTGGAGTCCAGGAAGGCAATCTGCCCTCGCCCACACCTAAAATGGCCGCCAGCAGCTCCATGAGGTACAGAAAGCAAAGATGATAGCAGAAACACAGCACCGCACCAGACCACAGCAGATCCTCACAGGCACCTTCCGGGAGCATAACCCACAGGACCCAGGACACCCCGAGCCAGCCAGCATCTCAGGTGAGAGCCCACAAAGATCCCTGTATATACAGACATACACCGCTCAGCAGCCACATGCAGCACCCCACCAGGGAGGGGGGAGGGAAGATAGGGACTGGAGAGGTTAGAGAGGGAGGAGAGGAACCCCCGAATCGACCTCCCAGTGAATGCCCAGCTGCTCAGCCCCACCGAGGCAGGGAGAGCTGTACTTACCAGTCCTGAAGAGCTGGGAGACATTCCACTGCAGAACTACTCACTGATCAGTACAGGGTAGCTGCTGGCCTCGGCATACTGTGACGCAGACATCAGTAGCCCAGTCATATGTACGCCCCGGAGCATAAAAGCTCACCGACCACCTCTGGAGCTGAGGTTTCGTCGTGGCCTGCCAAGCCGTAGCTGCGACCTGCACACGCTCGATGGCCGGACTGGGGAGACTACAAGGATAAGGGTATCCAGCCTGTCACCCAGCCGGCTGCTGATAGTAGATCACAGGATCAGTCATCTTGAGCAAAAAGCCAAGCTTCTGCATAAAAAAAAAAAAAACACCGACCGATGGGCCCGCAGGGTTCCTAGGTCTTTCTCCTTTACTAGGCAAAATAAAACAGAGGTCTGTCTGCAGACAGGAGGGTTGTTACCCAAGGGACCGCCCCCTGGGCGGAACTAAGAGTTCTCAGTGTTGTATTACAACTATGCCTAGTATTCTCCTAGTGATAAGGCTAACAACCCATTTGTTACAGAGAGGAGCTGTGTCGGTCGGTGAATATAAGAGAAAAGTGGATTTAGGTCTGAATGTTGTGTGTGTAACTAATGGCTCTAAAAAAATAAATAAATAAATAAAATAAAAAAAAAGGTGTATGAGTGTGTCCCTCTGTATGGCCTTCCACCCAAAGTTCTTCCAAAATATGGAGCACGTCGTCATTAGGTTCAATGTTATGCCCCTCCCTCAACTTAGAACAAGGTTCATCGCTACCTGTCTTGGTCTTACAATGACTTGCATGGGGGCTGTCAGCATAATGTAATTTTAGTGTTAAAGATTTTATAAAGCAATGTAAATCTTTGAACAGGCCAAATTTGTTAGGCCCAACTGAGGGTGAGAAGCCAAGGCCCTTTTGGAGACGCAAGAGTTCAGAAGGGGTGAGGTTAAGAGAGGAGAGATTGAAGATATTTATTGTGCTAGCTTCTATAATAGCGGCTTTCTTCCCTTCCATCACCAGCATGCCTAGCTGCTCACAGCCCACCGGTGAGCGAGTCCCCAGTTCGACTCAGCGCAGTGGGGACATTGGCGCCACCCCCCCACTGCCAGGTTTGCCCCATCCGTGGATGCCATCAGCTTCTCCCTGCTCTGGGATCCTTCCAGCGTTACCGTAAGCTTTTATCTTCTATCCGTTTTAACATTACAAGTGCTTTGACATTTGGATTACTGTTTCCAAATTAATTTTATCGAATAAACTGTTCACATCATTGCATTACTGCTATTGAGACATTTTCATTGGTTTTAACCCATTGTGCGCTGGTATCTACTGATGGGCACTGATAGGCAGAACTGATATGCGGCAATGATTGGCTGCACTGATTGGCAATTATGATGATCACTGCCTTGATTATAAGTGTTGATGTCCTGAGAGAGTCAACGGTTACTGGCTTTCGTCTCCTCGCGCTTTCACAGCGTGTGAGAAGAAGAAGGCTGATAACGGCAGGTCTGTTTACCATGTGATCAGCTGTGTCCAATCACAGCTGATCACAGTGCAGAGGGCCGCTGTGATTGGCCCTTTACCTCCATCTGCGATCAGCTGTTCCTAAAGGACACAGCGATCACAGATCACGCCTGATGCACGCAGGGGGACAGGGTTCTGGGAGGACGTCAATAGACACCAGCCATGTAGCCATCACTTGACTATGGCCTGGTCAGCAAGTGGTTAATGCAGAGAATGCATTACGTAAAAAAAAATTCTAGCTTTACAATTACTATATCTATATCCACAGATCAAACTGCTTTGATTGCTTGTTTGAGATGCGAAAGGAGCACTGTTCTTTCATATAATGTAAGTGCTCCTGAAAGGAGATCGGAGACAGGGTGTTGTGATTTTTACAGGAGCCTGCCAGCCCCTCCCACCTTGCTTGAACTTGCGTCGGGAAAAAGGCCAGAAAAAAAGAGAGACATTTCTTGAAAACAAAATGGTTTAATTAAAAATGTTTAATTGCACATTGATTACTATAAATAAAGTTTTGGGATGGGGGAGGAAACACAGAAAAATACTCCATGCAGGTAGCCCTGGTGGGACTCATCCCAGGACACACATGCACCGTAATGAATGCTCCACCGTATGAAGAAAAAGATGAAATACTTGATGCTTGTTCAGTTTTTGATATCATTTTCATCACATGTACAAAACAGTTATAAAAATAAAATGTCATTGATCTTAAAGATATTATTTACAAAGTCAACCAAATGATAAAAAGCAAACCTGTCACCACAGCAAATAGATCAAACCATCATAAACACTCTCCTGGGTCCTAAGAATTCCCAAACCAAGGAAACTCAAGAAGCTCCAGCTTTGAAGTCTGAATTCAGAATCTCCAACATTCCTCATTTCAATAATCTGATCATCTCCAGCCAACAGAGGTCCTAGCATTGCTGGAGGGCATGCCAAAACACCTTTCTGGATAAAAGCCGGCATTTGCATACCAGTGCCAAGAGTTTAGAGGTTCCTGGGGTGGTCCAAAAGAAAAAGAAGACATCTCTTCCAAGTATTTGCTTATTATGCTTTTCAGCCTTTTTACTAAGATCAAGTGTAGTATCTGTTCTTTTTAGTGTCCAGTAGGAGTGCTTCGCCATCATTCTGGCCTTCTGACTGGGATGGCTGGCTGTAAGGCCGTGAGGAATCTTCCCCGTGGGAAAGAAACTAAATTAAGCGTTTACTAGGTAAGGTGGCGTATTTCCCTGGTGTGGAGGGTACTGAGGGCACCAGTGCCTCCTGATTTGAACTGTGCTACTGAGGACTGGGAAGGCAGAGGGCCTGCGGTGTCAAGCACTCCCTGGGAATGGTGCCCGGGTGGTAACGGAGTAGTACTTTGGGTTTGGGAATCACACTGTATGAAACAGCACTAGGCCACGACACCTAAGCTTCTTTTCTGCACCATGCTGCATGAGCTAGGCCTTTTGGCCAAGACTTGGGCAATTTTTGTTACCAGGCCTCAAGGCCTACCCATTGCACTAGGACATTTTTCATTTTCTGATTATTTTTCTCAAGTGTGCGTCACTTGCATTTCCATATGCGTCTTTTCCCTCTCAGCATTGCAGGGTGTGGGTTTTTGGGCCTACCTTGAAGCCTAGTTAGAAGATGTGTGGTCCTTAGGTTCCTTCTTCCCCTGCCTTGGGGGGGGGGGGGTTCTGTTTGGAAAAGCCCCCCACCTCGTACTCATTGGTTGGCTTCACCCGATCATGAGGAGCATGGTCCTCTGGGTCTTTTAGCAGTGGGACCCGAGCGTGCCTTGCCCCAGTCAGGAGTCTTGAGCGCTAGGGGGTTCAGGGAAGGACCCTTTCTCTTCAGGAGGGGACCATCTGACGCATTTCAAGTGCACTATTCTGTTGTGTTTAAGCATACTTTTTTGCTTCAGTTGTGGCGTTTTGTTTTTGTGCACCGCACCAGGGGTTCAGAAATGTAAAAATAAAAATATATATATATATTTTTTTAGAGAGACATCACTATAAAGCCCATTCCTGGGCAGATATTGCACCCCCCCCCCCTCCTGTGAGAAACGTAGAACTTATGGTCACCAACAGTGGTTGAACTCTGGATCAAAAGGCAACCAGAGGCAAACCATAAAACTGAGTAAGCAACACGGCATACCTGTAAAAATACTTGATCATCGATATCGATATTTTGTTTTGGATACGCTAGAACCATAAAAATCTGCTTTAGATTTAAGCCTATTAAAGCCCCTTTCACATGGGGCGGATCCGTTTGACGGACTCCGCTGGCTCAGCGGGGATCCGCTCACTGTGCCGAGATGGACCCTGTCAATGTTCCCCTCTCCTCTATGGGGAGTTCGGATGAAAAAGGGCCGCTTGCCGTTTTCAACCGATCCAATCCACCATCCGTCTGGATTTGGCAGACAGGATCGGATAGCAGATGGTGTCAACGGACATGTCACCGCTGCCCCATAGGGGTGAATGGATGGTCTGATCAGGTCCGCCTTAAAAACTGACAGGCGAACCTGATTGGACAGCCCCTGTGAAAGTTTCCTTAAACTTGAAAATATTGCTTGTCATGCTATGCGAACTGAAGTTGTGTTTAAAACACAGCAACACAAAATCCACACAACCTGACGTTTCTTAAGGTGGCACATAGCAAATTGTATTTTACATAGAAGACCCCATTTCCAGGCAGTTACAGGCCCCTGGAGAGAGGTGCGATTTGTCTTTACTCCATGGAGAATCACATGGGGTGAATGTCGTGGGGTCCGGTGTACGCAGGCAGTTCATATGATGTGTCTTCTGGCATTAAAGAATGGGGTCCATCCCATTCCAGTCTACAACAGCACCTTTCCATCTGAAAAACAAGGCCGGGAGAAGATACTGTTAAAGCAGCTGAAGTTGAATCCGTTTATATATTTTGCCTTCCCTGGTCCCTCCCTTCCCCCTCATCAACATGCTAAATTCCATTTTTAAATAAAACCTCCCACTGTCTGAATACAAAGATCAGTGCTGCAGCCACTGATCAAGCAGCTATTATCCAACGGGGTGGTTGATTAGAAGACAAATTGATAAACAAACTTCTGTTCAGCTGCAGTGGCCACACATGGATCGAAATGTGGCTGCTCCCTGCTGAATTTTGATCCACCTATGGTAACTGCGGCAGGGTGGTCCTTAAGCGTGAAATCACATACCTGTACGTGATTTCTTCGGGTCTGGCATGCCACTGACGACCCTGTGCTGCTGTAATTGGACACAGCGAGAGCCAATCAGTGGGTCCGGCGGACCCAATGTCCTCCAGGAACTGCCGATCATTCCTGAGTCAGACAGAACGACTGTCTGCCTATGTAAACAAGGCAGATTGTCGTTCTGTGACAGACGACAGAGGTACAGGGGGTCCCCTACTTACAAACATCCGACTTACAAACGGCAAACGGAGGGAGACAACAGGAAGTGAGAGGAAATCTACCCCTAGGAAGGGAAATTCTCTCCTGTAAGAGTTAATATGGGGAAAAAGGTGTCTCCACTGATGCTTTATCACCAGTCCATGCTTCCCTAACAATCCAAAATTTTCAAAATCCAATTGTCATTGGGACAGAAGGTGAGGTGAAAATCTTCTGAACAGGGGCACAGACAGCAAAACAAATGTTACAGGGGTGATAAAAATAGATTTTTTGGCTGGAGCTACACTTAAAAAACGTACCTGTTCCGACTTACAAACAGATTCAACTTAAGAACAAAACCTACAGTCCCCATCTTGTTTGTAACCTGGGGACCCCCTGTATTGTGTTTCTGCTAAGCAGGAACACAGATCTCTGTCTTCTTACAGTTAAAGCACCTCCCCCACAGTTAGAAAGCACTCCCAGGGAACACATTTACCCTCTGATCGTCCCTGATGTTATCCTCTTCCCTGCCAGTGTCATTAGTACAGTAACAGTGCATATTTTTTAGCACTGATAACTGTATTGGTGTCACTGGTCCCCCCCAAAAAAAAATAAAAAAAATAAAATGTCAAAGGTGTGACTTAGTGTCCAATCTGTCCGCCGCAATATAGCAGTCCCACCCACTATACGTTGCTGATAGCCGCCATTCCTAGTAAAAAAAAAAAAAAAAAAAAAAAAGTAGCCCAACAAAAATTCCATAAATCTATCCCATAGTTTGTAGACGCAATAAGTTTTGCGCAAACCAATATAAGCTTATTGGGATTTTTTTTTTACTAAAAATATTAAGCAGAATATATATTGGCCTAAATTGATGAAAAAAAAATAGGATTTTTTTATTGGATATGTTTTATAGCAGAAAGTAAAAAAAATATATATTATATATTTTTTTTTTTATTTTTTTTCAAAATTGTCGTTTTTTTTGTTTATAGAACAGAAAATAAAAACCGAAAAAAGGTGATCAAACAAAAAAAAAAAAAAAAAATTAATTTCTTTCTTAGTTTCCAATTTCTAAATAAGTAACTTTTCTCCTTCACTGATGTGCACTGATAGGATGCACTGATATCCGGTACTGATGGGCATTGGTGGGCGCTGACAGGCATCACTGGTGGGCACTGACAGGCATCACTGGTGGGATTGCACTGATAATCAGAGCCCTGATTATTAGTGTGGATGTCCCCTGTGTGGATTTGTCAGTTATCGGCTCTCCTCTCCTCATGTCAGCGTGAGGAAAGGACTGCCGATAACCAGCAAATCTTGTTTGCTAAACTAACGAAAGAAAAAAAAAAAAAAAAAAAAAAAAAAGAAGGAGTGAAAATTTGGAAAAACACATTTCTTTCTTAGTTTCAGTTATAAAATTTTCGAAATAAGTAACTTTTCTCTTTCACTGATGTGCACCAATAGGCTGCACTGATATCCGGTACTGATGGCCAGCACTGGTGGGCACTGACAGGCAGCACTAAGGAGCACCGACAGGCATCACTGATGAGCACTGACAGGAAGCACTGGTGGGCATTGATTGGCAGTACTTGTGGGCACTGATAAATGAGGACACTGATGACTAGAGCCCTGATTATCAGTGTAGATGTCCCCTGTGTGGATTTGTCAGTTATCGGCTCTCATCATTTCAGCTATTTAACTATGATCAGCTGTGATTGGACACAGCTGGTCACATGGGAAAGATCTGATGTGATTGGCTCTTTACCCCGATCTGTGATCAGCTGTGTATGGAGGACACATCAATCACAGATCCCTGCCGATGCTCGCTGAAGGGGATCACAGGACGTCTTTCGGCTATAGTGTGGGCGGGAAGACGTTAAAAAAAAAAAAAAATAAAATCATGGCCAAAAATTAGATCTCCAAAATATTTTCTCAAAATGCCTCAAATATGTTCAAATATGTTGGCCTTTTCCTTTGGTAGGATTTAATAACCACTGAGCTTTTTATTTTTTACCATAAAAAGAAGATTCCATCTGTCTCAAACAATGATATACAATTAATTTGAGTACCATGTTATATGACTGAGTAATGGTTAGTCAAGTTAATACAGCACTGGAATATGGCCTGAAAAGGAAGGGGGTACAAGGTGCTGGTATTGAGGTGGTTTAGGTCCTACATGTAAGGCATTGTACGGGTGAGACAGGGAAACACACTGAACCTGAAAGCAATAAATATCAGCTGTACTCACTTGGTTCTGATACAAAAATCCAGCGGCGGAACCAACTCATTGTCTTCCTCTTCTACATAATTCCCTGAGGTATCTGGAAAGACAGGAGGAGCAGAGGTGAGATGAGAGCCATGGCTTGTCTAGAAGTCACAAAGCTGCCAGGTCTGGACTCTGCATTAAGCCCAGGCGCTGAAGGAGGCAGATTTCGAGGGACCACATAGCAACAGGCATAAAAAAAAAAAAAAAAAAATTCCCAAATGTTTTTTTTTTCTATTTATTTCATGCCCATTAATGACTTTTTTTTTTGGTGGAACTCAACTTTAAGGCCAATCTCCTTTCCCCTACTGATTGGAGAAAGAAAATAAAATTCCCCACCTACATACAGATCCTTCTCAAAAAAATGTGCATATTGTGATAAAGTTCATTATTTTCTGTAATGTACTGATAAACATTAGACTTTCATATATTTTAGATTCATTACACACAACTGAAGTAGTTCAAGCCTTTTCTTTTTAATATTGATGATTTTGGCATACAGCTCATGAAAACCCCAAATTCCTATCTCAAAAAATTAGCATATCATGAAAAGGTTCTCTAAACGAGCTATTAACCTAATCATCTGAATCAACTGATTAACTCTAAACACCTGCAAAAGATTCCTGAGGCTTTTAAAAACTCCCAGCCTGGTTCATTACTCAAAACCGCAATCATGGGTAAGACTGCCGACCTGACTGCTGTCCAGAAGGCCATCATTGACACCCTCAAGCAAGAGGGTAAGACACAGAAAGAAATTTCTGAACGAATAGGCTGTTCCCAGAGTGCTGTATCAAGGCACCTCAGTGGGAAGTCTGTGGGAAGGAAAAAGTGTGGCAGAAAACGCTGCACAACGAGAAGAGGTGACCGGACCCTGATGAAGATTGTGGAGAAGGACCGGATTCCAGACCTTGGAGGACCTGCGGAAGCAGTGGACTGAGTCTGGAGTAGAAACATCCAGAGCCACCGTGAACAGGCGTGTGCAGGAAATGGGCTAGAGGTGCCGCATTCCCCAGGTCAAGCCACTTTTGAGCCAGAAACAGCGGCAGAAGCGCCTGACCTGGGCTACAGAGAAGCAGCACTGGACTGTTGCTCAGTGGTCCAAAGTACTTTTTTCGGATGAAAGCTAATTTTGCATGTCATTCGGAAATCAAGGTGTCAGAGTCTGGAGGAAGACTGGGGAGAGGGAAATTCCAAAATGCCTGAAGTCCAGTGTCAAGTACCCACAGTCAGTGATGGTTTGGGGTGCCATGTCAGCTGCTGGTGTTGGTCCACTGTGTTTTATCAAGGGCAGGGTCAATGCAGCTAGCTATCAGGAGATTTTGGAGCACTTCATGCTTCCATCTGCTGAACAGCTTTATGGAGATGAAGATTTCATTTTTCAGCACGACCTGGCACCTACTCACAGTGCTAAAACCACTGGTAAATGGTTTACTGACCATGGTATTACTGTGCTCAATTGGCCTGCCAACTCTCCTGACCTGAACCCCATAGAGAATCTGTGGGATATTGGGAAGAGAAAGTTGAGAGACGCAAGACCCAACACTCTGGATGAGCTTAAGGCCGCTATCGAAGCATCCTGGGCCTCCATATCACCTCAGCAGTGCCACAGGCTGATTGCCTCCATGCCACGCCGCATTGAAGCGGTCATTTATGCAAAAGGATTCCCGACCAAGTATTGAGTGCATAACTGAACATAATTATTTGAAGGTTGACTTTTTTTGTATTAAAAACACTTTTATTTTATTGGTCGGATGAAATATGCAAATTTTTTGAGATAGGAATTTTGGGTTGTCATGAGCTGTATGCCAAAATCATCAATATTAAAACAAGAAAAGGCTTGAACTACTTCAGTTGTGTGTAATGAATCTAAAATATATGAAAGTCTAATGTTTATCAGTACATTACAGAAAATAATGAACTTTATCACAATATGCTAATTTTTTGAGAAGGACCTGTATTTCTGTGGGTGCCACCTGGCTTCCCCCAGGCAAAAAAGTCCTGTAATTGAAGTTCCCTGAAGCTGGCTTCCAGAGCACAACAGTGCTCAAGACCATTAGGTCCCGCTGGACTGGGCGTGACCAAAGAGCGACCCCCGCAAAACTCACTATGTCTGTACCAAGCCCCTCCTGGGCTAATTCGGCTAACACCATTATCAGTGTTACCACCTCCCGTATTCTTTGCAAGAGATGTGGGAGAAGTGGAAACAGAGGGAAAGCGTCCAATAAGGGAGAACTTGTCCCTTCGGTGTTACCAGTGCATCTGCCCCTATTTGTCCCGGACACAACCTGTTCCCACTTGTAGAACTTGGAACCTAGTAGATCCACCTGCAGAGTTCCCCCTGCCATTATTCTGTACCTGGAATATGTACTAGTGATAGAGACAGCACTTGTTGTACTGTCTCAGACAGAAAGTGGCTCACCCTCCTAAGCCGCATGACTCCTGGTGCCGGCCTGGTGGTAGATATAATCTTTTAAAGTGGTTAAAGTAATATACCTTATTTTTAAAACTCACCAATTGTGAGGCGAATCTCCTCCTGTTGATTCGCCAGTCCGTCATAGTAATAGAGATCAAATTTTCGTTCCGCTCTCCAGTCGCTCACTAAATTCTTCTTCAAGCAAAATAGGACGCTAAAGTGACTCTCACTGCAGACCACCCAGATAGGATACTTTGGGGTCTTGAGATAGGAACCAACCTGAAGGAAAATAAAAAACAAATATGTCTGGGGAAAATAAACACATCCAATAGATTTCTGCAATGAATGACAATCTCCCCACGTTTTATCCTTTAAAGCGGTCAGGCTCCACCTGAATAGCTTGAATGTTACACTGTTACGCCGGATGTACCACACATAAAAAGTATCTGATGATAGGTCTGCTTTAAAGCTGTGCAAGACCTTCCCTGTAGTCGGTTGTACCGGCTCCTCTCCTGGACTGAAATGACTAACTCTGATTTCACTGCACACTGTGAGCTTCTCACAATGTGCATTAGAAGTTGCATCAAGTAAAGCCCACCTCATTATCCAGTTGGAGGACATTTGTCATCATCTAGATCTCTCCTTACCTGACTAACCCAGATAGAACCTTTTCATTCATTGGATTTCAGTTTTTTCTATCATAGAGCCTCAGCATTGTGTATGGGTGTTGCCTAGGGTGGTCTGCATGTAAACACAGTCTGCCTAGGAATTACTTGTCCTCTCCAGACTCTTTTCCCCTCGGTGCTTTCCTTGGTTCCACTTCCGGTGACGTCATCCCCTGTGTTCCACGCCGGACCTGGCCGACTTCCTGGTGGACACAGGAGAGACTGGAGACCTCGTCTCAACCAACTGCAAACCCGTGGAACAAGACAGACCAGGGATCAGAGCGCACCATGTGCCAAAGACACAGATGAGCCTTATTTTTATCTTCTTCCTGTAAGTGCATTACTTGTTGAGCCAATAAATTTTACTAAACTTATTGCACTTAGGTGGCGCTTCCTGTTTTTGTTCCCTTGCCTAGGAATGCCCACTAATGCAGTCCTACAATCTCCTATCAAGGTATTGGTGGTCAAAAGTTTTGATATGGGAGGCCTCAAGTGCAGCCCTTGACATCACCAAGGAGCCGCACATAAAATTTAGTAAATATTCAAAGGCAGAAGATACACAACAGGATATAGTCAGAGACTGTGAACTTGATACAGGAGATGGTCAAAGACTGTGAACTTGATACAGGAGATGGTCAGAGACTGTGAACTTGATACAGGAGATGGTCAGAGACTGTGAACTTGATACAGGAGATGGTCAGAGACTGTGAACTTGATACAGGAGATGGTCAGAGACTGTGAACTTGATAGAGGAGATGGTCAGAGACTGTGAACTTGATAGAGGAGATGGTCAGAGACTGTGAACTTGATAGAGGAGATGGTCAGAGACTGTGAACTTGATAGAGGAGATGGTCAGAGACTGTGAACTTGATACAGGAGATGGTCAGAGACTGTGAACTTGATACAGGAGATGGTCAGAGACTGTGAACTTGATACAGGAGATGGTCAGAGACTGTGAACTTGATACAGGAGATGGTCAGAGACTGTGAACTTGATACAGGAGATGGTCAGAGACTGTGAACTTGATACAGGAGATGGTCAGAGACTGTGAACTTGATACAGAAGAGGGTCAGAGACTGTGAACTTGATACAGAAGAGGGTCAGAGACTGTGAACTTGATACAGAAGAGGGTCAGAGACGGTGAACTTGATACAGAAGAGGGTCAGAGACGGTGAACTTGATACAGAAGAGGGTCAGAGACTGTGAACTTGATACAGAAGAGGGTCAGAGACTGTGAACTTGATACAGAAGAGGGTCAGAGACTGTGAACTTGATACAGAAGAGGGTCAGAGACTGTGAACTTGATACAGAAGAGGGTCAGAGACTGTGAACTTGATACAGAAGAGGGTCAGAGACTGAACTTGATACAGAAGAGGGTCAGAGACTGTGAACTTGATACAGAAGAGGGTCAGAGACTGTGAACTTGATACAGAAGAGGGTCAGAGACTGTGAACTTGATACAGAAGAGGGTCAGAGACTGTGAACTTGATACAGAAGAGGGTCAGAGACTGTGAACTTGATACAGGAGATGGTCAGAGACTGTGAACTTGATACAGGAGATGGTCAGACTGTGAACTTGATACAGGAGATGGTCAGAGACTGTAAACTTGATACAGAAGAGGGTCAGAGACTGTGAACTTGATACAGGAGATGGTCAGAGACTGAACTTGATACAGGAGATGGTCAGAGACCGCTTTCTTGCTGGAGAAGACTGTGGACATGCTATAGAAGTTGTTGGAGACTGGGGACATGCTTCAGGAGTAATTCAGTGACTGCAGACATATTATATGAGATAA
The DNA here is from genome assembly GCA_028564925.1 of Lithobates sylvaticus. Taxonomy (NCBI): domain Eukaryota; kingdom Metazoa; phylum Chordata; class Amphibia; order Anura; family Ranidae; genus Lithobates; species Lithobates sylvaticus. The sequence continues at coordinate 514,635,059 of CM053030.1, forward strand.
ATCATTGCTATAACAAGGCTATTAGGAAAAACACAGATTAGTGTCTGAAGAGTCTCCGAGTGCTGGGGAAGAAAAAGGGACACAAGCACCCAGCACCCGCCCCCCAACCCCCCACAGGTTGGGCACCAGGGCATCAAGGCATATTGGTATCTGCATAACTCCTCCAAACTCGCTGGTTGCATCAGACACACTCTGCTCTATGCAATGGAGATGATGAGAGGGGAGAAGTGTTCTGTACTTCAGGGCTCAGTTCTGACTCACTAATTTGAACAATCTGAGCTTCAGCTATTGAGCTCTTCAAACATTAGGCTGTTTTCAATAAAGCAATTAAACAAACTGGAAAACAGCTGAAAAGCAGCCTAGAGAGCCATACTAATAAACACCTAATAACGTTTGTTCTGCAGACTCTCCCATAGGTGGAGTCCAGTGTTTTTATTATGCCCAAAATTTTTTTATTCTGGGAGAATTGAGTACTTACCTGGCACACGCTGTAATGTTCAAAGAGGGAGAGAAAGCCAATATCACTGCGGCTGGAGACCCCCTTTAGGACGGTGGTGTTCCCATTCCCAGAATCAAGCTCCATGATGTCATTGAAGACGTTGGACACAGCTCTACCTCCCAGGATGAGATTGACGAGCTCCTGTGATAAACGATAAAGCAGACACCCATTTATTAAAAGAACTCAACAGAGATCAATAACATGGCCACCGTTTCTACGGCACAGAGATTTCTAGGTGAGCAGAAATACCGTTCTGTTGTGATATTGGTAAAAGTAGCATAAGAAGGAACCTCACCTCTCCCAAGGAACTATGCAAAGAATTCTTCACCACGCATATGCGCAAATCATTTATATTATGCAGTTCATCTTCTATTCTGAAATGTATAGTGGTTTAGTATATCTTTTCTTTTATTATGCCCAAGATTGACATGTAAATATTGTTTTTCTTTCGTAAAACATTAAACATTGCATATTAATACTATGCCGTCTTCTATATGACCAGCAAGGGGAGCTCTAGAAATTTATTTATTTATTTTTAATAACAAACATGTCATACTTCCCTCCACTGTACAGCTTGTTTTGCACAGAGTGCCCCCGAATGGTGTTTTCTGGGGTCCCCGGGCAGCTCTGCTAGCTCCTCCCAGTCTCAGATAACCCCCTGGGAGAAGCGCTCTCCCGGGGGGTTAACTTGCGGGCCTGCTCCCGAGTCCTGCATTCAGCGTCCATAGCCACCAACTGCAGGACTCAGCCCCGCCCCAGTGTCATTGGATTTGATTGACAGCAGCGTGAGCCAATGGCTGCGCTGCTATCAATCTATCCAATGAAGAGTCGAGAACCCCGGGCAAAGATCCAGCGCGTTCACGACGCGGCACTTTCCAGGGCTCAGGTAGGTAAAAAGGGGGGCTGGGGGGCCATCTTCAGATGTTTTTTCACCTTAATGCATCCTAAAAACCAGGAACCTTTACAACCCCTTTAAACTTCCCTCCTAAAAGTTTTTTTCCTTAAACGTCCCTCCTAAACTTGGGGTGCGTGTTATACCCCGATAAATACGGTACCTGTAATACATAATACAGCACGTGTGGTTGTGCTAGAATGCAGTGGGTTCTAGTACTAGGCAATTCATTACAGGTACAGTAAAACCTTGGATTGCAAGTAACACAATACAAGCCGTTTTTTTTTTTTTTTTTTTTTTTTTTTAAATACTGACGCGGTCTGCGAGTGTTGTCTCGCAAGACGAGCAGGATTTAAGCCTCTGGAGTGTGCAGTACCTCATTTGGCCAGAGATGCAGGGGCGCCGGAGACACTCTGAGACACTCCGTTCCCGAGTGGTCTCCGTGCTTCTCCGAGTGTTTCCAGTGCCCCCCCCCACCTCTGGCCACATGCAGTACTGCATAGACAAGCAATGGCTGTGGAACAAATTATCTGAGTTTCCATTGATTTCTATGCGGAAAATTGCTTTGATACACGCTTTGGATAACAAACATTCTTCTGGAACGAATTATGCTCGTAATCCAAGGTATTACTTTACTACGGGTGGAGTGATCCCCTGCCGATAGTTGTAATATAGTCCCAGCCAGGACATCATCATGCGGTGCAGCACAGGATGTGAAGCTTACAAGTCCCACTGAACAGCAATGCCTGGGTGTCAGTTATTAGGCCACTGACACCAACGTGGGGGGGAAGTTTTATCGGTCCACTGACAACAATGCTAGGAAGGTTATTTAAAAAGAGAAGTATGGGATTCGTCCCCCCCCCCCCCAAGAATCATACTTACCTAGGCGGACACAGCATCTCCTTGATGCTGCATCTGTCCCCTGCCTCCCGAGTCTGGACCGGCTCTGTGATGTCAGTCAACAGGGGGCTACAGCCCGCTGTCTGCTGAAAACAAAATCACAGGGGTTCAAACAAGCTTTGGCTGTGCTTCTCCTTTAATTACCCCACTAATCACCAATTTAGGGTTGTTTTCTTACTTCTATTAAATCACCGATACAGGAGTATTTATTACTCTGACTGACCTCTGACACCAATGCCTTATTTTACCTCTCACTGACAACTGAAGTAGGGGTATGTTTTACTTCCACTGATGCGGGGCAGTTATTGCTCCCACTGACAGCTGACGCAGGGGTACATTTTTTTGCTCCTAACCATTGACACCATATTACTGTATTTTGTAAACCCATTGACCGCTAGTATAGGGGGCGCATTATCTCCCACTGTCCTGCGAGGAGCACCTGCGACCATGACACAGAGGGGCGTTTCCAATTAAGGGCGACAGCCCATTGAATAGCACTAAAGAGTGTATGTGCTAACTTTTGTTGTGGGGGGGGGTTCTGAAAATAGGATACACATTTGGTAGGTCAGGGTAACAGGCGCTCCAGTTAGCTAAATTATCAGTGAGGCGGTTTTATGCCATATAGGTCCCAAGACTTTGCAACCCCAGAATGTGTGTAGCAGCGTACCCCTGTCCTGACATCCTCTAAAACATGTGTCAGGAACCAGTGGGTAAATTCTGTGTAAGCGGTCTTGGGTATAGTACCAGTGGGTATGTAGTTTAAAGCGGAGCTCCACCCACACCAAAAATATTAAAAGTCAGCAGCTACAAATACTGCAGCTGCTGACTTAATAAATGGACACTCGCCTGTTCCAGGGTCCAGCGGTGTCGGCAGAATGTGACGAGCGACCGCTCGTCTCTCGGCTGCCCCGCCACCATCCTCTGTCAGGGAATCAGGAAGTGAAGACGCAACGGCTTCACTGCCCGGTTCCCTACTGCGCATGCGCGAGTTGGGCTGCACGTCTATTGGTCCCCGTTGTGTCCTGGGAACTGTGTTTCCCAAGGCACAACGGGGCATCTGCGGATATGGGCGGGACAGCTCCGGATATCTCGTCCCGAAAGTGGGTGCAGATACCTGTATTATACAGGTATCTGCACCCCCCTCCCCCCTGAAAGGTGACAATTGTGGCACCGGAGGGGGGGAGGAATCCGATAAGCGGAAGTTCCACTTTAGGGTGGAACTCCGCTTTAAGGACTGTTTCTTTGATGGATACAGAGCGTGTACACTTGTGCATGTTGTTAATCAGGTCCTGCTAGTCTTCTTCTGAAAATTCCTGAGCTGCCTCCCATCCAATCATTGCTACAGATTTTATAGTGGTATTGTAGTCATTAAGGTATCGGTATAGAATTGAGATAGTTCCCCTATCCCTGGAGGCCTCGCCACATAGGGTCTCTAATGGTGATTTGTCAGTTCTATGCCGCCAACCAGGGCAGTGGAGAAAGAGGGTCTTATCTGCAAATATTGGTAATGCCAGGGCATTTTTATTTACGCCTACTGACCACAGTCTGACCCCTAAACACAGTGAACTGTCCCTTTATTTAAAAAAATGTTGACAACCCAACAGGTCTAGTGTATATGTAGCACCGAGGTTCAGGTCACTAAATGGACCTTCTTGTGTCAGCCTAGCATTTTAGGACATAGAAAACTATGCTCTGTCTGCAGTCTCTGCTTGTAAAAATGAAACAAGTCTTGCTATGTATTTCATGGCAGTGATGCCTCTGAATGACTTACTTGTGTACAATAAGCATGAGCACCAATTAGGCAGTTGGTGGGAACGTCAAAGTCTCTCTGGACCCTGTAAACAAGAAGGCAAATCCAGTGTAAGTAGAAGTGTGCTGGTAAAAATAGGGTCTGCAGTGAGAATCAGTGAAAAGAACGAGTAATTGTGAAGTTACAGGGTGTTTAACCGCCTCCCGACCGCCTCATGTAGATATACGTCTACAGAATGGCACGGGCAGGCAAAAGCACGTACGGGTACGTCCCCTTTAAATTGCCTGCCCGTGGGTCGCGCGCGCGCCGCCAGCGGCGCGCGCGCGACCCGGTCGGGAGCTCCGTGACCATGGCCGCGGGACCAGCGGACCCGATCGCCGCTGGTATCCCGCGATTGGGTTACGGAGCTGAAGAACGGGGAGAGGTTTGTGTAAACAAACCTCTCCCCGCGCTTCCTACAATGCCTGTCATTGATCGGCTGTTCCCTGTCATCGGGAAAGCCGATCAATGACGTCAGACGTACAGCCACGCCCCCTACTGTAAAAAAAAAAAAAACACAACACGTCACACTGACTCCTCCCCGCCCCCTAGTGGTTAACTCTTTCACTACAACTGTCATTTACATAGGAATCAGTGCCATTTAATTAAATAGCACTGATTTCTGTATAAATGACAAATGTCCCAAAAATGTGTCAAAAATGTCCGATGTGCCCGCCATAATGTCGCAGTCACAATAAAAAAAAAAAAAAAAAAAAAAAAAAAAAAAAAAAAAAAAAAAAAAATCGCTGATCGCCGACATTACTAGTAAAAAAAAAAAAAAAATATTAATAAAAATGCTATAAAACTATCCCCTATTTTGTAAACGCTATAACTTTTGCGCAAACTAATCAATAATCGCTAATTGCGATTTTTTTTACCAAAAATATGTAGAAGAATACGTATCGGCCTAAACTGAGGAAAAAAAAAAAAAAATTTTTTTATATATTTTTTTTGGGGATAGTTATTATAGCAAAAAGTAAAAAATATTGAATTTTTTTCAAAATTGTCGCTCTATTTTTGTTTATAGCGCAAAAAATAAAAACCGCAGGGGCGATCAAATACCACCAAAAGAAAGCTCTATTTGTGGGAAAAAAAGGACACCAATTTTGTTTGGGAGCCACGTCGCACGATCGCGCAATTGTCAGTTAAAGCGACGCAGTGCCGAATCGCAAAAAGGGGCCTGGTCCTTTGGCTGCCAATTGGTCCGGGGCTGAAGTGGTTAAGCCAACAACTGTTATAAATCCGGCAATGCCTTTCTCTTGTATCTACTGATGTTGAACACCAAATACTCTGTTAACAAGTAAATAGAAAAATGCTTCACACAATATTAGTGTAATGTTGAGAAATGGCAACTACTTACAGATCAATAGATCTTGAGAAGACAGAAGACACTGCAAGCAGGATGCAACCAAATGGCCCACGTTCAAACTAAAATTTAAGGGAAAGTAAAGTATATTGTAAGTGATCACATATGTTGGGTTATTATTTCAGCCTATTTATTTTAAAGATGATCTCTGAGCATCAAGTGCTCCCCATCCTCTCTTTGCCCCGCACTAGCCGGGGGTTGCTGAATCCAGTTTGTGGAACAGTTTTATCCTCTGGATTCTTCTAATACCTTCACCCTGCAATTTTAGTGCCTGAACTCACCCCTAACCCTCTACCCTTTATCAAGAGACTGTCTTCTTTTTCTGAATAAAAAACCCAAAAGAGGATTCAGTGTCAGTTTCAACATTCTTTGGGCCACTTTCCATTGGATCCCCAAGACGGAGAAGTGAGGCAACGGTAAGCCCAAATAAAACCAGCAGCTCCTTCGGGGGTCAGTGCTACATATGTGTGGATATTTTTTGCACTTTATACTTGATGGTTCAGCCAATAATGTTTATTTATATGGTGTGAAGCATCCTCATTTGGTATTATTTCCATTTGCAAATCAGCGCCGCACTTTAAATCTCCATCATTTGCAATTGTCACTTGCGGTGCTGGCAGCTTTTTTTTGACAGCGCGGTATTCACCACACTTCTACACTATATCTGCTACTGGACCCAGGCTTGCTCACCTCCTGGTGGCCTGTGACCTGGTGCTAACATGCAGCAAACCCATGTCCCCCCTCAGGAGCTCTGGTGAAAACCAGGTAGTGCTTAGACCCAGCACCTCGCGGTAAACCCACCACATCCACCGCGGTGACCTGCTTGTTTACTTATTCTGCTGGTCGGTGGGAGCCTCTCTACTGCTGTAGCTACTGGTCTCTGAACCTGACCCCCGACCATGGCAGGGGAAGCCTGCACATAGTGAAGGTGAGGAAACCAGGTCTGTATGGTCTACTGGAGCCTAAGTAGAAGGTGTATTGACAAAGTCTAATCAGCATCCATTTTCAAGTGAGAGGCTTGCAGTTTCCTTTGAGGAACGTCTCTGAAGCTGAGATGAGCTGAGATGAGTGTCCGTCCACTCAGGGTTGGGTAGAGCATAGGTATGGGGGAAACAGTTTTGTGTATATTTTCTTGACAAGGCTTTATATGGACATCCACTCCTATGCTGCATGCTTCTTTATCTTATTGGCTTACACAGACCCAAAGTAAAAGGAAATATTTCCATATATACTGATACCAGAGTATACATGGTCTATCCAAAAGGACTATCGCATTGTGAAAATAAAAAAAGAAGAAGGCTACAAAAGATGTTTACCTGATTAATATTTTGTTGAAGAAAAGTTAAAAGATCGTCATATTTTTTAAAGCTGTATAAGATGAGCTGAAATACAAGACAGAATACATAGGGTTAAAAGAGTGGCAAAAAATGTTGACTAATCGAGAACCCCTGGTCCCAATTTTAGAGTAATACAACGCACCGTATATACTCGAGTATAAGCCGACCCGAATATAAGCCGAGGCACCTAGTTTTGCCTAGGGTGAGAAATGCGCAGCTACTGTAAGTGTAAAAGAGGGTAAACAATGCCCATTTGCAGCCTCACTGTGCCCATTTGCAGCCATAGGTCCCCTGAACCTCAAACTTGGTAGTTAAGGGTTCCTAGATGCCCCCTAGCTGCAGTCAAAAAAAAAGGGTTACGAAATAACATTGCTGCAGATGGACACAGTTGACTGATTTTGGGGCCCCGTATCTCAGGGCCACTTGGATTTGGATATGTTGTAGTGCTAGTTCCACTGGGTTTGCACACCAAATTTGGGGTTCCTAGCACCAAGTGTCCCCGAGATACGGGGCCCCAAAGTCGGGTCGGAAAAATGTCAAGCACTTTTCTGCAGCAGAGAATGACATTTTCCGAACCGACTTTGGGGCCCCGTATCTCGGGGCTACTTGGTGCTAGGAACCCCCAAATCAATTTCTAACACCAAGTGGCCCCAAGATAAGTGGCCTCAAAGTCAGGTCGGAAAATGTCATTCTCTGCTGCAGAAAAGTGCTTGACTCAACTATAAGCCGAGGGGGGCACTTTCAGCACCAAAAAAAATAAATAATGTGCTGAAAAACTCGGCTTATACGGTAATTGATTCTTTCATTCTGATCTACGCACCTTATAATCATTCTTACATAGAATTACATTAATTAGTATTATTTTTTGTTAATGGGCATCCCGTTTTCTGAGGAGTTTCTTATTTATCACCATTTATCATTACTTATTACTATTATTTCTTATTATTATTCGTATACAAGTCAATTTCTGTTCTATTTTATACACACACACACACACACACACACACACACACACACTCTACAGCAGGGGTCTCAAACTGGCGGCCCTCCAGCTGTTGTGAAACTACAAGTCCCATCATGCCTCTGCCTGTGGGAGTCATGCTTGTAACTGTCAGTCTTGCAATGCTTCCTGGGACTTGTAGTTTTGCAACAGATGGAGGGCCGCCAGTTTGAGGCCCCTGCTTTACAGGTACACACAAACACCGGCCACTTTATTAGGTACACTTGTTCAATTGCTTGGTAACACAAATTGCTAATCAGCCAATCACATGGCAGCAACTCAATGCATTTAGGCATCTAAACATGGTGAAGACAACTTGCTGAAGTTCAAACTGAGCATCAGAATGGGGAAGAAAGAGGATTTAAGTGACTTTGAACGTGGCGTGGTTGTTGGTGTCAGACGGGCTGGTCTGAGTATTTAAAAAAACACACAACCATCTTTAAGGTTTATAGAGAATAGTCAGAAAAAAAGAAAATATCCAGTAAGCGGCAGTTTTGTGGAGGAAAATGCCTTGTTTATGTCAGAAGAGAATGGGCAGACTGGTTGGAGATGATAGAAAAGCAACAGTAACTCAAAAAACCCTCGTTAAACCCAAAAGGTATGCAGAATACCATCTCTGAATGCACAACACATTGAACCTTGAAGCAGATGGGCTACAGCAGCACAAGACCGCACAAGCGCCACTCCTGTCAGCTAAGAACAGGAAACTGATGCTACAATTTGCACAGGATCACCAAAACTGGACAATAGAAGATTGGAAAAACGTTGCCTGGTCTGATGAGTCTGGATTTCAGCTGCAACATTCAGATGGTGGGGTCAGAATTTGGTGTAAACAACATGAAAGCCATGGATCCATCCTGCCTTGTATCACCGGTTCAGGCTGGTGGAGGTGGTGTAATGATGTGGGGGATAATTTCTTGGCACACTTTGGGCCCCTTTGTACCAATTAACCACTTCAGCCCCGGACCAATTTGCAGCTAAAGGACCAGGCCCCTTTTTGCAATTCGGCACTGCGTCGCTTTAACTAACAATTGTGCGGTCGTGCGACGTGGCTCCAAAACAAAATTGGCGTCCTTTTTTTCCCACAAATAGAGCTTTCTTTTGGTGGTATTTGATCGCCCCTGCGGTTTTTATTTTTTGCGCTATAAACAAAAATAGAGCGACAATTTTGAAAAAAATGCAATATTTTTTACTTTTTGCTATAATAAATATCCCCAAAAAAATATATAAAAAAACATTTTTTTTTCCTCAGTTTAGGCCGATACGTATTCTTCTACATATTTTTGGTAAAAAAAAATCGCAATTAGCGATTATTGATTAGTTTGCGCAAAAGTTATAGCGTTTACAAAATAGGGGATAGTTTTTATAGCATTTTTATTAATATTTTTTTTTTTATTAGTAATGGCGGCGATCAGCGATTTTTATTGTGACTGCGACATTTTGGCGGACACATCGGACATTTTTGACACATTTTTGGGACATTTGTCATTTATACAGCAATCACTGCTATTTAAATAGCACTGATTCCTATGTAAATGACAGTTGTAGTTAGGGGGTTAACCACTAGGGGGCGGGGGAGGAGTCAGTGTGACGTGTGTTGTGTTTTTTTTTACAGTAGGGGGGCGTGGCTGTACGTCTGACGTCATTGATCGGCGTTCCCGATGACAGGAAACCGCCGATCACTGACAGTCAGTGTAGGAAGCGCGGGGAGAGGTTTGTTTACATAGACCTCTCCCCGTTCTTCAGCTCCGTAACCCGATCGCGGGATACCAGCGGCGATCGGGTCCGCTGGTCCCGCGGCCGGGGTCACGGAGCTCCCGACCGGGTCGCGAGCGCGCCGCTAGCGGCGCGCGCGCGACCACGGGCAGGCACATGCACGATCACGTACCGGTACGTGATTCTGCCTGCCCGTGCCATTCTGCTGACGTATACATGCAGTGGCCGGTCGGGAAGCGGTTAAGCATCGTTTACATGTCACGACCTACCTGAGTATTGTTGCTGACCCTGTCTATCCCTTCATGACTACAGTGTCCCCATCTTCTGATGGCTCCTTCCAGCAGGATAACGCACCATGTCACAAATCTCCAATCATCTCACCACTGGACAATGAGGTCCCTGTACTCCAATGGTCTCCACACTCACCAGATCTCATCCAATAGAGCTCCACACTCACCAGATCTCATCCAATAGAGCTCCACACTCACCAGATCTCATCCAATAGAGCTCCACACTCACCAGATCTCATCAAATAGAGCTCCACACTCACCAGATCTCATCCAATAGAGCTCCACACTCACCGGATCTCATCCAATAGAGCTCCACACTCACCAGATCTCATCCAATAGAGCTCCACACTCACCAGATCTCATCCAATAGAGCTCCACACTCACCAGATCTCATCCAATAGAGCTCCACACTCACCAGATCTCATCCAATAGAGCACCTTTGGGATGTGGTGGAAGAGATGGATGTGCAGCCGACAAATCTGCAGCAACTGCGTGATGCTATCATGTCACTATGGACCAAAATCTCTGAGGAATGTTTCCAACACCTTGTTGAACCTATGCCAGGAAGAATGAAGGCAAAAGGGGATCCAACCCCGGTACTAGCAAGGGGGACCTAATAAAGTGTCCAGTGAGTGTATATAAGAAACTAAGCACAGAGTATTTTTGCCTGGAGAGATACTTAAAACATACATCTCACATTTGTATATACATTATAAAAATTTGTCTCAGCAATAATCTTACACTTTCTAGGATTCCATCAGCTTTATATTTCCCAGCTGGAGTGAACTGTTGCCTTCCGGATGACCTTCAATGATAAGCAGAGCACAATATGAGACACTCTTAGAGCTTAAAGTGGTTGTGAAGTCAGTGAGCACAATTACCGACATCCCCTCTGTTAGAACAAGCAATACATCACAGGTTTTGTGTTTTTTTTAAATGAAGCTAAATGCCCAATTTCTCATCGCCGCTGTGGGGTCACGTGACCTCCAGTTGCTCTCCATCCCCGATCTAAGGACTACAGTGGGAGAGCGGCTGAGATTCCCCTCTGGTGTCAGCCCGGAGGTCACGTGATCTCCCGTCGCTCTCCATCCCTGATCTAAGGACTACAGCGGGAGAGGCTGGGATTCCCCTCTGATGTCAGCCTGGAGGTCACGTGACCACACAGCGGTATTTAGCTTTATAATTAAAAAAAAAAAAAAAACAGACTCTGATGCATAGCGTGTTATAACAGAGGGGAAGTCAGTAATTGTGTTTACTAACTTTATAGCCACAGGAATAGCAGGAGGGGCGGGGAGGAGATTGGCTCACACACTAGGAACTGACAGGCGAGGAGGAGGAAGAAGAAGAAAGGAGAAAGGAGAAAGGAGACACTCTAAACACAGGAGAGACACTCTAAACACAGGAGAGACACTCTAAACACAGGAGAGACACTCTAAACACAGGAGAGACACTCTAAACACAGGAGAGACACTCTAAACACAGGAGAGACACTCTAAACACAGGAGAGACACTCTAAACACAGGAGAGACACTCTAAACACAGCGGGATGACAGAGGCAGGTAAACTGACCACGGTATCATGGATCAGAAGCCACGATTACTGTGGTCAGTACACATAGGAGGACACAGGAACAGGCAGGATCAACCAGGTATTTTACAGCATAGAGAGGGACAAATGAAACTGCACAAGCACTATGCGGTTTATCCTGCTTTAAAGGAACAGGATCTTTTTTTTTTTTTTTTTTTTTTTTTTTTTTAGGGTTACAACTGCTTTAATACAACAAAATACAATTTAAATGTGCTGTATAAAAAAAAAAAAGGGAAACTACAGTCATTTTAACCCCCCCCCCCCCCCCCACTAAAAGTAACAAAGAAGGTGAATATTTACATTAAACTGAGCAGATAGACAGATACATAGCTATGGATTTTCTGTGCCTGACCCACTTTGCCTTTAATGAAAACACATGCATCCAAAAGAAAAGCAGGACAGGTGTGCATGGCACATACATATGCACTCTTGCCTGCTGCAAGTGGTTAACTGGGGGCAGTGAGGGCGTCGGCAGTAAAGTGCCGATAGTTTTAGCGGTGCTTTACAGTCATTTTAGCGGTGCTTTTTGGCCGCTAGCTGGGAGCTTTTAACCCCCGCTATCGGCTGAAGAATGGGTTAATAGCGCCCGTGTAGTGCCACTGCTCAATCGCCTTGCAGGCGCAATGGCAGCGCTGCCTATTCATTTCAATGGGCAGGGGAGGTGGAGGAGTGGTGTATACATCGCTCCTCCAACGCCCCAAAGATGCTGCTTGCAGGACCTTTTCTAACATCCTGCAAGCGCATTACTCCAATGTGAAAGCATTCAGGCTTTCACACTGGAGTGACAGGAGAGGCGATATTTTTAGCGCTAAAAACACCTGTAAAGCGCCTCAGTGTGAAAGTGGACTTATGATTAAAAGAGTAGTAAGGACTTTTTTTTTTTTTTTACCAAGTTATACTCACCTAGGTGGATGCAGCATTAATCCACTGCTGCATCTGTCCCCCGCCAGCTCTGCAGTTAGAACTGAACAATCAAACACTGCTGATCGCTCAGTTCTCCCCCTCTCTGCTCAGAGCATGAGAAAAGGACTGCGAGTCTCCAGCTCTCTTCCCCTCCAGGGCTCACTGGCGCGCTGGGCTGTGGAGGGGGAGGGAACAGCTGGCTCAGGCTCTTGGCAGATCGTTGAGCGGCTGAGCCAGGTGCTGGGTGACCATATGGTTGGGATCTTTTGGACTGTCTCGGTGACGTCAACCTGCTGTTGGCTGAAACCGGGTCACAGGGGGTGCAGAATGAACGGCACTCCAGTGATCCATAGGAGAAGTATAGCCAAAAAAAGCTTTGGCTATACTTCTCCTTTAAGGGTGTGACAGATCTAGCCGGGACACAGGCTTTTTGAGAGGACTAAATGCGAGCCTCCTGCCAACCGATTATGGGCCCTGGATTTTAAGGGGCACAGGGTGAAGGAGAACCCCAACCCCAGTCAGATTCAATGCTGTATATATGTGTATATATAATGTGTGCTGTCCCATGTATTATGGGACACACACCGTCAGATGCTACTCCAGCCAGCCTGTCTGTTGTCTTGTGTAATGTAGATGAGGCTGGTCTGGCTTGTAAGAGTATTTCACACAATGTTGTTGTGCTAATTAGCCCTGTGTTAATGTTTATGGTAATATGGTAATGTCTATTGAATAGTCATTCAAATAAGCTAGGAGCCTTAGAGTCTTACCCTGAAAAGTCTTCTCTCAGTCAACTAGTCTGGGTCAATGATTAGATAATTAACTCATGCTAATTATGTTAGGTACTGGTCATCTGGCTGTATACATGTGTGTGACATGTCAAATAAAAGTTAATTTCTGATGTACTCCAAGAACTAGTGTTGTCTAATTCTTGGGGGTTCCTATAACCAGATCCATTGGACTCCTGTTCCAGGACTTAGGAAGCATTTACGGCGGACACCTTGCATTTTGTGACAGATCAATAGGTATTTGTATGTACTTGTAGGGTCCTCAAAAGGCATAAAACATGTATTGAAGAGATGCACTATATGTATTTGACATATTTGTAAAGTAAAATCCTTGAGCTACTTACAGAGAGACAACTGCTTGCTTACAGTCTCCAGCACGCCATAAGATGTCAGTGACGGCTCTGCACAGGCAGTTTGTTCGAACCGTGTCTGAAGGACGCAGTGCCCACCTAGAAACAGAAACGCAGTGCCATCAAAACAAAACTGCACACAGCTGGGCGCTGGGAATCAGAAGATTTGCTGAAATTAATAACAAATGTTTGATCAATTCCCGCCCAAGCTACGTCATATGACGTCCTGGACTTTGAGCGGTGATATCTGAACGATGGGTGCAGCTACAGGCATCATCCATCATCTTATTCAGCGGGCGATTCTGTGCACCGTAAGAACAATCATAGCAGCAGTACAGCCGCTTGATCGTTCTAACAGGTGGCGGGAGGGGCTTCTACCGGCTCACCCGTGCGATCGGCAAACCGGAGAATGAACCGGTCGCCGGAAGTTGAACATAGAGATTTCTGGTGACCAGATGGTCCCCACTCATATCTATGACCCTCGGAAGCCCGGGCGCAACGTTAGGACATCACGTCCGGGGCCAGCGGATGTAAATAATGCCGGGGACGCAGCTGGAAAGGCTGAGACAGTTTATTTTTTTTGATCTCAGCCTTTCCAGCCTGAAGGAGAGATGTGGGATCTTATAGACCCCCCCAAATCTCTCCATAAAGAGGACCTGTCACGCACTATTCCTATTACAAGGGATGTTTACATAGGAGGACACAGGAACAGGCAGGATTAACCGGGTACTTTACAGCATAGAGAGGGACAAATAACACTGCACAAGCACTATGCGGTTTATCCTGCTTTAACCACTTCCAGACCAGCCTCGTTTTGGATTTTAGGTGTTTACATGTTTAAAACAGTTGACTTGGAACCCCCAAACAGTATATATTGTTTTTTTTCTTACACCCTAGAGAACAACATGGCGGTCATTGCAATACTTTTTCTCACACAGTATTTGCGCAGCGGTCTTACAATCGCACTTTTTTTGGAAAAAAGTCACTTATTTGAATAAAAAAATAAGGCAACAGTAAAATTAGCCCAATTTTTTTTTGGATTGTGAAAGATAATGTTACGCCGAGTAAATTGATACCCAACATGTCACGCTTCAAAATTGCGGCCGCTCGTGGAATGGCGTCAAACTTTTACCCTCAAAAATCTCCATAAGCGACATTTAAAAAATTCTACAGGTTGCATTTTTTGCGTTACAGAGGAGGTCTATGGCTAGAATTATTGCTCTCGCTCTACCGATCGCGGCGATACATCACATGTGTGGTTTGACTACCGTTTTCATATGCGGAGCGCTGCTCACGTATGCGTTCGCTTCTGCGCGCGAGCTCGTCGAGACGGGTTGTTTTAAAAACATTTTTTGGGGTTTTTCTTATTAATTTTACCTAATTGTATTTTTAACACTGTTTTAAAAAAAAAAAAATGGATCACTTTTATTCCCATTACAAGGAATGTAAACATCCCTTGTAATAGAAAAAAAGCATGACAGGTCCTCTTAAATATGAGATCTGGGGGTCAAAAAGTCCTCAGATCTCATATTTGGACTTCAATTAAAAAAAATGACATTTGTAAATTCCCCTTTAAGACGTATGGGCGGAAGTGACGTTTTGACATCTCTTCCGCCCTCCTATGGTATAGAGAGGAGTGGGGGCCATCTTAGCCTCACTCATCTCTATACACAGGCAGGGAAAGGACCCGATCGCCTCCGCCGCTGCCGGCGGCTCCGGTAAGCGGCGGAAGGCACGGGAGAGCGGGGCACCTCTCCCGCCACCGATAACGGTGATCTCGCGGCGAATCCGCCGCGATGACCACCATTATCGGAAAGGGGAACGCTCACTGTGAAGAGGGATACCTCGGTTGTGCCAGCAGCTGCTGCCATTACCCAGATATCCCTCTTCAAAAAAATGACGTATATATATATATATATATATATATATATATATATATAGACAGTGAGCGGTCGGTAAGTGGTTAAAAAGGAACAGGATAATTTTTTTTAGGGTTACAACCGCTTTAATACAACAAAATAAAATTTAAATGTGCTGTATAAAAAGGAAACTACGGTCATTTTAAAATTGAATTATTTTTTTCCTCCCCACTAAAAGCAAAGTAACGAAGGTGATTTACATTAAACTGAGCAGATAGACAGATACATAGCTATGGATTTTCGGTGCCGGACCTGCTCTGCCTTTAATGAAAATACATGCATCCAAAAGAAAAGCAGGACAGGTGTGCATGGCACATACACTCTGCCCCTTCCCCGCCCCCCGATAACAGTGATCTTGCGACGAATCCGACGCAGAGACCACCTTTATCTGAAAGCGGACCGCCCGCTGAAGAAGAGGATACCCGGGTTATGGCAGCTATCCATACGGTATTCCTCTTCAAACAGCCAACATATAACGACGGCGGGCGGTCCGTAAGTGGTTAAAATAACAAACCTGTTATATTTACCTGCTCTGTGTAATAGTTTTGTACAGAGCACCGTGCATCCTCCTCTTCTTGGGTCACCCACTGGCTTTCCTGCCCCACCCCGTTGAGTGCCCCACACCCACAGCAAGCTGCTTGTTCTGGGGGGCACTCGTGCATTCTCGCTCCAAAGCCTCCTATGTGTGTCTGTCGAAACACGCAGAGCTGGGCTTCGGCCCCGCCCCCCCCCTTCATTGACTGTAATGGACAGCAGCAGGAGCCAATAGCTCCCGCTGCTGTGTCTAAACCATTGATGGATAGACCTGGGAGAGCTTCTGCTCCAATACAAAACGCTGGATCTGGATTGGCTTAGGTAAGTATTAGGAAGGGCTGAGGGGGGAGCTGCACACTGAAGGATTTTTACCTTCATGCATAGAATGCCTTTAGAACCCCTTTAATTATCAAGCATCATTTACCGTTTCATGTGAAATATACATGACAAATATACAATGATTTCCCTTATCTGTCCATTACCTGATATCAGAATCTCTCCCAAACAGAAGG
Organism: Lithobates sylvaticus; assembly: GCA_028564925.1. Lineage (NCBI taxonomy): Eukaryota > Metazoa > Chordata > Amphibia > Anura > Ranidae > Lithobates > Lithobates sylvaticus. The sequence continues at coordinate 514,651,438 of CM053030.1, forward strand.
TTCTGTAAGAAACAAGCCTGAACCGCAGCCAAAACTCCGCAGGGCCCCCCCTGAAACAGAGAAAGCACTTTATTTACACACAATGCACAGCCCTCTGGATGATCTATAATGTATCTAGTGCACATTACCGAGCTCCATACTTCGATTGAAAAAAAAAAAATAGCACAATTTTTTATTTAACCACTTACCCACTGGGCACTTAAACCCCCCTCCTAACCAGACCAATTTCCAGCTTTCAGTGCTCTCCCACTTTGAATGACAATTACTCAGTCATGCAACACTGAACCCAAATTAATTTTGTGTCCTTTTTTTTCAGACAAATAGAGCTTTCTTTTGGTGGTATTTAATCACTGCTGGGTTTTTTATTTTTTGTGCTATAAATCAAAAATTACTGAAAATTCGGTAAAAAAATTAAAATAAAATAGTTTCCATTAAAAATTATTGCAGAGTATTGGCAGAGCATTGCACAGTGGTGGCAGAGCATTGCACAGTGGTGGCAGAGCATTGCACAGTGGTGGCAGAGCATTGCAGGCACTGACCAGCGCTGTGGGCACTACACATCCAGCCCACAGCGCTGGTCCCGTCTCTCCCCTCTCAGTGTACCAATCGGTACAGAGAGGGGAGGGAGGTTTCTGTACATGTGATCGCTCCGTCATTTGACGGATCGATCACGTGGTAAACGGCCGCTATCAGCGGCTGTTTACCGTGATCCGTGATGTCACGGATGTTCCCGAGTGCGCGCCCCAGGGGGTGCGCAGGAGCAAGTTTCTGGGAGGGCGTCCGTAGGACGTCCACTCCGGATAAGCGCTGTAGCCGTCTTTTGGCTATGGCCCGGTCGGCATGTGGTTAAAATAGCAAAAATGTTATACTCCTCAAACCATTGAGCAGAGCACCCTTGATCCCCCTCTTCTCGGGTCCTCCCCACTGGTGTTCCTGGCTCCTCCCCCCTGCCGAGTACCCCCACAGCAAGCCGCTTGCTATGGGGGCACTTGTGCTGGCTCGCTCCCGAGTCGGCTCTGCGTGTTCATTGACACACAGAGTGGGTTTCGGCCTCACCCCCTCTCTCTCTCCTCACTGGCTGTCATTGACAGTAGCAGGGGCCAATGGCTCAAACTACTGGCTCTCTGGTCAGTGAGGAGGGAGAGGGAGAGAGACAAAAAAAAAAAAAAGTCACTGCTCTTGTGCACATTGCTGGATCGAGATTGGGCAAGTTTTTTACCTTAACCACCTCACTACAGTGCATTTTCACCCCCTTCCTGACCAAGCCATTTTTCAGCTTTCAGCGCTGACGCACTTTGAATGACAATTGCGCAGTCATACAACACTGTACCCAAATTAAATTGTTATCATTTTTTTCCCCACAAATAGAGGTTTCTTTTGGTGGTATTTGATCACCTCTGCGGTTTTTCTTTTTTGCGCAACAAAAGAAGAGCGACAAATTAAAAAAAAAAACAATATTTTTTGCTTTTTGCTATACTAAATATCCCCAAAAAATATATAAAAAAACATTTTTTTTCCTCAGTTTCCGCCGATACGTATTCCTCTACATATTTTTGGTAAAAAAAAATTGCAATTAGCGATCATTGATTAGTTTGCGCAAAAGTTATAGCGTTTACAAAATAGGGGATAGTTTTATAGCATTTTTATTAATATTTTTTTTTTTTACTAGTAATGGCGGTGATCAGCGATTTTTATTGTGACTGCGACATTATGGCAGACACATCGGACATTTTTGACACATTTTTGGCACTATTGTCATTTATACAGCAATCAATGCTATTTAAATGCATTGATTCATGTATAAATGACACTGGCAGTGAAGGGGTTAACCACTAGGGGCGGGGAGGGGTTAATTATGTTCCCTAAGTGTGTTTCTTACTGTGGGGGAAGGGGACTCACAAGGGGAGGAGACCGATCGGTGTTTCTCTGTACAGAGAACACACCATCGGCTCCTCTCCTCTGACAGGACCGTTGATCTGTGTGTTTACACACACAGATCAATGGTCCCGCTGTGTTACCGGGCAATCGCGGGTGCCCAGCGGACATCGCGGCCGCTGGGCACGCGCATCGGGTGCCCAGTGACACGGCGAGAGCGCGTGCGCGCTCCCGGCGGCGCGCGCGCTCCCTGCAGTGCACAGAAGGGGAGGACGTCATATGACGCCCTCCCGGAACGAGAGCTGCGCCGCCTGGCCATCATTTGACGGCCGGCGGTGGCGAAGCGGTTAAAGTGGTACTTCATTCATTTTTTTCATCTTTCCATCTATTAAATCTTGTGCCCACTTCCACTTCTGCCAACTTCCTGTTTCTTGTCTGGTAAAAAGCCTAGGCATATAACATCATGCACAGCTCTCTCTGGTGATAGTTTGCCAGGAAGGGGGGGGGGGGGGGGGGGGGGAGCCATAAGAGGGCCAATGAGAGCTGGAGGTGTGCCTTTGTGTGTTTGTGTAAATCCAGAAAGTGAACAGGCAGCAGCTTCAGCTGCCCACAGTTAATATGGCTGCAGCCAGACTCAGTGGAGGGAGATTTCTGCAGCATATTTGGCAAGTACAGAATCACAGTATATATAAAATAATATGCAAACACTGGTTGGAGGGAAGCTCCAGAATGGCAAAGATGTTTTTATTACAAATTGTGTGAGCAGACTGCAGTTCTCTTTTAATGCATTCTATGCGTTAAAGAGGACGTTAAGGATTTAAAAAAAAAAAAAAAAAAAAAAAAACGAAAAAAAATATTACTCACCTAGGTGGATGCAGCATAGATGCGGTGCTGCATCTGTCTCCTCTTGGCTCTGCTGATCGCTCAATTCTCCCCCTCCGCTCTAAGCGGAGAGCTGTGACTGTCAGTCCCCAGCTTTCTGCTCTACCCTCCAGTGGAGCTGTGAAGTGGGCAGGAGGCGCCGTTTCAGACTCTCAGCAGTTCGCTGAGAACCTGAGCCAGGTGCCGGTCCAGGCCACATGGTCGGGATCTTTCCGCAGCCTGGACCGGCTAAGTGACGTCAGCCGACAGCGGGCTTTATCCAGCTGTCAGGTGAAAATGGGTCTCAGGAGAACGAACTGCACTCCTGTGATCTATGGGAGAAGTATGGCCAAAAAAAAGGTATGGCTAACGTTTGCGGCAATACCTCACATGTGTGGTTTGAACATAGTTTTCATATGTGGGCGGGACTTATGTATGCGTTCGCTTCTGCATGCGAGCACACGGGGACAGGGGCGCTTTACATTTTATTTATTTTTTTCTAATTGTTTATTTTACTTTCTTTTTTTAGATTGACACAAAAAAAACATTTTTTTTGACCACTTTTATTCCTATTACAAGGAATGTAAACATCCCTTGTAATAAGAATATGACATGACAGGTCCTCTTTACAGTGAGATATGGGGTCAATAAGACCCCACATCTCACCTCTAGGCTGGGAAGCCTGAAATAAAAAAAAAATAAAAAAATGATCTCGGCTTCCCAGCCTAGAAGTGGCGCCATTTGTTTGAATGCAGAGGCCGGGCGTGACGTCATAATATCGTGCCCGGCCTCCAAGCGATCATAGAGACTCCGGCGACCATCTGATCCAGCGGAAATATCTATGGTCACCACTCCGGGGCCGGCGGATCCTGTGTCATGGAAGCAGTGAGTCGGTAGAAGCACCGGAGGGCGGCGGGAGGGGGGGGTGTCCCCTCTCACCGCCCGTAAGAAAAAAATCAAGCGGCTGAACAGCTGCCATGATCATTCTTATGGTGTAGGGAATCGCTGGCTGTAGCTTCACCCATCATTCAGATACGTACCTTGGGCGGGAAGAGGTTAACCGCTTCCCAACCGCCTCCTGCACATATACGTCGGCAGAATGGCACGGCTCGGGAGCTCCGTGGCCGCGGGACCAGTGGACCCGATCGCCGCTGGTGTCCCGCGATCGGGTCACAGAGCTGAAGAACGGGGAGAGGTCTGTGTAAACAAACCTCTCCCCGCGCTTCCTACACTGCCTGTCACTGATCGGCTGTTCCCTGTCATCGGGTAAGCCGATCAGTGACGTCAGACACGCCCCCTAATGTAAAAAAAAAAAAAAAAAAAAAAACAAACACACACACACACACACACACACACACACACCCCCCATAATCCCTCCCCGCCCCCTAGTGGTTAACCCCTTCACTGCCAGTGTCATTTATACAGGAATCAATGCATTTAAATAGCACTGATTGCTGTATAAATGACAATGGTCCCAAAAATGTGTCAAAAATGTCTGATGTGTCCGCCATAAAAAAAAAAAAAAAAAAAAAAAAAAAAAAAAAAAAAAAAAATCGCTGATCGCCGACATTACTAGTAACAAAAAAAAATATTAATAAAAAATGCTATAAAACTATCCCCTATTTTGTAAACGCTATAACTTTTGCGCAAACCAATCAATTATCGCTAATTGCGATTTTTTTTTTACAAAAAATATGTAGAAGAATACGTATCGGCCTAAACTGAGGAAAAAAAAAAAAGTTTTTTTATATATTTATTGGGGATATTTATTATAGCAAAAAGTAAAAAATATTGCATTTTTTTCAAAATTGTCGCTCTATTTTTGTTTATAGCGCAAAAAATAAAAACCGCAGGGGCGATCAAATACCATCAAAAGAAAGCTCTATTTGTGGGAAAAAAAGGACGCCAATTTTGTTTGGGAGCCACGTCGCACGACCGCGCAATTGTCAGTTAAAGCAACGCAGTGCCGAATCGCAAAAAGGGGCCTGGTCCTTTGGCTGCAAATTGGTCCGGGGCTGAAGTGGTTAATAAAGCTTCGACAATAAAACCTGGAAGCTGATTGGTTTCTATGCCGAGCTGCACCAGATTTTGAACTCCCCAGTTTTAGTAAACCCCCCCTCCCCAATGTACCATAGCACAATGCACCACAACAATGTAAATGAGCCTGTAGTGAATTGATAAGCAACTGTAATATTAGTAACACACAAGAATGAAAATAGCCATAACTTTAGGACAGGGGCGGACTGACAACTCATGGGGCCCCCGGGCAATAGGAGATAATGGGGCCACACAGTATACAATTACACAGTATACACAGACATGTTTCTATTGGCTGAGAAGGTACTGGAGAGGTGGGGCAGCTATAATCTCAGGATTTTTAGGCCAATAGGATGTCAGTAAGGCCCCTTTCACACCGGGGCGTTTTTAATGCGGTGCAGCGCTAAAAATAGCGCCTGTTCACCGCATAAAAAAATCCGGCCCCTTTAACTCCAGTGTGAAAGCCGGCGGGCTTTCACACTGGAGCGGTGCGCTAGCAGGATGACAAAAAAAAGTCCTGCTAGCAGCATCTTTGGAGCGGTGTGTTCACCGCTCCTATACCGCTCCTTCCCATTGATTAAAATGGGACACCACGGTGAAACCGCGGCAATACCGTCGCAAAGCGCTGCTACGGCGGCGCTCTGCGGGGGGGTGTTTAACCCTTTTTCGGCCGCTCGCGGGGGTAAAACCGCACCGCGAGCGGCCGAAAACCGCGGTGAAAACGACGGTAAAGCAGCGCTAAATATAGCGCTGCTTTACCGTCACCGCGGCTCACCGCCCCAGTGTGAAAGGGGCCTAAGAGACATTTCAGAAACAGATGTAAAAAAAAAAAAAAAAAAAAAAAAACACAGATTTTTACATACTTTTCCTGGTTTTACTGAGGCTGGCAACCCTGATGGGGCCCCCTAGTGGCCCGGGGCCCTCGGGAAGTGCCCGAGTGGATGAATGGTCAGTCCGCCCCTGCTTTAGGATTTTTGAATTATTATGCTCCTTTGTATTTCTGTTGTGTATTTAGTAGTTTGTTTGGAGTTCAATAATAGATGCAGATAAAAATGGAACAATCCCTATGAAATATACCTTTCTCTGCACAAAGCCGTACTTCAAATCCTCAATATTACAGAAGGTGAAGCTCTGAATTTTCCATTCCTCACTGAAGCAGCGCAGAGGAGATCCGAACAGCAGATTTTTTAGCTCCTGCAATGCAGAATTCGGTAATGTTAAAGGAAAAAAACTATTTCAGGAATAAACATTTTGAGGGTTTTTGGTGAAGTTTACCGTATATACTCGAGTATAAGCCGAGTTTTTCAGCACATTTTTTTTGTGCTGAAAGTGCCCCCCTCGGCTTATAGTCGAGTCAAGCACTTTTCTGCAGCAGAGAATGACATTTTCCAACCCGACTTTGGGGGCTCGTATGGTGCTAGGAACCATATTTGGTGTGCAAACCCAGTGGAAGAAGCACTACAATATATCCAAATTTGGGGTTCCTAGCACCAAGTGGCCCCGAGATACGGGGCCCCCAAATTCGGTTTGGAAAATGTCATTCTCTGCTGCAGAAAAGTGCTTGACATTTTCCAAACTGACTTTGGGGCCCCGTATCTCAGGGCCACTTGGTGCTAGGGACCCCAAATTTGGTGTGCAAACCCAGTGGAACCAGCACTACAACATATCCAATTTGGGGTTCCTAACACTAAGTGGCCCCGAGATACAGGGCCCCAAAATCTGTCAATTGTGTCCATCTGCAGCAATGTCATTTCGGGACCCTTTGGGTCCAGAGACCCCAAATTTTGTCTGCAGATAGGGGGCATCTAGGAACCCTTAACTACCAAGTTGAAGTTCAGGGGACCTATGGCTGCAAATGGGCACAGTGAGGCTGCAAATGGGCATTGTTGACCCTCTTTTCCACTTACAGTAGCTGCGCATTTCTCACCCTAGGCTTATACTCGAGTCAATACGTTTTCCCTGTTTTTTGTGGTAAAATTAGGTGCCTTGGCTTATATTCGGGTCGGCCTATACTCGAGTATATACGGTACATGAAAATAATATTTTATGCAGATTTTAGCTTTTCAATTTTTATGATGACTACTGAATTGTACATGAAAAAAATAAAAATAATAAACAGCTCTTATAAGACAACTAAGTTGCCTCTTATTGTTCATTGTTAACTCACAGCAAGAATTAGCAATACACACTATATTGTGAATAGTATTGTGACGCCTGCCCTTACACGCACATGAACTTTAATGGCATCCCAGTCTTAGTCTGTAGGGTTCAATATTGAGTTGGCCCACCCTTTGCAGCTATAACAGCTTCAACTCTTCTGGGAAGGCCGTCCACAAGGTTTAGGAGTGTGTCTATGGGAATGTTTGACCATTCTCCCAGAAGCGCATTTGTGAGGTCAGGCACTGATGTTGGACGAGAAGGCCTAGCTTGCAGTCTCCGCTCTAATTCATCCCAAAGGTGTTCTAATGGGTTGAGGTCAGGACTCTGTGCAGGCCAGTCAAGTTCCTCCACCGCAGCAACAAAGAACAAAAAATACACTGGAGTACTACTTTTATGCAGATCAGGGCTCTATGTCCATATGTAGAAGTGTATGTATTTAGTATTTTTTCATAACATCTAAAATTTCTATCTACAACTGTGTGTAGACCTTAAAGGGGTTGTAAAGGTTCATTTTTTAATTTTCTAAATAGGTTCCTTTGAGCTAGTGGATTGTTGGTCCACTTACCTTTTCCTTCGATTTCCCTTCTAAAATTTTTTTTTTCTTTGTCTGAATTTCTCACTTCCTGTTTCTCCTCAGTAAACTTCACACCATCATCCGAGCGGTGTTTAGTCAGCCAGAACAGCTTACTGAGGAGGAACAGGAAGTGAGAAATTCAGACAGACAAAGAAAAAAAACATTTAGAAGGGAAATTGAAGGAAAAAAATCGAAGGAAAAAAAAGGTAAGTGAACCAACAATGCACCAGCTTAAAAGGAACCCATTTAGAAAATAAAAAAAACAAACCTTTAATAACCACTTCAGCCCCGGACCAATTGGCAGCCAAAGGACCAGGCCCCTTTTTGCAATTCGGCACTGCGTCGCTTTAACTAACAATTGCGCGGTCATGTGACGTGGCTCCAAAACAAAATTGGCGTCCTTTTTTTCCCACAAATAGAGCTTTCTTTTGGTGGTATTTGATCGCCCCTGCGGTTTTTATTTTTTGCGCTATAAACAAAAATAGAGCGACAATTTTGAAAAAAATGCAATATTTTTTACTTTTTGCTATAATAAATATCCCCAAAAAATATATAAAAAAACATTTTTTTTCCTCAGTTTAGGCCGATACGTATTCTTCTACATATTTTTGGTAAAAAAAAAAAAAAAAAAAAAAAAAAAAAAAAAAATCGCAATTAGCGATTATTGATTAGTTTGCGCAAAAGTTATAGCGTTTACAAAATAGGGGATAGTTTTTATAGCATTTTTATTAATATTGGCGGCGATCAGCGATTTTTATTGTGACTGCGACATTTTGGCGGACACATCGGACATTTTTGACACATTTTTGGGACATTTGTCATTTATACAGCAATCACTGCTATTTAAATAGCACTGATTCCTATGTAAATGACAGTTGTAGTTAGGGGGTTAACCACTAGGGGGCGGGGAGGAGTCAGTGTGACGTGTTGTGTTTTTTTTTACAGTAGGGGGGCGTGGCTGTACGTCTGACGTCATTGATCGGCTTTCCCGATGACAGGGAACCGCCGATCACTGACAGTCAGTGTAGGAAGCGCGGGGAGAGGTTTGTTTACATAGACCTCTCCCCGTTCTTCAGCTTCGTAACCCGATCGCGGGGTACCAGCGGCGATCGGGTCCGCTGGTCCCGCGGCCGGGGTCACGGAGCTCCCGACCGGGTCACGAGCGCGCCGCTAGCGGCGCGCGCGCGACCCACGGGCAGGCACATGCACGATCACGTACAGGTACGTGATTCTGCCTGCCCGTGCCATTCTGCTGACGTATATATGCAGTGGCCGGTCGGGAAGCGGTTAAGGTACGAGTCTGTTTAGTAACATTCTCACCACAGCTTGTTGCAAATCAATTGGTCTTCCGTCTGCCTGAACTTTATTCCGTGCGTTGACCTCTGGAATCCCTATAGTATTGGCTGCCAATAAATCATCTTCAACATCATCTAAAAAGAGACAAAAAAAAAAAACAGCAAATAAAAAAAACTCAGATTCATAGTTCTTAAAGTGGAACTTTAGGCAGAAAATTAAGTCCTGCTAGATGACTTCAGGCTGGCCCCTTCTGCAGGTATAGCTATGTAAAAAACATAAAGACAAAAGACCCTATACTGCAAGGCGGTAAAATTAAAAGCCAGCAGCTACTGACTTTTAATAAATGGACACTAGACATGTGCAATTCGTTTTTTTTGTTTTTCGTTTTTTTTTGTTATTTCCGTTCGTTCGTTTTCATACGAATGAACGAATCATTCGAATCGTACGAATCCGAAAAACAACGAAAATCCGAAAAAAACAAATTAGAAACAACGAATGTACTAATGAAGAAAATCCGAAAAACGAAAACGAACGAAAAAATTTGTACATTCGTAACTTTTTTTTTTTTTGTTGAATTGGTAATTTTCCGTGTCTCTTACAATGGCGCTGCTTAACGTGCTTCGAATGGATTGAACAAAAAAATTCATACATTCGTAACTTTTTTTTTTTTCGATTCGTAACTTTTTTTTTTTTTTTCGATTTGTAATTTTCCGTGTCTCTATTGAACAAAAAAATTCGTACATTCGTAACTTTTTTTCGATTCGTAACTTTTTTTTTTCGATTCGTAAATTATTAAAATGTAATAATAGCATACACATTACATCAAATTATGAATTATGCTGCGATTACGAATCTACAAATGTTACGAATGTACGAATAAATACGAATGCGTCCGAAAAACGAAAAAACGAATCAACGAAAAAATAACTCTTATGAATGTACGAATTGTTACGAATCCGAACGACAACTTACAAATCGTTACGAATCAACGGAAATGAAAAAAACGAAACGAAGAAAAAACGATTTTTTTTCGGAAACGAAAAAACGAAACGAAAATAAACGAATTCTTTTGTTGTGCACATGTCTAATGGACACTTACCTGTCCTGCTGTCCCTCAATGTCGGCACTAAAGCTGATGTCTACATCAGCTGTCGGGTGCTGCCGCCGCCATTGCGGGTAAGGTAACCCGGCAGTGTAGCCTTCGGCTTCACGCCGGGAACCCTACTGCGCATGCGCGAGGCTCCGCTACTCTCCTATTAGCCCGGCGGCCGAGGTAGGAGGAGGAGGGAGCCCCGCGGTAACGTCACGGCACGATCGCCGCTTCCGGAAGTGGGAAAAGATACCTGTCAAAGACTTTAGGGTGGAGCTCCACTATAAAAGGGACGTAACTGTACAACCATTTGCCTGTAGGAGCCATTCTGCCGACATATGTGTGTGTGTGGCGGTCGGCAAGTGGTTAAAATCCAGTAATATACTGTCTCACCTTGCTCTGCACATGCTCAGTTGCTCTCCATTTTTAGGCACTGCTGAGTTTGTAGAGGCCGATCTGCTGACAGCCTAAGGCCCCCCCTTTCACACATGCTGTCAGTTTTTTCAGGTGGATCTGAGCATGCCTTTTAATAGGAATAGTGCTTGACGGGTCCTCTTTACAGTGAGATCTGGGGGTCAGTAAGTCCCCACATCTCACCTCTAGGCTGGGAAGCCTGAAAAAAAAAAAAAAAAAAAAAAAAAAAAAAAAAAAAATACTCAGCTTCCCAGCTGAGGCATTTTTTCAAATGCAGAGGGCGGGCATGACGTCATAACATCGCGCCTGGCCTCCAAATGATCAGAGAGACTCCAGGGACCATCTGGTCAGCATCCGGGGCCGATCGGTTTCTTCTCTGGTTCACCGATGGCAGGAGCGAGCCGGTAAAAGCACCAGAGGGCGCGGCGGGGAGTCATCTACTCCACTCCAATCCTGAACAGCCGCTATGATCATTGTAATGCTGTGTACACACGATTGGACTTATACCACATGCCGACCGCGCTATAGTCAAAAGACGGCTACAGCGCGGCCGGCTTATCCTGGGAGGACGTCCTACGAACGTCCTCCCAGAAACTTGCTCCCGCGCGCCCGATCGGTACAGAGAGGAGAGAAGCGGAGAGGGGGAGAGACGGGACCAGCGCTGTGGGCTGGATGTGTAGTGCCCACAGCGCTGGTCAATGCTCTGCCACCAACCACTGTGCAACACTCTGCCACCAACCACTGTGCCAACACTCTGCCACCAACCACTGTGCCAACACTCTGCCACCAACCACTGTGCCAACACTCTGCCACCAACCACTGTGCCAACACTCTGCCACCAACCACTGTGCCAACACTCTGCCACCAACCACTGTGCCAACACTCTGCCACCAACCACTGTGCCAACACTCTGCCACCAACCACTGTGCCAACACTCTGCCACCAACCACTGTGCCAACACTCTGCCACCAACCACTGTGCCAACACTCTGCCACCAACCACTGTGCCAACACTCTGCCACCAACCACTGTGCCAACACTCTGCCACCAACCACTGTGCCAACACTCTGCCACCAACCACTGTGCCAACACTCTGCCACCAACCACTGTGCCAACACTCTGCCACCAACCACTGTGCCAACACTCTGCCACCAACCACTGTGCCAACACTCTGCCACCAACCACTGTGCCAACACTCTGCCACCAACCACTGTGCCAACACTCTGCCACCAACCACTGTGCCAACACTCTGCCACCAACCACTGTGCCAACACTCTGCCACCAACCACTCTGCCAACACTCTGCCACCAACCACTCTGCCAACACTCTGCCACCAACCACTCTGCCAACACTCTGCCACCAACCACTCTGCCAACACTCTGCCACCAACCACTCTGCCAACACTCTGCCACCAACCACTCTGCCAACACTCTGCCACCAACCACTCTGCCAACACTCTGCCACCAACCACTCTGCCAACACTCTGCCACCAACCACTCTGCCAACACTCTGCCACCAACCACTCTGCCAACACTCTGCCACCAACCACTCTGCCAACACTCTGCCACCAACCACTCTGCCAACACTCTGCCACCAACCACTCTGCCAACACTCTGCCACCAACCACTCTGCCAACACTCTGCCACCAACCACTCTGCCACCAACCACTCTGCCACCAACCACTCTGCCAACACTCTGCCAACACTCTGCCAACACTCTGCCAACACTCTGCCAACACTCTGCCAACACTCTGCCAACACTCTGCCAACACTCTGCCAACTTTTAATAGAAAAAGAATTTTTATTTATTTTTTTTACCGAATTTTCAGTATATTTTGATTTATAGCGCAAAAATTAAAAAACCCAGCGGTAATTAAATACCACCAAAAGAAAGCTCTATTTGTGTGAAAAAAAGGACACAAAATTCATTTGGGTACAGTGTTGCATGACGGAGTAATTGTCATTCAAAGTGTGAGAGCACCGAAAGCTGAAAATTGGTCTGGTTAGGAAGGGGGTTTAAGTGCCCAGTGGTCGGGGGCATGGCCTGACGCATGGAGAGGTGAGACGTGCCTGCACACAGCTCCCGGCTCCCTCGGCTCCACGGACCTCATAACGGCCAGTAAACCGGCCACAAAGCATCCTCATGGGGAAAGATAAGCCCAAGGCACCTAAGGGCAGCGGTGGACATCGCCCAGGAGGGGATTTAGAGGACTATTTCAGCCGTGGAAGATCATCCTCACAGCGCCGGCCGGAATCCAAGATGGCGCCGGCCCCTCCATCCCCAGCGCGCTCTGAATCAGCTCTGCAGTCCCAGGTGAGCTCACACAGCCTGCTCTTACACCCTGAGGACACTGATTTCTCCCCCAGACTGACCAGAAGCCGCTCCAATGTCTCCCTAGGATCAGGGGAAGGGTGGCACATGGAAGCACAGATCAGATCCCTGCACAGCTACATGAGGTCTCTACCCACTAAGGCTGACTTTGAACACTGTGTACACAGGATTGAAAAGACATATAAGAAAGAGATCTCTGACCTAAGGAAGGATGTGGGGGCACGCTTTGATGATGTTGAACACACAGTAGAAGGCCTTCGGGACACGGTACAGTCACATGACAGGATTCTCAACACCCACACGGTCATGCTACAGCAACTCTCATACCAGCAGGACGACCTCGAAAATCGCAGTCGCCGCAACAACATACGCATACGGGGGATACCCGAGACGGTGGACCCCAAGAATTTACCCACGGCTGTGACGGCCATTTTTAACCAAATACTCCAACGCCCCAAAGATGACCTGATCGAACTGGACCGAGTGCACCGTACCTCGGGCCCTCGCACCCCTGACCCCTCCTTTGTGCGCGACACCCTATGTCGCATCCACTTTTACAAAATTAAGGAGGACATCATGAGGGCCGCCAGCACACAGCAGTCAATCCTCTTCAACGGCACACCCGTCATGCTTCTCCCAGATCTCTCCCGCCAAACACTGGCTATGCGGAAATCACTGAGGCCCCTCACGCAACTCCTGCAAGCAAGGCAAATTAAATACCAGTGGCGTTTCCCATTCCACCTCCGAGTCCGCCACGAAGGTAAAGTCGCCATATTCCGCACGCTGGGTGACCTGCCGACATTCCTTAGCACTCTTGAACTACCTCAAGTCGCACTACCCGACTGGCCGTTTGCACCGACCACCCCGGGCCTACCCTACACCCCACATTGGCAGAAGCAAGGTCGCAGACGCACCCCTCGGTCTCCACAGCACCAGGACCCCAATGACTGAAACACTCCAGTGGGCCGCCCCGGGCCTGTTGTCCTCCTCTCTTTTGCTCCCCACTGCTGGGGTTCTGCCCCCTGTGATATGCTTAGACCCATATGGGTCAGAAATCTCAACCTCTAACTAACCCTCCTTTTCTTACAGGTTTTATATATATTTTACATGCTTTCTTCCCATGTACCCCCTCCCCCCACTCCGACAATTGGAGTGCTGCACGGTGACTTTCTCCTCTACCAATGCACAGGTTCCAGGACTTGTCCTCGCACCCCACCGCCTGCTACAAATCCCCCTGTGTTGGGTTGTCCTCACCGAAACTTTACAGTTACAGTTACTGTTATGCTCAGCCTGTTCCCTGCATAAGGCCTGATGCACACCCATACCCCCCGTGCAACATAAATATTATGCCTCTCTCTTGGTTTTTTTTCTTTTTTTCTTTAAGCCGGTTTACTGATGTACTTTTTTGAAGACCACTAAGATAACCTTAATTAAGATGATGTTTTGTACAATACTCAGGTCACAATTGATACTGCTCCATATGTGGAGCCGAGGCGAAGGGAGCTGCCCTGCTCTGTGGTCTCGCTTTGCACCCCCCCCCCCCCTTTTTGGGTTTTTTGTTTATCTGTCACCCCTCAGTGATCCAATAGACACTGAGGAGCGCACTGATATGTGCCTTTATAAAAGGCCTTTTTCTTTTTCGTTACTTGCCTTTTGGAGCCACCTAGTGGCCTTTTTTGTTTTTGTTTCTTTTTTGGTTATTCCTTTTTCCTGCCTGACCCACTGGGCCCAACTCCCACGATTGGCTCGCAACATTTATGAGTTACTCGACCTCCTGGTTATTATAGTGGGAGGAAGTGGCCATGTCTATGACTGCTGGTACCTTCTGCATGAGATTACTTTTCTGCCTTCTCTATTCCTTCTCGCTTTTCTTTTCTCCTCATCTTCTCTTTACCTGTACCTTCCTACCCTCCCCTCCCTCCTTTACCCTCCTTCAACAAGAACTAACTCCCGCCCCCTACCCCCAAAAAATCTAATCACAACGCCACCTATCAAAGTGACCCTGAACCTCACTCTCATAACCTCCCATGGCTAACGACGGTTCAATAACTTTCGCCTCCTTTAACTGCAGAGGCTTTAACACACCCGAGAAGCGGAGCCAGACACTCTACCATTTTCATAAAAAACGTATCAAAATTTTGCTCCTCCAGGAAACGCATTTTCGTGCAGGAGCAATCCCAGCCATACGCAATAGGTATTACTCGCAATGGTTCCACAGTGTCAATCCCCAATCCAAATCTAAAGGGGTGTCTGTTGCCTTCAAAAGTCTTTTAACCCGGAGGTTTTGGATTCTCTCATAGATGACTCTGGTCACTACATATTTTTGAAACTGAAACTAAACGATTTTTTCTCTTTACAGTGGCTAATATCTATGTGCCTAATGCGGGCCAGGCTCGGTTCCTCTCAACGGTCCTCACCAGACTATCCTCCTTTGGAGGGACAGCTCTCATCATCGGAGGCGATCTCAATGTAGCCCTATCCCCACCCGCAGACACATCCTCTGGTAAGTCCTCTGTTCCATACTCCACCTTGACACGCATCAAATCACTATTTCATTCATCCCATCTGGTGGATGCCTGGCGGATCCAGCACCCCACAGATAGGGATTACAGTTACTTCTCAGTGGCACACAACTCCTACAGCAGGTTAGACCATTTCCTCATCTCACAATCACTGCTAGACACACCTCTACAGACCTCGATCGGTACCATACTGTGGTCCGATCATGCCCCCGTCTATTTGACTCTGGTTCGTCCCCCCGCTACCCGCCGGGGGGCTAACTGGAGACTTAATGACAATTTGCTACGAGACACTGTATGTGTAGCGGATGTCTCTACAGCCATTAGAAACTTTATAGGAGACCACGCATCTGACACGACCTCCCCACTGAACCAATGGGACACACTTAAATGTGTGCTACGGGGCACCCTCATACAGCACGGATCTCGCCTAAAGAAGGCCAGAGCTCATGACATACGCAAACTCCTCACTACGATAGCAGAACTTGAACCCCTCCACAAACGGGACCTGGATCCTGCCGTATATGTCCAGCTCTCTAATGCCCGCAGGGATTTACTTCAGCTCCTCGATGCGCACTCCTTAATCGCCAGAGACAAAGCATGAAACCACTTTAACTTACTAGCAAATAAATGTGGTAAGCACCTGGCTAGGATCATTCACCCTAGACCCCCACGGCATTCTATCCCTTTTATCGTTCAACCGGACCAAACGAAAACATTTAACACCTCAGGGATATCTGCATCCTTCAGGCAATACTATTCACAACTGTATAATCTCCCTCGCACAGTCCCTAACGCTCGGTCCCCCCCTCCCAACGACCCTATACAAGAATACATCCTAGAGACAGCCCTGCCTACTGTTGACGAATCAGACGCGACAGCCCTTGACGAGCCCCTGGACACCTCTGAATTCCTGCAGGCCATCAAAGCTCTTAAAGTAGGCAAATGCCCGGGTCCCGACGGCTTTACACCCCGATTCTACAAAACCTTTGCCCCCCAACTTGCACCCCTACTAACAAAGGCCTTTAACTCAGTGGAGAGCTCCAACCTCCCCTCGAAAGATTCCCTATCCGCCAACATCTCCATTATCCCTAAACCAGGTAAAGACCCTTCCCAATGCAGCAGTTATCGGCCCATCTCCCTACTCAACATAGATATCAAACTATTCGCAAAAGTTCTAGCCACCCGTCTATCCCCTATACTACCCAAAATTATCCATAACGACCAAGTGGGGTTTGTCCCCGGAAGAGAGGCAAGGGACAACACCACCAAAACGATACACCTCATCTCCCTGATACAACGTAAAGGTCTAAAAGCTTGCCTATTATCCTTCGATGCTGAAAAGGCCTTCGATAGGGTCAGCTGGAGGTTTCTACAGCTGTCCCTAGCTCAACTCGGCCTTGGGGTCCCCTTTATCTCTAAAGTCATGTCCCTATACTCCAGACCCTCAGCTACGGTCCTAGTCAACGGTACCACATCAGCTCCCTTTAACATTACCAATGGCACCAGGCAGGGCTGTCCCCTATCTCCCCTCCTCTTTGTCATAGTAATCGAACATCTGGCTTGCGCCATACGTCAAAACCCCTCCATTCTCGGTATTCAAACCCCATCTGCCCACCACAAACTCTCCTTATATGCAGACGATCTTCTAGTCTATATCCAAAACCCACACACCTCTCTACCGTCCCTTCTCCGAGAATTCCAACGTTTTGGCACCCATAGCAACTTCAAGGTCAACATAACTAAGACAGAAGCACTCAACATTTCCCTCACCCCATCCACCCTATCCCTCCTAAAATCCAATTTCTCTTTCCGCTGGCAGGACAAAGGGATCTCTTACCTGGGAATCATTATACCCTTAAACCTAACCAACTTGTTCTCCCTAAACTATATCCCCCTACTCTCCCGCATACGGAAAGACCTAGAGGAATGGGGAGGATCCCCTCTGCCGTGGTTCGGCAGGATTAACACCCTAAAGATGGACACCCTACCCAAGCTCCTGTACTTATTCCAAACGGTTCCCATCCACGTCCCCAAATCCTAATTTCACCTCCCTACGCTCGCTAGCCATTAGATTCATGTGGAGTCGGGGACTCCCCAGAGTTAAATTTAAACTACTCACGCTTCCGAAGACAATGGGAGGTACAGGCCTCCCTGACTTCGAGACCTACCATACGGCCCCTCTTATGGCCCGCACACTAGAATGGTTCCCCCATCCTTTCTGCAAGGCCTCGGTGACAGTTGAACAAGACCTCTCTCCTGTAGACCTCCGGGCCCTACTATGGGGCTACAAACAAGAGTACACTCGTCTGACATCTCTATCACCACTGACCTTAGCCTCTTTGCAACTATGGTATAAGAAAGGACTCAACACTACTCTTTCCTCCGACCCAAGCCCCCTGACATCCCTTTTTGACCACCCCGCTCTCCCACAAGGAATAGGGGCAACCACCATAGGGTCCTTTAAACGCTGTGAGTGGCCACTAGCTCGTACATTTGTACACTCATCACAAGGGACCCCGGTAACACCGGCAGGCCCCGGAGATTGGCTCACAGCCTTACACATGTCTACGTTTACCAAACACCTATATTCCTCCTCTCAAATACACTGCAAGCTTACCAGTTTTGAGGAGCTATGTTCGCTCCAAGAAACTCCCAAACACCTCCTTTTCTCCTTATATAACCTACTACTGACCCTAGCACATGATCAACTCCCGCACTATACCAGGATGTGGTCTGCGGACCTGGGTGAAGACATCTCTGCGCCGGAATGGCAAACATCTTTTTATTTTACGCACAAGTCTACCATCTCTTGCTACTCCCAGGAAAAGAATTACAAGCTCCTGTCTAGATGGTATAGGGACCCTGCAACCCTGCACAAAATCTTCCCATCAGCTCCGCCCACCTGTTGGCGCTGTGAAACCTATGTTGGAACTTATATGCATATCTGGTGGGACTGTGAGAGGATCCGCCCCTTCTGGACGCAGGTATTTGAATGTTATAATCTCGTAGCTGATAGACCAGTTCCTATCTCCCCGAAAATTGCGCTACTCTCCATATTGCCTGGGTCTTTAAAGTCGCAGAAGCAAAGATTGCTCCGTTTCTTTATGTCCTCTGCTAGGCAACTGATACCCGCTTACTGGAAGACAAAGAGCACTCCTCCACTGTCACGGTGGGTATCGATTATGAATGACACCATGAGAATGGAGGAGTTGCTGGCACTAGATAATGATACATACACCAAATTTATAGCTCAATGGTCGATATGGCTCCGCTTCTCTTCCTCTGATACCCTGCTGAACAAAACCTCGGACATATAGGGACATACTAGACTCCCTCCTATCCTACCCCCCCTGGACATAACCCTGATCCCCCCCCCCTCCCCACCTTCCTGCCCACCCCCCCCACCACCCCATTTCTTCTCTACTTTACTCTACTCTTTTCTCTCTGCTCCTCCCATCTTTCCTTCTCCACGTTACTTACTGTATATTGCTACATATAGTGACTCATGAACTGCTCTCGCTAGCACTACCTCCTGGACCAGAGAACAGGTTCTCTTCCCCACCCTCCGAGCATGTTGGCGGACGTCGGCTGTGGACGATAGTCATTGGTTGGCCTTCCGCAATTATCCTTCTGTTACCGTTCTTTGTATACACTTACCTCATGTTGTTAACTGTTTTACTGTTTTTTTTTTGTGAAATACCAATAAAATATTTTCAACACTAAGTGCCCAGTGGTCAAGTGGTTAAAGGACTAGGTCCGACAGTCTTTCCGACGGACTTTGCAGCGGAGGTCCGCCGGACTTTCAAACGAACGGACTTGCCCACACACGAGCACTCCAAAAGTCTGACCGATTTGAACGTGATGATGTACGACCGGACTAGAATAAGGAAGTTCATAGCCAATAGCTGCCCTAGTGTCGGTTTTCGTCCGTAGGACTAGCACACAGACGACCGGATTTTTTGACCGGACTCGAGTCCGTCAGAAAGATTTGAATTTTTTTTTTTTTTTATTTCTAGGTCCGTCTGACTTTTGGGAAAGAAAAGTCCGCCGGAGCCCACACACGATCGAATTGTCCGACGGATTCTGGTCCGCCGGACCAAGTCTGCCAGAAAGTCCGATCGTGTGTATGTGGCATTATGGTGTAGGGAATCGCCGGCTCTAAAAGACGATATCTGAATGATGCCGGTAGCTGCACCCATCATTCAGATATCACCGCTCAAAGTCCACGACGTTACGCAGGCAGCAAGCGGTTAAAAAAAAAAAAAAATTGTGCTAAAAGGGTAAAATCCCTAAACCAGCAGATAGCACACCATTAGATACAAAATGGTAATACCAAATAAACCCAAGTGCAGCGTTCATAAACCAAAACGAATATCAGTCCAGTGTCTATAGTAGAATGTCCACACAAGGAAAAGGAATTCCACCGCGAATTGTAAATTAAATAATCTGTATACAGCGACGTCACACATTACGATATCCGGAAGCGATCAGAATATTCCTGTGGGGATTTTGATTTGCACTGCATGTTTTTCTATGTGTGAGTTGCATTGTTTTTATCAAATATTGGATACCACTGATGTTACACTATGTGGAGCATTCTCATCGAGTGGCTGCCGATATAAATGGTGGGGTGAAGTGGCGACATCACATTTCCGGGATTTGATCACTTTCCTGTTGTCAGAAGACTTCCCACTTTGAGGGTCACACCTTTTTTTCGATGAGCCTCTGACCTGTGCACTGGTGTGGGAGCACAGGGGGTGTGTTAGTTTTTTTTTTTTTTTCTCATCTCAAGGACTTCTCAAGGACTTTCATTTACAATTCACAGTGGAGTTCCTTTGTTTGCATGCTTCAGTTACACAATTTTGTTACATGGAAAGGTATGTCTGGCAGGGTAGGGGACCCGATTTTGCTGCAGTTCAGGAATTGTACCTCCCCCCCAGCCTGTTACTGAGGCAGCAAACCAATGAGCTCATTTCTACATCACTCTGCTCTCTCCACCTATCAGCTCCTTTGTGCTGCTTCTTCCTTCTCTGCAGTCTGAGCTCCGCAGAACAGAGGGTTGTGAAAGGCCAATACCAAATCAAATTCAGGTTGCAGATCTGTTGCAGATTATACCCTTCGTTTACTTAACCGCTTCCCGACCGCCTAACGCAGATATACTGCGGCAAAAAACGGCACGGGCAGGCAAAATCACGTGCCTGTACGTGATCCTATAAATGCCTGCCCGTGGGTCGCGCTCGCGACCCGGTCGGGAGCTCCGTTACCCCGGCCGCTGAAGAACGGGGAGAGGTATGTGTAAACAAACCTCTCCCCGCGCTTCCTACACTGCCTGTCATTGATTGGCTTTCCCGATGACCGGAAACGGCCAATCAATGACGTCAGCCCCGCCCCCTAATGTAAAAAAAAAAAAAAAAAAAACACACGTCACAGCCCATAACCCCTCCCCCTAGTGGTTAACCCCTTCACTACAACTGTCATTTATACAGGAATCAGTGCATTTAAATAGCATTGATTGCTGTAAAAAAATGACAATGGTCCCAAAAATGTGTCAAAAATGTCTGATGTGTCCGCCATAATGTCGCAGTCACAATAAAAAAAAAAAAAAAAAAAAAAAAAAAAAAAAAAAAAAGCTGATCGCCGCCATTACTAGTAAAAAAAAAAAAATATTAATAAAAATGCTATAAAACTATCCCCCATTTTGTAAACGCTATAACTTTTGCACAAACCGATCAATAATCGCTAATTGCAATTTTTTTTACCAAAAATATGTAGAAGAATACGTATCGGCCGAAACTGAGGAAAAAAAATGTTTTTTTATATATTTTTTGGGGATATTTATTATAGCAAAAAATATTGCATTTTTTTTCAAAATTGTCGCTCTATTTTTGTTTATAGCGCAAAAATAAAAACCGCAGGGGCGATCAAATACCACCAAAAGAAAGCTCTATTTGTGGGGAAAAAAAGGACGCCAATTTTGTTTTGGAGCCACGTCGCACGACCGCGCAATTGTCAGTTAAAGCGACGCAGTGCCGAATCGCAAAAAGGGGCCTGGTTTTTTGGCTGCCAATTGGTCCGGGGCTGAAAGTGGTTAATCTGGCATAGTATTGCTGTGCAGTGATTGTGCTTTATTGTTCCTCTATTTCAGTGCAGATTTATCATTCTCCTTATGAACAGAATAAACTTTTTGGGTGCACAGGGTAAGAGCCAACTACCTCTAGTCTGCCCACTGAATTATCAAAGATGGTCACATTGCTGATAGACATGTGCAATTCATTTAGTTCCGAATTCTTCTTCTTGACAAAATTCATTAATTCCAGAATTTCCGAATTTCAAAATTTCGAATTTCAGAATATACGAAATTTCAGAAATTTGGAAAAATTTTTGGAAATTGGAAAATTCGGAATTTCAGAAATTCTAAAATTAGAATGAAAATCTGAAAATTCAAAATAATAACTATTAAATTAAAATTGTCCAAAACACAGCAGCGAGATTAGTCACCGGAAAGAAACCCTGGGAATCCATCTCCCCATCCCTAAGGATCCTCCATTGGCTCACGGTAAAAGATAGAATCTCATTCAAGACCCTCTGCCTCACCCACAAATGTACACAAGGAAATGCACCTCAATACCTTTGTGAGAAAATAGGAAAATACATACCGAATCGCAGCCTTCGATCAACAAACCAAAATCTCCTTCTCATCCCCAAAGCCCGATAAAAATCGAAGGGAGAACGAAGATTCGCAGTACAGGGACCTCGGCTATGGAACACTCTACCAGACAACATCCGCTTGGAAGAAAACCATCAGGCCTTCAGGAAAAAACTCAAGACCCACCTCTTCTAAACATGGCATCCCAACAAGAGCAGACAAGCGCCTCGAGGCGATTCAGTTCGCAGTTGTAGCGCTATACAAATCTTTCATTCATTCATTCATTCATTGGTATTGGAATTTCCTTTCAAATTTGTCTGTTGGTGAATGTAACGAGTACAAATTTATCTGAAGTTGCAAATTATCTGAAATAACGAATGCCGTATCTAAAAGAATGGAACGTAACAATCTAATAATAAATAATAATAAAACCTTTTTATTAATTTGTTCCATTCCATTTGTTTGGATACGGCATTCGTTATTTCGGATTATTCGTAACTTCAGATAAATTTGTATTCATTACGTTCACAAACAGCCAAACTTGAAAGGAAAAGGAAATTCCAATACCTAGAATTTAATAGTTAGTTACTATTTCGAATTTTACTGATTTTCTTTTGTTTGTTTTTTTTTTTCAAATTTCTGAATGATCGAATTCCGAAAATTCTGAAATTAGAAAATCCGGAAATCTAAAAATCGAAAGTTGGAAATTCGAAAAAAAAAAAAAAAAAAAATCAGAATCAAAAGAACGAAAAAAAAATTTTTCAGAGCACCTGTCTAATTGCTCAGCTCCTCTCTAGTAAGTTATCTCAGGACTCTCCACATTCCCCCAGTCCCTGAAAACATGTTCGAATGACAACACTGTGCAATGCAGTGCAGCCTGATAAGCCCATAGTGCCGATCCCCCCCCCCCCCGCTATACATAATAATGGGAAGGGAATACACAGATTACTTATATAATACTGACATTATTATAACTAAGTCTAGGCTAAATTTTATTTTCTTAGTTTTAGAGAAAAAAAAAAAAAATTATGAAAAAAACGTCAGTTGACGCATTTCAGCCTATAGGCTGAAATGCGCCAACTGACGGTTTTTTCATAATTTTTTTTTTTTCTCTAAAACTAAGAAAATAAAATTTAGGCCTTAGTCATAACCACAGAGCAGGTAAGTATGACATGTTTGTTGTTTTTTTTTTTTTTTTTTTTTTAATTCAAACTTTACAAATCAATCGCTTTAGTTATGTGTGCATAGAAAAAATAATTTAAATGTCAAGCTTCCTTGGAATAGAAATATAATAGCAGTTATAGCAAATATAATTATACAGCAAGGTTGACTCTTGAGTGTGCAAAAGACTGAAGGAGTTTACCTAGCTTGATATCATCCATATAACTTCCTTTGTCATTCGAGCCAGATCGTGTCGTCTTCCTGGAAGTAGAGCAGTAAGAGCGAATGTTATCACCGTGATAATATATCACACTAGCAAATTATCACCGAACACAAGCACAGCACAGTATGGTAACCTGCAGTGACAAATGTCTATACAAAAAGGTTTCTACCGACTTTACTGGTACCAATGAGAGAACACTCAGTTTTCATAAAATTATTAGACAATACTTTCTCCTAGATTGTAAGCTGGAATGAGCAGGGCCCTCTGATTCTTCCTGTATTGAAATTGTACTGTCTGCCCTACTGTTGTAAATCCTGAATAATAATAATAATAATAATAATAATAATAATAATAATAATAATGACTTTCCGACCGGCTAACATCGATATATATGTCGCCAGAATGGCTCTCCTGCGCAAACTGACGTACCTGTTCGTAAAAGCAGGATATCGGGCCCGCCGCGTGCGCGATGTCCGCCGGCGCCCCGCGATGGCGACGAGGAGAGGCAGAACAGGGAACTGCCTATGTAAACAAGGCATTTTTCCATTCTGCCTAGTGACATGACAGGGATCGTCTGCTCCCAGTGATCTGTCATGTTCCAGTAAGCCCATCCCTCTACAGTTAGAACACGCTGAGGGAACACACTTAACCCCCTTCCCTGTCACTGCCATTTTTACATTGATCAGTGCATTTTTTATAGCACTGATCAATGATTTAATGTCACTGGTCCCCAAAAAGTGTAATTTGGGGTCAGATTTGTCCACCACAATCCCGCAAAAAATAAATAACTAAATACATAAAAAAAAAAAAAAAAAAAAAAAATTCGCAGATCGCCACCATTACCAGTAAAAACAATAAAAAAATAAAAGTCCCTAAAACGATCCTGTAGTTTGTAGACACGATAACTTTTGTGCAAACCAATATATGCCTATTGCAATTTTTTTTTTACCAAAAATAAGTAGAAGAATATATATCGGCCTAAACTGACGAATACATTTATTTTTTATATATGATTTTTTTGGATATGTATTATAGCAGAAAGTAAAAAAACAAATACAGTACCGTATATACTCGAGTATAAGCCGAGATTTTCAGCCCTTTTTTTAGGGCTGAAAGTCCCCTTCTCGGCTTATACTCGAGTCAGTGCCGTCTGCCTACATGAACAGCGTGTCATGTAGACAGACGGCAGTGTTCAAAAGCCGCGCCGCCTCCTCCCGCCCGTCCGTGATAGGCGGACACTAATTTTCCCAGCAGTACAGTGTTCCGCCTATCACGGATGTCCTGTCATTCTCATCTCATGGACGAGGATGAGAGAATGTCCGTGATAGGCGGAACACTGCACACTGACTGCTGGGAAAACCGAGTGTTCCTCCTATCACGGACGAGGAGGAGGAGGCGGCGCGGCTTTCAAACATGTAATGGCGCCTGGCGCCTCAGCGTGTACGCTGATCGCCAGGATCAGCAATGGGAGGGAAACCGGACACAGGAACAGCGGACAGCCAGCGATGTGACACAGATCGGCGGGAGACAGATCGATCGGCACAGGTAGGCTGCACTGGGGACACGGGGGTTTGTATAGGACACAGGGGACATGCAGATGGGCATTTGCTGACACTCTTTTCCACTTACAGTAGCTGCTCCATTTCCCCCCCTTGGCTTATACACGGGTCAATAACTTTTCCCAGTTTTTTTGTGGTAAATCAGGGGCCTCGGCTTATATTCGGGACGGCCTATACTCGAGTATATACGGTATGTAGTCAGAAAGACTTTGTGCTAACCTCTTCTAAAATACAAGTCTGTGTGAGGACACTGGCAATGAGGGGTGTGGCTATTACTCAGCTCTGCAAACACAAAGCATAGAAGGGGGGAGAGCAGGAAGCTGAATTTTCATTTAGAGAAAGTTATTTTAATACATTTTGAAGAACATACCAGTCACAAATCATAAAGTGTGGAGGTAAAAGGTGTGAAACTTCAGCTAGGCTTTACCATTTGCTCTGCATGAAACAATCTTCTAAATGTTGCACACTGACCTTTTTGAGGAGGGTTCGCTCTTTCTTTGTGGCCTTTGCAGCTTCTCTTGCTCCGCTTCTAAAGCAAGCTTTAATTTGAAGTAATTATAAGCATCTCTGGTGCCGTCTGCAGTGTCTGCTCCATTTCTGGGCGGCTTGTCCTGCTTAGTGGTGGAGCTCACAGCCGGGTTCCTAGATGGAGTTGAGCCCAGCAGTTTAGCAGAGAACTCTTTCCCCTGTTGCAGCGCTGGGTTTGAGCTCAGAGGCTCTTCCGTCTTCCCAATTATTATCTCATTCTTCTGGGGATCATTTTTTGTTTGCGATGAAGGAGAAGTTGCAGATGGTCGTCTCTGTGATCGTTTTTTCAGCGAGTCCTAAAAGAAAGAAAGATGACCTTCTGAATTCTCAGTAGGTAATACTTTATTGTTATGAATGAGCAGAAATGCCGAAAATGTATTTTCCTTCTTCAGTAACTAAAAAAAAAAAAATTGATTTTATTATATTGCTAAAGGTGCCATTGACATGAAATTTTCACCACGTTATTAACAACCTATGCAATCCATACATACAAAGACACCAAAACAAATAAGTTCAGAAATTAAGTTATGTGTAATAAAATGGAATGACACAGGAAAAAAAAAAAAAAAAAAGTACTGAACACATGAAGAAAGGGAGGTGCAAAAAGGCATGGCAAGCCAAGACACTAGGGGTGCAACGGATCAAAAAAACTCACGTATCGGATCGATCCTCGGATCAGGAGTCACGGATCGGATCATTTTTCGGATCAGCAAATAATAATTGAATTTCCAAAAACCTGTGAAAATTGCACCACCATATAGTCCCCACTGTAATATCCACATCCTCTCCCCCCACTGTAATATTGGCTGGGTATCGCAGAGTATCGGCAGGGTATCGCAGGGTATCGGCAGAGTATTGGCTGGGTAATGCAGGGTATTGGCTGGGTAATGCAGGATATTGGCTGGGTAATGCAGGATATTGGCTGGGTAATGCAGGGTATGTTTACAAGTGATCGCTCCGTCATTTGACGGAGCGATCACATTGTAAACAGTGGCCGGGTGTACCAAGATGGCCGCCGCTCCGGAGCTAGGCCGAAGCCGCGGCCTTTCCTAAGGCCGCCGGGTGTACCAAGATGGCCGCCAGGTGTACCAAGATGGCCGCCGCCGCTCAGGAGCTAGGCCGAAACCGCGGCCTTTAAGGCCGTGGCCGCGGATCGTGCGGGGGGCGGGGGGCTGGCGATCCGAACGGGGTGACCCGTTCGGATCACGGATCGGCGACGATCCGTTGCACCCCTACAAGACACCAGCTGAAATCTATTGGTAATTAGAAAGCAATCCTGCTGTTCAGTCTCAACTGATGGCCTATAAAAAAAGGTGTCTCATTACCAAGGTGTCACACAAGAAACATCTCATGATGGGTAAAAGCAAAGGGCTCTCTCAAGACTTTTGCAACCTTATTGTTGCAAAACACACTGATGGCATTGGTTACAGAAGGATTTCTAAACTTCTGATTTTCCAGTGAGCACTGTTGGGGCCATAATACGGAAGTGGAAAGAACATCATTTCACCATAAACCGGCCATGACCAGGTGCTCCTCGCAAGATTTCTGACAGAGGAGTGAAAAGAATTATCAGAAGAGTTGTCCAAGAGCCAAGGACCATTTGTGGAGAGCTATAGGAAGACCTGGAATTACCAGGTACAACTGTTTCAAAAAACAATAAGTAATGCACTCACCACGGCCATGGCCTGTATGCACGCTCACCATGGAAAAAACTCCATCGCTGAAGAAAAAGCATGTTGAAGCTCGTTTAAGCCCTTGGCGCCAGCTGCCATCAGCCCTTAATGGGATTTGCTATGCCGGGAGGCGGGGGCGGGGCTTATGGCCATAATCGGCTGTCGCGGGGGTCACGGGATCGGAAAAGTCCCGAACGCCAGTCGCATGAGTCGCTGGTCACTGTGGCGGGGAGCGTTGCATGCAAATATGCGACTGCTCCGCGCCAAGGCCCGGACCCTGAGAGGCTCCATATTTTAGCGAAGTGGCTAAAGTTTGCTGCACATTTAGACAAGCCTGTGAAATACTGGGAGAATATAGTCTGGTCCGATGAGACCGAAATTTAACTCTTTTGATGCCGCAATACACACCATGTTTGGCGGTCACATGGCACATCACCCCAACCCCCCCCCCCCCCCCATACCAACAGTGAGGTTTGGAGGTGAGAACATCATGGTGGGGGTGGGGCTGTTTTTTAGGAAACGGTACTGGCAAACTTCATATCATTGAAGGAAGGATGAATGGAAAAAATGTACCAAGACATTCTTGATAAAAAAATCTGCTGCCATCTACCAGGATGATGAAGATGAAAACGAGGTAAAGCTCCTAGAATGGCCCAGCCAATCACCTGACTTGAATCCAATATAAAATCTATGGAAAGAAATAAAGATCAGAGTTCATAGAAGAGGCCCACGGAACCTTCAAGACTTGAAGACGGTTTGTGTGGAAGAATGGGGCCGAAATCACACCTGAGCAACGCATGCGACTCGTTTCTCCATACAGGAGGCGTCTCGAAGCCGTCATTACCAACAAAGGATTTTGTAGGAAGTAGTTAGCGTGTTCAATAGTGTGTGTGTGTGTGTGTGTGTGTGTGTGTGTGTGTGTGTGTGTGTGTGTGTGTGTGTGTGTGTGTGTGTGTGTGTGTGTGTTATAAAAAATATATATATATATATATATATATATATTAGGCTGAAAAAAGACAATTCATCCAGTTCAATCATAAAAAAAAAAGAAATAATAAAAAAAAAAATATCGTACAATCCAATATATACAATTCTATACCCACAGTTGATCCAGAGGAAGGCAAAAAAAAATTAAATAAATAAACCCCAGCAGAGCATGCTCCAATCTGCTATAGCAGGGGGAAAAAAAAATTCCTTCCTGAACCCCCAAAAGGCAATCGGATTTTCCCCAGATCAACTCTACCTATAAATGTCAGTACCCAGTTATATTATGTACATTTAGGAAAGTATTTCCAGGCCTTTCTTAAAGCAATCTACTGAGCTGGCCAGAGTCACCTCTGGAGGGAGTCTATTCCACATTTTCACAGCTCTTATGCCCCGTACACACGGTCAGATTTTCCGACGGAAAATGTCCTATCGGACAATGTTGTTGGAAATTCCGGCCGTGTGTGGGCTCCATAGGACTTTTTCCGTCGGAATTTCTGCCGGAAAAAGTTTGAGATCTTGCTCTCAAATTTTCCGACAACAAAGTCCTATCGAACTTTTCCCGATCGTGTGTAGCGAATTCCGACGGACAAAGTGCCACGCATGCTCAGATCACATTACAAGACCAAAGCTATTGGCTACTAGCCTCTACGTAGTCCGGTCGTATGCAACGAACGTCACCACGTTCAGGATGATCGGATTTTCCGACAACTTTGTCCGACCGTGTGTATGCCACACCAGTGTCGGACAAAATCCGTCGGAAAAAATCAGACGGATTTTGTGGTCGGAATTTCCGACCGTGTGTACGGGGCATAACTGTAAAGAAACCTTTCAGTATTTGGAGATGAAATCTCTTTTCCTCTAGACGTAAGGAGTGCCCCCTTGTCCTCTTTGTTGACTGTAAAGTGAATAACTCAACACCAAGTTCACTATATGGACCCCTTATATATTTGTACATGTTGATCAATTCCCCCCCCTTATTCTCCTCTTCTCAAGAGTGAATACATTGAGTTCCTCTAATCTTTCCTCATAGCTGAGCTCCTCCATGCCTCTTATCAGTTTGGTTGCCCTTCTCTGCACTTTCTCTGCCGCCCAAGGTATTTGGAGATGAGGAAACATTTGCGGCGGTGGGCAACTCTCTGATGGCACCCCCAATCAGGATACACCTCCTGATTACCCTCCCTGTTGTGACAACGGACCATTGTGTTTGATTCATTCATTGAGATATCTATTAAGTTTACCTTACTTGACCAGATGCAACTGCACCTTGTTACATGTACATGCCAATTTCTGGAACAATCTGGTTGTCCAATCGATGTATTAGATTGATATGTCACCTGTGGGTTTATCAACTCAACGGGTGCCCAATAGTGTCCAACCTGCACCCCCCCCCCTCTTTTTTAAGTTTGGAAATATTCTGCCTGGTACCATATGGCTCATAAATCTTCTCCCATGCTCGCCTGGTGGGGATTGGTCTAGCACCTCTGTGTGTCTAACGCCTTCCTGATTGCATTTGGTACCTCAGGATTTTTACTCCTGAAGAAGCGGGGAATCCGCGAAACATGTCAAGATTGGCTGACTAAATGTTTGCTCTCATCATTATTATTATTATTATTATATGCGATTTATATAGCGCCAACATTTTACAATGTAGAGGGGGGGGGGGTGGGACAACACAATTACAGTTCAATACAAAAGGTACAGGAGGGCCCGGCTCGTAGAGCTTACATTCTAATGGGAGGGGGTGGTGGTACAAAAGGTAATAGATGCAGTGAATGATTTGATGGGGGGTGGCATCAAATCAACATCATTCTGGTGCAAGTTGGCATCATTTTTGTGCAGCCTAAAAAGATGGGAGTTTAAATTTATGATGTCCCTTTAAAAATATCGACACGTGTAATAAAAATTATATATTTCTAACCTTTTTATTTGTTGTAATGCCCTTGTTGGTACCAAGAAAAATCCTGTTGCTCATACTTCTTTCCAAAAAACACGGAGCTTGGGAACAATGCACTAGATACAGTAGTACCATTAGGTAGGAGGCGGTGAAGGGGTTAATTTACAAGTCACATACAGCAGAGGATGGAGATGAAGAGGTTAATGTTCAGATGTGCAGGATAAGGGAAATGAGGGGTTAATATACAGGCCACAAGAGACTGGATGAAGCCGAGTTATACGAGAAAGAGTAGGGCGAGTGAACGAGGTAAAAAAATTAATAAAAATAAATTCCACAATCAAAATGCCCTCCTACTCTGAATCTGCTGCTTGTGCCCTGGAACCAACGCTTGATCTTTTATTCATTAGTTCCTCCTTCTGTTGTAAGGGGAAAGATGGGCTCTCCAAAATAAACACTACACTGCTTACAATTGTGATTGGTCATCACAGCGATCACATGGTACAGAGCCGCATGGATCAGCTCTATATACTGTGTCTATTGTCTAATGACGGTTCAGTTCACAACCATTACTGGGTGCACAATTGTGATTGGTCATTACAGCGATCACATGGTACAGAGCCGCATGGATCAGCTCTATATACTGTGTCTATTTTCTAATGACGGTTCAGTTCACAACCATTACTGGGTGCACAATTGTGATTGGTCATTACAGCGATCACATGGTACAGAGCCGCATGGATCAGCTCTATATACTGTGTCTATTGTCTAATGACGGTTCAGTTCACAACCATTACTGGGTGCACAATTGTGATTGGTCATTACAGCGATCACATGGTACAGAGCCGCATGGATCAGCTCTATATACTGTGTCTATTGTCTAATGACGGCTCAGTTCACAACCATTACTGGGTGCACTGGCCGCCCAAGGGCCATTTCTGAAGTGACCTTTATAAATGGCGCTACAGGAATAAACGTCCACACCTCCCTGCCGTTTTGCTCACAATACGATTGACAACAATGACACTCTGACACAATAGATTTATTGGTGAATTACTTATAAGCAATAATCACATACCTCCTGAAAGCTGGAGATGGGACCAGACATCATCCCCCGGACAATCTTGCTTGATTTCGGTCTCCCATTCTCAGGTGCCGAAGTTTTTGGTTCATTTAGAGCGCAAGAAATCTTTGGGGTCTCCCAATTATTTTCCTTTGTATTCTTCAATTCATCCTCCAAAGAGAAGCTGCTACTTTTCATGCAACTGTCTGTTTTTTTACTTCCATCCCGTGATGTTCTCAGATATACATGTTTCTGTGATGATGCCAGGCTGTCCTCAACCCTGTGTGTTAAGAGGACCATGAAATGTTCAGAAAACAACAAAAAACAGTAAATAATCACTATTGACAAAAAAAAAAAATAAAAAAAAAAATGTATTCCGATATCCGATAGTATTCATTACATGAATTCCTTTGTTTTTTCATGCTTTTATTTTATATAATTTTCTCTTGCTAGAAAGCATGAAAAGCTCTTGCTAGAAAGAGCTACGGTATATATAGATACATGATCTATCTATATCACATACATACTATATATATATATATATATATATATATATATATATATATATATATATATATATATATATATATATATATATATATACACACAAAACATCTGATTAAATCGACAACTAATCAATTATAAAATGAATTACCATTTTCATAATCGATTATTGACCTAATAGTAACATAATAGGGTTTAAAAAAAAAAATAAAAAAATAAATTAGCCCTTTTTAGTAAAAAAAAAAAAAAAAAAAAAAAAGAGAAAAATTATTGCTACTGTAAGACCCCTTTCACACTGGGGCGGGAGCGGCGTCGGTGGTAAAGCAGCGCTATATTTAGCGCTGCTTTAACGTCGTTTTAGCAGCGGTATTCGGCCGCTAGCAGTGCAGTTTTAACCCCCACTAGCGGCCGAAAAAGGGTTAAAACGCCTGCAAAGGTATAGCCACGCTGCAATGGGTAGGAGCGGTGAATACACCGCTCCAAAGATGCTGCTAGCAGGACTTTTTTTTTTTACCGTCCTGCTAGCGCACCGCTCCAGTGTGAAAGCCCGCCGGCTTTCACACTGGATTGAAAGGACTCGCTTTTTTCAGGCGCTATTTTTAGCGCTGTAGCTCCTGAAAAACGTGTAGGTGTGAAAGGGACCTAAATATTACAGTCACAGTACTACAGTAAAAAAATAAATAAAAAATGAAAAAAATTAACCCCTTACAGTAGTGATTATTTGCTTTTTTTGCACTATAAAGGGCTCATTTTCGTTTTTTGTATAATTATTATGGTCTTTGTGTTTTTATATTTTGGAGAGTCGAAGGTGTAAAATAAAAATTTAATCGAGAATAAAATGGTAGAAAAAAAAAAAAAAAAAAAAAAATCCCACAATGATGTGAAAACGAGAGGGGACATTGTTGAGCTGCAGAGTTTGAAACAAGTCTCGAGTATGTGTTCACTAAGGGGAAAAAAAAAATATAAAAAATAAAAGGGACTTATTTTCGTTTTTTTTTAACCCCATTATGTTACTAAGCATCTTAGACCTGGTTCACACCTATGTGTTTTTTTGGTGCTTTTTTCAGAAACACACTACAGTTCATTTACATGGTTTCCTATGGGACACATTCACATCTATGCTTTTTTCAGCCGCTGCGTATTTGGAAAGGGTCAGAGACTTTTTTTTTTTTTTTTTTAAAACGCAAGACGGTGATTTTTTGGTTCAATATACTTCAAAATCAAGAAGCTGCAGAAAAGCATGTAATACGTTTTTGCAGCAATTTCTGTTTTTTAATCTGCCCAACAACAAATTGGCCAAAAAAAAAAATATAGCAAAAACGCAAATCGCAGCAAAGTCATGTGTGCAAAATTTAAAAAAGCACAGCACAAAGCACTGCAGAAACCGATCAAAAGCAAACTGCATAGGTGTGTACGGAGCCTTGTGCTGGCCACACCGATCAATTTACCAGAAGAGAATTTTTTGTACATTTGTACACGCTGAATGAAAGACTGTGGTTTGAAATTTTCACTTGTTTTTAACATTCTGTTTTTAAAACGAATGTCATTTCTGAACGTAAAACCAAATACACTGTCTGAAAATTCCTAAGACGAAAAAGTTTTCTATTAGTTCGAAATTTTCCCGTCACTGTGGTTGAAAATGAACATCGATTTGACCCCACTGATTAGAAAATCGATCAAACGTTCTTAAAATTTGTATTATATACAGTATCTCTCTCCTCTAATGGTATATACAGCACATCTCTCCTCTAGTAGTGTATACAGCATATCTCTCCTCTAGTAGTGTATACAGTATATCTCTCCTCTAATAGTATATACAGTATATCTCTCCTCTAGTAGTATATACAGTATATCTCTCCTCTAGTAGTATATACAGTATATCTCTCCTCTAGTAGTATATACAGCACATCTCTCCTCTAGTAGTATATCTCCTCTAATAGTATATACAGTATATCTCTCCTCTAATAGTATATACAGTATATCTCTCCTCTAATAGTATATACAGTATATCTCTCCTCTAATAGTATATACAGTATATCTCTCCTCTAATAGTATATACAGTATATCTCTCCTCTAATAGTATATACAGTATATCTCTCCTCCAATAGTATATACAGTATATCTCTCCTCTAATAGTATATACAGTATATCTCTCCTCTAGTAGTATATACAGTATATCTCTCCTCTAGTAGTATATAGAGTATATTTCTCCTCTAATAGTATATACAGTATATCTCTCCTCTAATAGTATATACAGTATATCTCTCCTCTAATAGTATATACAGTATATCTCTCCTCTAATAGTATATACAGTATATCTCTCCTCTAATAGAATATACAGCATATCTCTCCTCTAATAGTATATACAGCATATCTCCTCATAGTATATACAGTATATCTCTCCTCTAATAGTATATCTCTTCTGTCTGTTATTCTCAGAGTGGATTAGATATTTTGCTCCCTAACCATATAGTTTAGGGGTGCAACGGATCGTCGCCGATCCGTGATCCGAACGGGCCACCCCGTTCGGATCGGCACACCCCGCGATCTCGGCCTTAGGAAAGGCCGCGGCTTCGGCCTAGCTCTGGAGCGGTGGCCATCTTGGTACACCCCGGCCACTGTTTACAATGTGATCAAAATAAATAAAAACCGCGCTATACCTAATGGTCAATGATTAAACAAATAAGGCTGCTGCTCAAGGTGGGATACACACACAAAGTTACATAAAGAAAGAAAAGCTGCGCCAAAAAAAAAAAAAAAAGCATACATTAATCACCATATGATCTGGTCAATATGGAATAATACGCAAAATATTGTCCTAAACAATAATAACTTGTACTATCCACAGAAAACACTAATGTCCCCTTGGACTGACAGTCTCTGGTAGCACAAAGTCCTAGGCATAGAAATAGGGACAAAGGCAAACTATTCCTCAATCTCCGGGAGAAGACATAAAGAAATAATGGTGGAGGAGATGATCCTGATGTTCTGAAGTAAACAGAAGAGGCACCCGGTGACTTGTGAATGGCGATAGTGTTGAACACAGTGCCCGACACCCTTAAAAAGTGGCTGCTTACCGGAAAGCCAAGGTAAGAAGGCTCAGCTAATAAGTTGGACGACCAAAGGATGCGATTCTTCCTGTTACTATAGGGCGACAATCGATACTCCAAATGGCATGGGTATAAGGAGACACTTGTTCACATGGGGTCCATATGGGAAGTAGAGGAAAAAAGGAAGCCCATAGCGTGAATCCGATAAAACAATTTATTAAAACAAAATAGAAAGCACTTACATTTATTCAAATGCTATGGTGCATGTAAAAAAGTGCCGGCCGGCAAATGTAGGAGCCCGTCCTCCTCTCTGTAGTATGGTGGCGTCACTGCGTGCCCTCCCAGACCAGTTTCGACAAATGTGTCTTTCTCAATGGGGAACGGGCAACGCTGTGACAAATCACCATTAAATAGTCTCAGCCTCATTCTGATGTGCAGGGGTGAGGCTCTGTCCGCCATCTTTAATGCTGGCAATCATCCCTTACTGACTAAAAGGTAATCAAAAACGAAAAACTAGATAATAATCATATGCAATGATAGTGATAAAGTGGGGGTATGTATGGTGTTTATAGAAGTCTAGCAATCAGTAGCCAAAACGTCATGTCTAGGAGACCTGTAATTAGAACATTAAGTCTAAGAGATCAGATGTATGATGGAACTAATGGTGTAATCACAACATATAGGCAGGTAGAACCACAATACTAACGTAGCCACACTTCCACTACGATGATATAGGGGGGCTTAAGCTGTTGGTCATACCTGAATGAATTGGTTGTATGAGGATTAGCATTCCATTGTTTACATTAGCTCAATGTGGGCGGAGCAGAAAGTCACTGCGGCGTGACTGCGCTCCGGCGCAGTGAAGACCACGTAGTTAGAATTCGCCATACTCAGTGTATGGTCGCTCAATGTGGGCGGGGTGAACCGACGCCGCGACGCAACTGAACTGCGGCGAGTAAACAACACGTCACACCAGGCGTGTTACCTAGGGACACAGTAAACGTCACATCATCGTCATATGGCGCATGCGCTATGGACGTACGCTGCGGGCAGACTCAACGGCCCCCACCCCACGGCATCCTATTATGCAGAGACCGCATTCACCATTTTGACTGAGGGCGTAATTGGATTAATACGTGCCTATGTTATTAGACATGGATGTAGAGGGGATAATAGCCAAAGAGTGATATAAAATTTAAAAAGGAATATAAAAATATAAAAATATAAGGGGAACAATAAGGTAAATATGGTTTCCCTAGTGAGTGTACAAACGGAACGAGCAACCCTTAGTGGGAGACATACTGCCCATGGCATAAATCAGGGGCCACATAACTCAGTGCAGATTAGAGTATTGCACCTAAATTACTGTAGTCACAGATTTGGACCTCCAAATATATGATGATGAAAAATATTTGATGGATGGTCTAGGGATATGGATCAATGCATGGCTGTATTAATATCAAAGAAAGTGA
This sequence comes from Lithobates sylvaticus, assembly GCA_028564925.1. Classification (NCBI taxonomy): domain Eukaryota; kingdom Metazoa; phylum Chordata; class Amphibia; order Anura; family Ranidae; genus Lithobates; species Lithobates sylvaticus. The sequence goes on from CM053030.1 coordinate 514,687,354, forward strand.
ATGTAATCCAAGTCCAATTGGTGTATGTAAACATATAATAGGGGAATTGGTGATACTATATATTTTATATCAAATACCTGAAGTGGCATATGTAGTAACGTAATAGAATTAAATATCAATCTGATAATACAATATGTTATACAATAAACCAACATAGTGATAAGAGTGATATATGTAGTGACATATCTCTGCACCAATAAGCGGCAGAAAGGTGAATAAGTGTGACACCCCACTAACGAAAGAAGGAGTGTATGTATCATTTAAAGAGTATAAGTCTTGTAGTGACAAGAGATATGAATATCATGTGATAAAAAATAAATAAAAAAATTGAAAAAATATACATATATATTTTAGTGAAAAAATATGTGTGAAGAAGAGAATAATAAAAAATATTAAAAAATATATATGTGAAGAAAAAAATATATATATAATAAAAAATAAAAAATGAAATGAATATAAGTTGACCCCTAACTAAAGTGAAGCCAACTCCCGCATATCAGATTAAGTGTGAATAATGAAACCAAACAAAAAACAATATCAGGAATTATCGATAAAAGCATTGACATCCGTATCTATATTAAGTCCATACGGTGAATAACATTTTAGGCGGTGTATCCAAGACATTTCGAGTTTTGAAATTTCTCTGACTAGGGAACTACCTCGCCAGTTGGGCCTAAACTTATCAATCCCAAGAAAAAGAGTCTTGGATGGATTTTTGTTATGGTGTGTCAAATAGTGCTTCGAAACAGAATGTTTCGGAAACCCCGCTATTATATTAGAAATATGCTCATTTAAGCGCACTTGGAGCGGGCGCTTAGTGCGACCCACATATTGCAGGCCACAAGGACACTGCAGCATGTACACCACCCCTGTGGAAGCACAAGAGATCATAGGTTTGATGGTGTGGCTGGTCCCAGTGGCCGTGCAACTAAAATTGGTAATGCGTCTCTGTGTGATACTATTTAATGCACAGACCCTACATCTGCCACACTTATAGTATCCTGTCAACTGGTCAAAGAAACCTTGTGTGCGTTTGGGTGGATCTATAACATTTGGAGCTAACTGGTTTCTTAAGGACGGAGCACCTTTAAAGACCACCCGAGGTCTCTCTGGTAGTACGTCCCTAAGTATGGCGTCATTACTTAATAAATGCCAGTGCGTATTCAGTAGTTTTTTAATGCTCCTATGTTGGACTGAGTAAGTGGTGATGAAAGGAACAGCACCACTGAAGTTACCCTGCCTCCGTGGACCACCATCCACCAACAACTCAGACCTGTCGAGGTCTTTAACGGAATTGAAAACCTGTGTCAATTCCTCTTGCTGGTAGCCCCTTTCCAGGAAGCGCTCAGTTAAGACACCAGCTTGCGCAGAGAACTCATTCACATCTGAGCAATTACGCCTAAGCCGTATATACTGGCTTTTGGGGACTGATTTGAGCCAAGGGGCGTAATGGCAACTATCTACGGGGATGAAGGAGTTTCTATCTGTCGTCTTGAAATAAGTCGAGGTGACAAACTTATCATCCCTTATTGAAATGTTTAGATCGAGAAAGTGAATTGACGTCTGACTAGCCTCGTATTTCAATTCTATGCCTCTGTCGTTAATATTTAGGGATTTCAAAAAAATCTCCAAATCGTCCAGATGGCCATCCCATAGGAGGAGGATGTCATCAATGTACCTGGCCCAAAGGGTCAACTGGGGTACATTTAGAGCATAGATGACATCCTCCTCCCATTTGCCCATAAAGAGATTCGCCAAACTGGGGGCATACTTAGCCCCCATGGCGACCCCCTTAATCTGTCTGTAAAAATGTTGGTTAAACCAAAAGTAGTTACAAGATGCCACAAATCTGAGCAAAGACATGATGTAATCGATCTGTTCCTTGGGTAGGCCTGAATCGCTGTCCAGATATTTCAGAACGGCTTCAAAACCCAACTCGTGTGGAATGATCGTGTACAAGGAGGTGACGTCTGCTGTCACCATCCAAGTACCGTTCTTTACTGGTCGGTCTTTTAAAAGATTCATGACATGCCTGGAGTCCTTAATGAAAGAGGGCAGTTTCACCACTAATGGTTGTAGGTAAGAGTCAATATACTTACCCACCCGGGACGTGATGGAATCAATCCCACTAACAATGGGACGTCCCGGGGGGCAAGTCTGACTCTTGTGTAATTTAGGTAGATAGTATAAAATGGGCGTGCGTGGCGCCCTAGGGATAAGGTATAAAGCTTCCTTGCAATTAAGGATGCCCATATCTTTTCCTTCCTTAACTAACCTTCCCAATTCTTTAGTATATTGGGACTTGGGGTCCCCCGGTAGAATGGCATACGTACTAGCATCATCTACAATGCGATGCATCTCGATCATATAGTCTGCCCTATCCAACACCACAATGGCTCCGCCCTTGTCGGCTGGCCTGATGACTAAGTCGTTTCTATTGCAGAGTGAATCTAGTCCCTCCTGAAGGGTTTGTTTCAACCTAACCCTCTTAATTTCCATTCTATCAAGGTCCCTTAGCACCACATCCCTGAACACACGTAGGGAGGGTGCCAAACCTCCTGGGGGGTTAAAAAGTGACGCGTTCGCCAAACCGGAGTGAATCACTCCGGTGGTCACTGTTGTCCCCCTATTGCTGTCACTATAAGGTACACTGTTGATCATATGTCTCTTAATGCTAAGTTTTCGCACAAATTTGTGGACATCCATATAAGTGTGGAACTTGTTTAACCCTTTAGGGGGTGCGAATTTTAAACCCTTATCGAGTATTGATTGCTCTGCTATAGATAGGGGTTTAGTGCTCAAGTTAAAAATTCCCTTCCCTCCTAAACTCTTTGTCTCTTTGGTTGCTCGGTTCCGCCTCCCCCCTCTGGTCCCTCTCCTCTTTCTCCTAATCTTTTGGTTCCCTGAGGTGGTTTGGGAAAACCCCAATCATTTTGTCCTCCCAAACGTGGTGGACCTCTCATATCATTATTGGGTCCTCGATTCAGACCATTGGGACGGGGTTCATCAGAATAGGGCTGGGAATATGGACGAGAAATGAACTCTCTATCAGGTCCATTCATATCACTCAACGGGAAAAAGGCATTATTCGTGGGGATACCATATTCCCAGTCTGCCTGTTTTCCCGGGTGGCCAAAAGAAGGGGATTGTGTCTCAAAACCCCTATAGTTGGTGGAAGTCCAACCATCTAATTGGTCTCCCATGTGACCCCTCCCTTGTTGATTTACTGTTTGGCCCCAAGGTCTACCCCGGGATGGATAACCTCCATTATATTGTGGGGGGCCAAGATACCCAGGACCTATTGTGTGATCAAAATAGGTGGGTCTAGAGGGAACAAAAGGTCTCGAATTGCCCCGTTGTAATGGTAGGCCTCTATTGTTCCCTCTACCCCTACGGGGAGATTGGTGTCCATTATTGACCCCGTACGTGGGGTGTTTGGGGTTAATACGTTTGTTGGGTAGGGGAGTTGGTGTGTCAGCAACAGCCCCCAACTGAGATGATTGAGCCACCTCCATTTCAGAATTGCCTTGTTTGGCGATGTCTTCTAACAGTTTTTTTTGCCACTCGAAGACTACATTGCCATTATAGTCGGCCAAATCCCTGTTATATTTCTTTTTCTTTTTGGCCCTTTGGTCTTTATCCTCCTTTTCTAATGTTTTCAATAGAGTTTGTGACTTTTCTTGGTATTGGTCGCTCCCTTTGATGGGGGCAAGAGAGGTTTGGATCGTTTTAATCTCCTCATCGAGTTTGGATAATTTGGCCGTCTTTCTTTCCACTAGAAAGCGTAAAAAAGATACCCCAGCCTGGTTGAAGTATTTGTACCATTCCTCCAGGTCCATATCACCCCTCTGGGGGGCTACTTCCCACCTCAGACTTCGTGGGACCATACCGTACTTAATATATGTTTCAAGATACGCTATGTCCCACTTGGTGTGATTTTCAGAAATCATGAGGTTCTTGAGCCTCAGGAATGTGCCATTTAGGTCATCCTCATCCTGTTTATACAGTTCGAATACCCCTTCAATATTGACCACCTTAGTGGCTCTGAAATCAAATATATCCATTGGATAAAACCAATGGATATAAGGGGTACCCCAAAAAAAAAAAAAAAAAAAAAAAAAAAAAAAAAAAAACGGGAGGACAAAATAGCACAAGTTAGTATACCTTAAGTATAGCAAATCCCAAATAAAGGGACAAATGTATAAATGGAAAACAGCTGCGGCAATGGTATCAGAACAGACAGTATACAAAATAAATAAAAACCGCGCTATACCTAATGGTCAATGATTAAACAAATAAGGCTGCTGCTCAAGGTGGGATACACACACAAAGTTACATAAAGAAAGAAAAGCTGCGCCAAAAAAAAAAAAAAAAAAAAAAAGCATACATTAATCACCATATGATCTGGTCAATATGGAATAATACGCAAAATATTGTCCTAAACAATAATAACTTGTACTATCCACAGAAAACACTAATGTCCCCTTGGACTGACAGTCTCTGGTAGCACAAAGTCCTAGGCATAGAAATAGGGACAAAGGCAAACTATTCCTCAATCTCCGGGAGAAGACATAAAGAAATAATGGTGGAGGAGATGATCCTGATGTTCTGAAGTAAACAGAAGAGGCACCCGGTGACTTGTGAATGGCGATAGTGTTGAACACAGTGCCCGACACCCTTAAAAAGTGGCTGCTTACCGGAAAGCCAAGGTAAGAAGGCTCAGCTAATAAGTTGGACGACCAAAGGATGCGATTCTTCCTGTTACTATAGGGCGACAATCGATACTCCAAATGGCATGGGTATAAGGAGACACTTGTTCACATGGGGTCCATATGGGAAGTAGAGGAAAAAAGGAAGCCCATAGCGTGAATCCGATAAAACAATTTATTAAAACAAAATAGAAAGCACTTACATTTATTCAAATGCTATGGTGCATGTAAAAAAGTGCCGGCCGGCAAATGTAGGAGCCCGTCCTCCTCTCTGTAGTATGGTGGCGTCACTGCGTGCCCTCCCAGACCAGTTTCGACAAATGTGTCTTTCTCAATGGGGAACGGGCAACGCTGTGACAAATCACCATTAAATAGTCTCAGCCTCATTCTGATGTGCAGGGGTGAGGCTCTGTCCGCCATCTTTAATGCTGGCAATCATCCCTTACTGACTAAAAGGTAATCAAAAACGAAAAACTAGATAATAATCATATGCAATGATAGTGATAAAGTGGGGGTATGTATGGTGTTTATAGAAGTCTAGCAATCAGTAGCCAAAACGTCATGTCTAGGAGACCTGTAATTAGAACATTAAGTCTAAGAGATCAGATGTATGATGGAACTAATGGTGTAATCACAACATATAGGCAGGTAGAACCACAATACTAACGTAGCCACACTTCCACTACGATGATATAGGGGGGCTTAAGCTGTTGGTCATACCTGAATGAATTGGTTGTATGAGGATTAGCATTCCATTGTTTACATTAGCTCAATGTGGGCGGAGCAGAAAGTCACTGCGGCGTGACTGCGCTCCGGCGCAGTGAAGACCACGTAGTTAGAATTCGCCATACTCAGTGTATGGTCGCTCAATGTGGGCGGGGTGAACCGACGCCGCGACGCAACTGAACTGCGGCGAGTAAACAACACGTCACACCAGGCGTGTTACCTAGGGACACAGTAAACGTCACATCATCGTCATATGGCGCATGCGCTATGGACGTACGCTGCGGGCAGACTCAACGGCCCCCACCCCACGGCATCCTATTATGCAGAGACCGCATTCACCATTTTGACTGAGGGCGTAATTGGATTAATACGTGCCTATGTTATTAGACATGGATGTAGAGGGGATAATAGCCAAAGAGTGATATAAAATTTAAAAAGGAATATAAAAATATAAAAATATAAGGGGAACAATAGGGTAAATATGGTTTCCCTAGTGAGTGTACAAACGGAACGAGCAACCCTTAGTGGGAGACATACTGCCCATGGCATAAATCAGGGGCCACATAACTCAGTGCAGATTAGAGTATTGCACCTAAATTACTGTAGTCACAGATTTGGACCTCCAAATATATGATGATGAAAAATATTTGATGGATGGTCTAGGGATATGGATCAATGCATGGCTGTATTAATATCAAAGAAAGTGAATGTAATCCAAGTCCAATTGGTGTATGTAAACATATAATAGGGGAATTGGTGATACTATATATTTTATATCAAATACCTGAAGTGGCATATGTAGTAACGTAATAGAATTAAATATCAATCTGATAATACAATATGATAATACAATATGTTATACAATAAACCAACATATTTTTATATTTTTATATTCCTTTTTAAATTTTATATCACTCTTTGGCTATTATCCCCTCTACATCCATGTCTAATAACATAGGCACGTATTAATCCAATTACGCCCTCAGTCAAAATGGTGAATGCGGTCTCTGCATAATAGGATGCCGTGGGGTGGGGGCCGTTGAGTCTGCCCGCAGCGTACGTCCATAGCGCATGCGCCATATGACGATGATGTGACGTTTACTGTGTCCCTAGGTAACACGCCTGGTGTGACGTGTTGTTTACTCGCCGCAGTTCAGTTGCGTCGCGGCGTCGGTTCACCCCGCCCACATTGAGCGACCATACACTGAGTATGGCGAATTCTAACTACGTGGTCTTCACTGCGCCGGAGCGCAGTCACGCCGCAGTGACTTTCTGCTCCGCCCACATTGAGCTAATGTAAACAATGGAATGCTAATCCTCATACAACCAATTCATTCAGGTATGACCAACAGCTTAAGCCCCCCTATATCATCGTAGTGGAAGTGTGGCTACGTTAGTATTGTGGTTCTACCTGCCTATATGTTGTGATTACACCATTAGTTCCATCATACATCTGATCTCTTAGACTTAATGTTCTAATTACAGGTCTCCTAGACATGACGTTTTGGCTACTGATTGCTAGACTTCTATAAACACCATACATACCCCCACTTTATCACTATCATTGCATATGATTATTATCTAGTTTTTCGTTTTTGATTACCTTTTAGTCAGTAAGGGATGATTGCCAGCATTAAAGATGGCGGACAGAGCCTCACCCCTGCACATCAGAATGAGGCTGAGACTATTTAATGGTGATTTGTCACAGCGTTGCCCGTTCCCCATTGAGAAAGACACATTTGTCGAAACTGGTCTGGGAGGGCACGCAGTGACGCCACCATACTACAGAGAGGAGGACGGGCTCCTACATTTGCCGGCCGGCACTTTTTTACATGCACCATAGCATTTGAATAAATGTAAGTGCTTTCTATTTTGTTTTAATAAATTGTTTTATCGGATTCACGCTATGGGCTTCCTTTTTTCCTCTACTTCCCATATGGACCCCATGTGAACAAGTGTCTCCTTATACCCATGCCATTTGGAGTATCGATTGTCGCCCTATAGTAACAGGAAGAATCGCATCCTTTGGTCGTCCAACTTATTAGCTGAGCCTTCTTACCTTGGCTTTCCGGTAAGCAGCCACTTTTTAAGGGTGTCGGGCACTGTGTTCAACACTATCGCCATTCACAAGTCACCGGGTGCCTCTTCTGTTTACTTCAGAACATCAGGATCATCTCCTCCACCATTATTTCTTTATGTCTTCTCCCGGAGATTGAGGAATAGTTTGCCTTTGTCCCTATTTCTATGCCTAGGACTTTGTGCTACCAGAGACTGTCAGTCCAAGGGGACATTAGTGTTTTCTGTGGATAGTACAAGTTATTATTGTTTAGGACAATATTTTGCGTATTATTCCATATTGACCAGATCATATGGTGATTAATGTATGCTTTTTTTTTTTTTTTTTTTGGCGCAGCTTTTCTTTCTTTATGTAACTTTGTGTGTGTATCCCACCTTGAGCAGCAGCCTTATTTGTTTAATCATTGACCATTAGGTATAGCGCGGTTTTTATTTATTTTGTATACTGTCTGTTCTGATACCATTGCCGCAGCTGTTTTCCATTTATACATTTGTCCCTTTATTTGGGATTTGCTATACTTAAGGTATACTAACTTGTGCTATTTTGTCCTCCCGTTTTTTTTTTTTTTTTTTTTTTTTTTTTTTTTTTTTTTTGGGGTACCCCTTATATCCATTGGTTTTATCCAATGGATATATTTGATTTCAGAGCCACTAAGGTGGTCAATATTGAAGGGGTATTCGAACTGTATAAACAGGATGAGGATGACCTAAATGGCACATTCCTGAGGCTCAAGAACCTCATGATTTCTGAAAATCACACCAAGTGGGACATAGCGTATCTTGAAACATATATTAAGTACGGTATGGTCCCACGAAGTCTGAGGTGGGAAGTAGCCCCCCAGAGGGGTGATATGGACCTGGAGGAATGGTACAAATACTTCAACCAGGCTGGGGTATCTTTTTTACGCTTTCTAGTGGAAAGAAAGACGGCCAAATTATCCAAACTCGATGAGGAGATTAAAACGATCCAAACCTCTCTTGCCCCCATCAAAGGGAGCGACCAATACCAAGAAAAGTCACAAACTCTATTGAAAACATTAGAAAAGGAGGATAAAGACCAAAGGGCCAAAAAGAAAAAGAAATATAACAGGGATTTGGCCGACTATAATGGCAATGTAGTCTTCGAGTGGCAAAAAAAACTGTTAGAAGACATCGCCAAACAAGGCAATTCTGAAATGGAGGTGGCTCAATCATCTCAGTTGGGGGCTGTTGCTGACACACCAACTCCCCTACCCAACAAACGTATTAACCCCAAACACCCCACGTACGGGGTCAATAATGGACACCAATCTCCCCGTAGGGGTAGAGGGAACAATAGAGGCCTACCATTACAACGGGGCAATTCGAGACCTTTTGTTCCCTCTAGACCCACCTATTTTGATCACACAATAGGTCCTGGGTATCTTGGCCCCCCACAATATAATGGAGGTTATCCATCCCGGGGTAGACCTTGGGGCCAAACAGTAAATCAACAAGGGAGGGGTCACATGGGAGACCAATTAGATGGTTGGACTTCCACCAACTATAGGGGTTTTGAGACACAATCCCCTTCTTTTGGCCACCCGGGAAAACAGGCAGACTGGGAATATGGTATCCCCACGAATAATGCCTTTTTCCCGTTGAGTGATATGAATGGACCTGATAGAGAGTTCATTTCTCGTCCATATTCCCAGCCCTATTCTGATGAACCCCGTCCCAATGGTCTGAATCGAGGACCCAATAATGATATGAGAGGTCCACCACATTTGGGAGGACAAAATGATTGGGGTTTTCCCAAACCACCTCAGGGAACCAAAAGATTAGGAGAAAGAGGAGAGGGACCAGAGGGGGGAGGCGGAACCGAGCAACCAAAGAGACAAAGAGTTTAGGAGGGAAGGGAATTTTTAACTTGAGCACTAAACCCCTATCTATAGCAGAGCAATCAATACTCGATAAGGGTTTAAAATTCGCACCCCCTAAAGGGTTAAACAAGTTCCACACTTATATGGATGTCCACAAATTTGTGCGAAAACTTAGCATTAAGAGACATATGATCAACAGTGTACCTTATAGTGACAGCAATAGGGGGACAACAGTGACCACCGGAGTGATTCACTCCGGTTTGGCGAACGCGTCACTTTTTAACCCCCCAGGAGGTTTGGCACCCTCCCTACGTGTGTTCAGGGATGTGGTGCTAAGGGACCTTGATAGAATGGAAATTAAGAGGGTTAGGTTGAAACAAACCCTTCAGGAGGGACTAGATTCACTCTGCAATAGAAACGACTTAGTCATCAGGCCAGCCGACAAGGGCGGAGCCATTGTGGTGTTGGATAGGGCAGACTATATGATCGAGATGCATCGCATTGTAGATGATGCTAGTACGTATGCCATTCTACCGGGGGACCCCAAGTCCCAATATACTAAAGAATTGGGAAGGTTAGTTAAGGAAGGAAAAGATATGGGCATCCTTAATTGCAAGGAAGCTTTATACCTTATCCCTAGGGCGCCACGCACGCCCATTTTATACTATCTACCTAAATTACACAAGAGTCAGACTTGCCCCCCGGGACGTCCCATTGTTAGTGGGATTGATTCCATCACGTCCCGGGTGGGTAAGTATATTGACTCTTACCTACAACCATTAGTGGTGAAACTGCCCTCTTTCATTAAGGACTCCAGGCATGTCATGAATCTTTTAAAAGACCGACCAGTAAAGAACGGTACTTGGATGGTGACAGCAGACGTCACCTCCTTGTACACGATCATTCCACACGAGTTGGGTTTTGAAGCCGTTCTGAAATATCTGGACAGCGATTCAGGCCTACCCAAGGAACAGATCGATTACATCATGTCTTTGCTCAGATTTGTGGCATCTTGTAACTACTTTTGGTTTAACCAACATTTTTACAGACAGATTAAGGGGGTCGCCATGGGGGCTAAGTATGCCCCCAGTTTGGCGAATCTCTTTATGGGCAAATGGGAGGAGGATGTCATCTATGCTCTAAATGTACCCCAGTTGACCCTTTGGGCCAGGTACATTGATGACATCCTCCTCCTATGGGATGGCCATCTGGACGATTTGGAGATTTTTTTGAAATCCCTAAATATTAACGACAGAGGCATAGAATTGAAATACGAGGCTAGTCAGACGTCAATTCACTTTCTCGATCTAAACATTTCAATAAGGGATGATAAGTTTGTCACCTCGACTTATTTCAAGACGACAGATAGAAACTCCTTCATCCCCGTAGATAGTTGCCATTACGCCCCTTGGCTCAAATCAGTCCCCAAAAGCCAGTATATACGGCTTAGGCGTAATTGCTCAGATGTGAATGAGTTCTCTGCGCAAGCTGGTGTCTTAACTGAGCGCTTCCTGGAAAGGGGCTACCAGCAAGAGGAATTGACACAGGTTTTCAATTCCGTTAAAGACCTCGACAGGTCTGAGTTGTTGGTGGATGGTGGTCCACGGAGGCAGGGTAACTTCAGTGGTGCTGTTCCTTTCATCACCACTTACTCAGTCCAACATAGGAGCATTAAAAAACTACTGAATACGCACTGGCATTTATTAAGTAATGACGCCATACTTAGGGACGTACTACCAGAGAGACCTCGGGTGGTCTTTAAAGGTGCTCCGTCCTTAAGAAACCAGTTAGCTCCAAATGTTATAGATCCACCCAAACGCACACAAGGTTTCTTTGACCAGTTGACAGGATACTATAAGTGTGGCAGATGTAGGGTCTGTGCATTAAATAGTATCACACAGAGACGCATTACCAATTTTAGTTGCACGGCCACTGGGACCAGCCACACCATCAAACCTATGATCTCTTGTGCTTCCACAGGGGTGGTGTACATGCTGCAGTGTCCTTGTGGCCTGCAATATGTGGGTCGCACTAAGCGCCCGCTCCAAGTGCGCTTAAATGAGCATATTTCTAATATAATAGCGGGGTTTCCGAAACATTCTGTTTCGAAGCACTATTTGACACACCATAACAAAAATCCATCCAAGACTCTTTTTCTTGGGATTGATAAGTTTAGGCCCAACTGGCGAGGTAGTTCCCTAGTCAGAGAAATTTCAAAACTCGAAATGTCTTGGATACACCGCCTAAAATGTTATTCACCGTATGGACTTAATATAGATACGGATGTCAATGCTTTTATCGATAATTCCTGATATTGTTTTTTGTTTGGTTTCATTATTCACACTTAATCTGATATGCGGGAGTTGGCTTCACTTTAGTTAGGGGTCAACTTATATTCATTTCATTTTTTATTTTTTATTATATATATATTTTTTTTCTTCACATATATATTTTTTAATATTTTTTATTATTCTCTTCTTCACACATATTTTTTCACTAAAATATATATGTATATTTTTTCAATTTTTTTATTTATTTTTTATCACATGATATTCATATCTCTTGTCACTACAAGACTTATACTCTTTAAATGATACATACACTCCTTCTTTCGTTAGTGGGGTGTCACACTTATTCACCTTTCTGCCGCTTATTGGTGCAGAGATATGTCACTACATATATCACTCTTATCACTATGTTGGTTTATTGTATAACATATTGTATTATCAGATTGATATTTAATTCTATTACGTTACTACATATGCCACTTCAGGTATTTGATATAAAATATATAGTATCACCAATTCCCCTATTATATGTTTACATACACCAATTGGACTTGGATTACATTCACTTTCTTTGATATTAATACAGCCATGCATTGATCCATATCCCTAGACCATCCATCAAATATTTTTCATCATCATATATTTGGAGGTCCAAATCTGTGACTACAGTAATTTAGGTGCAATACTCTAATCTGCACTGAGTTATGTGGCCCCTGATTTATGCCATGGGCAGTATGTCTCCCACTAAGGGTTGCTCGTTCCGTTTGTACACTCACTAGGGAAACCATATTTACCTTATTGTTCCCCTTATATTTTTATATTTTTATATTCCTTTTTAAATTTTATATCACTCTTTGGCTATTATCCCCTCTACATCCATGTCTAATAACATAGGCACGTATTAATCCAATTACGCCCTCAGTCAAAATGGTGAATGCGGTCTCTGCATAATAGGATGCCGTGGGGTGGGGGCCGTTGAGTCTGCCCGCAGCGTACGTCCATAGCGCATGCGCCATATGACGATGATGTGACGTTTACTGTGTCCCTAGGTAACACGCCTGGTGTGACGTGTTGTTTACTCGCCGCAGTTCAGTTGCGTCGCGGCGTCGGTTCACCCCGCCCACATTGAGCGACCATACACTGAGTATGGCGAATTCTAACTACGTGGTCTTCACTGCGCCGGAGCGCAGTCACGCCGCAGTGACTTTCTGCTCCGCCCACATTGAGCTAATGTAAACAATGGAATGCTAATCCTCATACAACCAATTCATTCAGGTATGACCAACAGCTTAAGCCCCCCTATATCATCGTAGTGGAAGTGTGGCTACGTTAGTATTGTGGTTCTACCTGCCTATATGTTGTGATTACACCATTAGTTCCATCATACATCTGATCTCTTAGACTTAATGTTCTAATTACAGGTCTCCTAGACATGACGTTTTGGCTACTGATTGCTAGACTTCTATAAACACCATACATACCCCCACTTTATCACTATCATTGCATATGATTATTATCTAGTTTTTCGTTTTTGATTACCTTTTAGTCAGTAAGGGATGATTGCCAGCATTAAAGATGGCGGACAGAGCCTCACCCCTGCACATCAGAATGAGGCTGAGACTATTTAATGGTGATTTGTCACAGCGTTGCCCGTTCCCCATTGAGAAAGACACATTTGTCGAAACTGGTCTGGGAGGGCACGCAGTGACGCCACCATACTACAGAGAGGAGGACGGGCTCCTACATTTGCCGGCCGGCACTTTTTTACATGCACCATAGCATTTGAATAAATGTAAGTGCTTTCTATTTTGTTTTAATAAATTGTTTTATCGGATTCACGCTATGGGCTTCCTTTTTTCCTCTACTTCCCATATGGACCCCATGTGAACAAGTGTCTCCTTATACCCATGCCATTTGGAGTATCGATTGTCGCCCTATAGTAACAGGAAGAATCGCATCCTTTGGTCGTCCAACTTATTAGCTGAGCCTTCTTACCTTGGCTTTCCGGTAAGCAGCCACTTTTTAAGGGTGTCGGGCACTGTGTTCAACACTATCGCCATTCACAAGTCACCGGGTGCCTCTTCTGTTTACTTCAGAACATCAGGATCATCTCCTCCACCATTATTTCTTTATGTCTTCTCCCGGAGATTGAGGAATAGTTTGCCTTTGTCCCTATTTCTATGCCTAGGACTTTGTGCTACCAGAGACTGTCAGTCCAAGGGGACATTAGTGTTTTCTGTGGATAGTACAAGTTATTATTGTTTAGGACAATATTTTGCGTATTATTCCATATTGACCAGATCATATGGTGATTAATGTATGCTTTTTTTTTTTTTTTTTGGCGCAGCTTTTCTTTCTTTATGTTACAATGTGATCGCTCCGTCAAATGACGGAGCGATCACTTGTAAACATACCCTGCATTTACTCTGCGATACCCAGCCAATACTACAGTGGGGAAGATGACGTGGATATTACAGTGGGGGAGATGACGTGGATATTACAGTGGGGGAGATGACGTGGATATTACAGTGGGGGAGATGACGTGGATATTACAGTGGGGGAGATGACGTGGATATTACAGTGGGGACTATATGGTGGTGGAATTTTCACAGGTTTTTGCAAATTCAATTATTATTTGCCGATCCGAAAAATTATCCGATCCGTGACTCCTGATCCGAGGATCGATCCGATCCCTGAGTTTTTTGATCCGTTGCACCCCTAATATAGTTGGTTATTTATATTTACCACTGTATAGAGATATTTAAGAATAAATTGCCTTCTTTTTAAACTTTACATACTAACTAAATTATACATGAAATATTTTTTTAACCACATTACGACCGCTGCATGTACATATACGTCGGCAGAATGGCACGGACAGGCATATGGGCGTACAGGTATGTCCCTTTTAATTTGCCACCGTGCCCGTCGCGAGCTCCGCGAGTCGGGTCACGGGTCCCGTGGACTCGATCTTCACGGGGATACCCGCGATCGTCTCACGGAGAGGAAGAACTGGGAGATGCTAATGTAAACAAGCATCTCCCCGTTCTGCCTAGTGACACTGATCAGCTCTCCCTGTAATCAGGAGAGCTGATCAGTGTAGTGTTACACACAGCCCTTCCCCCCTACAGTTAGAAGCACTCACTTAACCCTTCCCTAGCCCTCTAGTGGTTAACCCCTTCACTGCCAGTGTCATTTTTACAGTAATCACCGATCGCTGTAAATATTGTCTGATGTGTCCGCCATAATGTCGCAGTCACAATAATAAAAAAAAATAAAAATAAACGCTGATCACCGCCATTACTAGTAAAAAACAAATTATTCATAAAAATGCCAAAAAAAACCGAGCCCCTATTTTGTAGACGCTATAACTTTTGTGCAAATCAATCAATAAACGCTTATTGACATTTTTTTTTACCCAAAATATGTAGAAGAATACGTATCGGCCTAAACTGAGGAAAAAGCATTTTTAGATATATTTTTGGGGGATATTTATTATAGCAAAAAGTTAAGAATTCGTTTTTTTCAAAATTGTCGCTCTTTTTTTGTTTATAGCGCAAAAAATAAAAACCTCAGGGGCGATCAAATACCACCAAAAGAAAGCTCTATTTATGGAAAAAAAAAAAGGACATCAATCATCAATTTTGTTTGGGAGACACATCGCACGACCGCGCAATTGTCAGTTAAAGCGACGCAGTGCTGAATCGCAAAAAGGGGCCTGGTCTTTGGCGAGCGAAATGGTCCGGTCTGAAAGTGGTTAAGGTTAATAACCGATTAATCGAAACAATCAGCAGCCAACTAATCGATTATGAAAATAATAGTAAGTCGCAGAGATTATAGATATAGAAGAGACAGACATAGAGAGAGACAGACAGACATAGAGACATAGAGAGAGACAGACAGACATAGAGAGAGAGAGAGAGAGAGAGAGAGAGAGAGAGAGAGAGACAGAGAGAGAGAGAGAGAGAGAGAGAGAGAGAGAGAGAGAGAGAGAGACATAGAGACATAGAGAGAGAGAGAGACATAGAGAGAGAGAGAGAGAGAGAGAGAGAGAGAGAGAGAGAGAGAGAGACATAGAGAGAGAGAGAGACAGAGAGAGAGAGAGAGAGAGAGAGAGAGAGAGAGAGAGACATAGAGAGACATAGAGAGAGAGAGAGAGAGAGAGAGAGAGAGACATAGAGAGACATAGAGAGACATAGAGAGAGAGAGAGAGAGAGAGAGACATAGAGAGAGAGAGAGAGAGAGAGAGAGAGAGAGAGAGAGAGAGACATAGAGAGAGAGAGAGAGAGAGAGAGAGAGAGAGAGAGAGAGAGAGAGAGAGACATAGAGAGACATAGAGAGAGAGAGAGAGAGAGAGAGAGAGAGATAGAGAGACATAGAGAGAGATAGAGAGAGAGAGAGAGAGAGAGAGAGACATAGAGAGACATAGAGAGAGAGACAGAGAGAGAGAGAGAGAGAGAGAGAGAGAGACATAGAGAGAGAGAGAGAGAGAGAGAGAGAGAGACATAGAGAGAGAGAGAGACATAGAGAGAGAGAGAGACATAGAGAGAGAGAGAGAGAGAGAGAGAGAGAGAGAGAGACATAGAGAGAGAGACATAGAGAGAGAGACATAGAGAGAGAGACATAGAGAGAGAGACATAGAGAGAGAGACATAGAGAGAGACATAGAGAGACATAGAGAGAGAGAGAGACATAGAGAGACATAGAGAGAGAGACATAGAGAGAGAGAGAGAGAGAGACATAGAGAGAGAGAGAGAGAGACATAGAGAGAGAGAGAGAGACATAGAGAGAGAGAGAGAGACATAGAGAGAGAGAGAGAGAGACAGAGAGAGAGACAGAGAGACAGAGAGACAGAGAGACAGAGACAGAGAGACAGAGACAGAGACAGAGACAGAGACAGAGACAGAGACAGAGACAGAGAGACAGACACAGAGACAGAACACCGGGGAGGATGGATGGGAGACACAGAGGAGCACACCGGTGCACTCAGGACAATGGTGGCACACAGGGGCATGCAGGAGGCCAAGAGCGCACAGGTACACTTGAGGGAACAGGCCGCTAAGGAGACAAACACTGGGAATCAGGTGGCTCTGGTGACACAAAGATACTGTAGAACATAGGAACAGGGGGGAGGGACAAAGAGGACACTGGGTCTTGGGAGGCACTGGAGTGACTATAGGTGGCACTTGAAAGGCTTTGAAAGCGTGGTGGTGGTGGAATCTGTTCACACTACATACTTCATTTTAGATCCATCAAGGTCATCATTGGGTCTCTATGCTTCTCTATGTGATGCAGGCAAATCATGGCAGGATCGTGTACATTGCTTACTGCAAACATCACAGCACCGTACCTCAATACTGCTCTCAATACTCCTCATCCCTGATGCAAGCAGTAGGCTGGGCTCATAGGAAGAGTAATGCAAATATCAAAAAGTTTTGATGGGTGGGTGTCAGCAGATGTGGGCATTCCTAGGCAGGCTGTGTTTGCATGCAGGCTGCCCAAGGTGATGCTGAGCCTCCAAGAATAAAAGAACTGAAATCAAATGAATAAGAGGGGGCCGGCCAAAAGGCTATATGGGTGTCCTCCAGCCAGGAAATGAGGCGGGGCTCTATCCGATTTCCCGCAGTTTCAAATGCACATTGCGAGAAGCTCACAGTGTGCAGTGAAATCAGAGCAAGAGACATTTCAGTAAAGAAATAAGCCTGTACAACTAACTGTGCGAGACTGAAAGCAGGCTGGAGTTCAGCTTTAAACACACTTACTTGTGGGATAAAATGTGACTTGTCTCAGATACAGCACAGCTGCTCCCGCTTTCCTCGTCCGAGAGGTCATACACAGCCAGGCTGGAGCTCACTGCTGCCCTCCTCTGGTGTCCTTGGGTAAATAACTTGGCGCTCTCTGCATTCTGTTCTCCTTCCATTTTCAACGTTTTCTTATCAATAAAATGCTTTGTCATTATTTCCAGGTATGTTTTTAGGGGGTTCTCAGCCAACTGTTAGTAGGAAGAATTATAAAAAAATATATAAAAAAATAAATAAACACACACACACACACACATTTAAAAAAGGAATCAGTCACTAAAATTAACCACTTGATCTCTGGGAGATTTACCCCCTTCTTGCATTAAGATAAATAACCTTCAGCCTTTAGAACCACTTTAAAGCGGCCCTTCAGTAATTTTTTCATCTTTCCATCTATTAAATCTTCTGCCCCCCCCCCCCCTTTTTTTTCTGCCAGTAAATCCCTTATACAGACCACTTCCTGTCTGGTCATTAGCCTAGGCTTATGATATCATGCACAGCTCCCACTCTCCTGAGAGTTTGCCAGGAAGGGAGGGGGGGATGAGTCATAAGTGGGCCAATGAGAGCCGCAGAGCTGGAGGTGTTTTTGTGTAAACCTAGGAAGTGAACAGGCAGCAGCTTCAGCTGCCCACAGTTAAAATGGCTGCAGTCAGACTCAGGTGGAGGGAGATTTATGCAGCATATTTGCTAGTACAGAATCCCAGTATATATAATTTAATATGCAAAGTGGTTGGAGGGAAGCTTCAGAATGGCAAAGATGTTTGTATTACAAATTATGTGAGCCGACTTCCTTTTTAATCTACACCAAAGTTTCTCAGCTCCGGTCCTCAAGATGTGCCAACAGGTCATGTTTTCAGGCTTTCCATTATTTTGCACAGGCGATTTGATCAGTTTCACTGCCTTAGTAATGACCACAGTCGCTTCATCTGAGGAAAATCCTGAAAACATGACCTGTTAGGGCGCCTTGAGGACTGGAGTTGAAAAACACTGTACTACACTATAAGGGCTCTCCGCCTCCCTCTCTTTTATTTTTTCGGTGGAAAACAGGGTGGATAGAAATCAATGATTTAACCGGTTCCCGACCGGCGCACGACGATATACGTCGGCAGAATGGCACGTACAGGCAGGAGGGCGTATTTACAAGTCCCTCCTTAATGCCTGTCCGTGCCATCGGGACCGCGCCGGTCGGGACCCCTGTGAGTCCTGCCGCGGTCCCCGCGGACTCGATCGCCGCGGGGACACCCGCGATCGTCTCACGGGAAGGCTGAACGGGGAGATGCCGAGATAAACAGCATCTCCCCGTTCTGCCTAGCAACTAGTGACGCCGATCTCTGCTCCCTGTGATTGGAGCAGAGATCAGCCTTCACTAGCTGACAGCCACGCCCCCCCACAGTAAGAAACACACCCCTAGGCATACTTAACCCTTACACTGCCCCCTTGTGGTTAACCCCTTCACTGCCAGTGTCATTTATACAGGAATCAATGCATTTAAATAGCATTGATTGCTGTATAAATGACAATGGTCCCAAAAATGTGTCAAAAATGTCCGATGTGTCCGCTATAATGTCGCAGGCACAAAAAAATAAAAATAAATAAAATCGCTGATCGCCGCTATTACTAATAGAAAAAAAAATTATTAATAAAAATGCTATAAAACTATCCCCTATCTTGTAAACGCTATATCAATAATCGCTTATTGCAATTTTTTTTTACCAAAAATATCTACAAGAATACGTATCGGCCTAAACTGAGGAAAAAAATAAGTTTTTTTTACATATTTTTGGGGGATATTTATTATAGCAAAAAATAATGTGTTTTTTTCAAAATTGTCGCTCTTTTTTGTTTATAGCGCAAAAAATAAAAACCGCAGGGGCGATCAAATACCACGAAAAGAAAGCTCTATTTGTGGGAAAAAAAGGACGTCAATTTTGTTTGGGAGCCACGTCGCACGACCGCGCAATTGTCAGTTAAAGCGACGCAGTGCCGAATCGCAAAAAGGGGCCTGGTCCTTTGGCTGCAAATTGGTCCGGTCTGAAAGTGGTTAAAAAATAAAAAAAAATTAGACAGATTTTTGATATTTTAATAAAATGCTTTTGTAATAACAAATAATCTAAAGAAAAAAGGTCTACATTATACATTAATAATTAAATTTATTAACCACTTCAGCCCCGGACCAATTTGCAGCCAAAGGACCAGGCCCCTTTTTGCGATTCGGCACTGCGTCGCTTTAACTGACAATTGCGCGGCCGTGCGATGTGGCTCCAAAACAAAATTGGCGTCCTTTTTTTCCCACAAATAGAGCTTTCTTTTGGTGGCATTTGATCGCCCCTTTTATTTTTTGCGCTATAAAAACAAAAATAGGAGCGACAATTTAAAAAAAAAAAAAAAAAAAAATGCAACATTTTTTACTTTTTGCTATAATAAATATCCCCAAAAAACATATAAAAAAACATTTTTTCCCCTCAGTTTAGGCCGATACGTATTCTTCTACATATTTTTGGTAAAAAAAAAAAAAAAAAAAAAAAAAAAAAATAAGCAATTAGCGATTATTGATTTGTTTGCGCAAAAGTTATAGCGTTTACAAAATAGGGGATAGTCTTTTAGCATTTTTATTAATATTTTTTTTTTTTTTTACTAGTAATGGCGGCGATCAGCGATTTTTATTGTGACTGCGACATTATGGCGGACACATCGGACATTTTTGACACATTTTTGGGACCATTGTCATTTATATAGAAATCAGTGCTATTTAAATGCACTGATTCCTATGTAAATGACAGTGGCAGTGAAGGAGGTTAAACATTAGGGAGCGGGGAGGGGCCAAGTGTGACGTGTTGTGTTTTTTTTTTTACATTAGGGGGCGGGGCTGACGTCTGATGTCATTGATCGGCTTTCCCGATGACAGGGAACAGCCGATCAATGACAGGCAGAGTAGGAAGCGCGGGGAGAGGTTTGTTTACACAGACCTCTCCCCGTTCTTCAGCTCTGTGACCCGATCGTGGGACACCAGTCGGCGATCGGGTCCGCTGGTCCCGTGGGAACGGAGCTCCCGACCGGGTCGCGAGCGCGTCGGCGGCGGCGCGCGATCCCACGGCTAGGCAATTAAAAAGGGACGTACCTGTACGTGCTTTTGCCTAGCCGTGCCATTCTGCCGAGGTATATGTGCAGGAGGCGCTCGGGAAGCGGTTAAGCATGAAATGGAGCTTAGTTATGTAGCATGAGGCTGTATATTATGCAATAGTCACATTTTTGGTAAACTCATTCAATGAATCCAAGCTCTGCAAGCTGAGATAACACGCACTGCATTGATGCACTCACACAATTTCACAGTAACCACGAGATAAAACAAAGTTCAGGAATGTTCCTTTATCCCATTGTTTTGCAAATCTATGTACACTACAAACTGTATGATTGAATCGGTTCTGATATCGCTGTTTTACTAACCTGACAGCTTATTATTCTAAATAGAATAAAACAGCCTTCAAGCAACACATCCAATCACTGTCCAAATCCTGCCGCCTCAACCTCCGCAACATCGCCAAAAATACGCCCCTTTCTAACCAATGACACAACAAAGCTCTTAATTCACTCGCTCGTCATCTCTCACCTCGACTACTGCAACTCCCTTCTCATTGGCTGACCTCTACATAGTCTATCACCTCTGCAATCCATCATGAATGCTGCTGCCAGACTCATCCACCTCACCAATCACTCTGTGTCTGCCACTCCTCTCTGTCAATCCCTCCACTCGGCCAAAGAATTAAATTCAAAATACTAACAACTATGTACAAAGCCATCCACAACTCTGCCCCCAGCTACATCACTGACCTAGTCTCTAAATACCAACCTACTCGTCCTCTTCATTCCTCTCAAGACCTCCTGCTCTCTAGCTCCCTCATCACCTCCTCCCATGCTCGCCTCCAGGACTTTTCCAGAGCCTCTCCAATCCTATGGAATGCCTTACCCCAATCTGTCCGCCTATCTCCTACTTTATTAGCTTTTAGACGATCCCTGAAAACCCTTCTCTTCAGAGAAGCCTATCCTACCCACACCTAACAGCAACAACAACAACAACAGTATTTTCATTTTCTCCATCAGTTCACCCCCCCACAGTATTACCTTTTGTTTCCACTTTACCCTCCCTTCTAGATTGTAAGCTCTAACGAGCCGGGCCCTCTGATCCCTCCGGTATTGATTGTATTGTAATTGTACTGTCTGCCCTCATGTTGTAAAGCGATGCGCAAACTGTTATGCGGCGTACACACGGTCGGAATTTCCGATGGAAACAGTCCGATGGGAGCTTTTCAACGGATTTTCCGACCGTGTGTATGCCCATCGGTCTTTTTCAGTCGGAATTTTGGACGGACTTTGGATTGAGAACCTGTTCTCAATTTTTCAGACGGAAAACATTTCTATCGGATTTTCCGATCGTGTGTATGCAATTCCGAAACGCAAAATTCGACGCATGCTCAGAAGTATTAAACTTCCCTTTTATAGTGCTGTCGAACGTGTTTAATGCCGCTGTGTTACTGACCGTCGGAATTTGGTGTGACCGTGTGTAGGCAAGACAGTTAGAGCGAAATTCCGTCGGGACTCCGACGGGAAAACCATCAGAGCTTTTTCCGACGAGAATTTCGACCGTGTGTACGTGGCATTGGTGTTATATAAATCCTGTATAATAATAATAATAATAATAATAATAATAATAAATAGGAAACCTTCATTTTTGTTTGCAAATATTAAACATTCCAACTACCAGCAAGAATAAGTCCTTACATTTAAAGAGCACCTGTCATTTCAGATTGTGTCACCTTGTGTCACTGCCGCGTCACCAGCCATCTCATTAAAGCGGTTCTGCACACATTTCATTTAGTAAATCTCTTTGCCTTCCAAATCAGGCAAAGAGTACTAAATGAAGTGTTTTTTTTTTTTTTTCACTTACGTTGTAATTGCGGACGTTCTTTCCTCTGTCTCTTCGGGGGTGGGCGGGGTCTCTGCGTCGATCCTCGTCACGCCGCACTGTCTCCTGGGATCTGGTGTCATTGATCCCCAGGAGTCAGTGCGCACATCTTCCGAAATCTCGCAAGATTTCGGCCACATCTTCCGAAATCTCGCAAGATTTCGGCAGATGTGCCGAAATCTTGCGAGATTTCGGCGAACGTGAGCTACACTTTGCCGTTACTGCGCACGCACGAGATTGCCGCAGTAACGGCGGTGCATGCTGGGCCATCTGAAGTGCCTGTGTGGTTTCACATGCCCACAGGCAAGATGGCACCCAGCAGCAAGATATTTTATAAATGTCTCTAGGTGACGAAAACCAGCAGCAGTTCACTTACAAAACAGAACAAGTGAGTGATTAATTTACATATGATAATCGTTTTCATTATACAAAAAAAAAAACATTACAGACAGTGCAGAACCGCTTTAAAGTGAATAGGACTGTCGGTGAGTCAACAGCGTGGTCAGGAGGATCTGCAGCAGGACAGAAATTACAGTTGTTCTTTAAAAATGATGAGCCTTTTTACTAGCGATTTAAATCGACTTGATTTAAATGAAATCCACCCTGTTTGTAGATGCTATAACTTTTGGCTGAAATTAGATTTTTTTACATTTTATTATTAGATACGTTTTATAGCAGAAAGTAGAAAATATCGTTTTTTTTTTTTTCAAAATTTGGGGTCTTTCCATTTATATTGAAAAAAAAAAAACAAAAAAAAAAAAAACCCAGTGGTGATAAAATACCAAAAGGAAAGCTCTATTTGTGTTAAAAAAAAAAAAAAAAAAAAAAAATATGATTTAAATCGAGTTGATTTAAAAACGGATTGTAAAGCTTCGTTTTTTTAAATAACAAACATATCATACTTCCCTCCACTGTGCAGTTTGTTTTGCACAGAGTGGCCCCGGACATCCTCTTCTGGGATCCCGCAGCGGCGCTCCTGGCTCCTCCCCGCATCGAGAGTCCACGTTGGAGAGGCTCCATTCTGTCCATTCACAGAATGCAGGACTCGGCCCCGGCGCCGTGTCATTGGAGTTGACTGACAGCAGCGGGAGCCAATGGCTACACTGCTATCAATCTATTCAATTAGGACATGAGACACCAGCTAGAGCTGGTGTGCTCGTTTCCGACCGGCGAAGGTAAGTAAAACGGGGGCCTGGGGGGGGGGGGGGGGGGGGGGGGGGGGGGGGCGGGGGGGGGGGGGGGGGGGGGGGGGGGGGGGGGGGGGGGGGGGGGGGGGGGGGGGGGGGGGGGGGGGGCGGGGGGGGCTGCAGCACCACAGGAGGTTTTTCACCTTAATGCATTAAGGTGAAAAAACATGAGGGTTTACACCCCTTTAAATCAAGCCTTTTTACTAGTGGCTTAAATGGAGTTGATTTAAATCGAATCCACCCTGATGGAAAATATGAGCTTTACCGGAAACCCCTGGCCAGCTCCTCAGGATCCTTCGGTCCATGATCTACCACCACACCCCACACCATAATCTATGGCCTGCCTTAGGTCGCTATGAGCATATTAGAGCCCCCCCTGATTTCAACACCCTCAGTGTGTTCTGGAAGATTACTAAGGCCCCTTTCACACTGGGGCGGGGAGCCGCGGTGACGGTAAAGCAGCGCTATATTTAGCGCTGCTTTACCGTCGTTTTAACCGCGGTATTCTGCCATTCGCGGGGGTAAAACCGCACCGCGAGCGGCCGAATACCGCGGTTAAAACGACGGTAAAGCAGCGCTAAATATAGCGCTGCTTTACCGTCACCGTGGCTCCCCGCCCCAGTGTGAAAGGGTTAAACACGCCCGCAGAGCGCCGCCGTAGCGGCGCTTTGCGGCGGTATTGGCGCGGTTTCCCATTCAAATCAATGGGAAGGAGCGGTATAGGAGCGGTGAAACACGCCGCTCCTATACTGCTCCAAAGATGCTGCTAGCAGGACTTTTTTTGCCGTCCTGCTAGCGCACCGCTCCAGTGTGAAAGCCCGACGGCTTTCACACTGGAGTTAAAGGGGCCGGATTTTTTCAGGCGGTGAACAGGCGCTATTTTTAGCGCTGTACCGCCTGAAAAACGCCCCGGTGTGAAAGGGGCCTAAAAAGGTAGATTCGGGTACCTGTAGGTGTCTCCATACAGTTACATTAGCAGTTTATTAGCATTATGTTGGTAGTCACTACCTTGTTCTCCTTGTACAAAGAGTCCAAGTGTAACGCGGCCCTCAGTTCATCCCTGCTGCTGATGCTGTGCTGCGTACGTGGCAGTTCTTCATCTAGAGCTGCGCGTGTCTTTTTCAGCCCCTATAGAAACAAAAGGACAAAATATATAACAGCAGTAGACAACATAGGGAGGAAGAGACATAATGGAATTTGTAGACGTCAACAGAATTTCATGATATACCCAACTAATCTTAAAAATGCTCCCTCCCCCTCCTAAAACCTATTCTAACTAACCCATGTAAGAAATTTTATATATATATATATTTTTTTTTTTAATTTATTTTGTTAAATATACCGTATATACTCGAGTATAAGCCGAGTTTTTCAGCACATTTTTTTGTGCCGATAATGCCCCCCTTTGGCTTATACTCGAGTCACGCACTTTTCTGCAGCAGAGAATGGCATTTTCCGACCCGACTTTGGGCCCCGTATCTCAGGGCCAATTGGTGCTAGGAACCCCAAATTGTGTGTGCAAACCCAGTGGAACTCACACTACAACATATTCAGATGGGGTCCCTAGCACCAAGCGGCCCTGAGATACGGGGGCCCCAAAGTCGTTCAGAAAATGTCATTCTCTGCTGCAGAAAAGTGCTTGACATTTTCTGAACCGACTGGAAGCACCAGTCGCAGTGTTGCCAACCGTCAGTATTTTTACTGGCAGCCAGTAAAAAAAAAAACAGGCACTTTTCTCCTGCCAGTAAGAGGAAAAGGTTGCCAGTAAAAAATATGTCAGTGGCACTTGGTTTGGAACCGGGCAAGCGTAGCTTGGGGCGGAGCCGGCCAGGTCCATCCAAGTACCTGCTACAGTGTGTTTGGGTGGTACCAGCATGGGGGGGGTCTGGCGGAGATGGTGCCTGAGCATGTCGTGTGATGTCATGGTGCAAGGGAGCCGAGCGGAGTGGCCAGAGCCTCGTGTACGGGTCTGTGGGACGGGAGCAAGGCAAGCCGGGAGCGGGACTGTCAATGCTGTTTGGACTGGAGGGGACTGAGAGGATGACCTGGCATGGATAGAGACTGTCACTGTGACTCAGGATGGGACGTGTCAGTGATCTGTGCTGCTGCACACTGCTGCCAGTGTCACTGTGAGAGTCAATTTCATGTGCGTGTGTCGCCCATTCTAATTTCCTGCCCCTGAGCCACTTACTATATTTTTAAATAAAATAAGAAGTATGCTTTTTGCCTTAATATCTACCTTGAATCACATTGCTAATTGCATATTGTACTTATTTGTAGCCTAAATACTGAAATTTGCACTTACAACTGTAATTTTGTAACTTTTGGAAATGCCAGTAAAAACGTGGCTGTGCCAGTAAATTTCAATCTGATAGATTGGCAACACTGACCAGTCGGTTCTGAGATACGGGGCCCCAAATTAGGTCAACTGTGTCCATCTGCAGCAATGTCATTTTGGGACCCTTTGGCTGCAGATAGGGGGCATCTAGAAACCCTTAACTACCAACTTTGAAGTTCGGGGGACCTATGGCTGCAAATGGGCGCAGTGAGGCTGCAAATGGGCGCAGTGAGGCTGCAAATGGGCGCAGTGAGGCTGCAAATGGGCATTGTTGACCCTCTTTTCCCACTTATCCCGCGTACACACGGTCGGAATTCTCGTCGGAAAAAGCTCTGATGGTTTTCCCGTCTGAATTCCGAAGGAATTTCGCTCAAACTGTCTTGCCTACACACGGTCACAGCAAATTCCAACGGTCAGTAACACAGCGGCATAAAACACGTTCGACGGCACTATAAAAGGGAAGTTTAATGCTTCCGAGCATGCGTCGAATTGTTTCCGAGCATGCGTCAGAATTTTGCGTGTCGGAATTGCATACACACGATCGGAAAATCCGATAGAAAGGTTTTCCCTCAGAAAAATTGAGAACAGGTTCTCAATCCAAAGTCCGTCGGAAATTCCGACAGAAAGAGACCGATGGGCATACACACGGTCGGAAAATCCGTTGAAAAGCTCCCATCGGAAATTCCGACCGTGTGTACGCAGCATTACAGTAGCTGCGCATTTCTCACCCTAGGCTTATACTCGAGTCAATAAGTTTTCCCAGTTTTTTGTGGTAAAATTAGGTGCCTCGGCTTATATTCGAGTATATACGGTATGTTTATTAACCACTTCAGCCCCGGTCCATTTGGCTGGCCAAAGACTAGAGCACTTTTTGCGATTCGGCACTGCGTCGCTTTAACTGACAATTGCGCGGTCATGCGACGTGGCTCCCAAACAAAATTGACGTCCTTTTTTTCCCCCACAAATAGAGCTTTCTTTTAGTGGTAATTTGATCACCTTCGCGGTTTTTATTTTTTGCACTATAAACAAAAAAAGGGCGACAATTTTGAAAAAAAAAAAAAAAGCAATATTTTTTTCACTTTTTGCATAAACATAAAAAAACGTTTTTCCTCAGTTTAGGCCAATATGTATTCTTCTACAAAAAAAATAAAAACAAAAAAAATTTAAATGAAAAGTCGCAATAATCGTATATTGATTATGCGCAAAAGTTATAGCGTCTACAAAATAGGGGATAGTTTTATGGCATTCGTATTAATATTTTTTTTTTTTTTACTAGTAATGGCGGCGATGTGCGATTTTTATCATAACTGCGACATTATGGCGGACAGATCGGACACTTTTGGTGCTATTTTGGGAACATTCACATTTAGACAGCGATCAGTGCAATTAAAAATGCATTGATCACTGTGTAAATGTGACTGGCATTGAAGGGGTTAACCATTAGGTGGCGCTGCAGGGGTTAAGTGTGTCCTAGGGAGTGATTCTAACTGTAGGGGCTTTGTGTGACAAGACACTGATCACCGCTCACGATTACAGGGAGCTTTGATCACTGTCACTAGGCAGAACAGGGAGATGCTTGTTTACATCAGCATTTCCCTGTTGTTCCTCTCCGTGAGACGTTTGTGGGTATCCCCGCAGACATCGAGTCCGTGGGACCCGCGATCACACTCACGGAGCTCACGGCAGGGTCGCGCGCACGCGACCACATAGCGGCAAATTTAAAAGGACGTACCTGTACGCGCCATTGTGTCGATGTAAATGTCGCGGTCAGCAAGTGGTTAAAGATGTGGCACAACGAAAAAAATGTATATGGACAGTAAATGATTTAGCAATCAATAACAATAATAATATATAAACAAATCCAAACTGATAGGATGACTGTATAATATCAATAAGTATTAGCCCCCGTACACACGATCGGAAATTCCGACCACAAAATCCGTCCGATTTTTTTCCGACGGATTTTGTCCCAAACTGGTGTTGCATACACACGGTCGGACAAAGTTGTGGGAAAATCCAATCTTTCCTAATGCGGTGACGTTCGTTGCGTACTACGAAACTACGTAGAGGCTAGTAGCCAATAGCTTTGGTCTCGTAATTTGATCTGAGCATGCGTGGCACTTTGTCCGTCGGAATTCCCTACACGAGATCGGAAAAAAAAAAAGATCCCGCTCTCAAATTTTTTCCGTCGGAAATTCAGACGGAAAAAGCCCGCTGGAGCCCACACACGATCGGATTTTCCGACAACATAATCCGATCGGACTTTCTCCATCGCAATATCTGACCGTGTGTACGGGGCATTAGACGAAAGTGGGTGTGAATACAATTCACCACAAATGCAAAGGCAAGTCATATATGGAGTATAATATCCCACAATTAGAGGCCATCATTTTTATATTAAAAGAGAAAAATAAAGAAAAAAACAAAACAAAACAAAAAACCTCACAGAGATGGGGAAGGAGTGCAAGAGGGAGTTTAGTAAAATGTCGTAGATGGAGCTAGGTCATCTGGAGAACCGTAATAGCTGCCAAAAAAGATACAGTATCTCACAGAAGTAAGTACACCCCCTCACATTTTTGTAAATATTTTCTTCTATCTTTTCATGTGACAACACTGAAGAAATGACACTTGTCTACAATGTAGTGAGTGTACAGCTTGTATAACAGTGTAAATTTTCTGTCCCCTCATAATAACTCAACACACAGCCATTAATGTCTAAACCGCTGGCAACAAAAGTGAGTACACCCCTAAGTGAAAATGTCCAGATTGGGTCCAATTAGACATTTTCCCTCCCCATCATGTCATGTGACTCGTTAGTGTTACAAGGTCTCAGGTGTGAATGGGGAGCAGGTGTGTTAAATTTGGTGTTATCGCTCTCACTCTCTCATACTGGTCACTGGAAGTTCAGTATGGCACCTCATGGCAAAGAACTCTCTGAGGATCTGAAAAAAAAAAAAAAGAATTGTTGCTCGACATAAAGATGGCCGAGGTGATAAGAAGATTGCCAAGACCCTGAAACTGAGCTGCAGCACGGTGGCCAAGACCATACAGCGGTATAACAGGACAGGTTCCACTCAGAACAGGCCTCGCCATGGTCAACCAAAGAAGTTGAGGTCACGTGTTCAGCGTCATATCCAGAGGTTGTCTTTGGGAAATAGACGTATGAGTGCTGCCAGCATTGC
The DNA here is from genome assembly GCA_028564925.1 of Lithobates sylvaticus. NCBI lineage: Eukaryota > Metazoa > Chordata > Amphibia > Anura > Ranidae > Lithobates > Lithobates sylvaticus. The sequence goes on from CM053030.1 coordinate 514,716,461, forward strand.
TGCAGAGGTTGAAGGGGTGGGGGGTCAGCCTGTCAGTGCTCAGACCATACGCCGCACACTGCATCAAATTGGTCTGCATGGCTGTCGGATCAGAAGGAAGCCTCTTCTAAAGATGATGCACAAGAAAGCCCACAAACAGTTTTCTAAAGACAAGCAGACTAAGGACATGGATTATTGGAACCATGTCCTGCGGTCTGATGAGACCAAGATAAACTTATTTGATTAAGATGGTGACAAGCGTGTGTGGGGGCAACCAGGTGAGGAGGACAAAGACAAGTGTGTCTTGTCTACAGTCAAGCATGGTGGTGGGAGTGTCATGGTCTGGGGCTGCATGAGTGCTGCCGGCACTGGGGAGCTACAGATCATTGAGGGAACCATGAATGCCAACATGTACTGTGACATACTGAAGCAGAGCATGATCCCCTCCCTTCAGAGACTGGGCCGCAGGGCAGTATTCCAACATGATAACGACCCCAAACACACCTCCAAGATGACCACTGCCTTGCTAAAGAAGCTGAGGGTAAAGGTGATGGACTGGCCAAGCATGTCTCCAGACCTAAACCCTATTGAGCATCTGTGGGGCATCCTCAAACAGAAGGTGGAGGAGCGCAAGGTCTCTAACATCCACCAGCTCTGTGATGTCGTCATGGAGGAGGGGAAGAGGACTCCAGTGGCAACCTGTGAAGCTCTGGTGACCTCCATGCCCAAGAGGGTTAAGGCAGTGCTGGAAAATAATGGTGGCCACACAAAATATTGACACTGGTGTGCCCTTCCCCCAATGTGCAATTGTTCCTTCCTAGGTTGCTACAGGACTCAGTAGTGACATAGGGGGTCAGAAGAAGAAACCACAGCATGCAGCGGGGGGACACAGGCATTCAACACTCCTGGGAGTTTCAAATGCCAAATAGCAGCTGTTCCTAATCGGGGTTCCATGGGACTCAAGAGCTCCTCCAGAGGTTGCTGGGGGTTCCTTGATCTGTGGCTTATCGACCTCCCATTGGATGAAGCCTCCATTGTTTCAGAGCCAATGACACTTGGCATAGCCAGCTGCACGATATTCTGATCACCACTGTAAGGGGGGCATTTATTTCCCACTAACCTATATTGAATTGCTTTAAATAGGGGTCCTCAAAAATGATTTCAAGGTTTCCTGTGGGTAACAATCACGGAGGCCTTTGATCGTGCTCACGGGGGGCACTGAGGTCACAGACTTCGTCCTCGGCGCATGCTCCCCCCCCCAGGGCACGCTGGGATTCGGGGCTCCCCCCCGAGGAGTGTCCCAGGGCACGCTGGGATTCGGGGCTCCCCCACAGAATGTCCCAGGGCATGCTGGGATTCGGGGCTCCCCCACAGAGTGTCCCAGGGCATGCTGGGAGTCGGGGCTCCCCCACAGAGTGTCCCAGGGCATGCTGGGAGTCGGGGCTCCCCCACAGAGTGTCCCAGGGCATGCTGGGAGTCGGGGCTCCCCCACAGAGTGTCCCAGGGCATGCTGGGAGTCGGGGCTCCCCCACAGAGTGTCCCAGGGCATGCTGGGAGTCGGGGCTCCCCCACAGAGTGTCCCAGGGCATGCTGGGATTCGGGGCTCCCCCACAGAGTGTCCCAGGGCATGCTGGGATTCGGGGCTCCCCCACAGAGTGTCCCAGGGCATGCTGGGAGTCGGGGCTCCCCCACAGAGTGTCCCAGGGCATGCTGGGAGTCGGGGCTCCCCCACAGAGTGTCCCAGGGCATGCTGGGAGTCGGGGCTCCCCCGAGGAGTGTCCCAGGGCATGCTGGGATTCGGGGCTCCCCCGAGGAGTGTCCCAGGGCATGCTGGGAGTCGGGGCTCCCCCGAGGAGTGTCCCAGGGCATGCTGGGAGTCGGGGCTCCCCCACAGAGTGTCCCAGGGCATGCTGGGATTCGGGGCTCCCCCACAGAGTGTCCCAGGGCATGCTGGGTGTCGGGGCTCCCCCGAGGAGTGTCCCAGGGCATGCTGGGAGTCGGGGATCCCCCGAGGAGTGTCCCAGGGCATGCTGGGAGTCGGGGATCCCCCGAGGAGTGTCCCAGGGCATGCTGGGAGTCGGGGCTCCCCCACAGAGTGTCCCAGGGCATGCTGGGAGTCGGGGCTCCCCCACAGAGTGTCCCAGGGCATGCTGGGAGTCGGGGCTCCCCCACAGAGTGTCCCAGGGCATGCTGGGAGTCGGGGCTCCCCCACAGAGTGTCCCAGGGCATGCTGGGATTCGGGGCTCCCCCACAGAGTGTCCCAGGGCATGCTGGGATTCGGGGCTCCCCCACAGAGTGTCCCAGGGCATGCTGGGAGTCGGGGCTCCCCCACAGAGTGTCCCAGGGCATGCTGGGAGTCGGGGCTCCCCCACAGAGTGTCCCAGGGCATGCTGGGAGTCGGGGCTCCCCCACAGAGTGTCCCAGGGCATGCTGGGAGTCGGGGCTCCCCCACAGAATGTCCCAGGGCATGCTGGGTGTCGGGGCTCCCCCGAGGAGTGTCCCAGGGCATGCTGGGAGTCGGGGCTCCCCCACAGAGTGTCCCAGGGCATGCTGGGAGTCGGGGCTCCCCCAGAGTGTCCCAGGGCATGCTGGGAGTCGGGGCTCCCCCACAGAATGTCCCAGGGCATGCTGGGTGTCGGGGCTCCCCCGAGGAGTGTCCCAGGGCATGCTGGGATTCGGGGCTCCCCCACAGAGTGTCCCAGGGCATGCTGGGATTCGGGGCTCCCCCACAGAGTGTCCCAGGGCATGCTGGGAGTCGGGGCTCCCCCACAGAGTGTCCCAGGGTATGCTGGGAGTCGGGGCTCCCCCACAGAATGTCCCAGGGCATGCTGGGTGTCGGGGCTCCCCCGAGGAGTGTCCCAGGGCATGCTGGGAGTCGGGGCTCCCCCACAGAGTGTCCCAGGGCATGCTGGGAGTCGGGGCTCCCCCACAGAATGTCCCAGGGCATGCTGGGTGTCGGGGCTCCCCCGAGGAGTGTCCCAGGGCATGCTGGGAGTCGGGGCTCCCCCACAGAGTGTCCCAGGGCATGCTGGGAGTCGGGGCTCCCCCACAGAATGTCCCAGGGCATGCTGGGAGTCGGGGCTCCCCCGAGGAGTGTCCCAGGGCATGCTGGGAGTCGGGGCTCCCCCGAGGAGTGTCCCAGGGCATGCTGGGAGTCGGGGCTCCCCCGAGGAGTGTCCCAGGGCATGCTGGGAGTCGGGGCTCCCCCGAGGAGTGTCCCAGGGCATGCTGGGAGTCGGGGCTCCCCCGAGGAGTGTCCCAGGGCATGCTGGGAGTCGGGGCTCCCCCACAGAGTGTCCCAGGGCATGCTGGGATTCGGGGCTCCCCCACAGAGTGTCCCAGGGCATGCTGGGTGTCGGGGCTCCCCCGAGGAGTGTCCCAGGGCATGCTGGGAGTCGGGGATCCCCCGAGGAGTGTCCCAGGGCATGCTGGGAGTCGGGGATCCCCCGAGGAGTGTCCCAGGGCATGCTGGGAGTCGGGGCTCCCCCACAGAGTGTCCCAGGGCATGCTGGGAGTCGGGGCTCCCCCACAGAGTGTCCCAGGGCATGCTGGGAGTCGGGGCTCCCCCACAGAGTGTCCCAGGGCATGCTGGGATTCGGGGCTCCCCCACAGAGTGTCCCAGGGCATGCTGGGATTCGGGGCTCCCCCACAGAGTGTCCCAGGGCATGCTGGGAGTCGGGGCTCCCCCACAGAGTGTCCCAGGGCATGCTGGGAGTCGGGGCTCCCCCACAGAGTGTCCCAGGGCATGCTGGGAGTCGGGGCTCCCCCACAGAGTGTCCCAGGGCATGCTGGGAGTCGGGGCTCCCCCACAGAGTGTCCCAGGGCATGCTGGGAGTCGGGGCTCCCCCACAGAATGTCCCAGGGCATGCTGGGTGTCGGGGCTCCCCCGAGGAGTGTCCCAGGGCATGCTGGGAGTCGGGGCTCCCCCACAGAGTGTCCCAGGGCATGCTGGGAGTCGGGGCTCCCCCAGAGTGTCCCAGGGCATGCTGGGAGTCGGGGCTCCCCCACAGAATGTCCCAGGGCATGCTGGGTGTCGGGGCTCCCCCGAGGAGTGTCCCAGGGCATGCTGGGATTCGGGGCTCCCCCACAGAGTGTCCCAGGGCATGCTGGGATTCGGGGCTCCCCCACAGAGTGTCCCAGGGCATGCTGGGAGTCGGGGCTCCCCCACAGAGTGTCCCAGGGGATGCTGGGAGTCGGGGCTCCCCCACAGAATGTCCCAGGGCATGCTGGGTGTCGGGGCTCCCCCGAGGAGTGTCCCAGGGCATGCTGGGAGTCGGGGCTCCCCCACAGAGTGTCCCAGGGCATGCTGGGAGTCGGGGCTCCCCCACAGAATGTCCCAGGGCATGCTGGGTGTCGGGGCTCCCCCGAGGAGTGTCCCAGGGCATGCTGGGAGTCGGGGCTCCCCCACAGAGTGTCCCAGGGCATGCTGGGAGTCGGGGCTCCCCCACAGAATGTCCCAGGGCATGCTGGGAGTCGGGGCTCCCCCGAGGAGTGTCCCAGGGCATGCTGGGAGTCGGGGCTCCCCCGAGGAGTGTCCCAGGGCATGCTGGGAGTCGGGGCTCCCCCGAGGAGTGTCCCAGGGCATGCTGGGAGTCGGGGCTCCCCCGAGGAGTGTCCCAGGGCATGTTGGGAGTCGGGGCTCCCCCGAGGAGTGTCCCAGGGCGTGCTGGGATGTGACATACATCCGGGGTGCCGTAATACTCCATACATGGTAATACACTGTGTAACCCGACGGGCCCGGTACACGAGGACGGACACACACTCACTGGACCGTCACCTTCCTGCTGAGGAACTCTCTGATGAGGGAAGCCGTCACCTCCTCCGTGCGGGGGCTCATCTCTCTCAGGCCGTGTTTAGGCCCCGGTTACCAGTGCGTTCTGTTACCATGGAGACAGTCAGGCAGGCTACCCGACAGCTCCGTACGCCACGCATGCTCGGTCCTCTGCTCCGCATCCACGTGGTACAGCCCCGCCCTCCGTTCCGACGTCACACGGTGCCCGCCCCAGTCCTGAGTTTCAGGCGCTGATTGGCTCTGTCTGCTGGTGAGGGATTTAAACCTACTGCTGCCAGCTACCACGTGCAGTGCTGAGAGGGGGATGGGTTGGTGCAATGGGAGCATTGAGGGGATCACTGAGCTGACACCCCCCAACTTCCCCTGATAGATGATGGCAAATACCTTCTAATATTATATAATAATACTTTACAGTACAATATGTATAACAATATATAATACTTTATAATGATATGCAGTATAATAATACTTTATAATGTAGAACAATACTGTGTAATATTTAATAATACTTATAACAATATTTTATACAAATATATCATAATATTTTATAATAATAATGATTTATAATAATATACAGTATAATACTTCAAAATAATACTTTATAATGTATATTAATACTGTAAAATAATATATAATAATACTTTTTAAGAATATATAACAACAATGTGTGATAATATATAATAATACTTTATATTAATTTACAGTACAATATGTGTGTGTGTGTGTGTGTATATATATATATATATATATATATATATATATATATATATATATACTTTATAATGATATACAATATAATAATACTTTATAATGTATATTAATTCTGTAAAATAAATATTTAATAATATATTAAACTGCGTGTGGTAAATACTGTATATAATAATGCTTTATAATAATATGTAATAATACTTTAATATATATTAATGCTTTATAACAATAATAAAAAAAAAAAACTTTTTTAAGTATATATATATATATATATATATATATATATATATATATATATATATATATAATACTGTGTAATAATATATAATACTTTATAACAAAATACAGTACAATACAGTACTGTATAATAATATAGGATATGGTGTAATAATGTTTTATAATAATATACAGTATAATAATACTTCATAATGATGTATACAAATACTGTAAAATAAGATATAATACATTTTAAGAATATATAACAATAATAATAATAATAATAATATATAAAAATGCTTTATAATAACACTTTATAATAATATATATTAATGCTGTGTAATAAGATATAATAATGCTTTATAATAATATGTCACAATACTCAAATATATTAGTACTTTATAACAATATGCAGTATAATAATACTGTATAATAGTGTGTAACAATACTTTATAATAATACTTTTTAAGAATATATAATAATGCTTTATAATAATAATAATAAAGGGGTGTTTCACCTAAAAAAAAAAAAAAAAAAAATTTTTAAAAGTCAGCAGCTAAAAAAAAAAGTAGCTTCTGACTTTTAATAAGTACACTTACCCTCCCAGGGCGCCCGCGATGTCGGTCGTGGAGGCGGAGATGTCCCTCGGCGATCTGGTTCCAGCGCCGCCATCCTCAGTAAGGGAAACGGGCAGCGAGCGCTGCCTGTTTCCTACTGCGCATGCGCGAGTCGAATTTGTGAATGGGGAACGCGATGTGTTGTGGGACACAGTTCCCATAACACACCGCGCCCCATTCACTAGAAGGCGGCGCTCGGAGCAGAAGAGAGAACAGCGCCGCGGAACAGGAAGAGGCAGATTAGGACGATCTGCCTAGCAACAGTCATTTTTTTTTTATTTTAAATTTTTATTAACATTTATTTAAAGTTTTTTTTTTTTCAGGGTGTTCCACCACTTTAATTTAACCACTTGCTTACTGTGCACTTAAACACCCTTCCTGCCCAGACCAATTTTCAGCTTTCAGCGCTCTCGCACTTTCAGTGACAATTGCGCGGTCATGCAATGCTGTAACCAAATGAATTTTTTTATCATTTTGTTCGCACAAATAGAGCTTTAGTTTGGTGGTATTTATTCGCGACTCCGTTTTTTATTTTTTGCGATATAAGCGAAAACATAGCGGAAATTTTGAAAAAAAAAAACAATATTTTCTCCTTTCTTTTTTAAAAGAAATCCAATAAAATCAAATTTTGTCATAAATTTAAGCCAAAATGTATTCTGCTACATGTTTTTTGTAAAAAAAATTCCGTTAAGTGTATAATAATTGGTTCGCGTGATCACGGACATATGTACGCAAATGATCATGTACAGATGTGTGCAGGTGATCACGGACATATGTGTGCAGATAATCATTGGCACATGTTATTTTACTGGGACATATGTGGGGGACATGTGTTTTTATTATTTGGGGACATGTGTGTTTTGGGGACATGTGTGTTTTACTGTGGGGACCCTAGACTGGTGATCAGTGAGTAAAAAAACAGCTAATACTCACTGATCACCAGCCGGCTGCAGCGATCCGCTCTCCTCTCCTCACCGACGACTTCCGTGTGAGGGGAGGAGGGGCGATTGCCTAGCAACCGGCTGTTTGTTTACATCACATGACGGCCGTGATTCGACACGGCCGTCATGTGATCAGGAGGGCCAATCACCGAGCCCTCCTGCCGATCCGAGATGCGCCGTGTCCGGGTGACACGGCCGCATCGGGATCGCGCCGCTGCGCGGGCACACGCGCGCGCGCGATCCCTCTACTTCTGAAGGACGTTCCTGAACGTCCACTCAGAAGTAGACGGCTCCCACCTGGCCGTATATGTACATTGGCCGGGTGGGAAGTGGTTAATATATAATAATACTTTGTAATAATATATTAGAGTAGACCAATAATGATGAAAGGGTAGTAACAGCCAGGCACATAACATATTGATGTTGGTAGCAGCCAGGCAACTGTCCTTGTTAGAAATGGCAGAGCTGGTGTCTTACTTATAATAAGAAGTTCTGGAAAGATGCAGAGACTACAGGGCAGAAGGGAGAACTCTGCACTGCTTATAAAGGTCCGGATAGTCGGCCCATCTCTACTCATCACTGGGCTTTGTTTATAAACAAAGCCAGCAATCACATGTCTATTTTTTTTCCCAATGTATGGTGAAATTTGAAGTAAAACAAACTTTTCATTTTTAAATGGAATGAGAGAGGGTTATAACCTCTGTCAGGTTTTTTTTTTTTCCTTTCCACATCTATTTCCCATGGGGGAGATTTCCCTTTACTTCATGTCCCATTATCAAAACAGGAAGTGAGAGGAAATCCCTGCAAAGTGAAAGAATCTCGGAGTGTCACCAGAACTATCGTCCCCCATTGGAAGATCTCCTATTCTATTCCTGCTCTGGTCACGATCCAGAATTTGGGGTTCTCCTTCACTTTCAGTGATGGCCGTCACCAGGACAAACAGAGAGGGCGAATCTCTCTAACGGGGATAAAAACTGACAGGGGGTCGAATCCCTCTCCACTACAATACTATAAAAAGTCTTGCCTGTAGTCGTACTTTAATCCCTTCCTGTCCAGCCCCGGTGTCCCTTTTAATCGGTTTCCCGACCGGCTCATGCGGCACACTGGGCGAAATCCCGTATATATACACGGGTTTCCCTATAAGAGCCACCAGAGGGCGCACAAATCCCTGTCCTGTCAGAGGAGAGGAGACAGTAGGAACTAAGTAGGAACAACGATCTGTCTCCTCTCCTAGTCAGTCCAATCCCCTTACAGTTAGAACACAGCCAGGGAACACACACTTAACCCCTTGATCGCCCCCTAGTGTTAACCCCTTCCCTGCCAGTGACACTTACACTGTAATCAGTGCATATTTTTAGCCCTGATCGCTGTATAAAATGTCACTGGTCCAAAAAATGTGTCAAAAGTGTCCGATCTGTCCACCGCAATACCGATAGAAATCGCAGATCACGGCCATTACTAGTTAAAAATAAATAAATAATAATAAAAATGTCATAAAATGATCCCCTATTTTGTAGACGCTATAACTTTTGCGCAAACCAATCAATATACATTTATTGCGATTTTTTTTTTTTTTTTTTGTACCAAAATATGTAGAAGAATACGTATCGGCCTAAACTGATGAAGAAATTTTGTTTTTTAAAAAAACATTTTTGGGGATATTTATTATAGCAAAAATGTAGGGGCGTGACCGGATGTGAGCAAGGCTGGACGTGTTTCCCGGCAGCGCCACATCTCTCCTGCACAGCTATCCGTTTTTAGGAGCTTCCCTGCCCGCTTTTTAGTACCGGCGGTACCGGACCTTATTGCAGCACTGCTGGACATGAAAAAGGGAGCCCCCGAATCTGGGCATCAGACGCAGAGGAGCCAGCGCCAGATCCACTCCAATGCGAGGCCCAGAAGCAGGCTCCGCCTCTGCCATCTTGTCATCTCCTCACTCAACTAAGGGCGCCAGGAAGCAGGCCAGGAAGATGGCAAACGCGGCTGCAGCACATGATTCTGGCTCTGGAAGTTCCCTGTCTGCCTCTCCTGAGCAGGGGAATGCTCAAGATGTCATCACCAGACCCACCCTGGAAGCGATCGATGCCAGCAAGGCGGCGGTGATGGTAAGCATTGGTCACTTAACCACACTGAGTGCACTAATCCGGCATGATCTGGATAAAATAAGAGGCAGACTCATAGTAGCTTACAAACAATAGGATAATATGGCGCACTCAGGATATGGCTGTATACTACTGGCAACAAGGGGGTGGGCTGGGCGATTAAACTGGGCAATAAAATTAGTCCATATATGTCAATATGGCCATGCGAGGAGAATAATTTGGGGACAGATGGCACTGATAGGTGGCACTGGGGACAGGGGGCACTGGGGACAGATGACACTGACAGGTGGCACTAGGGATAGATGACCCTGGGTACAGATGGCACTGGGGACAGGTGGCACTGGGGACAGATGGCACTGGGGACAGGTGGCACTGGGGACAGGTGGCACTGGGGACAGGTGGCACTGGGGACAGATGACACTGACAGGTGGCACTGGGGACAGGTGGCACTGGGGACAGGTGGCACTGGGGACAGGTGGCACTGGGGACAGATGACACTGGGTACAAATGGCACTGACAGGTGGCACTGATAGGTACTGTGGGCACTGTGTTTTATTTAATGTTCACTTCCGCTGCAGCACAGGTCGCTCTCCCTCCTCACACGTGGTCTCTGTGTGAGGAGGGAGAGCCGGCAATGAGAGATGATCTCATATGTTTACATTTGAGATCATCTCACATTGTACACACCGATCGAGTGCTAAATGGCCGCTGTGATTGGCCGTTTAGCACGATCTGTAACTGGCTGTGTCCAAGGGACACGGCCAACACAGATTTTCCCCGATGCGCGCCCGCGGCGGCACGCCAGGGAACTAGTAAACAGGAGGATGTCCAGGGACGCCCTCCCGGGCAATTGAGCGCCGCGCTGTAGCCGCCTTTCAGCTATAACGCGGGCGCCAAGTGGGTAAATATGAGATGGGGGGTCAAAAAGACCTCAGATCTCATATTTACAATAAAATGCAAAAGAAATAAAAAAATTTAGTCACTTAAATTTATATATTTTTTTAATTGCCCTTTAGAGCTATGGGCGGAAGTCCATGTTAAATCCCCCACCCACAGCTCATTGGTCTGGCATTGACAGCTGTCTTTCAGGTTTGGCCAAACATAGGCTCATACCGGAGCCAAACCCAAGCTTATCCCTAGTACTAAATTGGAAGGGGGGGGTAAAGAAATATTACAACCTTAACCCCTTCACCCCGATTGTAGGTGACTTGAAGGGGTTAAACCCGGGGTAATGCGTGCAGCTGCAGGCATCACCCCGGTACCGTTTTCTAGAGCCAGCGGTTGGCTTTTTAGTGATAACAACCGATGCGGCTAAAAGCCATTCTGCTGTTATCCTAAAGGAGCGGGAGACAATGTCCCTCCCCTCCCACCGCCTTCCGCCACTCTTCCCGGGACTCGCGTCCCACCGGGAGAACCGACCCACCAGCCGGCGCGTCCGCCGCCTAGGCTGAGACCTTAACAAAGCGGGATTCGGCTCTGATCGGGTCTCCGATGTAAAATCCCGGAAGCGATGTCACAACGTCACTTCCGGTTTCCTACGGCTGCCAATGGTGCCAATTAAAAAAAAAAAATGACAGTATTTAGAATTGCCGATTTTAGTGATCTGAATACTTTAAGTGCAAAGGAGGGTTTTGGGGTCTTTTAGACTCCCGATCCCTCCATAAAGAGCACCTGTCACCACCTATTACTGTCACAAGGGATGTTTACAGCAATAAAAGTGATCAGAATTTTAAGTTTTTTTTTTTTTAAGGGACAATGTAAAAAAAAAAAAAAAAGCGCCCCCGTCCCTGCGTGCTCACGCAAAAAAAAAAAATGCATACGTGAGTCACCGTATGTAAACGGTGCTCAAATCACACATGTGAGGTATCACCGCGATCGTCGGAGTGGGAGCAATCGTTCTAGCAAAAGACCTTCTCTGTAACTCTAACCTGGTAACCGTTGCATTTTTTTTAAGCGTCGCCTATGGAGATTTATTAGGTACCTTAGTTTGTCGCTTTTCCACGAGCGTGCGCAATTTCATAGCGTGACATGTTAGGTATCTGTTTACTCGGCGTAACATTCACATTATACAAAAAAAAATTGGGCTAACTTTACTGTTTAGTTTTTTTTTTTATTCATTAAAGTGTTTTTTTTTGCCCAAAAAATTTAGTTTGAAAGACTGCTGCTCGAATGCTGTGTGATATAAAATATTGCAACGATCGCCATTTTATTCTGTAGGGTCTCTGCTGAAATAATAATAATATAAATAATATATATATATATATATATATATAAATATATATATATATATATATAAATGTTTGGGGGTTCTAAGTAATTTTCTAGCAAAAAATACGGATTTGAACTTGTAAGCAACAAATGTCAGAAATAGGCTTAGGCATGAAAGGGTTAAACAGAAATAAAAATCTGGCCTCACGTTGGCCGCAGACTATCATAATCTGTGACAGGTCAGATTTGATAAAGTAACATATCAAACATATTAATAACTGAATGATGTGAGTTCCCATGTGACCAGGACCGGGTTCACATATGTGCGGCCGCGGTTTCCAGCCTGGGGTCCGGTGCGTTCCTGTTCCCTGGTTCAGGCGCGATTTAGATCCAAATGTTTGCCTTGAATTCGCACCTGAACCTGGACCCAAACAGGCACAGGACCCTTTTGGAATTGGCACCACGGCCGCCCCCGGACATGTGTGAACCCGCTCCATAGAGAGCCGGTCACACTCGCATGTCATGCGTATTGAATGCGGGGAAAAAAACGTGTCCAGTTTGCACATATGTGTACCCAGCCTAAAGGGAATGTTTAGAAAAGTGCTTAGTAAATTCTGTCCATCTCATGTATCAAAGCTGAAACAAAATCTGACTGTATGGAACTGATCTTTAAGTTTAACTGATAATGTAAAAGTACTTTTTGTATTAGTTTTATCAATGACCACCAGGTGGCAGCACTTTCCTACTGTTTCTTAGGTCTGGGACGGGCTCAGTATTTTGCATTAGTTTTATTATTGAACACCAGGTGGCAGCACTTCTCCGCACTTCCAAGGTCTGCTCTGTCTCGGTATGTGACAGTTTTATTGATCTTTCAGATGATTCCGAGGAAGTTGAAGGCTCTCTGGGATGACAACATACAGTGTTGGTTCTAATAATTATTACACTTTCTATTATACTGTATGTATATGACTCTCCTGCGTATGCGTGTGCAATTTGAAGGGATTCCATGAGTATGCCATCCTTTCAGAGCGCATACGCCAGTGACGTCACCGGCTGCAGAGACCGTGACTATCTCCTAAACAGTGCACGTTTACAAGATATTCCTTGTACCTACAGGTAAACCTTATTATAAGCATACTTGTAGGTACAAGTGCCCCAGCGGTGTTTACTACCACCAGAGCTTAAAGCTGTATTAAAGCTCACTTTGTGATTTTTACCTAATAGGTAATGAGCTTATTTACCTATCAGATAGCCATCTGATTTTTTGGGGCCCCTTACAAAGTTTTAGGCCTGGGCCCCTCCCTTTCAAAGCCCCCCTTCTTTGCACCTCCGCCCCTTCACAGCCCCCCTTCTTTGCACCTCTGTCCCCTTCACAGCCCCCTCTTTGCACTTCAGTCCCCTTCACAGCCCCCCTTCTTTGCACCTCAGTCCGCTTCCTTGCACCGCCGTCCCCTTCACAGCCCCCTCTTTGCACCTCCATCCCCTTCACAGCCCCCCTTATTTGCACCTCTGTCCCCTTCACATCCCCCTTCTTTACACCTCCATCCTCTTCACAGCCCCCCTTCTTTGCACCTCCATCCTCTTCACAGCCCCCCTTCTTTGCACCTCTGTCTGCTTCCTTGCATCTACATCCCATTCACTGCCCCCCTTTTTTGCACCCCCATCCCCTTCACAGCCCCCCTCTTTGCACCTCCGTCCACTTCACAGCCCCCCTCTTTACACTTCAGTCCCCATCACAGCCCCCCTTCTTTGCACCTCAGTCCCCTTCACTGCCCCCCTTCTTTGCACCTCAGTCCGCTTCCTTGCACCACCGTCTCCTTCACATTCCCCTTCTTTGCACCTCCATCCCCTTCACAGCCCCCCTTCTTTGCGCCTCTGTCCTTTTCACATTCCCCTTCTTTGCACCTCTGTCTCCTTCACATTCCCCCTCTTTGCACCTCCATCCTCTTCACAACCCCCCTCTTTGCACCTCCATCCTCTTCACAACCCCCCTCTTTGCACCTCCATGCCTTTCACAAACCCCCTCTTTGCACCTCAGTCCACTTCACAGCACCTCCATCCTCTTCACAGCCCCCCTTCTTTGCACCTCTGTCCCCTTCACAGCCCCCTTCTTTGCACCTCCGTCCCCTTCACAGCCCCCCTTCTTTGCACCTCTGTCCGCTTCCTTGCACCTACATCCCATTCACTGCCCCCCTTTTTTGCACCTCCATCCCCTTCACAGCCCCTCTCTTTGCACCTCCGTCCACTTCACAGCCCCCCCTCTTTGCACCGCCATCCTCTTCACAGCCCCCCCTCTTTGCACCTCCATGCTCTTCACAGACCCCCTCTTTGCACCTCAGTCCACTTCACAGCCCCCCTCTTTGCACCTCAGTCCCCTTCACAGCCCCCCTTCTTTGCACCTCTGTCCGCTTCCTTGCACCTACATCCCATTCACTGCCCCCCTTTTTTGCACCTCCATCCCCTTCACAGCCCCCCTCTTTGCACCTCCGTCCACTTCACAGCCCCCCCCTCTTTGCACCTCCGTTACCTTCACAGCCCCCCCCCCCTCTGTGCACCCCAGTCTCCTTTATGTGAATGCCCCTCCCTTACTAATTCTACCTTACAAAGCAGTTAGTAGGGAGAATACACAGCATGTCCGGACAGAGGGAGAGAGCTGCCCATCTTTTCATGTTAAGAGGCAGATGATTGGTTGCTAGGACCGCCAGCAACAAATCACCTGCCTCTTAACATGAAAAGATGGGCAGCTCTCGCCCTCTGTCCGAACATGCTGTGTATTCTCCCTACTACCTGCTGTGTAAGATTGAATGCTGGGGCGGGGGAGGGGAGGGGGAAGAAAAATATAACCCAGGCTGCTAAGTGGCGGAACCGCGGTCCAAAGAGGACTATCATTCATCCTTCAGGCCAGCCAGCAAAAAAAGTAACAGTGGAGTCCACAGACAGAAGCCTCTCATTGGGCCCCCGAGCAGTGCCTGAATAAGCCCGGGCCCCTCAGGATGCTTGGGCCCCATACATGTGTATGGGCTGCCCCCCCCCCACCCCCCGATGGCAGCCCTGGGTAAGCCTATAATAAGGCTTACCTGTAGGTACAGTGAATATCTCCTAAAACGTGAACCGCTTAGGAGATATTCACCCTGGATGCAGCCGTTGACATTGCCGGCGCATGCGCTCTGAAGGTCCGGCATACTTTGCTGGAACTTCAGAGCTTCCTGCCAGAACCGAGGGCGCGGGAGAGACACCATCACGTGTCCGGGCCAACCACAGAGCCAGAGCGCGAGAACCCAGGAGAAAGACCGGGGGAAGATGTCAGCCCTCTCAGCGGTGACAGCGCCACGTAGGAGGGCTTCCCTCCAAGGTAAGCATTTCATAATGTGCTAGTATGCTATGCTTACTAGCACATAATGTCATTGCCTTACAGGATCCACAGTTTACAACCACTAGGCAAGGCAGCATTGCTCATATTCAGGTCTGTGACATTGCTGTTGTTTTTAGCTTCTGCTCTATTGTGAAGATACGTTTTCTCATTCCAGATTTTATTTATTTATTTAAGATTTTCTAGGTTGGATACCATCATCTGTTATGATGAATGTATTTACTATTTATTCTCCGGGCTGGAGCTGTGCAGGTTTGACAATGGACAGCAAGGGGCAGCAGTTGTTCAGATTTAAAACAAAACCCAGCAAGGCGCATGGTTCTGGTTGTAGTTGTCGGATGAAGAAGGATCTCAGTTTTGTAATCATTGCAGAAAATAAGTGGATTGAAGGAAGGGTTTAATTTACCAAGAAGAACGGACTTTACAAAACCGCCACAGCAGCGCCATGTTGGCATCAGACTATTTGGCAAACACCAATACTAATTGGAGCAGGGGTCTGACCCTCCTCCACCTTACCATTGGTCGGCTCAGATGTCCATCGCTGGAACAGGCCAGTAGAGAAGTAAGGGAGGGGGTGTGGCCAAAGGGCCACCTTCTTAGAGTGGGTGGGGGGGGGGGGGGGTCAGTATGAGGGCCGCATTGTATATTCTACAAATAGTCATGGAAATCAGTTTTATAAATAAATACTGAATTACTGTACATCAGAATCTCTTTACATCAGGGTCCCCTTCAGAATCAGATTCCTATTTACATCAGGGTCCCCATCAGAGCCCCCCTTAGATGAAAGTCCCCATTAGAGCCCTTTCTTACATCAAAATCCCTCTTACATTAGAGTCCCAATGAAAGCCCCCCTTACATCAGAGACCTACTTACATCAAAGTCCCCATTAGAGTCCCAATAGGAATTCCCATCAGATTCCTCCCTTACATCAGAATCTTCTTTACATCAGCGTCCCTATCAGAGTCACCATTAGAGACCCCCTTAAGTCAGAGTCCCCAATCAGAAACCCCATCAGACCCCCCCCTTACATCAGAATCCCTATCATAGTCCCTATTAGAGCCCTTCGTTACACCAGAATCCCCCTTATATCAAAGCCCCAATCGGAGCCCTTACATCAGATTCTCCATTAGAGCCCCAATCAGAATCTACATCAGATTCCCCCCTTACATCAGAATCCCTATCATAGTGTCAGGGCTGGGCTCAGCCCTTCCTTCTCTGAGCTGGCAGCTCAGCTGTCGGCTAATTACCAGCTCCCATCTCTCTCCACAGTTACTCAGCTGTTGATGATATCCTGCTCATCAGTCCTGCCTATTTAAGCTGTCCAGTCCAGAGCAGCTCTGCCTTCGCCCTGGTCACATCACAAGAAACTATTGCCTGCGTTCCTGTTTAAAGACTGGGTTTGCTGACATCCCTTCTGGCTCCAGATCCTGCTTGCTGTTCCAATACTTTGATCCCTGACTTCTGGCTTGGCTGACTATCCGTTCCGGTTACTGAACTTTGGCTATGTTTTGACTACATTTGTTCTTTTTACTTTTATTATTAAACAAGTGTGATTTAACTGTACTTCTGTCTCGGTCTGTTTTCATGGTTTCTGACACATAGTCAATGCAAAAATCTATGAACTCATGTAGTCTCACATCGGTTCCTTCACAGTGCCTTTTTGGAGAGTAGGATACACTCCCTGGATTGGAATGTAGCCAGTTAAACAACTATGTTATATCTATGAGAGATGATCTGCATTACAATGCTTACTCTTATCTGTCTATAAGATAAGCAAGCTTCAAGGGAGACTGTTACTACTAAGATGGCTATGGATACCTATTGGATGGAAGGCAAATGGGGGGTGGCTATGAGTGGGTGTGTAGGTTTGAATGAAGAGTTCGCACACACAGGAAGTCAGTCTCTGTTTGCTGGGATGCCCTGACATGAGAATGTGTCCCTGACAACCTCATGGCGACGGCCCTCTCTCGGTCATCTGAGTCTAGCCGGTGCTACAAGCCTCACGGAGGGCCCTGTGATAAGTATCTTTGATATTCTTGTATTATATGATTTGATTGTAAGCTTTGTGATATTGTAATGTCTTTTAATACTTGATGTTAGCGTTCCTGATTCTTGGGAAATACATAAGATAGTGTGTTACTAGCAGCAGTGTGTGTATTTTCATAACTAACTTTATCAGTGTGCCTAGCAGGGTTTAATAGACCTGCTAACTATGGGAATAGACATGTTAATAGTAGTTGTATACTGCAGCGATTTCTACAAATGGCACCGCAGACAGCATGTGGCAATCCTAAAAGCCACATAGAACCTACAGGACAGAAGTGCTCAGATACAAGGAAGCTGATAATGCCACAGTAAGTGTGGTTAGTCTTTTCTATGGATAGGCAAAAGTTTTATTGTTTAGAATGATATCAGGTAAAAGTGATAATGAAGAATCTTGAATGCTATGGGAGCGATTTGTTTTTTTTTTTTTTTTTTCCGTGAGTTGTAAGAGCTAACGATAATTGGGTTTGGTTTATTACTCAGTGCAGTGTTGGAACGTTAGTACAAATAGAAGTGTGGATTGTGTGCTTGTGAGAATGGAACTTGTGTATACATATGTTAAAAAGTACGCCTCTGCCAGTTATCATTCATGTGCAGATGAACCTCTTAAAAGCCAGTGTAATGTACTAGTGTCTCAGTGTCAGCAACATAATAGCAGATTACTGGGTAAACAGCTAAAAAAGAGAGCAAAGAAAGAAAAGTTGGCTAATGAAATTGCAGTGTTGCTCAGAATTAAATTTATATCTGAGCAAATGGGGGGGAAGTGGGAAGCAGAAAGGAGACTTCTCGGGGAAGATATAGAGAAAGTCAGTGAAAACCTTCTAAAGATTGTATCAGCCTCCAGTAGTGAGATGGAGAAATTGCGGGCAAAAGCCAGCGATTTGTCAGGAAGAAATAGTGACCTAGGAGAACAGCTTTAGAGGTGCAGCATGGACTGCGGCATGAAGAGTAAACTTGTAGAGTCATTGCGAATAAAGTTATCAGAGATGGAAGAATTGGTTATGTCTTTAGAAAGGAAATTAGCAAACGCACACTCCCAACTTCTTATTAAAGAACAGTGTATAATATCGCTCAATGAGCACAAAGCAACATGCCAATTGGCCGATATCTGCACAGTCAGTGAGGAGAAGAGCCGTGAGGAAACACAATCTACTATTGCGCCTATAGCGTCAAAGCAGAATAACAGTTTGATTACAATCCAAGAGAGACTCATGTTATGCCAGATTCTGGGTGAATTCAGTGCCCTGGAGTCGCCAGCGAGCCTGTCCAATAAGTTCGAAGCTCTAGTCCTAAAATTCCATTTGAGTAATGAGGATGCATGCTCTCTTCTAAAAGCATGGCTACCAGGACCTTTGATAGGCCAGTTATCGGCAACAGGTTAATTATAACTTAGCAGATGCAGAGGTGCGGAGGAAAGAATTGCAGCGTCTTGTGGACAGTCGTGATAATGGTATGAGTGATTTGCAACGAATGAAATTTAGGAGAGGAGTTGACCCAATACTGTTCTGCAGTGAGTATCTTGCATTGTATACGAGAGTCTTCAACTGTCCTGACTTATTGGAGGATGATGCAAGTTTCATATACTCAATGGCCAATAAGTGTTATGTAAGCTATCCCACTAGAATGGCTCTGAGGAATGCTAGGTCCTACCAAAATTTTGAGAAAAAAGAAAATGTTGGGACTTTGTATGAGACCTTGACTATCCAGTACATAGGTCTCCATCCCGAATATATTGAAAAAGAAGGGAAGGGGGGGGGGCATAAGGGGCATGGGGACTTTGTATGAAACACACTTCTCGGGTAAGGTGAGAACTAGATATAAAATATATAAAATGTTCAGTAGTGACCATGATGAGCATACTGTATTATTAAATATATCTTTAATTAGATCAATGAGTATCATACAGAGTAAGTAAAACATGAGTGGTAACATCATTTTAAAATAATGATTGGTAGTATAGTAGACAATATGACACATGATACAGTAGATATCGACAGTACACACAAAAATGGGCACAAACGTCATGAACATGTTAATGCTGGCTCAACTTAATATACCCATGGTGTAGACATGGATACTGTGACATAAAATCAAATATGAAAGCTCTACGCGTTTCGTGGATTGTATCCACTCATCAGGAGCAGCTACATGGGAATACCTGTAATGAATATTAAATAGATAATTAACAATAGTTAATTAGTATAGGAAAAGAGGGAGCAACATAAGTGGTCCTATCACTTTTACCTGTAGGAGTATGATGTAGGTAATAAAATGCCAATGGGTAGTAAAGGTATTGTGATGTGTTGCACCGGGGGATGAGTGACCATCCCCCCGGGAGCTGAGGCGGCAACAAAGGCAGCAGCAGGATCGACCCCTCCAGGGACAGAATTGAAAATAGTTAGATGAACCAAAATTTCCCTTCCAGTGCTGTGATAATGAGTGTAAACCAAATAAGTGCACTGTAATAATGAAAAACACCCAAATGAGCATGTGAGCATTGTAACACAGGCCGTGTGAAGGGGGAATGGTGGAAAAGAAAGGATTGTGAATGAGGAGACTGGTGCAAGGTTGGCAGCTCCTAAGATAGGGGAGACTGAAAGTGGATAAGAAAAGTGGAGAATAACAGCCCCCAGGGGGAACATAGCACCACAAAGCAGGTTGAGTGTTAGCATAAAGTGAGAGAAAAAAAAGGTAGAGTGGTTACCATGGGGTGTGAGAGACCAGGATGGGTGATAGAATAGAGGTTACCTGCCACTGAACAGTGTGCCGCCAACGTCACGCAGTATCGTGCTCTGAGGGGGGAGGCGATGCACACAGGCGGGGAGCCGCCTATATGTAAGCATCTAGTCCACCGTCAGTGTATGCACGCAGATGATCAATTAGCACGCCAGCAAGCGGCGTCAGCTTGACGCCAATCGTGCGTGCGTGTAAAGCGTGGCGTCGACGCGCAGCGGGTGCACGCCCCCCACGTCCCACAATCATAGGAATGAGGGGGTGGGGAACCGACACGGTGCGCGTCGCAGCTCCCGGAAGTAAGTTAAACCAAACCCCCGATGGTCACTCATCCCTCGGTGCAACACATCACAATACCTTTACTACCCATTGGCATTTTATTACCTACATCATACTCCTACAGGTAAAAGTGATAGGACCACTTATGTTGCTCCCTCTTTTCCTATACTAATTAACTATTGTTAATTATCTATTTAATATTCATTACAGGTATTCCCATGTAGCTGCTCCTGATGAGTGGATACAATCCACGAAACGCGTAGAGCTTTCATATTTGATGTCATGTCACAGTATCCATGTCTACACCATGGGTATATTAAGTTGAGCCAGCATTACCATGTTCATGACGTTTGTGCCCATTTTTGTGTGTACTGTCGATATCTACTGTATCATGTGTCATATTGTCTACTATACTACCAATCATTATTTTAAAATGATGTTACCACTCATGTTTTACTTACTCTGTATGATACTCATTGATCTAATTAAAGATATATTTAATAATACAGTATGCTCATCATGGTCACTACTGAACAGTCTGACACAGCGCTACACCGATCTCGTTAAAGAGCCTCCGGCGGAGGCTCTTTACCACGTGATCAGCCGTGTCCAATCACGGGTGATCACGATGTAAACAGGAAGAGCCGTTGATCGTTTTTTCACTGACAGACGCGAGTAGAGGAGAGCTGATCGGCGGCTCTCCTGACAAGGGGGGTCTGCGCTGATTGTTTATCAGCGCAGCCCCCCCTCAGATGCCCGCACTGGACCACCAGGGAAGCCCCCAGGACCACCAGGGAAGCCCCCAGCATGTGGATGGCCAGGTACATCCCCCATGGCCATCCACATGTAAAAAAAATGCCCAAAATATGCCAATCACTGCCCACAAATGGGCACTGACTGGCACCTCATATTTACTTTAAAAAAATAGGGATGCCCAGCAATGCCACCCATCAGTGTCATCAGTGCCACCCATCTGTGTCACCTATCAGTGCCCATCCGTGGCCCACCTACCAGTGCCCATACATGCCACCTATTAGTGCCACCTATAAGTATGCATCAGTGCCACCCATAAGTACCCATCAGTGCCGCCTATGAGTGCCCATCAGTGCTGCCTATGAGTGCCCATCAGTGCCGCATACCGCTCTATTTGTGGGAACAAAATGATTAAAAATTTGTTTGAGTACAGTGTAGCATGTCATTCAAATTGCGACAGCGCTGAAAGCTGAAAATTGGCCTGGGCAGGAAGGTGTCTAACTGCCCAGTATTGAAGTGGTTAAAGAGCAATGTACCTGTACGTTGATGTGCCCAGCCGCGCCATTCTGCCGACGTAAATGTGCAGGAGGCGGTCCTTAAGCGGTTAACGTCTCAGTTTTGTTAACTCTTTCTCACCCTTCAGTGTGCGAGGAGCCAGGTGTTGGCTGCATGTGGTGTGGAGAGATGGAGGAGGTGCGGGGAGTGGAGGGGGAAGACGGGGCGCTACAACACTTATTCTTACCCATTTTTCTGCTTTCAACACATCAGCTTCAGGGACAACATGTTCCCTTGCTACCTAATATACCCCACCCACTTTCAGATACCAGTCAGGAGATAATCAATATTATTCACTTTACCTGTCAGTGGTCATAATGTTAGGGCTGATCGGTGTTATTTATAAAAAAAAAAAAACTGCCCCATCTAGTGTTAAAAATAGAGAATGCCTCAATACAATGGTGCTGTTGATGTCACTTCTGCTCATTGGAAGGCACGTTGGCACTCGGGATGCGGGTGAAGCTGAACTTCCTCGCTGATGCTCAGCTTTTTTTCTGGCGCTCGATGATGATATGTTGGGATCATTGATTTGGTTGCTCTGGTACTGCACTTTATAGCGGTTTACTCTGAGGATCAAAGTTTTGTGTATTGCACAACACAACGTATCCATAGAGCACAATTTCACTTTATTTAGAGTTTTTATAGAGTTTATGAATTATACACTGAGGACATTTCATTTATACCCGGCACTTATTTTTTCCTGGCACTTTATATATTTACTATATACATTTAGTGCAGCGATACGTTCTGTTTCTCTCTTTTATAATGGATGCCCAGGGGTCGGGCACTTGAAGTGGTATTAAACCCAAAACCAAAAATGTAATATATTGCTGCTTACCAATCATTAGATGTGGTGGCTGCATTTGTTTTCTTTTCTTTAGGCTTTTCTCCCCCTGTTTTCACCAGGTGATCTCACCAGTAACAAACTTCCTGTATTAGAGGGCCCCCCACTCTAGATGAAGGGGCACAGGGGGCACAGCAGACAGCAGAACATTGTCAGTCTGGGGGGGGGGGGGAGTGTTAGATGGACTGGCAGATTTAAAATCACTAACAAATTGAAAACAAACTCCAACTCACACTTTATAAGCAGTTGCAGAAAACAATATATAAAATCTAGTATAGCATTTCCTATATTAGGGGTGTCCAAACTAAGTGTGTTTGTCCGAGCGCTATCACACTGCCTAACAAGAATTCTCTTTGTGGCTGTGTGTGTAGAAGAGATGAGCTCGGCGTGTTATTTGGATATATATGTATATCTTTTGGGGCCCCAACGAATCCCTGAGCCATGAAATAAGAACTGTGAAACAAAATAAGGGTCAGTGCCCATCAATGCAGCCTCCCCATTGCCACGAATGCAGCCTCACCATTGCCACGAATGCAACCTCACCATTGCCATGAATGCAACCTCACCATTGCCATGAATGCAACCTCACCATTGCCATGAATGCAGCCTCACCATTGCCATGAATGCAGCCTCACCATTGCCATGAATGCAGCCTCACCATTGCCATGAATGCAGCCTCACCATTACCATGAATGCAGCCTCACCATTGCCATGAATGTAGCCTCACCATTGCCATCAGTGTAGCCTGATCCATGCCCATCTACAGCCTCGGAGGGGACAGGGAGGGGGGCGGGAGGAGCGCCAAGAGATTACATACAGGAGAATCTCCTGTTTACCATGCGGCCTCTTTAATACAAAGTCCCGCCTCCTATAATAGACAGAACAGTCGTCCAATGCCATTACAGGACACGGGACTTCCTATTACAGACGCCGCCGAGTAAACAGGAGATTCTCCTGTATATAATCTGCCGGCGCTCGTCCCGCCCCCTCCCTGTCCCCTCTGAGGCAGCGCCGATAAATACGGTATATATCTTATGCAAATTACCAGGGGGCCGCATTAAACCGTAATGCGGGCCACAATTGGCCCACGGGCCGGACTTTGGACATGCCTGTCTTATATAAACCACTTATTTAATCTTAAAAAAATGACATACATTAGAATAAATATTTTTTTTGCTGCTTCACAACTTACTTACAAATAAAGTGACTCTGTTACAGGGGTGTTTCAACAGCTTCTAGCATACGGTGACCGACTTCCCCGTTTTCCGGCTACGATCCCCGGACCCCCTTTGTCCCCGCTTTTGTCGTTTGGTATTTGGGCAGCTAGGCTGCGGCAGTCTCTTGATGGACGGGGGCGTTTCCCGATGGCGGGGGGCGTTTCCCGATGGACGGGGGGCGTTTCTGGATGGACGGGGGAGTTTCCCGGTGGACAGGGGGCGTTGCCCCAAGAGATAGCACAAGAGAGAGCTGTGTAGACTGTGTAGAGGAGGAGCTGGAGCGGCTGCAGCCTGCCTATGCTGTGCTAGTGTAGTTAGTAGCCACTCCTCCTCAGCTAGAAAAATCCATCACATGACATGACTCTTCCTCCAGCATCCCGCCCCTCTCCTCCTACCTCTGCTCCCTCCTCCAATCACACTCCTGGCAGCATAGGGGCGAAGACAGAGTACAGCGCTCCTCCCCTTCCCTCAGGTCCTGCAAGCAAGGCACTATGGGAATTGTAAATAAAAAAGGGAAAAAGCAGCGCCCAAGCTTGTGAAGAAAAAGCTGCTAACACTACAATATGACAGAATTGTAAAGAATATAAATGTGTAACGGTGTAGCGCTAAAAATGTCTCTGTACAGCAATGGTTATAGACTGAGAAGATCAACAACCACCAGTTTACTGTTCAGAATGTTAGTGTTAAAATAACAAATTTAGGGTCAAAATAGGTGGTGAGCATCAGGTCCTCTGATTAAATGAGGGTGTGATGTACCCCCAGACTAGATAGACCCAAAGTGTGGATACACCACCGAGTGGTCCACACTCACCTTAGGTGAGTATAAAGTGAAAAATTGTTCCAAGGTTGATAGATGAACAACCTTGTGTGAATTGTCAATCAAAATAAACGTGCCTCAAAACAAAAAGTGTTAAGTGGACAGTGCAACTCAATGCCTGAAATCTCTTCAATATTAGGTGAAGATGTATAGGAGAGCCAATATTACTATATCTATGATACTGAAACCCTAAAATTCCGTGAATAGTGCAAACAAATGCCTCAAATCACACAAATGTTAAGTACAGATATATTGAGATGTCGATGTCATTGATACTAAAAAACCTTGATACACAGAAGGTGCTGCAAAGGCAGGAGGGCTGTAATGAATGGGTGTGTCAGGATAAAACATGTGTTTATCTGGATACTTAATAGTCTAGCCACCTGACTAGCAAGTCAAACATGCAATGAAAATATATCACAGTATGAATAGATAACACATGATGAGGATGGTTATTTCTGAAGACACATCAGTAAACAGTCCTGATATTAGGAATAAATGAGCGGACTAAAACCATCAAACTGTATTTCAAGTAGAAAAACTACTCCAAAAAGTACGGAAAATACAGATAAGAATGGTGATGATAAAGCAGTTCAAATGCAAAATAAACAGTGATGATGGTATGGTTCAAATGTTGGATCCTCTCAATAAAGGGCAACAATGCAACCAGAAGGGTGATTTCATAAGCGCTTACCATGTGCGGTGGACCAACTCACCAAAAGTGAAAGGTCAGAAACAGCTTGTGCGGCTACCTCCAGGTGCCAAAAAGGTTAGGTTGGAAGTTGGGAGCGTGGGCTGGAGCTTCTCAGGGTCCTTAGCAAATACTCACCAACCGAATGGGTGGTTATTGGATCACTGTAGTTGGATCAGTGCTCATCGGTCAGACTTGCCATGGGTGGAGAGAAAAGAACAAAAGAGGGACTCCTCCTCGTGTAAAACCCAAAGAACAAGGGTTCACTTTTATTATAAAAAAGAACATGCATCCAACTTGAAAACAAATGAATGGAGCTGTTCTACTAAAATCAAGTAAAAAACGCAGTAGGCAGTAAAGCTTGAAGACCCGACGCGTTTCGTCTGAAAAGACTTCTGCGGGGGTCTGAAAAGCAGAAGTCTTTTCAGACGAAACGCGTCGGGTCTTCAAGCTTTACTGCCTACTGCGTTTTTTACTTGATTTTAGTAGAACAGCTCCATTCATTTGTTTTCAAGTTGGATGCATGTTCTTTTTTATAATAAAAGTGAACCCTTGTTCTTTGGGTTTTACACGAGGAGGAGTCCCTCTTTTGTTCTTTTCTCTCCACCCATGGCAAGTCTGACCGATGAGCACTGATCCAACTACAGTGATCCAATAACCACCCATTCGGTCGGTGAGTATTTGCTAAGGACCCTGAGAAGCTCCAGCCCACGCTCCCAACTTCCAACCTAACCTTTTTGGCACCTGGAGGTAGCCGCACAAGCTGTTTCTGACCTTTCACTTTTGGTGAGTTGGTCCACCGCACATGGTAAGCGCTTATGAAATCACCCTTCTGGTTGCATTGTTGCCCTTTATTGAGAGGATCCAACATTTGAACCATACCATCATCACTGTTTATTTTGCATTTGAACAGAAAGGACCGTAGTGCAGTGTACAGAAAGGGAACTTAATGGAGGGCCGTCCATGACAGTGTGTCAAGTAAGACACACTCCGGACAGTAAACAGTTAACAGGGCAGGGGAGGGCCCTGTAATGTACAAGGGGGGAGCGGCCTTATAAAAGGGAGGGGCGGAGCTAGCCAGGCAGTGCGGGAGCGTCGAGACACGAGGAGGCAGGTTTTTACTCTGCTCCTCACTTCACAGCTATCATGGCCGACGGGTTTGCGTCTCTTGTGCGGGCGGCGGCGGCGGAACAAGGACCCGAGTGGGTCAGGAAACAGATTGAAGCGCTGCTGGATGGAGCAGGGAGCTCCACAGAAGACAGGAATGCAGCTGAAGAAATCCAAGATGGCGGCGCGGCGCCACGCGGCCGCGTGTCCAGGCCGCCGAAGCGGTACTCCCCTGGGGCCACAGCAGGACCTTCAAGCATGGTAAGGAGCCCCAGGGGGGACCGATCCACCCCTCCAGCAAAACGGTTACAGAGGGAGGATACAGGACAGGCCAGCAGACAGACAGGCAGCAGGCCTGGGGCGGGGGGGGGGGGGGGGGGGGCCCACCAAGGAGAGGATCCCCAGGAAGCAGTGCTGCAACAGCCTCAACTGCCCCAGCATCGCCACACAAGATGGGGGGAAGTAGGAACACTGGGGGGAGGGGGGGGTGGGGGGAGGGCTGGAAAAGGAAAGAAGATGGCCGAGTCGACAGGCTCTTCAAGGAACGCGTCCCCCCCAGCTGCTCTGCACGAGCAGGGGGGTGTGGATTTACAGGCCACTCGGGCAACGGCCAGGAGGGGGGCATCGGCCCCCAGACGTGCCTTTACAGCGAATCCCCCGGCGGCTCTGCACGAGTCGGGGGGAGAGGACAGAAGGGCCAGAGGAGCACCGGCGAGAGGGGGGAGGGGGTCTCACATGGCAGCGGGCGGGAGGGATGGCGGGGCACCATCAGCCAGCGGAGCAGCGAATCAGGGCAGCAGGAGCGGAGCCAGTACCGGCCCACCTGCACGGGGGAATGCGGCTCAGAGGGGAAGCGGAGTGCAGCGAGACAGTGGTGCGGGTGGAAGGAGACATGCTACTTACCGGAGCCCCTCTCCGAGGGAGCGTTCCTTGTCTTGTGCGCAGGAGGAAGAATCTCGGTCGGAAGGAGAATTGTCCGAAGAGGAGGAGGAGGAGCTCGGTCGCCCTATCCCGCCGGTGGAGGCTCGTGCAGCGGCTGTGGGACCCCCGCCCGGTCAGCCCGGTAAGTCCACTGACAACAGTGCTTTTGTTAAAGTTTTACAGTCATTGATGGGTGCAGGTACTAGTGGGGAGAGCTCAGGGCCATCTCCCGCGCCGTCGTTGGCAGTAACGGACCAACCGCGAGCGGTGAGTGGGAGGGCAGAGAGTGGGTCGGGGCAAATACAGGAATTGCTAGAAGGTTTGCGGGTGTTGATAGGCCGTTTTGGTAGTAGGGGTGAGGCACCAGAAGGTGGGGTAAATTCGAGAGCTGGTGGAACAGAGGCGGGGGCGGCCGCCGGGTGTGGGGTGGTAGTTGACGCTACGTCAGACGGTCAGACTGCCTCGGTGGAAGGGGGAACGGAAAAGGTAAGTGAGACGGAAAAGGGGACGAAAGAACTGACGGCGAGGGACGATATTGTGCGCATGGCGGATGCAGCAAAATGCGAGGTATACGTCTGTTTCGAGGGCCCCCTGGGGGCTCACTTAAAACAGGAGGTCAGGGAGAAGATTTGGAAGGGGGAGTACGTGGAGATTTTCTCCTTGCTGCCCCTGGAAAAATTCAACCTTGATAGGGTTAAACCGGATAGCAGTAAAAAAGACGATGAAGAAAAGAGGAGGTATAGGCTGATTCCCCGGACTTTCGCCAATTGGCTACAGGCGTTCGCTATATTGGCGGGGGTGATTGGTGAGAAGAACCCCGAACATTGTTCGGCGTTGTTCTGTTACATGGACGCCATCGGGGAAGCATATCGGGTTTACGGGGGAACGGCGTGGTTAAGGTACGATGAGCAGTTCCGACAGCGCAGGGCGGTCCGGCCGGCATTACGGTGGGACCACAAAGATATCAGCCTTTGGATGAGGCTGATGGCGTCTGCCAAGACGCCGGCACAGACATTTCAAGGGGGGGCCGGAGGTAGCCATTCCTCGGGATCTCCGGCCGGAAAGAAGTGGGGAGTGTGTTGGCAGTACAATGAGGGGGCCTGTAAATTTGGGGGAACATGTAAATTTAAACATGAATGCTCAGGTTGCGGGGGGGGCCACACACTCGCCAGATGTTTTAAAAAGGGCAAGCGGGCTGGAGACTTTGGGCATAAGAGGGACGACGCCGGTGATTTGGGGGGGGGGCCCACACACCCTCGCCAGATGTTTTCAAAAAAGGGCAAGCGGGCTGGAGACTTTGGGCATAAGCCGCTGGCCAGAAACTTGAAATCTGCCTTGCAACACCCTGAAGTAGTGGCTGAGAAACTGGCTAAAGAAGTGGGGTTGGGCAGGATGGCGGGACCATTTGAGGTCAAGCCGTTGGAAGATTTGGTAGTGTCCCCGTTAGGGGTGGTACCCAAGAAAGAGCTGAATAAGTTTAGGCTCATTCATCATTTATCGTTTCCCAAAGGGGGTTCGGTCAATGATTTTATAGACCCGGAAGCGTGCACGGTATCGTACACGTCATTTGATGCCGCCCGCCTTCGGCCCGCCGCGCTTCGCCGCACCGCTTCGGCTTCGCTTCGCGGCTTTCAGGCTCGCGCTTGCCGCGCGTGGGTTTGCTTCGCTCGCGCTTCGCCGCGGCTCAGCCGCCGGCCGCTGCTCGCTCGGCGTCTGTCGCTTCCCGGATTCGTTCGCCGCGCTTCGCTGCCCCCGCTATCCGCCCCCGAAGCGGGCGCTCGCTCGCTCCGCCGCTCAGCTTACGCGCGCCCGCTTAGCTCGGCTCGCCCGCCCCGCCACGCCGCCGCCGCCCGCGCTTCGCCTTTGGTATGCCGCCCACTTACGCGCTGCGCCGCGCTCTTCCGCTACCCCGTCTTACGCGCACGCCGCTTCACGCCGCTTGCTTAGCTGCCGCTTCGCTTCCGCTTCGCTCGCGGCTTCGGCATCGGCGCTTCCGCTGTTCGGCTTCGCTCCGCTCCCGCACGCCGCTTCGCTTGCACGGCCGCTTCGGCGCTCGCCCCCGCAGCTTCGCTTTTCGCACGCTCCGCTTCGCCCCACCAGCTCCGCTTCCGACACGCTACGCCCGCTTCGCCGCTTTCGCTCCCACCCCCCCGCGCTCGCCGCCTGGCCATCCCGGGGGGGCCCCGCTTCGATCGCGCTTCGTTCCGCTTCGCGCCGCTAGCTTCGCTCGCCCAGCTCGGCGCCCCGGCGCCGCTTCGCTGCGACGCCCCCGCCGCTTCGACGACGCCCCGTTCCCGCTGATGATCCGCTTCGGCTTTCGCCCCGCTTCCGCTAGGATTCTCGCTTCGGCTTCCGTCCGCTTCGACGCTCTGCGCTTTCGCTTACTTCAGCCCAGCGGCGCCCGCCTTGCGCCGCCCGGCCGCCAGCGGCTCGCATCCGCAGCCTTTCCTAAATAGGTACGCCGGATAGAGCGGCGGCGTTATTGTTGAGGTACCCGGATAGAGCGGCGGCGTTATTGTTGAGCAAGGGGTTCAAGGAAGGTTTCAAGATACCATGCTCATTGTCAGCGGTTCCACCGCTGGCCAGAAACTTGAAATCTGCCTTGCAACACCCTGAAGTAGTGGCTGAGAAACTGGCTAAAGAAGTGGGGTTGGGCAGGATGGCGGGACCATTTGAGGTCAAGCCGTTGGAAGATTTGGTAGTGTCCCCGTTAGGGGTGGTACCCAAGAAAGAGCTGAATAAGTTTAGGCTCATTCATCATTTATCGTTTCCCAAAGGGGGTTCGGTCAATGATTTTATAGACCCGGAAGCGTGCACGGTATCGTACACGTCATTTGATGCCGCGGTACGTTGGGTGAGGAGGTATGGAAGGGGGGCGCTTATGGCGAAATCTGACGTGGAGGCAGCATTTCGGCTCTTACCAGTGCATCCGGAGAGTTTTCGGTTGTTGGGATGTTGTTGGGAGGGAAAGTTTTACGTAGATCGGTGTTTACCGATGGGGTGTTCCATTTCTTGCGCCATGTTCGAGGCGTTTAGTTCCTTTTTGGAATGGGTAGTGAGGGATGTTACAGGGATTGATTCCGTCATCCACTACTTGGATGATTTTTTGTGCGTGGGTCCTCCGGCTTCCAATGTGTGTGCGATATTGTTGTCTACGTTGCAGCACATTGCGGACAAATTTCGGGTGCCGTTGGCAGCCGATAAAACGGAGGGCCCACGTACAGAGTTGAGTTTTTTAGGCATAGTGATAGATTCCATGGCCATGGAATGTAGGTTGCCGGAAGAAAAGGTAGTGGATCTGAGGAATTTGGTGGAAAAAACCTATGGGTGTAAAAAGGTTCAGTTGCGCACGCTACAATCCTTGTTGGGGAAGTTAAATTTCGCGTGTAGAATTATTCCTATGGGGAGGATATTTTGTAGAAGGTTGTCGGCAGCGACTAGGGGTGTGAGGGCGCCCACGCATTTCATTAGGTTGAACAAGGAGCATAAAGAGGATCTACGGATATGGGATCAGTTCCTAGAAGGGTACAACGGTAGGGCTGTTTGGATGTCAGGACCGGTAAGTAACTTCGATGTGGAGTTGGTGACAGACGCCGCGGGATCTACAGGCTATGGGGCTTTCTTTCAGGGACAATGGAGCGCGGAACCATGGCCGCAGTCGTGGGTGGAGCTAGGTTTTCAGAAAAACCTGGTACTCCTGGAACTGTTCCCGGTGGTTCTGGCGTTAGAGTTGTGGGGCGAATCTTGCAGGAACCTCAAGTTGAGGTTGAACTGCGACAATATGGGGGTGGTACAGGTGATCAACAACATGTCGGCAGCTTCACCGCCGGTCATACGGTTGATGCGGCAGCTGGTGCTGCGGTGCATGCGGTTGAACATCTTTCTGTATGCTGTTCATATTCCGGGTAGAGAGAACACGTTGGCTGATGCCTTGTCTCGCTTTCAGTGGGACAAGTTCAGGGAGCTGGCACCGGCAGCACGAGCGGAGGGTGTTCCATGCCCGGGCTGGATGTGGGAGTTAGCATTGGAACCACGGCGGATTGGATCCGGAGGTCTGTAAGTGAGTCAACATGGTCTGCATACTCCAAGGTGTGGAGGGAATGGACTGATCTGCAGTCCGTAGCAAAGTCCGGGGGGGAGGATCCGGGGGACAGGTTGTTATTACTTGATCTGGTGGCAAGGGACATGGAAGGTGGAAAGTCAGTATCTGCGATTGAAAAGAGAATGGCGGGGCTCGCGTTTTGGTTCAAATTGAGGAGAAAGGAAGACGTGACAAAGGACTTCTGGGTGAAGCAGGCCATTAAGGGGTATAGGAAATCGCATAAGAGTAAGGATAAGCGGCGCCCTATCACATTTAATAACTTGGTGGACATAAGGGGGCAGCTTATGGGGGTGTGCCAATCAGGATACGAGGTGTGCTTGTTTTTAGCAGCGTTTGCTTTAGCATTCTTTGGGGCATTTAGGATTGGGGAGTTGGTCAGTCCCTCAAAAAAGGTGGCGGGTGGTTTGTTGGTTCAGGATGTGGAATTGAGGGACGATAGGATCAATGTCAGGTTGAGAAGATCAAAAACGGACCAAGGTGGAAAAGGGACGCAGGTGAGTTTGTACGCAATACAAGGTTGTGGAGTTTGCCCGGTGCTGACGGTGACAAAGTTTATGACAAAAAGACCGGGGGGGGAAGGGCCATTGTTATTACATGAGGATGGACAGTACTTATCCAGATTTCAATTCGTAGCAGTGCTGCGAAAGTGTTTGGGGGGGTTGGGTTTGGACAGTCACGCCTACGCCTCACACTCCTTCCGTATTGGGGCAGCTACAGAAGCTGCCAGGTACGGGTTGGATGAGGTGGATGTGCAAAAGTTGGGGAGATGGGAATCGCAGCGGTTCCGCAGTTATATTCGGCCACAGTTGGTGTATGAATAAAAAAAAAAAAAAAAAAAAAAAAAAAAAATGTTTAAGTTTGGGGTGAGGCGGGGGCAGTTCGAGGGGTGCAGCATAAAGTTGAATTATTGTGTGGGTTGTGTTGGTAATGCTGTGCTTGTTATTACAGATGCGGGGCGACAGCTCCTCGTATGGATCCTCGGGCATTCGTACGTGTGCTGGGGTGCCAGGAGGGGGGGACGTGAGACCAGGTGGGAGACAGCTGGGTATCTCCAGGAGGGAGGCAGTTATCCGGTGGTTAGGTAGGCCTGGCATGATGTGGGGCAGGGTGGTGCCGGAGGTGGAGAGATACGCCTGGTTGGATCGACCACCGGATGTGCTGGTCATTCATGCCGGCGGCAATGATTTGGGGGTGAGGACGGTGAGGGACTTAATAGCGGATATTAAGGCAGACATTATGTTCCTCCGCGCCACTTTCCCTGGGACCATGTTGATATGGTCCGATATGGTGGCAAGGACGTCGTGGCGCATGGCCAGATCCGTGTACAGGCTGAACAAAGCCCGGATCAGGATTAATAAAGTGGTGGGACGGTTTCTAGCATGGCAAGGTGGCCTGGTAATTCGCCACCGGGAGTTGGAGGTTAACGTGGGGATGTATTTGAGAC
Organism: Lithobates sylvaticus; assembly: GCA_028564925.1. Taxonomy (NCBI): domain Eukaryota; kingdom Metazoa; phylum Chordata; class Amphibia; order Anura; family Ranidae; genus Lithobates; species Lithobates sylvaticus. Next base: position 514,748,900 of record CM053030.1, read on the forward strand.
GGGATGGTGTACATCTGACAGATGTGGGGATAGACCTATGGTCATTGGGACTGCAGGAGGGAATTCAGGCGGCCCTGCGGGTGTGGAGGTGCCATCAAGGGTGAGGGGTCTCCCTTTTCAGGCTGTGGCGTTGTTTATTTTGTTGGTCAGTGACGGCAGCTGTTATAGAGGTGGTAAGTGTGTGGGGGGCTCATCAATAGATGGCCCCTCCTTGTTACATCAAACGTTGTTGATGTTTATGGTTATCGTGCACTGCGGGAATGTTGGTTATCAGGGTGGTACGGTTGAGACCCAAGGGTTTCTTTATCTCCCGCAGTGCCCCCTGTTGTTGATATCAGTGATATCAGGTTTGTGCTTTAAGCACCGTTTGCTCCGTCACTGACCAATAAATATGGGGGTTTTAACCTGTTTTGTTTTATTTTCAGCAGGGGTCTGAAAGGGTTAATGTTATTGGTGTTATTTATGTTATTTATGTTTTATTTATTTTAATAAGAAAATTGGAGTTCTTATTTGGTATTTTGGATTTTTAATAAATTAGCTGTTATGGCCATTTAACTCCATAACTGGTGTGGTCTCTTATTTATTAAGTAAGAAAATATATGGAGTAAGATGGTTCCAGCTAAGTGGGTCATATCTGGGCTACACTAGTCATGCTTTATCATCACCATTCTTATCTGTATTTTCCGTACTTTTTGGAGTAGTTTTTCTACTTGAAATACAGTTTGATGGTTTTAGTCCGCTCATTTATTCCTAATATCAGGACTGTTTACTGATGTGTCTTCAGAAATAACCATCCTCATCATGTGTTATCTATTCATACTGTGATATATTTTCATTGCATGTTTGACTTGCTAGTCAGGTGGCTAGACTATTAAGTATCCAGATAAACACATGTTTTATCCTGACACACCCATTCATTACAGCCCTCCTGCCTTTGCAGCACCTTCTGTGTATCAAGGTTTTTTAGTATCAATGACATCGACATCTCAATATATCTGTACTTAACATTTGTGTGATTTGAGGCATTTGTTTGCACTATTCACGGAATTTTAGGGTTTCAGTATCATAGATATAGTAATATTGGCTCTCCTATACATCTTCACCTAATATTGAAGAGATTTCAGGCATTGAGTTGCACTGTCCACTTAACACTTTTTGTTTTGAGGCACGTTTATTTTGATTGACAATTCACACAAGGTTGTTCATCTATCAACCTTGGAACAATTTTTCACTTTATACTCACCTAAGGTGAGTGTGGACCACTCGGTAGTGTATCCACACTTTGGGTCTATCTAGTCTGGGGGTACATCACACCCTCATTTAATCAGAGGACCTGATGCTCACCACCTATTTTGACCCTAAATTTGTTATTTTAACACTAACATTCTGAACAGTAAACTGGTGGTTGTTGATCTTCTCAGTCTATAACCATTGCTGTACAGAGACATTTTTAGCGCTACACCGTTACACATTTACTATGGGAATTGTAGTCAAGAAGTAGTACAGAGTAAATTGTGCAAAAAACATACAATTATTGTCCAATTAGAGCCGTGTATATCAAAGCTGTCCAAAAAAACTGCACATGACATCTGTAAGGCGGCTTTCACACTGGGGCGGGGGCGGCGTCGGATACTTTACCGTCGTTTTTGCGGAGGTATTCAGCCGCTAGCGGGGCGCTTTTAACCTCTTTTAAACCTCATATATATTTTGTTTTTCCTCGTGTATATTTATTTATTTAACCACTTGCCTACCAGGCATGAACCCCCCCCCCCCCCCTCCTGCCCAGGCACCATTTTTCAGCGCTGTCGCACTTTGAATGACAATTGCGCGGTCACGCTACACTGTACCCAAACACATTTTTTTATCATTTTCGTCACACAAATAGAGCTTTCTTTTGTTGGTATTTAATCACTGATGGGTTTTTTATTTTTTACAAAAAAAAAAGGCCAAAGATTTTGGAAAAAAAACGTTTTTTTACTTTTTTTCTGTCAGTACATTTTGTAACTAAGTAATTTTTCACCTTCACTGATGTGCGCTGATGAGGCAGCACTTATGGGCACTGATAGGCTGAACTGGTGGGCATTGATGAGGTGGCACTTATGGGCAATCTTGAGGAGGCACTGATGAGGAGGCACTAATATGCCGCACTTATGGGCACTGATAGGTGGCACAGATATGTGGGACTGATGAGCACTGATAGGCGGCACTGATGGGCACTGTTAGGTGGCACTGATAGGCGGCAGTGGCAGGCACTGATAGGTGGCACTGGTGGGCACGGATAGGCGGCATGGAGAGGCGGTACAGATGGGCATTGATGGGTGGTACTGATGGGCGACACTGATGTGCATTGGTGAACAGCAGTAATGGGCATTGATGGGCAGCACTGATAGGAGGCACTAATTGCCAGCACTGACTGAGATGGCTAATGGGCACTGATTTGTGGCACTTGTGGGCAGTGTGGGCTCTGATCACTGGCATTGGTGGGCACTGTATGCTGGCATTGGTGGGCACTCCATTTTTTACACTTTATATATTGTAATGTGCCCTAAAATAAAAAATGTCCCCGGATTTCATTTTGAAAATCTGGTCACCTTATTCTAGCAGATCAATATATTACTACTGCCATATCTATTGGTAACAGCGCAGGTGTTTCTAATAAGAACTACAGCAAACGGCTTTTTTTCCTTTGGGAATAAAGGTTTTACCCAAATAAAGGAAAGCTGATCATTGTAAGCACCCCTCTCAGTGGTTTGTCTCAACTGTAACTGCTACATCTGCAGGAGCAGGGCCGTTTTTTCCACTGGGCATGCTGGGCAGTTGCCCGGGGGCCCCACTTGCCTGGAGGGCCCCATCCAGGGCTGATCCTCAGCACTGCAATCTGATGCTTAATATGACTGACTGCACTGGTTGCTCACTTGCTAGAATCACTTGCTAGAATCGCCGGCTGCCTGGCATCTAGCTAGCAACCAGTGACGTCAATCAGAGGCCACGGCCGCCCCAGCATTCATAGCGCACCGCGGCCGCCCCAGCGGCTAGTGAACAAGCTCCGCCATGTTCTTCAGAAAGCGCGGAGAGGGAGCGGAGTGGAAAGACGGCCCTTGATAGCTGGTGCTGCGTTGCTCTGCTGTGAGTGACACACTGTACTGCACCAGGCCGGCGGCCTCAAGTAAATCTAACACTGTCTACTTAAGTTTGTTCAAGTTGTGCATCAAACACAGCCACTGTCTGTGCCCCTCAAAAGCTGCCACTGTGCCCATCAAACACTGCCACTGTGCCCATCAAACACAGCCACTGTCTGTGCCCATCAAAGCTGCCACTGTGCCCATCAAAACACAGTCACTGTCTGTGCCCCTCAAAAGCTGCCACTGTGCCCATCAAACACAGCCACTGTCTGTGCCCATGAAAAGCTGCCACTGTGCCCATCAAACACTGCCATTGTGCCCATCAAAGCTGCCACTGTGCCCATCAAACACAGCCACTGTGCCCATCAAAGCTGCCGCTGTGCCCATCAAACTCAGCCACTGTGCCCATCAAAAGCTGTCACTGTGCCCATCAAACACAGCTACTGTGCCCATCAAAGCTGCCACTGTGCCCATCAAAGCTGCCACTGTGCCCATCAAACACAGCCACTGTGCCCATCAAAGCTGCGACTGTGCCCATCAAACACAGCCACTGTGCCCATCAAAGCTACCACTGTGCCCATCAATCACAACCAGTGTGTCCATCAAACACAGCCACTGTGGCCATCAAAGCTGCCACTGTGCCCATCAAAAGCTGTCACTGTGCCCATCAAACACAGCTACTGTGCCCATCAAAGCTGCCACTGTGCCCATCAAAGCTGCCACTGTGCCCATCAAACACAGCCACTGTGCCCATCAAAGCTGCGACTGTGCCCATCAAAGCTACCACTGTGCCCATCAATCACAGCCAGTGTGCCCATCAAACACAGCCACTATGGCCATTAAAGCTGCTACTGTGCCCATCAAACGCTGCCACTGTGCCCATCAAACGCTGCCACTGTGCCCCTCAAACGCTGCCACTGTGCCCCTCAAACGCTGCCACTGTGCCCATCAAACTTGTGTTAAATTGTCCAAACGTTGTGTTAATGTTTAAACACTGATTTTGTTGGAAGTACCAATAAATATAGCCTTATTTATCATTTGCATTTTTATTCTGGTGCATGATTGTGTAGACAGGGCCCCAGTGCACTGAATTGCCCGGGGGCCTATAATGCTCTTAAGATTTATTTATTTTATTTATTACAGGATTTATATAGCGCCAACAGTTTATGCAGCGCTTGGCCCTGGCCCTGTGCAGGAGAGCTTATTCTTTTGAAAAAAAAACAGACTTACTGGCTGGATCACAAGATGAAAATAGAAGAAAGGAAGCCTAAAAAAGAAAATACATACAGTCATCACACCCAAGAATTGGAAAGCTGCAATATAAGAACTGGTTGCTTTTGGGTTTAACCAAATGCCAACTGCCCCACGTACATTTACTGCGGCAGGGCGGCCGCTCTGGGCAGAATCACACACATGTACGTGATTCCGCAATTCCGGATCTAGGGCGCACACATGCTGCCGTCACCCGCTCCTGCTGTGATTGGAGACAGCGAGAGCCAATCAACGGGTCCAGGGGAAGTGATGGAATTTGTCAATGATAACAAGAAAAGCAGTAAAGTAGATCCCCTGCAGCCAGCAACAATAGGCCCCCATTAACAACAGAACCCCCCAGCAAAAATGGACTGCTTGCTACAATATACCCCCCTCCAGCAACAATAGACCCCCCCCCAAGCAATAATAGACCCCCGTTAACGATGGATTTCCCCAGCAACAATGGACTGCTTGTTACAATATACCCCCCCAGCAACAATAGGCCCCCCATTAACAATAGATTTCCCCAGCAACAATGGACTGCTTGCTACAATATACCCCCCCCCAGCAAAAATAGATCCCCCAGCAACAATAAATGCCCCCCCCCCCCCCCCCCCCCCCAAGCAACAAGAAATCTGCCTGCAGCCAGCATCAATAGACCCTCCAGCAGCCAGTAACAACAGACCTAGACTTCTCCCTCAACAGTAGGTCCCTCCTAGCAACAACTGACCCCCCCGGGGACATAAGACCCACCTGTAGCAACAATAGATTCCCCCACCAGCAACACTAGACTACCTCCGCAACAATAAACCTTCCTGCGAAAATAGGTCCCCTCCAGTGACAATGGACCCCCAAGCAACCAGTATCAATATACCCTGCAGCACTCCCCAGTGACCCTTTCCATTACATACATTCAGTGCTGGAGGTGCCGGTTCTTGCTGAAAAAAGTGCTGTATATATATATATATATATATATATAATATATATATATATATATATATATATATATATATATATATATATATATATATATATATATATATATATATATATATATATATATATATATATATATATATATATATATATATATATATATATATATATATATATATATATATATATATATAAAAAGAGAGAAAAAAATAATTATATATATATATATATATATATATAATATATATATATATATATATATATATATATACACATACATATATACACACACACCATATACACACACACAGTATATATTTATATCATGAATTATACACAGAATGACATCCTATTAACCCCCTAGGGGATTGATAACAGATATAATTCTACTGTATAGATCCAATGATTCTCCATCGATGAGTATGTAGTACTGTACTGAGCTGTAATCATAAATCCCATTGGTATCACGCCGGCACTTACAAATAGCACTTTATATTTACATTATTTTCTGGTCCATAAGATGGAATTTTTTTTTTTTTCCAAATAACAATTTTTTATTGAATACCAAAAAGTTTTCAACAACAGCAACATCTTAGCGTGTTCATTTATATGAGCAAAATCAAAATGTATACAGAAGGATTCCATTTGAGGTAAGAGCAAAACACAACGATGGGATTATAAAATGGGATTTTGTCTTCAATTGGTACAGCATTTTATTCTTCAGGTTCTCTGCTTTTGTAAAATATATATCACTGGAGGACTTTTATATCATTTTCAAGTCCAAAAATGTGCAATTCATAATTTTCACAAAAAAAAAAAAAAAAAACCCTCTGTGAACTGTGATGGTCATGTGACTTGTTTACTATGATGTCATAGTGAGCTGCCAAAGTGGCTCTCCATGTAAACAAAATAGGAAGCTCAGTGCAGCTGCAACTGGATGGTCATGTGACTCGGTTGCTAGGCAACCATCACTGTTCTCTTTCCACTGTGATGTCACCAACTGCTGCAGGCAGCATTATATGAATCAGAGACAGACCAGCTGCCACCAGAACTCTACTGAGTGTTGTACAGAGAACAAGCGATTTGCGGAGCTCTTGCGACTTGTAGCGTTTATTAGTAGATTACAATGAAGCGATTTCGTAACCAAAATAAGGTACATCCTCTGGTCATCAAAGAGGAATCTACAGAGCAGAATAGGAATTCCTCCCCCGAGGATCTCCAGCCTGCTTTACAACATGATGCACCGCCCAATGTAGCTGCCCGGGGAAGGGGTATTGGTAGCAGAATTGTGCGCGGTATTAGGGCAGCTGGGCGCAGCATCAGAAGGTTTTTCAAACCCAAAAAGATTGTTGAAAAAGACAGAACAGAAGACCCATCAGGTAGGAAACCATAATGATCTATAGTGTATATATAATATAAGGGTGTTGTCATTCCTATACACATACTGGGATCAGCACTATATACCCGGATTAGAGTCTCCCCTATATACACAAATCTCTGATTATACATGAACACATATTAGGCTCACTGCACCACAAGGCTATTTTTAGCCAAGTGTCAGTTATTTTTCAAATCTCTGCGGCCTCAGCTGAAAATAACTCACTTTTTCCAGACATAAAGGATGTTATAATCGTGTGTAAGGTTTGAAAATTGAGCGCCTTTTTTCGGGTGCAGATTTACTTTAATGCGAGCCTGTGCCCAGACTATGGACATTGAAAATGGAAATCTATCAATTTAAAGCGGGATTAAACCCGACGCCAAACATGTAATATATTGCAGCTTACCAATCATTAGATGCGGTGGCTGCATTTGTTTTCTTTTTTATTCAAGGCTTTTTCCCCATTGTTTTTTTCGCCCAGTGATCTGGCCAGTAACACACCCCCAAGTATTAAAGTGCCCCCAGTTATCCTTTGGGACAGCAGCATTGCCATTCTAAGGTGGAGGGGAGCGTTAGATGTACTAGCAGGTTTAGATACACTAAGCACATTGAAGACAAATTCCAGCTCACACTTTTTTTAAAGTAGTATTAAACCCATAAGCAAATCATTATTATATTCTAGATTATCAGTTTTTAGATGCGATGGCTGCAGTTGTTTTCTCTCTTCTATTTTGATCTTCTGATCCAGCAGTATGTATCAGCTTACATGGACGAGACCCATCCATTTACAGGGGTGCTTACAATGATCAGATTTATATATATATATATATATATATATATATATATATATATATATATATATATATATATATATATCTATATATATATATATATATATAGCCATGTGCAAAGATTGGACTGCCAAGCAAAAAAACGACTATATTATATATATATATATATAGGAAAACATGAAACACAAGAATATTTAATAACAGACAACATTCACTTATATATGTAAAAGAAAATTTGTTGAAATGTCCACAAATTCTGTGTAACATAAATACATGATGGATGTATAAATAGCAGGACTAAAAACTATTCTTTTCTCTCTCCAGGAGTAAATGATATCCTATCCACCAGCGGCAGAGAACCAGCTCAACGGACTACCACCGAGGACAACCACCAAACTCCAACCACCCTACCTTCACATGGGTCATTCAACAGTGACATCAAGGGCAAGTCATGTGTGGTAATGCCCAAAACTGGTGCCATTGAGGACCAGCCACACACTGTTATACCTGGCACTATTGACACCACCACCATGAAGCCATCCCCACCAGTCCCATCCAACAATATCAAGAAGGACTGGTCACATGCAGTGGTTTCCAACACCAGTGCCTTGAAGGACCAATCAAGCACAGTGGTCCTCAACAACATTGTATAAGTCATCTCTATCAGTCCCATCCAACAGTGCCAAGAAGGGCATATCACTCACAGTGGTCACCAAGACAAGTGCCATGAAAGATCGGTCATGCACAGTGGTCCCCAACACCTGTGCCATGAAGGGCCAATCACACACAAAGATCCTCAAAACTGTTGCCACGAAGGACCGGTCAAGCACATTGTTACCCCCCATTACTAACACCACCATGAACCATAAACCATCTCCAGCAGACCCATCGTACAGAACCAAGAAGGTCCGATCACACTCAGTGTTAACCTATACTGATGACAAGAGGGACTGGTCCTGTGCAGTGGTGGTGCTCCAAAAAGTTGGCAATAAACACCGGGTGCGTGCAGTGTTGTGCAAAACCGATGCCAAGAAGAGCTGGTCATATGCAGGGCTGCCAAACATTGGTTCCATGAAGGATCGGTCACCTGCAGTGCTGCCAAATGCTGGTGCCATGAAGGATTGGTCACCTGCAGTGCTGCCAAATGCTGGTGCCATAAAGAATCAGTCACCTACAATGCTGCCAAATGCTAGTGCCTTGAAGGATCAGTCACGTTCAGTGGACCCCATAACACCTAGGAAGGACAGATCACGCACAGTGTTACCCTCAAACACTGATACCATCAAAAATAATAAGTCATCTCTACTAGTCCCATCCAACAGTGCCAAGAAGGGCCGATTGGTCACCAAGACTGGTACCACGAAGGACCAATCATGCACAGTAGTCAATGCTGTTGCCTTGAAAGACCGGTTAGCCACATTGATGCCCTACACCACTGACACCACTACAAACCATAGGCCATCTCCACCAGTCACATCCAACAGTGCCAAGAAGGGCCGATTAGTCACAGTGGTCACCAAGACTGGTGCCAAGAAAGATCGGTCATTTACAGGTCTCTCCAACACCCGTGCCAGGAAGTACCCATTACGCACAGTGGTCCTCAAAACTAATGCCATGAAGGCCCGGTCACGCACAGTACTACCCCCCATCACTGACAAAACCATGAACCATAAGTCACGTATACCAGTCCCAGCCAAGAAGGGCCGATCACTCACAGTGGTCACCAAGACAAGTGTCATGAAAGATCGGTCATGCACAGTGGTCCCCAACACCTGTGCCATGAAGGGCCAATCACACACAAAGGTCCTCAAAACTGTTGCCATGAAGGCCCGGTCACGCACAGTACTAACCTCCATCACTGACAAAACCATGAACCATAAGTCACGTATACCAGTCCCAGCCAAGAAGGGCCGATCACTCACAGTGGTCACCAAGACAAGTGTCATGAAAGATCGGTCATGCACAGTGGTCCCCAACACCTGTGCCATGAAGGGCCAATCACACACAAAGGTCCTCAAAACTGTTGCCATGAAGGCCCGGTCACGCACAGAACTACCCTCCATCACTGACAAAACCAAGAACCATAAGTCACGTATACCAGTCCCAGCCAAGAAGGGCCGATCACTCACAGTGGTCACCAAGACAAGTGCCATGAAAGATCGGTCATGCACAGTGGTCCCCAACACCTGTGCCATGAAGGGCCAATCACACACAAAGATCCTCAAAACTGTTGCCACGAAGGACCGGTCAAGCACATTGTTACCCCCCATTACTAACACCACTATGAACCATAAACCATCTCCAGCAGTCCCATCGTACAGAACCAAGAAGGAACCGTCACGCACAGTGTTACCCCCCATTACTTATACCACCATGAACCATAAGCCATCTCCAGCAGTCCAATCCTACAGAACCAAGAAGGACCGATTTCCCTATACACATCATAAGAGGTCCCTCGCAGCGCTGGCGCTCAAAAGGCCGCCTTGGGTGCATGCAGTTGTGTGCAATACCTATGCCATAAAGAGAAGGTCAAATGCTGGTGCGATAAAGGATCAGTCACCTGCAGTGCTGCCAAATGCTGGTGCCATAAAGGATCAGTCACATGCAGTGCTGCCAAGAGCTGGTGTCATGAAGGATCAGTCACATACAGTGCTGCCAAGTGCTGGTGCCATGAAGGATCAGTCACATGCAGTGCTGCCAAGTGCTGGTGCCATGAAGGATCAGTCATGTTCAGTGGCCCCCATAACCAAAGTCACGTGGGACAAATCATACAGACTTGCCATGGAAAAAGGCTTCACCTTCCATAAGATACTTGGACAGGGGTCTTTCGGTAAGGTGATGTTGGCCTCTCATCCTGCCACTAGCAAGACGCTGGCAGTGAAGATCATTGAAAAGAAAAATTACTCTAATCCCAGCAGTTCCCTTATAGAAGGTCAACTGCTTGAAAAAGTCAGAGACAACTTGTTTATCACCCATCTGTATGACTCATTCCAATCAAAGGTAAGTCATTTTATCTTCCTATTTCTTTATCTCTTTCCTGTATTGAACTCCCCTACTGATCCTGACCCCTTAAAATAGTTCTGTAAATGGTGCCTTTTTTGGGAATCAAATGTAATAATGTGCCTCTTTTTTTTCCACACAGGACCAACTTGTTCTTGTCATGGAATATCTGAGCGGAGGGGATCTCTCGCAACTGATCAACCATTCAGCTCCACTTACTGATGACAACATAAGGTAAGACCGATGACTGGGTCACACTAGAGTTGGGGGGTGGCTGACCACTGAGGACAGGCAGTGACAAAGCCAGGCCCTTCCAACTCAGCCCCGTCCATCCATACACCTATGATATATAGGAAGAAGTCTGTTTAACTGTAGATTTAATTAGTCTGTGATGGTTTTGAATGCTAATATATTTCTTTCTCCATTAGAAATCTCACTGCGGACATACTATGCGGCCTGGAGTTCCTGCATTCTAAGAATATCGTGCACAGGTAATAATTGCATTAACTGATTAACAATGGAGTATATAATGAGTCACTGTACCTAAATAATTTTTAGTTATGGGTAAATAATGATGGAGGAATAACGCTGGAGGAATGGTGTTGGCTTCTTTAAATTTTTGGTGAATTGGGAACAATTCCTAGTTATTTAGCCTTCCATGATGTCTCATTCCATCTGCCTCAGAAGTCTCAGGGCTCATGCCACAATCTATTAATAAAAAAATTCAGTAAGAGGCGTTAGAGTTCCTCATAATGAAAATAGCAGGTGGGCGGAGCTGAGAACTCAGTAACAGCGATCCTACTGAAGGCAAATTTAAAAGAAACCGTTATCAACCCATAAATATTATGTTATATATACTCTATATACATTTTTTTATTATTTTCCATCTTTAGTAAACTTGATATGCATAGCTCACCATCCTCTTCTTTTCTTTTCAGAGATCTAAAGCCAGCTAATATTCTATTGGATGACGCCGGACGTGCTAAAATTGCTGATTTGGGTGTGTCAAAAAGCGGTGTTTCAGAACGCAAAAGAATTCGAGGAAATGCTGGGACATTGCTTTACATGGCTCCAGAGGTAAGTAGCCTACAACTCGCCTGATATTAGACTTAGGTCATCTATTCAGATATACCAATTATCCTTATTGTATACATAAAAAGTTAAGTGGTGCTCCCCCTTTCACTAAATGGAGAATTTTTCCACTGATACTCCAGTTGTTTTCAGTGGGTTTCAAGGCCAGAACTTTATCCCCAACAGAAGGTGGGAAGTTCTGAGCAGCAGTGTTGAAGCTACTTTGTAGGGCCCAATGGAGACATAAAAATAAGATAAAAGCTCACCTGCTTTAGTCACATTAACATAGTGAGGCTTCTGAACATTGAGTTGTTGGGGTCAACATACCTTTATAAAGGGCAAAACCACTCTCTCTAATTGTCATGTTGACCACGGATGAACTTGGGTTCAGTCAGAAATATCTATCTATTCAGATCAAATAAATAAACCTGACCATTTATTTTATCCACTCCACCCAACACAAATAAAAAAAGTTTTGACTATACATACACTTTAAACCCCACCTCCAATATTCACAAGCTCTGCCCCAGTTTGATGTCTTTTGATCAAGATTTTGGAACTCCTGGCAGGCTTCCTATACCACATATGCCAACATGGAGTCATGTCTGTTGTTTGAACCAACAATGTTCTCATACTTCTTTCTTATGTTTTTACAGGTCCTTCAAGGAATTCCATACTATACCCTGGTTGATTATTTTTCACTGGGAATAATAGTATATCAGATGGCTGTAGGGAAACACCCGTTCTGGAAAAACCAGAGGACTCCACGGGAAATACTGAGGACAGTGAACTCTAAGAATGTTTATTATCCACCAAAAATGAACCATCTTCTCCGTAACCTCATAGAAAGGGTAAGTATTCATAGAGCTTTAGCTATTGGGAAGGGATAAAATCCTTTCCCGGTTTTATATATTGTTGTTAGGATTTTCAAAAATATAATTTCACATTCTTACCTACACACATTTATGTAGATCAGGGGCCTCTATGTTTTAAACAAAGGGCCAGTTTACTGTCTTTCAGACTTTAAGGGGGCCAGTCTGTTGCCAGTGGGAATAGAAAGGGCCCCAGCATTAGTAGAATTAACCCCTTCTTGCCGCTGCCTCCTGGCCCTTTAAGAGTGCCCAAATGTCAAAAAGAATGGCAGTTGCGGATTTATATAAAAAGATAATTTTTAATACATTATTATTAATTGCTATTAAAATCTATTATAAGCTAATATTACACAAATAAGGGACCGCACTAAGAATAAATCCATTCCCAACAGTAACAGCTTTGAAAGTCAAAGGAAGCTGAAACATGTAACTGACAGAATCAAATTTAAACTAAGTGGGGTGGGGAGTTCTATTGTTCAGCTATTGTTATTGTTTTTTCAAGATTTCTTATGTTATTTCATTCTCTTTTATAGCTCTTAAGCGTCGAACAAGATACACGAAAGATCCAGGTAAGGGACCTCAGAAGGCACCCGTTCTTCAAGAACTTCGACTGGGCCAAGATACAGAACAGACCTCCACCCCCGGAAATTGACTTTGGATCTGTAGGTATACGAAGAAGGTAGGAGGGGTGAGAGAGAGAGGGGGGTGGGGGTGAGTGAGTGAGCGAGAGGGAGTGGGGGGAGTGAAAGAGAGAGAGGGGGTGAGAGAGAAGGAGTGGGGGAGAGAAAGAGTGAGGGGGTGGGGAGTGACAGAGAGGGGAGTGAGAGAGGAAGGTGGGGGTTGACAGAGAGGGGGGAGAGAGGAAGAGAGAGAGAGAGGAGGGGTAGGAGAGAGAGAGAGAGAGATATGGGTGGGGGTGAGAGAGGAAGGTGAGGGTTTACAGAGGGGGGGATGAGAGAGAGAGGGAGAGAGAGGGGTTGATAAAGAAAGGAGGGTGGGGTGGTGATATTGAGAGAGCAGGGGTGGGTGTGAGAGGGAGAGAGGGGGGAGTGGAGGTGAGAAAGAGAGTGGGGGTTAGAGGGGGGGGGGCTGAGAGAGAGAAATGTTGGGGGTGAGAAAAAGAAAGGAGTTGGGGAGGGACAGAGGTGGGAGTGAAAGAGGGAGGGAAGTGAGAGAGGGAGAAGGGTGGGGGTGAGAGGGAGAGGGAGGGAGAGAGGTGGGGGAGGGGTGAGGGAGGGGGGGTTGAGAGAGAAGGGGTGGGGGTGAGAAAAAGAAAGGGAGGCAGGGAGTGAAAGAGAGGGGGGTGAGAGAGGGAGGGGGTGGAGGGTGAGGGGGGTGAGAGAGGGAGGGGGTTAGAGGGTTAGAGAGAGGGGGGTGGTGGGTGAGAGAGAGGTGTGGGGAGTAAGGGAAGGGTGAGAGAGAGAGAGGAAGGTGGGGGATGGCGACCGCGCTTAGTTCTGCGAGTGTTTTGCGAGTGCACGTATGTCTGCGAGTGCACATAGTTCTGCGAGTGGTCTGCGAGTACACGTAGTTCTGCGAGTGCACATAGGTCTGCAAGTGGTCTGCGAGTGCACGTAGGTCTGCGAGTGCACATAGGTCTGCGAGTACTGTCTTGTTGAGTACTTGTGTATTGTCTTGAGTATTAGTGTCAGGAAGCTAGTTGTTAGGTAATTTGGACAGGGTATAATCCCCAATCCTCGGCAGGGGTGGAGAGGCGACTTGTTGTACATCTTGCAGCATTTGTGCGTTCCTTGATCATCCGATCGAGGGTGAATACTGCTGTGCAAAATGTAAGCGCATTGTTTCCCTGGAAGCCCAGGTTCTGAATCTGAGGAAGCAACTGTCAGCACTGAGAAGTCCCTCCATACTAAAGGAGAGCCAGGAACGTACACGGCAGGTGCCGGCAGGGGCCAGCACAGAGGCGGGTGGAGACAAAGAGGTGCAGGCACTAGCAAAGAGTAGATGGGTGACAGTCAGGAGGGTAGAGGGGGAAGTGCCAGGGAGGCCAATCCAGGGCTGGATCATCCCAATAAGTACGCTCCATTGAGTGACATTGGTGAAACCAGTCAGGGACTCTCCTAGCTGCCGGTGGAAGAACTCCTCCAGTGAGTGTGGGTGGGAAGCGAAGGGAAAGGAAAGACAGATTCTGGTGGCAGGGGACTCAATTCTTAGGACAGAGAGGCCAATCTGTAACAATCTGAATAGAATAATGGCGCCAGACAGTAGGTTGTCTACCGGGCGCTCGGGTTCGACTCATCCCGGATCTGGTGGCCAGATTACTGCAAGGGGCTGGGGAAGACCCGGCTGTCATGGTGCACGTTGGCACCAATGACAAAGTCAGAGGCAGATGGAGTGTCCTAAAGAACGATTTCAGGGATTAAGGCGCTAAATTGAGGAAAAGGCCCTCCAAGGTAGTATTCTCAAGAATACTACCGGTACATTGAGCCACACCAGAAAGCTTGAGGGAGATTAGCGAAGTAAAGAAGTGGCTGAAGAGCTGGTGGAGTAAGGAGGGGTTTGGGTTCCTGGAGGACTGGGCCGACTTCTCAGTCAATCACCAGCTCTATAGAAGGGATGAACTGCACCTAAATGAGGAGGGTGCAGATCAGCTGGGAATGAAGATGGTCGAAAAGTTAGAGAGGTTTTTAAACTAGGCGATGGGGGGGGGGAGGGTCCAGAGGTAGAGATAGTCAGCCGGAACATATTCCAGAGGGTAGTATTGGGGGCATTAGTGGTAGATTGACCAAAGCACATAAACCCAAGGTAAGTATAGTAGCAAGTCCTAGTTGCAATCTCGGAACACCCAATAAGAGGATAATATGCGACCGGTCTAAATTACGTGGCATGTCCACCAATGCCAGGAGCCTGGTGGACAAGATTGGTGAACTAGTGATAATATTGGCCTTCTTCTGGTACATCTGAAGGTTTAGGGGCCTGAAAAGGCATTACTTCTGGAGGAGTCAGAGGATAACACTGACAGATCAATAGATAGATAGATAGATAGATAGATAGATAGATAGATAGACACAGAGATAGATAGATGGATACACACAGGACACCACTGTGTGTGTGTGGGGGGGGGGGGGGGGCGATGTGAAGGGGGTCAGAGGATACAACCACCCCCCCCTCCCCCAGGTAGTTTTGATTTCCTCCATGTTGTCCAGGTAAATATCAACCTCTGAAAGGATATAGGATATCTGAATAGAATAATAGATTGAATTTTTTAGGTAGATGATTTAGGTGCTCTAGACTGATGATTCAGGGACGATCCGATCGCCTTATGGGGTCAGGAAGGAATTTTTTCCCCTTTGGAGCCAATTTGACCAAGGGGGGTTTTTGCCTTCCTCTGAATCATCTGAAGGTTTTTTTATTTTACCAATTTTTTATTTAGTTAGTCAAAAGACATGAACCACGGCATCAAAAACATTGAAGAAGCAAAATGGCGAATAGAACAGCACAAAACAATGACAGTATGCATATCCATGGGCGTCCGCAGAAAATTTTTCAGGGGGGGGCATCATTTTAGGGTCACTCATGCACTGCCCCTTTTCGACAATGTCATTATCACATTACCATGGTCAGAGACTGCAGACGTAGTACAGTCCCTAGGATAAGTAATGGATAATGGCCAATCCCTCCGGCTGGATGATCGCTCACTCTGGGTTCCCCAGGGGCAACTTTGGTCAGTAGTGTAGCATGTCTGTGCTCTGGTAGTGGCTCAGTTTTGCTCTCTCTGGTGGCACTGAGCAGCGTGGCTCTCTCTCTAGTGGCGCTGGGCAGCTTGGCTCTCTCTCTGGCTTCCGCCCAGCACACTCCTCGTTCTTTGTCCTGTAGCGCTCTCTCCCTCAGCTTTTTTCCAGGCTGCAGTCTGTCAATCTCTCTCTTGATCGAGCTGTAGCCTCCTCCCTGTAAAAAATGGGGCCGCCAATCTTTGGGACTACATGTCCCATGATGCTCTCCTCTCCAAGTCTCCTTTGATTGGCTCTCGGTTATGGCCAATAGGGAAGGAACGGAGCGGGCAGGAAGCTGGGCGGGGAACTGGTGAGAGCCGCCGTCTCTTCTCCCTGACAGGAGAAAGGGGGGCGAGTGGGGGAAACCTCTGACTGCCCGCAGCTTGCCACAGCGCCGCTGAGTTCTCTGCTGGACTGAGCAGGGAAAAAAGAGCCAAAGTCACACTGCACTGATGGGGGGACATGACAGCACCTTGATGGTGTCACCCCACTGGCGGGTGGCACCTGGGTGCGGGCTGCCCACACCCCCATAGCGATGCAACTGTGCTGAATTTAAGATCTGATCCCTGATTCCAGGGGGGGCACTTGACCCCCCTTGTCCCTACCTGCGGACGCCCATGTGCTTACCTAATACTCGTCAAAAGGTTTAAGGGTCTGAAAAGACATTACTTCTGAGGAAGAGGGGAAAATGGAAATTTTTGTAATTCCATTACCTGTGAAAAAATGTAAGGTTCTATTTTTATATAGTCTAACCAGTTGCCGACCGCCACACGTCGATTTACGTCGGCAGAATGGCACACGTGGGCAAATGGGCGTACCTGTACGTCCCTTCACTCCTCGTGGGCGGCGGTCGGATTCGTTAGAGGACCGATCAGTCCTCTGGGCCAGGCCAATGATTTATGGCCTGGACCTGCTGATCGGTCCTAACGAATGGAAACCTTTCCCTGTCTGTGTAAGTGTAAACACAGACAGGAGGAAGTGATGTCACCTCTCCTCGTGGAGTCTTTTCGATTCCAGTGAGAGGAGAGAGAACATCTAACCATGAGTTGCACAACACTACACTAACACCAGTACACACAGGTACACTTGCCACCCCCCCCGCCCCCCCCCCCCAGTTAATCCCTTCACTCCCTGTCACTGTGTCACCAATTGCAGTTTTCTGATTTTTCACTGATCACTGCATTGGTGTCACTTGTGACTGAAATAAGTGTTAGGGCAGTTAGTAATAGGCCCACGGTAGGTCTAGGTTACCCCCCTAATAAAGGTTTAACCCCTTGATCGCCCCCCAGTTAACCCCCTTACCCGCTGTCGCCAGTGTCACTAATCGGTCGCCGTATTAGTGTCACGGGTGACGCTAGTTAGCCAGTTAGTTGATTCGTTTCGCCGTCAGGTTTTTATAGCGTCGAGTACCCCCATATATTACTAATAAAGGTAACCCCCCTAATAAAGGTTTAACCCCCTGATTTCCCCCTAGTTAACCCTTTCACCCCCTGTCACCAGGGATCACCGTATAAGTGTTAAGGGTGACACTGGTTAGTTTTTTATAGCATCAGGGCACCTGCCGTATATTACCCAATAAAGGTTTAACCCCCTGATCACCTGGCGGGTGACATAAGTTAGGTTTTAGCGTCAGTCAAAGTCTGCGTCGCCCCAGGCAGCACCAGATTAGTGCCAGTAGCGATAACATCCACACACGCACCATACACCTCCCTTAGTAGTATAGTGTCTGAATGGATCGATATCTTTGATCTGATTAGAACTAGCATCCCCAATAGTTTGGGGTTCCCAAAAACGCAGCGTTAGCGGGATCAGCCCAGATACCTGCTGGCACCTGCGTTTAGCCCCTCTGACCAGCCCAGCCCACCCAAGTGCAGTATCAATCGATCACTGTCACTTACAAAAATGTTTAGCCGCGTTTCGTTTATAGGCGTTTTTCGTTTTTGCCAATTTTTTTAAGAAACGCTTCTAAGCGCAAATGCTGCTAAACGCGGCAAAATGGACATTTTAAACGTGGGTTACTATCTGTCAAGTTAAATCGTTCAGGAGAGGTTGTAAAAATGTTCCGTGTACATAACTGTATTCTACAATGTATTCTACAATGCAATTTTTATTGTTACTATGTTTTATCATGTTTGTTTTTCAGGTATGTAATTCTTTTTTACTTTACTGTTTACTGTGTTTTATTGTTAACCATTGTTTTCAGGTACGCTATTCAGCTGCAGCACTGATTTATTCATCTTGACAGCAACAGCGTTTGCTCCCACAATACGTAAATCAGCGACTACATTGCTGTAGAAGGTGATTTCACCATCACAGTTAAAAAAAAAAAAAAATTAGCATATATGCCGAAGCATGGGAGCAGGGGTGGAGGTGCGATTTGCCCCCAACATTAGGGGCAGATTGCCCCCATGCTTCGGCATATATTTTTTAGGCACAGATTGCGTTAAAAAAATTATTTTATTTTTACTATCATTTATTGTATTTGCTTTGCAGGTATGGTCTTACTGTTATACTGTAATGTTACTTTGTTTTATTGTTAAAGAGGAAGTAAAGCCTCTTGAAAAAAAAAAAAAAAAGACACCTTGCAAGGCATAGGCATAATGAGCTAGTATGCATAGCATACTAGCTCATTATGAAAAACTTACCTGAAAACGAAGCTCCCGAAGCCGTCCTTATCCTCGATCTTCTTCGCCGCCATCCAGGGCCGGAGTGACTTCCGGGTCTCGCCGCTCCAGCGCTATCATTCGCTGGAGTGGCGATGACGTCAATCCCGCGCATGCGCACGAGATCGGCATATCGCCGTGATCTCGGCATCTTCAGTGCGCCCTTAGTGCGCCTGCGGGCCGCTGTCTACGGCGCATGCGTTTGCTCCCACGATACGTAAATCAGCGACTCCATCCCTGTAGGAGGTGATTTCACCACCACAGTTAAAAAAAAAACGGTGCATGTATGCCCATCATTAGAAGTGGGTGGATGAAGGGCGGTATTCTAATGGTGGGCATACCCACCGATCAATCTCTTTTTTTCATTCAGCCCAGAGGTTGCATGAAAAAAAGAACATTACAATGTATGCCCAACAAGGACCAGCAACGTACTGGTATGTTGCTGGACTTTGAGTGGTTATACCAGAATGATGCCTGCAGGTTTAGGTATCATTCTTTTCAGCCAGCGGCCAGCTTTCATGTAAAAGCAATCCTAGCGGCTAATTAGCCTCTAGACTGCTTTTACAAGCAGTGGGAGGGAATGTCCCCCCCTCCCACTGCCTTCCATGGTTTTCTCGGGCTCTCCTGTCCCAACAGGGAACCCGAGAATGCAGCCGCTAGTTACGCCAGCTGACCATAGAGCTGATCAGAGACCAGAACGGCTCCAACCATCTCAATGGTCTAAGACAGGGGTCTCCAAAACACAGTTTTGGGGGGAGGGTGATGGTAACACAGTTGTGAAGGAGCCTGG
This sequence comes from Lithobates sylvaticus, assembly GCA_028564925.1. NCBI lineage: Eukaryota > Metazoa > Chordata > Amphibia > Anura > Ranidae > Lithobates > Lithobates sylvaticus. The sequence continues at coordinate 514,768,505 of CM053030.1, forward strand.
TGGCTGTGATGGGGACACAGTTGTGAGGGGAGGGTGATGGTGACACAGTTGTGAAGGGGGATGGTGGCTGTGATGGGGACACATTTGTTGGGGAGGGTGATGGGGACACAGTTGTGAAGGGGGATGGTGGCTGTGATGGGGACACAGATGTGAAGGGTGATGGGGACACAGCAGCGGGGGGGGGGGGGGGTGATAGCTGTGATGGGGACACAGTTTGTGGGGAAGGGTGATGACTCTGAGGGTGACAAAAAAGTGTGTGGGGAGGGAGGGGTGCTCTGACGGGGACATAACTTTGTGGAGAGACTCTGATGGGTGATGGGGGCACAAGCTTGTGGGGTGGCTATGATGGGGACATCAATTTGCAGAGGAAAGCTAATGGGGACACAAATGTGCAGGGTTCAAAGTAATTTTCTTGCAAAAAAATAATATTTTTTCATATAAACAAAGTGGTTAGAAGAGTGGGTGATGTGTGACATTCTGCTGCTTCTCCTGAGTACGGGGAAACCACATGTGTGGGACTTTTTGGGAGCCTAGCCGTGTACAGGACCCCGAAAACCAATCACCGCCTTCAGGATTTCTAAGGGTGTAAATTTTTTATTTCACTCCTCACTACCCATCACAGTTTTGAAGGCCATAAAATGCCAAGATAGCATAAAACCACCCCAAATGACCCCATTTTGGAAAGTAGTCACCCCAAGCTAATTGCTGATAGGCATGTTGAGTCCATGGAATATTTTATATTTTGCCACAAGTTGTGGAAAAATTAATTTTTTTTTTTTTTGCACAAAGTTGTCACTAAATGATCTATTGCTCAAACATGCCATGAACATATGTGGAATTACAGCCCAAAATACACTCTGCTGCTTCTCCTGAGTACGGGAATACCACATGTGTGAGACTTTTTGGGAGCCTAGCCGCGTACGGGACCCCCAGTTACAGAGGCCATGATGAAATGACAAGATAGCACATCCCCCCCCCCCCCAATTACCCCATTTTGGAAAGTAGACACCCCAAGCTATTTGATGAGAGGCATGGTGAGTATTTTGCAGATCTCATTTATTTTTGAAAATGAAGAAAGAAAAAAAGAAAAGATAAAACTTTTTCGCAGAAGGGAGTTTAACAAGACACGCGGCCACTCATCAAAATTAGAAGAAAAGAGGTTTAACCTTAAACTACGTAGAGGGTTCTTTACTGCAAGAATGTGGAATTCCCTTCCACAGGCGGTGGTCTCAGCGGGGGGCATCAATGGTTTCAAAAAACTATTAGATAAGCACCTGAACGACCCCAACGTTCAGGGATTTACAATGTAATACTGACATATAATCACACACACAGGTTGGACTTGATGGTCTTTTTTCAACCTCACCTACTATGTAAAATCAGGGGTGATCAAAGGGTTAAATGTGTTCCCTGGGAGAGGGGGGGGGGGGGGGGATTGCTCTGACTGGGGAAAGACAGAGATCAGTGTCCCTGCTTAGTAGAAACACAATATCTAAATTTTCTCCAATGTCAGACCGCCCGCCGCTCTGTCTCTCTTGTGAACGATCGCGGGTGGACATCGGGTGCGCCGGACCCGCTGATTGGCTCCTCCTCTGTCCAATCAGCACGCAATCGGGTCTCCGGCGGCGTGCACATGCCCCCTAGAGGCTATTGCATGAAATGAAATACAGGTACGTCATTTTGCGCAATAGACCCACTTTGCCGCAGTACATGTACATTACGCAGTCAAGTCGTTAACCACTTATACATATACGGTGGCAGGATGGCTCTCCTGCACGAATCGGCATATTTGTCTGGCGGCTCCTCTTTAAGAGCCATAGCCAGCACACGAGTACCCGCTGCTCAGCGCGGGACCTCATGTGCATGGCCGGCGGGCACGATTGCCGTCAGCCACCCACGATCATGAGCACGAGAGCCAGAACGCGGGTTTGTGTGTTTAAACACACAAATCCCTGTTCTGACGGGAGGAGAAACAGATTGTTGTTCCTACGATCTGGCTCCTCCCCTAGTAAGTCACATCCCCATACAGTTAAGCCTGGTACACACGATCGGATATTCCGCAGACAAACCCTCTAACTTTTGTCTGAAGGGCGTTGGCCAAAAACTTGTCTTGCATACAAATGGCACACAATTGTCGGCCAACAAAAACAAATGTAGACGTACTAGACGTACTACGAGCCGAGCTACGAGGAAGTTCACTTGTCAGGCACCACCCTTTGGGCTCCTGCTAATTTCGGGTTAGTGGAAGTTTGGAGAGTGTTGATTCGCGCTTTTCATTTCACCCTTTTCAGTTTGTTTCTAATCGGCCGTTCGTCGACCAAACATGTTGCGGAATCGGAGGAGATAACGTGTTATTTATTATTGGCCTTGGAGTTATTGCTTTGACCCAAGTCCAGTCCAGGAACAGGAGGGGGAGGATTTCTTGGACCAAAAATGGGTTGCTTTATTAATCGTGACCAATTATGTCATATGCCTTTGCTGCGGGAGCTCCAGTAGAATAATCCGGATGATTTTGGAATTATCTCCGGATGACGGACCCCTGCTTTCACCAACTCTTGGCATTGTTGAGGCTTTTGTTAAATTTTTTGGTTGAATAATGATTTGATTTGGTATATTTTCTATATTTTTGGATGCATAGAATGCACTTTTTGGTTAAGTTCTATTGGCAGATAGTATATCTAATTTTATTTGTTTCTATTTTGAATGCCCAATAAAAAAATTGTGGAGAATAATACTTGGCTATGTGTTTTACTTCAAATGACAGTTTGGGAGTAGGCAGTTAATTTTACATTGTATTTTTTTAAATGTAACAGGGGACGCCAACATATTTGTATCTTTGATCTTAAAAACTACGGGATAATGGTGTTGTGGTAACTTGCCCTAAAAAAAAAAAAACAAAAAAAAAAAAAACATAATATTATTCTTGATATCACTAGAAAAAAAAGCCTTTGAAAATTTGTTTTGCAATAACTCCATCAGTATCACCAGCAAAGCAGTTTCATTATTATCCGATTAACCGCTTAAGGACCGCCTCCTGCAAATATACGTCGGCAGAATGGCACGGCTGGGCACAAGCACGTACCTGTCCGCCCTCTAAGTGCCCAGCCGTGGGTCGCGCGCGCGCCGCCGACCCGGTCCTGAGCTCCGTGACCGTAGCCGCGGGACCAGCGGACCTGATCGCCGCTGGTGTCCCGCGATCGGGTCACAGAGCTGAAGAACGAGGAGAGGTCTGTGTAAACAAACCTCTCCCCGCGCTTCCTACTGAGCCTGTCACTGTTCCCTGTTATAGGGAAAGACGATCAATGACGTCAGATGCCAAGCCACGCCCCCCTACAGATAAAAAAAAAAAAACACACACACGTCACATTTAGCCACTCCCCACCCCCTAGTGGTTAACTCCTTCACTGCCAGTGTCATTTACACAGGAATCAGTGCATTTAAATAGCACTGATTGCTGTATAAATGACAATGGTCCCAAAAATGTGTCAAAAATGTCCGATGTGTCCGCCATATTGTCGCAGTCACAATAAAAATCGCTGATCGCCATTACTAGTAAAAAAAAAAAATTTAATAAAAATGCTATAAAACTATCCCCTATTTTGTAAACGCTATAACTTTTGCGCAAACCAATCAAACGCTAATTGCAATTTTTTTTTACCAAAAAATATGTAGAAGAATACGTATCGGCCTAAACTGAGGAAAAAAAATTTTTTTTAGATATTTTTTGGGGATATTTATTATAGCAAAAAGTTAAAAATATTGAATTTTTTTCAAAATTGTCGCTCTATTTTTGTTTATAGTGCAAAAAATAAAAAACCGCAGAGGTGATCAAATACCACCAAAAGAAAGCTCTATTTGTGGGGAAAAAAGGACGCCAAATTTGTTTGGGAGCCACGTCGCACGACCGCGCAATTGTCAGTTAAAGCGACTCAGTGCCGAATCGCAAAAAGAGGCCTGGTCCTTTGGCTGCCAATTGGTCCGGGGCTGAAGTGGTTAAAGTGGAGTGCCAACAAAAAAAAAAAAATTAAAAGTCAGCAGCTACAAATACTGCAGCTGCTGACTTTTAATAATCGGACACTTACCTGTTCCGGGGTCCAGCGATGCGGGGGAACGAGACCCCCCCTCGTTCCCCGCTCCGCTCGCGGCGCCGGAATTCTTAATGTGGGAACCCGGCTGTGGCTTCACAGCCGGGCACCCGCTGCGCATGCGCGGGCGGCGCCGTGCGCCGTGATTCGACGCTCACTCATCTGGGACACATGACAGGTCCCAGATGACTGCGCGGCGCCTACAGGATGTGACGTTTAGCCCGGGCAATGAAGGTGGCAGACTACGAGGGACCCCCTAGCAACAGGCATTTAGAGGGGAGTAAAACATTTATTTTTTCCAATAATTTTTTTTTTTTTTTTAAAGATTTTTAAGCCACTGCCCGCAACCCCACTTTAAAGAACAGGAGAATATGCGCTGCATTTTGAGATTTCATAATTGTCTGATGGAGCGTACAAACGATCGGATTTTCCACCAACAGCCTGCCATCACACAATCCCCGTCGGAAAATCCGATCATGTGAACGAGGGTTTAGAAACACCCAGGAAACACACTTAACCCCTTGATCGCCCCCAGTATTAACCCATTCCTTGCCAGTGTCATTTACACAGTAATCAGTGCATTTTTATAGCACTGACCGCTGTATAAATGACAATGGTGTCAAAAGTGTCCAATCTATCCACCAGCAATGTCACAGTCCTGCTAAAAATCGCAGATCGCCGCCATTACTAGTAAAAAAAAAAAAAAAAAATTCCATAAATCTATCCCCTATTTTGTAGACGCTATAACTTTTGCACAAACCAATCAATATATACGCTTATTGTGATTTTTTTTTACCAAAAATATGTAGAAGAATTCATATCGGCCTAAACTGATGAAGAAATTTGTTTTTTAAAAACATTTTTGAGGGTATTTATTATAGAAAAATGTAAAAAATGTAAAAACCACAAACAAATACCACCAAAAGAAAGCTCTATTTGTGGGAAAAAAAAGACATCAATTTTGTTTGGGTACAACATCGCACAACCGCGCAATTGTCAGTTAAAGCAACGCAGTGCCAAATCGCAAAAAATGCTCTGGTCATTGAGGGGGTTAAAACCTTTCTGGGGCTGAAGTGGTTAAAAACCATCAGTTTGGGCCAAGGGCATCCTGAATTTTCGTTTCGGGCACCGCCAATTACAAGAGATTATTCAGCAGCGTGAGAAAACCTACGTCCAATATAATGAGACGTTGTGCAAATATTGCAAATATTGCCAAAAATTAACAATTAATTAAATATTAAATATAATAATCATAATACTACAAAATAAAAATGAATTAATACCAATAGAAAAAAAAGTAAAACATGTTTAATTAAATAAAAAAATTGAGATACCTCCAGGGCATTGCGGGTGCCCCTGAGGATGGCTGGCGTTCGTTCGTCTTGGCGTTGGAGACTTGAAGACGAGAACAGCGGTCGCGGGGGGCGGAGAGATGGATCCTGTTGTCCAACCAGCCTGGATTGGCGCTTGAACTCAGAGCCCGCCCACCTCCTCTGTGTGTTATTCCCTCCCTAGTCATGTCTGTCTCTTCTGCTCCAGGATTTAGCAGCACTGAAAGGCCATGTGACTGAAACTTTCTTCTCTCCCTCTCCACTTCCCCCTTAGGTGGGTTCCAAGTCAACAACCCAGGGGCAGGAAGTGCATACATAATACACGTACAGTCATTAGCAGATTCAAGCAGTAGAGGGCAGCAGATCCCTACAATATGTTTATCTCTGTCTGCATAGCAACAAATGACTTCTACACAGAAACCTGACTGGTTGCTAGGGACATCCACTCCGCTTCTAGCTCGGCCATATGAGGCTTTTTCATTATTTCAGTGATTCATGTTAGTCACAGAGGATTAGTGTCCACAGATATGACTGTTTGTTATGTTGTCAAAGGGTTACGTTAGACTTCTACTAAGGGCATTTTGCCCTCGCCCAAGATGGCGGGCCGCTCGGCTGTAGAGCGCCCCTGGGCCACCTGCAGTCGCAGGTGTGATGCACGTGCTGAGATCCCTCCCCGCCCTGCTGCTGCGGCTCACTACTCAGCCCCGATCCCTCCGCCTCAAGAGCCTGACCTTTCTAGTCAGAACACCGGCTCTCCTCCCCGAGCCTCCTCCTCACGCTCTACACCCCAAACACCCCACAGACTCACCCGGCATGGAGGAGCAGCTCGCCCCACTCAGACTGGCTGTCAAGTGAGTCAGGGTGATCCATGGGGGTATGGGGACACCTGGGGAGGAGGGTGACACTTGGGGGTATGGGGACACCTGGGGAGGAGGGTGACCCCATGGGGGTATAGGGATACCTGGGGAGGAGAGTGACACTTGGGGGTATGGGGACACCTGGGGAGGAGGGTGACACCTGAGAACAATGCTGACACATGGGGACACCTGGGGACAGTGCACAGGGAGGGGGACACATGGGGGGGGGGGGGGGGTTGGGAGACCTAGGGACAGTGCTGAGGGATGAACAAAATATGTCTCCCATGGTTCAGAGGCGCAGGATCTCCCAGTCTATGGATAGTGTAGGACCCACTAATCATGGGGTACTTTGTCGCAGTAAGTGGGCTTAAGCACCATATAGCAATATGGTGTGACCAAATCCCCATATTTTTTGTATAATGTTTTTTTAAAATGTCTGTCTAGGTGTTTTAAATAGCCTTGCAGGAGGTAAGTGTATTTTTTGCATGTGTGCGCTGTAATATTTTGTTCTGTAGTGCTGAGGGATGGGGACACCTGAGAAGGATGCTGACACCTGGGGCAGAGTGTGACACCTAGGGAGGAGGGTGACAACTGGGAATATTGCATAAGTATGGTGACACCTGAGGAGGAGGGTGACACCTGGCAATAGTGCTGATGGGGACACATGGGGAGAAGGGTGACACCTGCCGGCTGCAGCGATCCGCTCTCCTCTCCTCAACGACGACTTCCGTGGGAGGAGAGGAGAAGCCGATTGCCAAGCAACCGGCTGTTTGTTTACATCACCTGACGGCTGTGATTCGACACGGCCGTCATGTGATCAGGGGGGCCATCAGAGACATCCGAGATGCGCCGTGTCCGGGTGAAAAGGCCGCATCGGGATCGCGCCGCTGCGCGGGCACGCGCGGGTGGACTAACAATGTCCGATCAGAAGTAGACGGCTGGCCGTATATGTACAGTGGCCGGGTGGGAAGTGGTTAAACAGCTGCAGGAGGTAAATGTCTTTTTTGGTGTGCGCTGTAATATTTTGTTCTGTAGTGCTGAGGGATGGTGACACCTGATCAGTGCAGCCCCATCAGTGCCCATCAGCGCCACCTCATCAGCAAACAGCATTGAAGAAGAAAAATTACTTATGGGTTGCAAAATTTTATAACAGAAATGAAAAACAAAAGATTTATTTATTTTTTCAAACTTTTCTGTCTCTTTTTGTTTGTTAAGCAAAAAAATAAAAATAAACCCCAGGGGTGACAACTGTGGACAATGCATGGGGGTGGGCAAACCTGGGGGTATGGGGACACCTGGGGACAGTGCACAGGGTTGGTGACACCTGGGAGGGTGACACATGGGGACAGTGCACAGGTATGGTGACACCTGGGGACAGTGCATATGGATGGGTACACCTGGGGAGGAGGGTGACAACTGAAGACAATGCACAGGGATGAGCACACCTGGGGGGATGGGGACATTGCATAGGGATGGTGACACCTGGAGTCCCGGTAAACGGCCGCTCATCGCGGCCATGTTGTTGGTTAGTATCGGGTGGACTAACAATGTCCGCTCATAATATTGTGTATCAGACTGTACACGCTTTCCAGTGTTGTGTCAAAACAGCAACTCATCTAAATCTCCAATTACTGATGCTTTACAGCGCCCACCAATGCAGCCTCATCAGTGCCCAGCAGTGCTGTGGGTGGGATCTGTAGTGCCCACAGTGCCACCTCTCAGTGCCGCCTCATCAGCAAACAGCATTGAAGAAGAAAAATTACATATTTGCAAAATTTTATAACAGAAATGAAAAACAAAAGTTTTTTTTCTTTTTTTTAAAACTTTTCTGTCTCTTTTTGTTTTTTTAGCAAAAAAAAAAAAACCCCAGTGGTGATTAACCACTTAACAACCGGCCCATAGCCGAAAAACGGCTACAGGGCGGTTGCTTAACTCTGGGAGGCCGTTAATTAACGGCCTCACAGAATTCTGCTCTTGCGCGCCCCCTGGGGTGCGCACACTCGAGAACATCCATGATCGCCGGGTCCAGAGGACCCGGCGGATCATGGATCACGGTACCCGGCCGCTCATCGCGGCCGTTTACCACGTGATCGCTCCGTCAAATGACGGAGCGATCACATGTAAGCATACCGGCGTCATTTGATGACGCCGGTTCCTCTCTCCTCCTCTCTCTGTACCGATCGGTACAGTGTGTGAGAGGAGAGGGGGAGGGGGATCGGTGGCAGCAGTGCTGTGGGTGGGATCTGTAGTGCCCACAGCCTGCTCTGCATGCCACCGATCCATCCATCCCTGCCATACTCAGCCATCCCTCCATACCCTGCAATACACAGCAATAGCCTGCAGTGTATTGCTGGGTATTGCAGGGTATGGAGGGATGGCTGAGCATGGATGGATGGATACCCTGCAATGCTCTGCCATACCCTGCGATACTGTGCCATACCCTGCCAATACTGTGCCATACCCTGCGATACTCTGCCATACCTGCCCATACCCTGCCATACCCATGCCATACCCTGCCATACCTGCCATACTCTGCCATACCCTGCGATACTCTGCCATACCCTGCGAATCTCTGCCATACCCTGCGATGCTCTGCCATACCCTGCGATACTCTGACAATACCCTGCAATACTCTCCAATACCCTGCGATACTCTGCCATAGACTGTACACTCTTTCCAGTGTTGTGTCAAAACAGCAACTCCTCTAAATCTCCAATTACTGATGCTTTACAGCCCATACCCTGCGATACTCGCTACGATCAAAGCCAGGATCGTTTTTTTTTTTTATTTCAGGCTTTCCAGCGGTGAGATGTGGGGTCTTATTGACCCCATATCCACTGTATGTCATGCCATATTCCTATTACAAGGGATGTTTACAAAAAAATTTTTGGGGGGAAAAAAAGGGTCAAACTAAAATAAATAAAGTAAAATGAACAATAAAATATATATATATTTTTTAAAGCGTCCCTGTACCCGTGTGCTCGCATGCAGAAGCGAACGCATATGAAAACGGTGTTCAAACCACACATGTGCGGTATCGCAGCGAACGTTAGAGCGAGAACAAAAATTTTGGCCCTAGACACTAACCAGTAAAAAAAATTAAAGCCTATGGGGATTTTTAAGTAGCGAAGTTTGGCGCCATTTCACGAGTGTGTGCAATTTTGAAGGGTGACATGTTGGGTATCTATTTACTCGGCGTAACTTCATCTTTTACATTATGCAAAAACATTGGGCTCAATTCACAGTTTTGATTTTTGTAAAGCACAAAACATTTTTTTTCCAAAAAAAACACGTTCGAAAATTGCTGCGCAAAAAGTTTTGCAACGACCGCCATTGTATTCTCTCTAGGGTCTTTGCTAAAATAACATATATAATGTTTTGGGGTTCTATGTAATTTTCTAGCAAAAAAATGATTTGTACATGTAGGAGAGAAATGTCAGAAATGGCCTGGGTGCTCCAAAATGGTGCTCCCTGCATGTTGGGCCTCTGTATGTGGCAAAAAGTCTCACACATGTGGTATTTATTAATAGTAGAATGTTTTTGGGGTGTAATTTTGTGGTATGCATATGCTGTGTGTGAGAAATAACCTGCTAATATGACAATTTTGTGAAAAAAAATAAAAAAAGAAAAAAAATCTTGATATTGCAAAGAATTGTGGGAAAAAATGACAACTTTTTCTGTGTCTTTTTCCAAAAAGGGTTGTTAGGGTCTCAAGAAATGAGATAGGCCGTCAGTACTTCAGGTGTGATCAATTTTCAGATATTGGCACCATAGCTTGTGGACTCTATAACTTTCACAAAGTTAAATTTTGGCCAAAATTTATCAAGAAAAATTACAAATTTGCTAAAATAACAAAAACGAAGAAAAATTCATTTTTTTACTGAATTTTCAGTCGTTTTTCTTTTATAGCGGTGATTAAATACCACCAAAAAAAATAAAGCTCTATCTGTCGCAAAAAAACAATATAAACTTCATATGGGTGCCGTGTTGCATGACAGCGCTGAAATCTGAAAATTGGCCTGGACAGGAAGGGGGTGAGAGTACCCGGTATTGAAGTGGTTAATGACTGTCCTGTTATGTTTTTCCTTCAAGCGGCACTTTTTTTTTTTCAAAAATAAAATGTTATATTCATCTTCGCTGAGCAACTGTTTTGCACGCAGCAGCCCCAACCTTCCCACTTTGGGGTCCCCTGCCGGAGATCTTGGCTCCTCCTCTTCTGTGTCTGCCCTGTCAAGAAGTTGCTATGGGGGGCAGACGTGGGGGGGCTCAATCCCGAGCTGGGCTGTGTGCTTCCACTGACACACACAGCACTGACAGCAGCAGGAGCCAGTGACTCCTCATCAAAGCCAAAGAGAGCGGGGAGAGAGGAGAGAAGAGCAGCAGACAGGCGCAGCGCCGGATCGATACCGGACTCGGGTAAGTATTTGGGGGATGGACGGGCACAGCAAGTGACAAAAAGGTTTTTACCTTTGGGCACGGAATGGAAAACCTTTTACCTTTAGAACCACTTCCATGGAGATACAAACGTTCCCATCAGAGGTCTTCCGTTAAATAAAATAAAAGATATTTTGCATAATGGGAAACACTGGACATTGATGAAGAATGTCATGTGGCGGCGATCGGCCTTTCATCTTGTAGCGGCAGATATCAGAATACAGAAAAGCACATTCCATACTTCTCATATCAGAGATAAGGGGGGCTGAGGACGGCGAGTCGCTGTCCTCCTGATAAATGTCTTTATATCTTGTTTTATTTCATAGATAGGAATTTCCACAGATTTCATTGGTAGCGGGATGTACAGTATAGGGCGGGGCCAGGACATTCTATTAGCAGGGCTCAAAATTTCAAGTCCTGAGCTACTAGCCAGGCCTCAAGGATTACTCTCCACCAGTTGCCCCGCCCAACCCCGCCAACCCCTACCCTGCCCCGCCCCCTAAACCCGCCCTCATTAATGTTTTATGCAATTAAGTTATAAAAAATATTAACAACTTTAATATTAATACAGCCTGTGTCCCCCCCATGTGCAGCCTGTGTCCCCCCCCATGTGCAGCCTGTGCCCCCCCCATGTGCAGCCTGTGTCCCCCCCCATGTGCAGCCTGTGTCCCCCCCATGTGCAGCCTGTGCCCCCCCATGTGCAGCCTGTGCCCCCCCCCATGTGCAGCCTGTGTCCCCCCCATGTGCAGCCTGTGCCCCCCCCATGTGCAGCCTGTGTCCCCCCCCATGTGCAGCCTGTGTCCCCCCTCATGTGCAGCCTGTGTCCCCCCCATGTGCAGCCTGTGCCCCCCCATGTGCAGCCTGTGTCCCCCCCCCATGTGCAGCCTGTGTCCCCCCATGTGCAGCCTGTGTCCCCCCCCCATGTGCAGCCTGTGTCCCCCCCATGTGCAGCCTGTGCCCCCCATGTGCAGCCTGTTCCCCCCCCCCAGTGCACCCCCCCATGTGCAGCCTGTGTCCCCCCCCCCATGTGTGTGTGTGTTCAGAGATGGTATTCTGCACACCTTGGGTGTAACCAGTGCAGCCTGTGTCCCCCCCCCCATGTGCGATTGTTGCCTTTCTATCATCTCCAACCAGTCTGCCCCATTCTCCTCTGACCTCAACAAGGCATTTTCCTCCACACAACTGCCGCTCACTGGATATTTTCTCTTTTTAGGACCATTCCCTGTAATCCCGAGAGATGGTTGTGTGTGAAAATCCCAGTAGATCAGCAGTTTTTTGCCAAGTTCAAAGTCACTTAAGGGGCGGAGGACACTGAATGGTTGGTAAGGTGGATGAGTCTTGCGGTGGCATTCATTATGGACTGAAGGGGGGATAGTCTATGTAAAGGTAATCCAATGAGGAGGGAGTTGCAGTAGCCGAGGCCTCCATCATACAATCACGTGCAAGCAAAAATGCTATTTTTTTTCTCTTTCCTTGCGTGTGATTGGATATACTTTGCAAAGTGAAACTTCACCTTTATTCACTTAGCTCTGGGGCAAATTCCTTGCAAAGTGACCCGTCTAATTGCCTTTCAACCCCAATGGCCTTGTACAAAGCGTGCAATAAATACAAATAAACACAAGAGGGCAGTAGAGATATGCGACTGATGAGTAGTGGAAAATACATGGAATAGGCGCTTTCCCTTACAAAGTTATAAGTCTATTTGCCTTTAGTAAATCAACCCCAATGTATGAATATTTTCATTCAAAATCCACACTCACTTTGTAAAAATGTTTGACTTTTGGGGGAACGTTGTGTGAATCTTGGGTGAAAACGTTAATTAAAAGATCCCTGTGTATTGTTCTGGAACAAGAGCAGTTGTAAGTAGGAATGCAGATTTTTTTTTTCTTTTTACGGATGACACCATTGTCACTGAGCTTAATTCACTTTGCAAGGGAAGTTGCACTTTGCAAATACATTTTCCCCAGAGTTTAGTGAATGGGAGGAAGCTCTGCTGACTATCATCCAATCACGTGCAAGCAAAAAATGCTGTTTTCTTTCATTTTCTTTGAACGTGATTGGGTATTCTTTGCAAAGTAAAATTTCATCTCATTCACTAAGCTCTGGGGCAAATTCCCTTGCAAAGTGTAATTTCACTTGCAAAGTGAACAGCCTGTTTGCTTTTAGTAAATCAGCCCTACCCTGGTTGCTTTACTGAAGGTGAATAGGCTGCTCACCTTGCAAGGAATTTGCACTTTGCAAAGGAATTTTCACCCGGAGCGCAATGAATGAGGCGAAGCTTTGCTTAACTCCCATCATCCAATCATGTGCAAGCAAAAATGCTTTTTTTTTTTTCATTTACCTTGCATGTGATTGGGTATTCATTGCAATATGAAACTTCACCACATTCGCTAAGCTCTGGGGCAAGTGAACAGCTTATTTGCCTTAACCACTTGCCGTCCGCGCTATAGCCGAAAGACGGCTTCAGAGCGGACATAATTTGCCGGGAGGGCGTCCATGGACGTCCTCTCATGCTTGAGCAGCCTGCGCACCTCCTGCAGGGCGTGCGGCGCGTTCTGTGATCAGCGAGTCTATGAGACTCGGTTGATCACAGATCCGACCCCTTACCACGTGATCAGCTGTCAGCCAATAACAGCTGATCATGTGGCGTAAACAGAACCGGTAATCGGCTATTTTTTCTCCTCGCGCTGGTAGCCGGTCGCCGGCGGCTGCGAGAGGGACATTGGTCCCGATCAAGGAGAGGCTTCTGTGCCCACTAGCCTCACCTACCAGTGCCCACCAGCGCCACCTACCAGTGCCCACAGTGTCACCCATCAGTGTCCATAGTGTGTCATCACCAGTGCTGCCTATTGATATCACCTAGCAGTGCCACCTAACAGTGCCCATCAGTGCCACCTTCAAGTGCCCATCAGTGCCACTCATCAGTGCCACCCATCAGTGTCATCTTATCAGTGCCGATCAGTGTCATCTTATCAGTGCCTATCAGTGCCGTCTTATCAGTGCCCATCAATGTCGTCTTATCAGTGCCTATCAGTGTCGTCTTATCTGTGCCAATCAGTGCCACCCACCAGTGCCACCCAGTGCCTTCTTATCAGTGCCCATCAGTGTCATCTTATCTGTGCCTATCAGTGCCATCTTATCAGTGCCCATCAGTGTCGTCTTATCTGTGCTTATCAGTGTCGTCTTATCTGTGCCTATCAGTGTCGTCTTATCTGTGCCCATCAGTGCAACTCATCAGTGCCACCCACTAGTGCCACCCAGTGCCTTATCAGTGCCCATCAGCGTCGTCTTATCTGTGCCTATCAGTGCCGTCTTATCAGTGCCCATCAGTGTCATCTTATCAGTGCCTATCAGTGTCGTCTTATCAGTGCCTATCAGTGTCGTCTTATCAGTGCCTATCAGTGTCGTCTTATCTGTGCCCACCAGTGCCACCCATCAGTGCAACTCATCAATGCCACCCACCAGTGCCACCCAGTGCCTTCTTTTCAGTGCCCATCAGTGTCATCTTATCTGTGCCTATCAGTGCCATCTTATCAGTGCCCATCAGTGTCATCTTATCTGTGCCTATCAGTGTCGCCTTATCAGTGCCCATAAGTGCAGCCTCATCAGCGAATATCAATGAAGGAGAAAAATTATCCCTCTGCTAAATTTTATAACAAACTATGAAACGCTTTTTTTTTTCAATTTTTTTTCAATTTTTTTGTTTGTTTAGCAAAAAATAAAAACCCAGCTGTGATTAAACACCACCAAAAGAAAGCTTTGTTATTCAAAGTGTGACAGCGCTCAAAGCTGAAAATTGGTCTGGGCAGGAGGGGGGTTTAAGTGCCCAGTAAGCAGGAGGTTAAGTAAATCAATGCCAATGGCCTTGTACTAAGCATGCAATAAATACAAATAAACACAAGAGGGCAGTAGAGACACATGACTGATGATTAGTGGAGAATACATGGAAAAAAGCAAATAGCAGATATGAAAGTGTGAAAAAAATAAAAAAGGTATAACTGTCCAATGGGGGCGCTTGTTCTGCTGACAACCATCTAAGAGGCACTTTGGAGAGATTTCTTCTCACTTTCTGGAACATCTGAAAGACAAACAGTGAATAAAATCTCCCCAACATGACAGAGAAGATGATGAGGGGCGGAGATCTTATTGTTGCCCTCTAGGCCTAAATGAGCGATTAACCCTTTCTATGCTGGCACAGCCCCACTGCAAGGGATCGTTTTTAGTTGGCTGGATTTGGGTTCTAACTATAGCAGAGAAAAATCAGGTCTCCTCCCTTGGCAGGCGGGGCTGTGCTGTGTGGCGGAGCTGTGTAAATCTCAGGACTGGATAGAAATACAATTACCAAGTCAAACATTCCTGTGATGCCCATTTTCTCATTTAGCTGTTTGCTTGGAGTTGAAATTAAATATTTTTTTGATGTTGATGGTTTTCCATTTGGAGGAATTAGTATTTTAATTGTAACCATTAAAGTAATTGTTGGAATGTCTCACATATGGCGCTGCGGCAGATTGTATCCGAATCTCCAGATGGGCGCCTAAAAAATATCAGCAAAATGTCTCAAAATGATGCGACTTGGAGACCAATCAAATCAGTTCAACATCAGAATTTTACCTTTTTTTTTTTTTTGCATAGAAACAAGAGATGATCAGAGACTGCAGACACCCTACAGGAGATGGTCAGAGACTGCAGACATACTACAGGAGATGATCAGAGACTGCAGACATACTACAGGAGATGATCAGAGACTGCAGACATATTACAGGAGATGATCAGAGACTGCAGACATATTACAGGAGATGATCAGAGACTGCAGACATACTACAGGAGATGGTCAGAGACTGCAGACATACTACAGGAGATGGTCAGAGACTGCAGACATATTACAGGAGATGGTCAGAGACTGCAGACACATTACAGTAGATGGTCAGAGACTGCAGACACACTACAAAAGATGGTCAGAGACTGCAGACATACTACAGGAGATGGTCAGAGACTGCAGACATATTACAGGAGATGGTCAGAGACTGCAGACACAGTACAGGAGATGGTCAGAGACTGCAGACACACTACAGGAGATGCTCAGAGACTGCAGACACACTACAGGAGATGGTTAGAGACTGCAGACATATTACAGGAGATGAGCAGAGACTGCAGACATATTACAGGAGATGATCAGAGACTGCAGACATACTACAGGAGATGGTCAGAGACTGCAGACATACTACAGGAGATGGTCAGAGACTGCAGACATATTACAGGAGATGGTCAGAGACTGCAGACACATTACAGTAGATGGTCAGAGACTGCAGACACCCTACAAAAGATGGTCAGAGACTGCAGACATACTACAGGAGATGGTCAGAGACTGCAGACATATTACAGGAGATGGTCAGAGACTGCAGACACATTACAGGAGATGGTCAGAGACTGCAGACACCCTACAGGAGATGGTCAGAGACTGCAGACATATTACAAGAGATGGTCAGAGACTGCAGACATACTACAGGAGATGATCAGAGACTGCAGACACACTACAGGAGATGATCAGAGACTGCAGACATATTACAGGAGATGATCAGAGACTGCAGACATACTACAGGAGATGGTCAGAGACTGCAGACATACTACAGGAGATGGTCAGAGACTGCAGACATATTACAGGAGATGGTCAGAGACTGCAGACACATTACAGGAGATGGTCAGAGACTGCAGACACCCTACAAAAGATGGTCAGAGACTGCAGACATACTACAGGAGATGGTCAGAGACTGCAGACATATTACAGGAGATGGTCAGAGACTGCAGACACATTACAGGAGATGGTCAGAGACTGCAGACACCCTACAGGAGATGGTCAGAGACTGCAGACATATTACAAGAGATGGTCAGAGACTGCAGACATAGTACAGGAGATGATCAGAGACTGCAGACATAATACAGGAGATGGTCAGAGACTGCAGACATATTACTGGAGATGGTCAGAGACTGCAGACACACTACAGGAGATGGTCAGAGACTGCAGACATATTACAGAAGATGGTCAGAGACTGCAGACACACTACAGGAGATGATCAGAGACTGCAGACACACTACGGGAGATGGTGAGTGTAGAATTTGATAATAATTGTAGAAAACTATATACCACTACAGTCTATCTATTATCTCATCTCTATGCATCAACTTTGTCTAGTCTCTGTAGATTAGTCAGTCTGTTAAAACTATGTGCGCAAGCTACTGTTAATATCACAATAATACCAGTTAACTATGCAACCAAACACACGGTTTAAGATCAATCAAACCTCATTTATTTCCCAAGGAAATAAGAAAGCTTATATAAGCTCATTATTAGGAGTTACAAGATTACATAGCATACAATCACAATACAATACAATCGTATACTTAGCAAATATGGTAGCTGAGATGGAATGGGAGAGACGTCCGCATGGCTAGGCCTCAACTCATCATCCAACGTAGGCCTCAAAGATGGCCGCTCAGCAGAGAGACCTTCTCAAGACATGCTTTCCAGCAAACAGAATGAAAAACAGAGAGAAGAGCTTTCTGCGAATTCATTTTACCAAGCTCACTCATTCAAACTCCCCCCTTGCCAATCCTATTTGCTTTGCACCAATCATTGTTCCCATGACAATCCATGACTGTCCTGTCTACTGGGCTTCTGCAGTCTATGTGCCCTAGGCCATTTTCGTCCTCAATCTATTTGAAGCTTCATGCACACCAGGTGGGCTGAAGAGAACTCCTTTTGCTATGCAGATTTTGGTGCCACATTCCTCAGATGTGTAGAAACTTTAGAAATATAACATTCATGTTTGATTCCAACACCCCCCTTACATCAGAATCCCTATCATAGTCCCTATTAGAGCCCTTCGTTACACCAGAATACCCCTTATATCAAAGCCCCAATCGGAGCCCTTACATCAGATTCTCCATCAGAGCCCCAATCAGAATCTACATCAGATTCCCCCCTTACATCAGAATCCCTATCATAGTGTCAGGGCTGGGCTCAGCCCTTCCTTCTCTGAGCTGGCAGCTCAGCTGTCGGCTAATTACCAGCTCCCATCTCTCTCCACAGTTACTCAGCTGTTGATGATATCCTGCTCATCAGTCCTGCCTATTTAAGCTGTCCAGTCCAGAGCAGCTCTGCCTTCACCTTGGTCACATCACAAGAAACTATTGCCTGCGTTCCTGTTTAAAGACTGGGTTTGCTGACATCCCTTCTGGCTCCAGATCCTGCTTGCTGTTCCAATACTTTGATCCCTGACTTCTGGCTTGGCTGACTATCCGTTCCGGTTACTGAACTTTGGCTATGTTTTGACTACATTTGTTCTTTTTACTTTTATTATTAAACAAGCGTGATTTAACTCTACTTCTGTCTCGGTCTGTTTTCATGGTTTCTGACACATAGTCAATGCAAAAATCTCACCCACAGCACGGCTGGATCCGTGATTCATTCAAGACCATGATTTTCTGTTATGCTCCTTCAGTCAGACCTCAACAACCAAAGGTGTTGTCAATGTCCGTGCTATCCCGGACTAATGCTGTTCAGCAGTGCCTCGGGATGCTAGTCCGCTTCATGTGGAGCTGT
Organism: Lithobates sylvaticus; assembly: GCA_028564925.1. NCBI lineage: Eukaryota > Metazoa > Chordata > Amphibia > Anura > Ranidae > Lithobates > Lithobates sylvaticus. Next base: position 514,786,812 of record CM053030.1, read on the forward strand.
GTGATGCAGAAGTTGTAACCGCATGAGTGTGCTGGAGGGACCAGGTCACATGACACAGCGACTTCAATGCATTTCGCTCAGTCACATGAGCTTTGTCAGGACACGGTAGTGAGCAGGTTTGTGGGCTTATAATAGGAGGAAATTGCTACTCCCCTTCCAAGTTTCCACCCTTAAAGCACCACCATAACTATAAAGAGTATCATCATTTAAACTAAATGAAACAGTTGAACAGTGTGTAAATACATTCTGGATCTAAAGTTATGAAGGTCAAGCTTCAAAGCTACATTCTGTTCAGCTGGAAAATGCATCCACACATTCGAACCAAGTAAGCACAGCAGTGGAAGTCAGAATGGCATTCAAATAGAGCAGGAGGATTAAAGGAGAACCCCCAACACTTGGAATTCTTCTAACAAAACTAGTTATCATTTAATTCTCATTTTAATTTACAACAAAAGGCTTAGGGGTCAAGGAATACTTGTAGACTCAATTCAGTATTGAGTCCCTTGGGAATCATTGTATGTAGTTGATAGATCCATTCTTTCTCCTTCCGCAGGAGGACTTTGTTGAAGTCCCCCCTGCAGTTGGACAAGGCGAGGGCAAAAAAGCCCTTTACCTTAAGGCCTTCAGGAGAAGAGTTATGGAACCTATCGAAATCCTGGGCAATAGGGCCTCGTTTGGGGTTGTCCTTATTTTTGCTTTTATTGGTATTTCCTATGCTATATAGATGTTTACCGATGCGGATACGCAGCTGACGTTTGGCCTTACCAAAGTACAGTTTTTTGCAGGGACATTCGAGAATGTAAAAAAAACCTGTGCTGTGCTGCAATTAATACATTTTTTGATCTGGTATATCTCTCTACCATCCGCATCGGTGAAGTTATCTATGTGTTCCACAAAGCAACAGATTTGACAGTGTCCACACAGGAAACATACCCCTAGTGCGGGGCATGTCAGTCAGCCAGTTTTTAGATGGAGTACTATGAATTCATAGTGTACCAGACTGTTCTTGAGATTTCTAGCTCCGACGGAAAAATTTGAGATCCTGCTCTCAAATTTTCCGACAACAAAGTCTGATAGGACTTTTTCCGATCGTGTGTAGAGAATTCCGACGGACAAAGTGCCACGCATGCTCAGATCACATTACAAGACCAAAGCTATTGGCTACTAGCCTCTATGTAGTTCTGTCGTACGCAGCGAACGTCACCACGTTCAGGATGATCGGATTTTCCGACAACTTTGTCCGACCGTGTGTACGCAAAACCAGTGTCGGACAAAATCCATCGGAAAAAATCCGACGGATTTTGTGGTCGGAATGTCCGACCGTGTGTACGGGGCATTATGGTAATCAGTGAAGGTTCTGAATAAGTTTTCACAACTACAGTGATATTTGAGTGGTTCTCCTCCAGAGGATCCAAAGGGGATCCAAAAGACCATGCAATATAAAATGTAAAAGGAGGGGATAAATCAACACTGAATTAAAACATTCGGGACAACATTGTCAAGAATTGGGTAATTGGCTCTCAAACACACATACAGTCACACCCGGGCTGTTTTTTACCCAATTCTTAACAACGTTGTCGCAAATGTTTTAATCATGGTGTAGCAGCCATAACCCCTTCAGGGGCGGCCTTGACTTTTGGGCTTACCAGTTACCTCCTCGTGGCTTGTATTCGAATGTTCAGGGGTTCCCAGGGTTAGTACCCAACAACTTCGGATGCTGACACATAAAAGTCCTTAAAAAGGTTTTTATTCTGCATTTGTAACATCCAACATAACACAGTCTCTGATGGGAATAGAGGGTACGGGTGAAGAAACTCAGGCACCTTGAACTGCTGACATCCAACAGAATGTCTCTAATCAACCCAGAGAGTAGTAGGGTGACCACATTTCCAGAATGCCATTCAGGGACACACCCACCCTTTTCCCAAAAAAAGCTGATTTCAAAACCCTCGTCGACGATGGAATCGGTCACTCCTTTCCCTCCTGTGCGACTATCTCTATCAGAGCGCTAGGAGAAAGTGATGTCACTTTAGCATGGGGGACCGGTTTCGTGGAAGAAAATGTTGACAAGGACCGGGGGTTGGGGGTTCTGGGGCTAATGTAGTCTTGGGGTTGACAGGGAATTCGGGTGTGGGTGATTTTTTGTGCGAATGGCTGGTGTTAGCAATTAAATCATCCCGACACCATGCTTGATATGGTGTCAGGATGATGAAATCACATTATTTCTATGACTACATTGTAATGTATAATGAAATTGTTCAACTCACCTTAATGCAGAATCAGTGGGAACCCTGAGATTGTCACTTGCCACCAGACACAGCTTGCCACCGTCGCCTGCCACCAGATGCAGCGTGTCACTTGCCACCATCCGTGGTGGAGGTGGAGCCAGCCCGTTGAGAGCACTGGGCGCGGAGGAGGAGGAAGTTAACTCCTCCTCCGCTTTGAAAGCTGGCAGTCACAGTTGTGATGTCACTGGTTGATAAACGCCAGTTGGCTCTAGCAACCAGTGGCCTAGCCAACAGAAGTAGAGAAGAGTCTTCGGTGGAGGTGGGGAGGCAGAGCCAGCGCCATGGTGATAGCAGGATTTTGCCTCCTCTGTCAGTTTCATTCTGGGACATTGTATTGTCCCGGAATGAAGGTGCCCGGGACCCGGGACAGACCTGCTAATTGCGGGACTGTCCCGGGCAATCCGGGACACGTGGGCACCCTAGAGAGTAGACACTCGCAGCCGGGCGCTTCAATGTCAGACAAACCTCTAGCCAGAGGTCTAGCAGCCAACAATGTGATCCGGAAACTTGCAAAAGTCTCTGACACAGAATGAACTTGTAACTGAAGGTAAATAGGAACCTTTCCCACAGTACCTGGAACTTTCTCTGTCTCCTTGGCAGTACTGTGGAAGTGTGGATTCTTTAGTGTCCATACAACTCGGCTCCCAGGCTCTTACTGAGATGCCAGCTTGTTGGCCCTCCTCCGAAGAGTCCTCCCCCGGTCGCTTAAATGAGCTCTGGTGCCCCTCCAATACTGAGAGCACACCAGGACGCCTTGAATCCTCCTTCAGTTACCGGGCCTCGGGCTAACCGGCCCCGAGACTCAGGAACAGACGGATCCTTGCCCCTGACCAAGCGGGTCTATGGGGCTAGTCAAACTATCCATGTTTGCGGAACGGCAAATGCTCCTAGGCCCGGGACCCCTCGCGGGGCTGCCCCGGTCCAGAACCAGGAAGCAAGACTGCGGCCGAGCCCCGAACACGTGACTTCAGCACCTTAAGTACCCTTCCCCAGACTACACAGCGGGGCCAGACGCGCCCACTGATTGGCTCCGGGGAAGACTGATACCTAAGACGTCCAACCAGGCCTGGTTCTAAGCCTGTCATGAGGTACCTCACTGCCCCTATGACCAGGCAGAACCCTAGTACAGCCCAGCCAGACTGATGCCAAAGTTAACCTGTACAATTAACCCTCAGAACCCCATTACTGTTCTGAGGGAAAAACGAAATTTCCACATATAGCGCACACTTGTTAAAAGTGGGACCGCTACAATAGTATGGTGAGGGTTTTGATTCATGTTATTTACGTGGTTTTATGGCGATTATGCTATTTTTGTATCAATACATTTTTGTACCCATGCAGCAGAGTGTTTCCATATGGGACCCCTTTGGTAACTTTTGCTTGTCTGAGCTTAAGATTTACCTCTTGTATCTACGGTAGCTTTGGCTCCAGGAACCCCACCCAGCATCTGGTTGAGCCGGCGGTGTACTACTTATCCAATTCAAGATTCAGTGTTGATTTATCCCCTCCTTTTACATTTTATATTGTATGATTTCAGTCTATTCATTTGCATTGCATTTGCCACCTGTGTTTGGGGTATCATTAAGTTAACCGCTTCAGCCCCGGACCAATTTGCAGCCAAAGGACCAGGCCCCTTTTTGCGATTCAGCACTGCGTCGCTTTAACTGACAATTGCGCGGTCGCGCGACGTGGCTCCCAAATAAAATTGGCGTCCTTTTTTTCCCACAAATAGAGCTTTCTTTTGGTGGTATTTGATCGTCCCTGCGGTTTTTATTTTTTCACTATAAACAAAATGAGTGCGACAATTTTGAAAAAAATGCAATATTTTTTACTTTTTGCTATAATAAATATCCCCAAAAAATATATTAAAAAAATGTTTTTCCTCAGTTTAGGCCGATACGTATTCTTCTACATATTTTTGGTAAAAAAAAAAATCGCAATTAGCGATTATTGATTGGTTTGCGCAAAAGTTATAGCGTTTACAAAATTGGTGATAGTTTTATAGCATTTTTATTAAAAACATTTTTTTTACTAGTAATGGCGGCGATCAGCGATTTTTATTGTGACTGCAACATTATTGACACATTTTTGACACATTTTTGGGACCATTGTCATTTATACAGAAATCAGTGCTATTTAAATGCACTGATTCCTGTGTAAATGAAACTGGCAGTGAAGGAGTTAACCACTAGGGGGCGGGGAGGGGTTAAGTGTGTGTGTGTTTTTTTTTTTTACTGTAGGGGGGGCGTGGCTTTGCGTCTGACGTCACTGATCGGCTTTCCCGATGACAGGGAACAGCAGATCAGTGACAGGCAGTGTAGGAAGCACGGGGAGAGGTTTGTTTACACATACCTCTCCCCGTGCGGCGATCGCGTCCGTTGGTCCCGCGGCCGTGGTCACGGAGCTCAGGACCGGGTCGCGAGCGCGACCCACGGCTGGGCTCTTAAAGGGCCACGTACAGGTACGTGGTTGTGCCCAGCCGTGCCATTCTGCTGACGTATATACACCCGCTGCAGATTGCACGCGCAGTTGCGTTTTGAAGGCAGTGTGGGAAACACACATGGAACACGGGTTTCTCGCACCACTTTCTGGTGTGAACTGACCCTTACATCACAGACAGTCCCTATTAGACATGTGCGCCGTCAATAAATTAGTTTCGTTCCGTTTCGTATTAGAATTAATTCGTATTTCGTAATTCGTGTCCGAAATTCAATTTGGATTCGTACGAAATATGAATTTTCCTTAGGTTCGTTAAATTTTCGTAAAAATTACGAATGCTCGCTATGATGAATTTATCATTATGAGGGGCTCCCACCATCCCTGCGCTGTGGGTTTTTAACTTCATCATAACGGATACTCCTAATTAACGAACATTCTTATTTTGTCCGATTCTGTTGTAACGGAATTTGGATTTGAAATTCGTAAACGAAATTTCGTACAAAATTCGTAAGCATAGCAATTCGTATTTCGGATCCTCCCGAATGTGCGAATTTCCGGAAATTTGTACAAATTTCCGATTCGTACGAAACGAATCGCACGCGTCTAGTCCCTATAGGGGTCCCTCTTACATCAGAGTCAACAAGGTGTTGGAAACGTTCCTCAGAGATTTTGCTCCATAGTGACATGATAGCAATACGCAGTTGCTGCAGATTTGTCGGCTGAACATCCATGATGCGATTCTCCCATTCCTCGGACGGCTAAGCTCGGGGTCCCGCCTCCCTGCTGTTTCCGGAGCGAGCGCAGGGAGGCGGGACTACGAGCAGAGCAGAGTCTGCTTGGCTTTTTCCGGGGGCGCTTCGTTCTTTTTTCGGCCGCGCTTCGGGTTTTTTCGGCAGCGCACGCTATTTTTCCGCGGCGCTTGCAATTTTTGTCATTTTTTTTGGGGGTATCGGCGTATAACACGCACCCACGACTTTCCCCCGATTTTAAGGGGGAAAAAGTGCGTGTTATAAGCCGATAAATACGGTAGTTAAGTTACAAATTACTTCTCCCAAAAAGTAATTGCGTTAGTAACTCGGTTACTACATTGGAAAAGTAATTAGTTACTCAGCAAAGTAACTGACTTTTTTAAAATATTCTATATGTGTAACTAAGGGGCGTGTCTACTATTACTGTAACCAAGGGGGCACATTTATTATTATTGTTATATATCGTGTAACCAAGGGGCTGCTCTATTATTACTCTAAACAAGGGGCAGATCTGTTATAGCGTGTAAGCAAGGGGCGGGTCTATTATTATTATATCGTGTAAGGGGCGGATGGCTACAGAAGAGGGCGAATGTTAAATTAATGGGCAGAGCTCGATATATAACAATAATAATAAATGCGCCCCTTGGTTACAGTAATACTAGACCCGCCCCTTAGTTACACGATAGACGCCCCTTGCAGAGTAGCACGAGCATCGGGAGCGTGCGGCATCACCTCGTACAATTACATGTTAACTGCGCCTGCGCGGTGTAGAGTTCACTCAGAGCTTGGCAATTTTCATAAGCTCCGTAGTCCTTCGTACTGCGCAAGCGCAAGCGATGCGCCTGCGCAGTACAGGGGGTCCTTCTCCGGCGGGGGAAATTTTTCAGCAGGACACCGGAATTACACTACTGCCATCTAGTGGCGGTAGATGTAATTGGGGTAACTAAGCCAAAGTAATGGGAACTGAGTTACCATGAGGGGAAAAGTAATCAGTTAGATTACTCGTTACCCTCTAAAGTAACTGCGTTAAGTAACTCAGTTTATTTTAACTCAGTTACTTACATCACTGGTCATTTGGTTTTCTGTGTCTGGGAGCAGCGGCCGGATTTAATACTTTTTACTTATAGGTATCCCTGTTTAGAATTATGCACCTGGCCCCCTGGTTGTTTCATGTTCAAGAAACCAGTGGTGAGATGATTGGATCTTTGTGACATGGTGTATTATCCTGCTGGAAGGAGCCATCAGAAGATGGGGACACTGTAGTCATAAAGGGACGGACATGGTCAGCAACAATACTCAGGTAGGCCGTGGGGTTGATGCAATTGGTACTAAGGGGCCCAAAGTGTGCCAAGAAAATATCCCCCACACCATTACACCACCACCAGCCTGAACAGTTGAAATAAGGCAGGGTGGATCCATGCTTTCATGTTGTTTACATCAAATTCTGACCCGACCATAGGGTTGTCACCTGTGCAGGATTCACCCGGACAGTTCGGGTTTGGAATCATGTGTCCGGGTTTCAGACGCGTGCCTGAAACCCGGACACTTTATTTAGACTAGACTCTGGCTTCCCAGCAGGGATGTTGGCTGCAGTTGTCTAAGCTGAGAGTGTCTGTTACACTCTTTCACACTGCCCAAAGCCAGCACTAACGAACCCCCCCCCCCCCCAAACACACACACAGAGGAGAGAGGAGAGAGGGCTTGATCTGCACCTCTTCCCCCCCCACCCCTCTGTGTCTGCCCACACTCCAATCCCTGGCACTATGCCTCAGAAAGGGAAAGTTGGGGCTGGAAATTTGAAGGCCAGCAGCCTCAGATGCATCTGGATGAGAGGTGCCAAAGGGTGAGTGAGCTCACCATCCATCCTTGTCTGTGACTGAAGTCTCCCCCTTTTCTCTCTCCTGCCTCTGAGTTAGTGCACTAATGCAAATCAGGGTTTTCAGAGCACCCCTTACATCAAAGTTTCCCTTTACACCAGAGGCCACAGTGTTTCCCCCTTACATGAGAGTCCTCTCCGTACATCAGAGCTCTCAGTGTCCCCCCTTAAATCCGGGTTCCCAGAGCATCGCTTATGTCAGAGTCCCCAGAGTTCTCCCTTACATCAGAGTCTGCAGAGTCCCCCCTTACAGTGAAAGGGATCTCTGCGAGTTCAGATGTAAAAGGGGAACTCTTGTTATTAACTTCATATGATTAGAAATGATATTTGATAGCAAAATATTTGTATAGTTTATACTATAAAAAAAATTGCTGTGTGCCGCTAAAGTGTTCGGGTCTGACTTGAAGAAAAGGTGGCGACCCGACCATCTGAATGTCGCAGCTGAAATCGAGACTCATCAGACCAGGCAACGTTTTTCCAATATTCTATTGTCCAATTTTGGTGATACTGTGCAAATTGTAGCCTCAGTTCCCTGTTCTTAGCTGACAAGAGTGGCACCCGGTGTGGTCTTCTGCTGCTGTAACCCATCTGCTTCAAGGTTCCATGTGTTGTGCGTTCAGAGATGGTATTCTGCATACCTTGGATGTAATGGGTGGTTATTTGAGTTACTGTTGTCTTTCTATCATCTGGAACCAGTCTGCCCCATTCTCCTCTGACATTAACAAGGCATTTTCCCTCCACACAACTGCCGCTCACTGGATATTTTCTCTTTTTTGGACCATTCTCTGTAAACGAGATGGTTGTGTGTAAAAGAGATGGCTGTGTGTGAAAATCCCAGGAGATCAGCAGTTTTTTTAAATACTCAGACCAGCCCACCAAATACCATGCCACGTTCAAAGTCACTTAAATCTAATTTCTTCCCCATTCTGATGCTCAGTTTGAACTTCACCAAGTCTAGATGCCTAAATGCATTGCGTTGCTGCCATGTGATTGGCTGATAAGTAATTTGTGTTACCGAGCAATTGAACAGGTGTACCTAATAAAGTGGCCGGTGAGTGTATATTTTATTCATGACTGTATGGGATGTGTGTCATACAGAACACCCGGCACACCCTCTGTCAGGATTCGGTTTGTTAGCAATGAATCTTAATAAGTCTTTGGCAGAAGAGCGATGTCTGCAGGAACAATGTTGGATCCATGTTCAGAAGATGTGTCTGTACAAAATGTAACATTCCCTCCTAGTTCAGTCTGATCCTCTCCATCTCCTGCATTGAATTCCATTTTAATCCAGTAGATATTGGGATCTTACGCCCACCCCATGGTCAATGGCAGGAATCCGCTTCTCCAGAAAAAAGGAAGAAAATTCCCCATGGGGTTTTTAGGCAGCAGAAAACGCAATTAGTTGGTGAAAAACCAAATAGTTTTTATTTTTTATCAAAAAAGCGGTAATGAGTACAAATAGTTATTTAAAATTCGAGCTCTGGTTTACAAATAGTGAACAACTTTCAAAATCGGAGTACATACGATATTCACCTAAAATTGATTTGGAAGGAAATTATTTCAAAACAGTAATACAGTAAGTTTACAACAATTATTTATTCGAAAGAAACACCCCACTACCCTAATGCATTTCGACCATTAGCGTAGAGGTCTTCTTCAGGGGGTGGAGAGAAAGAGGGGGTGACTTTTTAAATTTCCTTCCTCCGAAATCATGTTCATAACCAGAGATTTATTTGCACTAAAATCCACAAAATCATTCACCGAGAATGTTCACGAGCCCCTGCTGCTGTGGTATTACTCCCCAATCTCCCCACACTGTGGGAAGGGAAAAGGTCCCCCTAGGGGTCAAGATCACGGGCTTGCAGGCAATGAGAGACAGCTTAAGCCCCATACACACGGTAGGATTTTCCGATGGATTCTGTCCTATCTGACAATGTTGTCGGAAAATCAGACCGTGTGTAGGCACCATCGGACAGTTTCCATCAGATTGTCTGACGGACAAAGTCCTATCTCCTGCTGGATAGATTTTTTGACAACAAAGTCCGATCACACCAAATCCGATCGTGTGTAGCGAATTCCGACCGGACAAAGTGCTACGCATGCTCAGATCACATTACAAGACCAAAGCTATTGGCTACTAGCCTCTACGTAGTCCCGTCGTAGGCAACAAACGTCACCACGTTCAGAATGATCGGATTTTCCGACAACTTTGTCCGACCGTGTGTACGCAAAACCAACATCAGACAATGTATGACGGACATGGTCTGACGGACCTAGTCCTCGGATAATCCGCGCGTGTGTATGGGGCTTAAGTGTTCCCCCATGGGGTGGATGGTGTTAATGGGTTGGTGGTCACACCTTGTAAAGCTGAGTTGCTGATTTAGACTAATTGCATTATCCACAGGTGATAACCAAAACGGTGGCAATCAGGGGAAAAGAACTGTTCAGTCAGTGTTGTGTTCATACTGCATGCCAGGGGTCGCTTCTCCTTCCTCCCCTGCTTTGGGCAGCTCCTCACCTCGGCTGATCATGAGGAAGGGCTTTTGGTTAGGTGGACCTGAGTGCCAGATTTAGTACGCCGTGGGTAAAGTACCGTATTTTTCGGCGTATAACACGCACCTTTTCCCCCTTAAAATCGGGGGAAAGTCGTGGGTGCGTGTTATACGCCGATCCCCCCCAAAAAAGTGGCAAAAAAAAAATCAAACGGCGCAGAAAAACAGCGACCGCCGTCAATAAAAAACGAGCGCCGCCGAAAAAGACCAATCTGTCTGTTCGGCTCCGCTCGCAGTCCCGCCTCCCTGCGCTCGCTTCCGAAACAGCAGGGAGGCGGGACAGCGAGTGGAGCCGAACAGACGGCTCGGGCTTTTCCGGCGGCGCTCAGTGTTTTCCGGCAGGGCGGTCTTTCTAGGCGGCAAATTTAAATGGGGGCAAGCTGCAAATGACACTGACAAGCTGCAAATCACACTTGGCAAAGCTGCAAATCACACTTGGCAAAGCTGCAAATGACGCTGGGCAAAGCTGCAAATGACGCTGGGCAAGCTGCAAATCACGCTGGGCAAAGCTGCAAATGACGCTTAAATGTAAGTTTTTTTTTTTTCCCTAAACTTCCCTCCTAAAACTTTTTTTCCTTAAAATGCCCTCCTAAACTTGCGGTGCGTGTTATACGCCGGTGCGTGTTATACGCCGATAAATGTTCCCCTTTTACATCTTAACCACTTACCCACTGGGCACTTAAACCCCCTTCCTAACCAGACCAATTTTCAGCTTTCGGTGCTCTCACACTTTGAATGACAATTACTCAGTCATGCAACACTGAACCCAAATTAATTTTTTGTACTTTTTGCCCCACAAATAGAGCTTTCTTTTGGTGGTATTTGATCACCTCTGGGTTTTTTTATTTTTTGCGCTATAAATCAAAATATACTGAAAATTCAGTAAAAAAATTAAATAAAAATTCTTTGTTTCTATTAAAATTTATTGCAGAGTATTGGCGAGTATTGGCAGAGTATTGGCGAGTATTGGCAGAGTATTGCAGTGTTGCACAGTGGTTGCAGAGCGTTGCACAGTGGGGGCAGAGCGTTGCAGTGGTGGCAGAGTATTGCACAGTGGTGGCAGAGTATTGCACAGTGGTGGCAGAGTATTGCACAGTGGTGGCAGAGTATTGCACAGTGGTGGCAGAGTATTGCACAGTGGTTGCAGAGTATTGCACAGTGGTGGCAGAGCATTGCAGTGATGGCAGAGCATTGCACAGTGGTTGCAGAGCATTGCACAGTGGTTGCAGAGTATTGCACAGTGGTGGCAGAGCGTTGCAGTGGTGGCAGAGCATTGCACAGTGGTTGCAGAGCATTTCACAGTGGTTGCAGAGCATTTCACAGTGGTTGCAGAGCATTGCACAGTGGTTGCAGAGTATTGCACAGTGGTGGCAGTATATTGCACAGTGGTGGCAGTATATTGCACAGTGGTGGCAGTGTATCTGTCACTGACCAGCGCTGTGGGCACTACACATCCAGCCCACAGCGCTGGTCCCATCTCCCCCCCTTTTCGCTTCTCCCTCTCACTGTACCGATCGGTACAGAGAGGGGAGGGAGGAACCAAATGACGGAGCGATCACATGTACACAAACCGGCGTCACGTCATGACGCCGGTTTGTGTACATGTGATCGCTCCGTCATTTGACGGAGCGATCACGTGGTAAACGGCCGCTATAAGCGGGCGTTTACCGTGATCCGTAATGCGCCGTGTCCTCGGGACCCGGCGGTCACGGATGTTCCCGAGTGCCCGCCCCAGGGGGCGCGTGGGAGCAAGTGTCTGGGAGGACGTCCATAGGACGTCCACCCAGGATAAGCCGACCGCGCTGTAGCCGTATTTCGTCTATGGCCCGGTCGGTATGTGGTTAATCTGCAGAGTTCCCCTTTTACATATATATCCGCAGAGTTCTCTTTTTACATCTGAGTCTGCAGAGTTCCCTTACACTGTAAGGGGGGACTCTGCAGACTCTGATGTAAGGGAGAACTCTGGGGACACTGACATAAGGGATGCTCTGGGAACCCTGATATAAGGGGGAACACTGAATACTCTGGTGTAAAGGGGAACTCTGATGTAAGGGGTGCTCTGAGAACTCTGATTTACCTTAGTGTACTCACTCAGAGGCAGGAGAGAGAAGGGGAGACTTCAGTCACAGACAGGGATGGATGGTGAGCTCACTCACCCCTTGGCAGTCAGCACCTCTCATCCAGATGTTTCTGAGGCTGCCAGACTTCAAATTTCCAGCCCCCACTTTCCCTTTTCTGAGGCACAGCGCCGGGGATTGGAGTGTGGGCAGACACAGAGGGGTAAGGGCGGGAGGAAGAGGAGGAGGAAGAGGAGCAGATCGGCCCTTTCTCCTCTCCCATCTGTATGTGGGGGGACCTTTAGTGCTGGCTTTGGGCAGTGTGAAAGAGAGTGTAGCACACACTCTCAGCTTAGAGAACTTCAGCCAGCAACCCTGCTGGGAAGCCAGAGTCCAGTCTGATTCATGAGCCCGGGTTTCAGGCAGTTTGAAACCCGGACACATGATTCCAAACCCGAACTGCGTAAATCCCAGACAGGAAAAATCTCTCCAGGGGTTCAGACTATTTATCATCCCTCAGCCACCTTCTGTGCACTCCCCCCCGAGGGATTGGCCAGACTATGGTAAATATTCAGGCTGGCCATTTGAATCTCCCTCCCTAAGCTCTGGAAGCTTCTTCCAGAGGCAGTGGGAAGCAATCAAACTCCCAGCCTGTAAAAACCTGGAAAAGACCAGGCCAGACAATCACTGCTCCCTTGACTACAGGAGGAGACAACAACTAAATTTGCCTAGCATCCTACGCTGGGGGGGAGGGGGGCTGACACAGAGGAGGTGCTGACAGAGAAGGGGTGGACTGACATAGAGGGGGGCAGCTGACAGAGGGGGGGGTGGCTGACAGGGGGGGGGGGTAGCTGGCAGGGGGGGTGGCTATCAGAGAGGGGGGTAGCTGACACAGAGGGGGTGGTTGACAGAGAGGGGGTAGCTGACAGAGGGGGGGTGGCTGACAGAGAGAGGGGGGGTATTTGACAGAGGGGGGGTAGCTGACAGAGGGGGGGGTGGCTGACAGAGAGAGGGGTAGCTGCAATAGGTATATATATGTTATGGTTGGCAAGTGGTTTACTTGAGTTATGGCTGAAGCTATCAGCCATAACCCCTGTATTGTTTTCTTTTTTTTCCTTTAGTTGTTGGCTGGCTTTTTGATTAAAAATTGGTCCGAGCGGCTCATTAGCCGCCAGATCACTTTCTGAAGTATTCAGCTTGCCGGTGTTTCTTGGGAGCGCCGGTGAGAAACGATCCAACAGTGCGGCCGGCTGGTCACAAAGGCAATAAGAGACTAGATCTTCTCTGATCGCCTCTATGGCCTTGGAGAACCAGAGCGACACCATGACATCACTTCTGGTCTGGTTTAAAGCAAAAGATCAAAAAAGATTTATTTTTGATCTTTTGCTTTTAAAGATAAAGAAGAGATTTGCGGTCTTTTTGACCCCATTTCTCTATAAAGAGGACCTGTCATCCCTTATTTCTATTACAAGGGATTTTTGCATTCCTTGTAATAGAAAAAAAAAGTGATAACAAAGAAAAAAGTAAAGGGACAGTGAAGTAAAATAAATAAGAAAAAAATAAAAATAAATGAAAGCGCCCCCATCCCTCCATGCGTAAGTCACGCATGCATATGTAAACGGTGTTTGCACCACACATGTGCGGTATTGCCGCGATCGTCAGAGCGAGAGCAATAATTCCAATGCTAAACCTCCTCTGTAACTCTAAACTGGTAACCTGTAAACATTTTTAAATCGTCACCTATGGAGATTTTTAAAGCGGACCTTCAGTCATTTTTTCAACTTTTCATCTTTTAGATCTTCTGCTCTTGTTGTTGTTGTTTTAACTTTGGATAGTAAAACATTTTTTATCTGCCAGTAAATCCCTTATACAGCCCATTTCCTGTTTCTTGTCTGATCTTTAGCCTAGGCTTATGACATCATACACAGCGCTCTCTATCACTCTCCTGAGAGTTTGCCAGGAGTCATAAGAGGGCCAATGAAAGCTGCAGGGCTGGAGGTGTGCCTCTGTGTGTCTGTGTAAATCCAGGAAGTGAACAGTCAGCAGCTTCAGCCGCCCACAGTTAAAATGGCTGCAGTCAGACTCAGTGGAGGGAGATTTCTGCAGCACATTTGGCAAGTACAGAATCACAGTATATATAAAATAATATGCAAAGTGGTTGGAGGGAAGCTTCAGAATGGCAACAATGTTTTTATTACAAATTATGTAAGCAGACTGCAGTTTCTCTTTAAGTGCCGTAGTGTGTCGCCATTACACGAGCGTGCGCGATTTTAAAGTGTGACATGTTAGGTATCTATTGACTGAGTAACATCATCTTTTTTATTTTACAAAAAAGTTGGAGTATATATTGTTTTATTTTTTTTAATTCATTAAAGTGTATTTTTTCCCCCCCAAATTTTTGTTTTAATGGGGTTTTTTTTTGCCTTAAAATTCATTAAAGTGTATTTTTTTCGTAATTTGTCACCAGTAGGGATGAGCCGAACACCCCCCCGTTCGGCTCGCACCAGAACCCGCAAACGGACCTAAAGTCCGTGCGAGCATTAGAACCCTATTAGTTACAATGGATGCGAACGTTCTAAATCAAAAGTGCTAATTTTAAAGGCTAATATGCATGTTATTGTCATAAAAAAGTGTTTGGGGACCTGGGTCCTGCCCCAGGGGACATGTATCAATGCGCCCGTTTTTTCAGGAGCAGTGATTTTAATAATGCTTAAATTGAAACAATAAAAGTGTAATATTCCTTTAAATTTCGTACCGGGGGGGGGGGGGGGGGGGGGGGTGTCTATAGTATGCCTGTGAAGGGGCGCATGTTTCCTGTGCTTAGAACTGTCCCTGCACAAAGTGTCATTTTTGCAGGAAAAAAAGCTATTTAAAATCACTCGCGGCTAATGTATTGACAGCTCCCGTAACACAGAGAACAGTCATTCATTGAAAGCCATTCATAAAAAAAAAGTCATTGATAAAAAATAAAAAAAAAAAAAAAAAAAGCGTGGGGGTCCCCCCAAATTCAATAACCAGGCCCTTCAGGTCTGCTATGGATAATAAGGGGGACCCCAGCCAAAAAAAAATGGCGTGGGGTCCCCCTCAAAATCCATACCAGACCCTTGAAGTCTGGGATGGATTTTAAGGGGAACCCCAGCCAAAAAAATGGTGTGGGGTCCCCCTCAAAATCCATACCAGACCCTTATCCGAGCACGCAACCTGGTAGGCCGCAGGAAAAGAGGGGGGGACGAGAGCGGCCCCCCCTCCCTCCTGAACCTTACCAGGCCACATGCCCTCAACATTGGGAGGATGCTTTGGGGTCTGAGACCCCCAAAGCACCTTGTCCCCATGTTGATGAGGACAAGGGCCTCTTCCCCACAACCCTGGCCATTGGTTGTGGGGGTCTGCGGGCGGGGGGCTTATCGGAATCTGGAAGCCCCCTTTAACAAGGGGACCCCCAGATCCCGCCCCCCCCTGTGTGAAATGGTAAGGGGGTACAAAAGTACCCTACCATTTCACCAAAAAAGTGTCAAAAATTGTAAAAATGACAGGAGACGGTCTTTGACAATTCCTTCATTAAAATCTTCTTTCTTCTGGTCTTCCTTTCTTCATCCTTCGGTTTCTTCATCTTCTCCTTCCGGCATCTTCTTCCATCTTCTTCTTCCACCTTCTTCTTCCTCCGATCCGCGTCTTCTTGCTCTGGTCTTCTCGTCCGGCATCTTCTTCCATGGCGTCGGCGTCTCTTCTGGGCCGCTCTGCGCAATGGGAGGCTCCCGCTGTGTGAGGCTTTGCTCCGTCTGACAGGCGCGGAGGCCTTTTATACAGTGAGGCGTGTACTAAACCCCCTGAGCTATAATTGGCCACAGGCATCCTGCCTGTGGCCAATTATTGTTCTCCTCGCCGCTGGCTCTTTGATTGGCCAAGCATGCGGGTCACAGTGCATGCTTGGCCAATCATCAGCCAGCAATGCACTGCAACTGGCGCAGTGCATTGCGGGCCGCTCGCATCACACAAATTTGATGCGAGCGGCCCAAATAGTTCTGGACTCGCCGAGCGGGCGAACGCCCGATGTTCGATTCGAACATGGGTTCGAATCGAACACCGGGCCCATCCCTAGTCACCAGTCCAGGAGCATGCAAAATTTTAAAACATGACATGTTAGGTATCTATTTACTTCGGCGTAACATCATCTTTCCCATTGTACAAGAACTTGGGGTATATATTGTGTTTTGTTTTTTCTTTATTCATTAACCACCTCAATACCGGACACATACACCCCCCCCAGGCCATTTTTCAGCTTTCAGCGCTCTCACACTTTTAATGACAATTGCGCGGTCATGCTACACTGTAACCATGTGAAATTTTTTATAATTTTATTCACACAAATAGAGTTTTCTTTTGGTGGTATTTAATCACTCCTGTTTTTTTCTATTTTTTCCTAACAAAAAAAAAAGTATTTCTTAGTTTCTGTCAGTAAATTTTGGAAATAAGTATCTTTTCTCCTTCACTGATGGGTGCTGATGAGGCAGCACTGATGGGCACTGATTAGGTTGCACTGATGAGGAGGCACGAATACTGGGCACTGATAGGTGGCACTGATATGTGGAACTGATGAGAACTGATAGGCGGCACTGGTGGGTGGCACGGGTGGGCACTGGAAACAGATAGACTAGTGGTCAAAGATAGGCAGCACTGGTGGGCACAGATAGGCGGCACTTGTGGGCCCCCGATAGGTGGCATGGATGGGCGGAACTGATGGGCATTGATGGGTGCCATTGATGGGCAGCAGTGATGAGCATTGATGGGCACCAGTGATGGGCAGCCCTGATAGCCAGCACTGACTGGCATCACTGATTGCTGGCACTTGTGGGCACAGATTGGTGCCAATTGTGGGCACTGGTTGGCACTGATTGCTGGAAGTGGCACTGCTGGCATTTCTGGCACGTTATTGTAATCAGGGCACTTATGATCAGTGCCCTGATTACATTCCTACATGGTGATCGGCTCTTCTCTCCTCACACTGTGTCAGTGTGAGGCGAGGAACACCGATTACCGGCATCTCCGTGTGTACATGTGACCGGCTGTGATTGGACACAGCCGACCACATGGTTAAAGAGCCGCAGACGCGCCAGAGCAGTCGTTCTGGAAGGCCGTCATATGACGTCCACCCAGATCGAGAGCCGCATCATTTGATGCCCGGCGGGTGGGAAGAGGTTAAAGTATATTTTTTCCCAGAAATTTGTGTTCGAAAAACCTCTGTGCAAATACCGTGTGACATACAAAAATAGCAACAATCGCCATTTATTTCCTAGGGTCTCTCCTAAAAAAAAATATATATATAATGTTTGGGGGGGTTATAAGTGATTTTCTAGCAAGAAATACAGATTTATGTTGTAAACAAAAAGTGCCAGAAAAAAATACACAAATGTTTTGCATTTTATTTCTATTTTAAACTGAATGGGTTGTTTCACAAGGTGAGGGTTTACATAGATTTTAAGGTTTATGCAATGCATAGAAATGATCTATGACGATATGATAAAATGATAAAAGTGATACAAAAAAAAACAGAGGCAGGCGGTTATGAAACGTTCGGACATTTACAGATCTGAGATCCCGCCCTGTGCACAGATTTACAGCCGTAGGATATTGCCAGTCTGATGTCACTGCGGGTAAATTGCGCCCGGTTTTGTTTCGGAATACAATAAGGGGAAGGGGTCTGCGAGAGAATCCTTGAATAACCCAGGAATACCAGGACTTGAGAAGAATGACGGGTCTGAACATTTACTACTTTCCTGCCTTCTTCTTCCTACCAACGTGCCAGCTTCACATCCTTTAGGCTGTGTATCCCTAATAAAGGCAAGCATGTGTTTCCAGCCCACACTGACGCCAATACTCCTGTGTGTTGGCAGACAGGAAGACGAGTAAGTACTCAAAAAAACAAAAAAAAACAACACTGCTCTATTCTTAAACACTAAATGATTAAAGGAGCCAAAAATTAGAATAAGTGAAATTACAAAAAAGTAAAAAAAAAAAAAAATGTGGCAGCTTTTCTACCAATTCCTATTGACTGGCATACAAAAGAATATATACCGTATTTATCGGCGTATAACACGCACCCCAAGTTTAGGAGGGCATTTTAAGGAAAAAACGTTTTAGGAGGGAAGTTTAGGGGGGAAAAAAACTTACATTTAAGCGTCATTTGCAGCTTGCCCAGTGTCTATTTGCAGCTTGCCCAGCGTCTATTTGCAGCTTGCCCAGCGTCATTTGTAGCTTGCCCAGTGTCTATTTGCAGCTTGCCCAGCGTCTATTTGCAGCCTTGCCCAGAGTCATTTGCAGCTTGCCATTGTCATTTGCAGCTTGCCCAGCGTCGTTTGCAGCCTTGCCCATGTTCAAATTTCCCGCCGCTGAGACAGACCGAGCGAGCGCCGCCGAAAAAGACTGAGCGACGACGAAAAATACCGAGCAAGTCCCGCCTCCCTGCTGGGCGGGACTGCGAGCGGAACAGAAGCCGAGTACACAGTACAGTCGGCTCGGTCTTTTTCGGCATCGCTCGCTCCAGAAACAGCAGGGAGGCGGGACTGCGTGCAGAGCGAGCAGTCGGCTCGGTCTTTTTCGTTGGCGCTCTGTATTTTTTGGCGGCGCTCAATATTTTTCGGTCACAGACAGTGGGGATCGGCGTATAACACTCACCCACGACTTTCCCCCCATGTTAAGGGGAGAAAAGTGCGTGTTATAAGCCGATAAATATGGTAACGCATGAACAAACAGTGCTTGGACGATCAAAGCAAAGTCAATTAAAATAAATCTTATTTAACTAAATGTATATACAGTGGAACCTTGGTTTACGAGTAACGCGGTTAACGAGCATTTTGAAAGACTTTTTTTTTTTTAAATCCTGACGAGTGTTGTCTCGCAAAACGAGCAGAATTCAAGCTAATGGGGGTGTGCAGTACTGCATTTGGCCAGAGGTGCGGGGGGTGCCGGTGTCTTGTCGAATACAGTCCGCCGTCAGATAGTGTCTGCCCTGTACTCCGCTTGCGCAGTACGGAGGACAAGGAGACACTGAAAGTCTCTGAAGATAAACGGCGCGAGTCCAGGTTCAAGCCCCACCATCCAAGTGGACATAGAGGTAGAAAAAAAAATCTGCAGAGCGAAGCGAGGCCGCGCCGAAGCGTGGCGAGCCCACGAGGGGCCCTGTTACTAAGTGCTGTTTTACATCATCCACCATATGTCCACTTGCATGGTGGTGCTTGAACCCACTGGACTCAGGGCAGAAGGTACTTTTAAGTGCGCAGGCGCCGTTCATCTTTGGAGACGTTCGGCGTCTCCTTGTCCTCCCTACAGAGCAAGCGCTGCGCCTGCGCAGTACGGGGCGGACACTATCCGATGGGGGGACACTTCTCGGCAGAACACCAAGAGACACTCAGAACGGGTCAGAGCTGTTCGGAAATACTCGCAACCACTCGGAAATACTCGGAAACAAAAAATATACTGATACATATTGGACTTCTACATAAACCTGCTGCACTAAGCTGAAAACAGGTAGTAGATTTACTAATCTCTGGGCTGTGTATATATATATATATATATATATGTAGTGGTGTCACTTTTGACAAAGGTGTCCGCTATGTACAAATTTAGTTTTTCCTCAGAACAGTAAAGGGGTTCTGAGGGTTAATTGTGCAGGTTTAACTTTGGCATCAGTTTGGCTGGGCTGTGTTGGGGTTCAGCCTGGTCATGTGCACAGTTAGGTGTACAGGACAGGCCTACAACCAGGCCTGGTTGGACGTTTTGAGTATCAGCATTCCCCGGAGCCAATCAGTGGGTGCGTGCGTCTGGCCCTTGCTGAGGAGTCTGGGGAAGGGTACTTAAAGTGCTGAAGTCACGCGTTCATGGTTCGTTCGGCCGGAGCTGCCTGTTCCTGGATCTGGGCCGGGGTAGCCCCGCGAGGGGTCCTGGTCAGGGGAGCGTGTGCCGCCCTGCAACATGGTCCATTTGACTAACCCCATAGACCCGCTTGGTCTGGGGAAAGGATCCATCTGTTCCCGAGTCTCGGAACCGGCCGGTCCGAGGCGCAGTAACTGAGGGAGGATTCAAGGCGTCCGGGTGCGCTCTCAACTTGCAGGGGCACCGCAGCTCATGTAAGCGACCGGGGGAGGACTCTTCGGAGGAGGGCCAACAAGCTGGCATCCCAAGAAGTGCCTGGTTGCTGGGTTGTCAAGGACACTAAAGAACCCATGTTTTCCCAGTACTGCCAAGGAGACGGAGAACGTTCCAGGAACTGAGGAAAGGTTCCTGCTCACTTTTGCTTGCAATTTCATTCCAGGTCAGAGACTTTGCAAGTTCCGGATTAAAGTTCTGACTGCCATAATTTCTGGCTAGAGATTGCTCAGCTTTGAAGCGCCCAGCTGCGGGTGGCTACTCTCTGGGTTTGCATTAGAGACTTTCTGATACTTAGCAGTTCAAGGTGCCTGAGTTTCTTCACCCTTGCCCTCTGTTCCCACATGAGACTGTCTGTTGGATGTTACCCCTGCAAATAAAAACCTTTCTAAAGGGCTTTTATGGTGTCAGGGTCCAAAGTCGTTGGGTACTAACCCTGGGAACCCCTAGACCTGGAGGAACAAGCCAAGCGGAGGTAACCGGTAAGCCCAAAAGTCAAGGCCACCCCATCGAGGGTTATGGCCGCTATATATATATATATATATATATATTGTGGAGATGCGACCCCGTGCCACAGGTGCATATAAGCAGTGTATGCCCGATTTTGGCAGGAATACTAATTGCACACCTGTGGGCTGGGTTCATAAACATCCCAGGAATAGAAGTCAGTGCTCAGACTTGGAGACGGCTCCGCCCGACCCAGGTCGGGAGGGTCCCAGTAGGAGACGGCTCCAGGAGAAAGAGACAGGAGGTCTCGGAGTCTAAGACTGCAGGTGGCAGTCTGTGTGGACATCTGTAGCAGGCAG
The DNA here is from genome assembly GCA_028564925.1 of Lithobates sylvaticus. Taxonomy (NCBI): domain Eukaryota; kingdom Metazoa; phylum Chordata; class Amphibia; order Anura; family Ranidae; genus Lithobates; species Lithobates sylvaticus. The sequence goes on from CM053030.1 coordinate 514,807,721, forward strand.
ATGTGGCCTGTGACCAAAACAGCACGAAGCTGACAGTGAGTAAGCCAGGAGGCTATAGTTTGTTTCTACAGTGATGGTGGAACCCCCTGCGAGGGAAGATTACTGTTTGTTGGAACTTTTTCATTACCTTTAACCACTTTCAGACCGGACCAATTTGCAGCCAAAGGACCAGGCCCCTTTTTGCGATTCGGCACTGCGTCGCTTTAACTGACAATTGCGCGGTCGTGCGACGTGGCTCCCAAACAAAATTGACGTCCTTTTTTTCCCACAAATAGAGCTTTCTTTTGGTGGTATTTGATCGCCCCTGCGGTTTTTATTTTTTGCGCTATAAACAAAAAAGAGCGACAATTTTGAAAAAAAAAACGCATCCTTTTTACTTTTTGCTATAATAAATATCCCCCAAAAATATATAAAAAAACATTTTTATTGTGACTGCGACATTATGGCGGACACGTCGGACATTTTTTACACATTTTTGGGACCAATCAATGCTATTTAAATGCATTGATTCCTGTATAAATGACACTGGCAGTGAAGGGGTTAACCACAAGGGGGCAGTGTAGGGGTTAAGTATGCCTAGGGGTGTGTTTCTTACTGTGGGGGGGCGTGGCTGTCAGCTAGTGAATGCTGATCTCTGCTCCAATCACAGGGAGCAGAGATCGGCGTCACTAGTTGCTAGGCAGAACGGGGAGATGCTGTGTACTTCCGCATTTCCCCGTTCAGCCTTCCCGTGAGACGATCGCGGGTGTCCCTGCAGCGATCGAGTCCGCGGGACCCGCGACCGGCCTCACGGGGGTCCCAACCGGCGCGGGCTGCCATGCCCTAAAAACACAGTCTGGAGTGGCCACGCTTCTGGAAAACTGCATGCACCACTTGAACCTAATCACCCGGATTGTCACAATATATATATATATACATCCTATTAGCGCGGAGGGGTGGACCTAAGGGCGGTTTATGGTTACATCCTTTTCATATATATATATATAAATGAATTTATGTATGCTCTTTGGTGCACTTTTGGCCCAGAGTGAGCTGACCGACTAGTAAGTCTCTCTTCATTGCCAGTGTTGCATTCAAATGGTTGTATCTGGTAACATTTCCCTGTTTAGGTTTGCTGAACATTGCTAAATTGATTGCTGCTACTTTAATTGGTGTATACTGTCTGTTTCTATGCTCTAACAGAGACTGTTTTGCCTAGCCGAATACTTTCTTTGGTATGCTTGTTGACCAGGGGCTTTGCTAGGTCTACAAAAGATCTGGGGCTAGAGCCCATAGCAGCGTAGTAAAGAAAGTCATATGCTTGGGTGGGCATACACATGTATATACAGTAATATATGTGTGTGTATATATCCCCAGAGAGGCCCCCACTTACATCAGGGTCCCCAGAGATCTCCCCACTTACATCAGGGTCCCCAGAGAGCCCCCCACTTACATCAGGGTCCCCAGAGAGGCCCCCACTTACATCAGGGTCCCCAGAGATCTCCCCACTTACATCAGGGTCCCCAGAGAGGCCCCCACTTACATCAGGGTCCCCAGAGATCTCCCCACTTACATCAGGGTCCCCAGAGAGCCCCCCACTTACATCAGGGTCCCCGGAGAGGCCCCCACTTACATCAGAGTCCCCAGAGATCTCCCCACTTACATCAGGGTCCCCAGAGAGGCCCCCACTTACATCAGGGTCCCCAGAGAGCCCCCCACTTACATCAGGGTCCCCAGAGAGGCCCCCACTTACATCAGGGTCCCCAGAGATCTCCCCACTTACATCAGGGTCCCCAGAGAGGCCCCCACTTACATCAGGGTCCCCAGAGATCTCCCCACTTACATCAGGGTCCCCAGAGATCTCCCCACTTACATCAGAGTCCCCAGAGATCTCCCCACTTACATCAGGGTCCCCAGAGAGGCCCCCACTTACATCAGGGTCCCCAGAGAGGCCCCCACTTACATCAGGGTCCCCGGAGAGGCCCCCACTTACATCAGGGTCCCCAGAGAGCTCCCCAACATCAGGGTCACCAGAGAGCCTCCCCTCCCCTTGGTGAACCCTGCAGAGACTCGGGGCTATGAGCCCCAGATTCTGGGCTATAGCCCCAAAAGCCACCCCCTAGTGACGCCACTGTTTTTGACCAAACTTGAACATAGAGGTGTCACTAAAGAATTGTATCTCTTGTTCCATTTTTCTCTATTGCTGAAATAGGACTGAACCTACACTGTCAGAGGGGTTAGGAGGCTTGCAACGTCAGGGCAATAACTGGTGACAAGCATCATCAAGCAACCCCTAAGGGGGTAACGCTACATGCACATGAAGTGTTTGGGTAATCCAAAAGTGCATTGTTATACTTAAAACATTACAAAAAGCTTCTGGCTGTCAGATAGGGTTGCCACCTGTTCGGGATTCACCCGGACAGTTCGGGTTTGGAATGCTGCGTCCAGGTTTAAGACTGTCTGAGACCCGGAAACATTATTCAGACTGGACTAAGTCTCCCCCCTTCTCACCCCTGCCTTTAAGTGAGTACACTAAACACTAAATCAGGGTTCCTCAGAGCACTCATTACATCAGAGCTCCCCCTTACATCAGAGCCCTCTTTGTACACCAGAGCATCCCTTATGTTAGAGTCCCCAGAGTTCTCCCTTACATCAGAGTCTGCCGAGTCCCCCCTTACAGTCAAAGGGAACTCTGCGAGTTCAGATGTAAAAGGGATGTAAAAGGGAAACTGCATACTATGATGTAAAGGGGAACTCTGTGGACTGATGTAAAGGGGAACTCTGTGGACTATGATGTAAAGGGGAACTCTCTGGACTCTGAGGTAAAGGGGGAACTCTGTGGACGCTGATTTAAAGGGGAACTCTCTGGACTCTAATGTAAAGGGGGAACTCTCTGGACTCTGATGTAAAGGGGGAACTCTGTGGACTGATGTAAAGGGGGAACTCTGTAGATTCAGATGTAAAGGGGGAACTCTGTAGACTGATGTAAAGAGGGAACTCTGTGGACTGATGTAAAGGGGGAACTCTGTAGACTATGATGTAAAGGGGAACTCTCTGGACTCTGATGTAAAGGGGGAACTCTCTGGACTCTGATGTAAAGGGGGAACTCTGTGTACTATGATGTAAAGGGGAACACTGTGGACTATGATGTAAAGGGGAACTCTGTGGACTATGATGTAAAGGGGAACTCTGTGGGCACTGATGTAAAGGGGAACTCTGTGGACTATGATGTAAAGGGGAACACTGTGGACTATGATGTAAAGGGGAACTCTGTGGGCACTGATGTAAAGGGGAACTCTGTGGGCACTGATGTAAAGGGGGAACTCTGTGGACGCTGATGTAAAGGGGGAACTCTGTGGGCACTGATGTAAAGGGGGAACTCTGTAGATTCAGATGTAAAGGGGGAACTCTGTGGACTGATATATAAAGGGGGACTCTTGTGATTAACTTTATATGATTAGAAATTTTATTTAATAGCAGCATCTATGCATAGTTTATCTATGCATACTATGAAAAAAAAAACTGCTGTGCGACGCTGAAGTGTTCGGGTTTGACTCGAAGAAAAGGTGGCAACCCTACTGTCAGACCATGTCCTACAAATCCAAATGTCTTCAGAGGCCTCCAGTAACCTTTATGTCAGAGGGCGTCTGAGTTGCTGCGATTTCCTTTTCATAAATAGTAACAAAAATAGCAAACATCTCACAAAGGTCTTCCCGAATGTGAAATCTTTTCCCGGAGTCATCCCACAGTTGGCACTTGGCAGGAGCACAAAGTTTGGCAAGTTTGAAACAAGCGATAGAGGGTAAGAGGGTGGGGTTGTTGTTGGGCCAGCTGTGCATTGTGTATGACAGCAAGTGATGTTTCCAACAAACTCCTTTAATCGCTTCCTTTAACTGTCGGCAAACAATGGGACTTCCACTTGGAGAGGGAAATGGCAAAAGCCAAGTGGATCCTGATAATGACACGAACCCGACTTTTGTGCCAGGTTGTAGCTGTCAGTACAGGTAGATTATAACCTATTATTTAAAGAGGCATTTTCAAGATGTCTAAAGAAAGGCCAATCCCTGCATAATATTAGCATAAATTGTGGAAGAACTTGGGATTGGATGGCAATTTTCCAATCAGATGTCAGATGATGAGGATGGGGTCTTAATTTCCTGTTGTGGTTGACTGTGTCCCACTGAATTTCAATTGCTTTACAATTGTGTTTGTAGCACTGCCCCCTTGGGGGGTTGCTTAGAATTTCATGTTCATCTGCGCCACTCTGACCCTGTAAACTTTCCAGCCCTCCTGACACTCTAGGTTCAGACATGTTGTCTGTACCTTTAAATAATACACAGACACAAAGCAGATTGATTATCTCTCTCATATTTTACTTGTTCAAAGGGAGAGTCATGGAACAGGGTATTAGTCCTGGGTAAACAGCCAAAACTTGAAAAGGTCCTGAGGTAATTAAATAACAACTTGGAATCACAGATATAAAATAGCAATGTACAAAGAAACAGACAATACATGAATGAATATCTAAGGGAATACTACTAGTGGCTGTATGCACTATCACTGTCAAAAGAGGACCCCTAGGTGGCCTATTATACCTTTTAATCCTAATGAGAGACCGGGAATTATAGATATTAGGAGTATGTCCTCATTAAAAAGCAATAAGATAACAATGTCCAGGATGCAAGGCCTCACAATGATCTTCACCGGCAAGTTGGAGCTCATAGAACAAGGATCCTGAGTGTGGCACCGTGAAGTATAATCAAAGCAAGCAGTTGTGCCTGGCTAGTTGTAATCCTTAGAGAGGTAATTTCAGGTGTCTATATACAGTGTTCTTTGAATTAGGATAAAGTAAAGATTGTATTGGTGGGCGGATGCCCTCTCACCAGTGGCAGCTGGTGTTTTTTTTTGGGGGGGGGGGCAGCAAACAATCCACCCCGGTGGAGCGGCACTAACACAGCTTCCCCTACCCCCCCCCACGGCACTAACACCCCCAGCAAATCCCCCCCGCCAACCACTGTCCTTACCCTGGATGCGGGCGATGAGAGCAGTGGTCAGAACTGATGCGGCCATCTTCCAGCCCTGTCCTTAAGCGTGGCAGGCTTGGGGAAAGCTGCACCAGTACCCTGCCCTCTCCGGTACGTCTCCTCTCTACTCCTCCTGGTGCTAGGCGTCCAATAGGGTGGATGCAGCCAGGTGGAGGGGAGGACAGAGTGGGAGGACAGAGTGGGAGCAGCCAGGTGGAGGGGAGGACAGGGTGGATGCAGCAAGGTGGAGGGGAGCACAGGGTGGGAGCAGCAAGGTGGAGGGGAGCACAGGGTGGGAGCCGCCAGGTGGAGGGGAGCACAGGGTGGGAGCAGCCAGGTGGAGGGGAGCACAGGGTGTGAGCAGCCAGGTGGTCGGGAGGACAGGGTGGGAGCAGCCCGGTGGAGGGGAGCACAGGGTGGGAGCAGCCAGGTGGAGAGGAGCACAGGGTGGGAGCAGCCAGGTGGAAGGGAGGACAGGGTGGGAGCAGCCCGGTGGAGGGGAGCATAGGGTGGGAGCAGCCATGTGGAGGGGAGCACAGGGTGGGAGCAGCCAAGTGGTATCTGAGGGTGTGAATATCTGGGGGGGGGGGGGGTGATCAGAGTGGGGTTATCTGGGGAGGCAAAGTGGGAGTATGCCCCTTCGTCTGAGTAGACATAAATCCTTGCAGTGGCCCTGGTTCACATCTATGCATGTCAGGAATGCACAAAGAATTGTGCAATTTCCCGACATGCACAGAAATACATTGCCCTTTAGTAGTTGCACAGTGGTGTGATTGTCAATTGGGGATCTGGGGGTGTTATCGGAGTGAAGGCATCTGGGGGTGTCATCATGCTTCTGTAAACATTCACGGTTTTGCGCACACTAAACCGAATGGTGCCCCACAACCATGCAATTTGGTGCGGTCAGGGACTTGTGTGCAAGGCAGCCCATTGAAATTAATGATCTTCCTTACACGCAAGGTGCGGGAACGCTCTGAAAACCGCCTGGAAACGGGCGTACCCTCGGTTGCACTTGTAGGTGTGAATCAAACCTTAGAAAGAAAGCTAATGCGGCCACCACCTCTAAGGACTGGTAAGATGCAATACATTACATTTAAGATTTTTGGGTTTAGATACACTTTAATTACAAAATACAATGTAACGATTAGAATGTTGCTACCAAGAAGTGCTAGGTGCACATAATTTCTTAGAGAAGAATATGGATGGGAACATCTGAACGTCTTTATTGTTAAAAAGAAAACCATCAAACCTTCCATTCCTGGTCTTTGGGGCCGAATTATCATTCTCCTAAAATAGTGTGTGTGACAGTGGGTTATCTCTGGAGAACTCTCCCTATACAATGGGATAACGGCTGGTACATTCTGTTCTGTCCTTGTTTCCTCTCTCCAGCTTTGTACAGGAAACCCTGCGAGGATATGTGAGGAGGGAGACGCTAGCGCTGGGGAATCTCGCAGTACAGGAACCGCCGTAAAACAAACCGCGGCCAGGATGTAAACATTATATAAGAAGCATGTGAAAAGTTGGCTCAATAAAACACATTTATAGCTACAGTACTTTAAAAATAACTATCTAAATAAACTATCTATCTATCTACTGTATGTTCATCAACGTAACGTGGATATGCGTTAAACATTAACTAGATTTGACAAGTGGATAAATATATAAACAAAATATTGAAATAAATAGTCCACAAAGTGAAAAACAAGTGTTGAAGTTGATCCAAAAAAATGAGGATAAGTCCTTATGGTATCAGTAAGGATCTCTTAGAAATAATGTGTGCAAAGAAGACAACCACCACCTTTGAGAAGGCTTACCGGAACATGTGAACTCAATAAGGCATATTCCCAATGAGTCACCAAGGCTTGTGGTGTATATACACAGATGGGATGGAACTTCAACTTCCACGACTCTTATTTCTAGCCAGAATGAGAGATGATCCCTCCGTTCCTTCTATGGCTCATTGTAGTAATGACTGGTCAGGACTGGCAGTCTCAAACAATAGGTGGTCCAAATCTTCCCTATTGTCAGAAACCATGAATCAGACTGAGACAGAAGTACAGCTAAATTACACTTGTTTAATAATAATAATAATAATAATAATAGAAAAAAGTAAACAGAGTAAACATAGTCAAAACCTAGTCAAAACATAGCCAGAGTTCAGGAACCGGAACGAATAGTCAGACAAGCCAAAACGTCAGAGATCAGCGTAGTAGAACAGCAAGCAGGATCTGGAGCCAGAAGGAATGTCAGCCAAGCAAGTCTTAAACAGGAACACAGGAGAGCGTCTCTAGAGAGGTGACCAGGTGAAGGCAGAGATCACCTGGATTGGACGGCTTAAGTAGGAAGGACTGACGAGCAGGATATCATCAACAGGTGAGTCACTGTGGAGAGATAGGAGCTGGCAATTAGCCAACAGCTGAGCGGCTAGCTTTGAGAAGGAAGGCCTGAGCCCAGCCCTGACACCTATACACTCATATGGTATGATCAAAAAGGAAACAAATGCTACAGAGTGAAAAACTAAGTGTAAAAGGGGATTTATTTAAAAAGCAAGAACACTCACATTTAGATGAATAAAAAAGCGCTTAGGAATATTCAACTAGGTTAACTCAATGGCATCAGCAGGGCTCGTCCCGTCGCGTTTCGTCTATAGAGACATCATCTGGGGTTCATCTTTCCAGAGACAGAGAACAGTCTGTGACTTTTTTTTTTGTTATTAATTGAGAGTTATTAACTTGGAAAGGGATGGGAGGTTATGGGATGCCCACTTGACTTGAGCAACAAAACTTTGGCAACAACTTCAGGGACATCTTCTTATATACAGTCTTCTTTACTCTCCTCCTGCACACACTTGATCGCTGGTTCCAGCTGAATAACTTTTGGTAGATCTGACAGGCTCCCAGTCAGATTTTAAGCAATAGCACTTTACAGTCAGGAACTCAAAGCCCCCTGTTGTGTAGCAGAATACAGTGATCAGCTTATACTTTCCCTCCTGTGGCTACTGGTCTCAGCACCACCACTTCAGGCACTGCCAACCCAACTGACTGCAGCTGCCCCTTTCACTAGCCCTGTAGGCTAATTCTCCACAGTCTTCCAGACTGACTCTCACCAGCCCACCCGGCTGACTCTCAGGAGATCTCCCAGGGAAGAATGAAAACTTGGCACACCGCTGTCTTCAGCTGTGTTGTAGCAGGATCCTTCCAGAATCCGAGCCCTGGTCCAAGGTTACCCCCCCCCAGACTGAAAACTTGGCACACCGCTGTCTTCAGGGAGACTGGCTACATGTGGCAGTCTCCCCCCTTGTAAGTCCCCAGCAGTGCTACTCTACTCAGTCTCTCTTGCACCCTTGAGGGCCACCGACAGTCTCCTCAGTATGTCCACCCGACTGTGCCTGCTGGCATGGCCCATTTATCTTTATGAGGTAAGCTTTGCCCCTGCTAGCCCACTACTGGGGATTGGCAGAGACCTCATAAAGATTCCAGGCAGCTTCTCCCCACCTCCACCCACTAGCTCTAGAACATTCTCCAATGTTTCAGAAACAGAGGGGAGCACCAAAAGAGCTGTCAGGATGAGTTATCCAGCCCTGAGTTACTAAACCTTGACCCATATTTACAGCCAGGGCCGGATTTTCCACAAGGCCACCGAGGCCAGGCCTCGGGGCGGCAGTGTTGCAGGGGCGGCGCATATAGCAGCAGTTCAGCATCCGGAATAACTGTTAAACATATATTCCTGCCTGTGCGCTCCGCCTCCGAGCCGAGCTCAGCGATGGGCAGCAGGCGTACCTATTCAGCCTGTGATTGGCTGAATAGGTCACGTGCGGGCGGCGGACACGATTGGTCACATGTGGAGGCGGGGCTTGACTGTGGGGGATCGCGATTGCCCGAAGTCCCGCCTCCTTGCCTGTTGTGTGCTCTGCTGTGTCTCCTGGAGTCCTCACTGAGGTATCGTTCTCCTCTGCACTCCCAGCCCCCTCTGTCAGCCAGTCCCTACTCTGTAAGCCACTCCCCCTCTGTCAGCTACCCCCCTCTGTAAGTTACCCCCCCCTCTGTCAGTTACCCTCCCTCTGTCAGCTACCCCCCCCCCTCTGTCAGTTACCCTCCCTCTGTCAGTTACCCCCCCTCTATCAGTTACCCCCCTCTGTCAGTTTTCCCCCCTCTGTCAGTTTTCCCCCCTCTGTCAGTTACCCCCCTCTGCCAGTTACCCCCCTCTGTCAGTTACCCCCCCTCTGTCAGTTACCCCCCTCTGTCAGTTACCCCCCCTCTGTCAGTTACCCCCCTCTGTCAGTTATCCCCCTCTGTCAGGCCACCCCCTCTCTTACCATCTTTCTCTCTTACCCCTCCTCCCTCTCAGCCCCCTTCTCTCTCCCCTGTCAGCTACTCCCCCCTCTGTCAGCTACTCCCCCCCTCTGTCAGCTACTCCCCCCCTCTGTCAGTTACCCCCCCCTCTGTCAGTTACCCCCCCTCTGTCAGTTACCCCCTGTCAGTTACCCCCTCTCTGTCAGTTACCCCCCTCTGTCAGTTACCCCCCCCCCCCTCTTACCCCTCCTCCCTCTCAGCCCCCTTCTCTCTCTCCCCTGTCAGCTACTCCCCCCCTCTGTCAGCTACACCCCCTCCTTCTGTCAGCTACACCCCCCTCCTTCTGTCAGCTACACCCCCCTCCCTCTGTCAGCTACACCCCCCCTCCCTCTGTCAGCTACACCCCCCTCCCTCTGTCAGCTACACCCCCCTTCCCTCTGTCAGCTACTCCCCCATCTGTCAGCTACTCCCCCCATCTGTCAGCTACTCCCCCCACTCTGTCAGGCCACCCCCTCTCTTACCACCTTTCTCTCTCACCCCTCCTCCCTCTCAGCCCCCTTCTCTCTCCCACCCCTCCTCTCTCTCACCCCTCCTCCCTCTCAGCCCCCTTCTCTCTCCCACCCCTCCTCCCTCTCAGCCCCCTTCTCTCTCTCACCCCTCCTCCCTCTCAGCCCCCTTCTCTCTCCCACCCCTCCTCCCTCTCAGCCCCCTTCTCTCTCCCACCCCTCCTCCCTCTCAGCCCCCTTCTCTCTCCCACCCCTCCTCCCTCTCAGCCCCCTTCTCTCTCTCACCCCTCCTCCCTCTCAGCCCCCTTCTCTATCCCACCCTCCTCCCTCTCAGCCCTCTTCTCTCTCCCACCCCTCCTCCCTCTCAGCCCTCTTCTCTCTCCCACCCCTCCTCCCTCTCAGCCCCCTTCTCTCTCCCACCCCTCCTCCCTCTCAGCCCCCTTCTCTCTCTCACCCCTCCTCCCTCTCAGCCCCCTTCTCTCTCCCACCCCTCCTCCCTCTCAGCCCCCTTCTCTCTCCCACCCCTCCTCCCTCTCAGCCCCCTTCTCTCTCCCCACCCCTCCTCCCTCTCAGCCCCCTTCTCTCTCCCACCCCTCCTCCCTCTCAGCCCCCTTCTCTCTCCCCCACCCCTCCTCTCTCCCACCCCTTCTCTCTCCCACCCCTCCTTCCTCTCAGCCCCCTTCTCTCTCCCACCCCTCCTCCCTCTCAGCCCCCTTCTCTCTCTCACCCCTCCTCCCTCTCAGCCCCCTTCTCTCTCTCACCCCTCTTCTCTCTCTCACCCCTCCTCCCTCTCAGCCCCCTTCTCTCTACCACCCCACTCCCCCTCACAACCCCAATCCCCTCCCCCTCTATCTTTCTCACCCCCTCTCTCTTCTGCCTCCTCACCCCCTTACCTTCTCCTCTCACCCTTTCTCACCTCTTCTCCCCCTTAGGGGGCGAGGGCCCTATGATTCCTAACAGCGACCCTGTGATTGCACAAGTTTGGATGTGTTTTGATTCCTGTGTCCTGCCGACACACTGGGCACAGTGATGCAGCACCTGCCTCTACTTTGCCTTCTCTCCAAGCCCCCCATACAAGGGAAGGGAAGAAGGAAAATAGCACTACAGTAGAGCAGCTTCAATCCGCCCCCAAACTCCGGCTTACACATTTTCTGGCTCAAAACGGCTCTCGGTAAGGCAGTCTAATGTGGGTCTTTAGGGGCAGGGGACATTGATGGGGGGGGGGGCGGCATTGAAGGACCCGGGCCTTGGGGCGGCAAAGGGAGTAAATCCGGGCCTGAGCCGACACCCCCCTGTTCGGTTCGCACCAGAACCTGCGAACAGACCTAAAGTTCGTGTGAACTTTAGAACCCTATGGGACTCGAACGTTCAAAATCAAAAGTGCTAATTTTAAAGGCTAATATGCAAGTTATTGTCATAAAAAGTGTTTGGGGACCTGAGTCCTGCCCCAGGGGACATGTATCAATGCAAAAAAAAGTTTTAAAAACTGCAGTTTTTTCAGGAGCAGTGATTTTAATAATGCTTAAAGTGAAACAATAAAAGTGTAATATTCCTTTAAATTTCGTACCTGGGGTGTGTGTATAGTATGCCTGTAAAGGGGCCCATGTTTCCCGTGCTTAGAACTGTCCCTGCACAAAGTGTCATTTTTGCAGGAAAAAAAGCTATTTAAAATCACTCGCGGCTATAATGAATTGTCGGCTCCCGTAATACAGAGAACAGTCATTGAAAGTCATTGATAAAAAAAAAAAAGCGTGGGGTTCCCCCCAAATTCAATTACCAGCCCCTTCAGGTCTGGTATGGATATTAAGGGGAACCCCGGGTCAAATTTAAAAAAAAAATGACGTGGGGTTCCCCCTAAATATCCATACCAGACCCTTCAGGTCTGGTATGGATTTTAAGGGGAACTCCACGCCAAATTAAAAAAAAAATGGCGTGGGGGTCCCCCTCAAAATCCATTCCAGACCCTTATCCGAGCACGCAACCTGGCAGGCCGCAGGAAAAGAGGGGGGACGAGAGAGCGCCCCCCTCCTGAACCGTACCAGGCCACATGCCCTCAACATTGGGAGAATGCTTTGGGGGTCTGTGACCCCTCAAAGCACCATGTCCCCATGTTGATGAGGAGAAGGGTCTCATCCCCACAACCCTGGCCGGTGGTTGTGAGGGTCTGAGGGCAGGGGGCTTATCAGAATCTGGAAGCCCCCTTTAACAAGGGGACCCCGGGATCCCGCTTCCCCTGTTTGAAATGGTAAGGGGGTACAAAAGTACCCCTACCATTTCACAAAGAAAGTGTAAAAAATAGTTAAAAAACATACAGACACCCCTGGGAAAAGTCCTTTATTAAAAATAAAAAAAAGATTCCAGCGGTGGTAATCCACTCTTGCTAACCAGGGATGGGTGATCTCTTCTCCAGGGTCCAGCGATGGCTGATCTTTTCCGACGACGTCCAGCGCAGCACATCCTGTCTCCATGGAGACACTGAGGGAATCCCGTCTTAGCAGAGGAGGACCGGGCCACTCGTCATCTGACCCCCCCCCCCCCTCTGACGCAACGCACGGGGGAATCTGGGCTTCCCCAGTGACGTACGGGTGACCCTGCCCCCCTCTGATGTAACTGAAACCTGCGTTACATCAGAGGGGAGCGGGGTCACCCGTACGTCACAGGGGAAACCCAAGCTTCCCCAGTGATGTAAAGGTGACCCTGCCCACTCTGACGCAAGGGAAAAGCTGGGCTTCCCCAGTGATGTACGGGTGACCCCGCCCCCCTCTGATGTAACGCAGGTTTCCGTTACATCAGAGGGGACGGGTCACCCGTACGTAACTGGGGAAGCCCAGCTCCCCTCTTGCGTTGCGTCAGAGGGGGGCAGGGTCAGGTGACGAGTGGCCCGGTCCTCCTCTGCTAAGACTGGATTCCCTCAGTGTCTCCATGGAGACAGGATGCGCTGCGCTGGATGTCGGAGAAGAGATCAGCCATCGATGGACCCCGGAGAAGAGATCACCCATCGCTGAATAGCAAGAGTGGATTACCACCTCTGGAATCTTTTTTTTATCTTTTTTATTTTTAATAAAGTGCTTTTCCCAACGGTGTCTGTGTGTTTTTTAACTATTTTTTTACACTTTCTTTGTGAAATGGTAGGGGTACTTTTGTACCCCCTTACCATTTCAAACAGGGGGGGGCGGGATCTGGGGGTCCCCTTGTTAAAGGGGGCTTCCAGATTCTGATAAACCCCCCACCCGCAGACCCCCACAACCACCGGCCAGGGTTGTGGGGATGAGACCCTTGTCCTCATCAACATGGGGACATGGTGATTTGAGGGGTCACAGACCCCCAAAGCATCCTCCCAATGTTGAGGGCATGTGGCCAGGTATGGTTCAGAAGGGGGGGGCTCTCTCTCATCCCCCCCTCTTTTCCTGCGGCCTGCCAGGTAGTGTGCTCGGATAAGGGTCTGGTATAGATATTTAGGGGGAACCCCACGTCATTTTTTTTTCAAATTTTGACCCGGGGTTCCCCTTAATATCCATACCAGACCTGAAGGGCCTGGTAATGGAATTTGGGGGGAACCCCACGCTTTTTTTTTTATCAATTTCTTTCAATGACTGTGCCGACCATTATAGCCGTGAGTGATTTTAAATAGCTTTTTTTCCTGCAAAAATTACACTTTATGCAGGGACAGTTCTAAGCACGGGAAACATGCGCCCCTTTACAGGCATACTATACACACCCCCCAGGTATGAAATTTAAAGGTATATTACACTTTTATTGTATCACTTTAAGCATTATTAAAATCACTGCTCCTGAAAAACAGCAGTTTTTAAAACTTTTTTTGCATTGATACATGTCCCCTGGGGCAGGACCCAGGTCCCCAAACACTTTTTATGACAATAACTTGCATATTAGCCTTTAAAATTAGCACTTTTGATTTTGAACGTTCGAGTCCCATAGACTTTAATAGGGTTCTAAAGTTCACACGAACTTTAGGTCTGTTCGCAGGTTCTGGTTCGAACCGAACAGGGGGGTGTTCGGCTCATCCCTACCTCACATGTATGGTGCGATCACCATTTACATATGCGTGTGGGAGTAACATATACGTTCGCATTTGCGCATAGGAACGGTGGAATGGTGGCGTTTTAATTTTTTTTTTATTATTATTACTATTTTTAAATTTTTATACTTTTTTGGGGATTAACGCTATTGCTATCACAAGGGATGAACAACACAGCTTATAACCGCATTGGCCGTGGCAGGTCCTCTGTATGGAGAGCTCTCGGGTCTATTAGACCCAAAATCTCTCCTCTAGCCTCCCATGCAGCCAATAAAACACAATTTTGCAAACAGGTAATTTTTCTCCTTTACTGATGGGCACTGATAGGCGGCACTGATAGGCAACGATGAGGCGGCACTGATGCGTACTGATAGGTGACACTGCTGGGCACTGATAGGTGGCACTGATGAGATGCCACTGGACGGCACTGATCAGGAGGCACTGATGAGGCTGCACTGATAGGTGGCACTGATGGGCACTGATAGGTGGCACTGATGAGAATGGCACTGATAGGTGGCACTGAGGGGCACTGATGAGATGGCACTGGTGGGCACTGATCAGGAAGCACTGATGAGGCTGCACTGATAGGTGGCACTGATGGAAACTGATAGGTGGCACTGATGCACACTGATAGGTGGCACTGAAGGGCACTGATGAGATGGCACTGGTGGGCACTGATGAGGCTGCACTGATATGCACTGATGAGATGGAACTGATGTTCACTGATCATGGCACTGATGAGGCTGCACTGATAGGTGGCACTGATGGGCACTGATAGGTGGCACTGATGGGCACTGATAGGTGGCACTGATAGGCGGCACTGAGAGGTGGCACTGAAGGGCACTGGTAGGTGGCACTGATAGGTGGCACTGATAGGCAGCACTGATAAGGGAATGATGGGCACTGATTGGCAGCACTGATGGGCACTGATAAGTGGCACTGGTGAGCACTGATTAGCATCCCTGGTGGGCGTTGATTAGCAGCACTGGCCGGCAATGTCATGACCGATGTCATTAGCTGACAGCTGATCATGTGGTAAAGGGCCGCCGTGATTGGCCCTTTACCCTGATCACAGAGCATGTCACCTGCGCGGTGCAGGGGGCACACGGGGAGCACAAGCACGGAAGGACATCCATGGACGCCCTCCCAGCATTGTAAGCCCACGCTGTAGCCGTCTTTCGGCTATAGCGTGGGTGGCAAGGGGTTAAAGGGCTAAAGAGGCAAGAAACCTACAAAACTTTGCTCATCTATGAAGGATTTGGTCAAATAAAGTTCAAAGTTTGAATTTATCAAATTATGTAAAATCTCGAAAACCAATTTCCAACTCTGCACAATGAAGGCGCGTCCCCTGGAGTGACCGGCGCTGGATACAAGTGATGAGATTTGGAGGAGCTCTTTCCTTTGTATAATTAGCTGGATGTGTTCCCCCCATAGAGGATGTGGCAGACAATAGGAAGTGTGAAATAAATGTCAACAATTATGTCTACAAAGACATATTGACTTGAAGGGTTGTATCCTGAGCGGCCCGAGTGTGTGCTTTCTGGGTCTCCGCGGGCTCTCTGTGATCCTCTGTAATCATTGGTGGATCAGAGGGCAGCTTATTCCTGACCGCCGGAGCAAATATCCTCAATTGGCCATATAGACATCTGAGGACAGATGGGAGGATTGTCTATTTAAATGAAATCTGAAATAAACCCGGAGAAAATAAGGAAAAACATTCATAAAAGGAGGATACAGTGAAAGCAATATGCTACAACCACAAGTAGAATACGGTCAGGTGAAGTCATAGGCGCAGGGCTAGTAGAAATCACGGGGCCCCCTATGAGGACATAGAGTTATCAGTCCCTATCTCTGGAGAAGCGCTGCCCACCATAGATGGGGTAAGTGCACCAGACCCACCCACCCGACCGACCAAGTGGACCAAAATCCCTCCTGAGATGTGTGCACACCTGGTAACCAACTACAAGAAACGTCTTACCTCTGTGCTTGCTAACAAGGGTTTCTCCACCAAGTACTAAGTCATGTTTTTCTTGGGGATCAAATACTTATTTTACTCACTGAACGTTATGCTTTGGGGCTGTTTCTCTGCTAAAAGTACAGGCCGACTTTGCCACATTGAGGGGACAATGGACAGGGGCCACCTATTGTAAAATCTTGGATGAAAACCTTCTTCCCTCAGCCAGAACACTGAAGATGGGTCACGGATGGGTCTTCCAGCATGAAAATGACCAAAAACATACCACCAAGGCAACAAAGGAGTGACTCACGAAGAAGCACATTAAGGTCATGGAGTGGCCTATCTAGTCTCCAGACCTTAATCCTCTAGAAGATGTATGAAGGGAGCTGAAACTTTGAGAAACAGCCAAGAAACCTTAAGGATTTAGAGAAGATCTGTAAAGAAGAGTGGACCAAAATCCCTCCTGAGAACCTGGTCACCAACTCTTATGCCGCATACACACAGTCGGAATTCTCGTCGGAAAAAGCTCTGATGGTTTTCCCGTCGGAATTCCGATGGAATTTTGCTCAAACTGTCTTGCCTACACACGGTCACAACAAATTCCGACGGTCTGTAACACAGCGGCATAAAACACGTTCGACAGCACTATAAAAGGGAAGTTTAATGCTTCTGAGCATGCATCGAATTGTTTCCGAGCATGCGTCGGAATTTTGCGTGTCGGAATTGCATACACACGATCGGAAAATCCGATAGAAAGGTTTTCCGTCGGAAAAATTGAGAACAGGTTCTCAATCCAAAGTCCGTTGGAAATTCCGACAGAAAAAGACCGTTGGGCATACACACGGTCGAAAAATCCGATGAAAAGCTCCCATCGGACTGTTTCCATCGGAAATTTCCGACCGTGTGTACGCCGCATTACCTTTTTGCTTGCCAACAAGGATTTCTCCATCAACTAATAAGTCATGTTTTACTTGGGGATCAAATACTTATTTTACTCACTGAACTGCGCCTCAATTTATAACAATTGTATCATGTGTTTTTTCTGGACTTTTGGTTGATATCCTATCTCTATCATTTAACCGCTTCCTGACCGCCTCGCACAGATATACGTCGGCAGAAGGGCGCGTACAGGCAGATTAACGTACCTGTACGTTGCCCGCCGGGAGCTCCGTGACCGCGGGTCCCGCGGACCCGATGTCAGCGGGGATACCCGCGATCGTCTCGCGGTGAGGAAGAACGGGGAGATGTAAACAAGCATCTCCCCATTCTGCCTAATGACACTGACACTGATAACCGCTCCCTGTAATCGGGAGCGGTGATCAGTGATGTGTCACACATAGCCCCTCCCCCCCCAGAGTTAGAATCACTCCCTAGGACACACTTAACCCCTACAGCGCCACCTAGTGGTTAACCCCTTCACTGCCAGTGACATTGTCACAGTAATCAATGCCATTTTTTAGCATTGATCGCTGTATTAATACCAATGGTCCCAAAAATGTGTCAAAATTGTCCGACGTGTCCGCCATAATGTCGCAGTCACGATAAAAATCACTGATCATTACTAGTAAAAAAAAAAATTATCAATAAAATTGCCATAAAACTATCCCCTATTTTGTAGACGCTATAACTTTTGCGCAAACCAATCAATAAACGCTTATTGCAATTTTTTTTTTACCAATAATATGTAGAAGAATACGTATCGGCCTAAACTTAGGGAAAAACATTTTTTATATATTTTTTGGGGATATTTATTATAGCAATAAGTAAAAAATAATGTGTTTTTTTTCAAAATTGACGCTATTTTTTGTTTATAGCGCAAAAAATAAAAAACGCAGAGGTGATCGAATACCGCCAAAAGAAAGCTCTATTTGTGGGAAAAAAAGGAGGTCAATTTTGTTTGGGAGCCACGTCGCGCGACCGCGCAATTGTCAGTTAAAGCGACGCAGTTCCCAAATCGCAAAAAGTACTCTGGTCAGGAAGGGGGTAAATTCTTCCGGGGGCTGAAGTGGTTAAAATAGACCTATGATAAAAATGATAGGCCCTTCATTTCTTTGTAAGTGGGCAAACTTACAAAATCTGCAGGGGATCAAATTATTTTTTTTCCCCCCGCTGTAGAAATGAGGGACAAATGAAGAGGAAAGAGGGACAGAGGGACTTTGTTCCAAATCCGGGACAGTCCCTTAGACCCCTTTCACACTGGGGCGTATTTCAGGCGTTTTTCAGGCGCTTTAGCGTTAAAAAAAAGCGCCTGTAAAGCGCCTGCAATCCCAATGTGAAAGCCCGAGTGCTTTCACACTGAGGCGCTGCGCTGGCAGGGCGTCAGAAAAAGTCCTGCAAGCAGCTTCTTTGCAGCGCTTTTGGAGCGGTGAATATACGGCTCCTAAAGCGCCTCTTCCCATTGAAATCAATGGGAAGCACCTGAAAAACGCCTGAAAAACGCCTTAAAAGCGCTTGTAGCAGCAGCGCTTTGTGAGCGCTTTTAACCCTTTTTTGGCCACTAGCAGGGGTTAAAAGCGCCCCACTAGCGCTCGAAAAGCGCTGGTAAAGCGCCGCTAGTTTAAGCGGCGCTTTACGAGCGTTTTTCGGGCGCTGGCAGTGTGAAAGGGCTCTTAGACCACTTTCACACTGAGGCGCTTTTCAGGCGCTTTCATGCTAAAAACAGCGCCTAAAAGGCTCACGAAAACTTATTTCCATTAAAATCAATAAACGCTTTCACACTGGGGCAGTGTGCTGGCAGGGCTGTGAAAAACTCCCCTCCCCATTGAAATGAATGGAAAGCTCTTCAAAAGCGCCTGAAAAGCTCTTCAAAAGCGCCTGAAAAGCTCTTCAAAAGCGCTCAGTGTTTTTACTGGCAGTTTAGAAGTGCCTCAGTGTGAAAGTGGCCTTAAAAAAACGGGACGGTTGGGAGCTATGGTACTTGCAAAATTGCACTGTCTATTTGCCTTTAGTAAATGAGCCCCGTTGCCCCAATGGCAGCAGAGCGAATTGGCCTTTCCTCACATTTTCTGGAATTGTACATAATGTGACAGTGAGAACATTATAATAAATGTGAGATGCGGCTCCAGACTCGTGAATACGGCGAGGAAGTCGGGTCATATACATTTGGCCAGAGCCACCCAATATTATTATATACAAATGTGAATCAACAATAGAAAGTGCTCATCGGTCACACGATGTGCTCAGTGCAGGCGGCACGCGGTGGGAAATTCACCTTAAAAGTGTCGGCAAGAGAATTTTACTGAAACGCAGACACAATAGCTGACCTTGATGTTTTTATAACTCTAAGTGTTATTCCTGCAGAGACGTTCCATTCACCCGTCTGAGCGCCGGGCTCGTGTTCTGTCATTATTTACTAATGGAATATTTTATATACGTCTGATGATGACACTCGACCCTCTTTTTTTTTTTTCAGGAAGACGACCGCATTTGAAGTGAGTCCCGATTCACACCAGTGTGCTGTGCGAGATCGCATGTGATTCGCACCGCACCGCGGTTCTAATCACATGCAATGTCCGTGCGCTGCGATTTCAACCATACAGATAGTATGGCTGAATTTGCATCGCATTTGGACCAAAACTCGCACAGGACCTTTTTTTTTTTTGGTCCGCACCAGAATCGGATCGCATTGGGTGTTCACAACCATGCGATCCGATTCATGTCTGAACTGACAGTTCGCACTGCAATATGTGAACTGATTTGGGGTGTCATGAACTTTCTATTGACACTCCCAGCAGTTCGCATTAGACATGTGCACTGCTGAAAAATTTGTTTTTGTTTCATTTGTTTTTTCTTTGTTTTTTGAGTCATTCGTTATTTCAAATAAATTCGTAACGTCGGAAAAATGTGAATTCGTTATGTTCCATTCGTTTAAATATTCGTAAATTCAAGAATTCGTAAATTTGGATATCCAAAAATTAGAAAATCCGAAATAATAACTAAGTAACTAATAATAACTAACTATTTAAATTATAGGTATTGGAATTTCCTTTCAAATTTGTGTATATGGAATTGTGTGTGTATATACATATATATATATATTATATATATTTTGGTTTAACTAGGTGGACTTGTGTCTTTTTTCAACCTGCCTATGTAACTATTAATTTATCCGAAGTTACGAATAATCCGAAATAACGAAAGCTGCATCTAAATGAATAGAATATAAGAAATTAATAATAATAAAAAAAGTTTTTATTATTATTAATTTGTTACATTTCATTCAGTTAAATGCGGCTTTCGTTATTTCGGATAATTCATAACTTCGGAATAAGTTTGTATTCGTTATGTGCACTAACAGCCAAATTTGACAGGAAATTCCAATACCTAGAATTTAATCATTATTTAATCATTATTAATATTAATTAATTCGTTATTATTTCAGATTTTTGGGTTTTCGAATTCTCGTTTATTATTTTTGGATTTTCATTCTTATTTTACAATTTTTGGATTTTCGAATTTCCGAATTTTTGAACTTCCGAATTTCCGAATTTTAGATTTTCCAAATTTTAGAATTTATGAATATTTAAATTTCCAAATTTTCGTACTTACTAATTTCCAAATTTCCGAATTTTCAAATTTCCGAATTTTCGAACTTACAAATTTTTTAATTTCCGAATTTTTAAATTTACAAATTCTTCTCTCTACTCCCAGTCCCTACACTCCCCCCCCCCACAGTTAGAAACACCTCCCTAGGGAACACCTAACTCCTTGATCGCCCCCTAGTGTTAACCCCTTCCCTGCCAGTGTCATTTATACAGTAATCAGTGGCTATTTTTAGTACTGATCGCTGTATAAGTGTCACTGGTCCCAAAAAAGTGTCATAAGTGTCCGATCTGTCCGCCGCAATGTCGCAGCCCCGCTAAAAATAAAAATTGTCTGTCTTTTTTTGTTTAAAGCGCAAAAAATAAAGACAGTAGAGGTGATCCAATACCACCAAAAGAAAACTCTATTTGTGGGAAAAAGGACATAAATTTTGTTTGGGTACAACATCGCATTACCGCGCAATTTTGAGTTAAAGCGACGCAGTGCTGTTTCGCAAAAAAATGGCCTGGTCATTAAGGGGGCAAATCCTTCCGAGGCTGAAGTGGTTAATTAACAAATATGTCCTGCTTCTGCGTCTTTTGACACAGAAAGCAGAACTCGGCCCTGCCCCCTAGCGCCTGCGTCATTGGATTTGATTGACAGCTGAGGGAGCCAATGGCTGCGTTGCTATCAATCTATCCAATCAGGACACGAGGCACCTGCGGTAGCTGGTGTGCTCATCCCCGAGGCGAGAAAGACAGGGCTCAGGTAAGTAAAATGGGGGTCCGGGGGGATGCAGCATAAGAAAAGGTTTTTCACCTTAATGCATAGAATGCATTAAGGTGAAAAACTATGAGGGTTTACAACCCCTTTAATATATAAATAGCCACAGACCGATGCATTGCTATGTAAATAGAGGCGGCATTCATATGTATATCATGTCTCCCTGAGGTCATATCCACCATCACTTCTGCTGAATGGTGCCCACTGGGGAGGTAAAGGGTCATGCTTGAAAGTCCTGCCTATAACTGTAGTCATTAAAGCCCCATACACACGGTCGGACCGTGGACCAACTTTCCCTTGGACTTTTGTCCAAAGGGCGTTGGCCCTCAAGTTGGTACTGCATACACACGGTCGGACTTTTGTCCTTCGGACTTTTGTTGGCAGAAAGTGGTCCGTTCGCACAGCCAACAAAAGTCCGATGCAACCTGGAAAAAGTTGGTCCGATGGAGCGTACACACGGTCGGATGTTGGTCCAAACCACCTAATTTGCATGTTGGTTGTCAAAAAGTCCGACCGTGTGTACGGGCCTTAAGCCTAACATCAGCCTGTTCTGCAATGGTAAGAAAATTTCCCCTTACATTGGTGGTCATTGTAAATTCTTTCTTACATCGGTGGTTACTGTAAATTCTCCTATTACATTGGTGGTCAGTGTAAATCCCCATTACATTGGTGGCCAGTGTAAAAACGCCTCTTTATATTGGTAATCAGTAAAAAAAAAATCCAAACTTGCATTTGTGGTCAGTATTGAATCCTCCCTTACATTGGTGGTCCGTGTAGAAGCCCCCTTTAAATTGGTGGTGAGCGTAAATGCCCCTTACATTGGTAACCAGTGTAGAAATCCCCCTTTATTGGTTGTTGATGTACAATCCTCCATTACATTGGTTGTCAGGGTAAATTCTACAGTAATCTCTATAAACCAAGGAACAAACAGAAGTCATGTGCTGTAACCTCTAGCAGCCAGTCAGTGAGCGGTAATGATATACTCTAACCTCTGGCAACCAATCGCTGCCGGACTTGATTCAATAAACTGATTTTGAGTCTAGCTGCTATTTATTGATCGTGTGTCTCAGAGCAGGTGGAGAGTGAAATTGCATGGCAGAGGGGGCCCAAGAAAATGTTTGCCCAGGGTCCAATCAATATTAAAGACGGCCCTGGGTGTCCGGCTGGAGGCATTCACCTGTATAGCTGTCTTCCTATAGAAGTCTCTGAGTCTGCTAATTATCATTGCATCTACTTAAGGGTGTCCTGGCCCTAGCCCTTACTCCCACAGTTCTGTTCAAGAGACAATCAATCTCTTTGCATTCAAAAAGTGTCTGGCGCCCACCATTTCATCTTTCATTACACCCACCATGCCTTGCAAACCACTGTACACAGAAGGATGCCAGCTGTCCCTGACTCTGGAGGTCACCATTAGGCCTTTGGAGGTCCCAGACCTTGCTACATTTGGAACTCCCTACCCCAATCTGTCCATCTATCTCCTACTCTGTTAAGCAATTCCCGAAAACTCATCTCTTCTGGGAAGCCTATCTAACCTCAAACCAACAACTCAACTTTCACTTTCTCCATCAACTCATACTCCTTCTCCTTATTATATTTTGTATCACTTGCCTCTCCCTTTTAGAGTGTAAGCTCTCATAAGCAGGGGGGGGGGGGGGGGGGGGGGGGGGGGTCACGGCTTTCTTTTTTTTTTTGGCCTGGGTGGTGGGGATGTGTGACTTACTGAATAAACACACCTGCCTGGCACTGACCATTACACTGACTTCCCTGACCTACATACACTGACTTCCCTGACCTACATACACTGACCACTGACCTACATACACTGACCACTGACCTACAGACACTGACCACTGACCTACATACACTGACCTGCCTGACCTACATACACTGACCACTGACCTACATACACTGACCATTGACTTACATACACTGACCACTGACCTGCCTGACCTACATACACTGACCTGCCTGACCTGCATACACTGACCACTGACCTACATACACTGACCTACATACACTGACCATTGACTTACATACACTGACCACTGACCTGCCTGACCTACATACACTGACCTACCTGACCTACATACACTGACCACTGACCTACATACACTGACCACTGACCTACATACACTGACCATTGACTTACATACACTGATCACTGACCTGCCTGACCTACATACACTGACCACTGACCTACATACACTGACCACTGACCTGCCTGACCTACATACACTGACCTGCCTGACCTACATACACTGACCACTGACCTACATACACTGACCACTGACCTACATACACTGACCTGCCTGACCTACATACACTGACCACTGACCTACATACACTGACCACTGACCTGCCTGGCCTACATACATTGACACCTTCTGTATAGAATTGTATTAAAACTGTACTGTCTGCCCTTTTTTTTTGTAAAACGCTGCTCAAACTGTTGGCGCTATAGAAATCCTGTAGAACAATCATTGACTTTTTCCACCTGAGCATGTCAGCCCCCGGTCTTCATAGGAAACAGGAATCTGAGAATAAGAGATAGAACCACAGAAGGAAATTCCAGGGATGGACGTCGGCTGAAGGTATTTTCTTGTGTTCTCTCATCAAAGGAAAAAAAAACGGATCCGCTAAATTCCATAACACCACCGCCACCATACAAGAGATCATACCAGGAACCTCAAGCTAAAGGAGCAAGCTTCCGAGACTGTTCATGAAGGTCCTGCAGGGGATGTTATGTAGGAACTGCTTATCACAGGAATGAATGTGAACCCACAGCCTGAGGTGACATCTACAAGTCTTTCTTAGAATTATGAAGGGGAATTTTTTTTTTAAAGAGGACCTGTCATGGAACAGTTTAAACTTTATCTGTGTTACCTTGATGGAAAACTTAGCTTTATTGTTCTGGGTGGAAGTCATGAAGTCCTCCCAGAACACGCCTCGGGCACGCACCCCCATGGGCGATCTATCACGCGCAGTAGACTTGCCAGTTTTTATTGCTGTCTGCAGGGCCGTCTTTAATATTGATTGGACCCTGGGCAAACATTTTCTTGGGCCCTCCCGAATCCACTTACCAACTATTTTCTTGTAGTGGGTGCTCAAGGGGCAGCTCATTTGGGCCCCACAACAATGGCTGGCCTTGTTAAGGAGATTCACCCTCTCTATTTGTCCTGTTTACCATTATCATTGAAATTGAAAAAAAACAAAAAAAAATCCCAGAAAAGTAATAGAGGAGAAATCTCTCAATGGGGACACTAGTTCTGGTAGCCTAGGGGTCCTCTAGGAATTCCATTCATTTGCAGGGATTTCCTCTCACTTCCTGCTTGGCTATGGTGACAGATGGGGAAAAAAAACTGACACGGGTTAAAACTCTGACTTACTTTATCTAAAAGAAAAAAAAAAAGGTTTTGCCTATAATTCTACTTTAACACCTTCCCGCTCAGCCTATAGCACAATGCCGGCCGGGCGGGGGCTCTCCCATTGTGACTGGACGTCATATGACAGCCAGCAGAACAAGCCGCTTGTGCGCGCTCCGACACACCGCATCTCCGATCATGGTAAAGAGCCTATTATGTTGGCTCTTTACTATATGATCAGCTGTGTCCAATCACAGCGTTACTAGGAAGTGCCGGTTATCGGCTTTCCTCTATTCACGCTGACAGGACATGAGTAGAGGAGAGCCTATAAGTGGTCCTCCTGACAGGGGGGGGGTCTTTATTATTAATCAGTGCAGTGATTATCAATGCAACCCCATCAGCGATGCCCACCAGTGCCCATCTGTGATGCCCACCAGTGATGCCCACCAGTGCCCACAAGTGCCTGCCAGTGATGCCAATCGGTACCTAACAGAGATGCCATTCAGTGCCCATCAGTAATGCCAATCAGTGCACATCAGTAATGCCAATCAGTGCCTCCTCATCAGTGCCCATCAGTGCCATCCATCATTGCCGCCTATCAGTGCCCATCATTGCTGCCTATCAGTGCCCCTTATTGCTGCCTATCAGTGCCGACTATCAGTGCTGCATATGAGTGCCGCCTATCGGTGCCCATAAGTGCTGCATAATAGTGCCGCCCATCAGTGCAGCCTATCAGTGCCCCTTAGTGCTGCATATCAGGGCCTCCTATCAGTGCCCATCATTTCCACCTGTCAGTGGCCGTCATTGCCATCTATCAGTGCCCCTGCCTATCAGAGCCCATCAGTACCACCTATCAGTGCCCATATATGCCAGCGATCAGTGCCCATCAGTGCTGCATATGAGTGCCACCTATCCGTTCCCATCAGTGCTGCATATCAGTGCCTCCTCATCAGTGCTGATCAGTGCCACCTCATCAATGCTGCCTCATCAGTGCTCATCATTGCCACCTGTCAGTGGCCATCATTACCATCTATCTGTGCCCCTCATTGCCGCCTATCAGCGCCCATCAGTACCACCTATCAGTGCCCATAAGTGCTGCATATGAGTGCCATCTATCCGTTCCCATCAGTGCTGCCTACCAGTGCTGCCTACCAGTGCCCAGTGGGGGGAAGCTTCAGAATGGCGAAGATGTTTTTATTACAAATGATGTGAGCAGACTGCAGTTCCCTCTTTAACCACTTGACCACTGGGCACTTAATCCCCCCTCCTGCCCAGACCAATTTTCAGCTTTCAGCCATGTCGCACTTTGAATGACAATTGCGCGGTCATACAACTATGTACCCAAATGAAATTTTTATCATTTTTTTCCCACAAATAGAGCTTTCTTTTGGTGCTATTTAATCACAGCGGTGGGGTTTTTATTTTTTGCTAAACAAACAAAAAATGGAAAATTTGGAAAAAAATAAAAATCATGTTTAATAGTTTGTTATAAAATTTTGCAAACAGGTAATTTTTCTGCTTCATTGATATGCGCTGATGAGGTGGCACTGGTGGGCACTGATAGGCTGCACTGGTGGGCACTGATAGGCTGCACTGGTGGACACTGATAGGCTGCACTGGTGGGCACTGATAGGCTGCACTGGTGGGCACTGATAGGCTGGCACTGATGGGCACAGATAAGGTGGCACTGATGGGGACAGATAAGTCGGTACTGATGGGCAAAGATAAGATGGCACTGATGGGCCCTGATGGGTGACACGGATGGGTGGCACGGATGGAAATTGATAGATGGCACTGATGGGCACTGATAGGTGACACTAATAGTTGGCACTGATGGGCACTGGTAGGTGACACTGATGGGCACTGGTAGGTGATACTGATGTGAAGCACTGTTCAGGCACTTATTGTGGGCACTGACAGGTGGCACTGTGGGCACTAACAGATTGCACTGTGGGCACTGACAGATGGCACTGTGGGCACTGACAGATGGCACTGTGGGCACTGACAGGTGGAGCTGGTGGGCACTGACAGGTAGAGCTGGTGGGCACTGGTAGGCGGCACTTGTAGGGGGCACAGGTGTGCACCGAGGAGCCGGGGCACATCGCAGTGATCGGGACTGATGTCCCTCTCACTGCCGCCGGTGATCGACTTTTTTTTTTCTGACAGTGCGAGGAGGAAGAATAGCCGATTACCGGATCTGTTGCTATCACATGATCAGCTGTCATTGGCTGACAGCTGATCACGTGGTAAGGGGTCGGGATCGGCCCCTTACTCGGATCTGTGATCCAGCGAGTCTCACAGAGACTTGCTGATCACAGAGCGCGCCGCACGTGCCCTTCAGGGGGCGCGCAGGCCGATCGTGCATGGGACGACGTCCCGGCAATGTAGATCCGCGCTGTAGCCGTCATTTGGCTATAGCGCGGATCTCTAGAGGTTAAGGTAGTGTAGGTATGCTCAATTAAAATAAATTGACATGTTCATTATCTATTTACGTGACGCAACATCAAATTTTATATTTTTCCCAAAAATTGGGTATCCTCTAGTGTTGGTTTGCACTTGGCAGATGACATCGAAAATTCCAACAGCCACCGTTTTATTCTCCGGGGCCTCTGCTTTCAGAAAATATAGAATGTTCGGGGGGTTCTAAGCAAAAAAATGCTTTGAAAGGTGTGCAAAAAAATTCTCTGGTAGGCAGACAGTACAAGTATAGGATCTGTAATCATATAAAAAGTGGAAGCCGCATAAAAAAAAATCCCTTTCATATAAACTTTATTAGAAGAAGTCAAAATATTTATATCTGAGAGTGCAATACAGCTTCCCTCCATCGCTGCCAAATCCTGTATTGCAGGAAGCGGGAAAAAAAATAATAAAGTTCTTCAGATCTTCACCGCGCAGATCAAAAGGAAGATTTAAAACTGAACTCTGCAGTAATATTTAATATTTTATACCCTGAGGTTGTGCAGAAAGAATATCACTCTGAGGGTCTAGAAAGGTTTCTGGGTCTTTGGCCCTCTATAGGGGATCGGAGGTAGTGCACCGGCTCCTAGGAGAACCTGTTAAAGCGGAGCTCCACCCCTTATTTCAAGTTCATTGTTTCTCAATGCCCACACGGTGTACATTTGAAAATGGATATACAGTATTTTCTTATTTTTTTTTTTGCTAAATACCTTTTTTTAATAGAATATAACAAAAGCGCGGCTTTTTGTTATATTCTGTCTGTTTATTGTGTATATCACGCAATTTTTTAGCTGCTGCTTATTATCACTTTTTATTACACATAATTTTACATGGTATTGAATTGATTTTTATCACTAATTATTAGGATTTGTTTAGCTATTGATTAGCGCGGTGTTTACTTTCTTTTTTCCACCTTTTTTTAATACACTATATTGTCAAAAGTATTGGGACACCTGCCTTTACACGCACATGAACTTTAATGGCATCTTAGTCCATAGGGTTTAATATTGAGTTGGCCCACCCTTTGCAGCTATAAAAGCTTCACCTCTTCTGGGAAGGCCGTCCACAAGGTTTAGGAGTGTGTCTATGGGAATGTTTGACCATTCTTCCAGAAGCACATTTGTGAGGTCAGGCACTGATGTTGGACGAGAAGGCCTGGCTCGCAGTCTCCGCTCTAATTCATCCCAAAGGTGTTCTATCTGGTTGAGGTCAGGACCAGTGGCGGGCCCCTAATGCAGAGTGCAGGGGCGCCACCCCCTCTAATCCATGCGTCCGGCTCCCTAATCTATATGCAGGACATTGGACGCATGGATTGCATTTTTTTTTTATTTTTTTTCTTTTAGACACACATGATTAAAGCCTGAAGCTCTGATAGGCTTCAAAAAAGGGTGGGCTCAGGGCTCAGTGCTCTGAGCACAAGCACTTGTATGACAATAGCGAATGAATATTCCCTATTGTCTTGCTGATTCTCCTCCCGGCCAATCAGGAAGCGGGTCCTGAAGCGGGTCCTGAAACCCGTCACACAATTGTCTGAAAGGAGAGCCAATCCTATTAGCTGCCTAGGAGTGACCCACCCCCCTTCCCAAAAAAAATATACCACCAACTGCCACTGGTTAGGACAGTCAAGCTCATCCATGTCTTTATGGACCTTGCCTTGTGCAAATCATTTGGTGGAGGGGGGATTATGGTGGGGGGGTTGTTTTTCAGGGGTTGGACTTCTTAAGGCGTCAGCATACCAAGACATTATGGACAATTTCATGCTCCCAACTTTGTGGGAACAGTTTGGGGATGGCCCCTTCCTGTTCCAATATGACTGCGCACCAGTGTACAAAGCAAGGTCCATAAAGACATGGATGAGCGAGTTTGGGGTGGAGGAACTTGACTGGCCAGCACAGAGTCCTGCCTCCAATCCAAACACCTTTGGGATGAATTAGAGCGGAGACTGTGAGCCAGGCCTTCTCCTCCAACATCAGTGCCTGACCTCACAAATGCGCTTCTGGAAGAATGGTCAAACATTCCCATAGACACACTGCTAAACCTTGTGGACGGCCTTCCCAGAAGAGCTGAAGCTGCTATAGTTGCAAAAAGTGGGCCAACTCAATATTGAACCCTACGGACTAAGACTGGGATGCCATTAAAGTTCATGTGCGTGTAAAGGCAGGTGTCCCAATACTTTTGAAAACAGTGTTTATCCAGGCGGAACTTCCAGTCTCCGCCGCCTAGGCGCTGACATCATTGGGTGATTCCCATTGATTTCTGGGATATCGGAGTCATCTATCCCAGGAGTCCTTGGGAAGCCTGCAAGTTAAATATTGTGGTATTTGGAGACCGGAAATGATACGATCGGGAGGAGGAGTTAGGCGCCATTTTTTAACCGCTTCCCGACCGCTGCATGTAAATATACATCGGCAAAATGGCACGGCTAGGCAAAAGCACGTATATATACGTCCCCTTTAATTGCCTAGCCGTGGTAATTGCCCGGTCGGGAGCTCCGTGACCACGGCCGCAGGACCAGCGGACCCGATCGCCGCTGGTGTCCCGCGATCGGGTCACAGAGCTGAAGAACGGGGAGAGGTCTGTGTAAACAAACCTCTCCCCGTGCTTCCTACACTGCCTGTCATTGATCGGCTGTTCCCTGTCATCGGGAAAGCCGATCAATGACGTCAGACGTCAGCCCCGCCCCCTACTGTAAAAAAAACACACACACGTCACACTAACTCCTCCCCGCCCCCTAGTGGTTAACTCCTTCACTGCCAGTGTCATTTACATAGGAATCAGTGCATTTAAATAGCACTGATTTCTGTATAAATGACAATGGTCCCAAAAATGTGTCAAAAATGTCCGATGTGTCCGCCATAATGTCGCAGTCACAATAAAAATCGCTGATCGCCGCCATTACTAGTAAAAAAAAAATATTAATAAAAATGCTATAAAACTATCCCCTATTTTGTAAACGCTATAACTTTTGCGCAAACCAATCAATAATCGCTAATTGCGATTTTTTTTACCAAAAATATGTAGAAGAATATGAATCGGCCGAAACTGAGGAAAAAAAATGTTTTTTTAATATTTTTTGGGGATATTTATTATAGCAAAAAGTAAAATATATAGATTTTTTTTCAAAATTGTCGCTCTATTTTTGTTTATAGCGCAAAAAAAAAAAAAAAAACACGCAGGGGCGATCAAGTACCACCAAAAGAAAGCTCTATTTGTGGGAAAAAAAGGACGCCAATTTTGTTTGGGAGCCACGTCGCACGACTGCGCAATTGTCAGTTAAAGCGACGCAGTGCCGAATCGCAAAAAGGGGCCTGGTCCTTTGGCTGCCAATTGGTCCGGGGCTGAAGTGGTTAAGATTCGGATCTGCCGGGAGGACTTGCAGCCTCTGTGTTCATACGTAGACAATCCTTCCACTGCCGCCATTGCTATGGCAAACTGTAGTGAACCTGCGCCACACAGTGTCATTACTGCACATGTGCGAGATCTGGAGGTGCATGCTGGGTAGCCGGGTGCACCGAATCCCGGAAATAGATTTTTTTTTTTAGCAAGGTAAAAACGCAATAAAACCGCATCAGTGTAAAAGACCCCTTAACGTGCTAAAAATGCGACAAAAAATGCAATCCCTGTAAATTCTACGGGACTCTTCACACCAGTGTGCTGCAGGGGTCATGCAGGCGCCTCCCATGGATTTCAATGGGAAGGGGCCTTAGGAGCCGTGTATTCACCGCTCCAAAAGCACTGCAAAGAAGCTGGTTGCAGGACTTTTTTTGACGCCCCGCCAGCGCATCGCCTCAGTGTGAAAGCACTCGGACTTTCACATTGGAATTGCAGATGAGGTTTCTTTCAGGCATTTTACATGCACTTTTTTTAACGCTAAAGCACCTGAAAAGCGCCTGAAAAACGCTCTAGTGTGAATGGGGTCTAACTAGCACCCCAAAGTGCAGGTCGCCAACGCACTGCATTCACCTGCACCGGATCGCATGTTATTGAAGGACCATGTAAACTGGTTGAGGTGCATTTCCAAAAGTAGTGCATGCGCAGCTCTTTGCAGCGGTCCGGCGGGATGCAGCCTATTCAAAAGAATGGGCTCAAATCGCACCGCATGGGTCGTGTTCACGCTTGTGGTGTACTCTGAAAAGCGATCTGTGTTCGGATCGCTCTTCAGAGAGCATTTGACAGGCAATGAGGAGGTGTTGTATCACCTTCGCACTACCTGCTTTAACCCCTTGATCCCCGCCCTAGTGCGCCGCAACCACGTGCATTGCATGCATTTGCAGGGTGCTGGCAGACTGTTCCCATTCATTGAATGAGCTGCATACAGGTGGGCACTATGTCCATTGAGAGTAGCAGGGGGAGTAATTAGGGTCAGGACAAGGGGAGGGAAGGAGGGACAGTTGCCCTGGCACAGCGGAGTTAGGCCCCTTTCACACTGGGGCTTTTTTCAGGCGGTACAGCGCTAAACATAGCGCCTGTACAGCGCCTGAAAAAACCCTGCCCCATTCACTCCAGTGTGAAAGCCGGCGGGCTTTCACACTGGAGCGGTGCGCTAACAGGACGGCAAAAAAAGTCCTGCTAGCAGCATCTTTGGAGCGGTATAGGAGCGGTGTATTCACCGCTCCTATACCGCTCCTACCCATTGATTTGAATGTGAAACCGCGGTAATAGCGCCGCAAAGCGCCGCTACGGCGGCACTCTCTGGTTCCGCTGAT
The DNA here is from genome assembly GCA_028564925.1 of Lithobates sylvaticus. Classification (NCBI taxonomy): domain Eukaryota; kingdom Metazoa; phylum Chordata; class Amphibia; order Anura; family Ranidae; genus Lithobates; species Lithobates sylvaticus. The sequence goes on from CM053030.1 coordinate 514,839,347, forward strand.
GAAGTCCTGCATATGGACGTAATGCATACGGACGAAAGTGACATCACCCGCAGCCCGATCTGTGCACTTTGCTATACGCTGTACCCTCCTAGCACCGGGATATAGGTGCTCTTTGTAAGTTTTTATATTCCCATCTCTTTTTTTCAATAAACTGTTTATAAGCAGAGAACACTATGGTTTTTTTAAATTTCTCATTCACATGATTGATGGCGATATGGGATTGAGCTTTTCCGTGAGGACTGACTGACATCCATCCGGCATATCTGCCAAGTGTGACGTATTTCTCCAGTGGATCGTTATCATTTAACCCCTGGTGGGAAGGCTTTAGTGACCCTTTATGATCTAAGGGTCCACTTGGTGAGGTGAGCGGCCATTTCATCTGTGGTGGAGGTTTTCTTTCACGTTGTCACCTGCATATGTATGCCTCCGTCATCACCTTAGAAAGACACCATTGGACTGTTTATGGACATATTTTTAATTGAATTTTTCAATTGTTTTTTATTTATGTGTGTTTAGCGCTGCACCTTTTTTTATATATGTTTCTACAGAGGGATTTTTGAAGGTTGACCCTTGGTGTTCAGCTGCTTCTAATAATTTTACATAATATTTGATATACCATTGCGCTGATTTATTTTATTATTATAATTAATACAACTGCATTATAGCGCCCCCTAGCGCAACGTGCGTGCGTTAACCCACCGCAAAGGATTTAAATGGACCCTCATACATTGACATTAGGAGTTAATCCTCCTGACGCGTGTCGTCTCAGCTAATTGTCACAAAGAGGATTGAAAGGTCTGTGATCTCTAACAGACTCATTATGTCTCCACCCCCCGAGAACTGCCACGAGCTTCACCGCCAATTAGATCATTTCTTCTTTATTAACTTCCTTTATTACTTGTCATGTTCTCGCTGATGGATACATTGTTTCCAATTAATATGTAGTCACACTGACATCACTCTAATCATCTGCATGACTTGACATTTCCACCTTTCCAATGCTTCTTTTTTTTCCCCCTCCTCCATTTTTAATATGTTTTTCTCCTGTAAACAGATGTCGTTGTTCTCCTGGTTATCTGAGGCTAATGGGCGAGTGCAGGAAATAGAAGAACCTGAGAATGTATGGAGCCGCCACCATCCCCAAATACAATCCCTTCACTTATATATTTATTATATTGCAGCTTTACCTAGTACGCCATCCGACATGTCCGGGTCTGAGGCAAGCATGTGCACCACCGGCGGCCCGCTCCCGCTGTCATAGGTGTGCATGTGTATGTATACTGACGGTGTCAGTAGGGCAGTGGATGGTGTCAGTAGAGCAGAGATTGGTGTCAGTAGAGCAGATATTGGTGTCAGTAGAGCAGATATTGGTGTCAGTAGAGCAGAGGACGGTGTCAGTAGGGCAGTGGACGGTGTCAGTAGGGCAGGGATTGGTGTCAGTAGGGCAGGGATTGGTGTCAGTAGGGCAGTGGACGGTGTCAGTAGAGCAGTGGACAGTGTCCGTAGGGCAGTGGATGGTGTCATTACAGCACTGAACGGTGTCAGTAGGATAGAGGATGGTGTCAGTAGGGCAGAGGTTGGTGTCAGTGGGGCAGTGGACGGTGTCAGTAGAGCAGTGGATGGTGTCAGTAGAGCAGTGGACGGTGTCAGTAGGGCAGTGGATGGTGTCAGTAGAGCAGTGGACGGTGTCAGTAGGGCAGTGGACGCTGTCAGTAGGGCAGTGGACGCTGTCAGTAGGGCAGTGGACGGTGTCAGTAGAGCAGTGGACGGTGTCAGTAGGGCAGTGGACGGTGTCAGTAGAGCAGTGGACGGTGTCAGTAGAGCAGTGGACGGTGTCAGTAGAGCAGTGGACGGTGTCAGTAGAGCAGTGGACGGTGTCAGTAGGGCAGTGGACGGTGTCAGTAGAGCAGTGGGCGGTGTCAGTAGGGCAGTGGACGGTGTCAGTAGAGCAGTGGATGGTGTCAGTAGAGCAGTGGACGGTGTCAGTAGTGTTTGTATTTTTATTATTGTATTGGTGTAATATTGGGATCTATACAGACTTCTGATGTCTCACTTTTGGGACAGAGAAAGGGATTGAGGACAGAGATTCCACAGTCCTTTCTCTGGAGCCTCAGCTGCACTGCACAGGGAATGAATGGGAAGTTGTCTGTGATGAGCGGCTTCCTGTTCATTCACATTAAACACAGGAGGGGGAGGGGGAGAGACGTCTTTCAGCAGCTACAGGCGGAAAATACAGCCGATCGGTTGTAGAAAATGCTGCCCCTACTGTGCGAACGTGGAAATGCATGGGCCCCTTGGAGAATGGGGAGGCCCAATCTAGTCTGAATAATGTGTCCGGGTTTCAGGCAGACTTAAACCTGGACACTTGATTCAAACCCCGGACAGGTGGAAAGCCTTCTCAGCACTGCTAAGTGCCTATGGCCACGAGGCCTAATAGTAAAGCAGTTACTCTGGACCTATCAGTAGCTTTGGAATCTGCATGAAGCCATTCCTGACATGTCACAATATACAGAAACAGAAACACACCTTTTATCATTCAAAATCCGTCCTTTTGCTCCAGTCGGTGCTTTGTCTAGGCAAGAGGATTTCATCAGTCTGCTGCAGAGAGGATTCTGTTCCCCAGCGATCACTCAGACTGTGCAGTGTAACTTTGTAGCAAGGCGAGAGGCAGCAGCAGGGGCTGAGCTGTGTCAGACATTTGTGAACACAGCTATAAGAGCTGCATAGGCATGGTTAGGGTGGGGATGGGGGGGGGGGGGTGAGTATTGTGATCTCTGTGAGAGGTAATAAATACCTGGAAGGGTTCCAATGACTCCATTAAGCTCTGATTCAGCCGTAGCAGCCCTCATATTCCTATCATGACGTCCCGGAATCCCCCTATCAGCCGCTGACTTCCCTTTAGGATCTGATACATTGTTTTAGATGTTATAAAATCATTTCAAATATATATATATATTTTTTGTCTCAGAGTTAAATATTCCAATTGAAATATACAGCAGTGAATGTAAAGTGGGGGGGGGGGGGGGGGGGGGGGGGGGGGAGAAGGCGGCGGGGGGGATAACGGAGAAGGAAGGAATTAATGAGTTTCGTTTCCATTACAAGAACCCCGCCCCTCCCTCCAGACATAAAGAAGTTTACTCAGACGGCTTTCACACCATTCTTTATAATGGACACTTCCTTTAATATATCATTTACATTGATAAGGCGCCACCCTGTGCCCAGATAGGGGGCGCCGCACTCTCATGCACTCTACATTGTGGATGGAATCGTACAGAGCCCCGGATAGGTAAAGCTGAACTTCAATCTGCTTATCCCCCCCCCCCCCCCCCCCCCCCCCATCAACATGCCTATTACATTTTTAAATTCCGCAGATCATGGCTGGTGGGAGGGGCCGGCAGGGTGCTTCCTGAAAACATCACAGTGCCCTAATCCCAGACTTATTATTCTGGCTAGGGATGCACCCATACCATTTTTTTTTTTTACCAGTACCGATACTTTTTATTAGTACTCGCCAATAACAATTACCAATATCTGCCGCAACTGTTTGGTTTATACTTCAGCTGTCAGCAATGGTGTCCAAACTGCAGCCCGGGGGGGGCGGACACCAACAATGGGGCACAATTCCTCCTAGTGACATCAATGATGGGGCTTAATTAGGGGTACAACGGATCAAAGAACTCACGGTTCGGATAATTCCTCGTGTTCAGAGTCACGGATCGGATCATTTTTCGGATCAGCAAATAATAATTGAATTTGCAAAAACCTGTGAAAATTCCGCCACCATATAGTTCCCACTGTAATATCCACGTCATCTCCCCCACTGTAATATCCACGTCATCTCCCCCACTGTAATATCCACGTCATCTCCCCCACTGTAATATCCACGTCATCTCCCCCACTGTAATATCCACGTCATCTCCCCCACTGTAATATCCACATCCTCTCCCCCACTGTAATATCCACCACCACCCCCCCCCCCCCACTGTAATGTACATATCCCTCACTGTAATATTGGCTGAGTATGGCAGAGTATGGCTGGGTATCACTGAGTATTGCAGGGTATGGCTGGGTATGGCTGGGTATGGCTGGGTATGGCAGGGTATTGCAGGGTATTGCAGAGTATGGCTGGGTATGGCAGGGTATGGCTGGGTATGGCTGGGTATGGCTGGGTATTGCAGGGTATGGCTGGGTATGGCTGGGTATTGCAGGGTATGGCTGGGTATTGCAGGGTATGGCTGGGTATGGCATGGTATGGCTGGGTATTGCAGGGTATGGCTGGGTATGACTGGGTATGGCTGGGTATGGCTGGGTATGGCTGGGTATGGCTGGGTATGGCTGGGTATTGCAGGGTATTGCAGGGTATGGCTGGGTATGGCTGGGTATGGCTGGGTATGGCTGGGTATTGCAGGGTATGGCTGGGTATGGCTGGGTATTGCAGGGTATGGCTGGGTATTGCAGGGTATGGCTGGGTATGGCTGGGTATGGCTGGGTATTGCAGGGTATGGCTGGGTATTGCAGGGTATGGCTGGGTATGGCTGGGTATTGCAGGGTATGGCTGGGTATTGCAGGGTATGGCTGGGTATGGCTGGGTATGGCTGGGTATTGCAGGGTATGGCTGGGTATTGCAGGGTATGGCTGGGTATGGCTGGGTATTGCAGGGTATGGCTGGGTATGGCAGGGTATGGCTGGGTATGGCTGGGTATTGCAGGGTATGGCTGGGTATTGCAGGGTATTGCAGGGTATGGCTGGGTATTGCAGGGTATGGCAGGGTATGGCTGGGTATTGCAGAGCATGGCTGGGTATGGCTGGGTATTGCAGAGTATTGCAGAGTATGGCTGGGTATTGCAGAGTATTGCAGAGTATGGCTGGGTATTGCAGAGTATTGTAGGGTATGGCTGGGTATGGCTGGGTATTGCAGAGTATTGCAGAGTATGGCTGGGTATTGCAGAGTATTGTAGGGTATGGCTGGGTATGGCTGGGTATTGCAGAGAGGTTTGTTCACAAGTGATCGCTCCGTCATTTGACGGAGCGATCACATGGTAAACGGCCGCTGGGTGTACCAAGGTGGCCGCCGCTCTGGAGCTAGGCTGAAACTGCAGCCTTTCCTAAGGCCGAGGCCGCAGAGCACTCCGCGGATTGTGTGATGTGCCGATCCGAGCAGGTTGACCCGTTTGGATCACGGATCGGTGACGATCCGTTGCACCCCTAGGCTTAATTCCTCCCATTGACACCAAAAATGGGGCACAATACCTCCCAATGACACCAACAATGGGGCTCAATTCCTCCCATTGACACCAATGATGGGGCTCAATTCCTCCCATTGACACCAACAATGGGGCACAATTCCTCCCATTAACACCAACAATGGGGCACAATTCCTCCCATTGACACCAACAATGGGGCACAATTCCGCCTAATGAAACCAACAATGGGGCACAATTCCTCCCATTAACACCAACAATGGGGCACAATTCCTCCCATTAACACCAATAATGGGGCACAATTCCTCCCATTAACACCAACAATGGGGCACAATTCCTCCTAATGAAACCAACAATGGGGCTCAATTCCTCCCATTGACACCAATGATGGGGCTCAATTCCTCCCATTGACACCAACAATGGGGCACAATTCCTCCCATTAACACCAACAATGGGGCACAATTCCTCCCATTGACACCAACAATGGGGCACAATTCCGCCTAATGAAACCAACAATGGGGCACAATTCCTCCCATTAACACCAACAATGGGGCACAATTCCTCCCATTAACACCAATAATGGGGCACAATTCCTCCCATTAACACCAACAATGGGGCACAATTCCTCCTAATGAAACCAACAATGGGGCTCAATTCCTCCCATTGACACCAATGATGGGGCTCAATTCCTCCCATTGACACCAACAATGGGGCACAATTCCTCCCATTAACACCAACAATGGGGCACAATTCCTCCCATTGACACCAACAATGGGGCACAATTCCGCCTAATGAAACCAACAATGGGGCACAATTCCTCCCATTAACACCAACAATGGGGCACAATTCCTCCCATTAACACCAACAATGGGGCACAATTCCTCCTAATGAAACCAACAATGGGGCTCAATTCCTCCCATTGACACCAATGATGGGGCTCAATTCCTCCCATTGACACCAACAATGGGGCACAATTCCTCCCATTAACACCAACAATGGGGCACAATTCCTCCCATTGACACCAACAATGGGGCACAATTCCGCCTAATGAAACCAACAATGGGGCACAATTCCTCCCATTAACACCAACAATGGGGCACAATTCCTCCCATTAACACCAACAATGGGGCACAATTCCTCCCATTAACACCAACAATGGGGCACAATTCCTCCTAATGAAACCAACAATGGGGCTCAATTCCTCCCATTGACACCAATGATGGGGCTCAATTCCTCCCATTGACACCAACAATGGGGCACAATTCCTCCCATTAACACCAACAATGGGGCACAATTCCTCCCATTGACACCAACAATGGGGCACAATTCCGCCTAATGAAACCAACAATGGGGCACAATTCCTCCCATTAACACCAACAATGGGGCACAATTCCTCCCATTAACACCAACAATGGGGCACAATTCCTCCCATTAACACCAACAATGGGGCACAATTCCTCCTAATGAAACCAACAATGGGGCTCAATTCCTCCCATTGACACCAATGATGGGGCTCAATTCCTCCCATTGACACCAACAATGGGGCACAATTCCTCCCATTAACACCAACAATGGGGCTCAATTCCTCCCATTGACACCAATGATGGGGCTCAATTCCTCCCATTGACACCAACAATGGGGCACAATTCCTCCCATTAACACCAACAATGGGGCACAATTCCTCCCATTGACACCAACAATGGGGCACAATTCCGCCTAATGAAACCAACAATGGGGCACAATTCCTCCCATTAACACCAACAATGGGGCACAATTCCTCCCATTAACACCAACAATGGGGCACAATTCCTCCCATTGACACCAACAATGGGGCACAATTCCGCCTAATGAAACCAACAATGGGGCACAATTCCTCCCATTGACACCAACAATGGGGCACAATTCCTCCCATTGACACCAACAATGGGGCACAATTCCTCCCAATGACACCAACAATGGGGCACAATTCCTCCTAATGAAACCAACAATGGGGCACAATTTCTCCCATTAACACCAACAATATGGCACAATTCCTCCCATTGACACCAACAATGGGGCACAATTCCTCCTAATGAAACCAACAATGGGGCACAATTCCTCCCATTGACACCAACAATGGGGCACAATACCTCCCAATGACACCAACAATGGGGCTCAATTCCTCCCATTGACACCAACAATGGGGCACAATTCCTCCCATTAACACCAACAATGGGGCACAATTCCTCCCATTGCCACCAACAATGGGGCACAATTCCGCCTAATGAAACCAACAATGGGGCACAATTCCTCCCATTAACACCAACAATGGGGCACAATTACTCCCATTAACACCAACAATGGGGCACAATTCCTCCCATTAACACCAACAATGGGGCACAATTCCTCCTAATGAAACCAACAATGGGGCACAATTCCTCCTAATGAAACCAACAATGGGGCACAATTCCTCCCATTGACACCAACAATGGGGCACAATTCCTCCCATTGACACCAACAATGGGGCACAATTCCTCCCAATGACACCAACAATGGGGCACAATTCCTCCTAATGAAACCAACAATGGGGCACAATTTCTCCCATTAACACCAACAATATGGCACAATTCCTCCCATTGACACCAACAATGGGGCACAATTCCTCCTAATGAAACCAACAATGGGGCACAATTCCTCCCATTAACACCAACAATGGGGCACAATTCCTCCCATTAACACCAACAATGGGGCACAATTCCTCCTAATGAAACCAACAATGGGGCACAATTCCTCCTAATGAAACCAACAATGGGGCACAATTCCTCCCATTGACACCAACAATGGGGCACAATTCCTCCCATTGACACCAACAATGGGGCACAATTCCTCCCAATGACACCAACAATGGGGCACAATTCCTCCTAATGAAACCAACAATGGGGCACAATTCCTCCCATTGACACCAACAATGGGGCACAATTCCTCCCATTGACACCAACAATGGGGCACAATTCCTCCCAATGACACCAACAATGGGGCACAATTCCTCCTAATGAAACCAACAATGGGGCACAATTTCTCCCATTAACACCAACAATATGGCACAATTCCTCCCATTGACACCAACAATGGGGCACAATTCCTCCTAATGAAACCAACAATGGGGCACAATTCCTCCCATTGACACCAACAATGGGGCACAATACCTCCCAATGACACCAACAATGGGGCTCAATTCCTCCCATTGACACCAATGATGGGGCTTAATTCCTCCCAATGACACCAACAATGGGGCACAATTCCTCCTAATGAATCCAACAATGGGGCTCAATTCCTCCCATTGACACCAATGATGGGGCTCAATTCCTCCCATTGACACCAACAATGGGGCACAATTCCTCCTAATGAAACCAACAATGGGGCACATTTCCTCCCATTGACACCAACAATGGGGCACATTTCCTCCCATTGACACCAACAATGGGGCACAATACCTCCCAATGACACCAACAATGGGGCACAATTCCTCCCAATGACACCAAGGATGGGGGGGGGGGGGGGGTCGTTTACTCCCACTGACGTTGGGACATTTTGTACTTCCAATGGCCACAGTCCGCACCCCCTAAAGTCTAAAGGACAGTGAGCCGCCCTTTGTTTAGAAAGCTTGGAGGCCCCTGGACGGTATAAAGCATCGAAAAGTTATTTACAAATGAACTAAATACATTTTTTTTTTTTTATATTTTGTGCTTTTTTCAATGTGAAACGTGTAAATATCTGTTAAAGGTGTAAAAATATTAACAAACAGAAGAAAACAAAAGAAAACATTTATTTAGTATTCGTTTATAAGATAGAAATGAAGAAAAAAATCATCAGGAAAATAATAATTAAATGGAGAAGGAGAATAAGGAGTTAATTAAGGCTGATGAGAGTGAATTAGGGGTTAATAAGGGGTTAAAACAGAAGAACATTTGAACCGCTTTGCCGCCATTATACTGCGGCAGGTCGGCTCGTTCCCACGAATCGCCGTAGCTGTACGTCGGTCCCTTCAACAGCTATAGCTGGCGTGCGCTCGTGCGCGTGGCCCGCCGGCCGCGATGTCCGCTGGCCACCCGCGATCGCTCCCCTAGAGAGCCAGAATGGGGATCTGTCAATGTAAACAAACAGATCCCCGTTCTGTCAGGGGAGTACTGAGTGTTCCTCGGTGAACAGGAACAGCGATCTGTCTCCTCCTCCAGTCAGTCCCCTCCCCCCACAGTTAGAAACACCTCCCAGGGAACACATTTAACCCCTTGATCGCCCCCTAGTGCTAACCCCCCCTCATTTATACAGTAATCTGATCGCTGTATAAATGTCACTGGTCCCGAAAAAGTGTCAAAAGTGTCCGATCTTTTCGCCGCAATGTCGCAGTCCCGCTAAAAATCGCAGATCTCCGGCATTACTAATTAAAAAAAAAAATTATTAATAAAAATTTCATAAATCTTGTTGTTGTTTTTTAACTTTTTTTTTTTCTGCCAGTAAATCCTTTATACAGCCCGCTTCCTGTTTCCTGTCTGGTCATTAGTCTAGGCTTATGTCATCATGCAGAGCTCTCTCTCTCTCTCTCTCTCTCTCTCTCTCTCGCTCTCTCTCTCTCTCCTGAGAGTTTGCTAGGAAGGGAGGGGGGGGTGAGTCATAAGAGGGCCAATGAGAGCTGCAGAGCTGGAGTTGTGCCTCTGTGTGTATGTTTAAATCCAGGAAGTGAACAGGCAGCAGCTTCAGCTGCCCACAGTTAAAATGGCTGCAGCCAGACTCAGTGGAGGGAGATTTCTGCAGCATATTTGGCAAGTACAGAATCCCAGTATATATAAAATAATATGAAAAGTGGTTGGAGGGAAGCTTAAGAATGACAAAGATGTTTTTTTTTTTTTACTACAAATTATGTGAGCAGACTGAAGTTCCTTTTTAAACTGACTTCATCTGCAAAGCAAAGTTCATCCCTTTGATCTGTAGATGTATAAACAGAAAGATACAAAAATAAACAATGTTTCTTCTTATCTCTCTGTTTCAGGGATGAGGAATGTTGTTGATAAACATTGCCCGGCTGCTTTTTTTTTTTTTTGACAGCTCCAGTAGCCGGGACTTTGTTTACACTTCAGCTGCCAACAGGGGCACCCCACTGACAGCTGAATGAGTCACCGGTTGTTAAGGACACGGCGGCCCCGCTCCTTAACAACAGATAATTACCGTCTTTTTTTATATTTCAGCTGTCAGTGGGAGAGTCTCGCTGACAGCTGAAGGAACCGAGACTGAAAGTATCAGTTTCAGGTATCGGAGTTCCGGTACTCGCGATAACGCTTAGTATCGGCACAGATATCGATACCAGTATTGGTGCAACCCTAATTCTGGCCAATTAAATAAATGAACGCCCAAGTCCTTGATGTGCATAAACATGTCCAGACGCATTTACACGCATAATGCGCTTTTTTCTGCCAAAACACCGCTACTAGGAGCAAAGGCGTTTAGGAATAGAAATGTGCAGAGCGAAAAAATTCCTTTGAGTTTTTTTTTTTTTTTTTTTTTTTTTTTTTTTTTTTTATTTTTTTTTTTTTTTTTTTTTTTTTTTTTTTTTTTTTTTTTTTTTTTTTTTTTTTTTTTTTTTTTTTTTTTTTTTTTTTTTTTTTTTTTTTTTTTTTTTTTTTTTTTTTTTTTTTTTTTTTTTTTTTTTTTTTTGTTTTTTTTTTTTTTTTTTTTTTTTTTTTTTTTTTTTTTTTTTTTTTTTTTTTTTTTTTTTTTTTTTTTTTTTTTTTTTTTTTTTTTTTTTTTTTTTTTTTTTTTTTTTTTTTTTTTTTTTTTTTTTTTTTTTTTTTTTTTTTTTTTTTTTTTTTTTTTTTTTTTTTTTTTTTTTTTTTTTTTTTTTTTTTTTTTTTTTTTTTTTTTTTTTTTTTTTTTTTTTTTTTTTTTTTTTTTTTTTTTTTTTTTTTTTTTTTTTTTTTTTTTTTTTTTTTTTTTTTTTTTTTTTTTTTTTTTTTTTTTTTTTTTTTTTTTTTTTTTTTTTTTTTTTTTTTTTTTTTTTTTTTTTTTTTTTTTTTTTTTTTTTTTTTTTTTTTTTTTTTTTTTTTTTTTTTTTTTTTTTTTTTTTTTTTTTTTTTTTTTTTTTTTTTTTTTTTTTTTTTTTTTTTTTTTTTTTTTTTTTTTTTTTTTTTTTTTTTTTTTTTTTTTTTTTTTTTTTTTTTTTTTTTTTTTTTTTTTTTTTTTTTTTTTTTTTTTTTTTTTTTTTTTTTTTTTTTTTTTTTTTTTTTTTTTTTTTTTTTTTTTTTTTTTTTTTTTTTTTTTTTTTTTTTTTTTTTTTTTTTTTTTTTTTTTTTTTTTTTTTTTTTTTTTTTTTTTTTTTTTTTTTTTTTTTTTTTTTTTTTTTTTTTTTTTTTTTTTTTTTTTTTTTTTTTTTTTTTTTTTTTTTTTTTTTTTTTTTTTTTTTTTTTTTTTTTTTTTTTTTTTTTTTTTTTTTTTTTTTTTTTTTTTTTTTTTTTTTTTTTTTTTTTTTTTTTTTTTTTTTTTTTTTTTTTTTTTTTTTTTTTTTTTTTTTTTTTTTTTTTTTTTTTTTTTTTTTTTTTTTTTTTTTTTTTTTTTTTTTTTTTTTTTTTTTTTTTTTTTTTTTTTTTTTTTTTTTTTTTTTTTTTTTTTTTTTTTTTTTTTTTTTTTTTTTTTTTTTTTTTTTTTTTTTTTTTTTTTTTTTTTTTTTTTTTTTTTTTTTTTTTTTTTTTTTTTTTTTTTTTTTTTTTTTTTTTTTTTTTTTTTTTTTTTTTTTTTTTTTTTTTTTTTTTTTTTTTTTTTTTTTTTTTTTTTTTTTTTTTTTTTTTTTTTTTTTTTTTTTTTTTTTTTTTTTTTTTTTTTTTTTTTTTTTTTTTTTTTTTTTTTTTTTTTTTTTTTTTTTTTTTTTTTTTTTTTTTTTTTTTTTTTTTTTTTTTTTTTTTTTTTTTTTTTTTTTTTTTTTTTTTTTTTTTTTTTTTTTTTTTTTTTTTTTTTTTTTTTTTTTTTTTTTTTTTTTTTTTTTTTTTTTTTTTTTTTTTTTTTTTTTTTTTTTTTTTTTTTTTTTTTTTTTTTTTTTTTTTTTTTTTTTTTTTTTTTTTTTTTTTTTTTTTTTTTTTTTTTTTTTATTTTTTTTTTTTTTTTTTTTTTTTTTTTTTTTTTTTTTTTTTTTTTTTTTTTTTTTTTTTTTTTTTTTTTTTTTTTTTTTTTTTTTTTTTTTTTTTTTTTTTTTTTTTTTTTTTTTTTTTTTTTTTTTTTTTTTTTTTTTTTTTTTTTTTTTTTTTTTTTTTTTTTTTTTTTTTTTTTTTTTTTAAAAAAATTTAAGAAAAAAAAGTTTTAGGAGGGAAGTTTAGGAAAAAAAAAAAAAAACATTACATTTAAGCGTCATTTGCAGCTTGCCCAGCGTAATTTGCAGCTTGCCCAGCGTCATTTGCAGCTTGCCCAGCGTCATTTGCAGCTTGCCCAGTGTCATTTGCAGCATTGCCCAGTGTGATTTGCAGCTTGCCCAGTGTGATTTTGCAGCTTGCCCAGTGTCATTTGCAGCTTGCCCAGTGTGATTTGCAGCTTGCCCAGCGCCATTTGCAGCATTGCCCAGTGTCATTTGCAGCTTGCCCAGTGTCATTTGCAGCTTGCCCAGTGTCATTTGCAGCTTCCCAGTGTCATTTGCAGCTTCCCAGTGTCATTTGCAGCTTGCCCAGTGTGATTTGCAGCTTGCCCAGTGTCATTTGCAGCTTGCCCAGCGCCATTTGCAGCCTTGCCGAGTGTGATTTGCAGCCTTGCCCAGTGTGATTTGCAGCTTGCCCAGTGTCATTTGCAGCTTGCCAGCGTCATTTGCAGCTTGCCCAGCATCATTTGCAGCTTGCCCAGTGTGATTTGCAGCTTGCCCAGTGTGATTTGCAGCTTGCCCAGCGTCATTTGCAGCTTGCCAGCGTCATTTGCAGCCTTGCCCAGTGTGATTTGCAGCTTGCCCAGCGCCATTTGCAGCTTCCCAGTGTGATTTGCAGCTTGCCCAGTGTGATTTGCAGCTTGCCAGCGTCATTTGCAGCTTGCCCAGTATGATGATTTGCAGCTTGCCCAGTGTGATTTGCAGCTTGCCCAGTGTGATTTGCAGCTTGCCCAGTGTCATTTGCAGCTTGCCCAGCGCCATTTGCAGCTTGCCCAGTGTCATTTGCAGCTTGCCCAGTGTCATTTGCAGCCTTCCCCAGCGTCATTTGCAGCTTGCCCAGCATCATTTGCAGCTTGCCCAGTGTGATTTGCAGCTTGCCCAGTGTGATTTGCAGCTTGCCCAGCGTCATTTGCAGCTTGCCCAGTGTCATTTGCAGCTTGCCAGCGTCATTTGCAGCCTTGCCCAGTGTGATTTGCAGCTTGCCCAGCGCCATTTGCAGCTTCCCAGTGTGATTTGCAGCTTGCCCAGTGTCATTTGCAGCTTGCCCAGCGTCATTTGCAGCTTGCCCAGTGTGATTTGCAGCTTGCCAGCGTCATTTGCAGCTTGCCCAGTATGATGATTTGCAGCTTGCCCAGTGTCATTTGCAGCTTGCCCAGTGTCATTTGCAGCTTGCCCAGCTCCATTTGCAGCCTGCCCAGTGTCATTTGCAGCTTGCCCAGTGTGATTTGCAGCTTGCCCAGTGTGATTTGCAGCTTGCCCAGCGCCATTTGCAGCTTCCCAGTGTGATTTGCAGCTTGCCCAGTGTGATTTGCAGCTTGCCCAGCGCCATTTGCAGCTTCCCAGTGTGATTTGCAGCTTGCCCAGTGTGATTTTCAGCTTGCCAGCGTCATTTGCAGCTTGCCCAGTATGATGATTTGCAGCTTGCCCAGTGTCATTTGCAGCTTGCCCAGTGTCATTTGCAGCTTGCCCAGCTCCAATTGCAGCATTGCCCAGTGTGATTTGCAGCATTGCCCAGTGTGATTTGCAGCTTGCCCAGTGTCATTTGCAGCTTGCCCAGTGTCATTTGCAGCTTGCCCAGCGCCATTTGCAGCATTGCCCAGCGCCATTTGCAGCATTGCCCAGTGTCATTTGCAGCTTGCCCAGTGTCATTTGCAGCTTCCCAGTGTCATTTGCAGCTTGCCCAGTGTGATTTGCAGCTTGCCCAGTGTCATTTGCAGCTTCCCAGTGTCATTTGCAGCTTGCCCAGTGTGATTTGCAGCCTTGCCCAGTGTGATTTGCAGCTTGCCCAGTGTCATTTGCAGCTTGCCAGCGTCATTTGCAGCTTGCCCACGTTTAAATTTGCCGCCTAGAAAGACAGTGCGAGCGCCGCCGGAAAAGACAGAGCCGACTGTTCGGCTCCGCTCGCAGTCCCGCCTCCCTGCTGTTTCGGAAGCGAGGGAGGCGGGACTGCGAGCGTTTTTTTTTTACGGTGGTCGCTATTTTTCGGCGCCGTTTGATTTTTTTTGGCAAATTTTTTTTGGGGATCGGCGTATAACACGTACCCACGACTTTCCCCCGATTTTAAGGGGGAAAAGGTGCGTGTTATATGCCAATAAATACGGTAAGTTTGCTGCCAGAAGCTGGCAGAGAAAATGCCTCTAATTGCGTTTAGGTGCGTTTATGCGTGTATGGCATTCAGAAACGCTTGAGCATAAACTCATCCCATTGGCTGGAACAGGGGTCTCCAAACTTTCTAAACAAAGCCCCAGTTTACTGTCCTTCAGACTTCATAGGGGCTGGACTGTGGACACTGGGAGTAGAAAAGGTCCCAAGGTCAGTGGGAAAAAAAATAAGGCCCCATCGTTTGTTGCAGTGGAAGGAATTGTGCCCCATCGTTGGTGTCATTGGAAAGAAGTGTGCCCCAATCATTGGTGTCATTGGGAGGAACTGTGCCCCATCGTTGGTGTTATTGGAAGGAATTGTGCCCCATCATTGGTGTTATTGGGAGGAATTGTGCCCCATTTCTGGTGTCACTGGAAGAAATTATGCCCCATTACTGGTGTCACTGGGAGGAATTGTGCCCCATTGCTGGTGTCACTGGGAGGAATTGTGCCCCATTGTTGGTGTCATTGGAAGGAATTGTGCCCCATCATTGGTGTTATCGGAAGTAATTGTTCCCCATTGCTGGTGTCACTGGGAGGAATTGTGCCCCATTGCTGGTGTCACTGGGAGGAATTGTGCCCCATTGTTGGTGTCATTGGAAGGAATTGTGCCCCATTGTTGGTGTCATTGGAAGGAATTGTGCCCCATCATTGGTGTTATCGGGAGTAATTGTGCCCCATTGCTGGTGTCACTGGAAGAAATTATGACTCGGCTGTCCAGGACTCTCCCTCCTCACTGGCTGAGACATCAGCGGATGACAATGCCTCCCACTGCTGTCAATCAAAATCAGTGAGCCAATGAGAGAGAGAGAAAGAGAGAGAGTGGGAGGAGCCTGGGCTCTGTGTTTGAATGGACACACAAAGCAACGGCTCGGGTGTCCCCATAGCAAGCTTCTTGTTATGAGGGCACTCGTTTAACTTTAGTATGACTTTAAGAGGCATTATGCCCCTTCATCGGTGTCAGTGGGGGGGGGGGGGGGGGGTTATGTCCCATTGTTGCTAGCATTGAATGAAATAGTGCCCCAAGGGCTGGATAAAAGTAAGCAAAGGGCCGCATCTGGCCCCCGGGCCACAGTTTGGAGACCACTGGGCTAGAATATTCATGTATTCTAGAATCCGATCCTATCCGCCATATATCTGTTTTGAGCGGATCGGATGGCAGACGGGTGGCAGTGGACACATCTCTACTGACATCCGCCTGTCCATAGGAGTCAATGGGTGGCCCGCTCGGACCCGCCTGAAAAATGGACAGGCGGATCGAGCGGGCTTATCGTGTGAAAGTGTAAAGAATATCATAATAATAATAATGATAACAATAACATTAAATTATCATTACTATTATTCATATTTTATTTTTATTATTATTATTATTATTATAATATTATTATTTAAGAGCATTGGTGCACTTAACGACAGTCCCGGTTAACTTGCATACAGTATAGGTACGGTGTAGTCTCAGGACAAGTTTGGCATAATGCAGTATTGGGTTGGTATAGGTGCAGCCTAGCGTGCAGTATGGGTGCAGTATGGATTGGGTACACTGGGTGTCCTGCTCTCAGTGGCTCAGTCCTGCTAGCAGTATCAGCAATGGGTGAATAGCCCTCTCACCAGTCACCAACGATGATGTGGTGACCACTTGCTGTAGAAAGGGGGGCCCTCCCCAAAAGCCAAAGTGATCAGCGGGGGGAACCAGAGGGTGAGTGGACGCTCCAGTCTCCCTGCGGCAGCTGCACAGGTGCTGTTATGTGGGTGGTGCTGTGCTGCCCCCCCCTCCGGGTGTCCTCACACCCAGTCTCAGGCTCTGATCTCTGCTAGTACGGTCTCCTGCTGGCAGGCGAGTATCCAGACAGAGGTGCTCTTTCTCTAGCTCCCTCAGTGTCAAGAGAAAGAACTTTCCTGGGCAGTTTAATGAAAATCATCTCTCCACGCCTCTTACTGCACAGTGCATATTGGGATCTGTAGTGCGAGAAGTCTATTCGACCCATTATATGGCTGCCGTCTCAAACTACAACTCCCAGGATACTCAGCGCTCTACATAGAAGTCTATGGGCTTGCTTGGCTTTAGCTCTCCCCCTGCTGGCTGGAGGAGAATGGTGCAGCATACATCAGTATCTTAGTAGAGGGAGAGAAGAATGAAATCTTCATATTGCTGTAGCCCGACACCTGGTTGCAATGGCGTCACTAGGGGGGGACAGAGGGGGCCCTGACCCCCCCCCCCAACATTATGCTGTGCCCCACCATGTGCCCCCCATGCGCCGCATCTTAACAGTCTCTATTGAGAGGGAGAGCGTCCCCAGTCAACTCCTGCTGGTGATTACTTCCCCCTCCCTCTGCTTAATGCGATTGCTCACACAATCACGGCTGCCCGATCTGCTCCTTCCCCTGCATCCTCATTGGCAGGGAGAAGAGCGAGTTGCAGGAAGGACACCACCAGGACTCTCAGTTACTGAAAAAACAGACAGTCCTTAGGACAGGAGAAGCAGCCTGTAAATTCCAAGAGATGCCAGACCAGCACTGTCAATAGCAGGGGCAGGACAGCAAGAGGTGGCTGGGGAACCCCACAGTGGCAGAACACCAAGGCCCAGTGGCAAGAAAACTTTTGCAACCCTGATAGTTCTCCCATTGCTTTGGACCCTTATATTTTCTTGGTATGCTGGTGACATATATCTCTTTTTTCTGCCACCCTGGGGGGGGGCCCAATAAAGTAGGAAGGGAGCTCACTGCAGAACATGTGAAAGGGCCCATTGTGGGATTGTAGTAAAGGGCCCCAGGATATATATATATATATATATATAATTGCATTTTATAGTTGCCCCCCTACTTTTGTCCCTGTCCCCCCATGTGCCCCCCCTAAATATGAAAGCTGAAGACGCCACTGCCTGGTTGCACAGGGTTAGCTTGATTAAAGGTATGTGAATCTTAAAAAAATGTAATTGAAAACAACCCCCCCCCCCCCCCCCCCCCCCCCCCCAATGTTTCTTAGTGCTTTCTAGAGGTCCGACCTGCCCCCCTCTCCCCTCCTGCCACAGCTGATCTGACACCAGCACAGGAGAAAATAACGCAAAACCCAATGCCTGTGCATGTTCACAAAGGTCTGACACAGATTGGACCCTGATGAAGCCCCTGTTTCTTGCTGCAAAATTACAATGTACAGTCCGAGTGATCACTGGAGTAAAGGTGAACAGATGGAAATCTACCTCCTTCCTGCAGAAGACTAATGACATCACATCAGCCTAGACAAAATCACTAGACAGTAAGTCATTTTTTTAAACTAATAAACATTAGACATGTGCAATTCGTTTCGTTTTTTTTACGTTTTTTTCGTTCGTTCGTTTTCGTACGAATGAACGAATCGTTTGAATCGTACGAATCCGATTAACAAATCGTTCGAATCGAACGAATCCGAAAAACAACGAAAATCCAAAAAAACAAATTAGAAACAACGAATGTACGAATGAAGAAAATCCGAAAAACGAAAAAAGGAACAACGAAAATGAACGAAAAAATTTGTACATTCGTACCTTTTTTTCTTGTTGAATTGGTAATTTTCCGTGTCCTTTACAATGGTGCTGCTTAACGTGCTTCGAATAGATTGAACGAAAAAATTCGTACATTCGTAACTTTTTTTTTTCGATTCGTAACTTTTTTTTTTCGATTCGTAACTTATTAAAATGTAATAATAGCATACACATTACATAAAATTATGAATTATGCTCCGATTACGAATCTACGAATGTTACGAATGTACGAATAAATACGAATGCGTCCGAATTTCGAATAAACGAAAATTAAACTAACGAAAAAACGAATCAACGAAAAAATAACTCTTACGAATGTACGAATCGTTACGAACACCGACGACTTACGAATGTACGAATCGTTACGAATCAACGGAAACGAAAAAAACGAAATGAAAATAAATGAATTTTTTTCAGAAACGAAAAAAACAAAACGAAAGTAAACAAATTTTTTTGTTGTGCACATGTCTAATAAACATGTTATACTTACCTGCTCTGTGTAATGGTTTTGCACAGAGCAGCCCCGATCCTCCACTTCCTGGGTCCCCCTTTGGGGCTCTTGGCCCCCCCCCAGAGCAAGCAGCTTGCAATGCGGACACCCGAGCAGGCTCGCTCCTGAGCCATGGCTCTGCTTGCCCATTCACACACGGAGCAGCAGCTCTGCCCCCTTGCTCTCCTCATTGGCTCGCTGTCTGTCTTAGCCAATGAGGAGGAAGAGTCCCCTATTGGGCTCAGGTAGGTATTGGGTGGGGCGCGGGGGCTACTACACATAGAATTCGCCCCTCCTTTTTGGGGCGTTTTAGCCTCACTTGAATGGTAAGTCACATATTATCTCCCATACATATGTATGAGTGGGTACAATAATCTCTTTTCTAAATTTTTCAATTAGACATGCATCCCGTTTGATCCGTTATGCCCATGCCCCCCTCGATGGCAGAATCAGTGTGGCGGTCATAGGGCTTATTCGGGTGCTTTGTCGGTATCTCTGTACCCTTATTTGATATTAATTATTTCAATATCTTTTATAGAGACAACTATATACAAACCTCCCTCGCAAATATACTCCTGAAGAAGTGGCCAGTCCGCGAAACATGTTGAGTGTCACCCTGAACCAGTTTGAATGCCATTTTATTTTTTCCGCTATTGTGGATCAATAATTATGTGCCTTACTGTTAGTTCTACTATAGAGGTGTTTTTGCTTTGTATTGTCTAAATTTTGTCTTTTTTAAAAAAAAATTATTTTCTATTGTATTTTTGTATTTCTGTAATAAATTTATATTTTTTTCTATATAACTCTATGTGAGTCCTTACCGTACCATGAAAGTCCACAGTTGCCTCAGTTTTTCTGCTAATTCATTTTTGACTACACATAGATGTTTTTTAGGTGCATAGCATGAAGGTGTCATGAAGGTTCTGCCAGTAACCAGCGTCATGGAGATCCTGCCAGTAACCAGCGTCTCAGCATCCCTGGTACCCGTCCGCGGGTGCCATTGCGCATGCGCGAGCGTGCGCGCACGCGCCCGCAGACGAGAGCGCGCATGCGCGGGCGAGTGCGCGGACGAGTGTGCGCCCCCATAGGCGCCAATGAGGCTATTTAAATCCGTCTGTCACAGAAGGTCCCCGCTGTCTGCTCTATAGCGTTCTGTGCCTGATCTGAAGTTTGTTACCAGTGTTTGACCTGGCTACCCTTTGACCTCCTGCTTTCTGCCTGCACCCGACCTTGGCTTGTCTGTGACCTCTCTCCTGCCTAACCCATCTGTACTGCGCTGCCAGCCTGATACCCGACCCGGCCTGCCTGAACATCCAACCTGCCTGCTGTCTCCAGTCTGCCTATTGTTCCAGTCTGCTTACAGTTCCAGCCTGCCGGTTGCTTCAGTCTGCCTACAGTTCCAGTCTGCCTGTTGTTCCAGTCTGCCTGTTGTTCCAGTCTGCCTGTTGTTCCAGTCTGCCTGTTGTTCCAGTCTGCCTGTTGTTCCAGTCTGCCTACAGTTCCAGTCTGCCTACAATTCCAGTCTGCCTACAATTCCAGTCTGCCTACAGTTCCAGTCTGCCTACAGTTCCAGTCTGCCTACAGTTCCAGTCTGCCTGTTGTTCCAGTCTGCCTGTTGTTCCAGTCTGCCTGTTGTTCCAGTCTGCCTGTTGTTCCAGTCTGCCTGTTGTTCCAGTCTGCCTACAGTTCCAGTCTGCCTACAATTCCAGTCTGCCTACAATTCCAGTCTGCCTACAGTTCCAGTCTGCCTACAGTTCCAGTCTGCATACAGTTCCAGTCTGCCTGTTGCTCTCAATCTACCTTACCTGCAGTCCTGATCCGGACCATCCTACTTACCTTGTCCGCTGAGCTGATCCAGGGATCTCTCGCTACTGGTCTTACTAGTCCTGCCAGGCACCCGTGCCCCTCCTGGCTCCTGGTCCCGCTGTCACCTTACCAGGGGACCTCGAGTGGGAGCCGCAAGGGAGGCCCTCCTCTGCTAACCAGACTCATCGCCACCAGGGGCGTGACAGAAGGTAAGAAACATTCAGCCTTTACAAACACTTTAAAGTGGGATTGCGACCAAAAAAAAAAATGTGGCTTAAAAATCATAAAAAATTAAATAAATAAATAATTGGGAAAAAAATTTTTTTTTTTTACTCACCTCTAAATGCCTGTTGCTAGGGGGGTCCCTCGTAGTCTGCCACCTTCATTGCCCGGGCTAAACGCCACTTCCTGTAGGTGCCGCACAGTCATCTGGGACCTGTCATGTGTCCCAGATGAGTGAGCGTCGAATCACGGCGCACGGCGCCGCTCGCGCATGCGCAGTGGGTGCGGGTTCCCACATTAAGAATGCCGGCGCCGCGAGTGGAGCGGGGAACGAGGGGGGGGGTCTCGTTCCCCCGCATCGCTGGACCGCGGGACAGGTAAGTGTCCGATTATTAAAAGTCAGCAGCTGCAGACTTTTAATTTTTTTTTTTTTGTGGGCACTCCACTTTAAGTATTTCTTTTTGCTAAAAGTATGAGCTTTTCTAGAAATGATATTTTATATATTGTAACATGTCAGGAATGTATTTATTCAGACGTTGCAAAGTTATTGTAAGGTCCTCTTTAACAGCACACATGGTTTTAACAAGTAGGAGTAGCACTATTATGTACTGGTACATTAGGAAAGCAACAAGCTTCTTTCAGGTAGAGGGGAAATATTTGTGTTCACATTACTGGTGAAAACTGTAGGAGGTAGATCAAATCTTGTCATAGCCAAAAAACATATGAATAATTATTAACAAATAAGTTAGTCTGCCCTTTGGCAAGAATTGTGTGTTCGTTGTTTGGGGCTTTATAATGTTTTGTATTTCTTGGCCTTCACTCAGCAATGTAGGGGTTCTCCGGAGATTTATCCATTCTAAATGAAACATTTTGTCCATTTATTAAAAAAAAAACACGATGATGAAATATGAACGGAGGAGGAACTTTACAATAGTAGAATGGCCAGCAGTCAAGTCATTTGATTTTTTCAGGTATAGGTCAAATGGTATTTAATTTCTGCATTAGCATTCTCTATGAGCTAGACCAGTGGTCTCAAAACTGCGGCCCTGGGGCCCTTTGCTTGCCTTTATCCGGCCCTTGGGGGACCATCCCTCCCACTGCTATGAGACACTATTCTGCCAACTGACACCAAGGGCTGGGCACCATTTCTCCCCAGGGCCGGATTAACATAGGGGCTATTGGAGCTGCAGCTCCAGGCCCCTTTCTCAAGATAGGCCCATTTGCCCAAAAAAAAAAAAAAAAAAAAAAAGATCGACTTTGAGGGTTGTAGCTCGGCGATCAGGAGTCACAGAGACGCCACATTTGGGAGGTAGGTAGCTAAAGACCTACTCCAGCACTATGGGGCTGCTATCATCTATGGTTCCGGAGATACAGGGCTGCTTGCGCAGCCTGTCAGAAGCTACATACAGAGCGGCCAGTTGAAATACAAGTGTGGAACACACAGCAGACTGAGAGGGTAAACTCACAGGGCTTATAATAATTATTAGCCCTCACACCTCTTTCATTGTATATTACTTATGATAATTAACCCCTTGCCACCCAGGCCAATTCTGACACTTCTCTCACTTCTTCTCTATGTAAAAATCATAATTTTTTTTTTGCTAGAAAATTACTCAGAACCCTCAAGCATTATATATATTGATTTAGCAGACACCCTATGGAATAAAATTGTGGTCTTTGCAACTTTTTATGTTACACGATATTTGCGCAGCAATTTTTCAAATGTTTTTTTATAAAGAAACTGTTTCATTCATAAAAAAACACTAAAGTTAGCACAATTTTTTTTGCGTACCAAGCGATGCTTTAAATATTTTTTACAGGTTACATGTTTAGAGTTACAGAGGAGGTCTAGTGCTAGAATTATTGCTCTCGCTTTAACGATGGCAGCATATGTAACCTGTGTGTATCTGGCTCTGATACTAGCCAGTGCCTACCCAGCCACTGACTAGTATCCCTCCCCAGCCTCTCCCCACACACCCTCTCACATGCTGACCTGTGAATGGGGGAATCACTCCTGCAAGGTTATTGTGTTCTGCCAGTGAATACAATGATTAGTGTTGCTAACTATAGCAGGCAGCACTGATTGTTTTGGGGAAAACCTGACAGGCTGGTTGTACTCAAGTCGGTTAATAGGTTGACTTGTGTAAAACCAGCTAGCCCATACATAGATCGACTATGGCTGGTCTCTGCTTAATTGGTGTAATTTCAATCCATGTATGGCCCGCTTAACCACTACGCAGTCCATAAACATCCTTCCACAATCCTTTACATTTTTCCTTCCCAGATTACTTCATCCTCCTCTCCTATACATAGTGCCCACTGTCATACTCTCCACACTTTTCTCCTGTACATACTGCTCACTGTCATACCCTCCACACTTCTCTCCTATACATAGTGCCCGCTGTCATATCCTACACACTCCTCTCCTGTACATAGTGCCCACTGTCATACACTTCTCTCCTGTACATAGTGCCTAATGTCGTACCCTCCATACTCCTCTCCTGTACATACTGCTCACTGTCATACCCTCCACACTCCTCTCCTATACAGAGTGCCCACTGTCATATACCCAACACTTCTCTCATATACATAGTGCCCACTGTCATACCCTCCACACTCCTCTCCAGTACATACTGCCCACTGGCATACCCTCCACACTCCTCTGCTGTGCATACTGCCCACTGTCATACCCTTCACACTCCTCTGCTGTACATAGTGCCTACTGTCATACCCTCCACACTTATCTCCTATACATAGTGCCCACTGTAATACCCTCCACACTCCTCTCCTGTACATACTACTCACTGTCATACCCTCCATACTCCTCTCCTATACATAGTGCCCACCGTCATACCCTCCACACTCCTCTCCTGTAATTACTGCTTACTGTCCTACTCTCCACACTTCTCTCCTGTACATAGTGCCCACTGTCATACCCTCCACACTCCTCTCCTGTATATATTGCTCACTGTCATACCCTCCACACTCTTCTCTTATACATAGTGCCCACTGTCATACCCTCTACACTCCTCTGCTGTGCATACTGCCCACTGTCATACCCTTCACACTCCTCTCCTGTACATAGTGCCTTCTGCCATACCCTCCGCACTCCTATCCTGTACATAGTGCCCACTGTCATACCCTCCACACTCCTCTCCGGTACATACTACCCTCTGTCATAACCCCCACACTCCTCTCCTGTACATACTGCCCACTGGCATACCCTCCACACTCCTCTGCTGTGCATACTGCCCACTGTCATATCCTTCACACTCCTCTGCTGTACATAGTGCCTTCTGCCATACCCTCCACACTCCTCATGTACATAGTGCCTACTGTTAGAACCTCCACATTCCTCTCCCTCACCTGCACATGCTTCCCACTTTTATACCATCCATACTCCTCCCCCTATGCCTCTTACCCACAAAAACAGTTCTTTAAAATTATACTGAATATCCTCAATGTTACCAGCTCTAGAATGGGCACACCTTTGTTAGTTTAACTAAAGGAAATCTTAGTCCTCATATTTGTTCTGCCCCATTATTAGTACTTATTTAATTTTGTAATTACTATTGTGGTGTATAGAGGAACATATGGGATGTCAGCTACTCTAAATATAGCACTTGTAAAAAAAGTGTCCCTGAAAATATTTTTGAAATGTTGGCAACTATGCACTTAGGCACTGCCCAAGGGCCACCAGGTCAGTAGGGGCCCCCATGAGAAGCTCCTGTGATATTAAAGCAGTAGTAAACCTTTCTAACATTACTACTTTTTTTTGAGGTAGGTTATGCCATAATGTACAAGTATGCACTGCATATTAGCACATTAGAGTACACTTAAATTGTCAGACTGAGCCCTCCAGTGCTGTGCTGTGATCAATCCGGCGGGTCCCGGGCGCTTCCATCTTCACCCGGTCTTCCCTCCGGGTTCTGTGCCTTCGGTCACTTGCCTTGCCCGGGCTGCGTTGATGTTATTCCCACGTATGCTCATGTGCATCCTCTTTCTCTCATCCCCCCTTTCTCTCTCATCCTCCCTCCCTTACCCCTAACACCTCTTTCATTCCCTTTCTCTCTCTCTCTTTAATTTAATTTGTTATAACAAAATTTTTTTGCATTTTTATTTATTTATTTATTGTTTATAAAAGGCCCCACCAAAATTCTCAGCACCAGGCCCATGATGTTCTTAATCTGGCCCTGTTTCTCCCACTGAAACCAACAATGGGGCACCATTCCTTCTAATGAAGCCATCGATGAGGCACTATTCCTCCCACTAAAACCAAATATGGGGGGCGTGGCCAAGCTGGAGACCTGAGCGGACGCAAGTGATCGGAGCTCCGCATCCACCTGCTGAATTTATCCTGCTATACCGGGAATATCTCTACATACCCCCCGGCTACGGACCCAGCACACCCCCAGGGTATGAGGAAGAGCAAAACCGGGTCTGGGAGACGCACCAACTCGACCCCCAAGGCCTCCCCGCGGGTTCGCCCGCCGATCACGTGCAACGCCAGCATGGCGACGCAAACCGCCTCGACGGACCCAGCCACCCTGAAAGAAGACCGCTTCACGGCCCTCATGCAGGCCATCACCAGCTGCAAAACCGCGCTGACAGAAAAAATCGACCTCCTGCAGACGGACTTTGGCCTGCTTAGAAGGGACATGGACAAATTCCGCGGCAGGCTGGGGGAGGTGGAGCGGAGAGTTGGGGACACGGAGGATGCGGTAAGGGAGCACAGGGCCTCCATGCACACCCTGCAGACCAGAGTGCGGTACTTGGAGTCCCGCGCGGAGGACAACGAAAATAGGAGCCGCCGATTCGGTGGAGTGGACATATTTATGGGAAGTCCTACGTAGATTCGGCTTTGGGCCCAATTTTATTACCTGGATCCAGGCACTGTATAGGACTCCGAGGGCTAGAATCCGTACGGGAGCTAACATATCCAAACCCTTTCTACTTAGCAGAGGCACGAGACAGGGGTGCCCCCTGTCTCCTGCCCTCTTCGCCCTGGCCATTGAGCCGATGGCTATCCTACTGCGCTCATCCGAGTCGGTGTGTGGGATACCCGTTGGCCCAACTCAGGAGAAGGTCTCCCTCTATGCCGACGATACGTTACTGTATCTGAGGAACGACGGAGGCTCCCTGGAAGCAGCCCTGGCTATAATTAATGAATTTGGCAAGTACTCAGGCGTATGTATCAACTGGGACAAATCTGTAATATTCCCCCTATCCCCGTCAGGAACAGCCACTTTGACCAACACTCCTTTAAAAACGGTTTCCCAATTTAAATACCTGGGAGTGATTATCCAAAAAGAACTGTCACAGTACGTTAAATATAATCTAAACCCGGTAGTATCCTCTCTTGTTGATAAATGTACAGCATGGAAGACGCTTCCCCTTACCCTAGTTGGTAGGGTCAACCTCATAAAAATGTCCATCCTCCCTAAGTTTTTGTATCTATTTCGGCAGACTCCAACACACATCCCGGTCTCCTTTTTCAAAAAAGTGGACGGTATACTTACCTCGTTCCTCTGGCTTGGGGGTACTCCCAGGATAGCAAAAACAACATTGCAGCTTCCGGTCTCCCTGGGGGGTCTGGCTCTTCCCTGTCTACTGAAGTACTATTGGGCAGCGGTCCTGGTCACAGTGCGCTGGTGGCTATCGGATACACCTGCAAATCCGGCCGCTACCCTAGAAGCAGCGCTGCTGGGATCATATACGGAGCTTAGGAACCTGATTCACCGTGGACCCCGGTCCAATGGCAGGATCACAGCCCCAATGAAGACGACACTCAGGGTGTGGGACACTGTTAAGTCCAAAACTCAAGCGGAGGGCATCTGGTCCCCTCACACCCCCCTTTGGGGTAACCCCAGGCTGCCTCATTTTACAACCATACCTGACCCGGCGCTATGGGCCCAACTGGATATCAAGACCTTAAGCGACATAGTGTCAGGCGGTAGGCTACTCCACTTTGACGAACTCAAACACTCCAAGAACCTCCCCAACCGCATGCTGTTTAGGTATTTCCAGCTGCGACACGCATACCAGGCCCAATTCCCAGGCCCCTTACGCCTAGAGGCGAACGTAATTGAAACCCAGCTGAGTAGGTCAGACGCAGGGGGAACATTATCGGACCTATACGCCATCCTTGCTGGACTCGATACATCCAAAGTCTCCCGACTGTTTGACGCATGGCAATCAGATATACCTTCCTTAGCAGATGATGATTGGGAAGAGGGTATCCAGCAGTTTCTACCACTGATGATCTCTTCCAGAGACCGCCTCACCCAACTGAAGTTTATCCACAGGGTGTATTACTCCCCTGACAGGCTGTCTAGAATATACCCTGACAGACAACCGACCTGCCACCGGTGCAACACAGAGGTTGGCACATTCTTTCACACGATATGGTCATGCCAGCGGCTTGAAGGGTTCTGGAAAGGGGTGGTGGATGTAATAAACGACATAGGTAAAGTTAGAGTGGCATGTGACCCTAAGTGTCTGCTACTGGGAATTTGTGACACATTGGAAGCCCCTCAAGCTAAAAAGCTATTTGTCTTCTACTCAGCTTTTTATGCAAGAAAGGCAATACTGTTAAGTTGGAACAAGCCCAACCCTCCTACAGTTCTACAGTGGCAGACGCTTATTGACCAGGCGCTGCCATTGTATAAACTGACATATCTTGGACGGAATTGTCCACAAAAATTCGATAAAATATGGGCCCCATGGGTACGCGAAAGGAGGCTGCCCTTGGACTGACCTAGAACACATGGTGTAATGAGACATAGACAGATACTGGGTTATAGTATGGAAGAATAAACACGTATAGAATACAACACCATGGGTGCTCGAGCTGAGGGAACTAGCCTCCAAACTATACTTGTATCAGAAGATATGTCCCTTATGACTGTATAACTGTATAATAAAAGTTGAGGATCTTCTCCCCAACCTCCAGCACGCTTAGCATATTATATAGGATGGAGCTTTGCTGTTACTTGGCTACTACCACACCACGCTGTATATGCAATGTATAATTTTTATTCTTTGAGAATGTACCACTGCACTCTGCTTTGTTTTTTGTTGTGTTGAAACTTTAATAAAATTTTACTGTTAAAAAAAAAAAAAAAACAAATATGGAGATGTTTACGACCACTGTTACCAGGAAAATTTTCACTGCTGCTGGCCACAGTCCGCCCCCCCTAAAGTCTGAAGGACAAAAAACTGGCTCCTTGCTTAGAAAGTTTGGAGACCCCTGAGCTAGACTAATCTATATCCAATTAGTTAAGAGCTTGGCCAAGATGCAGCCAACCAGGCCATCAGGAGGTTCACATATTCCTGTGAGAAGTCAGACTTCAGCAAACCAGGCCATCAGGAGGTTCACATAATCCTGTGAGAGGTCAGTCTTCACCCAACCAGGCCTCACATAATCCTGTGAGAGGTCAGTCTTCACCCAACCAGGCCATCAGGAGGTTCACATAATCCTGTGAGCGGTCAGTCTTCAGCCAACCAGGCCAACAGTAGCTTCAAATAATCCTGTGAGAGGTCAACCTTCAGCCAACCAGGCCATCAGGAGGTTCACATATTCCTGTGAGAAGTCAGCCTTCAGCCAACCAGGCCATCAGGAGGTCCACATAATCCTGTGAGAAGTCAGCCTTCAGCCAACCAGGCCATCAGGAGGTCCACATAATCCTGTGAGAAGTCAGGCTTCAGTTAACCAAGCCATCGGGAGGTTCACATAATCCTGTGAGCGGTCAGTCTTCAGCCAACCAGGCTAACAGGAGCTTCACATAATCTTGTCAGAGGTAAACCTTTAGCCAACCAGACCATCAGGAGATGAACATATTCCTGTGAGAAATCAGTCTTTGGCCAACCAGGTCATCAGGAGGTTCACATAATCCTGTGAGCGGTCAGTCTTCAGCCAACCAGGCCAACAGTAGCTTCACATAATCCTGTGAGAGGTCAACCTTCAGCCAACCAGGCCATCAGGAGGTTCACATATTCCTGCGAGAAATCAGTCTTTAGCCAACCAGGTCATCAGGAGGTTTACAGAATCCGGTGAGAAGTCAGCCTTCAGCCAACCAGGCCATCAGGAGGTTGACATAATCCTGTGAGAAGTCAGCCTTCAGTTAACCAAGCCATCGGGAGGTTCACATAATCCTGTGAGAGGTCAGTCTTCAGCCAACCAGGCCAACAGGAGCTTCACATAATCCTGTGAGAGGTCAACCTTCAGCCAACCAGATTCCTGTGAGAAATCAGTCTTTGGCCAACCAGTTCATCAGGAGGTTCACATAAGCCTGTGAGAAGTCAGCCTTCAGCTAACCAGACCATCAGGAGGTCCACATAATCCTGTGAGTAGTCAGCCTTGAGCTAACCAGGCCTTTAGGAGGTCCACATAATCCTGTGAGTCTACTAGTACATCTAATGCCCCGTACACACGGTCGGAAATTCTGACCACAAAATCCGTCAGATTTTTTCCAACGGATTTTGTCCGACACTTGTGTTGCATACACACGGTTGGACAAAGTTGTCGGAAAATTCGATCATTCTGAATGGGGTGACGTTCTTTGCGTACGACGGAACTACGTAGAGGATAGTAGCCAATAGCTTTGGTCTCGTAATTTGATCTGAGCATGCGTGACATTTTGTCTGACGGAATTCCCGACACACGATCGGAAAAAAGTCCGATCGGATTTTGTTGTCGAAAAATTTGAGATCCTGCTCTCAAATTTTTTAAATTCCGATGGAAAAAGTCTGATGGAGCTCACACATGGGCGGATTTTCCGACAACATGGTCCAATCAGACATTTTCCGTCGGAATTTCTGACCGTGTGTACCGGGCATAACACCCCCCCCCCCAGACTGTCAATGCTGCTGTCCAAAGGTACCCCCTGTGCCCCTTCATCCAGAGTGGGTGCGCTCTAATACAGGAAGTGTGTAGGGGGAAAAAGCCTAAAAAAGAAAGCTAATGCAACCACCACATCTAGGGATTGGTAAACTGCAACATATTGCATTTCTTTGTTCTTTATTTTAAGTATTTATTTCACAGCTCTGCCTGGGAGTCATTAACCACTTGCTGACCGCCTACCTGTAGTAGGCTGGTGTAGGCAAAGCCCCCCTGCCCAGCACCTGATGTTATGGTACACAGCTGGAGCTTGTCAGCATATGATTCATACCCGGGACCTGCTGATTGACTTTGTCCAATCATAGCCCAGAGCTCTGTGTGGAAAATCAACACAGAGTTCTGTACAGAGGGAGGGATCCGTCAGTTTCTCCTCCCTGCAAAGCAGGGATGAGAAACGGAGAGATCTTTTGGTAGACCAGCACGCATTACACACATTATACAATGTCAGGGACACATTTAACCCCTTGATCGCCCTAAATGTTGACAGCTTCTCAGCCAGTGTCATTGGTACAGTGACAGTGTATAGTAGTATCACTGATTACTGTATCAATGTCAGTTAGTCAGTTCGGCCCAGAGTTAGTTAGTGTCAGATTGCTCACTGCACTATTGCAGCCCTATTATAAGTCGCTGATCACTGCCATAACTAGCATAAAAAAAAAAAAAAGAATTCCGATATCTATACCATAATTTGTAGATGCAATAACTTTCATGCGAACCGATCAATATACACTTATTGGGATTTTTTTTTTTTTTGTATCAAAGACATGTAGCAGAATACATTTTGGCCAAAATTTATTAAGAATTTTTTTCGTTGAATATGTTTTTGTTAAAACATTTTTTTCAACACTTCCAATCTTTTTTTCATTTATATATATTGTAACATGGGGGTGTTTAACTCAAGTGAAAAGATGCATTTTTTAATGCAGTGAGTCCTCATCAGACAGGCATATATAGTTAAGGGCCTGGTAGCCCACGTTTATTGAAAAAACAAAAGTCCATCCAGAAGTCCCACGCAGGGGTTTTAACTTCATTAAGCATTCATAAATGAAAAACATACCAAGCCACCTGGCTCTCTTGTCAGCAGTTCCTCTGCTTGATCTCAACAGAGTTGATTCCTTCCAGTCCCCTGGACTCACTGGCTTCCTTAGTCTTCCCGACTCTCAAGGCTGTCCCTCCTTTCCCAGTCTCTGGGCAAAGAATACCCCTTACACAGGGATGACCCCCCAACAGGTCTGTCTTCATACAGCAGCAGCAAGCTGCTCACACTCCACCATCCTCCACTCATTAGCCCCTCATTATATGGTCTGTGTGCAGCTGGGCACACACCTTGCTTGCTATCGTCAAGACCCGGACACAGTTTGAGATCCCATCCAGGACTAGCAAAACCTGGAGAAAACTGACAGAGCAGTTTTCTCCATTTAAATTCTATAGTCTGTAGATATGCAAACTCTGTATCTCCTTTACCTCTAATTTCAAAGGGACAGAGCTTCGCTCTGCCACAATATATATATATATATATATATATATATATATATATATATATATATATATATATATATATACACATATGTGTGTGTGTATGTGTGTGTGTGTATGTGTGTGTATATATATATATATTAAAAAAAAAAAACAGTGATGGTCAAATACCACCAAAAGAAAGAGCTCTATTTGTGTGAAAAAAATGATATAAATTTTGTTTGTGTACAGCGTTGCATGACTGCGCAATTACCAGTTAAAATATCACAGTGTTGAATAGAAAAAAAATGACCTTGTCATAAAGGGGGTTAAACTGAAGGGGTTAAAAATCTAAAGAATAATATTAAAGGAGACGTACAGCCAAAGCTCGTTTTGCTGTACTTTATTGTGGACCACAGGAGTACAGTTTTGCACTCCTGCAACCTGTTTTCAGCAGACAGCGGGCGGAATCCCACTGTCGTGTGATGTTACAGCCGGTCTGGGCTGGGGCAAGATCGTGACAATATAGTCAGGATCCACCCACATGCCTGGACCGACACCCGGCTCAGCCTCTCAGCAAATCGCTGAGAGCCTGAGCCGGCTGATCCGCCCCCTCCTCCACTCAGCGATCTATTAAGCTCAGAGGGGCAGAGCAGAGAGCCGGTGACTGACAGTCATCAGTTCTCTGCTCCGGGAGCTGTGAGAACCGAGCGATCTGCGGTGTTTGATTGCTCGGTTCTTAGTGTTAGAGCTGGCGGTGCAGGGGGACAGATGCTGCATCCAGCTAGGTAAGAATGATTTAAAAATTAAAAACAATTGCTATACTTCTCTATTAACCAGTTCCTGCCCACACTATAGAAAGACGGCTACAGCACAGAACTCGGGGAGGACGTTCATGGACATCGTCCCGTGCTCACTCTGCCAGTGTGCCCCCTGTGGCACGTGGGCGGCGCGCTCTGTCATTGCTGAGTCCTTTGGACTCGGCTGATCACAGATCATTGTAAAGGGCCAATCACAGCGGCCCTTTACCACGTAATTAGCTGTCAGCCAATTACATCTTAACACAGGATGTAAACAGAAGCCAGTTATCAGATTTTCTCTCCTCACCCTCACAGCATGAGGAGAGATGAAGAAAACCGATAACCGGCTTTGGTAAAAGGGACATCAGTCCCAACACTGCCCACCAGTGCTACCAATCAGTGCCCACCAGTACCAACTGTCACCCATCACTGCCTCATCATCAGTGTCACCTATCAGTGCCACCTAACAGTGCCAATCAGTGCCGCATATAAGTGCCCAGCAGTGCCACCTATAAGTACCCATCAGTGCCGCCTACCAGTGCCCATCAGTGCCGCCTACCAGTGCCTATCAGCGCCCATCAGTGCCACCTATCAGTTGCTCCTCATCAGTGTCCATTAGTGCCACCTTATCGATGCTGCCAATCAGTGCCCACCAGTGCCACCTATCGGTGTTCATCAGTGCCTCATCATCAATGTCACCTATCAGTGCTGCCTATCAGTGCGGCCTAACAGTGCCTATCAGTGCCCATCAGTGTCGCCTATGAGTGCCCATCAGTGCCACCTATAAGTGCCTATCAGTGCCGCCGATCAGTGCCACCTATCAGTGCCCATCAGTGCCACCTATCAATGCCTCCTCATCGGTACCGCCTCATCAGTGCCCATCAGTGCAGCCTCATCAGTGCCCATCAGTGCAGCCCCATCAGCGCCGCCTCATCAGTGCCCATAAGTGCAGCATATCATCGTCCATCAGTGCCACCTCATCAGATCAACGCACATCAGTAAAGGAGAAAAATTATCCGTTTGCAAAATTTTATAACTTTTTTAAACTATGGAAATTTTGTTTTTTTTCTCAAGATTTTTAGTCTTTTTTTGTTTGTTTAGCGAAAAATAAAAAACCCAGCGGTGATTAAAAATGAACCAAAAGAAAGCTCTATTTGTGTGAAAAAAATTATAAAAATGCCATATGGGTACAGTGCTGCATGACCGCACAATTGTCATTCAAAGTGTGACAGCGCTGAAAGCTGAAAATTGGCCTGGGCAGGAAGGGGGTGAAAGTGCCCGGTAGGCAAGTGGTTAATGACCTTATGATACCAGCAATCCTTTTTGAAAAAATTGGAGCTGTAGTAGGTTCTGACTTACACATTCACTGAGTATATAGGGCACCCAAAAAAGCCTTTTGAAGGATCTGAGAGTATTTGCTAAAAAATCTTTGGGTGACCCTGAAAGACATTTTAGCACAGAATATCAGCGTTCAGTCTGCTCCATTGGTTATGTAGCACCCCGGAGTTTAGTCAGGGTTGCTCCTTGAAATTTACTTGCCAGGAATAGTCATTTTG
The DNA here is from genome assembly GCA_028564925.1 of Lithobates sylvaticus. Lineage (NCBI taxonomy): Eukaryota > Metazoa > Chordata > Amphibia > Anura > Ranidae > Lithobates > Lithobates sylvaticus. The sequence goes on from CM053030.1 coordinate 514,872,804, forward strand.
GCTAATTGTTAGAGATACATTGATTTCTTCCTAAGTTTGGCCTGGTTGCACTTTTCTCTTCCACCACTAGGTGGCCGAGGACTTGGTGGTATTAGATATGAGAAGGGCAATGCAGGGGCAGATTATGGGTATATGGGGCATCTCAGCCAATGGGCAGGGGTTTTCTTGAATCCCTTGGCCTGCTGGGAGAACATATATATTCTGGTGAGGTCAGCTTATCGGGGGGTTCTGTGCCACCTGGACGACTGTCTGGGTGGACATGTGTTGTATTGCCCGGGCTGCTAGGCTTGAGATTGAGCCTATCCCGGGCACATCTGGCTGCTAGGATGTCTGAGGGCCTATCCAGAAGCAAGAGAGCAGCGTAGGGTTGGGATTGCAGCTTGCAGTTCAACCAAAAGTGACGGTAGAAGGAAAGCTGTCGCCAGTGGGGGACTATCTTCCTTATTACCAGGGACCACAGTGAGTAACTGAAGCAAGTACCGGAGCAGAATTCTCACCAACCAGGGACGGGTGAAGAATCAAGAACCAGCCAGTGGAGGTGACGCTTGCAGTGCAGCCTTGTGTGTCAAGCTAGGGACCGAGCCGGTCAGCGTGGGTGAAGCTTGAGAGCAGAGCCGATCGGCCCTATAGGCACACTATGCAAGCTGCTTAGGGCCCCGCCGCTGTGGGGGGCCCCCAAGACCCAGCATCCCCTCCGTACCTCTGGCTGGCCGTTTAGAGTGCAGTGAGGAGAGGTGGGAGGAGGTGGGAGGAGGTGGAAGGCGGCGATCGACAGCTCTATGGTGCCTGAGTGGGCAGCGGGATCTCCCTGGGGTTTGTAGTACTCTCAGTGTATACAGTGGAGAGGAGAAGGGAGGGGCCTCTGACCCAGGCAGGAATCAGTTTCACTTTCACTCTGCTTGAACACTGTTGCTGATGCCCGGGTCAGAGGCCCCTCCCCTCTCCACTGTATACATTCGGAGATAGAACTACTAGCCCCAGGGAGATCCCCCTGCCTGTGGACACCATATAGCGGCCGATCGCCGCCACCCACCTCCACCAGCCAGGTACAGGGGAACCTCTGCAAGGGGGGGAGTCAGCTGTTTGTGGGCCCAAATGTAAGAGGGGGGGCTTTCTGGGGACACTAATGTAAGGAAGGGGGTCTCTGGGGACACCAATGTAAGAGGGGGGCTCTCTGGGGACACTAATGTAAGGACGGGGCCCTCTGGGGACACTTATGTAAGGATGGGGCCCTCTGGGGACACTTATGTAAGAGGGGGCCCTCTGGGGACACTTATGTAAGAGGGGGCTCCCTGGGGGCACTAATGTCAGAGGGTGGGGCTCTCTGGGGACCCTGGTGTAAGTGGGGGCTCTCTGAGGACCCTGATGTAGGGGGATACCCTCTGGGGACCCTGATGTAAGTAGGGAGGCTTACTGGGGACCCTGATGTAAGGAGGGGCTCTCTGAGGACACTGATGTAAGGGGGGCTCTCTGGGGACCCTGATGTAAGGAGGGGCTTTCTGGGGACCCTGATGTACGGGGAGGCTCTCTGGGGACTCTGATGTAAGGGGAGGCTCTCTGGGAAACCTAGAGTAGGGGGAGGCTCTCTGGGGATCCTGATGTAGGGGGAGACTCTCTGAAGGCACTGATTTAAGAGGGGCTCTCTGAGGACCCTGATGTAAGGGGAGGCTCTCTGGGGATCCTGATGTAAGGGGAGGCTCTCTGGGGACCCTAATGTAGGGGGAGGCTCTCTGGGGACCCTAATGTAGGGGAGGCTCTCTGGGGCCCCTGATGTACGGGGGGGCTCTCTGGGGACCCTGATGTAAGGGGGGGCTCTCTGGGGACCCTGATGTAAGGGGAGGCTCTCTGGGGACCCTAATGTAGGGGGAGGCTCTCTGGGGACCCTAATGTAGGGGAGGCTCTCTAGGGACCCTGATGTAAGGGGGGCTCTCTGGGGACCCTAATGTAGGGGGAGGCTCTCTGGGGACCCTGATGTAAGGGGGGGCTCTCTGGGGACCCTAATGTAGGGGGAGGCTCTCTAGGGACCCTGATGTAAGGGGAGGCTCTCTGGGGACCCTAATGTAGGGGAGGCTCTCTGGGGACCTTGATGTAGGGGGAGACTCTCTGAGGACACTGATTTAAGGGGGGCTGTCTGGGGACCCTTGTGTAAGGAGGGACTCTCTGAGGACCCTGATGTAAGGGGGCTCTCTGAGGACCCTGATGTAAGGGGGGCTCTCTGAGGACCCTGATGTAAGGGGGGCTCTCTGAGGACCTCATTCTGTTCTATATTGTTGTACTTATTCTTTGACTGTTTTGTTTAAAGGAGGGAGGATTGTTTTGGGAGCACTGAAGTGTCAGGTGTGACTGTGTGGCAATGGCAAATGGTTTACATAGCTCACGGCATCACGGGTCAAGTAGAGGGCCCCTTAGCAGAATTTTGCTTAGGGCCCCAGGGAGGTCAGGATTGGCACTGCTTGAGAGGTATCTAGAGTGCCAATCTAGGGACCCAGCAGGCCAGCATGGGTGAAGCTTGAGAGGTATCTAGAGTGCCAATCTAGGGACCCAGCAGGCCAGCTTGGGTGAAACTTGAGGAAGATACCACCGTGAAGATTGGAGGAGCTCAAGTGATTTAGTGACAGTGAATCAGTGGGTCTAATGAAAGACCGGGAACTCCACGGAGCGATTGTAGTGAAAGTGAAGGAACTGTTACGTTTGTGTTAGGAACTGTTAACCACTTTCAGACCGGACCAATTTGCAGCCAAAGGACCAGGCCCCTTTTTGCGATTCGGCACTGCGTCGCTTTAACTGACAATTGCGCGGTCGTGCGACGCGGCTCCCAAACAAAATTGACGTCCTTTTTTTCCCACAAATAGAGCTTTCTTTTGGTGGTATTTGATCGCCCCTGCGGTTTTTATTTTTTGTGCTATAAACAAAAAAGAGCGACAATTTTGAAAAAAAACGCATTATTTTTTATTTTTTGTTATAATAAATATCCCACGAAAATATATAAAAAAATTTTTTTTTTCCTCAGTTTAGGCCGATACGTATTCTACATATTTTTGGTAAAAAAAAATCGCAATAAGCGATTATTGATTATTATTGGTTTGCGCAGAGGTTATAGCGTTTACAAGATAGGGGATAGTTTTATATAGCATTTTTATTAATATTTTTTTTTATTAGTAATGGCGGCGATCAGCGATTTTTATTGTGACTGCGACATTATGGCGGACACATCGGACATTTTTGACACATTTTTGGGACCATTGTCATTTATACAGCAATCAATGCTATTTAAATGCATTGATTCCTGTATAAATGACACTGGCAGTGAAGGGGTTAACCACAAGGGGGCGGGGAGGGGTTAAGTATGCCTAGGGGTGTGTTTCTTACTGTGGGGGGGGGGCGTGGCTGTCAGCTAGTGAATGTTGATCTCTGCTCCAATCACAGGGAGCAGAGATCAGCGTCACTAGTTGCTAGGCAGAACGGGGAGATGCTGTTTATCTCGGCATCTCCCCGTTCAGCCTTCCCGTGAGACGATCGCGGGTGTCCCCTCGGCAATCGAGTCCGCGGGGCCCGCGACCGGACTCACGGGGGTCCCGACCGGCGCGGGAGCGCGCCGCTCCCGACGCGCTCCCGATGCCACGGACAGGCATTAAGGAGGGACTTATATATACGCCCTCCTGCCTGCACGTGCCATTCTGCCGACGTATATCTGTGTGCGCCGGTCGGGAAGTGGTTAAAGACTATTGCAATAGGACACAGCATTCCTGCACATGCAGATGTGGCGTTTTGCTGGATGGCTTTCCCTCCATGGCAGTCCTCCTATTGAAGTCTCAGAGTCTGCCAATTAATCTTGCAACTACTCAAGGGTGTCCTGGCCCTAACTCTCTCTCTCCCCCAAAAAAGTTTGTTAAGATAAATAAACTTTCTTTTGCATTCAAGAAGTGTCTGGCGCTCAATAACTTTAACTATTCTGCATCCACCATGTCTCACAACCCACTAAATACAGAAGGATGTCAGCTATCCCTGGCCCCGGAGGTTCTCATTAGACCGAAGTAGGCCTGGGACCTTGCTACAGTAAGGTAAGTAAAGTATGAGCATTAAGGGTCCGTCTTGGCATGGGCATTGTTTGTCTTGTCTTGTGGAGGGAGATGATATTGTGATTCCGCGCTCTCTCGGTTTGACCCGTAGAGAAGTGTTGTGCCCGCAGTTTCTGGTACGGTTATTGTGCGCAGGGCGCTGTTTACATAACAGACATAGTTCTGGCCTAGCATGAAAAGTCATGGCGGGGCAGTTGGATTTTCTCTGGATTTATCATTTTTCCACTTGTCAGGGAGGTCTCCTCTGTTTATTGAAGCTGCTGCCAGCTAATAATCGTAAAAATTAGTCTTTCACCATTCAGACATGAACTGCTCAGGAAAGCGGCTGCTGATATACAAATGCTGTATCTTTTAGCGGTTATTTCATGGTGGAAGTTCATGCATACTATGCAGGAATTTGCTTGGCTAAAGTGTACCTGTCAGGTTCCAAAGCTTAAAACATAAAAGGGCAGAAAAATAAATATTTTATCACCGTAAAGTAATAAAAAAGTTACAAAACTATCTCTGCAGTGGGGCTCCACTCACACTGCCAATTAAATGCTTGTTTTTTGTCTAGGGTACCCTAAAGAGGAACTTTACCCATAACAACTAGATAAAAAATAATGTTCCTTTAGCAAGGAACTTACATTCCACATTAATAATTATGCCACTTTCACAAGGTGTGCGCTATATGTGGAAATTTAGTTTTTTCCCTCAGAACAGTAATGGGGTTCTGAGGGTTAATTGTGTAGGTTGGCTTTGGCATCGGTTTGGCTGGGCTGTACTAGGGCTCTGCCTGGTCATGGGTACAGTGAGGTACACATGACAGGCCCAGAACGAGGCCTGGTTGGACGTCTTGGGTATCAGCCTTCCCCGGAGCCAATCAGTGGGTGTGTAGTCTGGGGAAGGGTACTCAACCACTTCAGCCCCAGACCAATTGGCAGCCAAAGGACCAGGCCCCTTTTTGCGATTCGGCACTGCGTCGCTTTAACTGACAATTGCGACGTGGCTCCCACAAATAGAGCTTTCTTTTGGTGGTATTTGATCGCCCCTGCAGTTTTTATTTTTTTGCGCTATAAACAAAAATAGAGCGACAATTTTGAAAAAAATGCAATATTTTTTACTTTTTGCTATAATAAATATCCCCAAAAAATATATAAAAAAATTTTTTTTTTCCTCAGTTTAGGCCGATACGTATTCTTCTACATATTTTTGGTAAAAAAAATCGCAATAAGCGATTGATTAGTTTGCGCAAAAGTTATAGCGTTTACAAAATGGGGGATAGTTTTATAGCATTTTTATTAATATTTTTTTTTTTATTAGTAATGGCGGCGATCAGCGATTTTTATTGTGACTGCGACATTATGGCGGACACATCGGACATTTTTGACACATTTTTGGGACATTTGTCATTTATACAGCAATCACTGCTATTTAAATAGCACTGATTCCTATGTAAATGACAGTTGTAGTGAGGGGGTTAACCACTAGGGGGCGGGGAGGAGTCAGTGTGACGTGTTGTGTTTTTTTTACAGTAGGGGGGCGTGGCTGTACGTCTGACGTCATTGATCGGCGTTCCCGATGACAGGGAACCGCCGATCAATGACAGTCAGAGTAGGAAGCGCGGGGAGAGGTTTGTTTACATAGACCTCTCCCCGTTCTTCAGCTCCGTAACCCGATCGCGGGATACCAGCGGCGATCGGGTCCGCTGGTCCCGCGGCCGTGGTCACGGAGCTCCCGACCCACGGGCAGGCAAATGCACGATCATGTACAGGTACGTGATTTTGCCTGCCCGTGCCATTCTGCTGACGTATATATGCAGTGGCCGGTCGGGAAGTGGTTAAGGTGCTGAAGTCACGTGTTCGGGGGTTCGGCCGTAGCTGTCTGTTCCTGGTTCTGGACCGGGGCAGACCCGCAAGGGGTCCCGGGCCTGGGAGCGTTTGCCATCCCGCAACATGGTCAGTTTGACTAGCCCCACAGACTCGCATGGTCTGGGGAAAGGATTCATCTGTTCCCGGGTTTCGGAACTGGCTGGTCCGAGGCCCAGTAACTGAAGGAGGATTCAAGGCGTCCTGGAGGGGCACCACAACTCATCACTGGAGGGGCACCACAACTCGCATAGGCGACCGGGGGAGGACTCTTCGGAGGAGGGCCAACAAGCTGGCATCTTAAGAAGTGCCTGGTTGCTGGGTTGTTATGGACACTAAATAATCCACAATTTCACAGTACTGCCAAGGAGACGGAGAGAGTTCCAGGTACTGTGGGAAAGGTTCCTATTTACCCTTCGGTTGCAAGTTCATTCTGTGTTAGAGACTTTCAACAAGTTTCCAGATCAAAGTGTTGGCTGCCATAATCTCTGGCTAGAGATTTGTCCAGCATTGAAGTACCCAGATGCTAGTGGCTACTCTCTGGGTTTTGTAGAGACATTCTATTGTCAGCAGTTCAAGGTGCCTGAGTTCCTTCATCCTTGCCCTCTGTTCCTATTTGAGACTGTGTTTGTTGGATGTTACCACTGCAAATAAAAAAACCTTCAAAAAGGACTTTTATGGTGTCAGCGTCCAAAGTTGTTGGGTACTAACCCTAGGAACCCCTGGACATTCGTCAACAAGCCAAGCGGAGGTAACCGGTAAGCCCAAAAGTCAAGGCCGCACCATCGAGGGTTATGGCCGCTACACTACCAAAATGAGCGTGTGCTGCAAATTGCCCCCAAGATTGCTCCTGTTTCTTCTTCCTGGAGGCTGTCAATTTGCTGAAACCCAGAGCCCCTGAACAGCAGTAAATCATAAACTAAATAAGATTGAAAAACCTGCGCTATGGAGACAATTGTAACTAAAAATAAATAACAATGTGAATGTGTGGTTTGGGCTGCTGCTGTAGTGCAAGGTAAACATTAAAGTATAAATCCACCAATGGGGGCTAGTAGGTTGCCAATCACAAAGTAAGTATAAAGAGAAAAATACCCCCCAAGGAAAGTATAAGGGACTTTGTAGGCAACAAGGGAAAAGATATAGACAGAAATTATATAAATTATATTGTAGAAAATATAAAATTATTAAGGTGCAAACATCCCCAAAAGTATACCTGATAAAAACAACAAGTTACAATCATAGATCGTTAGTGCGTGGTAATTGTAGATATTCAGACCGACGCGTTTCAGGACAATTATGCAGTCCTTACATCAGGGGCATTCCAAGCAGAATGAGACTATCATTCTAAAAGTCAAAAACAGAAATAATAATAGAAAACAAATAAAACAGAACAAACCAAACACAGAAAAAACAAAAAACATAAACTCATCATGAACAAAGGCAGAGAAACTGGAGCATCGTTGAGGCCATGATTGTGAGATCACCTACCGATTCTAAAAAGTCAATATTGCATGCACCTCCAGATAGAATGCCCGCAGTACGGCCGTGAATTCACACCAGATGCCGTGGAGGGTCTGGGACAATAAAAGCTACTTAGCTAGACATAGCTGAAATGTTATGTGGTTGGATGCAGAATGGTTCAAAACCATAAGTATGGAAAGTAGCAAACAAAAAACTCTTGGCAACACAATGTCTGCAAAAAAGGAAATATATAGTATCTTTAACCACTTTCAGCCCCGGACCAATTTGCAGCCAAAGGACCAGGCCCTTTTTTGCGATTCGGCACTGCGTCGCTTTAACTGACAATTGCGCGGTCGTGCGACGTGGCTCCCAAACAAAATTTACGTCCTTTTTTTTCCCACAAACAGAGCTTTCTTTTGGTGATATTTGATCGCCCCTGCGGTTTTTATTTTTTGCGCTATAAACAAAAAAGAGCGACAATTTTGAAAAAAAATGCATTATTTTTTATTTTTTGCTATAATAAATATCCCCCAAAAATATATAAAAAAACATTTTTTTTTCCTCAGTTTAGGCCGATACGTATTCTTCTAGATATTTTGGTAAAAAAAATCGCAATAAGCGATTATTGATTGGTTTGCGCAGAAGTTATAGCGTTTACAAAATAGGGGATAGTTTTATAGCATTTTTATTAATATTTTTTTTTTATTAGTAATGGCGGCGATCAGCGATTTTTATTGTGACTGCGACATTATGGCGGACACATTGGACATTTTTGACACATTTTTGGGACCATTGTCATTTATACAGCAATCAATGCTATTTAAATGCATTGATTCCTGTATAAATGACACTGGCAGTGAAGGGGTTAACCACAAGGGGGCAGTGTAGGGGTTAAGTATGCCTAGGGGTGTGTTTCTTACTGTGGGGGGGGGCGTGGCTGTCAGCTAGTGAATTCTGATCTCTGCTCCAATCACAGGGAGCAGAGATCGGCGTCACTAGTTGCTAGGCAGAACGGGGAGATGCTGTTTATCGCGGCATCTCCCCGTTCAGCCTTCCCGTGAGACGATCGCGGGTGTCCCCCGCGGCGATCGAGTCCGTGGGGACCGCGACCGGACTCACAGGGGTCCCGACCGGCGCGCTCCCGATGGCACGGACAGGCATTAAGGAGGGACTTATATATACGCCCTCCTGCCTGTACGTGCCATTCTGCCGATGTATATCGTCGTGCGCCGGTCAGTAGGTGGTTAAATAGAGCTCATAGAAAAACAACCATTATTTTTAACAAATGATAATATCATTAATATGGGTACCCTATATACTTGAGTATAAGCCGAGTTTTTCAGCTTAATTTTTTGTGCTGAAAGTGCCCCTCTCGGCTTATACTCGAGTCAAGCACTTTTCTGCAGCAGAGAATGACATTTTCCGACCCGACTTTGGGGTTCCTAGCACCAGATACGGGGCCCCAAAGTCGGTTCGGAAAATGTCATTCTCTGCTGCAGAAAAGTGCTTGAAATTTTCCGACCCGACTTTGGGGCCCCCGTATCTCGGGGCCACTTAGTGCTAGGAACCCCACATTTGGTGTGCAAACCCAGTTGAACCAACACTACAACAAATCCAAATGGGGTGCCTAGCACCAAGTGGCCCCGAGATACGGGGTCCCAAAGTCGGTCAACTGTGTCCATCTGCAGCAATGTCATTTCGGGACCCTTCGGGTCCAGAGACCCCAAATTTGGCTGCAGCTAGGGAGCATCTAGGAACCCTTAACTACCAAGTTTGAAGTTTGGGGGGCCGATGGCTGCAATTGGGCACAGTGAGGCATGCAAATGGGCACAGTGAAGCTGCAAATGGGCATTGTTGACCCTCTTTTACACTTAAGCCCCATACACACGGTCGGACTTTTTCATGGATTCTGTCCGATCGGACAATGTTGTTGAAAAATCAGACCGTGTGTATGCACCATCGGACAGTGTACGTCGGATTGTCCGACGGACAAAGTCTTATCTCCTGCTGGAAAGATTTGCCGACAACATGGTCCGATCACACCAAATCCGATCGTGTGTACGGTTGTCCGACCGGACAAAGTGCTACGCATGCTCAGATCACATTACAAGACCAAAGCTATTGGCTACTAGCCTCTACGTAGTCCCGTCGTAGGCAACAAACGTCACCACGTTCAGAATGATCGGATTTTCCGACAACTTTGTCCGACCGTGTGTACGCAAAACCAACATCAGACAAAGTATGACGGACATGATCCGACCGACCTGGTCCGCGGATTGTCCGATCGTGTGTATGGGGCTTTACAGTAGCTGCGCATTTCTCACCCAAGGCTTATACTCGAGTCAATGCGTTTTCCCATTTTTTTGTGGTGAAATTAGGAGCCTTGGCTTATACTCGAGTATATGCGGTATATGCTTATTAGAAAGCCCCCACTAAATAAAATATTGGTGGGCATACATTATCATAATAGCAGCCAAGGTTAGAATCCAAAGATCAAGAATTATTAGTCATTGATACATATCAATGAAAAAAAGAAAAAAAACAAATCATTTCTATATACATACCCTTATGCCAGTCCCTTATACTTTCCTTGAGGAGTATTTGTCTCTTTATAATGCAAGGTAAAAGACCCCAAGTGATGAAAAATATTAATGTTATACTCAGCGCTGCTCCAGTAAACAATAAACACTAATACAATATATAATTGGGCCTACATCAGTATAATCATAACATCATATTACTTAAAGTGATTGTAAAGGTTAGTTTTTTTAAATAAAAAAAAAAACAAATATATCATACTTACCTCCACTGTGCAGCTTGTTTTGCTCTTAGTTCTGGGGTCCCCCGGTGGCTCTCGCAGCTCCTCCCCACATCAGATAACCCCTTCGGAGAAGCGCTTCCCCGAAGGGGTTACCTTGCGGGCGCGCTCCCGAGTCTATAGACACAGAATGCCGGCCCCGACCCCTGGTGCCCGCGTCATTGGATTTGATTGACAGCAGTGGGAGCCAATGACTGCGCTGCTATCAAACTATCCAATCAAGAATCGGGACCCCCCCCTGCTGCCTAAATTTCTGTACTTCTTTAGGAACAGTCCGATACATATCCCTAAAGCCTTCTTTAAAAAACTAGAGGGGCAGCTGGGTGCTTTTGTCTGGTAGGGGAAACCCCCCAGGGTGGGGAAACAAATTCTCTATCTCCCCCTCTCTAGTGGAGGTTTAGCACTCCCTAACTTCCAGATTTATTACTGGGCAGCGGTCCTGGTCACAGTTAGGTGGTGGTTCACCCAGCCCAGACAGAACCCGGCGGTCACTCTCGAGGCAGCTACCCTGGGATCCTACGCGGCCCTTAGCAACCTACCGTTTAGGGGGGAAAAAGCAGATCCCTCCATTACGACCCCTATGGCAACCACGATAAGGACCTGGCGGGAGGCTAGAGGGGTATATGCCAAACCCCACCACGTCTCCCCGCACACACCCCTCTGGGGCAACCCCCTTCTCCCCCACTTTGCATCTATCCCAGATAATGGGCAAGAAAGGGGGTGACGACGTTAAAGCATATAGTAAAGCAGGGTAGAATTATGCCCTTTTCCGACATGAAGTCTAAATTCTCCTTATCGCCTGGGTGGACATTTCGCTACTGGCAGTTGGGCCATGCTTTTAGGGCCCAGTTTCCAGAGGAAATCACGCTCGAGTCAGACTCGGTCGAGAGACTCTTGACCTCGTCCACGATGGGAAGACCCCTTTCCTCTCTTTACCTCTACCTAACGGTGGCCCACGACACCAAGTTGACCCGATCCTTTGACAAATGGAAAATGGATATACCTGACTTAGATGACGAAAAATGGGAGGAATGTGTCTCCACATACATCCCGACCCTGAGAGCCGCAAGAGATAGGTTCATACAGCTAAAATTTCTGCACAGGGCTTATTTCACCCCGCAAAGACTGGCCAAAATATTCCCTAACAGAGACCCAATGTGCCCCAGGTGTAGCAGCGAAGTGGGTTCCTTCTGGCACATGGTATGGGCTTGCCCCAAACTCCGTCCCTACTGGCAGGAGGTGACCGATAAACTGAGTGGAGTGGTGGGTGAGGAGGTGCCCCTTGACCCCCTGGTCCTCCTCCTGAGTCATATGGAGGAGATCCAGGGTGATAGATACATCAAACTGTTTTTGACCTTCTCTCTGTTCTATGCCAGGAGAGAAATTCTCCTTAAATGGAAATCAGTGGAACCACCTAGGGGGGAGAGCTGGAGTCACACGATTGACACAGTTCTCCCTCTGTATAGGCTTACGTATGAAAGTAGACAATGCCCGGTAAAGTTTGACAAGATATGGTCCGATTGGATTAATGCTAACGGCTGAGTAGATCTGAGGCTATAGGTAGAGGCACCTGTGCACTCGGGCTCGTTTGGCTGGATCTGTTCCCCCCCCCCCTTCCACCATAGAACTCACCCTGATCACACCGGATCTCTGGGTTGTTTATTTTATCCGGCCTGTGCAACACCAAAGAGGTTACTCATTCTTGTTGACAAATTCTGTCTTGCTATGGGGGGGTTTCAATGTAGTATGTGTATGTAGAGAGGGTATAGAAAACTGATATATGAAACTGCACGCATCTCGAAATATGTTTCTTTCGTTTATTCCTTTTTATTTTTCCCTTATCGGAGATACTGTCGATTACTGTGTATATGTAATGCTGTTTTTTTTTTTCTCAATAAAACATCTCTGTTAAAAAAAAAAAAGAGTCGGGACCCAGTGGAGAAAGAGGCAGCGTGTCCCCGCCAAAGAGATGAAGGGTTTCAGGTAAGTAAAATGGAGGGGCCGGGGGGCCGGTGACTGCCTTAATGCACAGGATGCATTAAGGTGAAAAAACATGAACCTTTACTACAATTATAGTGCAAAACAAATAAAGTACAATCATATAAAGTCCATCCATATAGTCATATGGGGTGTTGAACTTGTGCAAAATATGCAGTTGGTGTAGATCTTGGTGACACTCCGTGCTCCCCTCCTGGGTCCCCACTCAGCAATAATCTTTAGATAGGCCCGTTATTAAATTTAGAATGGCGTCTCCCGTCAATGGCTAGGGCTGTTGAATGCGATCAATATGTGGGTGAGAATATCACCTTCCTTCCACCGATATATTAGAGACGTCTGGTATGTCCTATATCCAAATATAGTTATCACCTTCCAAACTTTCCCAGTGATCGGATATGCATTTTAGACGTATGGCAATGAAGAGAAAAGGATAGATAGTGTAATACTGCTAATTTTATTCATAAAAATCCAAAATTATTAGCCCCCGTACACACGGTCGGAAATTCCGACCACAAAATCTGTCTTTTTTTTTCCGACAGATTTTGTCCGAAACTGGTGTTGCATACACACGGTCGGACAAAGTTGTCGGAAAATTTGATCGTTCCGAATGTGGTGACATTCGATGCGTACGACGGAACTACGTAGAGGCTAGTAGCCATTAGCTTTGATCTCGTAATTTCATCTGAGCATGCGTGGCACTTTGTCCGTCGGAATTCTCGACGCACGATCGGAAAAAGTCCAATCGGATTTTGTTGTCGGAAAATTTGAGATCCTGCTCTCAAATTTTTTCTGACGGAAATTCCGATGGAAAAAGTCCGCTAGAGCCCACACACGCTTGGATTTTCCGACAACATAATCAGATTGGACTTTTTCCATCGGAATATCCGACCGTGTGTACGGGACATTATACTTATGCCCCGTACACACGGTCAGACATTCCGACCACAAAATCTGTTGGATTTTTTCCAGCGGATTTTGGCCGAAACTTGTGTTGCACACACACGGTCGGACAAAGTTGTCAAAAAATCAGATCGTTCTGAACAACGGGGCTACGTAGAGGCCAGTAGCCAATAGCTTTAGTCTCCGAATGTCTTCTGAGCATGCGTGGCACTTTGTGCGTCGGAATTCTCTACACACGATCGGAAAAAGTCTGAACGTATTTTGTTGTCTGAAAATTTTAGATCCTGCTCTCAAATTTTTTTCCGTCGGAAATTCCGACGGAAAAAGCCCGCTAGAACCCACACACGATCATAATCCGATCAGACTTGTTCCATCGGAATATTCGACCATGTGTACGGGGCATAACATCAAAACTTTTAAAATCATGCAGAAAAGCAGAGTCTATGTACGATAAAGGGCATCCATTAGTGGCATTTCCCAGTGTTGGAATTTTCGGGGACTCACCTCAGGTCCTCATGACCTTCTACATCACGGCAGTATCAAGTGACATTCTTTTCCTCCTCACGGGTGCAGCTCTCCAATCTTCTCCATTATGGGGTTCTCTTACTAGCTCTTGGCTACCCACCAGTAGCAGCAGTAGTAACCCACCCCCTCTTCACAGCCTGGACCCCTGTCCCTCTTTTATACAGTATTATACAGGTCGGGCCCAAAGATAACCCACCAAAACCAAAGAGACATGAAGAACATTAACTCTTACCCTCCTATCCGGGGCAGCATCTAACTAGCGTAACTTCATCCCGCTTACAAGCATACCGTCTTATAGACCTTCCTAGTATTGGGGGTTGCCACTAATGCCGCGTACACGTGGTCGGACTTTGCGACTGGAAATGTTGGATGTGAGCTTGGTGTCGGAAAGTCCGACCGTGTGTATGCTCCATCGAACATTTGCTGTCGGACTTTCCGCCAACAAATGTTTGCGATTAGGTTCTCAAATTTTCTGCCAACAAAACTTGTTGTCGGAAAGTCTGATCGTGTGTACACAAGTCCGTCACACAAAAGTTCACGCATGCTCTGAATCAAGCAGAAGGAGCCACACTGGCTATTGAACTTCCTTTTTTCTCGACTCGTCGTACGTCACCGCAATGCCACGTTCTGAATTTTTGGCCAACATTTGTGTGACCATGTGTATGCAAGACAAGTTTGAGCCAACATCCTTTGAACGAAAATTCATGGTTTTGTTGGCGGAAAGTCTGATCGTGTGTACGGGGCATTACCCTCCCATCCGTGGCAGCATTTAACTAGCGTAACTTCAACCCGCTTAGAAGCATACCATCTTAATGACCTTCCTAGTACCAGGGGTTGTCACTAAGAATTAGACATGTGCACAATAGAAAAATTTGTTTAGTTTCTGTTCGTTTCCGTTGATTCGTAACGATTCGTAATTTCGTAAGTCGTCAGGGTTCGTATTCATAACGATTCGTAATTTCGTAAGTCGTCGGTGTTCGTATTCGTAACGATTCGTATTTTCGTAAGAGTTATTTTTTCGTTGATTCGTTTTTCCGTTAGTTTAATTTTCGTTTATTCAAAATTCGGACGCATTCGTATTTTCGTAGATTTAGTTACATTCGTACTTTCGTTAGATTGATTTATTCGTACTTTCGTAACATTTGATTTTCGTTGTTCCTGTTTTCGTTTTTCGGATTTTCTTCTTTCGTAGTTTCGTTGTTTCTAATTTGGTTATTTCGGATTTTCGTTGTTTTTCATATTCGATAATTCGTTATTCGTTAACATTTTTAGCGAATCATTCGTTCATTCGTACGATAACGAATGAACGAATATAACGAATTTTAACGGAAAACGAAAAAAAACAAAACGAATTGCACATGTCTACTAAGAATGGACATCATAGGCCTCAAAGGAGAGCATCCCAACTCCATTCTGTTTTCTGTGATCTCCGGTACAGCTCCTGTCTCATTTTTATTAGTTGCGTTCCATGCTTAGATCACTACATAGTTTGATAGAACTCTCCCTTTTGTGTTTGTTACATTTTATGAAGGTTACCCGTTGTTGGTTCCAACTATTTTTATTGCTTTGATAAAATAAATCAGGTTACTTAGATGTTGCTACATCTGACCTCCCTTCCCGTTATCTCTGTCTACATTCTGTATCGGTCATTAAACTAGCAAGAGTTATAAATCCGCAATTCAGCCATCCTGTTAGACATGAAAGGATTTCCCTGACCTGAATCCAAAATCCTCCATTTCCTGAGCAGTAGAGAGGAACAGAGTCTCCATGTAGTTATGGCCAGTGGTCGGGTAAAGTTCTCTATGTGATGGCAGTACCAGGTACGGGGGCCCCACATCACTTGGGTCATTCTCTGATACAGGTAGAGCCCGTTCAATGGTGAAAGTGATTAGGAGTTTTGATTTCACTGACATTTTATTGACAATCGGGAGATTTCAATGAAATGGTACATTTGATAAAATGCATTAGAGTCAATCGGAAAATTGAAATTTAAAAAACTTTACAGCTGTGCTCAAAAGTTTGCACACCCTGGCAGAAATTGTGAAATTTTGGCATTAATATTGAATATGACTGATCATGCCAATTTGCGAGCCTCCTTCTTTCCTCCAGCTGGTTTCCATACTTACCTCCCATACATATGTTTTTATCATTGGCTATATGTTTTTCATTATGTAATGTATGTATTGCACAATACATTTTGTAATTTTTATACTCTTTACTGCCTGACGTCCATTTAAAGTCCCATTTCTGAGGAATCTTTTTCTACAATCATGCCAAAAACGTTTTCATACCCTGGCAGAAATTGTGAAATTTTGGCATTAGTATTGAAAATCTGACTGATGGTGCCAAAAAAAAATTATTTTTATTTAAGGATAGAAATTACATGAAGCCATTTATTATCACATCGTTTTTTTGGATCCTTTTTAAATCATAATGATAACAGAAATCACCCAAATATCCCTAATAAAAATTTTACATACCCTGGAATGTTTGGTCTGGGTACAGACACAGAAGGTGGCACACATCGGTTGAAATGACAATTAAAGGTTAATTTCCCACATTTGTGGCTTTTAAAATCACAATTAGTGTCTGTGTATAAATAGTCAATGAGTTTGTTAGCTCTAACATGGATGCACTAAGCAGGCTAGACACTGAGCCATGAGGAGGTAGAAAAGAACAGCCAAAAGACCTGCGTAACAAGGTAATGAAACTTTACAAAGACAGAAAAGGATATAAAAAGATATCCAAAGCCTTGAATATGCCAGTCAGTACTGTTCAATCACTTAATAAGAAGTGGGAAATTTGGAGCTCTCTTGATACCAAGCAAAGGTCAGGTAGATCAAGAAAGATTTCCGCCACAATTGCCACAGGAACTGTTCAGGATACAAAGTAAAACCCACAGGTAACCTCAGGAGAAATACAGGCTGCTCTGAAAAAAGATAGTGTGGTAGTTTTTAAGGAGCACGATACAATGATACTAAACAAAACAAAAAAGAGCTGCCTGGTCAAGTTGCCAGAAAGAAGACTGTACAAGTTCCACAAAAAAGCCTGGTTCCAATATGCCCAACAACACCTTGACATGCCTCATTGGGCTTTTTGTGTGGCATTGGCGCAGTAAAGGCTTCCTTATGGCAGCTCCACCATGCATCTCTTTTTTGTTCAAGTATCGTTGAATTATGCTCATTAAAAACCACCACACCGTCTTTTTGGAGCAGTCTGTATTACTCCTGCGGTTACTTGTGGGTTTTTCTTTGTATCCTGAGCAATTCTTCCACCAGTTGGGGCTGCAATCTTTCTTGGTCTACCTGACCCTGGCTTGGTATCAAAAGGGCCCCTCATTTTTTACTTCTTAATAAGTAATTAAACAATACTGACTGGCATATTCAAGGCTTTGGATATCTTTTTATATCCTTTTCCATCTTTGTAAAGTTTCATTACCTTGTTACGCAGGTCTTTTGACTGTTATTTTCTACCTCCTCATGGCTCAGTGTCTAGCCTGCTTAGTGCATCCATGTGAGAGCTAACAAACTCATTGGCTATTTATACACAGACACTAATTGTGATTTAAAAAGCCACAAATTAACCTTTTAATTGCCATTATAACCTGTGTGTGCCACCTTCTGTGTCTGTACCAAGGCCAAACTTTCCAGGGTATGTAAACTTTTTTTATCAGGGTCATTTGGGTGATTTCTATTATCATTATGATTTAAAAAGGATCCAAAAAATGATGTGATAATAAATGGCTTCATGTGATTGCTATCCTTAAATAAAAGACATTTTTTTTGGCACAATCAGTCATATTTTCAATATTAATTTCAAAATGTAACAATTTCTGCCAGGGTATGCAAACTTTTGAGCACAACTGTATATAAATATTGTATACATTTTGTATGAATTATTATATAAAAAGCGTAAGTTATAAATGCAAAAATTATAAAGTATATCCAAACCGAACAACAAAAATTTAAAACATTGCAGTGGCTGCATTCGTTTTCTTTTTTTAGGGTAAGAACATTTTCTGCAAGCACAGATTGCTCCTCATGGAAATTTAGTGTCCTTTTAACCACTTGCTGTGTATTTATTTATCTGAAGTTATGAATTAATAATGAATGCCGCATCTAAACAAATGGAACGTGAAGAATTAATAATAATACATAATAAAAATAAAAAGGTTTTATTATTATTATTATTTATTATTATTATAATTGGTTATGTTCCATTTGTTTAGATGTGGCATTCGTTATTTTAGATAATTCGTAACGTCGGATAAATTCATATTCGTTACGTTCAAACTTGACTGGAAATTCCAATACCTATAATTGAATAGTTATTATAAGTTAGTTATTTCGGATTTTCACATTTTCGGGTTTTTGGATTTTCGTTCTTATTTTTTCGGATTTTCGAATTTTCAAATTTACAAATTTTCGGACGGGTTTTCCTTAATTCGAATACTTCCGAATCAACAAATTTGTCGAATTTTGTCGAAAAAACTAATTCGGAATGAAACGAATTGTCTAGTTTCACTTCTCTTCCTGGTCACTAAAAACAAAAAGATTTAAATCTGATCGTATTGTCACCGACTTGCGCAGTTTGGAGAAAAGAGGGTGGGGCTGCATTTAATACACCATATTCTCCCCACTTTTGGGGTTCCTCAAGCCTCATTATCTTCACAATGTCATCCTGGGCTTGCAGTAAAATATTGCAGGGAATGGTGCTCATGTATTACTGTCAGCATTGCACTTGGGATTATTAAACAACACTGCGGTGGGAAGAGTAAAAGGATCCCGGAACGTCACATGACTGGCGAGAAGATTGTTCAATGTACAAGGGGAATTTTTAAAAAAATATGTGGGGGGGGGTGGGAGTGGTATTTTTTTTTTCTACTGCTTTAAACTTGTGTGTTCTATTAGTACATTTACCTAATACTTTATTAGAGGAATGCGATCTCTCTGCAAGTTTACATTGCTGTCCGCCCGTCTCTTATCTCTGCCCGGCCTATTACAGATTGCAGTCTCCTATGAACTCTCCTATAACGGCTAATAGCGTACTATTACACACAAATACCAATAAACAGACAGCTCTTTTCTCACTTTTCAGATGCCAAATGGTAATCTGAGCACTTCTCTCTCCTTGGAACCGACAGCGAACATGAGATTTATGGTCGTACGCAAACAGCCGTTTCATGGAAATCTGAAGAAAAGCATTGCCAGAGTGGAAATATTACAGCAGGAATTATTAGGCGCTAAAAGAACATTTTAACTAAATATTCCAATTAAAAAAAAGTTATTTTTTTATTTGTTGATTCCAAAAATATTTAATTTTACATATATGCAAAGGCAGGTATGTAGGCAGGTATGTAGGGCAGGTATGTAGGCAGGTATGTAGGGCAGGTATGTAGGGCGGCCTTGTGTAGTGTGTTGCGGCGGCAGAGAGAGATACACAGAGAGACAGCGTGATTTAATTTCATTTTGAAGCTGTTGCAAATACAGTGAGTGTACACCTGACGCTACCCCAATTGCTGTTGGTCTGTGCATCCTATCCGTAGGCAGCTGTTGCAAATACAGTGGGTGTACTGTGCCATCTGCACAGTGTACACGCCTGAAGCTACCCCAATTGCTGTTGTTCTGTGCATCCTATCCGTAGGCAGCTGTTGCAAATACAGTGGGTGTATTGTGCCATCTGCACAGTGTACACGCCTGAAGCTACCCCAATTGCTGTTCTGCGCATCCTATCCATAGGCACTTGTTGCAAATACAGTGGGTGTATTGTGCCAACTGCACAGTGTACACACCTGAAGCTACCCCAATTGCTGTTGTTCTGCGCATCCTATCCGTAGGCAGCTGTTGCAAATACAGTGGGTGTATTGTGCCATCTGCACAGTGTACACGCCTGAAGCTACCCCAATTGCTGTTCTGTGCATCCTATCCGTATGCAGCTGTTGCAGATACAGTGGGTGTATTGTGCTATCTGCACAGTGTACATGCCTGAAGCTACCCCGATTGCTGTTGTTCTGCTCATCCTATCAGTAGGCAGCTGTTGCAAATACAGTGGGTGTATTGTGCCATCTGCACAGTGTACACGCCTGAAGCTACCCCAATTGCTGTTGTTCTGCGCATCCTATCCGCAGGCAGCTGTAGCAATTACAGTGGGTGAATTGTGCCATCTGCACAGTGTACGCCTAAAGCTACCCCAATTGCTGGTGTTCTGATAATAATAATACTACAGGCAGTAAAGTGGTTTTAAATGAATAAAAACAGCAGCGCTAATAATCACAGTGTCTGTGAATAAACTAAATATTTAACCTGTGTAAACAATACTGAAAAATAATCACCCTGTATAAACAGTGCTAAAAAAACAACAACACAATTAATCACCTATATACATAAAGTGAACAATTAAAGTGAAGTGTGATTATATATTTTTTGCAGGTGTCCAAAAAAGGAAAACAAATCCAAACAAAAGTCCATAAACTGTTAAGCCCCATACACACGCGCGGATTATCCGAGGACCAGGTCCGTCAGACCATGTCCGTCATACTTTGTCCGATGTTGGTTTTGCGTACACACGGTCGGACAAAGTTGTCGGAAAATCCGATCATTCTGAACGTGGTGACGTTTGTTGCCTACGACGGGACTACGTAGAGGCTAGTAGCCAATAGCTTTGGTCTTGTAATGTGATCTGAGCATGCGTAGCACTTTGTCCGGTCGGAATTCGCTACACACGATCGGATTTGGTGTGATCGGACTTTGTTGTCAAAAAATTTATCCAGCAGGATATAGGACTTTGTCCGTCAGACAATCTGATGGAAACTGTCCGATGGTGCCTACACACGGTCTGATTTTCCGACAACATTGTAGGATAGGACAGAATCCATTGGAAAATCCTACCGTGTGTATGGGGCTTTACTCTTGAAGTGACTTGAAAAAATATCTTCCACCACACCACCTGTGTTCAGTGCTACCGCACCCTAAGGAAACGCACTCACCAGCAGTATATGCCTTGCACTCTCATGCTCGGCCAACTCGCTTAATAGCTCCACATGGGTCACAGATGGATCCAGACAGAATGTTAGATAGTTGCACTCCACATATAAGGAAAAAAAGAGATGCTTCCAATAGTGAAGTAGAGTAAACCATTTATTTCAACAGCACACAAAATTCCTCAACCATTGTACTCACATCCTTCATATAAAAATAAGGCACTTCAGCATAATCTTTTCAACAGGAAACAAGGACCCAGCAGTGGTGACCCGATATATTATGGTCTCGGCGGACCCGGCGTTAATACCAATATGTCTCACCCTCCACGCTGTCTCCTTTCTCTTTCACTTCAAACGGCACAGCACACCCAGTAACTGGAACGTTGAATGTTAAATGCTCCTCACAGTTGCCATGTAACCATGCCCAGACATGTTTCACCGAAGTGGCTTAATCATTGGGGTTCATTCACTTTTCTGTCACTTTTTGAAACATTATCACTACAAGTAACAGTTTATGGACTTTTGTTTGGATTTGTTTTCCTTTTTTGGACACCTGCAAAAAATATATAATCACACTTCACTTTAATTTTTCACTTTATGTATATAGGTGATTAATTGTGTTGTTGTTTTTTTAGCACTGTTTATACAGGGTGATTATTTTTCAGTATTGTTTACACAGGTTAAATATTTAGTTTATTCACAGACACTGTGATTATTAGCGCTGCTGTTTTTATTCATTTAAAACCACTTTACATTATTTATCTATTTAAGTAGCTGCTTAGTTTATTTTTATACACATAGGTGTTTTAACTAATTTTTCTTTGTGCGCAGTGGTGGTGTGGAATAGTAGGAGGGCGAACGATTTTCATATCAGTTTATTTTGAAATACTACAGGCAGGCAGTTGATTCTAGATTCTGCTAGCTGCAGTATATCAGTATATACATCCCAGCTTTGTGCAGCTACATCTCCCTGCAGGCCATTAGTATGTCTGGAAGGCCAACAAGGAGAGGCAGACAGTCATGAGGCAATAAAAAAGGGCAAGCAGACTCTGTGTCTAGAGGCAACAGTGCTGGTCGTAGACACGGTGCATCCTCATCAGCACGTGGCCATGGGACACGCTCGTCCTTTTTTTCGGCAGCTGGAGGTGTTGAGCCGCAACATGCCGAAGACTTGTTAGAGTGGATGACCAAGCTGTCCTCATCCTCCTCATCCTCTCTCACCCAGGCTCAGGGTACTGGCAAAGCAGCTGCCAACACGGCCTCTTCCCTAGGCTCAATGGCATCAATCACTCCTTCCCTAGCCCCACCATGTCCTCCTGAGGAGTCCCCTGAACTGTTGGAGCACAGTGTTGGGTACATGCTCCAAGAGGATGCCCAGCGTTTTGAAGGCTCTGATGATGATACCCAGCTAGAGGAAGGCAGTAACATGAGCCCAGAGAGAGGGGATGCCCAAGAAGGACAGCAATCTGGCATGTTCCCCCAGCTGCAGCATACTGCCAGCTTTGCTCCAGTGATGAGGAGGGAAGGGATGATGAAGTCACTGACTCCACATGGGTGCCTTAAGGAGAGAGGAGGAGTAGGAGGCACATCTCCAACGAGGTAGGATGCCCTCCAGGGGCCAGCTTAAGGGCAGCACACCGACTGCAACACACCGCACAGCTGCGCATGCGCGTTATTCCAAAAGTTCTTTGGTGTGGGCCTTTTTTGAGACGAGTGCATCAGATGTCTCAAGCGTATCTCGCGTGGCCAAAACATCAGCCTTGGGCACCACATGCTTGACCAGACATATGTCGACCTGCCATGCAGTTCGTTGGCAAGCGTACCTAAAAGACCCACACCAAAGAACAAAGCGGACCTCTCCTTGCTCCTCATCAGCTGGGATCTCCAACCCCACTATACCTTCAGTCCTCTCTGAAACCTGCACTGAGAGGAATGAAGGTGTAGAATTAGGTGTGTCACAGCCAAGTACTTGCGGGCAATCTGCTATCGGTACACCGACGTCCGATTGTACCAGGCACATTTCCCTGCCCCAGCTGCTGCACCGTCGAAAGAAGTTCACTCCCAGCCATCCACATGCCCAGCGGTTGAATGCTAGCTTGGCTAAATTGGCTAGCACTTCAACTGCTGCCTTTTCAGTTGGTAGACTATGCTGCCTTCCGTGAGTTTGTGGAATGTGTGGTTCCTCAGTGGCAGGTTCCCAAATGCCACTTTTTCTCACGGAAGGCGATTCCGGCTCTCTACCGGCATGTGGAAGGCAATGTCTTGGCCTCGCTGGACAGGGCGGTCAGCGGTAAGGTGCATATTACCACTGACTCATGGTCTAGCAGGCATGGACAGGGACGTTACCTATCTTTCACGGCGCATTGGGTGACTCTTCTGGCAGCTGGGAAGCATGCAGGACAAGGTGCAGTAGTGTTGGAGGCTGTTTCGCCACCACGCCTCCAAAATGCTACTACTGGTGATTCTGACACACCTCTCTCCTCCAACCCCTCCTCTTCTTCTTCCTCCATGGCCTCTTCCTGTGCTTTGTCCTCGGAAACCAGCGGTGCTCCGTAGGCGTTCAAGGGGCTACGCAAGTATGCAGGCAAAAAGATGCCATGCGGTGCTTGCGCTGGTTTGCTTGGGGGACAGGAGCCACACTGGGGCAGAGGTTCTGTCAGCTCTGTAGGGGCAGGCTGAGAGGTGGTTGACGCCACACCAGCTTAAGCCAGGAATGGTGGTTTGCGACAATGGCACCAACCTCCTCTCTGCCCTCCGACAGGGACAACTGACTCATGTGCCCTGTGTGGCTCACGTCCTTAACTTGGTGGTGCAGCGGTTCTTGGGCAGGTACCCGGGCTTACAGGATGTCCTGAGGCAGGCCAGGAAAGTCTGTGTGCATTTCCGCCAGTCATATAATGCCAGTGCTCGGCTGGCTGACCTCCAAAAGGAATTTAACCTGCCCAAGAACCGCCTAATCTGTGACATGCCCATCAGGTGGAATTCAACGTTGGCCATGCTGCAGTGGCTGCACACGCAGCAGAGGGCCATCAATGAGTACCTGTGCGACTACGGCACCAGAACAGGGTCAGGGGAGCTTGGTTTTTTTCCCCACGCCAGTGGGCCATGATCAGGGATGCATGCACTGTCCTGTCAACATTTGAGGAGGCCACGAGGATGGTGAGCAGTGACAGTGCATGCACCAGTGACACTGTCCCTCTTGTCCACCTGTTGGAGCACACGCTGCATGGGATAATGGACAGGGCACTTGAGGCAGAACAGAGGCAGGAAGAGGAGAACTTCCCTCTCAAGGCCCCCAGACAGTGTTTCTGCTGGCCCGCCGATCACACAGGAAGAGGAGGAGGAGGAGGAGGATTGTGTCAGCATGGAGGTGGAGCCTGGCACTCAACATCAGCAGCAGTCTTTTAGGAATCATTCACAGTCCCAAGAAACCCGTGGACTTGTACGTGGCTGGGAGGAGGTGGCTGCGGATCATGTCATCCTTAATGACCCAGAGGACACCGGACTAGATGCCTCAGCTAACCTACGCTGCATGGCCTCCCTGATCCTGCAAAGCCTGCGGAAGGATCCTCGTATTCGTCGGATCAAGGAGGGGGATCATTACTGGCTGGCAACCCTCCTTGATCCACGTTACAAGGGTAAGGTTGCGGACCTTATCCTGCCGTCGCAGAGGGAGCAGAAGAAGAAACATCTTCGGGAGGCCTGGCAGAAAGGTCTGTGCAATGCGTTCCCAGAGACTGGGAGGTTCCAAATTCCTGGTCCTGGACAACGTGTTGCTGAGGCTTCGGTCAGTCACAGAAGGAGCGGTGGAGAAGGCTGATGCGTTCAGACAATTTCTTTGTCCGCAGCCCCAAGGTATGATCGGTTCCAGCAACCATCGCCGGCGTCTGATTTACATGGTCCAGGAATACCTAGGGGCAAGGTCAGACTTGGACACCTTTCCCACCGAAAATCCCCTGGGTTACTGGGTCTTGAGGATGGATCACTGGCCAGAGCTTGCACAGTATGCAATTGAGCTACTGGCCTGTCCTGCATCCAGCGTTCTTTCGGAACGCACATTCAGTGCTGCTGGAGGGTTTGTAACCGATCACAGGGTGCGCCTGTCCACCAACTTGGTTGATCGACTGACCTTCATAAAAATGAATCAGTCTTGGATCACCACCAGCTACCAAGCACCTGATGCTGATGTAACAGAGTCATTTTTTTTTAAATGTCAGATCCCTTCAAGACTGCCTATGCTGATGCTGAGTGACTATCCTGTTATGCTGAGTGACTATCCTCTTCCTCCTCAATGATCATGCTGATAGCTTGTAAGAACATTTTTGGTTCTGGGCGCCGCCACCAGCCCCTGTTTAACAGGGGCATGTAATTACAATTTTTGATGCAATACTTTGCAGCAGGGCTTATTCCTGCGCTCCAACTAGAGTATCTGTGAGGGGTTGCAATGTTGTGGCACCAGCACCAGTGGCTAAGGCCCAATTTTTCAGCCCCTGTTTAACAGGGGCAAGTAATTACAATTTTTGATGGAATACTTTGCAGCAGGGCTCATTTCCTGCGCTCCAACTAGAGTATCTGTGAGGGGTTGCAATGTTGTGGCACCAGCACCAGTGGCTAAGGCCCAATTTTTCAGCCCCTGTTTAACAGGGGCAAGTAATTACAATTTTTGATGGAATACTTTGCAGCAGGGCTCATTCCTGCTGTTACGTACCTGGACGTAGAGCCTGACTTGTAGGAGGAGACCTCTCATACAGCGCTGGTTCACGTGCCACTGGAGATGGGGACAGTGGTGACGTGAGCACAGTGGGGTAGGAGTGCCTGGTTTGTAGAGGAAGGTGTTGGAACCAACAGGAAGGTCCTCCAGTAATGTCCGTATGCGGATGGCAGGATGTAGGACTGCAGCTGTAGGTGGTTGAAGCAGGATACAACAGAACCAGGCAACAGGTGGATCAAACAAGTGGGAATCAGCAGAGGCAAGGTCAGACAGTCCAGTTGGCAACAGCAGATCAATCAGATGATAGGAGCAGGCAAAAGCAGAGTCGGTAGGCAGGCTGGAGTCGGTAACCAAAGACAGATGTAACAAGGTCAGGCAGGCCGGGTCGGGTAGGAGAAGGTAGAGTAGTCCAAACAGAGCCGGGTCGGTAACGGGAGATCACAGGTTCAGGTTTCGGATCAGGTTTTCGGGTGGCTGACAAGCAGGAAGCTTAAAGACAACACAGCACTGGCTGAGTGTCACTGCTGGGCTTTTAAAGCCCGTTTTGGCGCCAATTGCGTTCCCGCGCATGCGCACATGCACGCGCGCGCCGCCGCGCGCGCTAACGCGCACGCGCACGCTAACGTGCATGCGCGCGCGCCCGCCGCGCACCTATGTGCGCACGGAAGGACCGGAAATGCCTGGAAAGTCCTTGACATTGCCCCCCCACAAGGGGCAGCCTCCGGATGCCCAGGCGGCTTGCCTTCTCAGGGTGGGCAATCAGGTAAGTACGAACTAGTCGTTTTGCATGTAAATTACTGTCTGGTTCCCAGGAATTACTTTCTGGACCGTACCCTTTCCATTTGACCAAAAATTGTACTTGCCCATGTCTTCTTCTACAATTGAGAATAGCCTCCACCTCATATTCCTGGTTACCATCCACCAAAACAGGTTCAGGCGGGTCAGTTCCTCTGTCAGGGAAGGGATTAGGCACAGCAGGTTTTAACAAAGATACGTGAAATACCGGGTGAACTTTAAGAGAATCAGGTAAAGACAGTTCATAGGCCACTTCATTAATTTTCTTCTTAACAGGAAAAGGTCCCATAAATTTAGGTGCAAGTTTTTTAGAAGGGCACATCAATTTGATATTGGATGTAGACAGCCATACCTGATCTCCAGGTTGCAGAACCAGCTCCCCCCTTCTCTTTTGGTCGAAGTTCCTCTTGCTATCTGCCTGGGCCTTGGACATAGCTTCTTGTAGGACCTGATTGTTGAGTTTGAGGAATTCCACTGTCTTCTGGACTGCCGGAACTGGGGATTCTGAAACAAAATCTGGTAAAAAAGTCAAGTGAAAACCATAATTGGAAAAGAAGGGGGATTGGTTAGTGGTTGAGTGACTGGCATTATTGTATGCAAATTCCGCTAGAGGCAGCAGGGAAACCCAATTGTCCTGAGAAAAGGAAGTAAAACATCGGATATATTGCTCGAGGGTTTGGTTGGTTCTCTCTGTCTGCCCATTAGTCTGTGGGTGATAGGCTGAGGAGAGAGAAAGCTCAATCTTCAAAATTTCACAAAGTGCCTTCCAGAAGCGTGAGGTGAATTGTACCCCTCTGTCGGAGACTATATTTGTAGGTACTCCGTGTAGTCTGACGATCTCCTTAATGAATACACGGGCTGTCTCTGTAGCGGATGGGGTTCCCTTCAGGGGCACAAAATGGGCCATCTTAGATAGGCGATCTACCACCACAAAAATGGCTGTGCACCCCTCAGAGCGGGGTAGTTCGACTATAAAGTCCATAGAAATCATTTTCCAAGGTCTGTCTGGTATAGGTAAAGGTTTAAGCAGTCCCCAGGCTCGGTTCCTTGAAGTCTTGTTCCGTGAGCAGATGGAGCAGGAATTGACGTACTTTTCACAAAACTCCCTTAAATTGGGCCACCAGAATGTACGCTGTACAAGTTCACAAGTTTTCCGTACCCCGAAATGTCCTGCTAAGGGATGATCATGAAACAATGTTAGTACCTTAACTCGAATATCTTCAGGGACAAAGATTTGACTTCCCTTCCATAGCAAGCCATCTCGAGATGTCAAGGTGGTTCCTGGAGGTCTTGGAGAGTGGGAAGAGGCTTCCTTGATTAAAGTTAAGAGATCTGTGTGTAAGAGCAAAAAACTGTTTGTGGGTAGAATCGTGTCAGGAGCAGGTGAGTCCTTAGGGTTATCATGCATGCGTGACAATGCGTCTGGTTTGACGTTCTTTGATCCTGGCCGATAAGTGATGTGAAAACAGAAGCGAGTGAAAAACAAGGCCCAACGAGCTTGTCGGGGTCTCAAACGTTTGGCAGATCTTAGATATTCTAAATTTTTATGGTCGGTATATATTAATACCGGGTGAGCCGCACCCTCTAATAGATACCTCCACTCCTCCAAGGCGGTCTTGATGGCAAGAAGCTCCCGATCCCCTACATCGTAATTTCTTTCAGCTGGCGATAACTTTCGGGAGAAGAATCCCACAGGGTGTATTAAATCCTCCTTACCCTGTCTTTGCGAAATGACCGCTCCCACCGCCACTTCGGATGCGTCAACTTCTAACAAAAAAGGTAAAGATGGGTTAGGGTGACTGAGAATTGGAGCTGATGTAAAAAGTCTTTTAAGTCTCTCAAATGCCTCTTGAGCCTCCGTACTCCAATGAAACCTGACATGTTGTTGTGTCAACCGTGTAATAGGGGCTATGATGGCAGAGAATCCCTTGATAAATTTCCTGTAAAAGTTTGCGAAACCAATGAAACGTTGAATACCTTTTTTATCGACGGGTGCAGGCCACTCCAGAACAGCAGATACTTTTTGGGGGTCCATCTTGATACCGGTCGCGGATATTATCAAACCCAAAAACTGGATCTCTTGTTGCTCGAACTCGCACTTCTCTGCTTTTGCGTATAGTCCATGTAGGCGAAGACGGTCCAAGACTCTGCAAACGTGTTCCCGGTGTTGGCTGAGGGATTCAGAAAAAACCAAAATATCATCCAAATAAACAATTACAAAAATATCTAAGAAGTCCTTGAATACATCGTTAATCAGATGTTGAAAAGTGGCAGGTGCATTACATAGACCAAAGGGCATGACCAGATATTCATAATGCCCGAACCTTGTTCGGAATGCCGTCTTCCATTCATGCCCAGCCCGGATGCGGACCAGATTATATGCCCCTCTTAGATCGAGTTTCGTAAAAATAGTAGCAGACCTTAATTTTTGGAATAATTCGGGTATTAAGGGCAACGGGTAACGGTTCTTAACCGTAATTTTATTCAACTCCCGGTAATCTACACACGGGCGGAGAGTCTGATCCTTCTTAGTCACAAAAAATATTCCAGCACCAGCTGGAGATGTAGATGGGCGGATGAATCCTTTTTCCAGGTTTTCGTTGATGTAAATCTTTAGTGCTTCCTGTTCTTTTTCTGACAGAGGGAAAATGCGCCCAAAGGGAATTTCGGCCCCAGGTAAGAGTTCAATTGGGCAGTCATATGCCCGATGGGGTGGAAGAGAGTCTGCTCCCTTTTTACTGAAAACATCGAGGAACCCATGATACGGTTCGGGTACTGATTGGCGTAGGTTCTGATCAATGTCCATGCAAAATAGGGTGACAGAGGATTGAGTAGACTCCTTTTGACAATGTTCTTGGCAGTAGGGGGACGAGAACCTGATTTCTCTGGTAGTCCAATTGATGGAGGGATTATGGGCCTGAAGCCAGGGAATGCCCAGGATGATTGGGAACAACGGGGAAGAGATCACATCAAGGATCAGAAGCTCCTTATGCTGGAAGGAGGTGATGGCAGGTACGGGAAAAGTCTCTTGGGTCACCTGTCCGGAGCTGATGCGGGAGCCGTCGGCCAAGAAGACTGAAAGTCGGTGGGTCTTATTCCGTAAGGGAATGTTGTGTTGGTTGGCGAAGGCAGAATCAATGAAGCAACTGCATGCTCCGGAATCAATAATTGCTTTAACTGGAATTGTCCTTCCTTGGAGCTGCAATGAGAGAGGGAGAGCAATGTGGGTTGTGTTAGTAGAAAGTGCTGAGAGACTGGCAGGAACAGAGGAAAAGCACTTACGCATCTTGACCGGACAGTTGCGCACGTAGTGTCCTGTTGTTCCACAGTACAGGCAGAGGTTAAGTTGATGGCGACGTGTGCGCTCTTCCGGGGTTAAGGTGGGTCGAATCAGTCCCAGCTGCATTGGCTCGGAGGCGTCCGGTGCAGGGCGGATCGGCTGGAAGTTGGGTGGTGGTAAGTAGCGGGCAGCCGGAATTGGAGCTTTAGCAGTCACCCAAGTAGGGCGATTATGTTGGTAGGCCCGTTCAGTGCGACGTTCCCGAAGGCGGCGATCAATCTGGATGGTTAGGGTGATTAAGGCCTCAAGAGTATCAGGTATGCCCACCCGGGCCAATTCATCTTTCAGTCCTTCTGATAGGCCCATGCGGAACTGATGCCGTAGAGCTGCATCATTCCATTGAGTGTCCGCACTCCAGCGTCTAAAATCCGAAATGTACTCCTCGGCCGCCCGGCGACCCTGCTGAAGTGTAGTTAAGGATGCCTCTGCTGTGGCGACCCGTTCAGGGTCTTCATAAAGCTGGGACATAGCTTCAAAGAAGGCCGTTAGTGATTGAATCAAAACAGAGTCCTCTTCGAGAAGTCGGTGTGCCCAGATCTGTGGTTCTCCTAACAGTAGGGAGACCACAAACCCCACTTTAGTGGCTTCAAGTGAAAAAGTCCGGGGTTGCAGGGCGAAGTAAAGTCGACAAGCACTGCGGAAGGCCCGGAATTTAGTTCGGTCCCCTGAAAACTTCTCAGGTATGGGGACCCTTGGCTCAGGTGGAAGCATAACGACAGAAGGAGGGGAAGCAGCCTGAGCAGGGGCGGAAACGGACCCAGGAACCACGTGTATGGGGTTGATGATGTTCTGGACTTGCCCCTCCAATCTGGTGTAACCGTCTTGTAAGGATTTTACGGCTTGAGTGAGGGCTGACAGGTGTGAACAGATATCTGTCATGGGAGGGGTCTCTCCTGCAGGCTCAGTCATGGCTGTGTTGTACTGTTACGTACCTGGACGTAGAGCCTGACTTGTAGGAGGAGACCTCTCATACAGCGCTGGTTCACGTGCCACTGGAGATGGGGACAGTGGTGACGTGAGCACAGTGGGGTAGGAGTGCCTGGTTTGTAGAGGAAGGTGTTGGAACCAACAGGAAGGTCCTCCAGTAATGTCCGTATGCGGATGGCAGGATGTAGGACTGCAGCTGTAGGTGGTTGAAGCAGGATACAACAGAACCAGGCAACAGGTGGATCAAACAAGTGGGAATCAGCAGAGGCAAGGTCAGACAGTCCAGTTGGCAACAGCAGATCAATCAGATGATAGGAGCAGGCAAAAGCAGAGTCGGTAGGCAGGCTGGAGTCGGTAACCAAAGACAGATGTAACAAGGTCAGGCAGGCCGGGTCGGGTAGGAGAAGGTAGAGTAGTCCAAACAGAGCCGGGTCGGTAACGGGAGATCACAGGTTCAGGTTTCGGATCAGGTTTTCGGGTGGCTGACAAGCAGGAAGCTTAAAGACAACACAGCACTGGCTGAGTGTCACTGCTGGGCTTTTAAAGCCCGTTTTGGCGCCAATTGCGTTCCCGCGCATGCGCACATGCACGCGCGCGCCGCCGCGCGCGCTAACGCGCACGCGCACGCTAACGTGCACGCGCGCGCGCGCCCGCCGCGCACCTATGTGCGCACGGAAGGACCGGAAATGCCTGGAAAGTCCTTGACACCTGCGCTCCAATTAGAGTATTTGTGAGGGGTTGCAGTGTTGTGGCACCAGCCCCACCACCACCACCAAAGGCCCAATTTTTCTACCACTGTTCAACAATGACATGTAATTACAATTCTTGATATAATAGTTCACAGCAGGGCAATCCAGCGCCCACCAAGAGTCACTTTGAGGGCTTACAGTGTTGTGACAACACCAACACTTTAGGCCCAAATTTCTGCAGAGCATATAGGGCAGGACCCTACTTTCAAACATCCAACTTACAAACGTCTCCTACTTGCAAACGGAAGGAGACAACAGGACGTGAGATGAAATCTACCCCTAGGAAGGGGAATTCTCTCTTGTAAGAGTTGATATGGGAAAAACGTGTCTCCTCTCCACTGATGCTTTATCCCAATCCTTGTTTTACTAAAAAAAACAAGTTTTCAAAAAACATTTGTCATTGGGACATAAAGTGAGGTGAAATCTTCTGAAGAGGTGCACAGACAGCAAAAAAGCTTAAAAATATATTTTTGGACTGGAGCTACACTTTAAAAATGTACCAGTTCAAAATTACAAAAAGATTCTACTTAACAACAAACCTACACAGTCCCTGTCTTGTTTGCATCTGCTGTTCAGAGTATATAGGGCCTGGGGGCCCCACACCTTTCCTTTTTTAAATTTGGGTACAGGGTTCCCCTTAATATCCATACAAGACCCAAAGGGGCTGGTAATGGGCAGGGGGGGGGGGGGTACCCATGCCATTTTGCCAGGACCAGACATTACATTAAAACCGCCAGCAGTTTTAAATGACTTTTTTTCCGTTAGAAATATCATTTTATGCAGGGACTGTTCTAAACACGGGAAACACGTGCCACTTCACAGGCATAATATAGACACCCCCCAGGCATGATATTTAAAGGAATATTTTACTTTTTTTTCACTTTAAGCATCATTAAAATCAGTGCTCCCGAAAAAACTGTAGTTTTTAAAAGTTTTTTTTTGAATTGATACATGTCCCCTTGGGCAGGACCTGGGTCCCCAAACCCTTTTTAGGACAATAACTTGCATATTAGCCTTTAAAATTAGCACTTTTGATTTTGAACGTTCAAGTTCCATAGACTTTAATGGGGTTCTAAAGTTCGCACAAATTTTAGGTCCGTTCGCAGGTTCTGGTGCGAACCGAACCCGGGGGGTGTTCGGCTCATCCCTACTCCTCACACGCTGTGACAGTGTGAGGAGAGGAGAGCCGGTAACCGGCAAGTGTGAAAGGGGATATCTACACTGATAATCAGGGGCACTGATCATCAGTGCAGCCCTAACAGTGACAAATAGTGGCCACCAGTGCTGCCAATTAGTGCCCAATCAGTGCCCATCAGTGCCGTCTATCAGTGCCACATATCAGTGCTGCCTCATCAGTGCTGTCTATCAGTGCCCATCAGTGCTGCGTATCAGTGCCCATTAGTGCCTCTAATCACTGCCGCCTATCAGTGCCTCCCCATCAGTGCTGTCTATCAGTGCCATCAGTGCCGCCTATCAGTGCCCTACATGGCTGCCTATTAGTGCCCATCAGTGCCCATCAGTGCCGCCTCATCAGTGCCCATCAGTGCCGCCTATCAGTGTCCATCAGTGCCGTGTATCAGTGCCCGTCAGTGCCGCGTATCAGTGCCCATCAGTGCAGCCTCATCAGCGCACATCAGTGAAGGAGAAAAATTACCTGTTTAATTTTTTTTGTTTGTTCAGCAAAAATAAAAAGCCCAGTGGTGAGTAAATACCTCCAAAAGAAAGCTCTATTTGTGTGAAAAAAATATATAAAAATGTCATATGAAAAAATGTCAGTGCTGCATGACCGCGCAATTGTAATTAAAATTGTGACAGCGCTGAAAGCTGAAAATTGGCCTGGGCAGGAAGGGGGTGAAAGTGCCCGGTAGGCAAGTGGTTAACCCTGCTTTTGGAGTTTTCCTGAAACTCAAGTTTTTCTATCTCAGTTTCCTCTTAGATGTTATGCCACGTACACACGACCGTTTTTCCCGTCGGAATAAACTCCGAAGGTTTTTTTCCGACGGAGTTCCGCTGAAACTGTCTTGCCCACACATGATCACACCAAAGTCCGACCATCTAGAACGCGGTGACGTACAACACGTACGACGGGACTAGAAAAAGGAAGTTCAATAGCCAGTAGCCAATGGCTGCCGTCTCGTACTTGCTTCAGAGCATGCGTCGTTTTTGGTCCGTCGGAACAGCATACAGACGAGTGGTTTTCCCAATAGGAATTGATTCAGTCGGAAAGATTTAAAACATGTTCTATTTCTAGGTCCGTCAGAATTTTCGAAAAAAAAAAAGTCAGATGAGGCCAACACACGATCGGAATATCCAATGAAAAGATTCCGTCTGACTTTTTCTGCCGGAAAGCCCGACCGTGTGTACGCGGCATAAGTCTTTTGCCACCCACTTCCACCTCAGCCAGATCCACCACCCTCATGTTGGGTCAATAGGATAGCTTAGGAGATTCTTCATGGGGCTTAGAAGGAAGGTTGGGTGGTTTAGTAGCTTTAAAACCACTACAGGCTTGTATCCTTGGCTTTAGTCTTTTTGATGGTGGTCCAAAAATAGGTCCAGCTTATCCAAAAGGAATCTCCGTGTGCAACGGCAGAGACGGCCCGTGTTTTGTCTGCTTCAGCCGCTGCTTATTCCTGATTGCAGCTTCCTCGCTGGAGAGATGATCTAATATGCAGATGCATGCTTGGTATTTTCTGATGCTCATTTCCCACGTTGTTTACAGCTAAACATGCAATTAGAACATCCTTCTTTTGTCACAAGCGGCCGGTCTGTCAAGCAGATATTAATCTTTCTGACATGTTTACTTGATTTTACTTGTCGCTGCTTAAAAGGGGAATTATTGGGTGGCAAACAATGCTTTGATAATAGGTGAGAATAATGCGGCCATTGATCTGGTACAGCCAATGTGTCGCCGAGTTCATGGAAAGGGAATTTATAGTTTGTTTCTTTTTTTAAAGTTTTCTATCTATCTATTTCTCTAGCTATCTTTTTTTTCTCTCTCTCTCAAATTCAAATCTTTACTAGAAGGACCAAATCCTTTTTTAGCACTGCCAAAGCAAATGAGTAATTATTATGCGTTGGCATGGGTGGGGGGTGTGTGTTGCAGTCCAGGCACATTGAGGGGGATTTACTAAAACTGATGCACACAGATTCTGGTGCAGCTGTTCAGCTTGTTCAATTAAGCTTTGACACTAAGGCCAGGTTCCCACTGGTACGACAAACGTTCCGACATTGGGAGCACATGTCGTATGACGTGTGAAAATCAATGTTTCCCTATGGGAGCCGTCTTAACTGGTCTGACACAAGTCAGTCCGACTTTAGAAAATGCTCCCTGCACTACTTTGGTCCGACTTTGATCCTTCTTCAGCCCATTGAATATCACTGAAGTCGGATCAAAGTTGGATTGTGGTCTTAACTGATCTGACTTTGGGATGCGACTTGTGCTCTGATGATCTTGAATGGGAACCCCACGCCAAAATTAAAAAAAAAAAACGGCATGTGTTCCCCCTCCAAGAACAAGGCTCTTGGTTCTGGTATGGATTTTAAGAAAAACACGGCATGGGGTCCACCCCCACAATCCTTACCAGGCCCTTATCCGAGCACGCAGCCTGGCAGGTCAGGAAAGGGGGTGGGGACGAGCGAGCGCCCCCCCCTCCTGAACTGACCAGACCGCATACACTCAACATGGGGGGTGGGTGCTTTGAGGCAGGGGGACCTTTGCACCCCCCCACTCCAAAGCACCTTGCCCCCATGTTGATGAGGACAAGGGCCTCTTCCCGACAACCCTGGCCATTGGTTTTGGGGTCTGCGGGCTGGGGGCTTTTTGGAATCTGGAAGCCCTCTTTACCAAGGGGGCTCGCAGATCTCCGCTCCCCACCCTATGTGAAAGAGTATGGGGTACATTGTACCCCTACCCATTCACCTAAAAAAAAAGGATCAAAAATAAAACGCAGTACACAGGTTTTTAAGTAATTTATTAAGGCAGCTCTGGGGTCGCTTCTGATTTCTTCTCCACCCTCTGGGTCTTCTGCCTCCTCTGCTGATGTCTTCTGCCTCTTCTGGTTTTTCTCCCCTCTCTGGGTCTTCTCCCCTGATGTCTTCTAGCCCTCTTCTTCTCCCTCTGTCCGCTGTCTTCTGCCTATGCCGGGTTTTCTCCGCTGTCTTCTTGCTTTTTTGCCGGGTCTTCTCTCCTGTCTTCTCCCTCTGTTCTCCTGGAGACCTCGCCCCATATGACGTCACCGCCTCATCATGCCCCAGGCAGTGAGGCCATATGGGGCAGGGCCTCTGGGTGATGTAACCCGGTGACCCCTGCCCCATGCCAATATAAGTAGTGTGTCAGGAAGGGCTAGCCAGTACCCAAGATGGTGGCCAAAGAATACGACCTGTGACCTCAGCCCCTGTCAGAACACCTCCGGTGCATCTGCGCACGCCTGTGCGCGCAGGTGTGTGCATGCGTGCATATGCGCGCACACGTGCGCATTGTCAGGAAGGGCATGCCAGTATTCAGGATGAGAATCGCATGCCCGCGTCTTTGCATGCCCGCGTCTTTGCGTGCACCAGCGCACACACATGCGCACACCCTGTAACAGCTTTTTGGGCCCAACAGGCTATTTAAACTCTGCCAGTGCAGAGACTCGGTGCTATTTGCTCTACAGCGTTCCCGTGTGTTCCTGTTGCCTGCATTTTGATACCTGTTCCTGTTACCCGACCCGGCTTGCCTATGACGATTCCTGCTATCCGCCTGCACCTGACCCGGCTTGTCTGACCACCGCACCTGCCTGCTCCTTCTGCTACCTCGCTGCCAGCCCATCACCGACCCGGCTTGTATCCTGACTACTCTTCTGCCTCCGCATCTGTTCCTGCATGTCCACCAGTGTATGACCCGGCCTGCCTGTACCATCCCTCTCTTCTGCCTGGAGAATCCTGCTGAGCTACCGTTCCTCCTGCAACTGCCATCAGGCACTCGTGCGACTCTGCACTCCCTCTCTGCTCTACCGGGGGGCCTCGAGTCAGAGGTGTAAGAGAGGCCATCCGCTGCATATCAGGCTCTACCGTCAGGTAGGTGACATAGTGGCACACCGCGGACCCAGCATTAGTGTGGGAGAGAGCATCGAGTCAACATTGGAAGAAGAACAGAGGGAGAAGACAGCAGAGAAGACCCGGCAAAAGAGCGAGAAGACAGCAGAGAAGACAGCAGAGAACATCTGGCAGAAGCAGAAGGCAGCGGACAGAGGTAGAAGAACCGGCGAGGGCTAGAAGACATCAGCGGAGAGCGGAGAAGAACCGGAGAGAGGTGAAGAATCATCAGAGGCAGAAGACATCAGCAGAGGAGGGAGAAGAGCCAGAGAGGGGAGAAGAAATCGAAAGAGACGCTAGAGCTGTCTTAATAAATTACTTGAAAAACCTGTGTACTGCATTTTATTTTTGACACTTTTTTTTGGGTAGGGGTACAATGTACCCGATACTCTTTCACATAGGGTGGGGGCCCCCTTGTTAAAGGGGGCTTCCAGATTCCGATAAGACCCCCACCTGTAGACCCCGACAACCAACGGCCACCTTTGTTGGGAAGAGGCCCTTGTCCTCATCAACATGGGGACAAGGTGCTTTGTGGTGGGGGCACAAGGCCCCCCTGCCCGAAAGCACCCACCACCCCATGTTGAGGG
Source organism: Lithobates sylvaticus (assembly GCA_028564925.1). Taxonomy (NCBI): domain Eukaryota; kingdom Metazoa; phylum Chordata; class Amphibia; order Anura; family Ranidae; genus Lithobates; species Lithobates sylvaticus. Next base: position 514,909,593 of record CM053030.1, read on the forward strand.
CATGCGGTCTGGTACGGTTCGGGGGGGCGCTCACCCCTTTTCCTGACCAGTCGGGCTGCATGCTTGGATAAGGGTCTAGTATGGATTTTGGTGGATTCCCCTTAAAACCCATGCCAGACCGAAGGGCTAGAGCTGATGTCATCATGTCACCGGACCCACTGGCAGTCCATTTTGTATTATCGCTCTGTTTACATCATGAGTACCTTTTTAGAATAAATAAACTGGTGATTGCCATGTTTCGCTATGGGGCTTCTGTGATTTAAATCTTTGCCAGTTTTGTGTTACGTCCCTGCTGGTGAGGCCTGTGGTTCCCAGTACCTGGTCCATACAGGAGAGCACAGCTGACAGATCTCTTGCCTAAGTGACTCTTGGTCAACTTGGGGTCTGGTATTCTGATAAGAAGCTGGTGTTTCTGTGTGGTGGTGGAAGTCACATGTAATCACAAAGGAGTTTTTGATCAATTTTACTGGAGACCTCTGTGTCTCCAGCAACTTCTGTGTCCCCTGTGAATGCTGGGTCTCCAGTGACCCCTGCACTCTGGTATTTCAAGTGCCAACATTGACCCTTGCATTCATGTACCTCCAGGGACCCCTGTACTTGCATGCTTCAAGCCCCTTGCTTTTCTGTGTCTCCTAGACTCTATGATCCCTGTGTACTCCAGCAACCCCCGTGTCTCCAGCATCTTCTGTGCCCCCTGTGAATGTTGAGTCTCCAGTGACCCCTGCACTCTGGTATTTCATGTGTCTCCTGCATCTCCAGTGACCCTTGTTCTTCAGAGTCACCCAGTGCCTCCTGAGTGTCCTATGTCACCCAGCGAGGTAGGGGGGGGGGGGGCTTCCACATAGAGATTGGGGGGATGGAATTTTTGTGGGGGGGATTCAGGGTGTAAGAATTGTTCTAAGAGGGGAAGTTTGCGGAGGTGTGCTAAGAGTGGTGATTTGGGGGGATTTGTGTTGAGAGGGGGGATGGGGGAAGAGGATTTGTGCTAGGAGGGGGATTTGTGCTAGAAAAGGTAATATGGTAGGGGGGATTTGTACTAAGAGGGCAAAAAATGTTTTAGGGCTGGGGATTTATGCTAGTAGAGAAGATGATTGGGTGAGGTATTTGTGCTAGGAGGAGAAAATTGGAGGGAGGGGGATTTGCACTAGGAGGGGAGGATTTGGAGTTGGGGGGGGGGGGATTTGTGCTCGGAGGGGAAGAGGATTTGTGCTAGGAGAGGATTTTTTTTTGGGGGGGGGGGGGGGATTTGTGCTGGGGGGCATATTGGGAGAGAGAGGATTTGAGCTGGGGGGGGGGGGAGGGGTTTCAGAGATTTGTGCCAGGATGGGGGATTTCAGGAGGGGGTGGGTTTGTACAGCATGCAGTTTAGTGCTTGTTTTTTTACTGACACATAATCATACATGAATTAATGACTTCTATAGCGCTACCTATGCGAACTGAATCGCCTCAGGGCGCTTTTTGCCACTGGTGTCCATCTGTGGTATAGTGCGGTCCCGACACGCTTACAAACACATACACATATTTGGCCAATTTTATCGACAGGATCTAATTAACCTACCAGCATGTCTTTGGAGTGTGGGAGGAAACCGGAGTACCCGGAGGAAACCCCCGCAGGCACAGGGAGAACATGCAAACTCCAGGCAGATGGTGTCATGGTTGGGATTTGAACCAGTGACCCTATTGCTGCTAGGTGAAAGTGCTAACCACTACACCACTGTGCTGCCCTCTTAAAAGGGGGGGGGGGGGGGGGGGGGACAATTTGCCTTGTTCGCCCTGGGCTCTAGATAACCTTGTCCTGGCACTGCTATGACCCCAGTGCACCCTTAGCACTTATGACATGTGTGTCTCCATACAATCTCAGGTACGCTGGACCGCCTCTCTTCCTGTGTAAATGAACCCCTATCCATGTTAGTCCCATATTGAAGTTCATTACCATAAACTTTAAATGAACTTCAGATTCTAGTTAAAAATTATACAGCCCACTCATAATTTTTTTATGAATGGACTGTGTGTACATAACCACAATGATATAAATGTAGACAGTGATTAGAGTTCATTGCAGTGTGATGTTGACTCACAGTTGACCCTTCTGACAGCTCAGTGTAGTGGAAGGCATTTGTATATCCACAAATGCATTCCTGAAGAGGCGGGGGGGGGGGGGGTCGTAAACAGCACTAAATGATCACAAAGGTTTGATGACATGACATATCTTTGTTACTTCGTTTTCGGGAGAAAACAACATCTACGTGACACTGCCCTGTTCTGAATTGAATTTTAGGAGACATAACATAGCTATGGCAGACAACATTTTTTTTTTTTACAGCTAACCAGTTTTTATGGGTAGCTACAGATTGGTGCCCATGGGATTATAGGGAATTTGACTGGATTATTGAATAAGGAAATTTGGTTTGAATTCATCTTGTTCGAATTACAACCTCAACATTAATACTGTATTCCCATTATTTTTGCGAACTTTCAAGGAGCCCCTTTCTCTGCATTCATTTTTTTTTATAAGTATTGACTATTGGATACAGAGGATCCAGAATTGTCCTCTACACTTGCACTGCTTGTCCTCCTGTAGGTCCCATCCCACACCACCATAATCCATCTTCCTCTTTGACATCACCAGGGAGCCAACTATCTCTTACGGGTTCCCGCAGCCGGCCCCCGATGATATATTCACGCCTAAAGGTAAAATAAATCTTAATGCCTAAGCACAATTTTGCAACTTTGGCATGCGTTCGTAAAACTGTACATACCATCACAACTACTTCTTTGCGCCGTAGACAGCGGCGCGCAGGCGCACTGAGCATGCCGAGATCGCGGTGATATGCCGCTCTCGTGCACATGCGCGGGAGTGACGTCATTGTGACTCCAGCGAATGACAGCGCTGTAGCAGCGAGACCCGGAAGTCACTCAGGGATTGATGGCGGCGGTGGAGGACGAGGGTCGCTTCAGGGGCTTCGTTCTCAGGTAAGTTATTCATAATGAGCTAGTATGCTATGCATACTAGCTCATTATGCCTTTGCCTTGCAGGTTCCGTTTTTTTAAAAAAACGTCCTCTTTAAATTTAGCGGTATATTTCTTGTTATTACAATAACCTACCACCCAATAACAACCCAAAATAAATTCTCCTGCTCCTGATGATCACAGCTATACCACATATGTGTATGCTATTTGTTGCTTGTACCCGTAGTACGGCCCAGAAGCAATTTTGCTTCTTTTTTTTTTGTCCCCACCTAAAACACTGACGCTAATTTGAAAAAAATATTTAAAGAAACTTCTGCCAAAACTATACTGATTCTTACCCTTGACCTTTGACCCTTACTTGACCTTAACACTGACCTAAATCAAACCTTGATCAAGTTATTTTTTATTTTATTTTTTTAATTAATTCTTTATTTTTCTACACACACTTTTTTTTCCCTCTCTGCAAGGACATTCCTTCTGGCTCCAGATCCTGCTTGCTGTTCTACTACACTTATCTCTGGCTCCCTGACGTTTTGGCTTGTCTGACTATGCGTTCCAGTTCCTGAAATCTGGCTATGTTTGACTACGTTTATTCTGTTTACCTTTTTTATTATTATTATTATTATTATTCTTATTATTAATAAACAAGTGTGATTTAACTGTACTTCTGTCTCAATATGATTCATGGTTTCTGACAGTCAGGCACTGATGTTGGATGAGAAGTCCTGGCTTGCAGTCTCCGTTCTATTTCATCCCAAAGGTGTTCTATCGGGTTGAGGTCAGGACAGTGCAGGCTATCAAGTTCCTCCACCCCAAACTCGCTCATCCATGTCTTTATGGACCTTCCTTTGTGCACTGGTCCAAATTATTTGGTGGAGGGAGGATTATGGTGTGGGGGCATCTTTCAGGGGTTGGGCTTGGCCCCTTAGTTCCAGTGAAGGGAACTCTTAAGGCATCAGCATACCAAAAAATTTTGCACAATTTCATGCTCCCAACTTTGTGGAAACAGTTTGGGGATGGCCCCTTCCTGTTCCAACATGACTGCGCACCAGTGCACAAAGAAAGGTCCATAAAGACATGGATGAGCAAGTTTGGGGTGGAGGAACTTGACTGGCCTGGACTTGAGTCTTGACCTCAACCGGATAGAACCCCTTTGGGATGAATTAGAGTGGAGACTGTGAGCCACATCAGTGCCTGACCTCACAAATGCTCTTCTGGAAGAATGGTCAAACATTCCCATAGACACACTCCTAAACCTTGTGGACAGCCTTCCAGAAGAGTTGAAGCTGTTATAGCTGCAAAGGGTGGGACAACTCAATATTAAACCCTACGGACTAAGACTGGGATGCCAATAAAGTTTGTGTCCGTGTAAAGGCAGGTGTCCCGATACTTTTGGTAATATAGTGTATGTGTTACATCCGCGGGAAGGGGTTAAATTAAACAATAAATAATTTAGCGTATATTTGACACCCAACGCAAATGATCTTTGTTTGTCCATTCATTAAAAACCTATAAGAGATGATTTCTGTGTTCTCTTTTTTTTTTTCTTTGCTCCTCTTGGCCCCCGGAGTAAACCCTGAACCTGTTTCATCCAGTTTGTCATTAGCTATCAGGAAGCCACTCCCTACAAACAGCATTTTGTTTCCGAATAGTTTGCTCTTTTCACTTATTCTCACTTATAGGCCATCTTATTTTTACCAGCGTTACGTCACACATGTTTACTCCTGTGTACATCAAATTTGCATTCTGTTCACAGGGTCTAAAAAGTTTTCAACGTTCCCACCAACTGCCTAATTGGTGTTCATGCTTACTGTACACTAGTACATCATTAAGAGGCATCTCTGCCATTAAATACACAACAAAGACTTGTTTCATTTCCAAAATAAGAGACTACAGACAGGGCGTAGTTCTTTATGTCCTTTATTGCAAGTTTGACACAAAAAAGTCCATTTTGAATCCTGTTTGGGTTTGAAACATAGAAGCTGCCTTAGGATTTCATGATGGTTTTGAAGTGGAATGCCAAGCAAATTAAAAAAAGAAATTACTGCTGGTATAATATAAATACTGTTTATACATATATTTTCTGGGCACCTGACCATCATAGATATCTAAACGTGTTGGACATTCCAATATGGAGTTGGTCCCTGTGATGACAATGTTGTCGAAAAATCTGCAACCTTTGTGGAGGGAATTCATATTGAATACAGTGCCACCCTAATATTTTTCCAAAATTTGCAAGTCCATAACCAGAATGGTCAGATTTAAATCTCACGTCTGTGTCAGGAATTCTTCAGAGGTTACACATTGGGCAAATGAAAGCATTCAATCTTCAAACAGATTAACGCAAAGGGTTGCAGAAAAACATCAAACCCTACTTGGCACATATTTGGAAGACACCCTTGAAGGAGCCTGGTTGTAAATGATTTTTGTAAATCTGTTGTAAAACAGTCTAGAAGTAATACAGTCCTGTATTGCCACGTACACACAGTTGGAATTCTCGTCGGAAAAAGCTCTGATGGGTTTCCTGATGGAATTCCGACGGAATTTCGCTCAAACTCTCTTGCCTACACGCGGTCACACCAAATTCCAACAGTCAATAACACAGCGGCATAAAACACGTTCAACGGCACTATAAAAGGGAAGTTTAATGCTTCCGAGCATGCGTCAAATTGTTTCCGAGCATGCGTCGGAATTTTGCGTGTCGGAATTGCATACACACGATCGGAAAATCCGATAGAAAGGTTTTCCGTCTGAAAAATTAAGAACAGGTTCTCAATCCAAAGTGCGTCGGAAATTCCGACAGAAAAAGACCGATGGGCATACACACGGTCGGAAAATCCGATGAAAAGCTCCCATCGGACTGTTTCCATCGGAAATTCCGACCGTGTGTACGCGGCATAAGTCAGGTTTTATTTGAACTGAGGATGAACTTTGGTACATCTCAAGCTCTTAAGGCCCCTTTCACACCTAAGCGTTTTTCATGCGGTGCAGCGCTAAAAATAGTGCCTGTTCACCGCATGAAAAAATCCTGCCCCTTTAACTCCAGTGTGAAAGCCGGCGGGCTTTCACACTGGAGCGGTGCGCTAGCAGGATGACAAAAAAAGTCCTGCTAGCAGCATCTTTGGAGCGGGATAGAAGCGGTGTGTTCACCGCTCCTATACCGCTCCTTCCCATTGAATAGAATGGGACACCGCGGTGAAACCGCGGTAATACCGCCGCAAAGCGCCGCTACGGCGGCGCTCTGCGGGGGGTGTTTAACCCCTTTTCGGCCGCTCGCGGGGGTTAAAAACCGCACCGCGAGCGGCCGAATACCGCGGTTAAAACGACGGTAAAGCAGCGCTAAATATAGCGCTGCTTTACCGTCACCGCGGCTCCCCGCCCCAGTGTGAAAGGGGCCTAACTCTTTCCATAATCTATAACTCTTATCACAGTCTCTGGTAATCTCGTGCAGTATGTCAGCAGTCTGGTAATCTCATGCAGTATGTCCGCAGTCTCCGGTAATCTCATGCAGTATGTCCGCAGTCTCTGGTAATCTCCTGCAGTATGTCCGCAGTCTCTGGTAATCTCATGATTTTGCTTGCGTGCGTGCGGGGGGGGGGGGGGCCTCCATGTTCATTTTGCTTGGGTCCCCCAAATTCCTTCAAACGGCCATGACTCTTACTATAATTGAGTTACAATATTGAGAGAAATAGCGGACCGACCGACATTCCAACAATCTATCGCATCAACAAGAGGTCCTAATGTGATTGGTGCACACTGTTCAGCAGCATATTCAGGAGGTGACCCATGTGGATTTCATTGCTAAGGTGATACTTCAAATACAGATCCGGTTCTGGGTGGCACAGTGATCTGGAGACCCCAGTTCTGATCCTCTCTCCATGGGCTCATACCTTCACTTGTGGGTATCCCCCTCTCCTGTACCTCTGTGATCCCTTCAATAAGGGCAAGGCCATTCTTTATATATTACACAGTATACCTTCAGTGAATCCATGAGGAGATTTAACTTTTCACTGCTATTAAGCTCCTTGGTTCCCCTACCTCTCACCTCACTGGAGCACTCTGGGTTCTTTTGTCTAGTGTTTCTAGACTTGGTCAGTGCTATTTTTTGGGAGTGGGGTTTTGGGTGCCACATAATGTGTCCCCTCTCCCCCTTTTTCCCCTCGCCCTTCCTTGGTCGGGCCCCTGTGTCCACCCCATGATTGTTTGCCGCCCATCTTTCTACATTCAAAACTGATCAGCACCCACCCAATCAGTCCTGAGGAAGCAAGTTAGTCTTGTGAAACGCATTGACATGCAGGTATGGAGGAATCGTTGACTTGATCTTTGATATCCATGCTAATACTCCTAACTAGGATTTTTTCTACAAACACACAATATTGTCTAGCTGGATCTGGATCTCCATACTTGGGATTGGGTATCCTCTGATCTATGGAATATAGAGGGTGCAATCATCATTTTACAACACGCCTAAATTTTAAGGTGCAGAGAGCTGATTGGCCACAGTGTACCTCCATAGGGTGACTTACATTAGATTATTTTGTGTCTATCAATTTGTAATTTTATCTAGTTCAATAATATGTTGGTTGTCAACCTGTGAAACCTTGTCAGATAGAAATATAAATATAGTTACAACCCTTTAGCACAGCACAGTCCCTTTCATTGGTTGTGTTAATTATATAAATACCCTCTCCAGGGACCAGAAATTATAGCCTAATTTTCAGCAAGAGTCTTTTTATGAAAGCCAGTGACTCTACACGGAACCAAAGACTGGGTGAACTTTGCTCAGTATTTTTCACTTTCAATCTTGCTTTATTTTACTGTTGCTAATTGTTTATTTTGTAATATTTGTTTTCTGTAAATACTTTCCTGCATTGGATTTTCATTTTTTTTTTTTTTTCTTCATTAAAACAATATTTAAAAATTGTTAAGCTGAATCTCTGAATGCTCTAATCAGAAACTTTAAGAACGTTTGCCTCTTTGATGAATGCTACCCTATTGAAAATTCTGTTACATTTCTGTCAGGCCGTGGCAGTTATTTCTTTACAAAAGCTGGAATTTCAACAGCAGAAAGGTGTGTGTTTCCATTAAAACGTGTGGTGATTGCTACCAGGGGCGTAACTAGAAATCACAGGGCCCCATAGCAAAATGTTGTATGGGCCCCCCCCCCCCCCACAAAAAAATGGCGGGGCTTAAATTAAATAGTGGGCGTGGTTTAAAGGGCGGGGCTCAAAGGGTGTGTGGTTTGAGTCTGAGAAGGAAGAAAGAAAGAAAGAAAGAAAGAAAGAGCCCAGATCCTACACCACAATAGCAATATATGTATTCCAGAAAGTTTAATCAACAGATAAAGATACTCCAAACACCTGGTGTTAGCGCTTTAATAATCCTCACCTGTGCCCAATGCAGCGTGGTCTGCCCATGCCCAATACTGCCTCACCTGTGCCCACTTGCGCCCAATGCAGCGTGGTCTGTGCCCAATACAGCATGTCCAGTGCCCAATGCAGCCTCACCTGTGCCCAATGCAGCATGGCCAGTGCCCAATACTGCCTCACCTGTGCCCAATACTGCCTCACCTGTGCCCACTTGTGCCCAATGCAGCGTGTCCAGTGCCCAATGCAGCCTCATCTGTGCCCAATGCAGTGTGGCCTGTGCCCAATGCAGCCTCACCTGCCTGTGCCCAATGCAGCATGTGCAGTGCCCAATGCAGCCTCACCTTTACCCAATGTAGCCTCACCTGTGCCCAATGCAGCTTGGCCTGCCCATGCCCAATACAGCCTCACCTGTGCCCAATGCAGCCTCACCTGTGCCCAGTGACCCGTGCCCAATGCAGCCTCACCCAATGCAGCCTCACCCGTGCCCAATGCAGCCTCACCTGTGCCCAATGCAGCCTCACCTGCCTGTGCCCAATGCAGCATGTTCAGTGCCCAATGCAGCCTCACCTGTGCCCAATGCAGCGTGGCCTGCCCATGCCCAATGCAGCCTCACCCGTGCCCAATGCAGCCTCACCCGTGCCCAATGCAGCCTCACCTGCCTGTGCCCAATGCAGCCTCACCTTTGCCCAATGCAGCGCGGCCTGCCTATGCCCAATGCAGCCTGACCCGTGCCCAATGCAGCCTGACCCGTGCCCAATGCAGCCTGACCCGTGCCCAATGCAGCCTCCCCCGTGCCCAATGCAGCCTCACCTGCCTGTGCCCAATGCAGCCTCACCTTTGCCCAATGCAGCGCGGCCTGCCTATGCCCAATGCAGCCTGACCCGTGCCCAATGCAGCCTTCCCCGTGCCCAATACAGCCTCACCTGCCTGTGCCCAATGCAGCCTCACCTTTGCCCAATGCAGCGCGGCCTGCCTATGCCCAATGCAGCCTGACCCGTGCCCAATGCAGCCTGACCCGTGCCCAATGCAGCATGACCCGTGCCCAATGCAGCCTCCCCCGTGCCCAATGCAGCCTCACCTGCCTGTGCCCAATGCAGCCTCACCTTTGCCCAATGCAGCGCGGCCTGCCTATGGCCAATGCAGCCTGACCCGTGCCCAATGCAGCCTGACCCGTGCCCAATGCAGCCTGACCCGTGCCCAATGCAGCCTCCCCTGTGCCCAATGCAGCCTCACCTGCCTGTGCCCAATGCAGCCTCACCTTTGACCAATGCAGCGCGGCCTGCCTATGCCCAATGCAGCCTGACCCATGCCCAATGCAGCCTGACCCGTGTCCAATGCAGCCTGACCCGTGCCCAATGCAGCATGACCCGTGCCCAATGCAGCCTCCCCCGTGCCCAATGCAGCCTCCCCCGTGCCCAATGCAGCCTCACCCGTGCCCAATGCAGCCTCCCCCGTGCCCAATGCAGCCTCACCCGTGCCCAATACAGCCTCCCCGTGCCCAATGCAGCCTCCCCATGCCCAATGCAGCCTCACCGTGCCCAATACAGCCTCCCTGTGCCCAATGCAGCCTCCCCCGTGCCCAATGCAGCCTCACCTGTGCAGTGGATTTGGTGAGCCAGACTGCAGCAGCCCTCAAATGGCTATTGGCGAGCGTGGGGCTGTCTCAGAGTGGGGGGGGGTGAGCACCGCCCGCACGGCCCCCCAGCCAGGGGAGGTGAGAAGAGGAAGAGGCGCGCTGTCCAGCAGAGCGCTGTAATAGCTTTCATTTGAATGTCCTGTGTTCCCGGGGCTCACCGTCACATAGCCCCACCTCTTTGCCCGGCGCCTTTGATGACGTCACATGTCCCGCATTGGACCGGCGTTCTGTCTATCAAAAGCGTCGGGCCAAGAGGTGGGGCTATGTGATGGTGAGCCCCGGGAACACACACAGTGACAGGACATTCAAATAAAAGCTATTACAGCGCGCCTCTTCCTCTCCTCACTTCCCCTGGCTGGGAACCGTGCGGGCAGAGCTCGCCCCCCCCCCCCCGGGCCCCCGGCAGTATGCATTCATCTTCCTCCCCACGGGCCCCATAGCGGCTGCGGGGCCCCATAGCGGCCGCGTGTGTCGCTATGGCGGTAGTTCGGCCACTGATTGCTACTGCGTGTGTGTGTAAAAGGTTAACTGCAATGTTAACCATTCTCCTGACAGATAGTGAGCCGTGACAATGCATGCGTCAGTGTCACTATCCCTTTTGTGTTCCTGCTGGAGCATACTCTGCTGGGCATTATGGACAGGGCACTCGAGGTAGAGCAGCAGGAGGAAGAGGAGGACTTCCTTTCCTCTCAAGACCCGCTTTATGCAGACTCCATTCGACGCCACAGAACACACAAGAGGAGAAGGAGGAGGATTCTGGCAGTTTTGGAGGCATTGAAGCAGAGGAAGACATACGTCAAACCTTAAGAGGTGGTTTTCAGTCCCAGAAACTTTGGGAGTAGTACATGGCTAGGAGGAGGCAGTTACAGATAGTGTAAGCCTCAGTGACCCCGAGGACTCAAGAAGAAGGATCATTATTGGTTGGCAACCCTCCTTGACCACTGGGGAAAGTCTTGGAACCCATTCGGCCCTCGCAGAGGGAGCACAGGATGAAATACAGTATCTTTAAGACACCTTAAAGAGGAGTTTATGTAACACCTTTCCAGACTCTGGTAGGTTACAGTCTCATGGAAAAGGTAGTTTTGAGGCTTCTGTTGGTCAAAGGAGGAGCAGTGGAGAAGAGGGCCGCTTAAGTGATGCATTTAAAAAAATGTTTTAGTCCTCGGCACCAGGGCTGTCAGCTTCCACATCCTATCGGCAGAATTTGCATTGTATGGTGGAAGATTATCTATGGGTGAAAACAGACATGGATAGCTTTCCAGTCGAGGATCCACTGGGTTACTGGGTCATGAGAATAGACCACTGGCCAGAACTTGCCCAGTATGCAATTGAGCTGCTGGGCTACTCTGCATCCAGCGTGCTCTCCGAACGGGCATTCAGTGCTGCTGGAGGTTTTGTGACAGATAAAAGAGCGTGTCTGTCCACAGACTCTATTGACCGGCTGACATTTGTCAAAATGAATCAGTCTTGGATTAGCAGCAGCTATTAATGCCCTGATGCCGGTGTCGCTGTTTTAATGCTTTTGAATCTCGGACTGTGTAGGCTGCCTAGCTTTTTGGATGTTGATTTTATCTTGAAATGCATTTTTGGTATAGGTTTTACAGGGGCACAATTAACACCAATTTTTCTGCACTTGTTTGACAGGTGCATATAATTTCAGATTTTTACAGCAAGGCCAATTCTTGCTTTCATCAAGAGTTCCTCTATAGGGTTACAGTGTGAAGGCACCACCAACACCCAAATCCCAACTTTTCCACAGCTTTTTGACAGGTGCATATATTTACAATTTTGCTGGGAAATGTTTTCTTCCTTTCACTGGTTTGTAGATCAGCGGTTGCTTCAGTGGCAGAATGAGTTTGCCACTAAACCCAAAACCATTCCCTAATAGCCTTGCTGGTAAATCAGTGATGGTGTAACTGAAGTGGGGTATGGAATACAAGGGATACCTGGTCTCTGTGGATGGCTACATGAACATGCAGCTCGCCATTACAGAATAGTATATTGATGGGGCATTGTCTGGGCATCTTGGAGAAGTTCTAATAAGGTGTAATAATGTATTGTATATACAAGGAGTAGAAGAGGAGGAAGAAGATGGCGAGATGAGAGAATAAAGCAATTTCAAAATTAGTTTTGTAAATTTATTTTGAAACTTCTTTTGAGGCTATTGTTGGACATTGTTTTTGTATGTTTTTTTAAGAAAAATAAACTGATTTTTTTTTTTCAAGAGTACCTCTATAGGGTTACGGTGTGAAGGCACCACCAACACCCAAAGCTACATTTTTCCGCACCAATTACTTCTATCCAAAGTCTGTGAAAGAGACACCAGACTTTAGCTAAAAAAAAAATGTTAATCTTGGCCTGAGTGTACTATAATTTGGCTTCTTCACATAAGACTTGCTCACTGTGGTCCAAAACTTTGTAATTTCCATCCAAAATCTGCCAAAGAGACACCAGAATTTATCCAAAAAAATTACCAATTTGTTCAGAGTGCACTAAATTGTGGCCTCATCATACAGACTGGCTCCCCAAGCTGTTATTTACAAAATAAAAAAACTTGCAGGGAAAATCTATTTAAATGTAATTTTTCTTTCTTTATATATGTCAGTTTTGCTGCAGCAGGTTCTATACATGGTAAAGAAGTGCCACTTTACAAGCAGACTTATGCCTTGTACACACGAGCGGACTTTCCCGTGGGAATGTCTGCCGTGTGTGGGCGCCGGCGGACTTTTTCCTGCCAAAAGTCCGGCGGACTAAGTTTTAAGTTTTGTTTTAAAATTGTCCGCTGGACTCGTCAGTCCGGCGGACAATCCCGCGGTCTGTATGCTAGTCCGCGGGACTTTTGGAAATGAACGGACTTGCCGATCATCGGAAAGTCCATTCATTTAGAACGTGACTTCAGGTAGACGGGGCTAGCGAAGGCAGTGAATGCCGCCGCGCTAGCTCCGTCACCTGGTATGGATTTAAAGGGAATCCCTACGCCGAAAAAAACGGCGTGGGGGTCCCCCCCAAATCCATCTCAGACCCTTATCCAAGCATGCAGCCCGGCCGGCCAGGAAAGGGGTGGGGACGAGCGAGCGCCCCCCTCCTGAGCCGTACCAGGCCGCGTGCCCTCAACATGGGGGGTGCCCTGGGGAAAGGGGGGCCGTGCGGCCCCCCCACCCCAAAGCACCTTGTCCCCATGTTGATGAGGACAAGGGCCTCTTCCCGACAACCCTGGCCGTTGGTTGTCGGGGTCTGCGGGCGGGGGGCTTATCGGAATCCGGGAGCCCCCTTTAATAAGGGGGCCCCCAGATCCCGGCCCCAAACCCTATGTGAATGAGTATGGGGTACGATGTACCCCTACCCATTCACCTAAGGTGTAAAAGTGTCAATAAAAAAAAACACAAATTTTTTTAAAATATTTTATTGCACTGCTCCGGGAGTCTTCTTCCGTCTTGGGGGGTCTTCTCGCCGGATTCCTCCGCTCTCTTCTGCTCTTTTACCTAGCTCTTTTACCAAGCGGAGGAGCCCTGCTTTCTTCTTCGTCGTCGCTGCCGTCGTCTGAGGGTCTCGATCCGCCTTCGGGGGTCTTCCGGGGTCTTCGGGGGTCTCTTCTGTTCTTGCCACTGTCGCCGCTTTCTGCGCCGATAAGCCCCCCGCCCGCAGACCCCAACAACCAACGGCCAGGGTTGTCGGGAAGAGGCCCTTGTCCTCATCAACATGGGGACAAGGTGCTTTGGGGTGGGGGGGCCGCACGGCCCCCCTTTCCCCAGGGCACCCCCCATGTTGAGGGCACGCGGCCTGGTACGGCTCAGGAGGGGGGGGCGCTCGCTCGTCCCCACCCCTTTCCTGGCCGGCCGGGCTGCGTGCTTGGATAAGGGTCTGAGATGGATTTGGGGGGAGCCCCCACGCCGTTTTTTCGGCGTGGGGATTCCCTTTAAATCCATGCCAGGTGACGGGGCTAGCGCCGCGGCATTCACTGCCTTCACTTGTCCTGTCTACCTGCAGTTACGTTCTAAATGAACTGACTTTTCTCCGTGTGTGGGCAAGTCCGTTCATTTTCAAAAGCCCCGCTGACTTTTTCCCATGGATTGTCCGCCGGAGAAGTCCGGGCGTGTGTGGGCAAGTCCACACGCTCGGAAAGTCCGGCGGAGCTCCACTGGAAAGTCCGGCAGTTTGTCCGCTGGACTAGGTCCGGCGGACAATCCCGCCGGAAAGTCCGAGCGTGTGTACGGGGCATAAGGGGACCTCAAAGGCACTATATGTAAAGGAACTTTTAATTTCTATTGTTTCACTTTAAGCACCATTAAAATCACTTCTCATTTAAAAACAATCTTTTAAAAAAAATATTGTGCACTGATACATGTCCCCCAGGGCAGTACCCGGGCCCCCATACTCTTTTTTATGGCCGATAACTTACACTTACATACAAGCCTTTAAAATGGGGACTTTTGATTTTTCAAGTTTGGGTCCCATAGACTTTAATAGGGTTTGGGTCCTAACTTTTGCTATGTTCGAGAGTTCTGGCGAGAACCAAACCAGGGGGGTGTTCAGCCCAACTCTAGTCCTAGAGGACCTGGGCTCTGTGCTGTGCTAGTGTACAAGAAAAAAGTAGGAGATTTTGCATTTTTGTGCAGCAAGTTCTGATGAGCTGTAACACCATGCAACATGCTGCAGAAAATAAGAATTGCATAAAAAACAGATGGCAGCGCACATTCGCAACGTTCTCAATCGCAGGTGTGCTATGTGCAGATTATCACACACTGTGTAATGTGAATGAGCCCTTAAATGCTCTACTATTTTGAGTTTGCTTACGTGGCTTGGCAAACAATAAACAGACATGCACATGTGATATAAATTATCATTGGACAATGGTAAACTCTGGACAGTCCACCCAGCCCAAACAAAGGGAAAATGGATAATTTGGCACAGCCGCGCTTCCCTTCTTTGATTAGCCGCGTCAATATTTCAAGGTCAACACATGCATGAGAAATTAAACCTTTCAACCCCACATCGAGGAGGAAATTTTTTGATCACAAAACAAATGCCTGCCTCTGAAGTGACTTTTCATTTCTCATGATTACAACTGCAATAAATCCAACATTCTCCAAATCATGTCACAAAGCTGATTGTTCCAGACTTAAAAGACGTAAAAAAAAAAAATGTTTACAAGACACAAAATTAAAGCTGAACTCGAGAATCACCTTGGCCTTGCATAGTGGCGTAGCTTGAAGCTTATGGGCCCCGATACAAAAGTTGACCTGGGCCCCCCCCCCCCCACTACCACCCACCACTTTCACCGTGTGTGCAGATACACCCACCACACATCAAGATACTCAAAGTGGCTTAAAAGTTTAGAGTTCTCAGAGTTCGTCCTTACATCAGAGGACAGGGATCACCCCTGGGGAATCAGAGGACAGGGATCACCCCTGGACAATCAGAGGACAGGGATCACTGCTGGAGAATCAGAGGACAGGGATCACTGCTGGAGAATCAGAGGACAGGGACCCCTGGCAGGTCATTTGGCAGAGCTCCTTTCCCATGCCAGCACTGTAAACAGCTCCCCCCACAATACACAGGGCTGAAATCACATTCCTTTACACACAGCCTTCACAGGTTGTATCTGTCTTTTATGTTGCCGTTCTGGCCTTTGAAATTCTGTGGTCAGAAAGGCAGTGTAGTTGCAGTAGGCAGATACACCCTGTGCAGATCATGGCTGACTGGCTGTGTTGTAAAGGAATGTGATTTCAGCCCTGCGGAGGAGGAGAAGTATAGAGTGCTGTACTGGGAAAGAAGCTCAGCAGCGGGCATAGCATCCAGGGCAGAGGGGGTGGTCAGAGGGCTTTGGGGGGGTAACTTAGATCGGGGGGGGGGCAAAGCCACGTGACATGAAATCTGGAGCCTGCAGCCTCTCGGGGGCCCCTCAGGAGGTGTTAAGGGATTCGTTTTAGCAATTTCTGAAAGTTTTCTCCGTCAGTGTTGGCAGGTGTTGGGGGAAGGTCACCTCCCGGAGGTGTGTGTCTTTTCCCCAGTTGTCAGGGAAGTGGGGTAAGCGGACATCCCTGGGTAGCGGGAGGGGTACAGAGAATCCCAGCTAGTGACTAGAAGACACTGAGCGGTGTCTTACTAAACCAGTGACATTGGTCCCATCGTGGCTACAGGACAGCACTCTCCTCCTCTTAACTCACTGAGCTTGGTTACCATTCCATGTTGCCAGCACACAGCACAGACACTTCCCCATCCTGGGCTGTTCTCACCCGTTGTCACGTACCTGGTGGTGCGAGCCCAAGTTGCAGAGAGAGACCTCCCTTGCGTCTCCCACTCCTGGTTCCCTGGTAGGATGACAGGAGACCCAGGAGTGAGGAGGAGCACGGGTGCCTGGCAGGATCAACAGACCGGTGGAGTGACACAAGGTCAACTCAGCGGACAAGGTGGGTGATCTGGATAGCAGAGTAGACTGGATCTGGACAGGTAGGCTGGTACAGCAAAGCAGGCAGGATAGCAGAGCAGGCTGGGTCTGGATGGACAGCTCAGCAGACTGGATAGCAGAGCAGGCCGGATCTGGACAGGTAAGCTGGTTCAGCAAAGCAGACAGGATAGCAGAGCAGGCTGGGTCTGGATGGACAGCTTAGCAGACTGGATAGCAGAGCAGGCTGGGTCTGGATGGACAGACAGGATCAGCACAGCGGACTGGATAGCAGAGCAGGCTGGATCTGGATGGACAGCTCAGCGGACTGGATAGCAGAGCAGGCCGGATCTGGACAGGTAAGCTGGTTCAGCAAGCAAACAGGATAGCAGAGCAGGCTGGGTCTGGATGGACAGCTTAGCAGACTGGATAGCAGAGCAGGCCAGATCTGGACAGGTAAGCTGGTTCAGCAAGCAAACAGGATAGCAGAGCAGGCTGGGTCTGGATGGACAGCTTAGCAGACTAGATAGCAGAGCAGGCTGGATCTGGATGGACAGCTTAGCAGACTGGATAGCAGAGCAGGCCAGATCTGGACAGGTAAGCTGGTTCAGCAAGCAAACAGGATAGCAGAGCAGGCTGGGTCTGGATGGACAGCTTAGCAGACTAGATAGCAGAGCAGGCTGGATCTGGATGGACAGCTTAGCAGACTGGATAGCAGAGCAGGCCGGATCTGGACAGGTAAGCTGGTTCAGCAAGCAAACAGGATAGCAGAGCAGGCTGGGTCTGGATGGACAGCTTAGCAGGCTGGATAGCAGAGCAGGCTGGATCTGGATGGACAGCTTAGCAGACTGGATAGCAGAGCAGGCCGTATCTGGACAGGTAAGCTGGTTCAGCAAGCAAACAGGATAGCAGAGCAGGCTGGGTCTGGATGGACAGCTTAGCAGACTGGATAGCAGAGCAGGCTGGATCTGGATGGACAGCTCAGCAGGCTGGATAGCAGAGCAGGCCTGATCTGGACAGGTAAGCTGGTTCAGCAAGCAAACAGGATAGCAGAGCAGGCTGGGTCTGGATGGACAGCTTAGCAGACTGGATAGCAGAGCAGGCCGGATCTGGATGGACAGCTCAGCAGGCTGGATAGCAAAGCAGGCCGGATCTGGACAGGTAAGCTGGTTCAGCAAGCAAACAGGGAACAGGACTTCAGAACAGACTGGGTCAATACAGGTAATCTGGTTCAGCACAGGAAACTGGACTTCAGAACAGACTGGATCAATACAGGTCATCTGGTTCAGCACACAAAACAGGACTTTAGAACAGACTGGGTCAATACAGGTGATCAGGTTCATCAGAACAGGCCGGGTCAGGAATCAGGCTGGGAGCAAAGTACAAGGGGATGAAGCAGAAGAGTGGTCACAACAAGCCAAGGTCGGGTGCAGGCAGATAGCTGAATAGTCACAGGCAGGCCGGGTCAAACAGGACAGAGGTATCAGGATCAGGTTATAGTCACCACAACGCTGTAGAGCAGACAGCGGGGACCGTCTGCTCAGGCCAGGTTTAAATAGGCTACCTGGCGCCAAAGAGAGCGCGCACCTGTCTCCCTGTGCAGTGGCGCCTGTGGGCCAGGACGGCCAGGGTTCAGGTTTCTGGCAGGATTTTCATGACACCCGTGCTCCTCTCCATTCAGGAAATGGCTCATAGCTTCTCCCCAGCCAATGAGAACAGAGGGATGTGGACTGTGGAAGGCAAAGTGGAAGCCCAGTACTGGAGCATGGCTGTAGGGCCCTAGGGCAGATCGGAGCTGGACTTTGTGGAGAATATGATAAAGACAGGGAGGCTGCAGGGGCCCCCTGGAGCTATGGACAAGGTTGCGATTGTGACCCCTGCAACCCCTTATGCTGCGCCCATGGCCTTGCACAGTTTTACAGGCTGTTCTTCTGTACGGAAATTGCTTATGCTGATTTTACCGCACATTGTGAGCTTCTCACAATGCGCATTGGAAGCTTGTAGGCAGACGCCTTCATGCTAGCTTAACCACTTCTTTACTGCGCTATAGCTGAATGATGGCTACAGCGCAGTTGTCCAGTTCAGAGAGGGTGTCTATTGACATTCTCCCAGAACTGCCCCAACACGCAACCGTGCATGCACCCGCTGTGAGGCGCACCTGGCACGCTTTGTGTTAACAGCTGATCACAGATCCAGGTACAGAGTCAATCACAGCGCCTCTTTACCACGTGATCAGCTGTGTTCAATCACTGCAGCACGGAAGTTTTTTTTTACCTTAATGCATAGAATGCTTTAGGGAAAAAAACTTTGAGGCTTTAGAACCACTTTAACAGCTATTTGAACAGCTAGTTTACTCAGTAAAAGACGTTTCAGGCTGGGTTCACACTATAGAACACAGCGGCTCACAGCAGGGGTCCGGTGCGTGTCCATTCACCGTATCAGGTCTGATTGCAGCCCGAATTTTTGGCTGAATTCAGACCTGAAACAGATCAAAATACGTACAGGACTCCTGTGCATTTCACACCAGAGCCGCTGCGGAGATGTGTGAACCAGCTCCATTGGGAGCCGGTCATAATCTCCTGCGTTGCGAATTGGATGCGAAGAAAACCACATCCAATTCGCAATAGTGTGAACCCAGCCTTACTGATTACTTGAAAAAAGAGAGTGTGCATGGAGATATATTGTTGCTGATGGGGGTCCATTTCTTGGCAGGGGTGTATTGTTGCTGGTGGGGGGTCTATTTTTGCAGAGGAGGATCTATTGTTGCTGCATGGGGGGGGGGGGGGGCTATTGTTGCTGGCTGCAAGGTATCTATTTTACCACTTTTCTTGTTTTCATTAACACATTCCATACAAATTACTGAGCATCACAAAATGATAATTGGTTCTGTATTCTCTAAAAATGGCAATGCCGGGAGGTGGGTAGGGGGTGGAACCAATGGACGGTCTTTAGAGGTAGGTAATGGGTGGAACCAATGGATGGTGCTCAGAGGTGGGTAGGGGATGGAACCAATGGACGGAGCTCAGAGGTGGGTAGGGGGGTGGAACCAATGGACGGTGCTCCGAGGTGGTTAGGGGGGTGGAACCAATGGATGGTGCTCAGAGGTAAGTAGGGGTGGAACTAATGGATGGTGCTCAGAGGTAGGTAGGGGGTGGAACCAATGGATGGTGCTCAGAGGTAGGTAGGGGGTGGAACCAATGTATGGTGCTCAGAGGTGGGTAGAGGGTGGAACCAATGGACGGTGCTCAGAGGTGGTTAGGCGGGTGGAACCAATGGATGGTGCTCAGAGGTAGGTAGGATGTGGAACCAATGGACGGTGCCCAGAGATGGGTAGGGGGTGGAACCAATGGACTCTTCTCAGAGGTGGTTAGGGGGGGTGAAACCAATGGACGGTGCTCAGCGGTAGGTAGGGGGTGGAACCAATGGACGGTGCTCAGAGGTGGTTAGGGGGGTGGAACCAATGGACAGTGCTCAGAGGTGGTTAGGGGGTTGAACCAATGGACAGTGCTCAGAGGTAGGTAGGGGATGGAACCAAGGGACAGTGCTCAGAGGTGGGTAGGGAGAGGAACCAATGGACGGTGCTCAGAGGTGGGTGGGGGATGGGGGTAATTGGTGACTCGGAATAGGGAGTACCTGCACCTGTTCTCTGAGAAAAAAAGCCCTATTGGTTTGCAGTGTAACCTAGTATGTAATAGAAAAGCACAAACATGTCACCTGACCATACTAAAGTCTCAGGACAGGGGCACTCTAAAAAAAATGTTTTCAATTAATATATATATATATATATATATATTTTTTTTTTTTTTTTTTTTTTTACACTGTTGCTTTAATTTTTTTTAGCACTTTTTTTGCTGTCACAGGGAATATAAACATTCTTGTGACAGCAATAAGCACGTGACAGGTACTCTTTATGGAGAGATCTGGGGTTTATTGCCCAGAGCGGAACAAAAACAATCCCAACTTTGTTTGGCTCTTCAACCAGTCGGAGGACGCGCTGGCCCTCTGAAGACAGCCGTTAACTGGCTTCTGTTAGAGGGACATCGGCCCCCTTAGTACCCACCAATTTGCTAATCAGTGCCCTCCAGTTCTAATAATCAGTGCCCACCAGTGCCGCCCATCAGTGCCCATTAGTGCCACCTATCAGTGCCGCCTTATCAGTGACCATCAGTGCCACCTATCATTGCACCCTTATCAGTGCCCATCAGTGCAGCTTATCAGTGCCCATTAATGCCACCTCATCAGTGTCCAGCAGAGAAGGTGAAAAATTAACTGTTTGCAAAATTGTATAACAGAATATGAAAAACTTAAATTTTTTAAATTTTTTTTATTTTCAGTCATTTTTTGTTTGTTTAGCAAACAATAAAAAACTCAGTGGTGCTTAAATATCACCAAAAGAAAGCTGTATTTGTGTGAAAAAAATGATAAAAATTTCATATGGATACAGTGTTGCATGATCGCGCAATTGTCATTCAAAGTGTGAGAGGGCTGAAAGCTCAAAATTGGCCTGGGCAGGAAGGGGGTGTAAGTGCCCTGTAAGTGGTTAAGGAAAATGATGTTCCATCTGCAGAGGCGCTCCCCTCTTTCCCTCTTCTCACAGGACACAGAGCCGCTGGCAGGGGGTGCAGCAAAGCCACGCTCTCTGTGTGTCTATGGATGCGCACCGCCTGGCTCAGGGGCGCACCCGCATGAAAGGCCCCACATCACATGGCTTGCTATGGGAGCACTCGAAAAAGAGGAGGGGTGGGGGAGTGCCGACGGGGTACCCCAGAGGTGGAGGAAAAGGATTGCGATGTACAATGCCATTGCACAGAGCAGGTAAGTATCACATGTTTTTTAATTTTGGGGAAAAAAAATATCCTTTAGAACCCTTTTAATCTTGTTACTAAAATGGACATGGACAAAAATGCATTGGAACTGTTTTTCTATGTATCTCTGCACAATTTGTTTGTATGAGTACAATACACATAGCTAGAAAAAGGGTGTGACTATAACTTTTCTTTGATCTAAATAATAAACAGGGCCGTTTTTAAGGCACGACAAAAGGGGCAGCTGCCCTGGGCCCTGTCATTGTTGTGGGGCCCAAAGCAGCTGCCTCATACTCGCCAACTATCCTGGTTTAAATTCCCTCGTCCCTTGATTTTTTTTGTCCTGTGCTGTGTCCCAATATCTCAGTATGAAGTGCTGCTACTAATGCTGCCCAGCTCTGCCCTATTGTTGTGTAAAGATGACTCACCTGCAGACCCTGTGTTTACATGTAAATTAATGGCATCGATATGTAAATAGGGGTGGCCGGCGGCATTTAGACATGTGCAATTCGTTTAGTTAAAAATTTGTTTTCCATTCAAATTCGTTATATTCGTTCATTCGTAATCGTACGAATGAACGAATGGTTTACTAAAAATTCTAACCAAAAAACGAACTATCGAAAAGAACGAATATGAAAAACAACAAAAATACGAAATAATTAAATTAGAAACAACGATACTACGAAAGAATGAAAATCCGAAAAACGAAAACAGAAACAACGAAAATACCGAACAAAGATTCAAAAATAACGAAAATCTAAATGAACGAAAAATCGAAATTACGAATATTCGGAAAAAAGGAAATCAAAACAACAAAAATACGAAATAACGAAAATTCTGCTGATCGAGAATTCGAAAGAACGAATGTTAGTTCTGATTCTGAAATATTCCATCCAGAGTCCAGATAGGGTGTGGTTGGGTCGGTGGCTCTGTGTTTTGGTGGATTTTTGAGTTAAGTTCTGACTTGTGAGAGAGAAATTCTTTGTTTCTTAACATATAAATAGCATACACATTACATAAAATTATGAATTATGCTCCAATTACGAATCTACGAAAACAATGTTACGAAAGTACGAATAAATCAATCTCACGAAAGTACGAATGTAATTAAATCTACGAAAATACGAATTTCGAATCAACGAAAATTAGATTAACGGAAATACGAATCATTTCAAATCAACGAAAATATAGCTCTTCTGAAAATACGAATGCGTCCGAATACGAAATATAACGAAAATACGAATTTCGAATAAACGAAAATTAGACTAACGGAAATACGAATCAACGAAAAAATAACTCTTACGAAAATTCAAACGAGTCCGAATACGAACACCGACGACTTACGAAATTACAAATTGTTCCGAATCAACGGAAACGAACAAAAACGAAACGAAACTAAACAAATTTTTCTATTGTGCACATGTATAGCGGCATTGATATGTATATCATGCCCCCGTGAGGTCATATCCACAGTAATCGCTAGCAACCAACCAACAAGCAGAAATCATGTGCTGTAACCTCTAGCAACTAATCAGTGAGCCGTAATGTGTGCTGTAACCTCTAGCAACCAGTCAGTGAGCGGTAATGATACACTGTAACCTCTGGCAACCAATCGCAATAGCTGTCTAAACTGATTTGGAGTCTAGCTGCTATTTATTGTATGTCTCAGAGCAGGTGAAGAGCAAAACTGCATGGGGGGCCCCAAGAAAAGTTTTGCCCAGTATCCAATCAATATTAAAGATGGCCCTGATAATAAAGAATCCAACAAAGAAGAGTGTGACCCCATATGATGGCCACCGCACATTAGACATGTGCAATACGTTTAGTTTTTTTTCGTTTTTTTTCGTTCATTTTCGTTCATTCGTTTTTCGTACGAATGAACGAACGATTCGCTAAAAATTTTAACGAATAACGAATCGTTCGAATCGAACAAATCCGAAAACAACGAAAATCCGAAAAAAACAAATTAGAAACAACGAATGTACGAAAGAAGAAAATCCGAAAAACGAAAACGGGAACAACGAAAATCAAAATTAACGAAAAAATTCGTACATTCGTAACTTTTTTTTTTTGTTGAATTGGTAATTTTCTGTGTCCCTTACAATGGTGCTGCTTAACGTGCCTCGAATGGATTGAACGAAAAAAATTCGTAAATTCGTAACTTTTTTTTTTTTTTTTCGATTCGTAATTTTCCGTGTCTCTTACAATGGCGCTGCTTAACGTGCCTCGAATGGATTGAACGAAAACATTTGTAAATTCGTAACTTTTTTTTTTTTTTTCGATTCGTAATTTTCCGTGTCTCTTACAATGGCGTTGCTTAATGTTCCTCGAATGGATTGAACGAAAAAATTCGTAAATTCGTAACTTTTTTTTTTTTTTATTTTTCCGATTTGTAATTTTCCGTGTCTCTTACAATGGCGTTGCTTAACGTGCTTCGAATGGATTGAACGAAAAAATTTGTAAATTCGTAACTTTTTTTTTTTTTTCGATTCGTAATTTTCCGTGTCCCTTACAATGGTGCTGCTTAACGTGCTTCGAATGGATTGAACTAAAAAATTCGTAAATTCGTAACTTTTTTTTTTTTTTTCGATTCGTAATTTTCCGTGTCTCTTACAATGGCATTGCTTAACGTGCTTCAAATGGATTGAATGAAAAAATTGTACATTCGTAACTTTTTTTTTCGATTCGGAATTTTCCGTGTCTCTTAAAATGTAATAATAGCATACACATTACATAACATGATGAATTATGCTCCGATTACGAATCTACGAATGTTACGAATGTACGAATAAATACGAATGCGTCCAAATTTCAAATAAACGAAAATTAAACTAACGGAAAAAACGAATCAACGAAAAAATAACTCTTACGAATTACGAATCGTTACGAATACGAACACCGACGACTTACGAATTTACGAATCGTTACGAAACAACGGAAACGAAAAAAAACGAAACAAAAAAACAAATTTTTTTCGGAAACGAAAACAACGAAACGAAAAGAAACAATTTTTTTTGTTCTGCACATGTCTACCAATCAAAATTAAAGATGGCCCTGATAATAAAGAATCCAACAAAGAAGAGTGTGACCCCATATGATGGCCACCGCACATTAGACAGATGTCTACCTATCACTGAAAGATTAGATTTGGTTGGACTAGCCCTTTGAGGGCACGTTACGAAAGTTGTGTTTTTTTCGTAATACAAAGTATCTTGATATGTAATTCCATTTGCGAAGTGCGAGTGTTGAGCGTCGTGTTCCTGGCAAGAACGAAGAGTAATTTCTGCTCATCGCACGGATCTGGATTACTATACCAGACTTGTGATAAGGAGACAACAAGGAGGCCTTTCTAATCTGTCCTCCCGGCCCGGCATCGCTCGGTGCGTCTGTCTGATGGGTTCTGTCTGTTTATCATTACGGAACAGTGTGACGATTCAAAAGAAAATAAGTTGTTGTTACATGAATACACAACCTTCTATCGTGATATCAGAGAATCACAAGGCAGTCACGGCACGGATGGAACTGGAAAGAAACAATGTGTACAGCGGCCAGGCTTTCTTATTTATGGGGAAGAATATTATGTGCTTTAGATGTAGTTCACAGAATGTAGCATTTACTCTGATAGCGGTAGAACATTCTTCTTTTCTCCCGCTATCAGATTTTTTTTCTTTCTAAAAATATCGAGCCGTGGCGCGGTGCGATACACAATACAATGCGTTATTAAACTTTACACTTTTAAAGTTTGAGTTCTTCCTTAATGTGTACCATTTTTTAACCCTGAGTCTTAGCTTTGTAGCAGAAGAAATGTGGGAGTCCTACTATGCGGCGTACACACGCTCGGACTCTCGGGCGGGATTGTCCGCTGGACTGCCGAGTCCGGCGGACAATTTTAAGTCAAAACTTAAAACTTAGTCCGCCTGAGCCCCACACATGGTCGGAATGTCCGGCGGACTCTAGTCCGGCAGACAATCCCGCGGGAAAGTCTGATCGTGTGTACGTGGCCTTAGTGGAGATATCCAGTATCTTCAGCTAGCTCAACAAGGGCCCAAAGAAATATCTATGCAATAAGGCCCAGTAAGGCAATAACTGGTGTAAAGTGTCTCCTGTGAGGGCTCTGATGAAAAGATAAGGTCAGTGGCGGCTGGTGCTCAAAATTTTTTGGGGGGGGGCGCAAATAATCTGAAAAATTCAGAAAAAAAAAAACCCCATCAATTGCAGTCTCAATGTGCCCATCAAACGCAGCTACTGTACTATCAAACGCTGCCACTGTGCTATCAAACGCTGCCACTGTGCCATCAAACGCTGCCACTGTGCCCATCAAATGCTGCCACTGTGCCCATCAAACGCTGCCACTTTGCCCATCAAACGCAGCCTCTTTGCCCATCAAACACTGCCACTGTGCCCCAAATGCTGCCACTGTTCCCATCGAACGCTGCCACTGTGCCCCAAATGTTGCCACTGTGCCCATTAAATGCTGCCACTGTGTCCCAAATGCTGATACTGTGCCCATTAAATGCTGCCACTGTGCCCCAAATGCTGCCACTGTTCCCATTGAACGCTGCCACTGTGTCCTAAATACGGCCACTGTGCCCCAAATGTTGCCACTGTGCCTACTAAATGCTGCCACTGTGCCCCAAATGTTGCCACTGTGCCCCAAGTGCTTCCACTGTACCCCAAATTTTGCCACTGTGCCCCAAGGGCTGCCACTGTGCCCCAAATGTTGCCACTGTGCCCCAAGTGCTGCCACTGTGCCCCCCGCCCACCGTCTGCCCAAAACTTACCTTGTCTCAGGTTGGCAGAGGGTGATGGCGGCAGGCGGCGAGCGGTGTCCGGTGTCCTCCATTTCATCCCGACCCGATGTCTTCTCCCACCCGCTCCTCCTCTCGTCTTCTGCAATGATTGGACGCCTGGTAGGTGTCCAATCACAGCGCCTGTGATTTCAGCCAATCAGGTGACAGGTAACACAGACCCGGCAACCTGATTAGCTGAGAGGCGGGTCAGTGTTAGGGAAGCGATGTATTCGCTTCTCTAACACAACACTGTGTAAACAGCGAACGCACAGCATTGCGCCCGCTGTTTCCCAATTTGGAAGCCTATTAGAGCCCACGGCTCTAATCAGGACGCCTATTAGAGCCGGCAGCTCTAATCAGGTGCTTCCAAAAACACACCTGCCGCTGTAATTCCAATGCATGGCGCCCCGAAAAGGGGCCGGATACCTGAATAGGGGGCGGCAGCGGCGACAATAGATAGATTCATGCAATGCATGAATCTATCTATTGGTGATAGAGCGGTGTAGGAGAGAGGGGGCGACGCTCCTGCGCCCTCTATGGACGCACCTCCACTGGATAATGTAAAGGCAACTGCATGCAGTGTCTCTCTTTAAGTGTATGCTCAAGGTGGGCTTCCACCCCCTCACCAATCCCGCTGACACCAAGACCCAGAGGAAAGGATGTCCTGGAACAGGCTCAACAGGGATGCCCAACTGATGATGGATGCCCACCTGGCTTTGCCATTCCAAAAGTCATCTTCAATCTTTTAAAATCTGCAGCTTTTCATTAAAACAATCCCTGGTGATCCTGCCATGGGAGACCATGTTCAGGCACATCCTTTTATTGGGTGACAACTCTCTTCCAATTGTGCTCCTGTGTTGTCACCCCGTTACTTGGTATAGACTACAGGCAGCTGTGCCAACACACATTTCGCAGTCATAGTCCACCATTGCCACCATCAGGAAGCTGGTTCCAGAGAAATGATGAGCATCAATGCTGGGACAAGTGCATGTAGACAGGAAGTGGCCAAAAGAAGCTGTGATAGGATCAGCAGCACTGAGCTTGAAATAAGGAAAAAAATTGTGAAAATAGTATTTTTATGAAAAAAAGCAACAGTATGTAATATACAGTGCTTTAGCAAATACGTCTGTAGCAGACAGTATACTACACCAATAAATAATGTGTGAATAGTAGGTTTGATATTGTGACGTTTGTCCTTCAAGCAGGTGGAAGAAATACCAACAAACATGCAAAGTTTTGGGACTTTAATTGTATCAGTGAGAAACACATAACAACAGTGTATATATAAAGATTGTATCAACATTTTATTCTAAATGCATTTAATAAAATACATGATGCATATAAAATCAAATATATACAATAGACTATCCTCCACATCCGGCCCTTTAGATGTGTATAAACACATTTTAAACACTTAGGCCCCTTTCACACTGAGGCGCTTTGCAGGCGCTAAAGTTCTAAAAATAGCGCCTGCAAAGCGCCTTCAAACAGCCGCTGCTGTGTCTCGGGCTTTCACACTGGAGCGGGGGCGCTTGCAGGATGCTGAAAAATGTCCTGCAAGCCGCATCTTTGGAGCGCTGTAGGAGCGGTGTATTTACCGATCCTATAGCGCCCCTTCCCATTGAAAACAATGGGGCAGCGCTCCAAACCCGCCTGCTCCAAAAAACGCTGCTGCAGCGGCGGTTTGCGGGCGGTACTAACCCTTTTTCAGCCACTCGCGGGGGGGCAAAACCGCCCCGCTAGCGGCCAAATAGCGCCGCTTAAAAAACGGTAAAGCAGCGCTAAATATAGCGCCGCTTTACCGCCAGCGCACCCAGCGCCTCGGTGTGAAAGTAGCCTTATACATGTCTTGGTCCCCAATTTGTCAACACATTTCCCAGGCATGCCCCACTCCTTCAGGGCTGATGTCAAGTTCCTATGTACCTGACTGATGAGGCCGGTCAGAGGAAGGCCTCCCTTACGTATCTGACTCACAGCCCCTGGTAGAGCAGAGGAAGGCTTCCCTTACGTATCTGACTCACAGCCCCTGGTAGAGCAGAGGAAGGCTGGTAGCCCCTGGTAGAGCAGAGGAAGGCCTCGTATCTGACTTACGTATCTGACTCACAGCCCCCCCTGGTAGAGAGGAAGGCAGAGGAAGGCTCTCCTTACGTATCTGACTCACCCCTGGTAGAGCAGAGGAAGGCTTCCCTTACGTATCTGACTCACAGCCCCTGGTAGAGCAGAGGAAGGCTTCCCTTAGATCTGACTCACAGCCCCTGGTAGAGCAGAGGAAGGCTTCCCTTACGTATCTGACTCACAGCCCCTGGTAGAGCAGAGGAAGGCTTCCCTTACGTATCTGATGGTAGAGCTGTATCTGACTCACAGCCCCTGGTAGAGCAGAGGAAGGCCTCCCTTACGTATCTGACTCACAGCCCTGGTAGAGCAGAGGAAGGCTTCCCTTACGTATCTGACTCACGGGTAGAGCCCTCCCTTACGTATCTGTACGAGCAGAGGAAGGCTTCCCTTACGTATCTGACTCACAGCCCCTGGAGCAGAGGAAGGCTACGTAGACTCAGAGAGCAAGGAAGGGCTCCCTTACCCTTACTATCTGACTCACGGCCCCTGGTAGAGCAGAGGAAGGCCTCCCTTACGTATCTGACTCACGGCCCCTGGTAGAGCAGAGGAAGGCTTCCCTTACGTATCTGACTCACCCCCTGGTAGAGCAGAGGAAGGCTTCCCTTACGTATCTGACTCACAGACTCACTGACTCACGGCCCCTGGTAGAGCAGAGGAAGGCCTCCCTTACGTATCTGACTCACGGCCCCTGGTAGAGCAGAGGAAGGCTTCCCTTACGTATCTGACTCACAGCCCCTGGTAGAGCAGAGGAAGGCTTCCCTTACGTATCTGACTCACAGCCCCTGGTAGAGCAGAGGAAGGCCTCCCTTACGTATCTGACTCACGGCCCCTGGTAGAGCAGAGGAAGGCTTCCCTTACGTATCTGACTCACGGCCCCTGGTAGAGCAGAGGAAGGCTTCCCTTACGTATCTGACTCACAGCCCCTGGTAGAGCAGAGGAAGGCCTCCCTTACGTATCTGACTCACAGCCCCTGGTAGAGCAGAGGAAGGCTTCCCTTACGTATCTGACTCACGGCCCCTGGTAGAGCAGAGGAAGGCCTCCCTTACGTATCTGACTCACGGCCCCTGGTAGAGCAGAGGAAGGCTTCCCTTACGTATCTGACTCACGGCCCCTGGTAGAGCAGAGGAAGGCCTCCCTTACGTATCTGACTCACAGCCCCTGGTAGAGCAGAGGAAGGCCTCCCTTACGTATCTGACTCACGGCCCCTGGTAGAGCAGAGGAAGGCTTCCCTTACGTATCTGACTCACAGCCCCTGGTAGAGCAGAGGAAGGCCTCCCTTACGTATCTGACTCACGGCCCCTGGTAGAGCAGAGGAAGGCTTCCCTTACGTATCTGACTCACAGCCCCTGGTAGAGCAGAGGAAGGCCAGAGGAAGGCCTCCCTTACGTATCTGACTCACAGCCCCTGGTAGAGCAGAGGAAGGCTTCCCTTACGTATCTGACTCACGGCCCCTGGTAGAGCAGAGGAAGGCCTCCCTTACGTATCTGACTCACGGCCCCTGGTAGAGCAGAGGAAGGCTTCCCTTACGTATCTGACTCACGGCCCCTGGTAGAGCAGAGGAAGGCTTCCCTTACGTATCTGACTCACAGCCCCTGGTAGAGCAGAGGAAGGACTCCCTTACGTATCTGACTCACAGCCCCTGGTAGAGCAGAGGAAGGCTTCCCTTACGTATCTGACTCACAGCCCCTGGTAGAGCAGAGGAAGGCTTCCCTTACGTATCTGACTCACGGCCCCTGGTAGAGCAGAGGAAGGCCTCCCTTACGTATCTGACTCACAGCCCCTGGTAGAGCAGAGGAAGGCTTCCCTTACGTATCTGACTCACGGCCCCTGGTAGAGAGCAGAGGAAGGCTTCCCTTACGTATCTGACTCACACGCCCTGGTAGAGCAGAGGAAGGCCTCCCTTACGTATCTGACTCAAGGCCCTGGTAGAGCAGAGGAAGGCTTCCCTTACGTATTGACTCACCCCTGGTATCTGACTCACGGCCCCCCCTAGTAGAGCAGAGGAAGGCTTCCCTTACGTATCTGACTCACGGACCGTATCTGACTCACGGCCCTGGTAGAGCAGAGGCCCCTGGTAGAGCAGAGGAAGGCTTCCCTTACGTATCTGACTCACAGCCCCTGGTAGAGCAGAGGAAGGCCTCCCTACGTATCTGACTCACGGCCCCTGGTAGAGCCTACGTATCTGACTCACAGCCCCTGGTAGAGCAGAGGAAGGCTTCCCTTACGTATCTGACTCACGGCCCCTGGTAGAGCAGAGGAAGGCTTCCCTTACGTATCTGACTCACGGCCCCTGGTAGAGCAGAGGAAGGCTTCCCTTACGTATCTGACTCATGGCCCCTGGTAGAGCAGAGGAAGGCCTCCCTTACGTATCTGACTCACGGCCCCTGGTAGAGCAGAGGAAGGCCTCCCTTACGTATCTGACTCACGGCCCCTGGTAGAGCAGAGGAAGGCTTCCCTTACGTATCTGACTCACGGCCCCTGGTAGAGCAGACAGGTGGCACAGGAGTGCAGAATGGTATGAGTGCCTGGTGGGTCGGCTGTTAGATAGGCTGCTCTGAGGTTCCTGATGCTACGAAGACAAGGTCCAGCTAGGAGGAGAATCAGAACAGCAGACAGACTGGAGGCTGGAACACCCGATATCCGGACACACACACCCAGATGCCGGTGTTCTGCCAAAAACTGTCCCTCCATCGGATAGTGTCCACCCCGTACTGCGCAGGCGCAGTGCTTGCGCAGTACGGAGGACAAGGAGACTCCGAAAGTCTCCAAAGATGAACAGCGCCTGCCTGTCCAGGTTCAAGCCCCACCATCCAATTGGACATATGGTAGCACTTAGTAACATGGCCCCTCGTGGGCTCGCTTTGCTCGCCACGCTTCGGGCACCACCTCGCTTCGCTCGGCAATTTTTTATTCTACATCTGTGTCCACTTGGATGGTGGGGCTTGAACCTGGACTCAGTGCGTAGGTGCCGTTCATCTTCAGAGACTTTCGGCGTCTCCTTGTCCTCCGTACTGCGCAAGCGCAGTACAGGGCGGACACTATCCGACGGGGGACAGTATTCGACACAACACCGGGTCTGGCAGATAGTAGGATAGTCCAGAGGGGTGTGGATACAGGCAAGAGCAGGCAGGCTGTGTTCAGCACAGACAGGGGATGTTGGAGCAGGTGCCAGAGGCAAACAGGTTGGGTCACAGCCCGGGTCAGTAATTGGCGGGCAGCGTGGTATCCAAAGGAGCAGGCAGGTTCAAGGTCAGAGGTGAACTGAGGTCAGGTACAGGCGGAAAGCAAGAGAAGTCCAAGGTCAAGCCGGGTCGTTCAGGAAGTTGATCACAAGAGCAGATTAACAGGGACAGGGGTCACAGGAAGCTGCAGATCAGACAGCACTGGTCCTGTCTGCATATCCTGTTTAAATAGGCCGTTTGGCACAGAGAATCGCACGCTTGCGCACGCGCACCAGCGCACACAGACGTGTACGAGCTCGGCCAGAAATGTGTCTTCCACTGAGTACTTCTTGGCAGCTGGGCTCTGCTGCAGACACATGATATGATTTTCACAGTCAGGGGTCAGGCTCAGAGTCCAGTAGCTATAGCAGTAGAGAGGCTCCCACCAACCAGCAGCAGGTCCCCTTGGTGGATGACAGGGCTCATCCGAGTTGCGGAGTCTAAGAACTAACCTGTGTTCACCAGAGCTCCTGATATTGGAGATGGGTTTTAGACATGTGCAATTTGTTTCGCCCTGAATTAGTTTTTTAACAAATTTGGACAAATTCGTCAATTCGGAAAGATCTGAAATAAAGAAAACCCATTTAACAATTTTTGTAAATTCGTAAATTCGAATATTCGTAAATTCGAAAATTAATAAATTAAAAAATCCGAAAACCCGAAAATTCTAAAATCTTAAATAATAACTAACTAATAATAACTTAAATATTACTATTAAATTATAGGTATTGGAATTTTCTTTAAAATTTGGCTGTTAGTGAACGTAACGAATACAAATTTATCCAAAGTTACGAATTATCCAAAATAACAAAAGCCGTATCTGAATTAATGGAATGTAACAGATAGCCACGCCCCCTAACAGTTAGAATCACTCCCTAGGACACACTTAACCCTTCCCAAACCCCCTAGTGGTTAACCCCTTCGCTGCCAGTGTCATTTTTACATTTTTAATCGCACTGATTGCTGTAAAAATTACAATGGACCTAAAAATGTGTCAAAATTGTCCGATGTGTCCGCCATGTCCCAGTCACGATAAAAAATCGCTGATTGCCGCCATTACTAATAATAATATAACGAATAAAAATGCCATAAAACTATCCCCATATTTTGTAGACGCTATAACTTTTGCACAAACCAATCAATAAACGCTTATTGCAATTTTTTTACCAAAAATATGTAGAAAAATACGTATCGGCCTAAACTGAGGAAAAAATAACTTTTTTTATATATTTTTGGGGGATATTTATTATAGCAAAAAGTAAAAAATATAGCTTTTTTTCCAAAATTATCAATTTTTTTTGTTTATAGCGCAAAAAAAAAAAACCGCAGAGGAGATCAAATACCACCAAAATAAAGCTCTATTTGTGGGAAAAAAAGGACGCCAATTTTGTTTTGGTGCACCGTCGCGCGACTGCGCAATTGTCAGTTAAAAAGACACAGTGCCAAATCGCAAAAAGTGCTCTGGTCTTGTGCCAGCTAAATGGTCCGGGGGTTAAGTGGTTAAGTTGCAGATTTGGATTGTCTGAGTTTACTACCGCTTTAAGAAATTATCCTGGGAGCTGTCCAGCATCCCAGGTGGCTCAGCAAGAATAGACATCACCAGCAACAGCAGAGGTCGCAGGTTCAGATCCAGGTCCTTACAAAGGTTAGGGATAGACAATCTGATCATATATGTATCTACAGCAGAGCCAAGCCTTGAAGAGGTGGGCATGACTGAGAAACACATTGACAATTTGGGGGGCCAAAGCATGTATAAGGCAGGCCATACACGGGTCGAATTTCAAAAGATTTTTCTTTCGAAAATCTTATCTAAGAATTTTGATTTGTATTTCGCACCTTTAGTGGGCTGTAGCAACAGCCGATTTTCATGCGGCCATCGAATTTGAGTAATCGGACATGTTGAAAATTTTTGGAAAAACAAACTATTTTCTAATCAATGATGGGAGAATTGTGCGAGAAATGTAAATCTAAAAAGAAATGTGCATGTGCAAGAAAAGAAAATTCCCCCGAAAGTAAAAAAGATTCTCAGCCACGAAAATTCTTTTCTGTAGTAACATGAGGTGAAATTGAAGGCTTGGTTGGCCGAATTTTGAAATCAATGGTGGCGCCATCGCATCACAAAACTGACAAATTTTCTGATTTTCAAAAGAAAATTCTTTCTAAATTCGACCACCTTAGTTTCTAAAAAGTGCTGTGCTTTTACACCTCCGTATGGTCTGACGCAAAGGATTATCTTTTGTATATATTTTAGACATGTGCAATTCGTTTCATTCCAAATGAGTTTTTCAGCGAAGTTCGACAAATTCGTTCATTTGGAAATATCCGAATTAACGAAAAACGTAAATTTGAATATTCTAAAATTCGTAAATTTGAAAATTCGTAAATTCGAAAATTCAGAGATTTGAAAAATCGAAATTTGGGAAATTCGAAAATTTGGAAATTCGAAATTCGAAAATCCGAAAATCTGAAATAATAGCTAACTAATAATAACTAACTATTAAATTATAGGTATTGGAATTTCCTTTCAAATTTGGCTGTTAGTGAACATAGCGAATACGAATTTATCCAAAGTTATGGATTATCCAAAGTAACGAATGCCGTATCTAAACGAATGGAACGTAACAAATTATTAATAATAAATAACAATAACAGTAATAAAAACTTTGTATTATTATTTATTATTATTAGTTCTTTCCGTTCCATTTGTTTACATGCGGCATGCGTTATTTCGGATAATACGTAACTTTGGATAAATTCGTATTCGTTACGTTCACTAACAGCCAAATTTGAAAGGAAATTCCAATACCGATAATTTAAAAGTTATTATTAGTTAGTTATTCTTTTGTTTTTTTTCTGATTTTCTTTCTTATTTTCGAATTTTCGAATTTACGAATTGCGATCATACCGAATGACCCAAAAAACCCTCAAAAATTAAATAAAATTAATGATACAAAAACGAACACATTTTTTGGCAGTGAGCATGTATAATATATTGTGTATTTTGCATTTATTTCAAAATTGTTAAAAAAAAACGTTTTGGTGTATAAAATTATTATTTTTATTTATTAGCCCCTTCCCGCCCAGTCAATAGCAGATTGATGTCCGGGAAGTGGTTCTGTTATCCTGACTGGGCGTCATATGACGTCCTTCAGGATAAGATGCCCCCACACGCCTGTGGGGGCACACATCGCGGCGATCGGTAGAACGGTGCTTCAGTCTGACACACCGCTCCACCGATCTCGGTAAAGAGCCTCCGGCGTGATCAGCCATGTCCAATCACGGCTGATCACGATGTAAACAGGAAAAGCCGTTGATCGGCTTTTCCTCACTCGCCTCTGACAGACGCGAGTAGAGGAGAGCCAATCGGCGGCTCTCCTGACGGGGGGGGGGGGGTCTGTGCTGATTGTTTATGGGGGAAGCCCCCAGGACCACCAGGGAAGTGGGCAATATGTGGATGGCCAGGTATGTACCCCATGGCCATCCATATGTACAAATGAATGCCC
This sequence comes from Lithobates sylvaticus, assembly GCA_028564925.1. Classification (NCBI taxonomy): domain Eukaryota; kingdom Metazoa; phylum Chordata; class Amphibia; order Anura; family Ranidae; genus Lithobates; species Lithobates sylvaticus. The sequence continues at coordinate 514,944,387 of CM053030.1, forward strand.
AATCTGTGCCAATCAGTGCCCACGAATGGGCACTGACTGGCACCATCATGAAACAAATTAAATCAGCAATGCCACCCATCAGTGTTATCAGTGCCACCCATCAGTATCCAGCAGTGCCACCTATGAGTTCCCATCAGTGCTGCCTATGAGTGCCCATCAGTGCCGCATACCAGTGCCACCTATCAGTGCCGCCTATCAGTGGCCATCACCAGTGCCCGTCAGTGCCACCTCATCAGTACCACCTCTTTGGTGCCACCTCATCAGTGCCCATCAGTGCCGCCTTATCAGTGCCCGTCAGTACAGCCATATCAGTGCCCATCACTGAAGAAGAAAACATACTTATTTACAAAAGAAATTAACAGAAACAAAGAAAAACTTGTTTTTTTCACAATTTTCAGTATTTTTTTATTTGTTGCACAAAAAATAAAAATTGCAGAGGTGATCAAATACCACCAAAAGGAAGCTCTATTTGTGGGAACAAAATGATAAAAAATCTGTTTGGGTACAGTGTTGTATGACCGCGCAATTGTCATTCAAAGTGCGACAGCGCTGAAAGCTGAAAATTGGCCTGGGCAGGAAGGTGTCTAAGTGCCCGGTATTGAAGTGGTTAAGGATGTCTGTTCATATGTGTTTTACCAAACCTATGCAATCAATGCATTTTAATTACTTTTATTTGATGACTTTAATATTGATTGGACCCTGGGCAAAACTTTTCTTGCCCCCCCCCCCCCCCCCATGCAGTTTCACTCTCCACCTACTCTGAGACATACAATAAATAGCTTCTAGACTCAAAATCAGTTTACTGAATCAGATCAGGCAGCTATTGCGATTGGTTGCCAGAGGGTATAGTGTATCATTACCGCTCACTGACTGGTTGCTAGAGGTTACAGCACACATTATGGCTCACTAATTAGTTGCTAGAGGTTACAGCACATGATTTCATATCAGGGAAAAGACACAACCCGAAGGCAAAGAGAGTGCTGCTCACCCCTAAGAGTAACTTCTTTGCAAGCTGCCTAAAAACCCCAACGTGGGGGATTTGTCTCCTTTTGTTACAGCACATGATTTCTGCCTTGTTGATTGGCTGCTTGAGATTACTGTGGATATGACCTCAGGGGGGCATGATATACATATCAATGCCGTCGGCCGCCGCTATTTACATATGAATGTCGGTAATTTACATATAAACACAGGGTCTGCAGGTGAGTCATCTGTACACAACAAAAGGGCAGAGCTGGGCAGCATTAGTAGCAGCACTTCTCACTGAAATATTGGGACACGGCACGGGACTAAAACCTCAAGGGATGGGGGAATTTAAACCAGGATAGTTGGCAAGTATGAGGCAGCTGCTTTGGGCCCCACAACAATGACAGGGCCCAGGGCAGCTGCCCCTTTTGCCCTGCTTTATAAAACGGCCCTGATGTACACAAAGTATTGAGTTGATTTTGTATTTTTTTTTTTTTTTTACAGTATAAAAACACACATTGTTCCAGTCAGAACGGCATTCTCCGCATTCTTCATTCTACTCCTTCCACCAGCAGAAAATTATATAAGAGCGCTTAGATAAAACAGATGGCTGGGGAGACCTCTGTGGGACTAGTTTCCCCCTTCTGTGTTTTATTTGGACCGGGACACCGATCCATTATCAGATGAACCATGTTAGACAAACAATCTTCATGGAAAAAAAAGAAACATTTGTGCACTCGATGGACGAGACCTGTTTATGAAGGTCACACTGGGTCAATGCATTATGGTAATTCAATGACTCCTAAAACAGATTTTACTTAAATATTGAGCCATTGCCAAAAGGCCCACTTTTAAAATATTTCCATTTAAGTAGCATTTGAACATTTTATTATGTTTAAAATTTGTTTAACCCTTTTGCTGCCCAAGCCTTTTTTTATTTTATTTTTTTTTACATGAAAATGTGGTTATATATTTTGTGAAAGCAGACGACCCATAGAAGAAAATAATGGTAGTTGAATGTTTTATGTCTCATGACATTGGCACAAATGTTTACCAAAGCTATGTTTTTAGTAAACGATAATGTGTAAAAATAATGTGTAGCTGCTGACACCAGTGGTGCATCTAGGGTATGGCAGCCATGGCAAGTGCCATGGGTGCCATGGGGGGGGGGGCGTCAAAAAAGCCGCCCCCGTACAATAAAAAAGTCTTACCCGTCCTCTCACGGCTGCCTCCCACACTAATCTAGTCCCCGGCGCCACGGCCGGCCTGCTGGAGCGTGGCGCCGGCACAGCACTTCACTAGGAAGTGAGGAGGGAAGCGACAGACGCCCCCATGACGGCTGATGAGTTGACTCTGGCCAGAGTGATGTCTACGTAGCCGTAGGGTAACTGGCGGAGGCGGGGCCTAATGCTCCGCCTACCCTCCTCTGCGCAGCTGCTAAATCTTCTCCCCGGAGCGGGGTCTCCCGGGTCTGTGTGACGTCACGTGACCGTGATGTGGTCGGTGACGTGACGGTGAGGACTCTGGAGGAGAACATGGAGGCTGGAGAAGAGAACACTAGAGAGAAGTTTGAACGCACGTCACTAGAGAGAGGAGAAAAAATTGGAACCCCCAGGGAGCAGCACCTGGAAGGATTAGCACTGCAGCCTAGCAGCAGGTACTAGTACAGTACTTAAGTCACCAGTCGGTCACCACGATCTTGAGCATCAAATCTAGTGCTTAAACAATATGGAATAAATAAATATGCTTAGCCATAGATATCATAAATAAAGTGTCATAAAGTAATTTGTGCAAGTAGTACCTGCTTTTGCATAAATCACTTTGTTACACTTTATTTATATCTATGGCTAAGCATATTTATTTAATCCATATTGAGCACTATATTTGATTGGCTGCTTGCTTCTGCTTGGCCCCTGATTTTAAGGGGGAAAAAGTGCGTGTTATACGCCGATAAATACGGTATATATATATATATATATATATATATATATATATATATATATATATATATATATATATATACCGTATTTATCGGCATATAATTTTTAAAATATATATATATACATATTTATTTTAATTATTTGTATATATTTTATATATATTTTTTAAAATATATATATATATACATATTTATTTTAATTTTTTTTATATGGTATACAGTGCCATGAAAAAGTATTCACACCCCTTGACATTTTCCAAATTTTGTCATGTTACAACCAAAAATGTAAATGTATTTTATTGGGCTTTTATGTGATAGACCAACACAAAGTGGCACATAATTGTGAATTGGAAGGAAAATGATAAATGGTTTTCAACATTTTTTACAAATAAATGTGTGAAAAGTGTGGGGGCTACATTTGTATTCAGCCCCCTTTACTCTGATACCCCCTAATTAAAATCTAGTGGAACCAATTACCTTCAGAACTCCTGTGTGTATTATAATCTCAGTATAAATACAGCTGTTCTGTGAATCCCTCAAAGGTTTGTTAGAGAACCTTAGTGAACAAACACCATCATGAAGGCCAAGTGACAGGTCAGGGATAAAGTTGTGGAGAAGTATAAAGCAGGGTTTGGTTATAAAAAAATATCCCAAGCTTTGAACATCTCACGGAGCTCTGTTCAATCCATCATCTGAAAATGGAAAGAGTATGGCACAACTGCAAACCTACCAAGACATGTCCGTCCACCTAAACTGACCGGCCGGGCAAGGAGAGCATTCATCAGAGAAGCAGCCAAGAGGTCCATGGTAACTCTGGAGGAGCTGCAGAGATCCACAGCTCAGGTGGGAGAATCTGTCCACAGGACAACTATTAAACCACATACACACGGTAGGATTTTCGCATGGATTCTGTCCGATCGGACAATGTTGTCGAAAAATCCGACCGTGTGTATGCACCATCGGACAGTGTATGTCGGATTGTCCGACGGATAAAGTCCTATCTCCTGCTGGATAGATTTTTGGACAACAAGGTCCGATCACACCAAATCCGATCGTGTGTACGGTTGTCCGACCGGACAAAGTGCTACGCATGCTCAGATCACATTACAAGACCAAAGCTATTGGCTACTAGCCTCTACGTAGTCCCGTCGTAGGCAACAAACGTCACCACGTTCAGAATGATCGGATTTTCCGACAACTTTGTCCGACCGTGTGTACGCAAAACCAACATCAGACAAAGTATGACGGACATGGTCTGACGGACCTGGTCCTCGGATAATCCGCGCGTGTGTATGGGGCTTTAGTCGTGCTCTCCACAAATCTGCCCTTTATGGAGCCGTTTGGTTTGCCGCGCCCCTCCAAAATATTGAGCACCAGCCACCACTGTCCCTACCCTGTTCATAGTGTTTGCTAAAGAAAAATCTCCCACTCCATCACTCCTTATTGTTATCAGTTTCCGGCGGCACCGATATTTGTGAGCAACTATTTCCAATGAAGGATGAAGCACACGAAGGGCAAAATTTAATTAAATTAACCAAAATATCTGATGAGCACCTTGAGATTTCATTGAGAATTGCTACTCCATCCATTCAACCAGATATTGATGTGTTAGTTTATCAAAAACTAAAATATCGCACTAGTTTTACGTTACCCTGTTTTATTTTTAAAATATTACAAAAAAAATGAAATGTTATTACCCAGATAGGTACATTATCTATATGAGTGATCGTTGATTTGTGATGTGCCTGATTTTTCTGCTCATCAGCTTTCTTGTTAGTGAATTTTATGTGTGACCCAAGACAATTCCTCTACTTCCAATGTGGCCCAGAAAGGTCAAAAGGTTGGACACCCCCGTTTTATATAACAAGGTGAACAAACATATGCGCTAACCAAAAAAACACACACAGCGGCCAGCACAGTTTGCTGATTCATCAAACAAAAATGTAAAGTCCATTAGTGCAGCGCTACACAGCAGTTTTAAATGTGATTGTCCATAAAAAACACATGTGAATAAAAAGCAATGATTGTCCATACAAAATAAATGTGAATAAAAGAGCTTTAAATGTGATTGTCCATAGATAGGTGACTGAAATCTTCCACCAAGATTCAGAGTGCATATATGAAGCACACTACACCCTTGTGCTCTCAATCCGCAAACTCCTCTGCACTGAATGAGGCCAGAAGCAGCAACAAATTCTTCAATTACGTTTTCAGAGCAGTCGTTTCCTCTCTGTTAAAGCCCGGGAAGGAGGTAACTAAGCACTATCTGTGCTTGGTTAGCTGCTTTGGAGGGTAAGGGAGATATCAGCAGTCTAATAGAGGGGCAGAGGAGATATCGGGCAATCACCTGTCACCTGCACAAAGCTATCACAAGGAGACTTGTTAGAAGAAAGAAAGAAAGAAAGAATAAAAGAATAAAAGAAAAAAAAAAGAAAGAAAAAAAAATAAAGAAAGTGAGAAATAAAGAAAGAAGAATAAAAAAGAAAGAAAGAAAGAAATAAGAAAGAGAAAAGGAAAGAAAAAGAAAAAACAAAGAAAGAAAAAAGAGAGAAAGAAAGAAAGAAGAAGAAAAAAAAGAAAGAAAGCAAAAAATAAAGAGAGAAAGAAAGAAAGAAAGACAGAAAGAAAGAAAGAAAAAAAAAAAAAATTAAGAAAGAAAGAAAGAAAGAAGAAGAAAAAAGAGAGAAATAAAGAGAAAAAAAAGAAAGAAAGAAAAAAGAAAAAAAAAAAAGAAAAGAAGAAAAAAAAAGAAAGACAAAAAGAATGCAAGAAAGAAAAAAAAAGAAAGAAGAAAAAATGCTGCACTGATGGGGAACCCCAAGAAGAGGAGGTTTAGGGCTGCACTGAGCAATTCAGAGCAGGTAAGTATAGAGATGGTTGTTAAAAAAATAAAAATAAAAATGAAAGCTGCCCGATCACTTTTACAGCACTATCAACAACTACCCCGCCCCTCCTGCCACTGCCTGCAGTGGTTCCTGGCTTCTCCCATTCCTCCGGGGAGCCAAGGTCCATGGTAGGTGGCCATAGCTTTTTCCCCAATCTCCTCTGCACTGAATGAGGCCAGAAGCAGCAACAAATTCTTCACTTCCGTTTTCAGAGCTGTCATTTCCTCTCTGTTAAAGCCAGGGAAGGAGGTAACCAAGCACTATCTGTGCTTGATTAGCTGCTTTGGAGGGCAAGGGAGATATCAGCAGTATAATAGAGGGGCACAGGAGATATCGGGCAATCACCTGTCACCTGCACAAAGCTATCACAAGGGGACTTGTTGAAAGAAAGAAAGAAAGAATAAAAGAAAAAAAAGAAAGAAAGAAAAAAAAAAAAAAGAAAAAAAAAGAAAAAAAAAAAAAAAAAAAAAAATAAAGAAAGAAGAAGAAAAAAGAAAGAAAGCAAAAAATAAAGAGAAAAAGAAAGAAATAAAGAAAAAAAAGAAATAAAGAAAGAAGAAAAGAAAGAAAGAAAAAAAAGAAATAAGTAAGAGAAAGAAGAAAGAAAAAAAAAAAAAAAAGAAAGAAAGAAGAAAAAAAAAAAAAGAAAAAATGAATGCAAGAAAGAAATAAAGAAAGAAAGAAAGAAAGAAAAGAAGAAAAAAAAAAAAAAGAAAGAAAGAAAGAAAAAAAAAGAAAGAAAGAAAGAAATAAGAAAAAAAAGAAAGAATGCAAGAAAGAGAAAGAAGAATGCAAGAAAGACAAAAAAAATGCAAGAAAGAAAGAAAGAACGAAAGAATGAAGAACAAATGCACTGGTGGGGAACCCTGAGAAGAGGAGGTTTAGGGCTGCACTGTGCAATTCAGAGCAGGTAAGTATCGAGATGGTTGTTATTTATAAAACAAAAATAAAAATTACATTCACAACCACTTAAGAGTTGATTTCGTCTTACTTTGTAGAGAGATGGCCAGGAAAATGCCCCCCTGGGACAGCAGAAAAAAAAAGACTAATGCCCCGTACACACGGTCGGAAATTCCGACCACAAAATCCGTCAGATTTTTTCCAACGGATTTTGTCCGACACTGGTGTTGCATACACACGGTCGGACAAAGTTGTCGGAAAATCCGATCTTCCTGAACGTGGTGACGTTCGTTGCGTACGACGGGACTAAGTAGAGGCTTGTAGCCAATAGCTTTGGTCTTGTAATGTGATCTGAGCATGCGTGTCACTTTGTCCGTCGGAATTCGATACACAAGATCGGAAAAAGTCCGATAGGACTTTCTTGTCGGAAAATTTGAGAGCAAGATCTCAAACTTTTTCCGTCGGACATTCCGACGGAAAAAGTCCGATGGAGCCCACGAGGTCGGAATTTCCGACAACATGGTCCGATAGGACATTTTCCGTCTGAAAATCCGACCGTGTGTACGGGGCATTACAGAGGTTTCCATTTTCTACTAAAAAAATTATAAAATAAAGTTTTGGCTTTGGATACATTTTAACTTTGCTTTTTATATTACCCTTTATTTGTTGCAAAAATGTGTTACAAAACATTATTGAATAGATCCTGTTTTCTCTGAAAAAATGATATTTGCTCTACATGTGCTAATCAAGATTGCACTGGAGGAATTTCTTGTGCCTTCATTAATGAGCCTTTAGAAGTTCTGACAGTTCTGTAGAACTCTCTAGTTTTTCCCCATGATGATGAGATTAGGGAGTCGTTACTACTGTTACACATTTCAGGTTGTTGGGAATGTGGGGTTGACACTGATTATTCCAGCAGTCCCCGCCAGCATTTAATGCTGTTAATAGCTGCTCATCCCTATTGTTCTGGAATTAGATGGGGGAATATTTGGCAATACAATTCTTGTAGAATTAGGGCTGGTTCTGTAATGAGGGTTTGTTCTTGGCCCGTTGCCTTTTCTCAGAAAGTCATTAAATATTATTTTAGATCTTGGCATGGAGCCTTCTATTTATCAAAATCTGATTTTTTTGAGTTTTGGTTCCTGCAGAAAAATAATGGTTTAGATACTATTTGTGTTCCACAATATTAAGTAATCTTTCCTAATTACTAAATGATTGCTGTACATGTATGTATTTTTTTCTTTTTTTTGCTCAAATTAAAATATTTAAAGTGAAATCTGGTTTTGGTAAGGGGAAAAATATGTTGTTATGTGTTGTGAAATGCTGTGTGCTAATGGGACCACACTGATGGGCATTGATAGGCTGCACTGATGGGCACTGATACGCTGCATTCATGGTTACTGATGAGGCGGCACTGATGGGCACTGATAAGACGGCACTGATGAGCACTGATAGGCTGCACTGATGGGCATTGATGAGGCTGCATTGATGGGCACTGATAGGCTGAATTGAGGATCACTGATCAGGCGGCACTGATGGGCACTGATGGGCACTGATCAGGCTGCATTGATGGGCACTGATAGGCTGCACTGATGGGCACTGATGAGGCGGCACTGATGGGCACTGATGAGGCGGCACTGATGGGCACTGATAGGCTGCATTGATGGTCACTGATCAGGCGGCACTGATGGGCACTGATCAGGAGGCACTGATGAGCACTAATAGGCTGCACTGATGGGCACTGATGAGGCTGCATTGATGGGCACTGATAGGCTGCACTGATGGGCACTGATGAGGCTGCATTGATGGGCACTGATAGGCTGCACTGATGAGCACTGATGAGGCTGCATTGATGGGCACTGATAGGCTGCATTGATGGGCACTGATGGGCACTAATCAGGCGGCACAGATGGGCACTGATAGGTTGCATTGATGGGCACTGATAAGGTGGCACTAATGGGCACTGATAAGCTGCACTGATGAGCACTGCTAAGCTACACTGATGGACACTGACTGGCACTGATGGGGCTGCACTAATTATCAGTGTAAATGTTTGCTGTCACAGAAAAGCCGGTTGTTGGCTTTCCTTTCCTCACACAGTGACAGCACTGAGGAAAGAGAACTGCTGATAACCGACATTTGTTTACAATGTAATTGGACACAGCTAATCATATGATAAAGGGCCAATGTGATTGGCCCTTTACCTCAATCTATAGTCAGAGGGGCCCGAAGGACACAGCAATCACAGAGCGTGCCCCCTTGTATGCTGTGGGCAGGGTTCCAGGAGGACGTCCACTGGATGACCGCCCTGTACCCATTTTTTGGGTATAGCACGGTCGGGAAGTGGGTAATGCCAGAATCAGAGTTCCCAATCATGTGATCACTGGGTGATGAATGCACTTCTGCGCAAATGGGCGCGGCCATATTGGAAATTGGCCACTGTGCCAGGCCTACAGGCAATCCTCCTCCGGCTAGTCTTCAAGGGGTCACTAATAATGTTTTGTGAGGTTCAGGCCCTGGAGCTGCCATCTTTAGGCTGGCCTTACTAGCTCATGGGTTACTGAACCAGAGCCAGCACACAGCCAGCTGAGCCTGCATTCCCATCCCGTGTGCTTGTTCCGGGCCAGGAACTCACGAACAAGTCAGAATAAAAATAACAGGCATGGAATGGGGGTCAAATATGTTTTTATTATTACAGTGTTCTGTCTTCCAACTTAAAGGGATTGTAAAGGTTCTTTTTTTTTTAAACAACAAACATGTCATACTTACCTCCTCTGTGCAGTTGGTTTTGCACAGAGGGGCCCAGTCCTCCTCTTCTGGGGTCCCCCAGCGGTGCTTCTGGCTCCTCCTCTTCTTGAGAGCCCCCACGGAGACCCCACCATTCCCTCCCGAGTCCTGCTGCTGCGTCCATTGACACAGACAGCAGGACCTGGCCCTGCCCCCGTCTCCCATGTCACTGGCTTTGATTGACAGCAGCGGGAGCCAATGCGCCTGCTGCTATCAATCCAGCCAATGAGGACCCGAGACAGCAGCTGGAGCTGCTCTGCTCATTCCCTTCGCTTAGGGTGACCACATTTCCAAACTGCCATTCAGGGACAATTTTGCCAAGGACCGGAGGGGGGGGGAGGGGGGTCTGTGTTGAATGTAGTTTTGGGGTTGGCGGGATTTCGGTGGCAAGTGATTTGTCGGGCAAATGGCTGGTTTTAGCCCTTATATCATCCCAATACCCTGCTTATATCATCACTTATACCATCCCAACACCATGCTTGAAATGTTTTTCTATTATTACATTGTAATAATAGACCCTCTTCCCTCAGTATAGACCCCCCCCCTCCCTCAGTACGGACCCCCCCTATACTAAGTATAAGCATCCTCCCTCAGTACGGACCACCCTCCACTAACTATAGGCCCCCTCCCTCAGTACGGACCACCCTCCACTAACGATAGGCCCCCTCCCTCATTACGGACCCCCCCACTAACTATAGGCCCCCTCTCTCAGTATGGACCCCCCACTAACTATAGACCCCCTCCCTCAGTACGGACCCCCTCTCCTCTAAGTATATACCCCCTCAGTAAAGACCCCCCTCCACCAAGTATAGACTCCCTTCCCTCAGTACAGACTTCCCCCCCTCAGTATAGACCCCCCCACTAAATACAGACCCCTTCTCCATCAGTATAGACCCCCCTGAATAAGCATAGACCCCCCTCCCTCAGTATAGACCCCCTTCAGTACTGACCCCCCTCCCTCATTATAGACCCCCCTAAGTACAGAACCCCCACTAAGTACAGACCCCCCACAGTACAGACCCCCCACTAAGTAGAGAACCCCCCCAGTACAGACCCCCCTTTCACTTGTGCTAGTGGAGAGGTGAGTGTCAGAAACGTGCTGGGGGGACACTTTTTACCCTTTTCCGGATCACTATCCCTGTCCCTCCTCTGTCCATCTACATACACATAATATAAGCTTAGAACAGAGCTCAGATCAGCGCCAGGAATGCACAGCGGTGTCCCTCTTCCCTCTCTGTGTACCTGTAAATAGCCGAGGAGGGGGAGGCGGCTTAGGTCTGCTCTGCAGTATGAGGCAGGGAGACATCCAGGGGCAGAGCTGCAGAGATGGTGGTGGGGCTGCCCCCGCTGACAGCCTCGTCTGGCATGGTGGATAGCGTTAGGCACGGAGGAGGAGAAAGTTAACTTCTCCTCCGATTTGTATGCTGGGCAGAGTCGCGGCTGTGAGGTCACTGGTTGGTAGACACCAGGCGGCTCTAGTAACCAGTGGCCAGAGTCTCAGGTGGAGCTGGAGGCGGAGCGAGCTCCAGCGATATGGCGGGGTTTGCTTGCTCTGTCAATTCCATTCCGGGACACTGTATTGTCCCGGAATGAAGGTGCCCGGGTCCCGGGACAGACCTGCCAATTGCGGGAATGTCCAGGGCAATCCGGAACACGCGGGCACCCTAATGTGTACCCCAGAGCAAGCAGCTCAGCGGAGGGGCTTGGAGCCAAGAAGAGGAGAATCGGGGCTGCTCTGTGCAAAACCATTGCAAAGAGCAGGTAAGTATAACATGTTTGCTATTTTAAAAAGAAATCTGAATCTTTACAAACCCTTAAATACCATCTTCATATGCGCTGTGGAAAGCTACCTACATGGTCTGACAGAATGCCTCCCATTCCCCCAACCCCAGGGCCATCCGAAAATGCAGCTAACAAGGAGACAGCTACATTGATAGCCAGCACTTGCCGGAGACAAGCGCCCACAAGAGGAATGCAGAGGGAGAGGGCACATGTCAGCCCCCCATCCCTCTGTAATCCTTGTGATGGCAATTAGACGTTAGATTGAGGTAAAGGGCCAATCACATTGGCCCTTTATCATATGATCAGCTGTGTCCACTCTCACCTAGCAGTAAGAAGGGTCGCTGGTTCGATTCCCAACCATGACACTACCTGCCTGGAGTTTCCATGTTCTCCCTGTGCCTGCGTGGGTTTCCTCCGGTTATCAGCATTTCTCTTTCCTCAGTGCTGTCACTGTGTGAGGAAAGGAAAGCCAATAACCGTTTAACAATTTTTTTTACAATATTCATAAATTAGAATATTCGAAAATCCGGAAATTCTAAAATTTGTAATTCAAAGCTCGTAATTCGAAAATTTGTAAATTTGAAATTCGAAAATCCGGAAATTCAAAAATTCGTAAATCTGGAAATTCAAAAATGTGTAATTCAAAAGCTCTTAATTCAAAAATTAGTAAATTAGAAATTCGAAAATCCTTAATTCGAAAATTCGGAATCCTGGAAATTCGAAAAATCCGAAAATTCGAAAATCCGAAAATAAGAACGAAAATTCAAAAACCAGAAAAATCGGAAATAATAACTGACTAATAATAACTTAACTATTAAATTATAGGTATTGGAATTTCCTTTCAAATTTTGCTGTTAGTGAATATAACGAATACGAATTCATCCATAGTTACGAATTATCCGAAATAACGAATGCTGCATCTAAACGAATGGAACGTAACAAATAATTAATAATAAATAACAATAATAATAAAACTTTTTTATTATTTTTATTTATTATTAATTTGTTCCATTCCATTTGTTTAGATGCGGCATTCATTATTTCAGATAATTCATAACTCCGGATAAATTTGTATTAATTTACTAACAGCCAAATTTGAAAGGAAATTCCAATACCTATAATTTAATAATTAGTTATTATTTAGAATTTTCGGATTCTTTCTTATTTTTGGATTTTATTATTTTCGGATTTTTCGAATTTACGAATTTTCGAATTTACGAATCTTTAAATCTTTAGATTTTTAAATTTCGAATTCTGAATTTACAAATTTTCGAATTTACGAATTTTGATCATAATGAATGACCTGAAAAACCCCCCAAAATTTTTTTTTGGCAGTGCATATATCTAATGGCAATTGTCTTGTAAAACTGCCAGAGACAAGTGGCAGCTCTCAATGCTGCCAACTCCTTGCTATTTTACCCCCTTCCTGACCGCAAGCACTTTTTTGCGATTCGGCACTGCGCCGCTTTAACTGACAATTGCGCGGTCGTGCGACGTTGCACCCAAACAAAATTGACGTCCTTTTTTTCCCACAAATAGAGCTTTCTTTTGACGGTATTTGATCACCTTTGCGGTTTTAATTTTTTGCGCTATAAACAAAAAAGAGCAACAATTTTGAAAAAAAAATTTTTTTTTTTACTTTTTGCTATAATAAATATCCCCCAAAAATATATAAAACATTTTTCATATATTGATTAGTTTGCACAAAAGTTATAGCGTCTACAAAATAGGGGATAGTTTTATGGCATTTTTATTATTATTTTATTTTGTTATTAGTAATGGCGGCGATCTGTGATTTTTATCGTAACTGCAACATTATGGGGACACATCAGAAACTTTTGACACAATTTTGGGAACATTGTCATTTATACAGCGATCAGTGCTATAAAAATGCATTGATTACTGTAAAAATTACAGGGAAGTAGCTAACCACTAGGGGGCGATGGAGGGGTTAAGTGTGTCCTAGGGAGTGATTCTAACTGTGAGGGGGATGGGTTACAACTCACATGACAATTTTGTTTTTATTAGTAATGGCGGCGATCAGCAATTTTTATTGTGACTGCGACATTATGGCGGACACATCGGACATTTTTTACACATTTTTGGGAGCATTGTCATTTATACAGCAATCAATGCTATTTAAATGCATTGATTCCTGTATAAATGACACTGGCAGTGAAGGGGTTAACCACTCGGTGGCAGTGTAGGGGTTAAGTATGCCTAGGGGTGTGTTTCTTACTGTGGGGGGGCGTGGCTGTCAGCTAGTGAATGCTGATCTCTGCTCCAATCACAGGGAGCAGAGATCGGCGTCACTAGTTGCTAGGCAGAACGGGGAGAAGCTGTTTATTTCCGCATCTCCCCGTTTAGCCTTCCCGTGAGACGATCGCGGGTGTCCCCCACGGCGATCGAGTCCGCGGGACCCGCGACCGGCCTCACGGGGGTCCCGACCGGTGCGGGAGCGCGCCGCACCCGGCGCGCTCCCGATGGCACAGCGGCATTTAAAAAGGGACTTATATATACGCCCTTATGCCTGTCCGTGCCATTCTGCCGACGTACATCGTCGTGCGCCGGTCGGGAAGCGGTTAAAGCGACGTAGTGCCGAATCGCAAAAAGTGGTCTGGTCTTAAGCCAGCAAAATGGTTCGGTCTGAAAGTGGTTGAATTTCGGTACTATTGTAATTTGGAATTTGGAAATTCTAATTTTGTCCAAATTTTTTTTTTCGTTATTTCGGATTCGTTTTAAATGCGGTAATGTTGCAATTTGGAAATTCGGATACATCCGAATTTCTGAACAATGAAAATTTGAATTGTAAAAACGAACCGCACATGTCTACTGCATGCTGAAGGTTTTTTTTACCTTCATACATAGGAGGTAAAGATCCTTCAGCCTTTACAACTACTTGACTGAAGTGGAGAGAAGTCAAGTCAGGTAAAACAGCCCCTCCCCCATATACGTATGTATTTCATCTGTTTGCTGTTTGCCTGGATTTCATTTTTAAGGGTAAAAGACACAGCTTTCCTTTTTTCTTTCACCTGGGGCACCTGTCCAGCCGAGTTTATTTCCTTGTAAAGGAATTTGCTCCTTATCCCCATCATGTTCTTGTCACCTGCCCCGAGCGATTTGCCCGTATCTCGTAGTAACCCGGTCGGCGGTAGAAAACACATCCTCGGTCGGCTCTGTTACCCTACAAGTGACCTTTGTGAGCCCCGGGGTCACAGCGTGAATCCGAGATCTGTGGACAGGAAATTCCCCTGACTAGCATAATGCAGGAATGTACGCCCAGGACAAAAGTAATATGTTCTAAACATCTGCACTTACTATCAAAGCCTGCCTGAGCTTAGCTGGAAAGGAAGGAGATTACGGTCCTTCATTCCAACACAGGTTTATTTTTTTTAATACTTTTTGGAAAAAAATCAGCGGAAAACTGTGGAACAGCCTTCTGTCTTCTTTCAAATGTTCAGCTGTATTCTTGTAATACAATATACCGGGTGACGTACAAAGCATTCGTACTCTGGGCATAAAGTTGGTGTAAACCTTAACTCAATGCCATTTAATTTGCATTGTGTATTGTGCAAAGCCTTTAGAAATCATGGGGGCCCTGTCCAGCCTACATGACAGGGTCCCCCTCCCTTGTCCTGCTTGATGTGACTGTAGTACCGAGCAGTACCGATTGGGGAGTATTGCCACAAAAGCTGCCTTTGTAGCGCTGACCCCTGCAGGAACCGCTGGTAATTTTGGGTCCTCTGCTCTCTTTAGCCCTAGGCGAGGCCTCATCTTAGCTACTACTAGACCTAACTTTACCCTAGACCTCTATGGAACCATGGGCGTCCGCAGGTAGGGGCAAGGGGGGTCAAGTGCCCCCCCTGGAATCAGGGATCGGATCTTAAATTCAGCACAGTTGTGTCTCTGTTGAGGTGCCGCACTCGGGTGCCACCCACCAGTGGGGTGACCCCATTAAGGTGCTGTCAAGTGTAGTGTGACTTTGGGCTCTTTTCCCTGCTCAGTCCAGCAGAGAACTTGGCGGTGCTGTGACGGAAGAATGGCAAGCTGCGGGCTATCAGAGGTTTCCCCCGCTCGCCCCACCCAGGGAGAAGAGACGGCGGCTCTCACCAGGTTCCCCACCCAGTTTCCTGCCCTGCTCCGTTCCTTTCCTATTGGCCATAACTGAGGGCCAATCAAAGGCGACTAGGAGAGGCAAGCTTCATGGGACAGGTAGTCCCAAAAGATTGGCGGCTCCATTTTCCACAGGGAGGAGGCTACAGCTCGATCAAGAGAGAGATTGAGAGACTGCAGCCTGGAAAGAAGCTGAGGGAGAGAGTGCTACAGGACGAGGAGTGTGCTGGGCGGAAGCCAGAGAGAGAGCCTGCCAGGGCCACAAAAGAGAGTCATGCTGTCCAGCACCACCAGAGAGAGAGCCACACTGGCCAGCACCACCAGAGAGAGAAAGACTGAGCCACTACCAGGGTACAGACATGCTACACTACTGACCAGTATCGCCCCCGGGGAACCCAGAGTGAACGATCGTCCAGCCGGAGTGATCACTGCTGTAGTTTTGCTGGGTCTGGTAAGAGAGCCTGTTGGCCATTACCCATTACTTATCCTAGGGACTGTAATACATCTGCAGACTCTGACCATAATAATGTGATAATGACATTGTCGAAAAGGGGCGGTGTATGGGTGACCCTAAAATTATGCCCCCCCCCCTGAAAAAAGTTCTGCGGACGCCCATGTATGGAACGCCTGCCTTCACGTACCTGGTTCGTGAGACTGACCACCTCTCGTACCACACCGGCCTGTGGGTTACCGAGGGTGAGACAGCAGCCACAGAAGCACGGTGGCGTAGGAGTGCCTGAGATCAGTCCTGTTGTCATGAAAGGAGCCTGAACACAGGCATCCAACACAAGTGAACAGATCGATGGGCTGCACTAAAGGAATCAGGCTCCAAAGGTAGTGATAAGATAAATATTTATTAATAATAAAGACACACGTAAACACAGCAAACACAAACAAGCAAGAACACAAATAACACAGCAAACCCCCAAGCCCTAATCTAACTAACTAACTAACAATACACTCAAGGAAATGGAACATATATATATATATACACACATGTATATACAAGGCAGGGAGGAGAGACAAGGGGGGAAACAGGAAGCAAGGGAACATCAAGGCAGGAATCAGGGGACGGGTCTCAGGAACCAGGTAAAGGGGGACAGCATCCAGGACAGGGCAGGAAGGGAATAAAGGGTCAGATTGCAGGTACAGGTTACAGGTCCAGGATCAGGTTACAGCACAGGCAAGACAAGGCTACGGAACGGAATACTGAAGCACTGAGCTTCAGTGAGGGACAGGCTTATATAGTCTCAGCAGTTCAACAGGTGCCGCCTGATTACTGGCATGTCCATCTGCTGGGAGACCCCCCGCTGGTGGCCACCAGAACTGCACCCTTTGATGCCGAAGGAAGTAGTGACACCACCAGGCGATCCAGGTAACAACACCATTCCTGACAATGTCCATCGGCTGGGAGACCCCTGCTGGTGGCCACCAGAACTGCACCATTTGATGCCAAAGGAAACAGTGACACCAGCAGGCGATCCAGGTAATAGCACCGTTCCTGACAGTTCCCCCCCCTAAGGAGTGGCCTCCGGACACTCCATTCTGCCCTAGATCTGGCAGTGTGTGAAAAAGTGGAAGAGTCCCAAAAAGTCTCCTCTGTGACTGCAGACTTCTTTGCGCTCTCTGGCCAGAGTCTCTTAACCTACTAGGAGGCGTGCCACCCGAGTCCGACAATGGGACATGTACCCCACCACCAGGGTCTGGAAGTTTAGATCTGGAAATAAAAACAGACAGGGCAGCAGGCTCCGGGTCATCAGGCTGGGCAGCAGGCACCGGGTCATCAGGCTGGGCAGCGGACAGGAACTCATCAGGCTGGGCAGCGGACAGGAACTCATCAGGCTGGGCAGCAGACAGGAACTCATCAGGCTGGGCAGCAGACAGGAACTCATCAGGCTGGGCAGCAGACAGGAACTCATCAGGCTGGGCAGCAGACAGGAACTCATCAGGCTGGGCAGCAGACAGGAACTCATCAGGCTGGGCAGCAGACAGGAACTCATCAGGCTGGGCAGCAGACAGGAACTCATCAGGCTGGGCAGCAGACAGGAACTCATCAGGCTGGGCAGCAGACAGGAACACCTCAGGCTGGGCAGCAGACAGGAACACCTCAGGCTGGGCAGCAGACAGGAACACCTCAGGCTGGGCAGCAGACAGGAACACCTCAGGCTGGGCAGCAGACACGGGCACATAAAGCTGGGCAACAGGCACGGGCACATCAAGCTGGGCAACAGGCATGGGCACATCAAGCTGGGCAACAGGCACGGGCACATCAAGCTGGGCAAGAGGCACGGGCACATCAAGCTGGGCAAGAGGCACGGGCACATCAAGCTGGGCAAGAGGCACATCAAGCTGGGCAACAGGCACGGGCACATCAAGCTGGGCAACAGGCACATCCAGCTGGGCAGCAGGCACATCAAGCTGGGCAGCAGGCACGGGCACATCAAGCTGGGCAGCAGGCACGGGCACATCAAGCTGGGCAGCAGGCACGGGCACATCAAGCTGGGCAGCAGGCACGGGCACATCAAGCTGGGCAGCAGGCACGGGCACATCAAGCTGGGCAGCAGGCACGGGCACATCAGGCTGGACAGCAGGCATGGGCACATCAGGCTGGGCAGCAGGCACGGGCACATCAGGCTGGGCAGCAGGCAGTGGGTCATCAGAATGGAAGGCAGGCAGCGGGTCATTAGACTGGAAAACTGGCAGCGGATCATTAGACTGGAAAACTGGCAGCGGATCATCAGACTGGAAAACTGGCAGCGGGTCATCAGACTGGAAAACTGGCAGCGGATCATCAGACTGGAAAACTGGCAGCGGATCATCAGACTGGAAAACTGGCAGCGGATCATCAGACTGGAAAACTGGCAGCGGATCATCAGACTGGAAAACTGGCAGCGGGTCGTCAGACTGGAAAACTGGCAGCGGGTCGTCAGACTGGAAAACTGGCAGCGGGTCATCAGACTGGAAAACTGGCAGCGGGTCATCAGACTGGAAAACTGGCAGCGGATCAGACTGGAAAACTGGCAGCGGATCATCAGACTGGAAAACTGGCAGCGGATCATCAGACTGGAAAACTGGCAGCGGGTCATCAGACTGGAAACCTGGCAGCGGGTCATCAGACTGGAAACCTGGCAGCGGGTCATCAGACTGGAAAACTGGCAGCGGGTCATCAGACTGGAAAACTGGCACCAGGACATCAGACTGGAAGGCTGGGACGTCAGGCTGGAAGGCTGGAACATCAGGCTGGAAGGCCGGCACAAGGACATCAGACTGGAAGGCTGGGACGTCAAGCTGGAGGGCTGGCACCAGGACATCAGACTGGGAAGCTGAGACATCAGGCTGGAAGGCCGGCACCAGGACATCAGACTGGAAGGCTGGGACATCAGGCTGGAAGGATAGGACATCAGGCTGGAAGGCTGGAACATCAGGCTGGAGGGCTGGCACCAGGACATCAGGCTGGAAGGCTAGTACTGGCTCTTCAGGCTGGATTGCTGGCACCTCCGGCTGGAACTCTGGCGCTTCAGGCTGGGACAGATTAGTGGGTGTGGAGGCAGATTGGGTTACTGGCAGGATCGTTTTGGTCGGGAAGAACTTTCGTTTTTTCTTTGACTTGGTCGCTGAAGCTTTGTAGGTTGGGGGTGCAGCAGACAGGAAAGGAGTGTTGGGATATGGCAGAGAAGAGGTAACAGTAGCTGGGGGAAGTTCTTGTGAATTAGTAGGCAGCTGAGAAGAGGCAGGGGGGTTGTATGCAGGGTAGGTACAGGGAGAAGAGACCGGATATGAATATTTGGTTGGGAGCAATGTATACTGGGTGGCAACTGAGTTTGGCATGGGTGATGGGGAAACATACATTTGTGGATTTGTAGGCAGCTGAGAAGAGGCAGGGGGGTTAAATGCAGGATAGGTACAGGGAGAAGAGACCGGATATGAATATTTGGTTGGGAGCAGTGTATACTGGGTGGCAACTGGGTTTGGTATGGGTGATGGGGAAACATACATTTGGGTAGGCTGGTGTCTGATGGCAGAAGTGGTTGGTTTGGCTGGGGCTAATTTTACCATGTCAGACCATGCTGAAAGTATGGGTTGTACAAACTGTGGATTTAAGTTTCCCTGTCTAACAAAAGACTGAGCAGACACAATGCACTCAGCAATCACCTGTGGGGAACAGCCAGCGTAGTGCTCACAGAAATCGTCAGGATCATCTTCAAAAAGCCATACTAGGGATACAACCTGATTCATATTAAAAGGGGGAGTGTAATCATCACGGCCCTCAGGAATACAGGGCAGGGCCAGCTCTGTACAAATCTTGATCAGAGGCTGTACGTCCTCAAAAAGAAAACTGCCCTGATCAACGAAAACATGGGCCATACGGATGCACTCCAGTAGTTGCTCCCTAGTATAGTCACCCAAAGTCTGATAACAAAAATCTCTTTCTTCCATTGCCAGGAGCGAAAGATACAATATATCTTCCGGATGCATCTTTCTTGGCAATAGCAAGTGTCCAGACCCAATTCCCAAGTGCAGCCGATCTGTTTGTATGGCTTCAGTTTTCTGTCATGAAAGGAGCCTGAACACAGGCATCCAACACAAGTGAACAGATCGATGGGCTGCACTAAAGGAATCAGGCTCCAAAGGTAGTGATAAGATAATTATTTATTAATAATAAAGACACACGTGAACACAGCAAACACAAACAAGCAAGAACACAAATAACACAGCAAACCCCCAAGCCCTAATCTAACTAACTAACTAACTAACAATACACTCAAGGAAATGGAACATATATATATACATGTATATACAAGGCAGGGAGGAGAGACAAGGGGGGAAACAGGAAGCAAGGGAACATCAAGGCAGGAATCAGGGGACGGGTCTCAGGAACCAGGTAAAGGGGGACAGCATCCAGGACAGGGCAGGAAGGGAATAAAGGGTCAGATTGCAGGTACAGGTTACAGGTCCAGGATCAGGTTACAGCACAGGCAAGACAAGGCTACGGAACGGAATACTGAAGCACTGAGCTTCAGTGAGGGACAGGCTTATATAGTCTCAGCAGTTCAACAGGTGCCGCCTGATTACTGGCATGTCCATCTGCTGGGAGACCCCCGCTGGTGGCCACCAGAACTGCACCCTTTGATGCCGAAGGAAGTAGTGACACCACCAGGCGATCCAGGTAACAACACCATTCCTGACAATGTCCATCGGCTGGGAGACCCCTGCTGGTGGCCACCAGAACTGCACCATTTGATGCCGAAGGAAACAGTGACACCAGCAGGCGATCCAGGTAATAGCACCGTTCCTGACACCTGTAGTCTGTATGGCTGGTAGTCCGTGGATGGATGTGCAGCAGGCAGGCAGGTGGTGGTTAGGCAGACCAGGGCCGTGGCAGGCTGGGATTGCAGCTAGAGCAGGAGCCAGATGTGGATTGCAGAGCAGAGCCATGACAGGCTGGATGAGCAGGGTCAGGCGAGCCAGGTTCGGTAATGTTCAGGCAGATAGACAGAGCAGCAGGCAGGAGAGGAGTCCAAAACAAGCAGGGGGCGGGGTATCAAGCAGACAGCGTTAGTGGGAACAGGCCGGATCAAGATCAGAGGTCAGCACAGGTAATAGGTCAGAACACACAGAAGCTGCAGACCAAACAGCAATGAGTCTATGCAAGAGCTTAGTTTAAATAGCCCGCCTGGTGTACGTCGATGCGCGAGTGCGTACACTGATGTGCCAATGCACTAATGCGCATGTGCGTACGCCGATAACCTCTAAGTGTACTGCGGACCTGTCTTTCCTGACACCTGCCCTCATCTTCACCTTTCTGCGTGCCAACATTTAAAGGGCCCCAACATTGCTGACAGAAACTTACCATAAAGGCTGTTCAAGTCACTATGTTACCTAAGGGCAGAACTGGGTAACTGTTATTGAGCTCGAATTTCAGACCCTAATTCCAGCCTCCTTGTCTGAGAGCCCTCAAGTGAATTGTTGTATCCCTTTATCCTTCTTAGTCACTTGAGGTGAAACCTCTCATTCAGAGAGCTACTGTTTTCGTTCTTAGTACCGTAGTATATGTTGGGTTTGACCATAAGAGGTACCTCTGTTGAGTGCATTGTATCCCACCAGAATACCTTGGCTGGGAATTCCCAGTGGACATACAAAGATTGCACACGTTGCTCTTTAAATAAAATAAGCAGATGGTATTGGCAGATTAAAATGACAATATAACAAAGCAAATTTGTGCTAAATGCACATAACCATGACAAAAACAAATACAATGCACTCAACAGAGGTCAAACCCAATGTATATTATGGTACTAAGAGCGTAAACAGTAGCTCTCTGAATGAGAGGTTTTGCCTCAAGTGACCAAGAAGGCTAAAGGGATACAACAAGTCACTTGAGGGATCTCAGACAAGGAGGCTGGAATTAGGGTCTGAAATTCGAGCTCAATAACAGTTACCCAGTTCTGCCCTTAGGTAACATAGTGACTTGAACAGTCTTTATGGTAAGTTTCTGTCAGCAATGTTGGGGCCCTTTAAATGTTGGCACGCATAAATGTGAAGATGAGGGCAGGCGTTCCATAGAGGTCTAGGGTAAAGTTAGGTCTAGTACTTAGGTAGGCTCCTTGGTGCAGCCATACAGAAAATAAAGCAAGTTCAAAGTGTAGTTGGGGGTATAGGGTCTAAAATATTAGGTAGCCAAGGGGAGCACATGGAAGGCAAAGCAAAGTCAATATTTGAGATACTAATGGCTTTAGGTCCTTTTCTTGGCTTTGATGGCTGTGGCCTAATGATGAATGCAGCAGCAAGTATGATAGGTCTCTTGTAGCATAGTGACAATAGATGGCAATGGCCCGTTATCAGGTTCAGGCTGGAGGAAGGGTTAACAGTTAGTTATAGCTATGATGTGGGTTGGATACCCTTGAATGGCAGCAAGTGGTCTGTATGGTGGGGGCCCACTTAAGCAGTGGCGCAACAACAGCAGCAGATGTGATGGCGACTTGAACAGCGGTTTTGGTTTATAGATGCCCATGCTTCGATAAGCGTCCTGGTCCCAGTGTCCAACACAGCAGTCTGCTCTATATCTGGCACTGCACAGGCACAGTTTGGCTGGATACAGCATGGTTATCTCCTTCCCAGTTCCCGCACTTCCCCAAACTGCCAGCTCCTTACCGAGTTTTTACTTTTATCTGGTCACTTCTGCCTTCAGGTGCTTATGGGCCTTGTAGTGGCTCCAAGACAGCTGTATATAGGGTCCTCTCTTAAGACTACATCTCCCATGCTGCCCCTGCAATTGTATTCCAGTCACAGTTAGGCAAAACTAATTGGCACTGCCATCTTATGGACAAAAAAAGTTCTGCAACTCAGTAACATTGCCCAGTGTTACATTTTTTATTTTATGTTTGATGGATTATCCTTCTCCTCCTTCTTTCCCTTCTTCTCCTTCTTCTCCTCCTTCTCCTCCTCATTCCCCTTCTTCTCCTTCTCCTTCCCCTTCTTCTCCTTCTCCTTCCTCTTCTTCTCCTTCTTCTCCTTCTCCTTCCCCTTCTTCTCTCCTTCTCCTTCTCCCTCTCTTCTCCTTTTCTTCTTCTTCCTTCTTCTCCTTCTCCTTCCTCTCCTTCTCCTGCCCCTTCTTCTCATTCGTCTTCCCCTTTTTTCCTCCTTCTCATCCTTCTCCTCCTTCTCCTTCTTTTTTTCTTCTCCTTTTTTTTTTTTTTTTTTTAACTATTCAGCACTATTGTTTACGGGTACTATTACTTCTTCTCAAAGAATGCATCCAATGTTGGTGGTAGGCGTTTTCCAAAATTAGATATCTGTGCTGGTAATGACCGCATGTTCTTTCTCCATATCTTATCTCCTGCTTGTTCTTTCTTCATATCTTATCTCCTTTGTGACTCCCCCATCCATTTCAGCTGTGGGCTGAAGACATCAGAATATTTATTGATATGTAACGGTCTTCATTAAATCTGAAAATAACAAACTTCCATGTTGTGTTTTGCAGTCTGCTTTCTGAAAGTGTTTTTCTCTATTAAGTTAAAAAAATCAATGCTGCCAAGATTTCTCTTAAAGCTGAATTCCAGGCAGATATAAAATACACACATGATTGCAGCTCTATATTCATTGATACATCATAATCAGGACTATGAGATAAATACAGAAACCAACATGTAATCCAGCGTTAATTGTAAGGATACATAGCTGTCTTTTTTTGCCTTCACACTCAGTGATGTAAGTAACTGAGTTAAAATAAAGGGAGTTACGTAACGCAGTTACTTTAGAGGGTAACGAGTAATCTAACTGATTACTTTTCCCCTCATGGTAACGCAGTTCCCATTACTTGGGCGGAGTTACCTCAATTACATCTACCACCACTAGATGGCAGTAGTGTAATTCCGGTGTCCTGCCAAAAAAAGTCCCCTGCCGGATAAGGACCCCCTGTACTGCGCAGGTGCAGCGCTTGCGCAGTACGAAGGACTACGGAGCTTACGAAAATTGCTGAACCTAAACAGCTCTGAGTGAACCCTACACCGCGCAGGCGCAGTTAACATGTAATTGTACGAGGCGATGCCGCACGCTCCCGATGCTCGTGCTACTCTGCAAGGGGCGTCTATCGTGTAAGTAAGGGGCGGGTCTAGTATAACTGTAACCAAGGGGCGCCTTTATTATTATTGTTATATATCGAGCTCTGCCCATTAATTTAACATTCGCCCTCTTCTGTAGCCACCCGCCCCTTACACGATATAATAATAATAGACCCGCCCCTTGCTTACACGCTATAACAGATCTGCCCCTTGGTTAGAGTAATAATAGAGCATCCCTTTGGTTACACGATATATAACAATAATAATAAATGTGCCCCTTGCTTACAGTAATACTAGACCCGCCCCTTAGTTACACGTATAGAATATTAAAAAAAAGTCAGTTACTTTGCTGCGTAACTAATTACTTTTCCAATGTAGTAACTGAGTTACTAACGCAATTACTTTTTGGGAGAAGTAATTTGTAACTTAACTAATTACTTTTTTAAAGTAAGATGACCAACACTGTTCACACTCTGATGCTCCACTGAGTTTTAAATTCCAAGGAATGAGAATGTTCATGAAGTACACTATGCTTTCAGGGTCCATTTATACAATCAATCAATCTGTCTATCTCTACATATTGAATAACTGTTTGTTCTTGAGCCGTAGCTAAATAGGGAGCCCCAGAAATTGGTTTTACCCAAGGGTCCTTATATCAATCAGTGCATGGATTGGGGCCCTGGTGCTTTAGAGGCATGTATTAGTTGTTCCCCAATACAACAGTATTAAACTTCTGTTCCTTGCTCTATCCCTTCCCTCTAACAATCAAAGTACCGGGCTTAAGCATTGGCCATTAGGTAAAGATTGGACCTTTGGCTTCCGTCTTGTTTAGGGAATAACAGCTTATTTGTTGCTGACTAGCGCCTGCTCATCTAGGGCGTGTTGAGGTGGAGGAAACACTACTCCTAATTTTTTAATTCTGTCACATATGTAACAGCTGAGGCCAAAAGTCGGGCACAGAGGAATTAAATTAATGGAGGGGCTACATGACCGGTAGGAGGAATAGTCCGAAGAAAGAGTTAAAAGGAGGACTGTGTAGGTGCATTACCTGAATGGATGTTAGCGGTCAAGTGGTTGGGAGGAACTTCAGGGGTAGGAGCTGCCATTAATGCTGGGAGATCATTCAAGAAGCATACAGTAAGTAAGAGGAGAACATTGACCCACTTGTAGGCAAGTGGTAGAGCAGGTCACCTTTAAGGTGCCTCCTCCCCTTGGTTGAAGGCTGGGAGTTTAGGCAGGAAGAGGTACCGAGGTGGGTCAGACTGAAGAGGAAGAGAAAGATGCAACATCTGTCTGCTAGCTCCTGCTCCCCTCCCCCCTCCTGGGGGAGGGCAGAGTGCCCTGGGTCTCCCCATCCTAGCCCAAGAGAGAGATGTAGAGAAATTGGAAGTTGACATACCCCTCTGTCCGTCCCATACTTAGTCCAGGAAGAGCCTACAGGGAGTGCGTGCCTTCTGCTATGACATGAGCAGCCAGTGGCAGGGCCTAGGACCAAGGGTCCTTTTACTATTGGAATTGTATTGGAGTCTGCTACCCATTGAAGCCATGTGATTGATTTTGGCTTTCAAGTAAAGAACATTAAACACTTCCAACTTTGTAGTGCCTTAACCTTTATTCCATCAGAATTCTGCTCTGAAGAGAATGAGCGAGAGTTTTACAGATGTTTCCTGACTGTCAGACCCGAGGAAGGCAAGGCCAGCATCTGGAACCCCTGGGAGTGAGGGAGCGAAGCCAAGCAGCCAGGAGATTGGACAGGGGGTCAGTCTCTGCCCACCACCCACACATCTGGGAGATTTGTGGGCAAAAACATCTTATTGCCCTGAAGGTCACTAGTCGTTGGGGGTCAGCTCAGCTGCTTGCTATGGCTACGTGCGCGGCAGCCAGCCACCCTACCAACACACCTGTCCTCCCTCATTTCTGATACATCAAAAGGGTCAAATTATAGGAAGATTTGTCATGGCAGCTTGGCAGGTAGGGGGTCTCTGGAGATCTGTGGAATAGTGTGGGGCCCATCTAGGTATTGGTTGTCTTGGTCTCTTGGGAAGGCAGAAATTTATCAGCTTAGAGCTGTCCTCGAGCCGGTGGGTTGCAGCTGGAGATAGGTTTGGATCTAATGCCATGTACACACGGTCGGAATTTCCGATGGAAACAGTCCGATGGGAGCTTTCCATTGGATTTTCCAACCGTGTGTATGCCCATTAGTCTTTTTCTGTCGGAATTTCCGACGGACTTTGGATTGAGAACCTGTTCTTAATTTTTCCGACGGAAAACCTTTCTATCGGATTTTCCGATAGTGTGTATGCAATTCCGACAGGCAAAATTCCGACGGATGCTCGGAAACAATTTGACGCATGCTCGGAAGCATTAAACTTGCCTTTTATAGTGCCGTCGAACGTGTTGTAGGCCGCGGTGTTATTGACCGTCTGAATTTGGTGTGACCGTGTGTAGGCAAGACAGTTTGAGTGAAATTCCGTCGGAATTCCGACAGGAAAACCATCAGACCGTGTGTACGCGGCATTAGTCAAAACTTCAGGTTAGTGGATACAACCCCTCTTAGCCCCCGTACACACGGTCGGAAATTCCGACGGATAATGTCTGATCGGACCATGTTGTTGGAAAAACCGCCCGTGTGTGGGCTCCATCTGACTTTTTCAGTCGGAATTTCCGACGGAAAAAATTTGAGATCCTGCTCTCAAATTTTCCGACAACAAAATCCGATCAGACTTTTTACGATCGTGTGTAGAGAATTCCGACGGACAAAGTGCCACGCATGCTCAGATCAAATTACGAGACCAAAGCTATTGGCTACTAGCCCCTATGTAGTTCCGTCGTACTCAACGAACGTCACCACGTTCAAAATGATCGGATTTTTCAACAACTTTGTCCGACCGTGTGTATGCAACACCAGTGTCGGACAAAATCCGTCAGAAAAAATCAGACGGATTTTGTGGTCGGAATTTCCGACCGTGTGTAAGGGGGCTTAGAAGCCAACAGTTGTCATGTTATTCATTGGGTATGGCTTATTTTGTCTTGGTTATTTGTTTTATTGTTGTTTCTTAGTGGTTAAATAAAGGGCTGCTGTGGGAAATTCAAATCCTAAAGCAGTCTTTATATTTATTGGGGTTCAGTGGGGGAATAAAATTGAGGAATCCAGCAATGAAGCAGTCTTTTCTTCCTTTCAAAAGACTGCTTCATTTCTGGATTCCTCAATGCATTTCTCAATGCATTTCTCTAGGTACAGGTTTCCTTTAAGATGCGTCATTGCTCCCTGGCAGGGCAGTTTGGGAGTGCGTGCCAAAATTAATATCGTGCCGGGAAATATTTTTCTCCTTACTGGTGCTGGACTGCAGGATGCTCCATCTGCCATTAATCCTGCCAGTCTCTGATCGCCTGACCGCTGCATTATCAGACATGTAAACACAATAGCGTTTTCATGGGGACAAAAACTGCCCGGAGCGCCTTACGGAGTCCAGACTTGTTTTATTATATCAGCAGCCCTGTAATTTATATAAAAGTCATCTGAGCTCCTTCTGTTTTTTTTCAGACACCTCAGAAAATGGCATAGAAGATAAAGAAATAGATCTGATTTCTGCACCAAAGATTTGTATCAGGACCAGGTGAATACAGCTAATAAATACTGCTCGGTCCTTCGGATTCACTATTTTATGCACAAATCCTTCACATGGAATGTGACATAACGTGCGCTTGTAAACAAGATACTGTATACAGAAAATCATAGGCGTGCGTACCGGGTATGCACAGATTCTCCCCGTTTAGACGCCTGATATTTCACTAAAATGGGTCTTTAATTGGGGCTTTAAATAAATATTTAATAAAATAATAAAAAATAAAATAATAAAAATAAAAACTACTGACAACATCCGCTGCTCTATGGACACCAATCTCTTCCCTACTGACACTGTCCATTGTTCTACTGACACTTTCCATTGTTCTACTGACACTTTCCATTGTTCTACTGACACTTTCCATTGTTCTACTGACACTGTCAGTATATGCGTTTGAGGTTCTTGTAATTACAATAAACTAGTTTAGATGGTACCCCACTATGGTCTGTTATTCCTCTCTTCTGGGTTGACATGAATTACCACATATGAGAGATTAGACATGCGCACAATAGAAAAATTTGTTTATTTTCGTTTAGTTTCTGTTCGTTTCCGTTGATTCGTAACGATTCGTAAATTCGTAAGTCGTCGGTGTTCGTATTCGTAACGATTCGTATTTTCGTAAGAGTTATTTTTTTCGTTGATTTGTTTTTCCGTTAGTTTAATTTTCTTTAAGTTTATTCGAAATTCGGACGCATTCGTATTTTCGTAGATTTAGTTACATTCGTACTTTCGCAAGATTGATTTATTCGTACTTTCGTAACATTGTTTTCGTAGATTGGTAATCGGAGCATAATTCATAATTTTATGTAATGTGTATGCTATTATTACATTGTAAGGGACACGGAAAATTACGAATCGAAAAAAAAAAGTTACGAATGTTCGAATTTTTTCGTTCAATCCATTCGAAGCACGTTAAGCAGCGCCATTGTAAGAGACGCGTAAAGTTAAGAAACGAAAAAAAAAAAAAAAAAAGTTACGAATGTACGAATTTTTTCGTTCAATCCATTCGAGGTACGTTAACCACTTCAGCCCCGGACCAATTGTCAGCTTAAGGACCAGAGGTCTTTTTTCAATTTCGCACTGCACTACTTTAACTGGTAATTGTGCGGTCATGCAATTTTGTAACGAAACGAAATTTGCGTCCTTTTCTTCCCACAAATAGAGCTTTCTTTTGATGGTATTTGATTGCCTCTGTGATTTTTATTTTTTGCGATATAAACGGAAAAAGAGCGAAAATTTTGAAAAAAAAAGAGATTTTCTACTTTTTGTTATAAAAAAAATCTAATAAACTCAATTTTAGTCAAACATTTGGGCCAAAATGTATTCAGCCACATGTCTTTAGTAAAAAAAATGCCAATAAGCGTATATTTATTGGTTTGCGCAAAAGTTATAGCGTCTACAAAACTAGAGTACATTTTCTGGAATTTACACCGCTTTTAATTTATGACTGCCTATTTCATTTCTTGAGGTGCTAAAATGGCAGAGAAGTACAAAACCCCCCCAAATGACCCCATTTTGGAAAGTAGACACCCCAAGCTATTTGCTGAGAGGCATGTTGAGCCCATTGAATATTTTTTTTTTTAGTCCCAAGTGATTGAATAAAGACAAAAATAAAAAATAATTTTTTTTTCTTCAAAAAGTTGTCACTAAATGATATATTGCTCACACATGCCATAGTTATATGTGGAATTGCACCCCAAAATACATTTTGCTGCTTCTCCTGAGTATGGGGATACCACATGTGTGGGACTTTTTGGGAGCCTAGCCGCGTACGGGGCCCCGAAACCCAAGCACCGCCTTCAGGATTTCTAAGGGTGCAAATTTTTGATTTCACTCCTCACTACCTATCACAGTTTCGAAGGCCATAAAATGCCAAAATAGCACAAAACCCCCCCAAATGACCCCATTTTGGAAAGTAGACACCCCAAGCTATTTGTTGAGAGGCATGGTGAGTATTTTACAGCTCTCATTTGTTTTTGAAAATGAAGAAAGTAAAGAAAAAAAATTTTTTTTTTTTTTTTTTCAATTTTCAAAACTTTGTGACAAAAAGCGACATCTGCAAAATACTCACAATACCTCTCAGCAAATAGCTTGGGGTGTCTACTTTCCAAAATGGGGTCATTTTGGGGGGTTTTATGCCATCTGGGCATTCCATGGCCTCCGAAACTGTGATTGGCAGTGAGAAGTGAAATAAAAAAAAATTACTCCCTTAGAAAGCCTGAAGGCGGTGCTTGGTTTTTGGGGTTCCGTACGCAGCTAGGCTCCCAAAAAGTCCCACACATGTGGTATCCCCGTACTCAGGAGAAGCAACAGAATGTATTTTGGGGTGTATTTCCACATATGCCCATGACATGTTTGAGCAATATATCATTTAGTGACAACTTTTTGTAAAAAAAATATATATATATTTTTTTTTTTTTCATTATTCAATCTCTTGGGACAAAAAAAAAAAATATTTAATGGGCTCAACATTGCTCTCAGCAAATAGCTTGGGGTGTCTACTTTCCAAAATGGGGTCATTTGGGGGGGGTTTGAACTGTCCTGGCATTTTATGCACAACATTTAGAAGCCTATGTCACACGTCACCCACTCTTCTAACCACTTGTAGACAAAGCCCTTTCTGACACTTTTTGTTTACATGAAAACATATTTTTTTTTTGCAAGAAAATTACGTTGAACCCCCAAACACTATATATATTGTTAAAGCAAAGGCCCTACAGATTAAAATGGTGGGTGTTGCATTTTTTTTTTCCACACAGTATTTGCGCAGCGATTTTTCAAACGCATTTTTTGTGGAAAAAATACACTTTTTTTTATTTTAATGCACTAAAACACACTATATTGCTCAAATTTTTGATGAAATAAAAAATATGATCTTAGGCCGAGTACATGGATACCAAACACGACATGCTTTAAAATTGCGCACAAACACGCAGTGGCGACAAACTACATACATTTTTAAAAGCCTTTAAAAGCCTTTACATGATACCACATTAGATTCACGGAGGAGGTCTACTGCTAAAATTACTGCCCTCGATCTGACCTTCGCGGTGATACCTCACATGCATGCTGCAATTGCTGTTTACATATGACGCCAGACCAACGCTTGTGTACGCCTTTGCGCAAGAGAAGGGGGGGCAGGGGTGCTTTTTTTTTTTTTTTTTTTTTTTTTTTTTTTTTATTTATTTAGCTTTTTTATTCTATTTTTAAACTGTTCCTTCCATTTTTTTTCTTTGTTATGATTTTTATTGTTATCTCAGGGAATGTAAATATCCCCTATGATAGCAATAGGCAGTGACAGGTACTCTTTTTTTGAAAAAATTGGGGTCTATTAGACCCTAGATCTTTCCTCTGCCCTCAAAGCATCTGACCACACCAAGATTGGTGTGATAAAATGCTTTCCCAATTTCCCAATGGCGCGGTTTATATCCGGGAGGGGGGACATTCCCTCCTACTGCTTGTAAAAGCAGTCTAGAGGCTAATTACCCGCTAGAATTGCTTTTACATGAAAGCCGATCACTGGCTGAAAAGAATGATACCAAGATGATACCTAAACCTGCAGGCATCATTCTGGTATAACCATTCAAAGTCCAGCAACATACTGGACATATATTGTAATCTTTTTTTTTTTCATGCAGCCTCTTGGCTGAACGAAAAAAAGAGATTGATTGGTGGGTATGCCCACCATTAGAATACCTCCCTTCATCCACCCACTTCTAATGATGGGCATACATGCACCATTTATATATGCCGATGCATGGGGGCATCCTCCCGCAAAAGTTATGCCGTGTACACACGGTCGGAATTTCGACCGTATGTACGTGGCATTAGGAGCCAATCGCTCCTCCCCGCCCCCTGCTGCCCCCATGCTTCGGCATATATGCTCTTTTTTTTAACTGTGGTGGTGAAATCACCTCCTACAGCGTTGGAGTCGCGGCTTTATGTATCGTGGGAGCAAACGCTGTTGCTGTCAAGATAAATAAATCCGCGCTGCAACTGAATGGCGCACCTGAAAACAAAAAAATGCTTAACACTAAAACACAGTAAACAAAATTACATACCTGAAAAGCAAGCATGATAAAACATGATAAAACATAATAAAACATTGCAGAATAGAATGGAGTAAAAAAAGAGCAACAATAGAGAGAGAGAGAGAACAATAAAACGACAACTATTTTTGTTTTTTTTATTTTTTTGAGATTCACAGGTAAAAAAGCTCCTGACTGTTAGCGACTGAATCAAAACGCTACCACAAAAAAAATGTTAGCGATCGCAGGGATCAGGCCTGACTCTGCGAACACTGCAGTTATGTGTGCTTAGTGTTTTGTAAGTGACAGTGATCGATCGATACTGCACTTGGGTGGGCTGGGCTGGGCGGAGGGGGAAAACGCAGGTGCTAGCAGGTATCTGGGCTGATGCCGCTAACACTGCGTTTTTTTGGAACCCTAAACTGCTGGGACGCTAGTATAGATCTGATCAGATCAGATATTGATCTGTTCAGATACTATACCACTAAGGGAGGTGTATGCTTTGCGCGTGGGTGTTTGCGGTACTGGCACTAACCTGGGGCGACGCAGACCTTATTTGACCCTAAAACCTAATTGATATCACCCGCCGGGCGATCAGGGGGTTAAACCGTTATTGGGTAATAAATGGCGGGTGCCCTGACAGTATAAAAAACAAGCTAACTAACCAGCGTCACCCGTAACAGTAATACAAAAAAAAAACTGGTTACCTAGCGACACTAATGCAGGGATCAGAAAAACGATCGCTTAGTGACACTGGCAAAAGGGGGTGAAAGGGTTAACTAGGGGCAATCAGGGGGTTAAACCTTTATTAGGTAATATATGGGGGTACCTGACGCTATATAAAAACCTGACGGGGAACCTAAATAACGAAATAACTAACTGGCTAACCAGCGTCACCAGTGACAGTTATACAGTGATCACTGGTGAAAGGGTTAACTCTAGGGGCAATCAGGGGGTTAAAACCTTTATTTAGGTTGTAATATGGGGGTACCTGACCTATAAACCTATGTATGAACCTATATAAACATGGCGGTTAAACCTAAAAAAAAACTGGTTACCTAGCGACACTAATGCAGCTATCAGAAAAACGATCGCTTAGTGACACTGGCAAAAGGGGGTGAAAGGGTTAACTAGGGGCAATCAGGGGGTTAAACCTTTATTAGGTAATATATGGGGGTACCTGACGCTATATAAAAAACCTGACGGGGAACCTAAATAACGAAATAACTAACTGGCTAACCAGCGTCACCAGTGACAGTTATACGGTGATTACTGGTGAAAGGGTTAACTCTAGGGGCAATCAGGGGGTTAAAACCTTTATTTAGGTTGTAATATGGGGGTACCTGACCTATAAAACTATTTATGAACCTATATAAAACATGGCGGTTAAAATAAAATAAAAATGGTTACCTAGCGACACAATGCAGCGATCAGAAAAACGATCGCTTAGTGACACTGGCAAAAGGGGGTGAAGGGGTTAACTAGGGGCAATCAGGGGGTTAAACCTTTATTAGGGGGGGGTAGGGGGCTACCTAGGACCTAAAACTAACTGCCCTGACAGTTATTACAGTCACACTGACACTAAATGCAGTGATCAGTAAATAAATGATCACTGCAATTAGTGACACTGTGACTGGGGGGGGAGGGGGTGATCTGGGGGGTGATCAGGGGGTGACAGGGGGGTGTTTTGTGTGCCTAACTGTACTGGTGTCAGTGTAGTGTTGTGCACTAACCTTAACATGTTCGCCGCTCGGCGTCTCCGGTCACATAGACCGGCGCACCGAGCGTGACATCACTTCCGCCTTCCTGTCTATACAATAGACAGGAAGGGGAAGCTTTTCATTCGCCAGGAGCGATCGCGAGGGGGTGGCCAGAAACCACTGGCCGTCCCCTCGTCCCGGATCGCTCCTGAAGCGATGCCGACCGTCCCCGCCGGCGGAGGGGGGTCCGATCGGACCCCCCAACCGCCTAAAGAATGGCACGTACAGGTACGTGGTTCTGCCTGTACGTGCCATTCTGCCGACGTATATCTACATGGGGCGGTCGGCAAGTGGTTAAGCAGCGCCATTGTAAGGGACACAGAAAATTACCAATTCAACAAAAAAAAAAGTTACAAATGTACGAATTTTTTCGTTCATTTTGATTTTCGTTGTTCCTGTTTTAGTTTTTTGGATTTTCTTCTTTCGTAGATTCGTTGTTTCTAATTATTTTTTTTCGGATTTTCGTTGTTTTCGGATTCGTTCGATTCGAACGATTCGTTAAAATTTTTAGCGAATCGTTCGTTCATTCGTACGATAACGAATGAACGAATATAACGAATTTTAACGGAAAACTAAAAAACTAAACGAATTGCACATGTCTATGAGAGATATGGATATTTGTCGCTGCTGAGGACTGGGACCAATCAGAACTGTTTTCCATTGTATATCCATCTGACGAGTTATCCATCTAGGAGATCTTTTGCAATTTTGGGCTTGCCATCTGGTAAGAAGCCCCTCTGTGTGGTGTTGGGACACTTTGAAGTTTTTCGTTTGGATCACTGGGTGTTTCTTTTCTGCATATCTTTTCTGTTCACTTTGTAAGTGCAAACTTATGCTTTTTCATTTCTTTATATTTTATGTGACAATATTACGCTATGTTATGATTGCGGACAATATTACGCTATGTGGAGCCAAAGTTTGGTTGTGACTGAATATCTACAAAGACCCCAAATTTGCTGTGTCCAGTTGCATTAACCGCTTTCCGACCGCCCACTGCATATATACGTCAGCAGAATGGCACGGGCAGGCAAAATCACGTACCTGTACGTGGCCCTTTAAATGCCTGCCCGTGGGTCGCGCGACCCGGTCAGGAGCTCCTTGACCCCGGCCACGGGACCAGCAGACCCGATCGGCGCTGGTGTCCCGCGATCGGGTCACAGAGCTGAAGAACGGGGAGAGGTCTGTGTAAACAAACCTCTCCCCGTGCTTCCTACTCTGCCTGTCATTGATCGGCTGTTCCCGGTCATCGGGAAAGCCGATCAATGACCTCAGACGTCAGCCCCGCCCCCTAATGTAAAAAAACACACACACGTCACAGCCCATAACCCCTCCCCCCCTAGTGGTTAACTCTTTCACTACAACTGTCATTTATACAGGAATCAATGCATTTAAATAGCATTGATTGCTGTATAAATGACAATGGTCCCAAAAATGTGTCAAAAATGTCCGATGTGTCCGCCATAATGTCGCAGTCACAATAAAAATCGCTGATCGCCGCCATTACTAGTAAAAAAAAAAATAATAAAAATGCTATAAAACTATCCCCTATTTTGTAAACGCTATAACTTTAATCGCTAATTGCGATTTTTTTTACCAAAAATATGTAGAAGAATACGTATCGGCCTAAACTGAGGAAAAAAAAAAAAATTTTTATATATTTTTTGGGGATATTTATTACAGCAAAAAGCTAAAAATATTGCATTGTTTTTAAAATTGTCGCTCTATTTTTTTTTATAGTGCAAAAAATAAAAACCGCAGGGGCGATCAAATACCACCCACAGAAAGCTCTATTTGTGTGAAAAAAAGGATGCCAATTTTGTTTGGGAGCCACGTCGCACGACCCGCGCAATTGTCAGTTAAACCGACGCAGTGCCGAATCGCAAAAAGGGGCCTGGTCCTTTGGCTGCCAATTGGTCCGGGGCTGAAGTGGTTAAAAGGCCCAGGCTGGGTTCAGGCCAACCGCATATTTTGGCTTACTTTCTGGTAAGCATAAATTTCAGAAGGTGGTGGTGCAGATTTTTTTCAACTGTAAATTTGGATTATCTCTGGTGTCACTGATTTGGATTTTTTTTTTGGAAGAATTTGTCATTGTGAATTCTCATTGCGGACCTTCATTTGGGACTATTAATATTTAAATCTATTTTCACTTGGGACTATTAACGTTTATACTGATTAAGTTACGTTTTTTTCCATTCACATAATTTTTTACCTAGTGTCACATACCATTCAGGTTTAGATAAAATATCTAGGTTTCATATTTAGCGCAGCTTCTCTCCTTTATATGTTTTTTGTGTATATCCTACATTAAGCTGCTGCTTTTGGTTCTTTTTCTATTTTTGGTATTCATTTAATTTATTCTCCAAGCGCAGTTTTTCCCCCTTTTCATATATCTATTAAAGTGAACTTATTAATAGTAAAACAAAATACATCTAAACACCAGCAAACATAAAGATATAAGGGAACAATTTTCCAAATGACAAAATGCCTAACCACTGTAGTACAATATATACAAGATGAGCAACACGGGTAATATCAGAAATTCAAGGAAGGGGGGAACCAGGACTGGGATCCGGAAAGGGAGAAGATATAAGGCAGTAAGGTACAGGATGCAGGGCAAGAGCAGGAGCAAGATAAATGGCAAGCAGCATCTGACTTAGCACAAAAAAGCAAAGCATAACACTGATGCAAAATGTACTAGCACAGAAGAGACTAAATACCCTCCCAACAACCAGCATCAGGTGGAAACTGAGTATGAGAAACTGCTGGCTGCTGGGAGACACCCACTGGTGGATACTGGAACTACAACTTTCCACTCTGGGAAGCACAGTGCCACCAGCAGGTAACCCAGGTCCTAACACTGAGTGTGCAGGCAGGCACAGCCCTTATAATCAAAGGTCTGGTAGTAATTCAGGGCTCCACTCTCCCTAGGAGTCTGTGAGGCTGCAAGGGGTGTGTATATCTGCACAGTCCAGGTGAACTCTGTGAGGGAACAGATAGATGCCTTAAGTCTGAGGGCCAGAGAAGCAGCACTGCAAGAGAGAGAGAGAGAGAGAGTGCTGGAAAGCTGAGGGAAAGGTGCAGAGTTGTATGTGAGCACAGTGGTGCAGAGAGTCAGTTTGAGGGACGAGCCTAAGGTCCTTAGCTTGAGGCCTGAGCAGTGGCGCTGCCAGAGCAAGCCAGGAGGCTAATCTTATTTTTTCTTTGTGCTTTGAAGTGATGGTGGAAACCCCTGCAAGGCCAACCATGTGCTTTCTTTTACTTTCTTTTCAAATAAAAGTGGGCCAACAAGCCCTAAAGCAGGACCTTTCGTGAAACTTTGTGGCAAACGATTTATAGTCTATGGGGAGGGTGCAAATCTTGTTATACAATTTTGGCCATATGTAGTGCTAATATGCACCCTATTGCCAAACAAAAGGCATGGGAAGCTGGGTACTGCCATGGGGACATGAACCAATGCCAAAATAAATTTAAAATAAAACAGTACCACTGCCTATAAAAAATTGTTTTTACTTTTTTGACACTTTTTTGGTGAATGGATGGGGGGGGGGTACCGGAATCTGGGGGCTTGTTAAAGGGGGCTTCCAGACTCCGATAAGCCCCCCGCCCACAGACCCCCACAACCAAGGCAAGGGTTGTGGGGATGAGGCCCTTGTCCCCATCAACAAAGCACCCCAAAGCACCCTCCGCATGTTGAGGGCATGTGGCCTGGTACGGTTCAGGAGGGGGGGCACTCACTAGTCTCCCCCTCCCCCCATCCTGACCTGCCAGGTTGCGTGCTCCGTTAAGCATCAGGTATGGATTTTGGGGGGGGGGGGGGACACGCACACCATTTTTTTTAACATTGTGGCACGGGGTTCCCCTTAACCATTTCAATACACTGTGTTATATATACTAGACTGCCTGCACTGACTGAATATAGAGTCTACATTAAATGCAGAGTATATATATATATATATATATTATATATATATATATATTAAATACACTGCCTGCACACCACTAACTAACCTGCTCAATCTATCTCTGTCCACACATATATATATAGTGTGGGGCATGGACTTAGTCCCCCTGAGCCATGATTGGCCAAACGCACCCTGCCTTTGGCCAATTATGGCTCTCGCAGCAGAGCGCGCTGTGATTGGCCAAAGCATGCAGGTCAGTTGATGCTTTGGCCAATCATCAGACGTCAATGCACTGTGATCCCGCGGTGCATTATGGGGTGTTCCGCGTCGCCCCATATATTCGGTTAGTTTTAGAACAAACGAACACCTGATGTTCAAGCCAAACTTACGCTCGACCCGAACCATGGGCTCATCCCTAATACCAACGAAGGGGCATTGTTTTACTCTCACCGATTACAGGACATTTTCTACTCCCACTGGCCACAGTCCAGACCCACCCTAAAGTATGAAGGACAGTAATCTGGCCCTTTGTTTAAAAAGTTTGGAGACCCCCTGTAAATCTGGCCATACACCTATAGATTATCTGCAGATTTTCTATGGTTGGATGGAAAAAGTGCAACAGATTTCTCCATGTTCGCTAAACTGTGTGGATGGAGGAATCTCCCACTTTTCCCATCTAACCATAGAAAATCTGCAGATAATCTATAGGTGTATGGCCAGCTTTACAGTGTGTAAAAAGCAAACATGAAACAACAAAGCATAAATCACTATTAATATTATTATTATTGTTTAAGGTACTTATATATCGCCGTCAATTTACGCAGCGCTTTACATATACATTGTACATTCACATCAGTCCCTACCCTCAAGGAGCTAAGGTAAATCATAACATCTTTTATTAAAAAAAAAAAAAATGTAAAAGCTGACATTTTTTATTAAAGAAACACAAAAAAAAAACAAAAATACGTCTATACTGTAAGAAAGCAAAAAATATATAAAACAACAAAGCAAAAAATATATAAAAAAACAAAGCAAAAAATTAAAAAGAACCCCCCCCCCCCCCCACAAAAATAAACTAAAAAAAAAAAAAAAAAAGCTGACATGTTTGTTAAAGTATTAAAAAACAAAAACAAATGATAAATAAATAAATGTATTTTTAGGGGGAAAAAAATGAAAAAAGCATTATAATACAAAATCACTATATGATAAAAAAAAAGAAGAAGAAGCTGAATTGCTTAATAAAGAAATGTGATAAGATGAAAGAAGGAGTTTAGAAGAGTTTAGAAGACCTCAAATAAAGAACAAGTTTAAATAAATAAAAACATTATAAAACACTGCATGATAAAAAAAAGAAAGAAAATAAAGCATAAAGCTAATAAAAATCATTTGAATTGCTTGTTAAAGAAATGAAAAAAAAAAAAAAAAAGATGCAAGAAGGAGTTTAGAAAAGTTTTTAGAAGTTTGTTGGGTGTTTCCAGCCGGAGCTGAATGCAATGTGTGTTCTGTAGTAGCTTATCGTAGGGAAGAGCAGAGAGAGAGAACTAGTGGAAAGTAGACGTGGGGAGGGATTGGCAGCTTGTTTCAAGCTTTTCAACTGCATCTATGTAAATTTTCCTTCCTCCTCTCGTAGAACACCCCTTTCCTCTGTCAGACCACCCAACCCCTATAAATAAGCCATCACTTCAAATTTTTCACTCAGAGCTCTGCTCAGTCTTTTTGCCGGGAAGAACTTTTTATTTTAATTGATCAAAGTTAGAAAAGGTTTTTTTCTTTTCGGCACTTAAAAAAAAAAAAAAATGGCGAGCGAATTAAAGAAGAAAGCTTTCTGGAGGGCGGTCATAGCGGAGTTTTTGGCCATGATCCTCTTCGTTTTTATTAGTATCGGTGCCGCTTTGGGGTTCAATTTCCCCATCGAAGAAAAGACTAACCAGACCGTAGGCCGGACGCAAGACATCGTGAAGGTGTCTTTGGCTTTTGGGATTTCGATCGCCACCATGGCTCAGAGCGTGGGCCACGTCAGCGGGGCTCACCTCAACCCGGCGGTCACTTTGGGGTGTCTTCTTAGCTGCCAAATCAGCATCTTGAAAGCCGTCATGTACATCATCGCCCAGTGCCTCGGCGCCGTGGTCGCCACCGCCATACTCTACGGTGTCACTTCTGGCCTTGAAAACAACTCCCTGGGGCTCAATGGGGTAAGACCATTTATTTTACTTGTATCGAAATTGAAACTATTTGCAGAATCCAAATTCAGGGTGATTAATTATTTATAAAACTGCAGCAAAACGATATAGATAGAAATATCTTTGTATTATTTCCTATAACATATCATTATTGTTTATTATCAATCAAGCAATCAATTAATCAATCAATCAATCAATTCTTTATTATATTTCCTGCCTTTTTGCTGTTCTTTCTTTCTTTCTCCCTCTTTCTTTCTTTCTTTCTTTCTTTCTCTCTTCTCTCTCTCTCTTTCTTTCTTTCTTTCTTTCTCTCTTTCTTTCTTTCTTTCTTTCTTCTCTCTCTCTCTCTCTTTCTTCTTTCTTTCTTTCTTTCTTTCTCTCTCTTTCTTTTCTTTCTTTCTTTCTCTCTCTTTCTTTCTTTCTTTCTTTCTTCTTCTTTCTCTCTTTCTTTCTTTTCTTTCTTTTTTTTCTTTTTTCTCTCTCTTTCTTTCTTTTTTTCTTTCTTTCTTTCTTTCTTTCTTGATTTGGAGGCTCCAACAGTTAGATCTCCTGCCATAATTCCCAACTCTGTTCCTGCACACCTGTGAGTTTAGGATGTTCCCCCCACCTATTTTTTGAGTGACTCGGCACCCTCTTGTTACATTCTGCATAATATTGGATGAATATAAAACCCAGCAGGGATGGTGGGAACCCCTCATAATGGGCACAGCAGGCACAGAGGAACTCAGCACAGGGATGGTGGGAACCCCTCAAAATGGGCACAGCAGGTAAGAAGACCTGGGA
The DNA here is from genome assembly GCA_028564925.1 of Lithobates sylvaticus. NCBI lineage: Eukaryota > Metazoa > Chordata > Amphibia > Anura > Ranidae > Lithobates > Lithobates sylvaticus. The sequence continues at coordinate 514,984,599 of CM053030.1, forward strand.
ACTCAGCACAGGGATGGTGGGAATTCCTCATAATGGGCACAGCAGGTGTACAGACCTGGGAACTCAGCACAGGGATGGTGGGAGCCCCTCATAATGGGCACAGCAGGTGTACAGACCCGGGAACTCAGCACAGGGATGGTGGGAACCCCTCATAATGGGCACAGCAGATGAGCAGACCCAGGAACTCAGCACAGGGATGGTGAGAGACCCTCATAATGGGCACAGCAGGTGTACAGACCCGGGAACTCCGTGCAGGGATGGTGGGAACCCCTCATAATGGATACTGAAGGTGTGCAGACCCAGGAACTCAGCACAGGGGTGGTGGGAACTCCTCATAATGGGCACAGCAGGTAAGAAGGCCTGGGAACTCAGCACATAGTTGGTGGGAATTCCCATAATGGGCACAGCAGATGAGCAGGCCCAGGAACTCAGCACAGGAATGGTGAGAGCTCCTCATAATGGGCACAGCAGGTGTAAAGACCCAGGAACTCAGCACAGGGATGGTGAGAGCCCCTCATAATGGGCACAGCAGGTGTAAAGACCCAGGAACTCAGCACAGGGATGGTGGGAACGCCTCATAATGGGCACAGCAGGTGTACAGACCCGGGAACTCAGTGCAGGGATGGTGGGAACTCTTTCATAATGGGCACAGCAGGTGTGTAGACTCATGGGCACAGTGCAATAATTTACCAAACACTAAAATATAAATCAACCTATCTATTGGTATATCTATTGCTTAATTAATATATCCGTTAACGTTCTTGCTTTAGGCTCCATTCACGACTTTGATGTGACTTTTGGCGCAACATTGATCTGACATCTCTGGCCAAAAGTTGCATCAAATGTCACACCAAAATAGTGCAGGCACCTTTTCAAAGTTGCTGCGACTTTAGGTCGCACAGGTTTGAACAGATGTCATTGAAAAGAACGGGCTGTGTCTGGTCGTGCGACTTTACATAATTCAGAATACAGAATACTTTATTAATCCCAAAGGGAAATTGGGAAATTTGTTATGTTGAAAGTCACATGACAAGTCGCACAAGTGAGAATTGAGCCTCAGCTGACATCATACGTATGTAGAAGCTCATCCCTTTGATTTGTAGATTAAATAAAGTAGATAAAAAAAGTAACAATATTACTCTGTTTCTCACTATTTTGTTTCTGCACCGTGTTTATAAACACTGTAATGTTGTATGTCTTTGTTTATAAACACTGTTACATTGTGTCTCTTTGTTCATAAACACCATTACTTTGTATCTTTTTTTTATTTGTATCTCTGTTTATAAACACTGTGTAAGAACGTTTCTTTCTTTCTTTCTCTTCCAGTCTCTATATGTTATCTTTCTTTCTATCTATCTATCTGTATCTATCCATCAATCTATCTATGTATCCAGCTCCATCAATCTCTATATCTCTATATATTTCTTTCTTTCTTTTCTCTCTCTCTCTTCTCTTTTCTTTCTTTCTTTCTTTCTTTCTATCTGTCTCTCTATCTATCCAGCTCTATCAATCTCTATCTCTCTATATATTTATATGTTTCTTTCTTTCTTTTCTCTCTCTCGTTCTTCTTTCTTTCTTTCTTTCTATCTGTCTATCCAGCTCAATCACTCTCTATATCTCTATATATTATATTTCTCTCTTTTTCTCCTTTCTTTCTTTCTTTCTTTCTCTCTCTGAGAACAGTGTTTATAAACACCATCACGACGTGTCTCTTTGTTTATAAACACTGTTACTTTGTATTGCTGTTTAAAAATACTGTGTAAGAAAGTTTTCTTTCTTTCTTTCTTTCTCTTTCTCTCTCTCTCGTTCTTTCCTTTCTTTCTTTCTTTTTTTCTTTCTTTCTTTCTTTCTATCTATCTACTTATCCAGCTCCATCAATCTCTATATCTCTATATATTATATTTCCCTTTCTTTCTTTCTTTCTTTCTTTCTTTCTTTCTTTCTTTCTTTCTTTCTCTATTTCTTTCTTTCTTTCTTTCTTTCTTTCTCTTTCTTTTCTTTCTTTCTTTCTCTTTCCATTCTTTTCTCTATCTATCTATCTATCTATCTATCTATCTATCTATCTATCTATCTATCTATCTATCTATCTATCTATCTATCTATCTATCCATCCATCCATCCATCTATTTATCATCACTTTAGCTATCTATCCTCTTTTGACCAAGCAGCTTACAGTTAGAACATCTTCCTTGGGCTGCCCCCCCCCCCCCCCCCCCCCCCCCCCCCCCCCCCCAGTATAGATTATTGGTAAATCTGATATATATGGAGTTATGAAGGATGACTTTTGTTCATCACTTTTCATCTGATCCAACATTCAGACAAATAGCATTGTATGGAACTCACACATCTGTCCTCCTCTATTACAAGAAATGAGCGGTGTGTCATACAATCTCTATATTTGAGTCAGTAACAGAATTTCAAGTTCATTGGTGAGGTTTTTTTTTTTTTTTTTTTTTGTTCAGCGGGTGACCCCCCCTCCCCAATGTGGTCTAGATAACAGACCCCGCTGGTCAAGGCTACACAGGGCTTGGGTACATACAACCTGTACATTAGTATTCATGTCAGCTGTTGAAGGACTTTGATGTTCTCTAGGGAAGAAAGTCACTACTGTTTTCCTTCGGAGGAAAACAAAACTTTCAGCTTTCCCATAAAACTTCCCACAGTAATAATTCCTCCTAATGCCCGGTGTGACTGTAAACTGGACTTTCACAAGCATTTCTCGGGGACACCGCACAACTTAACTCACCAAATAAGTAAAAAAAAAGCACAAAACAACTTTCTTTATATATATAAAAAAAAAATGTATATCTAACCTCAAAGCAGGCACAGATAAGCTTTGCAGTTTCAGATGCTGAAGAACTAGAAGTCCCAGCATGCCATGTCCGCTAGCAGCTAGTAGGATTTACTGGGGACTGTAGTTCTCCAAAGCAGAAGGGATGTAACTTGTTCAGTCTTGCTGTTAAAAAAACAAAGAGAGAAATCTATTTTTCAGGACGTAATGAAATTCCTTTAGAGGAATTTCACAATTTGGAACATTTTACTATGGAATAGGCACAGGAAATACTGTTAATACGTATTAAAGGGATACTGAGTGGATATTAGCTGACGCTTTAGGAAGTGAAGTTACATTCACTAAAATCCCATAAAAGCTTTATTGTGTTAAAGTAATTCAACCCCTTTGATCTGTAGATTAAATAAATATAGTAGATATAAAAGTAACAATGTTAGTTTGTCTCTGAACAGTGTTTATAAACACCATCACGACGTGTCTCTTTGTTTATAAACACTGTTACTTTGTATTGCTGTTTATAAATACTGTGTAAAGCCCCATACACACGCGCGGATTATCCGAGGACCAGGTCCGTCATACTTTGTCCGATGTTGGTGTTGCATACACACGGTCGGACAAAGTTGTCGGAAAATCCGATCATTCTGAACGTGGTGACATTTGTTGCCTACGACGGGACTACGTAGAGGCTGGTAGCCAATAGCTTTGGTCTTGTAATGTGATCTGAGCATGCGTAGCACTTTGTCCGTCGGAATTCGATACACACGATCGGATTTGGTGTGATCGGACTTTGTTGTCGAAAAATCTATCCAGCAGGAGATAGGACTTTGTCCGTCGGACAATCCGATGGAAACTGTCCGATGGTGCCTACACACGGTCGGATTTTCCGACAACATTGTCCGATAGGACAGAATCCATGGGAAAATCCGACCGTGTGTATGGGGCTTAAGAAAGTTTTCTTTCTTTCTTTTTCTTTCTTTCCTTCTTTCTTTCTTTCCTTCTTTCCTTCTTTCTCTATTTCTTTCTTTCTCTTTCTTCCTTCCTTCCTTCCTTCCTTTCATTCTTTCTTTCTTTCTTTTTCTTTCTTTCCCTTCCTTCCTTCCATTCTTTCTTTCTTTCTTTCTTTTTCTTTCTCTTTCTTTCTTTCCCTTCCTTCCTTCCATTCTTTCTTTCTTTCTTTCTTTTTCTTTCTCTTTCTTTCTTTCCCTTCCTTCCTTTCGGAACTAGAAGAGCTAGAAGTCCCAGCATGCCGTGTCTGCTAACAGCTAGTAGGATTTGCTGGGGACTGTAGTTCTCCAAAGCAGAAGGGAAGCAAAAACGAAAAAACAAAAAGATAAATCTATTTTACAGGACGTAATGAAATTCCTTTAGAGGAATTTCACAATTTGGAACATGTTACTATGGAATAGGCAAAGGAAATACTGTTAATGGTTATTAACAGGATGCTGAGTGGATATTGGCTGACCCTTTAGGAAGTGAAGTTACATTGACTAAAAAATAAATAAAAGCTTTATTATGTTAAAGTAATTCCAAAAGTAATTGGTAATATTTTTAAATTTAAAGCTTTCAATAAAATTACCGTTGGTGATCCTGCCATGAATGACCTTGTTCAGGCACTTCCTGTTATAGGGTGACAACGCAATGTCCATGTCTACCAAATGTCCTCTTGTGTTGTCACTATGGGGGAGATTTACTAAACCTGGTGCACACAGAATCTGGTGCAGCTCTGCATAGAAACCAATCAGCTTCCAGGTTTTATTGTCAAAGCTAAATGGAACAAGCTGAAGTTAGAAGCTGATTGGATCGCCTGCCTTGCACACCTGCACCAGATTCTGTGTGCTCCAGTCTTAGTAAATCTTCTTCCTGTCTCATAGGCTTCCAAATGGAGATTACAAGTCACATTAGACAGCTTTTACTAACAATATACCGGCTAATCCTGCCATGGTTAAGGCACTTCCTGTTATAGGGTGACAATGTTCTTTCCCTGCCTATCAAATGTTCTCATGTGTTGTCACCTTGTCTCATAGGCTCTCAGTGGACACTACGGGGTTGATTTACTAAAACTGGAGAGGGCAAAATCTGGTGCAGCTCTCCATAGAAACCAATCAGCTTCCAGTTCTTTTGGTCAAAATTGAATTGAATAAGCTGAAGTTAGAAGCCGATTGGTTTCTAAGCTGCACCAGATTTTGCACTCTCCGGGTTTAGTAAATCACCCCCTACAAGTCACATTGGACAGGCATGGTCAACTGTGTTTACAGAGATTGCACTACAATCTAGAAGATTAAGCTCCTTTGGTAGAATGAAACATATTAGACCATCATAGGGTGGCAAAAATGTGAATGCAATCTATACACTGGGGGGAGAACCTCTGAGGGAATCTAGGATGGAAAAGGACCTGGTGGTCCTAGTAGATGATAGGCTCAACAATGGCATGCAATGCCAAGCTGTTGCTAACAAAGCAAACAGAATATTGGCATTAAAAAGGGATTAAAAAGGGGATCAACTCCAGAGATAAAACGATAATTCTCCCGCTCTACAAGACTCTGGTCCGGCCGCACCTGGAGTATGCTGTCCAGTTCTGGGCATCAGTCCTCAGGAAGGATGTACTGGAAATGGAGCGAGTACAAAGAAGGGCAAGAAAGCTAATAAAGGGTCTGGAGGATATTAGTTATGAGGAAAGGTTGCGAGCACTGAACTTATTCTCTCTGGAGAAGAGACGCTTGAGAGGGGATATGATTTCAATTTATAAATACCGTACTGGTGACTCCACAATAATATAAAACAGTTTCGCGGAAGGGAGTTTAACAAGACTCGTGGCCACTCATTAAAATTAGAACAAACAAGGTTTAACCTTAAACTACGTAGAGGGTCCTTTACTGTAAGAGCGGCAAGGATGTGAAATTCCCTTCCACAGGCGGTGGTCTCAGCGGGGGGCATCGATAGTTTCAAGAAACTATTAGATAAGCACCTGAACGACCACAACATACAGGGATATACAATGTAATACTGACATATAATCACACACATAGGTTGGACTTGATGGACTTGTGTCTTTTTTCGACCTCACCTACTATGTAACTTTATGGTTAAGCTCCTTTGGTGGAATGAAACGTATTGGACCATTAGCCCCCATACACACGGTCCAAAATTCCGACGGAAAATGTCCGATCGGACCATGTTGTCGGAAAATCCACCCGTGTGTGGGCTCCATCTGACTTTTTCCGTCGGAATTTCCGACGGAAAAAATTTGAGATCCCGCTGTGAAATTTTCCGACAACAAAATCCGATCGGACTTTTTCTGATCGTGTGTAGAGAATTCCGACGGACAAAGTGCCACGCATGCTCAGATCAAATTACGAGACCAAAGCTATTGGCTACTAGCCTCTACGTAGTTCCGTCGTACGCAACGAACGTCACCACGTTCAGAATGATCGCATTTTCCGAAAACTTTGTCCGACCGTGTGTATGCAACACCAGTGTCGGACAAAATCTGTCTGAAAAAATCAGACGGATTTTGTGGTCGGAATTTCCGACCGTGTGTACGGGGAGCTTAGAGTTTTCACTCTATGGTTAAGCTCTTTTGGTGGAATGAAACGTATTGGACCATCAGAGTTTTCACTCTATGGTTAAGCTACTTTGGTGGAATGAAATGTGCTAGACCATAATAGAGTTTTTACTCTATGATTAGGCTACTTTGGTGAAAGGAAACATATTAGACCATCATAAAGTTTTCACTCTATGATTATTATTATTATTCAGGATTTATACAGCGCCAACAGTTTACGCAGCGCTTTACAACATGAGGGAAGACAGTACAGTTACAATACAATTCAATACAGGAGGGATCCTGCTCGTTAGAGCTTACAATCTAGAAGCTCCTTTGGTGGAACTAAACATACTGTATTAGACTATCATAGAGTTTTGACTCTATGGTTAAACTCCTTTAGTGGAATGAAATGTATTGGACCATCATAGAGTTTTGACTCTTTGGTTAAGCTTCTTTGATGGAATGAAACGTATTGGACCATCAGAGTTTTCACTCTATGATTAGGCTACTTTGGTGGAATGAAACGTATTGGACCATCATAGAGTTTTCACTCTATGGTTAAGCTACTTTGGTGGAATGAAACGTATTGGACCATCATAGAGTTTTCACTCTATGGTTAAGCTACTTTGGTGGAATGAAACGTATTGGACCATCAGAGTTTTCACTCTATGGTTAAGCTCCTTTGGTGTAATGAAATGTGCTAGACCATCATAGAGTTTTCACTCTATGGTTAAGCTACTTTGGTGGAATGAAACGTATTGGACCATCATAGAGTTTTCACTCTATGGTTAAGCTACTTTGGTGGAATGAAACGTATTGGACCATCATAGAGTTTTCACTCTATGATTAGGCTACTTTGGTGGAATGAAACGTATTGGACCATCATAGAGCTTTCACTCGTGAAACATGCTAGAGTAGCCTTTGCAACATAACGTTGGCTTTTATGGTGAGCGGCTGTCTTTCCCTTCTTTGAAGGACTTATATGTTGAAGGCTGTTTTCATTACCAGGAAACCCTCCCTGAGAAATGCCATCCATGCAGTGCGTGTGGATAGGAAGTGGTTGCAAGAGATCAGCAGCACTGAGAAGTCACAAAGGATGGAAATGAAGGTGAAAACAACATACCGTATATACTCGAGTATAAGCCGAGTTTTTCAGCACATTTTTTTTGTGCTTATACTCGAGTCAAGCACTTTTCTGCAGCAGAAAATGACATTTTCCGACCCGAATTTGGGGCCCCGTATACCAAAATTTGGTATTCAAACCCAATGGAACTAACACTACAACACATTCAAAGATGGGGTTCCTAGCATCAAGTGACCCCAAGATACGGGGCCCCAAAGTCGGTCAACTGTGTCCATCTGCAGCAATGTCATTTCGGGGCCCTTTGGGTCCAGAGACCCCAAATTTTGGCTGCAGCTAGGGGGCATCTAGGAACCCTTAACTACCAAGTTTGAAGTTTGGGGGACCTATGGCTGCAAATGGGCACAGTGAGGCGGCAAATGGGCATTGTTGACCCTCTTTTCCACTTACAGTAGCTGCGCATTTCTCACCCTAGGCTTATACTCGAGTCAATACGTTTTCCCAGTTTTTTGTGGTAAAATTAGGTGCCTCGGCTTATATTCAGGTCGGCTTATACTGGAGTATATACCGTATAAGAGAAAGGCCACTTGTTTATGACACACGGTACTTTAGCAACCTCAGTGCCATTCAGTTTGGATCTACTTTATCCCATAGTAACTTTTCTATTTACTGATCCATACAGCAAACTGTAATTTTCAGCAATCTGCATTTCAGCATCTCCCAGATAAGGGCTACTGTTCCCTGAGATAAGGCTTGAGCTGGGGTGCAGCGATAGCCAGCTGCATGCACAAAGTTTAAAAAAGGTTAAAAAACAAAAAACGTTCTGCCTTTAGAATCACTTTAATGTTATAAAAATTACTTTACATTTCAGTCTGCAATCGGTATCATTTTCTAAATCTGTAAAAAAATTCAAATGTATTGAAATATGGTGAAGAGAATGCCTTGTGTGGTTGTCTCACTGCTCTTCGACGTTTAAGCTGAGCAATGAATCAAATTACAGGCATCTCCTGCAGCAAGAGTTTCATTTTTGGTGAGATACTTTCTAAGGTTCAGCCGCGCCTTAAAGTGGTTGTAAACCGCTGGTTTTTTTTCATTTAGGACCTGCAAGGTAAAGGCATAATGTGCTAGTATGCATCGCATACTAGCACATTATGTGAAGCTTACCTGAAAACAAAGTCCTCCAGCAATGCAATGTAATCGTCATTGGGAAGAATTACCCCCCTAAAGCCCCTTTCACACTGGGGCGTTTTTCATGCGGTGCAGCGCTAAAAATAGCGCCTGTTCACCGCATGAAAAAATCCTGCCCCATTCACTCCAGTGTGAAAGCCGGCGGGCTTTCACACTGGAGCGGTGCGCTAGCAGGATGACAAAAAAAGTCCTGCTAGCAGCATCTTTGGAGCGGGATAGGAGCGGTGTGTTCACCGCTCCTATACCGCTCCTTCCTATTGATTACAATGGGAGGCCGCGCTAAAACTGCGGCAATATCGCGGTTACCGCGGCAATACCGCCGCTACGGCGTCGCTCTGCGGGGGGTGTTTAACCCTTTTTCGGCCGCTCGCGGGGGGTAAAACCGCACCGCGAGCGGCCGAAAACCGCGGTGAAAACGACGGTAAAGCAGCGCTAAATATAGCGCTGCTTTACCGTCACCGCGGATCACCGCCCCAGTGTGAAAGGGGCCTTACAGATCGCTAAAAAGATCAATGGTATCAGTGGTAACTTATCTGAGAGGCAGAAATTGCTGATTGCTTAACCACCTCAGTACAGGGCATTTTCACCCCCTTCCTGCCCAGGCCATTTTTCAGCTTTCAGTGCTGTCACATTTTGAATGACAATTGCGCGGTCATACAACACTGTACCCAAATGAAATTGTTATTTTGTCCCCACAAATAGAGCTTTCTTTTGGTGGTTTTTTGATCACCTCTGTGGTTTTTATTTTTTGCGCTATAAACAAAAGAAGAGGGACAAGTTTAAAAAAAAAAAAAAAACAATATTTTTAACTTTTTGCTATACTAAATATACCCCAAAAATATATATAAAATTTTTTTTTTTTCCTCAGTTTAGGCCGATACGTATTCTTCTACATATTTATGGTAAAAAAAATCGCAATAAATCTTTGTTACACTTTTTTTTACTCAATAAAAACTTTAAAAAAATAAATAAAAAATAAATCGCAATAAGCGTATATTGATTGGTTTGCACAAAAGTTATAGCGTCTACAAAATAGAGGATAGATTTATAGAATTTTTATTATTTTTTTTTTTTTTTTAACTAGTAATGGCGGCGATCAGCGATTTTTATCGTGACTGCGACATTGCGGCGGACATATCGGACACTTTTGACACATTTTTGGGACCATTCACATTTATACAGTGATCCGTGCTATAAAAATGCATTGATTACTGTATAAATGTGACTGGCAGGGAAGGGGTTAACCACCAGTGGGCGCAGAAGGGGTTAATATGTTCCCTGGGAGTGATTCTTACTGTGGGGGAGGGGACTCACAAGGGGAGGAGACCGATCAGTGTTTCTCTGTACTGGGAACACACCATCGGGCTCCTCTCCTCTGACAGGACCGTGGATTAGACATGTGCAATTCGTTTTGTTTTATTTCGTTTTTCGTTATTTTCGTTCATTCGTTTTCGTACGAATGAACAAACGGTTCGCTAAAAATTTTAACGAATCGTTCAAATCGAACGAATCCGAAAACAACGAAAATCCGAAAAAAACGAATTAGAAACAACGAATGTACGAATGAAGAAAATACGAAAAACGAAAACAGGAACAACGAAAATTAAAATGAACGAAAAAATTCGTACATTCGTAACTTTTTTTTTTTTTTGTTGAATTGGTAATTTTCCGTGTCTCTTACAATGGCGCTGCTTAACGTGCTTCGAATGGATTGAACGAAAAAATTCATAAATAAGGGTTCCTAGCACTAAGTGGCCCCGATATACGGAGCCCCAAAGTCGGTCAACTGTGTCCATCTGCAGCAATGTCATTTCGGGACCCTTTGGCTGCAGCTAGGGGGCATCTAGGAACCCTTAACTACCGAGTTTGAAGTTCAGGGGGGCCTATGGCTGCAAATGGGCACAGTGAGGCTGCGAATGGGTATTGTTGACCATCTTTTCCACTTACAGTAGCTGCGCATTTCTCACCCTAGGCTTATACTTGAGTCAATAAGTTTTCCCATTTTTTTTTCGGTAAAATTAGGTGCCTCGGCTTATATTCGGGTCGGCTTATACTCGCGTATATACGGTATATGGATTATTTTCTTTTTAAAAATGTAATTGATCTTACATACTGCACTTAAAAGCGCCCTCTTGTGTTTCTTTGCCATGCAGATATTCCTTCTATCTGCTGAGGAACTGCAATAAGTCTTATTGAAGCCAGCTGAGCCTACCCATTAAATAGCCTATGCGGTCATTATGAACTTTCCAGCTTCACCACTTAAAAAGATTAATTAAAATTAATTAAATAAAATATAATTAAAATTAATTAAAATTCATTCTTTAAAAAAAAAAGATTCTTATCCGTGTGCTAAAGCTTTGTGAATGGGACCTGAATATCTAAATGTACAAGGAAATGCAGGCAGGGAGGTTGAGCAGTGAGATCCATGGAGGTCTAGGCTAACATATTTCCCTCTATATGGGGATCCCAAACACAAAACCAGACTTGTGTCATGATCCATCCTATGGTTACCTTGCCAAAAGGTCTATGACACCTGGATCGGCCCATTACAAAAAAGAGGGCTCTCCCAGTGTATTGTTATTTTTGGTGGCCCCTTAAAGTTTTTGTAAACCCCTTGTACCTACAGGTAAGCCTATAATAAGGCTCACCTGTAGGTACTGGAAATAGCTCTTAAACCTGCATGGTTTAGAAGATATTTACCATATACGCTTGCGCCGATGCCGATGGCTCCCACACGCATGGGGGAGTGACGTCACGCTATTCCGGACAGTCACAGAGCCGGAGTCCACTGCCCGAGAAGGAAGAGGGGTGAAGGTCTACGTGGCCACCAGCGGGGACCTCGAGGACATCGCTGGCTTCGTTTGCAGGTAAGTGCAACATACGGGACGGGAGAAGACATCGAGGAACTGTCCCACGAGACAGGTAAGTGCAGACGGCGGGCCAGTGGGGGGGCACACTGGCAGCAATTGATATGGCACAGTGACTGCGTTTGACGGGGCACAGTGGGAGCAATTGATGGGCACAGTGGCGGCAATCGATGGGCATAATGGGAGCAATTGATGGGCACAGTGGGGGCAATTGATGGGCACAGTGGCAGCAATTGATTGGCACAGTGGCTGCGTTTGATGGCACAGTGGCTGCGTTTGATGGCACAGTGGCTGTGTTTGATGGGCACAGTGGTGGCAATTGATGGGCACAATTGCTGCATTTTATGGGGCACAGTGGCTGCATTTGATGGCACAGTAGCAGCAATTGATGGGCACAGTAGCTGCGTTTGATGGCACAGTGGCTGCATTTGATGGACACAGTGGCTGCATTTGATGGACACAGTGGCTGCATTTGATGGGCACAGTGGCTGCATTTTATGGGCACAGTGGCTGCATTTGATAGGCACAGTAGCTGCAATTGATGGTACAGTGAGGCTGCAATTGATGGGTTTTTTTTGCAGAATTTAGCTTGCGCCCCCCCCCCCCCCCCCAAAAGTTTTGAGCACCAGCCGCCACTAAATACGACTAAAACGAAAACAATTCAGATGACTAAAATACGACTAAAACTAACATTTTAATCAAAAGACTAAACCAAAATCTAATTTGACGTCAAAATAACACCGCTCTTAACGCCATAAATTTCAACGCAGTGCCCTGCTCTTTCTCACTACCCTCGGGAACCATCTCCGCCACAACTATTTCCTATTATTTCAGAATATTGCTGCTGGCGGGTGACAGAGAAACAAAAGAATTTCCGCACAGCCTCATGCAGAAGAACTCTGAGGAATATTAGGGCGAAAGCCCAACCAGAGTCGTTAAAACGTCTTCCTGCATTTCTGAAAAAAAAAAGGATAATATAAGGCAGTAATGTCACCAATTGTGCAAGTTGTTTCATTTTGTTGGATTAGCTTTATACAGGTTATTCATGACACTCCCAAATTTTTGCCATCACACCCTTCAATGGGTCAATTTACATTTGTGCATTGTGGCAACGAGCGCTTAGACGCATGCGTTAACGTGCATTACCACAAGGCATAGCATTGCACCTTCTGTACTGTACAGTAGAGCTCAATATTCAACACAACAAAGTGTATGTACCACACTTACCTGTCCTGGAATCCAATTGGGAGCCAATGGCTGCGTTGCTATCAATCTATCCAATTAAGAGCCGGGAGCCCGTGGAGAGGGAGCCAGCGTGTCCCGGCTGACTGAATGAATGGGTTCAGGTAAGTAAAACGGGGGGGGGGGGGGGGCTAGGGGCCCCGTGACTGACAGGTGTTTTTTCACCTTAACGCATAGGATGCATTAAGGTGAAAAAACACAATCCTTTTCAACCCATTTAAGTGGGGTACACACTATAAGAAAATCGGGCGAACGTTCGATTTTTCTCGATGTTTCACGGCAAATCTGAATCGATGAAAGAAAGTTGGTACGAAAAGAATATTCTCGTACGACAAAGGCTTTTTTTTGTTGTTTGTGGTTTCTGATCAGGCGCAGTCTTTCTTTTCTTTTTTTTTGTGGGACTGCTTCAGCAGTTCCACTATTGTTATTCGTTTTTTTTTATTTATTAATCACCATCAACTTCTTTTTATTACGTACGTTTTTTGGCTCTGCGTAACTTCTGCATACTTTCAGCTATTAAAGCCATTCAACTTGTAATATGTTAATCTCTTTCAGCTGATGTGTGGACTTTTTCAATTTTGTTTCTACTATTTATACTTTTTAAAATATTAAGCTTTTTAACACTTTTTTTTTTAACATTGAAGTCAATGAGGGCATGCTTAAAATCCTTAAAATCTTCTTCCGCTACCAAAGGTTTCAGTTCCTTCATACTTTCACCTACAGACGCCAAACAAACTTTAAAATGTTCACAAAATATTCAGCTATCTCATATTCAGTTTGATATCTTTTACAGTTTTTGTGAAAAAGCTGTTTAAGTTTAGTGATCATTTCCGAAAATTTCATTAAATTTAGGGCATCCAGGCTTTTGTTGTCTGTTTTGTTTCCATGGTTACCAAAGCTTCTTATACACCGTGATGGGCGGTGGGGGAGAGCACAGACACACCATGTACTGATTTATAATAGAGGAATATGATGGGCAGTTTTGATGGGGGCAATATGATGGGCAGTTTTAATGGGGGCAATATGATGGGGCAGTTTTGATGCTATTCAGCATTCCCACGCATTTTCTCCAGGAAATGCACTTTCTAGTCTTGTATGAAAATCGTATGAAAACAGTACACATCAAACACATCCTTCGGGAATTTTCGTATGAAAATTATGAATCGACTGTCGAAAGTTGTGTACACACTATATGAAAATCGTACAAAAATTCTTTGGACGAAAATGTTCGCCCGATTTTCTTATAGTGTGTATGAGCCTTTAGTGTACCCCCTCTCCCCCAGCGTCAGCTATTGTCAGATTGCCTGTCACACTATCGCGGTCCCACTATAGGTTACTGATCTCCGCCATTACTAGTATAAAAAATAAATAAATAAAAATTCCAGTATACATATCATAGTTTGAAGACACTACAACTTTCACGCAAATCAAATGATTTACACTTATTGAGATTTTTTATTTATTTATTTATTTTTTAGTAATGTAGCAGAATACATATTGGCCTAAATTCATGAAGAAATCAGTTTTTCTTAATTTTTCATTGGCTATGTTTTATAGCGAAAAGTAATTTATTTTTATTTATTTTTTTACACAATTTTCTTTTTTTCATTTATATAATAAAAATAAAAACCCAGTGGTGATCAAACACAACCAAAAGAAAACTCTATTTGTGTGCACAAAAAAAGATAAAAATGTTGTTTGGGTACAATGTTGCATGACCACCAGGTAAAGTAGCTCAGTGCTAAATAGCAAAAAAAAGGGCAAAGTGTTTAATGACTATTATATGGAAAGTGAGGGGAAGTTAGGGGAAACCTTCCAATGGGGAATTTGGGACAACTGTCCAAGAGAGAACTTTCCCTCACTTTGGAAAGGTTTTCTTTCACCCCCCCCTCCATTTGTCTGTCCAGGACAGAAAGTACGGAGACATTTTCCCAATGGGACACAGATAGCAAAAAATAAACTGACTGGGATGTTAACCCTTCCCTACTCTGCCCAAAACTAAAAGAGAAGACTTAGCTATAGATATACTTTTTAATGTTATTATTATTATTATTATTATTATTATTATTATTATTATAATAATAATAATAATAATAATAATATTAATAATAATAAAAATAATAATAATAATAAACTAAAAGAAAAGACTTGGCTATAGATATACTTTTATTATTATTATTATTATTATTATTATTATTATTCTAATAATATTAATAATAAAAAAAATAATAATAATAATAAACTAAAAGAGAAGACTTGGCTATAGATATACTTTTATTATTATTATTATAATTATTATTATTATAATAATAATAATATTAATAAAAATAATAAACTAAAAATAAAAAGAGAAGACTTTTTAATTATTATTATTAATAATAATCATAAAAACAACAACAATAATAATAATGACATAATAATACTAATAAAAATCATCATAATAATCATAATAACTCTACAACCTACCAACAAAAAAAAAAAAAAGTTTATCTTTTTTTTGGGAACCTGCGTTTAAATATCACAGAATTTGCAGAATTCAGCGCAGCATACCTTGCAGGTGTTTTCACTCCTTATCTTAATCCGCTGGCAGGTGAAGGTTACAGAATACGGTCAACAGTTTCAAATTGATAAATCATTTTATTCAGGAGGTGTTACTTTGTGAGATCCTATAGGTGACACCATGTTGACAGGCAATTAATATCACTCCTTTTTTTTTTTTTTATAAAGAATTTGATTAAAGACAGGAAATGTTTAGTTGTACACAGTGTAGGTATTTCTTTAGTACACTTAAGGGCAGATTTACTAAAACTGGAGTGTGCAAAATCTGGTGCTGCATAGAATCCAATCAGCTGCAAAGTTTTATTGTCAACAGTTATACAGCGGGATTATATCTCACGACTTTGGGTCCTTTACGCCATTTATTTTATGTACTTTCGTGTTATATTTTGTGTCCTTATTCTTTCTTGAGATACTCAATAAAATATATATATATATATATATATATATATATATATATATATATATATATATATATATATATATAAAATGCTTAATTGAACAAGCTGAAGTTACAAGATGATTGGCTACCATGCACAGCTGCACCAGATTCTAAGTGCTCCAGTTTTAGTAAATACCCCCCTTAGAGCCCTAAAGCCCCATACACACGGTCGGACTTTTTCATGGATTCTGTCCGATCGGACAATGTTGTTGAAAAATCAGACCGTGTGTAGGCACCATCGGACAGTGTACGTCGGATTGTCCGACGGACAAAGTCTTATCTCCTGCTGGAAAGATTTGCCGACAACACGGTCCGATCACACCAAATCCGATCGTGTGTACGGTTGTCCGACCGGAAAAAGTGCTACGCATGCTCAGATCACATTACAAGACCAAAGCTATTGGCTACTAGCCTCTACGTAGTCCCGTCGTAGGCAACAAACGTCACCACGTTCAGAATGATCGGATTTTCCGACAACTTTGTCCGACCGTGTGTACGCAAAACCAACATCAGACAAAGTATGACGGACAGGATCCGACCGTGTGTATGGGGCTTTAGAGGGGGGGTGCTAGATCCAAAGGCCATGGAAAGTGTTTATGATGGCATTGGCCCACTGCTGTAAAGGTCTGCCTCACTAACCCACAAGGAGGAACAATATACAGTAGGGGGGAGGATAGAATAAATGCCATGGTAAGTGGGTACTGATGGCATTGGCCCATCATTGTGAAGACCTGCCTCACTAACTAATAAGGAGGCACCGCAAACAAGAGGGGTTGGCTAGAGCCAATGGACATGGAATGTGCGTATTGATGGCATTGGCCCACTGCTGTAAAGAACTGCCTCATTAGCCAAAAAGGAGGCTTGAAAGACAGGAGGGGAGAGGCTAGAGCCAATGGCTATGAAAGGTAGATACTGATCGCATTGGCCCATTGATGTAAAGATCTGCTTCACTAACCAAGAAGGAGGCACAAAAGACAAGCTTCTATACATGTTATAGTTTGTATATAATTATCACCTGCCCAGGTGGATTGTTCTACACTACAACAATAGATTACTAACTGTTGACCACCTTGATGTTGTTTTCTATACTTACTGCTGTGTTTTTTATGGGACTTTCATTAACCCCCCCCCCCCCCCCCTTTTTTTTATGTCACCATTCTTGTATACACTGACTAGGATGACAGTTCATTATTGTGCTTGCTATTGCTATTTTATATTGTTTTCATTCTTATTTGAAAGCTCAATAATAAAGATTGAAACAGAAAAGACATGAGGGGGAGCACTAGAGCCAATGGCCATGGATGGTGGGTACTGATGACACTGGTCCATCGCTGTGAAGGTCAGCCTCACTAACCAATAGGAAGTCACAGAAGACAGGAGGGGGAAGACTAGAGCCAATGGCCATGGATGGTGGGTACTGATGACACTGGCCCATCGCTGTGAAGGTCAGCCTCACTAACCAATAAGAAGGCACAGAAGACAGGAGGGGGAAGACTAGAGCAAATGGCCATGGATGGTGGGTACTGATGACACTGGCCCAACGCTGTGAAGGTCAGCCTCACTAACCAATAAGAAGTCACAGAAGACAGGAGGGGGAAGACTAGAGTCAATAGCCATGGATGGTGGGTACTGATGACACTGGCCCATCGCTGTGAAGGTCAGCCTCACTAACTAATAATAAGTCACAGAACACAGGAGGGGGAAGACTAGAGCCAATGGCCATGGGTGGTGGGTACTGATGACACTGGCCCATCACTGTGAAGGTCAGCCTCACTAACCAATAAAAAAGGCACAGAAGACAGGAGAGGGAAGACTAGAGCCAATGGCCATGGATGGTGGGTACTGATGACACTGGCCCATCGCTGTGAAGGTCAGCCTCACTAACCAATAAGAAGTCACAGAAGACAGGAGGGGGAACACTAGAGCCAATGGCCATGGATGGTGGGTACTGATGACACTGGCCCATCGCTGTGAAGGTCAGCCTCACTAACCAATAAGAAGTCACAGAAGACAGGAGGGGGAAGACTAGAGCCAATGGCCATGGATGGTGGGTACTGATGACACTGGCCCATCGCTGTGAAGGTCAGCCTCACTAACCAATAAGAAGTCACAGAAGACAGGAGGGGGAAGACTAGAGCCAATGGCCATGGGTGGTGGGTACTGATGACACTGGCACATCGCTGTGAAGGTCAGCCTCACTAACCAATAAGAAGGCACAGAAGACAGGAGGGGGAAGACTAGAGCCAATGGCCATGGATGGTGGGTACTGATGACACTGGCCCATCGCTGTGAAGGTCAGCCTCACTAACCAATAAGAAGTCACAGAACACAGGAGGGGGAAGACTAGAGCCAATGGCCATGGATGGTGGGTACTGATGACACTGGCACATCGCTGTGAAGGTCAGCCTCACTAACCAATAAGAAGGCACAGAAGACAGGAGGGGGAAGACTAGAGCCAATGGCCATGGATGGTGGGTACTGATGACACTGGCCCATCGCTGTGAAGGTCAGCCTCACTAACCAATAAGAAGTCACAGAAGACAGGAGGGGGAAGACTAGAGCCAATGGCCATGGGTGGTGGGTACTGATGACACTGGCACATCGCTGTGAAGGTCAGCCTCACTAACCAATAAGAAGTCACAGAACACAGGAGGGGGAAGACTAGAGCCAATGGCCATGGGTGGTGGCTACTGATGACACTGGCCCATCGCTGTGAAGGTCAGCCTCACTAACCAATAAGAAGGCACAGAAGAGGGAAGACTAGAGCCAATGGCCATGGATGGTGGGTACTGATGACACTGGCCCATCGCTGTGAAGGTCAGCCTCACTAACCAATAAGAAGGCACAGAAGACAGGAGGGGGAAGACTAGAGCCAATGGCCATGGATGGTGGGTACTGATGACACTGGCCCATCGCTGTGAAGGTCAGCCCCACTAATCAATAAGAAGGCACAGAAGACAGGAGGGGGAAGACTAGAGCCAATGGCCATGGATGGTGGGTACTGATGACACTGGCACATCGCTGTGAAGGTCAGCCTCACTAACCAATAAGAAGGCACAGAAGACAGGAGGGGGAAGACTAGAGCCAATGGCCATGGATGGTGGGTACTGATGACACTGGCCCATCGCTGTGAAGGTCAGCCTCACTAACCAATAAGAAGTCACAGAACACAGGAGGGGGAAGACTAGAGCCAATGGCCATGGGTGGTGGCTACTGATGACACTGGCCCATCGCTGTGAAGGTCAGCCTCACTAACCAATAAGAAGGCACAGAAGACAGGAGGGGGAAGACTAGAGCCAATGGCCATGGATGGTGGGTACTGATGACACTGGCCCATCGCTGTGAAGGTCAGCCTCACTAACCAATAAGAAGTCACAGAACACAGGAGGGGGAAGACTAGAGCCAATGGCCATGGATGGTGGGTACTGATGACACTGGCCCATCACTGTGAAGGTCAGCCTCACTAACCAACAAGAAGGCACAGAAGACAGGAGAGGGAAGACTAGAGCCAATGGCCATGGATGGTGGGTACTGATGACCTCATTGGCCATGCCAGGCCAAGCAATAAGTTGACAGCACCCCCAGTAGCTGTTTAGGCTCACCTTCCATTGGACTGAAATAGATTGACTTTGTTTCTCTGATTTACGAGATCAGCTAATTGGCAGACTTCCCAGCTTTAGAACTAGAGACAAAGACGTTAATACATTTTCACGAGAGGTCCTCAGAGCTCTGACATCGTAACTAAAGAAAATGTTTTAGAGCAGAATGTTCTTTTTTTTTAAGCATTGGAGGATATATTATGGGTGAACATTTTCCTACATCCAGTGTCAGATATACTTGATAAATGGTCATCCAATCCAAGAAGAATTCTGATTGGCGTCAAGGAATAGATTACATTAATGGATCTGGTATTGGTGGAAAGCCAGGCGAAATGCATCCTTTCACAGTATTTGACATTAAGTCTTTCGGTCGGATTTCAGTGCATCCATAATTTTTGATTTTGCTCATAATCCAACTCAGACATCACATCCTCAACTTAACTCTTAAATCTTCCCCAAAATCTATTCCTTAACCTTAAGTAAAAATATACTATAAGAGAAAAAACAATTGCAAATGTTTCTCTTATAGTATATTTTTACTTCATGCGACACTTCCACAAAACTCCCGAGGAAGCTCATCTGAGCGAAACATGTAGAGTATGAAGTGGTCGTATATGTCTTAAGAATCTTTATGAGATCCCTGTAAATGTTTATTGCGATTTTAAAGAATTGTTTAAATAAAATGTATATATTTTTTTCAAAATTGATTGTTTAATTCAATCGTTGGTACCTTAAAAGTCCTGCTTGGCCTTTCCTTCTTTTCTAATGTTAAAATGGAATGTGGTACCTAATATTGATCCCATGTCACCCAGCTCCTAAATAACTCGTACAGAGGAGTTTCCAACGCTCTAGCTCCGATCATCCGAGTCATAGATCAAAGTAAAGAAAATACAGCCCCTTCATAACGCAATATGCTTCTTAAAAGTTTAATTGTGTATAAAAAAGCCACTCACGTTAGTGGATATAAAATCGCATTTGTATTCTCATGGAGAAGTTTCTATCACAAAAGATGGCTGCGCTTCTCTCCGTTCCCAATGTTGCGAAGATGTCACATGCCGGGCTCCACCCTACGCGCTTCATCATAAAAAAAAGACGTAGTCTAAACCACAATGCCGCCCCTCAGCAGTGAGTTGGAGCCAGACATCAGGTTGAGACACTTTTTCATTGTGAGCTGCAGATGCAGATATCAAAGATTGCTAATCCATTCCTTGTATTTGAAGCTAATTTGCGAGTAAAAGCATTTAAAGAGTGGTCAGGGATCCCAGTTCGATCAACGTGCATTGTGTGCAGTGGCTAGTAGGCAAAAGTACAGTTAAAGAGATAGTCTTATGCCCCGTACACACGGTCGGAAATTCCGACCACAAAATCCGTCTGATTGTTTCAGACGGATTTTGTCCGA
Source organism: Lithobates sylvaticus (assembly GCA_028564925.1). Classification (NCBI taxonomy): domain Eukaryota; kingdom Metazoa; phylum Chordata; class Amphibia; order Anura; family Ranidae; genus Lithobates; species Lithobates sylvaticus. Next base: position 515,005,308 of record CM053030.1, read on the forward strand.
CACTGGTGTTGCATACACACGGTCGGACAAAGTTGTCGGAAAATCCGATCATTCTGAACGTGGTGACGTTCGTTGCGTACGACGGAACTACGTAGAGGCTAGTAGCCAATAGCTTTGGTCTTGTAATTTGATCTGAGCATGCGTGGCACTTTGTCCGTCGGAATTCGATACACACGATCGGAAAAAGTCCGATCGGACTTTGTTGTTGGAAAATTTGAGAGCAGGAGATAAAACTTTGTCCGTCGGAAAATCCGACGGAAAAAGTCAGATGGAGCCTAAACACGGTCGGAATTTCCGACAACATTGTCCAATAGGACATTTTCTGTCGGATAATCCAACCGCATGTACGGGGCATTATTATTTCTGCAAGCATGCGACCTTGTGATTCCTCCTTGCAAACATGCAGACAAAAAAAAAAAAAAGATACAAAGAGAGACAAATACTAAGGGGTAAATAAATTTACTAAAACTGGAGAATGCAAAATCTGGTGCAGCTCTGCATAGAAACCAATAGACTTGTGCACAACGGAAAATGTTGTTTAGTTTTGGTTCGTTGTAATTCGTAAAATACTAGGGCTGTTACTGATTACAATTTTTGTGTTCGATTAATCGATTTTTTTTAATCGATTAATCGACTAATTTCGATTAATTATAAAGCACATACAGATCCAACTACTTTTAGCTGATCTCCTTGCATTGCAACTCTGCATTAGTCAGTGGTAAATGTGGTATACACTTTATACAATCACCCGACACTAGTTAGTTTCCACAATCCATGACTTAACTTCACAGTCCACACAAATACGTTTTAAATTCAAACTGTAGCACTGACGTAAGTCATTTTTTTTCCACAGTAGCGTGACAATCCCTCCACCTCCGGTCTAACTAATCACTCTCACCTTATGGCATGGACCCCTGTGCAAACAGGTGTTCATGCAAGCGGGTATCAAAAGGGTTAACACGGACCATAAACTTCTCTCACGTCTCCTTAGATCTCAGCAAGGACGCAGGTCATGGGTAGAAAGAAAAGATCTAAGTGCTCACCGCTTAAATATAAGATTTCATTTTTGTGTTCAAACACAACCTACTCACATAAAGATGATAAAAACACAGCATGTAAAGCCGACAATCGTGTTAGTTCCGTAGGGCAGCAGCGGGTGACGTCATGCGTAGCTCCTCCCCAGTACACGTTGCGTTCAATCAGAACTTCAACGTCACCGGACCCCTCCCCCCTTCCCTTCGTTAGCAGATGGAGGCACTTGGGGAAGGGGGAGGAGTCCGGTGACGTCGATGTCCGTGACGTCACCGGACTCCTCCCCCCTTCCCTTCATTAGCAGACGGAGGCACTGGGGAAGGGGGAGGAGTCCGTGATGTCACCGGATCTCCGACGGAACTCCCTGAAGACCTGGAAGCCGGCGGAGAGGTAAGTACCGATCAAAAAATGAATCGATTAATCTTTAATTTCCACAGCCCTATAAAATACATAATTTCGTTGTGTTATATTCGTTATGTTACGTTAATACGTTTTCGGATAATTCGTTATTGCTGTAGAGTGTCGATATTCGTTATTCTGAATCTCGAATCATGTCGAATTCATTTGTTATATGCGCTATAATTTAGTTCGTATTCGTTGAAATTCGATATTTATGTATGTATAATATATTCGTGATAATGATTCGTAGTTTGGAAAGTCGTTTGTTTATTGAATCTTTTAACACACACAATGACAATATCTCTTCTCCTCGGCTCAAATACAATACAACACCCTTCTCACTCAGTTCTCAGGAATGCACTTTGCCAGTAATCCAACCTCCAGCACAAAATTAATCAGCTGATTGGACTGTAAGATTTACTTTGAGTTGACCTTTTGCTTTAAGATCTTTAACAAATTACCCAATCATGTCGAATTCATTCGTTATATCGGCTATAATTTCATAATTTTATAATTTTATAATTTCATAATTTTTTTATTCGGACATTCGGATGCATCGAAGATGCAAAATTCGGCCAAATTTCGATTCGTTACGAAACGAATTGCACAAGCCTAGAAACCAATCAGCTTCCAGGTTTTTTAGTTAAAGCTTAAAGCGTCTGTTACCCTAATCCCCATATTGCTGATGTGTGGTTGCTGTTCCATGTACTTGTATGAGAAAGTCTCCTGTTCTCTTTGTATTGCTTCCTTTGTGTGAAAATCCCTGGTGTTCCTGCCAATCCCTCTGCTTTCCCATTAAAAACTGACCACGCTAAGCAGGAGAGCACAGTATGGGCAGTTCTCTAGGTGTGCTGGGAACGTAGTGTGCTCTCCTCCGATGATCAGACTTGTCCTGACCCCATTCACTGAGAAGCACAGTGTGCTGCTGCTTCTCCTCCCTCCAGCTCGTATGCAGCTGAGAGCAGAGGGGATGTGATCACTTTAAAAAAAAAAGGGGGATTTATAATGTATTTTTATATCTATAAAAAAAATGTGGTCTTTCATTTCTATTATAAACTGAATGGGTTGTATTACAAGGTGATCTTTTACAATCACTTTAATTGAACAAGCTGAAGTTAGAAGCTAATTGACTACCATGTACAGCTGCAGCAGTATTTGCACTCTACACTTTTAGTAAATCAACCCCAATGTGTTAAATTATGCTTAACATTATTTTTTCATATAAATATCATTATTTGAACACTTTAATTTATGTAGATTTTGCAAAAAAAAAGAGATTTCCTGAAGTTAAAAAAAAAAAAAAAAAAAACTATTAAGAGTCAGTGGAATTTCTTCGGCCCCTGGGGCAAAATGTGGATAGAAACATTTCACTGTTAATAACCCCCACCTTTTAGACAATTGACTAGTGTGCTATAACACCTCTGAGCATCCGATTCCTTCCAATTATAAACACAGTTGGCCCTAATTCATCAAGCTGCAATAGCAATTATGGCACCTTAAAGTGCTTGTAAAGCATGCATATGTGATCTTTCAACCAATATTATGGTATGTCGTGATTTTTGCATACCTTAAGTGCTAGTTGGCACACTGCGTGGGAGAGATTTACTAAAACTGGAGCACTCAGAATCTGCTGCAGCTGTGCATGGTATCCAGGGCTGGCCCAAGACCTTGTGCTGCCTGGGTCCAAGAATTAAATTTAAAAAAATAAAAATCACGCCCACCAAAAGGCACCCACATCCATTATTTTATATCATGATAAATAAAAGGAAAATTTAATTTATCAGGAAGTCAGATTTACATGCAACAGCACCTTGTCTATATGCAAAAATTATATTACATACCATTATGCTCAATCCCATGGGGTGGGCTAGGGTAGTATATAGACAGGCTAGGGTAGTATATAGACCGGCTAGGGTAGTATATAGACCAGCTAGGGTAGTATATAGACAGGCTAAGGCAGTAAATGGGCACGCTACAGTAGAATATTGACAGGCTAGGGGAGTATATAGACAGGCTAGTATAGTATATGGACAGGCTAGGGTAGTATATAAAACAGGCTAGGGTAGTATATTGACAGGCTAGGGTAGTATATAGACAGGCTAGGGTAGTATATAGACAGGCTAGGGTAATACATGGACAGGCTAGAGTAATATATGGACAGGCTATGGTAGTATATAGACAGGCTAGGGTAGTATATAGACAGGCTAGGGTAGTATATAGATAGGCTAGGATAGTAAATAGACAGGCTAAGGCAGTAAATGGGCAAGCTACAGTAGAATATTGACAGGCTAGGGGAGTATATAGACAGGCTAGGATAGTATATAGACAGGCTAGGGTAGTATATAAAACAGGCTAGGGTAGTATATTGACAGGCTAGGGTAGTATATAGACAGGCTAGGGTAGTATATAGACAGGCTAGTATAGTATATGGACAGGCTAGGGTAGTATATACAACAGGCTAGGGTAGTATATTGACAGGCTAGGGTAGTATATAGACAGGCTAGGGTAGTATATAGACAGGCTAGGGTAATACATGGACAGGCTAGAGTAATATATGGACAGGCTATGGTAGTATATAGACAGGCTAGGGTAGTATATAGACAGGCTAGGGTAGTATATGGACAGGCTAGGGTAGTATATAGACAGGCTAGGGTAATATATGGACAGGCTAGGGTAGTATATGGACAGGCTAGGGTAGTATATGGACAGGCTAGTGTAGTATATAGACAGGCTAGGGTAGTATATGGACAGGCAAGGGTAGTATATAGACAGGCTAGGATAGTATATAGACAGACTAGGGTAGTATATGGACAGGCTAGGGTAGTATATAGACAGGCTAGGGTAATATATGGACAGGCTAGGGTAGTATATGGACAGGCAAGGGTAGTATATAGACAGGCTAGGATAGTATATGGACAGGCTAGGGTAGTATATAGACAGGTTAGGGTAGAGTATATGGACAGTCTAGGGTAGTATATGGACAGGCTAGGGTATTATATAAACAGGCTAGGGTAGTATACGGACAGGCTAGGGTAGTATATGGAAAGGCTAGGGTAGTATATAGACAGGCTAGGATAGTATATGGACAGGCTAGGGTAGTAAATAGACAGGCTAGGGTAGTATATGGACAGGCTAGGGTAATATATGGACAGGCTAGGGTAGTATATGGACAGGTTAGGGTAGTATATAGACAGGCTAGGGTAGTTTAGGGGCAGGCTAGGGTAGTATATAGACAGGCTAGGGCAGTATACGGGCAGGCTAGGGTAGTATAGGGGCAGGCGGAGCGGGCCGGGGGGCAGTTGTCCTCCTGACACACAACATTTCTGGAAAAAAAATGTTGCTCGTCAATTTTCTGGGTAAATAGAAGAGAAGGATAGGCGGCCGTGGTTCGATTTGCTGCCCCTCTCAAAGTGCTGCCTGGGTCCAATGGACGCACTGGGACCCATGGCAGGGCCGGCCCTGATGATATCCAATCAGCTTCTAACTTCAGCTTGTTCAATTAAGCTTTGACAATAAAACCTGGAAGCTGATTGGTTTCTATGCAGAGCTGCACCATAGTTTGAACACTTCAGTTTTAGTAAATCCCCCCTAAGGCCAGGTGTACACATGTCCGGCTGCGGTTTTCAGTCCGGAGTCCCATGTGATTTTTCTCACCGGTTCAGGTGCGACCCAGGTGTGAATTTTTATTAAGTTTTAAACCAGACCCCAAATTGCACAGGACCCTTTTCAAAAAGGGACCGCGGCTGCCCCAGATATGTGTGACCCGACTCTATGGAAAGTGGTGGTCCAGTTCACATGGTATGCAAATCAGATGTGGTCAAAAGACGCATCCAATTCGCATACATGTGAACCAAGCCTTAGACTGCAGCTTGATGAATCGAGGTAATTGAAAATTATTTACTAATGAGCTGCAGACTGTTCACATAGCAAAGTGAATGCACACAGCTTCATAAATAAGGTGAGGCTTTGTTCATTTTAAATATCCAATAATTGCACATGATCAGATGATTGAAGTGACTATAGCTTCACCTTATGTACTAATGTAAGTGGAAATTCTATTTGCTTTTGTTTTTATTGATTTATTTTATCTATTAATTTATTTATTTTATTAAAATTGTATTTATTTTAGAAACATTTTTTTTAATCTCTTTTCATTTATTATTTCATTATTTATTGTGAGCACTCGTTACTCCTGTAATAAATCAACACCATTGTGTTTCTGTTCATTCTACAAGAAGGAAAAATACCCGTATTTTATACAATGTTTGGAAACTTTTTTTTTAATCAGTTTTTACTGATTTTTTTTAAGTATTATTTGATTTATTTTATTATAATTACATTTTTTTGGGTTCAGAAACTGTTTTTTTTTTCATTTATTTTATTTATTATTTCATTATTTATTGTGAGCACTCGTTACTCCTGTAATAAATCAACACCATTGTGTTTCTGCTCATTCTAAAAGAAAGAAACATACCTTTATTTTATACAGTGTTTGTAAACTTTTTTTTTGGTTGTTTTTATTGATTTTTATAAAGTATTATTTTATTGATTTTATTATAATTGTATTTATTTTAGTTTAGAAACTGTTTTTTTTTTTATTTATTTTAATTTATTTTATCTATTATTTCATTATTTATTGTGAGCACTCGTTACTCCTGTAGTAAATCAACACCATCGTGTTTCTGTTCATTCTAAAAGAAAGAAACATACCTTTATTTTTACAATTTTTGGAAAGTTTTATTTTACATTTTTTCATTGATTTATTTTAAGTATTATTTCATTTATTGTTATTTTAGTTTAGAAATTTTAATTTATTTTTATTTTTTTATTTTAATGTACTTTATTTATTATGTCATTATTTATTTCTTTATTTCATTTGAAACAGTTAATTTAAAAACATTTTGAAAACTTTTTTGCTACACTTATTGCTACAGTACAATCCCCATTTTCCCGAGAATTGCTGGGCGCTATGAATGGGCAACCGTTAACTGTGTATTTAATTGTACAGGCCGTTATGCCATCATAACCCAACACCTCTGCTGCTTTTTGGTGCCCCATCGCTTGCTTCTTGCTAAGTCATGCTAAACACGGCAACAAGGTCACCTATCACCCGATTGTGAAGGAGACCGAGGGTGGAGTCCTGTAGGAAAATAGCTATTTCATATCAGTAAGGGTATATGACACTAAGAGATAAGAATTGAGAAGCTTCAAAAACAAAAAGTTGCTCAAAAACTAAAGGAACTCTTTGTTTTTTTTACTCCCGGTCCCGGCTTGTGACTTTGTTTAAGCGATAACAAACCACAGGAAAGCACATTAATGGAATTTAAAATAAATCATTCTTGCAAGGCCAAAACAGCCTCATGTGACTTTGCTGGGTCCTTAAGTGGCCAAGTCACCAAGTACCACCACCGGTGTCACATAAGAGGAAAGGAAGTCACATCTTCCTCCATACGCAGAAGTACAAGACTTGTGTCCAGTAGCTGAACAGAGCGGTGGGGGAAAGGGGAGGTTTGAATGTTCAGCTGTTGACCATTTAGGTATAAACACTCACCCGCCACTTGATTAGGTAATTCAATTTCTTGGTAACACAAATTGCTAACCACCAAATCGCATTGGCAGCAACTCAATGCATTTAGGCATCCAGACATGATGAAGCCGACTTGCTGAAGTTCAAACCGAGCCTCAGTTTGGGGACGAAAATGGATTTAGGTGACTTTGATTATGGCGTGGTTGTTGGTGACAGATGACCTGGGTCTGAGTATTTCAAAAACTGCTGATCTACTGGGATTTTCATGCACAATCATCTCTCGGGTTAACAGAGAACAGTCAGAAAAAGAGAAAATATCCAGTGAGAGGCAGTTGTGTGGTGGAAAAGGCCCTGTTGATGTCAGAGGTCAGAGGAGAACGGGCAGACTAGTTTGAGATGATAGAAAGGCAACATGGTGGAACCCCTCATAATGGGCACAGGGAGTTTGTAGATCTGGGAACCGAACACAGGGATGGTGGGGAGTGAACCCCTCATAATGGGTGTAGTGGGTGTGCAGACCCAGAAAATCAGCACAGGGAAGGTGGAAACCCCTCATAATGATGGCAGGAAACCCTCATAAAGGCCACAGAAGATTTGTAGATCCTGGAACTCAGCACAGGATGGTAGGACCCACTCATAATGGGCAAAGCAGGTGTGCAACCCTGGGAACTCAGCACAGGGATAGTGGGAACTCCTCATAATGGGCACAGCAGATGTACAGACCTGGGAACTCAGCACAGGGATTGTGGTAGCCCCTCATAATGGGCACAGCAGGTGTACAGACCCAGGAACTCAGCACAGGGATGGTGGAAGCCCCTCATAATGGGTACAGCAGGTGTACAGACCCAGGAACTCAGCACAGGGATGGTGGGGGACCCTCATAATGGGCACAACAGGTAAGAAGACCTGGGAAATCAGCACAGAGTTGGTGGGAATCCTCATAATGGGCACAGCAGATGAGCAGACCCAGGAACTCAGCACAGGGATGGTGAGAGCCCCTCATAATGGGCACAGCAGATGAGCAGACCCAGGAACTCAGCACAGGGATGGTGATAGCCCCTCATAATGGGCACAGCAGGTGTACAGACCAGGGAACTCAGCACAGGAATAGTGGGAACTCCTCATAATGGGCACAGCAGGTGTACAGACCCGGAAACTCAGCACAGGGATGGTGAGAGCCCCTCATACTGGGCACAGCAGGTGTACAGACCTGGGAACTCAGCAAAGGAATGGTGGAACCCCTCATAACGGGCACAGGGAGTTTGTAAATCCAGGAACCAAACACAGGGATGGTGGGGACCCCTCATAATGGGTGCAGTGGGTGTGCAGACCCAGAACATTAGTACAGGGAAGGTGAAAAACCCCTCCTAATAATGATGGGAAACCCTCATAAAGGCCACAGAAGATTTGTAGATCCTGGAACTCAGCACAGGGATGATAGGACCCAATCATAATGGGAAAAGCAGGTTTGCAGATCGGGGAACTCAGCACAGGGATGGTGGGAACTCTTAATAATGGTCACAGCAGGTGTGCAGACCTGGGAACTCAGCACAGGAATGGCGGAACCCCTCATAATGGGCACAGGGAGTTTGTAGATCCAGGAACCGAACGCAGGGATGGTCGGGACCACTCATAATGGGTGCAGTGGGTGTGCAGACCAAGAAAATCAGCACAGGGAAGGTGGAAACCCCTCATAATGATGGTGGGAAACCCTCATAAAGGCCACAGAAGATTTGTAGATCCTGGAACCAGGATGGTAGGACCCACTCATAATGGGCAAAGCAGGTTTGCAGACCTGGGAACTCAGTAAAGGGATGGTGGGAACTCCTTATAATGATGGTGGGAAACCCTCATAAAGACCACAGAAGATTTGTAGATCCTGGAACCAGGATGGTAGGACCCACTCATAATGGGCAAAGCAGGTTTGCAGACCTGGGAACTCAGCACAGGGATGGTGGGAACTCCTTATAATGGGCACAGCAGGTTTGCAGACCCGGGAACTCAGCACAGGGATGGTGGAACCCCTCATAATGGGCACAGGGAGTTTGTAGAAACTCGCAGAGAAGTCACAGCAGTGTGAACCAGGGCGAAATAGATATTTTTATTCTATCATTGTTCGTACATGTATTACAGTTTTCCGGAAGGTGGCCTTTTACCTCTCCAGCATGCACCGAAATGTAAATTTTGGGGCGGATGTATCCTTTATGCTGCATTGTAACAACAACATTGTAACATTTTATTATGATCACAGTGTAGATGTATCAAACTGGAAACAAAACGAGGTAAAATAAAGCAGCCGGTACCATTCAGCTACCCACAATGAGCTTATCAGCATGCAGATTTTCAAAACATTCCCAGAAATTCCTAACACTGAATGTCACCGCTTAACATGCTTAATCGCTGGTATTTTGTCCATAAATGGCACGATTTAATGGCACCTATAGGCTCCGTAGCTTTTTTTTAAAGGTTAGCCGAGGAATGCGTTCACTTTTCTCAGGCATGAATAGACTCCACAGCAAAAGATTTTCTGGAGCGGCTCGCTGTGCCAGCGCATTTATTTCAGCGTGATTGCTGCGGCACGCCCTCCTTGGGGCTGAAAGAGACCCTTTTTTTCGAATTCACTTCTCGTGCTTCTAATCAACAACTGGACCAAGCATTAAAAAAAAAAATCTATCTGCTGTGAAATCATGAGACCTTGTTTTTTTTTTTAGACACAATAATGTCATTGGGACCGATTTGCGTTGCCATATCGTCAGTAAAAAAATTTGCTTGGAATTAGGTAAAGAAAAGTAAAAAAAAAAAAAAAAAAAAAAAGCTATTCATGACACAACAACAAAAAGCACCCCCAAAAAACCAGGGGGAAAGATTTTGATGAAGTCACCGCGGCTCGCTCGGCTGTTTGCAGACAAGGGGTGTGGAAGGACGGCGGAGGGGGGTCGCATTCTTAATCTTTTGGGAAGATTTTCCAGCGTACATTGAAACCTTTCGCGGTTATTGCGAGATGCGAAGGAATTGTAAATAAAAGTAGCAGCCCTTTTTTTTTTATTATTCCTCCTCGCACAAAAGGGGGGCGAACGGATAAAGGCTTGATTATTAATGAGCGTTTTATATACAGACAGATAACATAATAGTAGCCATGGTGACGGAATTCTTGGAGAGGTGTCAGGTCGCCCAATAGATGCGCGTAGTGTAACCGAAACAGTAAATTGTCTACATGATTAGGGAGGGCTCCGGCACTGACGGCAGTGTAAATTGTGTATCTTGGCAGAGACTTAAATTGCTGACCAAATTCATCAAAAATGTTCTTTTTTTTTTTCTTAAATGTTTGTCTTTAGGCTTGCTGGTTGCATGTCCTCATAGCACGGGTGTGAAAGTATAGTTGGTGGCAGAAAAGGGTCCTGGAAAGAGATCTTTTGCACTTTGCAAAATTAGCAGATAAAAACTAAGTGTATCAACTGTGGCTATAGGGATGTACATACGGAGGCTTTCCTTTTTTATTTTATTGGTTGAACTAGATGGACTTGCGTCTTTGTTTAACCTAGGTAACTATTTAAAGGAGAAATACAGCCAAAGCTTGTTTGGCTGTTCTTCTCTTGGGGATCACCGGAGAGTAGTTCGTTCTGCACCCCTGTGACCCGTTTTCAGCCGACAGGGGGCTGAAGCCCGCTGTCGGCTGATGTCACAGTCTAGGCTTAGGCAAGATCGCGACAATGAAGTGGGAATCCGCCCACATGCCTGGACGGGTACCCGGCTCAACCCCTGAGACCCTGAGCCAGCCACTCCAGTCCCCTCCACAGCCCAGCGCTCCAGGCAGAGCAGAGAGCTGTGACTGACAGCCACCAGCTTTCTGGTCAGGGAGCCCTCAGAACTGAGCGATCTGCAGCATTAGATCACTCGGTTCTCAGTCTTAGAGCTGGCGGGAAACAGATGCAGCATCGGACTGATGCTAGAATTTAAAGCCTTGTACACATGATACGATTGTTGGCCAACCGAGCGTCTGGCTCAAAAGGGCGTGTGCCAGGATCTTGTTCTGCATACTAACGTTACACAATTGTCGTGCCACAAACATGAATGTAGTGACGTACTACAAGGAGTTTCAGCTCTCGAGCACCACCCTTTGGGTCCCTTCTGATAATTTCATGTTTCGTGAGCATTGATTCCGAGAATGCGTGTTTGTACTTTTGACTTTTGTGTGACGGATTTGTGTACTGACCATATGAAAAAAATCTGACGTCAAACCATTGTTTCAACTGTCATCTAACATTTGTGGGCCGAAAGTTGGACAACAATTGTACTAACTGTAAGATTTTAGGACAACAGTCTGTCAACAATCTTACTGTGTGCACAAGGCTTTCGTTTAGTGTCAGACTAGGGATAGTGTGAGTGTAGTGAGGAGGACCATCATTCAGCTTTGCATAGTGTGCAGCTAGAGTAGGGACAGCTCAGATAGTTTCAGTGTAGTGTAGTGAGACTGTGTCAGTAATCTTTACATTAGTGTAGAGCTAGAGAGTTCAGATAGCTTCAGTGTAGTGACGATTGAACACCTAACGTCTATTTGATCGCGTTACTGCCAGTTTAACGCCATTTACCTATGTGTGTGTTACTGTCAGTTTAACGCCATATAGTTTTGTGTGTGTTACTGTCAGTTTAACGCCATATAGTTTTGTGTGCGTTACTGCCAGTTTAACGCTATATCATTTTGTACGTTACTGCCAGTTTAACGCTATATCGTTTTGTACGTTACTGCCAGTTTAACACCATATAGTTCTGTGTGCGTTACTGCCAGTTTAACACCATATCGTTTTGTGCGTTACTACCAGTTTAACGCCATTTACTTCTGTGTGCATTACTGCCAGTTTAATGCCATATAGTTCTGTGTGCGTTTCTGACAGTTTAACGCCATATAGTTGTGTGTGCGTTACTGTCAGTTTAATGCTATATAGTTTTGTACGTTACTGCCAGTTTAATTATCTATTAATGAATACAGAGCTTCATTAATATTATGTCTTTTATATATGACTAGAGTTCACCTTAAGTATCACATTAGTGTTTTCCTTCTCTCTAAATTAAATTCTCTCTTATTATCAATATTACCATGAACTCATATGTGTTCTTCTTGTCTCCTACAGCTCAGTCCAGGAGTTTCGGCAGGACAAGGATTGGGGGTGGAGATCCTTGTTACTTTCCAGCTGGTCCTTTGCGTTGTGGCAGTCACAGACCGAAGGCGGCGTGACGTTTCTGGATCCGTTCCTCTCGCCATTGGACTCTCTGTTGCTTTGGGACATTTGATTGCGGTAAGAGAAAAACATTTTTCTACTAAATTTGTTATGTCCCATGGCATAGTTGCATATATGTAGGGGCCCATACATACATACATATATATGGCCAGGACCATTTTTTTTGCTCGACCTTTACCTTCCTGAAGTAAATGGACAACCACTCTAAATGACTTCAGGTTTTTCAGGTGTTTCCAATGATGTACTGTTAATATTAAAGTATACAAAAACATTTTAGTGAATTGTTTGCTTCCAGCCCTGTGACAACAGTTTAGGGAAGGGCCTTTTCTATTCCAGAATGACTGTGCCCGTGGACACAAAGCCAGCTCCATAACTACATGGTTTAATCAGTTTGGTGTGGAACTAAAGTGACCTGCATAGAGTCCTGGCATCAACCCTATTGAACGCCCTTGCGATGTATTGGAACAAAGCCAGATCCATAAAGACATAGTTTGATCAGTTTGGTTTTGAGGAACCCAAGTGCCTATACAGTATAGAGCAATGACCTCAACCCTACTGAACACCTTTGAGATAAATTGGACAACAAAGCCAGCTCCCTACAGACATGGTTTAACCAGTATGGAGTTGAGGAATGCAAGTGTCCTGCATACAGCCCTGACCTCAACCCTACTGGACACCATTGTGATGAACTGGAATAAAGCCATGTTCATAAAGACATGATTTGATCAGTTCAGTGTTGAGGGACTCAAGTGCCTGTGTAGAGCCCTGACCTCAACCCTACTGGACCCCATTGAGATGAATTGGAACAAAGCCAGCTCCATTAAGACATGGTTTGATCAGTTTGGTGTTGAGGAGCTCAAGTGGCCCACACAGAGCCTTGAACACCACTGAGATGAACTTAAACAAAGCCAGCTCCATAAATACATCGTTTTATGAGTTTGGTTTGCCATATAATGTATCACCTACAGCTATCCAGAGTGTCAGAAACCATGAATCAGACTGAGACAGAAGTTACAGTTAAATCACACTTGTTTAATAATAATAATAAAAAAAGGCAGAGTAAACTTAGTCAAAACATAGCCAGAGTTCAGGAACCGGAATGGATAGTCAGACAAGCCAAAACGTCAGGAAGCCAGAGAACAGTGTAGTAAAACAGCAAGCAGGATCTGGAGCCAGAAGGAATGTCAGCCAAGCAAGTCTTTAACAGGAACACAGGAGAGCATCTCTAGAGATGTGACCAAGGCAAAGGCAGAGATCATCTGGACTGGAAGGCTTAAGTAGGCAGGACTGACGAGCAGGATATCATCAACAGGTGAGTCACTGTGGAGAGATAGGAGCTGGCAATTAGCCAACAGCTGAGCGGCCAACTCAGCCCTGACACAGGGATGGCCACGCAGAGAGATAATAGGGTATAAAGATCTGGGAGCTGATAAGTTGGTGCAGAGTGCAGTCATGCCTCCTTGTTGGTTGTCATGTGATCTTTATTGGTCAATCCAACATTTCCACATTGCTCAGCAGATTCACTGTGAGGGTCAATACCCAGGAAAGCTTGTTCTTCTCCAGAGCTCTTGATGGTGGAGATGGAGTTAAGAGGATTTCACTCCTAGGCAGTGTCTCTAAATTGTGACACAAAATAGGTGGACAGTAGAGCTAAGAGGGCTTGGTGTTTTAACCCTTTGGTAAGTTGGTCCTTATGATGTTGGGATTGGCGTGGTGAAAAGAGGGAAAGAAAAGTGCATCCTAGGGGTCATCAGGAGGTCACCGTCCTTCATCAACATTTTCGAACAGTTTTTGTCTCCCAAACTCTGCAAAATCAGGAGTAGATTTCCAGAACGAGGGGGACATTCTTGATGTACAGTATACTTTTTAAAAACCTCAAACAGATACAGAAACACCCCAAACCACACAATTAATCAAAGCCTGTATGAAAGCTACATTTGCAGATGTGATGGTAAGCACAGATAGTGAGCGATGTGTTGCATTAATGTTTCTTATTTTCCTTTGCACAGATTGACTACACTGGATGTGGAATGAACCCAGCCAGGTCTTTTGGCTCCGCAGTACTAACTAGAAACTTTACATATCATTGGGTAAGTTAAAGTGGGGTTGCAACCAAAAAACAAAAAGGGGCTTAAAAATCATAAAAAAAATTAAAAAAAAATAATTGGAAAAAAAAATTTTTTTTACTCACCTCTAAATGCCTGTTGCTAGGGGGTCCCTCGAAGTCTGCCACCTTCATTGCCCGGGCTAAAAGTCACTTCCTGTAGGCAACGCACAGTCATCTGGGACATGTCATGTGTCCCAGATGAGTGAGCGTCGAATCACGGCGCACGGCGCCGCTCGCGCATGCGCAGTGGGTGCCCGGCTGTGAAGCCCAGCCGGGTTCCCACATTAAGAATGCCGGCGTCGTGAGCGGAGCGGGGAACGAGGGGGGGGTCTCGTTCCCCCGCATCGCTGGACCCGGGACAGGTAAGTGTCCGATTATTAAAAGTCAGCAGCTGCAGTATTTGTAGCTGCTGACTTTTAATTTTTTTTTTTTGCCCGGCCCTCCACTTTAACAGAAAATTTAGACAAAAATATTAGAATTCTGAAAGGTTTTTGCAGGTGGAAAAATTGTTTTAGTGGTTGCATTATCCAGAACTTCTACAAGTAACTCTATAGAGTCTTCCATGGTCAGACTTGTATTCCCTGCTTCCCTAAGCCAACCGTCCTGGTTAATTGGTCAGATGATCCCAGTCCAGGGACGTTTTTAAGGCAGGGCAAAAGGGGCAGCTGCCCTGGGCCCTGTCATTGTTGTGGGGCCCAAAGCAGCTGCCTCATACTTGCCAACTATCCTGGTTTAAATTCCCTCGCTCCTTGAGGTTTTAGTCCTGTGCTGTGTCCCAATATCTCAGTGTGAAGTGCGGCTACTAATGCTGCCCAGCTCTGCCCTATTGTTGTGTACAGATGACTCACCTGCAGACCCTGTGCTTACATGTAAATTACCGGAATTCATATGTAAATAGTGGAGGCATTCATATGTAAATAGCGGCGGCCAGCAGCATTAATATGTATATCATGCCCCCCTGAGGTCATATCCACAGTAATCTCTAGCAACCAATCAACAAGCAGAACTCATGTGCTGTAACCTCTAGCAACCAGTCAGTGAACGGTAATGATACACTGTAACCTCTAGCAACCAGTCAGTGAACGGTAATGATACACTGTAACCTCTAGCAACCAGCAGGGCCGGACTGGCCTACCGGGATAGCAGGAGATTTCCCGGTAGGCTGGCTGCCCTGGGGCCGCTGTCAGCTAGGAGCTGTGAACAGGAGGCGCGGCTGGCTGAGGAATTGAATTCTAGCAGTGCGGCAGACAGGTCTGTGGTGTGCAGGAGGGAGGGAGCATGGACACTTACTGTGTGTTTACTGGGCAGTGGACTGATCATTTCTTTTAGCAGGGAACCCACAGCCAATAGCGCTGCTTAGGGGAGTACAAAGGAGGACTTGCTCCTCCTCCCATCCATCCACAGCCAATCAGCAGGCAGTGTAGCCCTCCCCCGCTCACATTTGACTGTAAGCGCTGGAGTGGGGCTGAATGGGGACGCCAGGGGGGGAGATACACGGAGGTACGAGTGACTACAACAATGCAAGTTCTGCAGGAACAAGTCTGGCTGAATGGTGAAAACAGGATGGTCTGGAGCACAGTAATATGTAGCTGGCCGGCTGCAGTGTCTTCCAAATGTGATGAGGCCGTGTGCAGGTTACCGATCAGCCTCCCCTCCCTTGTGTCTCCTTGATTATTTTTTTTTTATTTGCTAACCTGACCTGCACATTGTCGGATCACACTGATAAGATCTCTGGAAGACGCTGCAGCATTCTATGAGATCAGGACACGTGGCTGTTAACCCTTTCAGCTTATAATCAGCTATTTAGCCAGAGCTCTGTGTGTGCCGCACAGATTGTTTGGGTTTTTTATTTATTTTTTTGTAGGATGTACTGCTGGATCAGGCTAAAAGCTTCACAGCCCCATTAACTGGTTACTGTCCTCCACTAATCCTGAGCAGTTTAGTGTTTGCAAGAAAAATTGTATTTTGGAAATGGGATGTGAAGCCGTGTTCTGTTAGGCTGCTTTCACACTGGGGCGGTGCGGGGCGGCGACGGTAAAGCAGCGCTATATTTAGCGCTGCTTTTCCATCGTTTTACCCGCGGTATGCGGCCGCTAGCGGGGTGGTTTTAACCCCCGCTAGCGGCCGCAAAAGGGTTAAAAACCTCCGCAAAGCGCCGCTGCAGCGGCGGTTTGCGGGCGGTATCCCCGCGGTTTCCCATTGATTTCAATGGGAAGGAGCGGTATAGGAGCGGTAAATACACCGCTCCTTCACCGCTCCAAAGATGCTGCTAGCAGGACTTTTTTTTTGCGGTCCTGCTAGCGCACCGCTCCAGTGTGAAAGCCCGCCGGCTTTCACACTGGAGTGAATGGGGCCGGTTTTTTCAGGCGGTGTACAGGCGCTATTTTTAGCGCTGTACCGCCTGAAAACCGCCCCAGTGTGAAAGGGGCCTTACTTGGTTGTACTTTCAAAGGAAAATGACTGACTTGATCTTGCAGAGATGGTTTAAATAGAGTGGAGCAACCCTGCAACACTATATACCTATACACTGAGTTCAGCTTTAAATGCAGTCTCCTGCAGTCTGCGATCCCTAACCTGTAATATGGCTGCAGTCTCTGACCCTCTCCTATACCATGGCTGCAGTCTCTGACCCTCTCCTGTACCATGGCTGCAGTCTCTGACCCTCTCCTGTACCATGGCTGCAGTCTCTGACCCTCTCCTGTACCATGGCTGCAGTCTCTGACCCTCTCCTGTACCATGGCTGCAGTCTCCGACCCTCTCCTGTACCATGGCTGCAGTCTCCGACCCTCTCCTGTACCATGGCTGCAGTCTCTGACCCTCTCCTGTACCATGGCTGCAGTCTCTGACCCTCTCCTGTACCATGGCTGCAGTCTCTGACCCTCTCCTGTACCATGGCTGCAGTCTCTGACCCTCTCCTGTACCATGGCTGCAGTCTCTGACCCTCTCCTGTACCATGGCTGCAGTCTCTGACCCTCTCCTGTACCATGGCTGCAGTCTCTGACCCTCTCCTGTACCATGGCTGCAGTCTCTGACCCTCTCCTGTACCATAGCTGCAGTCTCTGACCCTCTCCTGTACCATGGCTGCAGTCTCTGACCCTCTCCTGTACCATGGCTGCAGTCTCTGTCCCTCTCCTGTACCATGGCTGCAGTCTCTGACCCTCCCCTGTACCATGGCTGCAGTCTCTGACCCTCTCCTGTACCATGGCTGCAGTCTCTGACCCTCTCCTGTACCATGGCTGCAGTCTCTGACCCTCTCCTGTACTCATGGCTTTTTTTCTCAGAGAATAGGTGCAGGGACTCAGCCATGCCCTGCACACACTCCAGGCACCTGCACCCCCCTTCTCCCCATCCTGCATTCAGTGGTAGCCATTTAGGAGATCAGATCTGAGGGAGCCAAGCTGTCACTTGTAAACACAGAAGTCCGGCTCCCACAGAGCGATAGTGGTGAGCAGGGAGCAGAGGGCCCGAGGTGGTGGTACTGAGTTCCACCACGTTCCAGCTGAAAAGATCCCTGCCTGTACTGTATCTGCAGCCTCTGACCATCTCCTGTAATGTGTCTGCAATCCCTGCAGGAGAGGACACACACACTGTACACACTTCCCCATCTGCCACAGCAGAAGTACATTACAGCCCCCAGTCCTGGACCAGTAAAGAGGGAGGATGCTTTATGGTGGGTGCTATGGCCTCCCCCAAAAGACAATAATTCATTGGGTGCAATATACATATAGGTCTAAATACATACAGTGTGTGTGTGTGTGTAGATAAAGAAGTGAGAGAGTGGGGGAAAAAAAACAAAGATGAGGAGAAGGAATAAACGGGGAGGAACAAAGAAAGCGGCTGAGAAAGAACATGACAGATGAATAGAGAGCGATATATGGAGAAAAAAAGAGACATTAGGATAGAGAGAGATAAAAGGGAAAGAAAGGAGAACAAAGAAAGTATGGTACATCCATAAGGTACCATAGGGGTACCTTATGCTAAATATACTGTGCGAGTGGAAGGGACTCGGAGTGCTAAATGACAACCCATGCTACACCACTGGGGCTGCTATGAAATTATTTCCAGGGCTGGTTTTTATGCCCAGTCCGGCCCTGGCAACCAGTCAGTGAACGGTAATGATACACTGTAACCTCTAGCAACCAGTCAGTGAACGGTAATGATACACTGTAACCTCTAGCAACCAGTCAGTGAACGGTAATGATACACTGTAACCTCTAGCAACCAGTCAGTGAACGGTAATGATACACTGTAACCTCTAGCAACCAGTCAGTGAACGGTAATGATACACTGTAACCTCTAGCAACCAGTCAGTGAACGGTAATGATACACTGTAACCTCTGGCAACCAATCGCAATCGCTGCCTGATCTGATTCAGTAAACTGAACTGAACAAGAAAAGTTTTGCCCAGGGTCCAATCAATATTAAAGACGGCCCTATCCCAGTGCCCTGGGTAGACTTCGTACCACACCAAGAAAATCAAACTTCTCTGCAGCACAAGCCACTCTGAAGCCCCATACACACGGTCGGACAATCCGCGGACCAGGTCCGTCGGATCATGTCCGTCGTACTTTGTCCGATGTTGGTTTTGCGTACACACGGTCGGACAAAATCCGATCATTCTGAACGTGGTGACGTTTGTTGCGTACGACGGGACAACGTAGAGGCTAGTAGCCAATAGCTTTGGTCTTGTAATGTGATCTGAGCATGCATGACCTCCCAACTTTTTGAGATGGGAATGAGGCACACCTATCAGCAAAAGTATGCAGCATAGGACACACCCTTTGCCACGCCCCCTTAAAGGAGAAAAGTCTGGTTAAACCCACATGTGCTTGTTTTTACCACTACTATTCCTTTATATTGGCTTTTGGAATTTACAAATGCAGCATATTAGAAATCAGATGAAAGGTTTAGCACTGGGAAACACTTTTTGATAGATTAAAAAAATGCATTTTATATACAACTATATAGATCAGACCAAAATGAGGGGCAAATGAGGAGGAATGAGGGACAGAGGGACATTGCTCCAAATCAGGGACAGTTGGGGGCTATGATAAAACTAGAATTTTTGATTAGAAGATTTGACCTTTCTCTGATAACTGTGCAGGGAAAGCAACAATAAGGACCTGGCCTTGATTGCTCTGGCAAGCAGGGTGCAATCCTGGAACCCTTTATAACACATAAAAACCCAATAGGGGTTGCTGATGTCTGTGTCCCCACTGCTGCACAGCCAGTCACAAAGCATTTCCTTCTTGCATTAAAACTCAGAAACCAGTTCTTTGGCTTGTTTTTGTTGTTTTTTATTAGGGGATGATAACTTGGATGGGGTAAGGGGATATGGAATGCCCAACTTGAAAATGTTCAACACACAAAACCAGGGATAACTCCCTCCCTGTTTACAGATTGCTCGTATTCCTTCCTCCTGCACAAACTTGGTTTCCTTTGTACAGCTTCTGCTGGGTCACTCCTAGAGGAACTAACAGTCTCTTGTTAGCTCAGCGATGGCCCATTACAGGCTAGGAACTTGCCGTCCCTTGACAAAGTAGCCCATGTGGAGTGAATCGCATCTCTCACCACCTGTTACTTCCCCGTAGAAACTGATCCCAGCTCTACTGCTTGCCGAATTGCTAGCCCACCTGTCTGCCACCAGCCCACCTGGCCGCTTTCTCTTCCCAGTCTTCCTGACTGATGCACACATGGAGATTCCCCAGGGCAATATTGGATGAAGACCTGGCACCAGTGGCGGCCCGTGCATTGTGGGCGCATGCCCCCCCTATCCCTGCTGCCACCTCCCTATCCATGCGCCCGGCCCCATTCAGGATGCCAGACGCATGGACTCCTATGGCAGGGCAGGAGGGGGTGTATTATTTTTAAGCACCTGATTAGAGCCAGAGGCTCTAATAGGCTTGGGGCGCAGAGAGTGCCCCCTGATTCCACCCAATTGTGTGACCATAGTGAATGCGATCCACCCATGGGGGTGTGTGTGGGGGGGGGGTTTGGTTGAGATCAGGGTGTCCCGCGATCCATCCCCACAGGGGGGGGGGGGGGGGGTTGAGCGGGATGTCAGCATATGATGGTCAGACTGGCAGCATTTGAGGAAACAGTGGCAGCGTTTGATGGGCACAGTGGCTGCGTTTGATGGCACAGTGGCAGCATTTGATGGCACAGTGGCAGCATTTGATGCACAGTGGCAGCATTTGGGGACAGTGGCAGCGTTTGATGGACACAGTGGCTGCAATTGATGGCACAGTGGCAGCGTTTGATGGGCACAGTGGCAGCGTTTGATGGGCACAGTGGCAGCGTTTGATGGGCACAGTGGCAGAGTTTGAGGGCACAGTTGCAGCATTTGAGGGCACAGTGGCAGCGTTTGATGGGCACAGTGGCTGCGTTTGGGCCCAGTGGCAGCATTTGAGGGCACAGTGGCAGGGTTTGATGGCACAGTGATGGCACAGTGGCAGCATTTGATGGCACAGTGGCAGCGTTTGGGCACAGTGGCAGCATTTGATGGGCACAGTGGCTGCAATTGATGGCACAGTGGCAGCATTTGAGGGCACAGTGGCAGCGTTTGATGGCACAGTGGCTGCATTTGATGGCACAGTGGCAGTGTTTGATAGGCACAGTGGCAGCATTTGATGGGCACATTGGCAGCATTTGAGGGCACAGTGGCAGCGTTTGATGGGCACAGTGGCTGCGTTTGGGCCCAGTGGCAGCATTTGAGGGCACAGTGGCAGGGTTTGATGGCACAGTGGCTGCGTTTGATGGCACAGTGGCAGCGTTTGATGGCACAGTGGCAGCGTTTGGGCACAGTGGCAGCATTTGATGGGCACAGTGGCTGCAATTGATGGCACAGTGGCAGCATTTGATGGCACAGTGGCTGATTTGATGGCACAGTGGCAGTGTTTGATGGCACAGTGGCAGCATTTGATGGGCACATTGGCAGCATTTGAGGGCACAGTGGCAGCGTTTGATGGCACAGTGGCAGAATTTGATGGCACAGTGGCAGTGTTTGATGGGCACAGTGGCAGCATTGATGGGCACATTGGCAGCATTTGAGGGCACAGTGGCAGCATTTGATGGGCACAGTGCCTGCAATTGATGATATATTTTTAAAAAAATATTTGCGCCCCCCAAAAAATTTTGAGCACCAGCCACCACTGCCTGGCACACTGCTGTCTTCAGGAGAGACCTGATACAGCTGGCAGTCTGTCCCCTTGTCTGTCCCTGCACCGTTCTGATCTATTCTTGCCTCTCTCTCTGCTGCCTCTGGTTAGGGTCCCTCCAACTGCCTTCTGTGGTGGGATGAAGACCTGGCACACTGCACAATAGATCCCTGAGCAACAATAGACCCCACATGACAATAGACACCCCAGCAACAATAGATCCCCACCCAACAATAGACCCCCCACCCAGCAACAATGGACCCCTCACAACAAAGTACTACCAGCAACAAAAGATCCACCCCAGCAACATTAGACTCACCCCAGCAGCAACAACAGATCTACCAGCAGCCAGCATCAATAGCTCCACAGCAGGCAGCAACAATATATCTTTTCCCACCACAGTAGATCCCTCCCAGCGAAAATTGACCCTCCCAGCAGCATAAGATGCCCCAAGCAACAATAGACTCCCCACCAACAAAAATACACCTCCCTAGCAACAATAGACCCCCCCCCCAAAATAGATCTCCTCCAAGCACAAAAGATCCCCCAGCAGCCCCTCCAAGCACAAAAGATCCCCCAGCAGCCATCATTAATAGATCCTCCAGCATGTCCCATCACCCCTTGCCATTACATACATTCAATGCTGGAAGAACTGCATTCCCGCTGAAAAAAAGCCTGGATACTATGCCAATCAGCCATTGTGGTGCATTCCTCCCCCATGAAAATCAGGGCTTCATGTGCGGAAAAGATCGGAGGATCAGGTAAGTATATCTCCATCCAGTCTAGACAAAAACAAGCAGATGACCCGTGCAGTGCGGGCACAGCCCCACTACAAGGGAAAACTTTTACATTTTTTACCTGAAATTGGGCTTTAAACCTTGACATAGTCTAGAATAAAAATCATAACACAATCTTCCTTTCCCCCCTCGTTAGATCTTTTGGGTTGGTCCAATGATCGGTGGTGCCGCAGCCGCTATTATATACGACTTCCTCTTAGCACCAAGAACCAGCGATTTAACAGACCGCATGAAGGTGTGGACCAACGGGCAAGTGGAGGAATACGAATTAGATGGAGATGACAACACTAGGGTCGAAATGAAACCAAAATAGAGATTGAAACAAAAAAAAACAAAAAAAAAAACTTATCGAGAGATGTCAGTATTATGGACTTATTTGTATAAAAAAAAAAAAGAATTTCCAAATTTGTTTTGTTATTTGCATTTTTTTTTTCCAGTTTGCTTTTATGCCTTTGCATTGTATTTCCTAACCTCATGTTCACATACAAAAAATGGACTGTAATATATTATATATTTTTTTCTTTTTTTAGACAAAAAAAAAAAAAGCATGACCACTAAGTATTTACAAAATCAATTTTAAAACGTATCTTTTGTTTTTTTACCGCAATAGAGGAATGCTATACTCTGCATTTAAATGAGCTAATACCTTTTCTACATCATAAATGCAATGGTGGGAATACTTATGGTTAGCGTTGCCCTTTTTCTGAGATTTTTTCATTGTTTTTTTTATAATCTCAGTTCCTAAACCGCTGGTCTGAAGAGCTTCACAACGAGCAGGGATTGTACAGGCTTCTGCAGGCGTTCGCCGAATAATTAGTATCGGCAAAGGTCGGCCAAGTTATCTACCGCAGCTTTCTAATTCCCGGCTAATGCCTGCTGATTACTTGTTAAACCTACACTCCCGTTAAAGTGAACCTGTGCTCAAATTTATACCTTACACAGTGTTAAAAAGTCTCCCTGGATAAGGAGTAATGAAAGGACTAAATTATAAGCAAACCAAAAAAAAAAAAAAGCCAAACAATTGCCTTCAAAGGCCAAAAAGTCCTCTCTACTTTTCCCAAATAACAGGAAAACAAAAGGCACCCAACATGTTTTTCAGGTCCAACAAACTCCCCCTCCATCAGGGCTTGAAAGTAATGTCAAGAATGGACTAGACCTTGACTCAAAAAGGGTTTGAAAGTACTTATAGATATAACATCACGTGTTTGCAGTGCCGGTGTTCTGTCGGAAAATGTCCGGCTATCAAATATTGTCCGCCCCTTACTGCGCAGGCGCAGCGCTTGCGCAGAAGCAGCTTCGGAAAATCTCTGAATAAGAACGGCGCCTGTGCTGTGAGTGGAGATGCAAGCCCCACCATCCAAGTGGACATAGGGCTTCAAATAGTTAGAGGGCCCCTCGCGGGCTCGCTTCGCTCGCCATGCATCGGGCACAGCCTCGCTGCACTCAGCTCTTTTAGATTTTAACTCTATGCACACTTGGATGGTGGGGCTTGAACCCGGACTCACAGCGCAGGCGCCGTTCATCTTCGGCTATTTTCGGAATCTGCTTGTGCTGTAGCACTATCCGATGGGGGACGGTATATGACAGGACACTGTGACAAGGTCACCCAACTGCACTAACCCCCCCCCCCCCCCACCCCGTGCATGATGTGCAAGCTTAGGGGATCATATGCCCAAAAGTCACTTGCTTGTCAAAATCACTGCCGCTGAACGAATGAATGATTTGTACAGCGCTGCAAATGCGAACTGAATCGCCTCAAGGCGCTTGGTCCGCCCTGTGTTGTCCTGCTTCTTAGAAGGGGCGGGTCTTGAGTTTTTTCCTGAAGGCCTGATGGTTTTCTTCTCCATGCGGATGTTCGTGGGTAGAGTGTTCCATAGCCGAGGTCCTTGGCCTGCGCTTTCACTACTTCTGTCAACCTTGTAACAGAAGTAAGGCTTCCCAACCCTACAGTAAACCACTGCGCCCAGGGCAGGTGCCCCTCTCGCTCACCCTTTGTCCCAGCCCTGCGTGTTTGTACCAGCAGGTTAAGGCATCTTCTCGAGGAGACATTACCTTCAGAACCTGATAAAAGGGAAGTGTTTGGAACCACCCAGAAACATGTTGCCTTTTGCTTTTCTCTTGTCAGAAGAATAAAGGACTTGTTGGCCCCTCTAGACACTTTTTGCTCTAATTATATGGGGATTTCTAATTTTGGGTGGATCCTTTGTTTTGGGGGAGGGGGCGGATCTGGGGTGTGGGGGGGTTAATCCACTTTGTAGAGAGCTGCTAAACTCAACCCATCATGTTCAACCAATTATTCCTTTTGGATGGATCATTAAACTGAGCCCAGCGCCTCACTTCCATCTCTCCTTGGATAGATCCAATAAGATATCCAGCTGAAATCACTGCTCTTAGCTCTCTTCAACGCCATCCACATGTCTACAACTTCAAGGTGCTTAGTCAGGTTTCTTGAATGGGACTACCAGAGCTGAGATTGGTTAATTTCTTTAACATTTATTTACCCTTCTCGTAGAAAATGCTGCTGTAGGCTACCTTCAGTGCTTGCTGGTATACAGTCAGCACTGAAAGTAGCCTGCAGCAGCAGTTTCTCCAGGAATGAGTATTTCAGTGCTTCTATCAGTCTTTATTTCTCTGCCCCAAGCAAGACAATTAACATTCTGGGTCCTTCACAGTCTGGGACCTTAACATGGACCACGTTAAGGTCCCAGACCGGAGATAAAGAGTTATTAGAAATATTCAAGAAACTCATTGATTTTTTTTTTTTCAAATTGTTTTATTATTTTTATTTTTTTTCAATTGGTTACTAAAAGTGCATGTAAACCCAAAATCTATTTTATTAAATTTTTTTCAGTAGGTTTGGCATATACACTTTTCTTTTTTTTATACATATATAGTTAGTATATATACAGTATATATATATATATATATATATATATACACTGTATACAGTACACACACATATATATATATATATATATATATATATATACTGTATATATATACAGTACACACACACACACACACACACACACACACACACATACATATATATATATATATATATATATATATATATATATATATATATATATATATATATATATATATATATATATATATATACACAGTATCTCACAAAAGTGAGTACACCTCTCACATTTTTGTAAATATTTTATTCTATCTTTTCATGTGACAACACTGAAGAAATGACACTTGTCTACAATGTAAAGTAGTGAGTGTACAGCTTGTATAACAGTGTAAATTTTCTGTCCCCTCAAAATAACTCAACACACAGCCATTAATGTCTAAACCGCTGGCAACAAAAGTGAGTACACCCCCTAAGTGAAAATGTCCAACTTTGGCCCAATTAGCCATTTTCCTTCCCTCAACTCCAGATGACGTCCCAGTGACGAAACGCGTAGGGCGGGGCTAACAGCTTCATTGCATCACTATGTAAATATTTTATTATACCTTTTCATGTGACAACACTGAAGAAATGACACTTTGCTACAATGTAAAGTAGTGAGTGTACATCTTGTATAACAGTGTAAATTTGCTGTCCCCTCAAAATAACTCAACACACAGCCATTAATGTCTAAACCGCTGGCAACAAAAGTGAGTACACCCCTAAGTGAAAATGTCCAACTTGGGCCTAAGTAGCCATTTTCCTTCCCCGGCTCCAGATGACGTCCCAGTGACGAAACGCGTAGGGAGGGGCTAACAGCTTCATTGCATCACTTTGTAAATATTTTATTATACCTTTTCATGTGACAACACTGAAGAAATGACACTTTGCTACAATGTAAAGTAGTGAGTGTACAGCTTGTATAACAGTGTAAATTTGCTGTCCCCTTAAAAATAACTCAACACACAGCCATTAACGTCTAAACCGCTGGCAACAAAAGTGAGTACACCCCTCCAAGATGACCACTGCCTTGCTAAAGAAGCTGAGGGTTAAGGTGATGGACTGGCCAAGCATGTCTCCAGACCTAAACCCTATTGAGTACACTTTTGTGAGATACTGTATATATCTATATCTTTATATAGATATCTATATCTATTTATATAGATTTATATATCTATTTATATAGATTTATATATCTATATATATATATAGATATAGAAATATATAGATATTTATATATAGATATCTATATCTATATACCCTGTTTCCCCGAAAATAAGACCTAGTGTGATTGTCGGTGATGGCTGCAATATAAGCCCTACCCCCCAAATAAGCCCTAGTTAAAGTCCTTGTAGGTCTTATTTTCAGGGTAGGGCTTATTTTTGGGGAAAGAGGGTAGGGCTTATTTGGGGGGTAGGGCTTATATTGCAGCCATCACCGACAATCACGTTAGGTCTTATTTTCGGGGAAACAGGGTATATAGATATATATCTTAGGGCTATTCAGACTACCCTTTACAAGGTTAGGAATAAAAAGAAATGCTCATATTTATAGGGTGGAGGCTTTGCTGCATGCATAAAATTGTAAAATTAAACAAATGTAACTTTCTATACCATCGTTATGTAATACACATCATATTGGAGTGTATTGCATTTCATTTATATCACAAGAATTTAAAAATATTTAAACAAAAAAATAAAAATCTGTGCCATTTTGAGATGGAGATTGAAAGCTGCCGACATGCCGAGGAGGTAATAATAACGACACAAAAAAAAAAAAAAAAGCAAAAAGGTTCAAGAAAGGTGGAGGCAAGAAATGTACGTTTTTGGAATAAAATATATATGGATGAATAGACAGAAAAAATATTAGACATTTTTTAGAAGTGTTTTTTTTTTTAATGTCCAATTTATACAGATTTGATTAAGTTGATTGGTCATATAAGGAGAGGTTATACAGTATAAGCTATAAATGTTGTTTTAATTGATAAGCATTATTCATCTTGTAAAAATCAGCTGAACATTGACCTGAATAACATAAGAGTGTCACTAAATTAATCGTTCATCCTCTTCTTACCTAGATTAATCACTGGATTGTCTATCACTTTGTATATATCACCTAGCAGATGTTGTAGTCACCATACTCAGTGTTACCCTTTAAGTACCAGGCTTGCAGTGCCTATGGCGGGGAAATTGCCATATATATATATATATATATATATATATATATATATATATATATATATATATATATATATTTATACATAAAGAAGAAAAAACTCAGGATTTTATCAGACTTAATATATGTTTTTTTTTATTAGAAAATAACACTAGCTGACGTTGTGTAAAAGCCACATAGTCTCTAAAGTGTAACACAACTAAAAGTCTATACAGTACTTCATGTATCATTGCTTAGCTGCGTTGTCGTATTATTATTATCAAACACCACAATATTGTAAATATGTTTCAAGATGGATTCTGAATAAAAATAAGCTTGTACTAACAGACTGTCTGTGTTTTGCTTATACTCATTATTTGATGTTGTATAGACAGTTATACAACAGGTCGGATTCTATTAAAGGGCTGTTATAATCAAGTTCAAACATTGAGCTAAGGCAGGTGCCTCCAACCTGTTCAGAATCAGGGCCACATTGCATAATTTACAAATATTCACAGGCTAAAAAAATAAATAAAATCAAAGCCCTCTTTACATCAGGGACCCTTCTGACATCGGGGTCCCCAGCAAAGTCCCCTTTAACATCAGGGTCCCCATAAGAGCCCCCCTTACATCAGAGTCTCCATCAAAGTCCCCCTCTTACATCAGGGCCCCCATCAGAGTCCTCCCTTACATCAGGGTCCCCATTAAAGTCCCCTCTTACATCAGGGTCCCCCCTTACATCATAGTCTCAATCAAAGTCCCCCTTTACATCAGCTTCTCCATAAGAGACTTGTCCTACATCAGGGTCCCATCAGCGTCCCCATCCAAGTTCCCCCTAACATCAGGGTCCCTATCAAAATCCACTTATACATCAGGATCCCCATCAGAGACCCCCCTTACATCAGGGTCCCCATTAAAGTCCCCTCTTATATCAGGGTCCCCCAGTACATCAGAGTCCCCATTCAAGTCCCCCTTTACATCAGCGTTCCTATCAGAGACCCTCCTTAGATCAGGGTCCTCATCAGAGTCCCCCTTTACATCAGGATCCCAATCAGAGACCCCCCTTACATCAGACTCCCCATCCAAGTCCCCCTTTACCTCAGCTTCTCCATCCTTCTAAATCAGGGTCCCCATCAGAGTTCCCATCCAAGTCCCCTTTTACATCAGGGTCCCCATCAGAGACCGTCATTAGACCAGGGTCCCCATCAGAGACCCCTCTTACATCAGAGTCCCCATCAAAGTCCTCCCTTACATCGGGGTCCCCATTAGAGTTCCCATCCAAGTCCCCTTTTACATCAGGGTCCCCATCAGAGACCGTCCTTAGACCAGGGTCCCCATCAGAGACCCCTCTTACATCAGAGTCCCCATCAAAGTCCTCCCTTACATCGGGGTCCCCATTAAAGTCCCCTCTTACATCATAGTTCCAATCAAAGTCCCCCTTTACATCAGGGTCCCATCAGAGTCCCACCTCAGGGTCCCCATCAGAGTCCACACTTATATCAGAATCCCCATCAAAGTCCCCCTTTACATCAGGGTCCCATTCGAGTCCCCCCTAACATCAGAGTCCATATCAAAGTCTCCCTTTACATCAGGTTCCCCATCAGAGACCCCCCCCTTACATCAGGGTCCACATCAGAGTCCATCTTTACATCAGGGTCCCCTTCAGAGTCTCCATCCAAGTCCCCCTTTACATCAGGGTACCTATCAGAGACTATCCTTAGATCATGGTCCCCATCAAGTCCCCCCCCCCCCCCCCCCCTTACATCAAAAGTGGAGATCACAAGCAGCCTTTGCTGACCTTAATCCTCAATCAGTGCCCATTGAGTATACACCACTGACTCTAGCTGTGGGCCGGATAAAATCTTGTAGTGGGCCGAATGTGGCCCACAGGCTGTAGTTTGGAGACCCCCTAAACAGCAGTACCCACCAGAAGTTCCAGCCAGCAGTACCCACCAGAAGTCCCAGCCAGCATTACCAGCCAGCATTACCCACCAGCAGTACCAGCCAGCCATATCCATCAGCTGTACAAGCCAGCAGTACCAGTCAGCAGTATCCACCAACAGTACCCACCAGCAGTACCCACCGGCAGTCCCAGACAGCAGTACCCGCCAGCATTACCAGCCAGCAGTACCCACAAGCAGTACCAGTCAGCAGTACCCACCTGCAGTACCAGCCAGCAGTAAAAGCCAGCAGTACCCACCAACAGTACCAGCCAGCAGTACCCACCAGCAGTCCCAGCCAGCATTACCAGCCAGCATTACCCACCAGCAGTACCAGCCAGACATATCCATCAGCTGTACAAGCCAGCAGTACCAGTCAGCAGTACCCACCAACAGTACCCACCAGCAGTACCCACCGGCAGTCCCAGCCAGCAGTACCCGCCAGCATTACCAGCCAGCATTACCCACCTGCAGTACCAGCCAGCAGTAAAAGCCAGCAGTACCCGTCACCAACAGTACCAGCCAGCAGTACCCACCGGCAGTACCAGCCAGGTGTATCCATTAGCCATACCTGCCTGGGGAACAGCAACAGTCAGCGATACCTGCAGGAATCCTGAGGAAGGAGGGAAGATTGAGGTCTGTGGAGGTGCAGGTACCGCAGTACATCAGTGTGAAAGCAGCCTTAGGCCCCTTTCCCACGATTGGTCCAATCGGATCTGCCTGTCTGTTTTTCAGGCGGACCCAAACAAACCCTCCATTCACCTCTATAGAGAGGCAGATGTAAATCCGATCCACTTAAAAAAATAGAAGGAGATCCGTCCCCTTCTGTCTGGGTGAATCGGATTGGAGGGCCCATAGAGGAGAGTGGGCCGTGTCCGTGTCTGCTCTGCATATGCCCAGACCTGTCATCTGCCGGCTCCACTCATTGAGGCCCGAGACCGGTTACCAAGTCGCTAAAGTGGCCCTCGCACTTCAAAAGTTTGGGCACCCCTGATTTACACTACTTTCTCACATTTGCCTAATACTGTTGCACAGTAGTATACTGTACATACAGTATCTTACAAAAGTCAGTACACCCCTCACATTTTTGTAAAAATTTTCTGTCCCCTCAAAATAACTCAACACACATTATTTTCTAAACCGCTGGCAACAAAAGTGAGTACACCCCCTAAGTGAAAATGTACAACTTGGGCCCAATTAGCCATTTTCCTTCCCTGACTCCAGATGATG
The DNA here is from genome assembly GCA_028564925.1 of Lithobates sylvaticus. NCBI lineage: Eukaryota > Metazoa > Chordata > Amphibia > Anura > Ranidae > Lithobates > Lithobates sylvaticus. Next base: position 515,035,793 of record CM053030.1, read on the forward strand.
TCCCAGTGACAAAACGCGTAGGGCGGGGCTAACAGCTTCATTGCATCACTTTGTAACTATTTTATTATACCTTTTCATGTGACAACACTGAAGAAATGACACTTTGCTACAATGTAAAGTAGTGAGTGTACAGCTTGTATAACAGTGTAAATTTGCTGTCCCCTCAAAATAACTCAACACACAGCCATTAACCGCTTCCCGACCGGCCACTGCATATTTACGTCAGCAAAATGGCACGGGCAGGCAGAATCACGTACCTGTACGTGATCGTGCATGTGCCTGCCTGTGGGTCGCGCGCGCGCCGCTAGCGGCGCGCTCGCGACCCGGTCGGGAGCTCCGTGACCCCGGCCGCGGGACCAGCGGACCCGATCGCCGCTGGTATCCCGCGATCGGGTTACGGAGCTGAAGAACGGGGAGAGGTCTATGTAAACAAACCTCTCCCCGCGCTTCCTACACTGACTGTCAGTGATCGGCGGTTCCCTGTCATCGGGAACGCCGATCAATGACGTCAGACGTACAGCCACGCCCCCCTACTGTAAAAAAAAACACAACACGTCACACTGACTCCTCCCCGCCCCCTAGTGGTTAACCCCCTAACTACAACTGTCATTTACATAGGAATCAGTGCTATTTAAATAGCAGTGATTGCTGTATAAATGACAAATGTCCCAAAAATGTGTCAAAAATGTCCGATGTGTCCGCCAAAATGTCGCAGTCACAATAAAAATCGCTGATCACCGCCATTACTAATAAAAAAAAAAATATAATAAAAAAATGCTATAAAACTATCCCCTATTTTGTAAACGCTATAACTTTTGCGCAAACTAATCAATAATCGCTAATTGCGATTTTTTTTACCAAAAATATGTAGAAGAATACGTATCGGCCTAAACTGAGGAAAAAAAATGTTTTTTTATATATTTTTTGGGGATATTTATTATAGCAAAAAGTAAAAAATATTGCATTTTTTTCAAAATTGTCGGTCTATTTTTGTTTATAGCGCAAAAAATAAAAACCCCAGGGGCGATCAAATACCACCAAAAGAAAGCTCTATTTGTGGGAAAAAAAGGACGCCAATTTTGTTTTGGAGCCACGTCGCATGACCGCGCAATTGTTAGTTAAAGCGACGCAGTGCCGAATTGCAAAAAGGGGCCTGGTCTTTTGGCTGCCAATTGGTCCGGGGCTGAAGTGGTTAATGTCTAAACCGCTGGCAACAAAAGTGAGTACACCCCTAAGTAAAAATGTCCAACTTGGGCCCAATTAGCCATTTTCCTTCCCCGGATCCAGATGACGTCCCAGTGACTAAACGCGTAGGACGGGGCTAACAGCGTCATTGCATCACTTTCTATATATTTGATTATATCTTTTCATGTGACAACACTGAAGAAATTACACTTTGCTTCAATGTAAAGTAGTGAGTGTACATCTTGTATAACAGTGTAAATTTGCTGTCCCCTCAAAATAACTCAACACACAGCCATTAATGTCTAAACCACTGGCAGCAAACGTAGGAATCTGCAAAAATGTTTTACTTAACCGCTTAAGGACCGCCTCCTGTACATATACGTCGGCAGAATGGCACGGCTGGGCACATCAACGTACAGGTACGTTGCCCTTTAAGAGCCCAGCCCTGGGTCCTGAGCTCCGTGACCGCGGCCGCGGGACCAGCGGACCCGATCGCCGCTGTTGTCCTGCGATCTGGTCACAGAGCTGAAGAATGGGGAGAGGTCTGTTTAAACAAATCTCTCCCTGTGCTTCCTAGTGACACTGTCACTGATCGTCTGTTCCCTGTCATAGGGAAAGATGATCAGTGACGTCACATGCCAAGCCACACCCCCCCTACAGTAAGAAAACACACACAGGGCTCACCCTAGTGGTTAACTCCTTCACTGCCAGTGTCATTTACACAGGAATCAATGCATTTAAATAGCACGGATTGCTGTATAAATGACAATGGTCCCAAAAATGTGTCAAAAATGTCCGATGTGTCCGCCATAATGTCGCAGTCACAATAAAAATCGCTGATCGCCGCCATTACTAGTAAAAAAAAAAAATATTAATAAAAATGCTATAAAACTATCCCCTATTTTGTAAACGCTATAACTTTTGCGCAAACCAATCAATATTCGCTAAATGCATTTTTTTTTACCAGAAATATGTAGAAGAATACGTATCGGCCTAAACTGAGGAAAAAAAAAAGTTTTTTATATATTTTTTGGGGATATTTATTATATTGCATTTTTTTTCAAAATTTTCGCTCTATTTTTGTTTATAGCGCAAAAAAATTAAAAACGCAGAGGGGATCAAATACCACCAAAAGAAAGCTCTATTTGTGGGAAAATACAACAAGGGCTGAAGATTTAATAGATGGAAAGATGAAAAAAATGACTGAAAGTCCACTTTAACCACTTCAGCCCCGGACCAATTGGCAGCCAAAGGACCAGGGCCCTTTTTGCGATTCGGCACTGCGTCGCTTTAACTGACAATTGCGCGGTCGTGCGATGTGGCTCCCAAACAAAATTGGCGTCCTTTTTTTCCCGGTGTGTTGGTGTGTTTTACGTAGGATTTTACCAAAAGCAAAATGCGCACTATTGTTTCTGGGCTGTACTACGGGTACAAACAACAACTTACACACACATGTGTGGTATTGCTGCGATCCTCAGGAGCAGGAGAATTTATTTTGGGTTGTTCTTTGCCGACCAGTTCACGACGATATACGTCGGCTCAATGGCACAGCTGCGCAAACGGGCGTACGGGTACGTCCCCTTTAAGATGCGGCATTGTGGGCCTGCCTGTCGTGTGCTCCATGACCGTGCCCACAGGACCTGCAGACTCGATGTCCGCCGGGTGCCCGCGATCGTGTCACGGAGCGGCAGAACGGGGAGATGAACAAAGCAGATGTAAACAAGGCATTTCCCCGTTCTGCCTTGTGTCATGACAGAGATCTACCGCTCCCTGTCATCGGGAGCAGTGATCGCTGTCATGTGAGTAGTATCCCTCCCCCACAGTTAGAATCACTCCCTAGGACACACTTAACCCCTTGATCGCCCCCTAGTGTTTAACCCCTTCCCTTTTTGTTTTCTTTAGCACTGATCGCTGTATAAATGACAATGGTCCCAAAATAGTGTCAAAAGTGTCCGATGTGTCCGCCATAATGTCGCATTCACAATAAAAATCGCAGATCGCCGCCATTACTAGTAAGAAAAAATAATAATAATAAAAATGCCATAAATCTATCCCCTATTTTGTAGACGCTGTAACTTTTGCGCAAACCAATCAATAAACGCTTATTGGGATTTTTTTGGTTTACCAAAAATATGTAGAAGAATAGAAATCGACCTAAACTGAGGAAAAAAATGCGTTTTTTTTTATATATTTTTGGGGGATATTTATTACAGCAAAAAGTAAAAGGAGAGGGTATCCGGACGGGTCTAACATCAGGGCATCACCGGAACCAGCATGTAAGATACACAACAGTAAGGAAACTGAAGCCACTGTGATGCCCGTGGAGAGCAGGGGAAGGGGAACCTATCGCTGTTGCCTAGCAAGGGAAGCCGTCGGTGAAGCCCAGGAGAAGCGATGCCCACCATAGATGGGGTAAGTGCACCATACCCACCCGACTGACCAACTGGGGGGGGGGGAGAGGTTGGTACTGTTACCACCGGCCGCCACTGGTTGTGATGATATGTACGGTTTCACTAACACATGTCAAAGTTGGAAAATTGTGCTTAGGCATTAAGATTTGTTTTACCCTTAGGCATACCTCCCAACATTTTGAGATAGGAACGAGGGACACCTACTAGCAAACGTATGTAGGAATAGGACACGCCTCCTGCCACGCCCTCTTAACCACTTTCAGACCGGACCAATTTGCAGCCAAAGGACCAGGCCCCTTTTTGCGCTTCGACACTGCGTTGCTTTAACTGACAATTGCGCGGTCGTGCGACGTGGCTCCCAAACAAAATTGATGTCCTTTTTATCCCACAAATAGAGCTTTCTTTTGGTGGTATTTGATCACCTCTGCGGTTTTTATTTTTTGCGCTATAAACAAAAAAGAGCGACAATTTTGAAAAAAAATGCCATTTTTTTTATTTTTTGCTATAATAAATATCCCCCAAAAATATATAAAAAAACATTTTTTTTCCTCAGTTTAGGCCGATACGTATTCTTCTACATATTTTTGGTAAAAAAAATTGCAATAAGCGATTATTGATTGGTTTGCGCAGAAGTTATAACGTTTACAAGATAGGGGATAGTTTTATAGCATTTTTATTAATATTTTTTTTTTATTAGTAATGGCGGCGATCAGCGATTTTTATTGTGACTGCGACATTATGGCGGACACATCGGACATTTTTGACACATTTTTGGGACCATTGTCATTTATACGGCAATCAATGCTATTTAAATGCATTGATTCCTGTATAAATGACACTAGCAGTGAAGGGGTTAACCACTAGGTGGCAGTGTAGGGGTTAAGTATGCCTAGGGGTGTGTTTCTTACTGTGGGGGGGCGTGGCTGTCAGCTAGTGAATGCTGATCTCTGCTCCAATCACAGGGAGCAGAGATCGGCGTCACTAGTTGCTAGGCAGAACGGGGAGATGCTGTTTATTTCCGCATCTCCCCGTTCAGCCTTCCCGTGAGACGATCGCGGGTGTCCCCGCGGCGATCGAGTCCGCGGGACCCGCGACCGGCCTCACGGGGGTCCCGACCGGCGCGGGAGCGCTCCCGATGGCACAGAGGCATTTAAAAAGGGACTTATATATACGCCCTTATGCCTGTCCGTGCCATTCTGCCGACGTACATCGGCGTGCGCCGTTTGGGAAGCGGTTAAAGGAGAATTAACCAAAAAAAAAAGTTAAATAAATCCACAAAGGCTTTTTTTAAGCACTACTATTCCTTTATATTGGCTTTTAAAATTTACAAATGCAGCAATTTAGATTTTGGATGAAAAGTTTAGCTCTGGGAAACAATTTTTAAAAACATAAAAAGTGCATTTTATAGACAACTATATAGATCAGACCAAAATGAGGGACAAATGAGGAGGAATGAAGGACAGAGGGACATTGCTCCCAATCAGGGACAGTCCCTCAAAATCAGGGACAGTGGGGAGCTATGCCCTTAGGCACAAAGGGGTTAAGTTAGGATTTCGATCTGCTTTAGGCTTACATATCCCAGTCAGCACACTTTAGATGCAAACAAATTGGACTGGATTAAAACTATTGGGTCATAAAGAATATATAGTTATAGGCATACAAACACATGTAAACAGATTTTTGTAAAACCGCTTTCCACTATCCTGACTAAAAAGGCAAATAAATTTGTGACCATAAAAACCGCCGGCGTTGCCGTCTTCGCAGCTTGTGGAACTTTTGACGTTTTCATGAGAATCCTTCCATTTTCTCTTTCCACTGAACACATCTGCAATTATAATGTGCTAAAAATAGTCCCGGCAGATGTTATAAAAAGAACCTCGGGGCGGCACTTTCCTTGAGAGCGCGACTTCTGTCCTGCCATGACGACGGGCGACCGCGGCTCGCTTCTTTACACCCCACAAAGCCCCCCAGTCTATCTATGGAGAGTGTGACGGAAAACTTGGCCCTCAGCCCTATTTATATCGGTGATGATATGGAGACCGCTTGTTGTGAGCGGCAACTGGTAAACCCAACGCATCCCCGAATGTAACGATGGAAACAGCGAGAAACAAAATGTGATCACTAAAGGGCGGTAAAACGTTTGCAAAGATGAGTGACTCAGCACGGCCAATATTTGTTAAAGAGAACCAGTCTCTTTTTTCTAGAAGCGACAAATTTGCCTAAAGAATCTTATTATTTAATAATTAATATTTATTTGCCAAAATGACTATTTTCCGAGCTACTTCTTTCAATGAACTTTCATGAATATACCATTAAGGCGATACTAAATACACACTGTTTAACCCTTTCACGCCTAAGCCTATTTCTGACATTTGTTGCTTACAAGTTAAAGTGGGGTGATCCTTCGGCACTTCACAGCCGGGCACCCACTGTGCATGCGTGAGCGGAACTGCGCGCCGTGATATGCCACGCAGTCATCTGGGACCTGTCACGTGTCCCAGATGACTGACTGTGCCGAGGGGAAGTGATGTCAGTGCCCGGGCACTGAAGGAGGCAGACTACGAGGAACCCCCTAGCAACAGGCATTTAGAGGTGAGTAGTTTTTTTTTTTTTTTTTCCAATTTTTTTTTTTTTTTTATGAATTTTAAGCAATTTTTTTTTTCTTTGGTGGAAACACCACTTTAAAATCCCAATTGTTTGCTAGAAAATTACTTAGAACCCCCATATATATTTCTTTAGCAGAGACCCTAGAGAACTGGGAACAACTGTGGGTATAGGATTGGGTATATGGGATTGTATGATATTTTTTATTTATTTAAATATATTTTTTTAGATTTATATCTATATATATATATATATATATATATATATATATATTTTTTTTTTATAAAAAATATATAGGTATGGGATTGGGTATATGGGATTGTATGATATTTTTTATTTTATTTAAATATATATATTTTTTTTATATTCATATGTATATATATATATATATATATATATATACATATATATATATATATATATATATATACATATACATATATACATATATATATATACACACACATATATATACCCAATCCCATACCTATATATTTTTTATAAAATTTTTTTATGGTTGAACTAAATGGACTTGTGTCTTTTTTCAACCTGACTAACTATGTAACTTGAATAAAATGGTGATCATTGCAATATTTGTGGTATTTACGCAGCAGTCTTTCAAGCGCATTTTTTTTTGGGTGGGAAAAAAGGACACTTTCATGAATTAAAAAAAAAAAACAGAAAAGTTAGCCAAAATTTGTATAATATGAAAAGATGATGTAATTCCGAGTAAATAGATACGTAGCATGTTATGTTTTAAAATTGCGCCCGCTCGTGGAATTGCGACAAACTACGGTACCTAAAAATCTCCATAGGCAAATGTTAAAAAAAAATTAACGGTTGCCAGGTTAGAGTGACAGAGGAGATCTGGTGCTAGAATTATTGTTCTCACTCTGACAATTGCGGCGATACCTCACATGTGTGATTTGAACACTGTTTACATTTTCGGGCACAACTTGCATATGTGTTTTCTTTGCTGCGCGAACACGCTGGGAGGGGGGCGCTATCATTTTTTTTTTTTTTTTTTTATTTATGTTATATTGCCTATTAATGCCTATCAGTGCAGCCTATTAGTGCACATCAGTGCTACCTCATCGGTGCCCATCAGTGCAGCCTATTGCCCTGTACACACGGTCGGATTTTTTCCCGACGGATTTTGGGCCAAACTTGTCTTGCATACACACGGTCGCACAAAGTTGTTGGAAAATCTGATCGTTCTGAACGACGTGAGGTACAACACGTACGTCAGGGCTGTAAACGGGCCAGTACCCAATAGCTTTCGTCTCTTAATTTATTCTGAGCATGCGTGGCACTTTGTCCGTCGGAATTGTCTACACACTATTAGAATTTAAACGATCGTATTTTTTAGTCAGAAAATTTTAGGCCCCATGCACACGAGACGCAAATGCAAACTCTGCTGAACGCATGTTTTAAAAAGCAGAAACTTGCGTTTCATTTGCATCTATAAGCGTTTGTAAAGATAACATCATATAGACCCTCCCCAAGCTCAGAAAGCATGTATTATTAACTATTTCTGCCCTTTTGATCAGAGTGAGCAGCAGCAGCAGAGAGAGCAGTTGTACACTTGCATTTGCCTCTCTTTCTGTTTTTTTGCAACGTCGTCGCAAATTGCGTGAGAGGTCCAGAGTCAGAGCTGGTCGATATTGGACCCATCCGTTGATGGCACAGCGAATGTCCGTTGGATATTTCACAAACATGGTGGGGGGTTGGGGCTGACTAGACATTGGTAGGCAGGTTTTTCTTTGTGAAAAAAAGACATTGCTATGCTTTGGTCAGACTAGGCGGAGTCACTGATTAGATTAGAAATTGGATGAAGGGTTGGGGCAAAGAAGTGGAGGCATTCCTCATTGTCTAAGCTACCTAAAAAAACTTTTTTTTTTTTTTTTTTTTATGGCATTGCATCAGTGAGTATATACGCTCTATGCACTATCTAAACTAATTACGACATTTTAAACCAATTTTTTTGTATTTTTTATGGTTTACCATCATATTTCTGAGTTTTCTGGTCCAAAAAATTGGGTTCCTTTGAAAAGGCTTATAAACGCAAACGCGGCCAAACGCGGGTGCCGTGTTTAGCTGCGTTTAGCCGCATTTAGCCGCGTTTTGCGTCTGAAACGTGGAAAAGCAAAGTGTCTGAACGCATTTTTTTGCTTCTGGAAAAACGAGGTTAAACTCAACTGCATAAAAACGGGAAAAAACGAGACTGTGTACATGGACACATAGGATAACATTGCATGCGTTCAGGTGCAGTTGAAAAAAGTGTCCAACTGCCTCTTAAAGCGCGTTTAACAGCGTCTCGTGTGCATGGGGCCTTAGGTCCAGCTCTCAAACATTGTGTGTCGGAAATTCTGACGGAAAAAGTCTGATGGAGCCCACACACGATCGGATTTTCGACCAACACGATCCGATCGCACATTTTCCGTTGGAAATTCCGACCGTGTGTACAGGGCATATTAGTGCCCTTTAGTAAGGGAGAAAAATTACATATTTGGTAAATCTCCTAACAAAATATAAAAAACGTTTTGTTTTTTTTTTTTTACGAAATTTTTGGTCTTTTTTTGTTTGTTTAGTAAAAAGTAAAAACCTCTATTTGTGTGAAAAAAATTATAACAATTTCATATTAGTACAGTGTTACATGACTGAGCAATTGTCATTTAAAATGTGAGAGCACTGAAAGCTGAAAATTGGCCTGGGCAGGAAGGGGGTATAAGGGCCCAGTGAGCAAGTGATTAAGTTATATTTACCAACACGCAGTGGCGTCGCTAGGGGGTGGCTTTTGGGGCTATAGTCCCGAATCTGGGGTCCATAGCCCTGAGTCTCTGCAGGGGTCCCCAAGGGGAGGGGAGGTTCTCTGGGGATCCTGATGTAAGTGGGGGGCTCTCTGGTGACCCTGATGTAAGTGGGGGGGCTCTCTGGGGACCCTGATGCAAGGGGGAGGCTCTCTGGGGACCCTGATTTAAGGGGGAGGCTCTCTGGGGACCCTGATTTAAGGGGGAGGCTCTCTGAGGACCCTGATGTAAGGGGAAGGCTCTCTGGGTACCCTGATGTAAGTGGGGGGCTCTCTGGGGACCCTGATGCAAGGGGGAGGCTCTCTGGGGACTCTGATGTAAGGGGGAGGCTCTTTGGGGACCCTGATGTAAGGGGGAGGCTCTCTGGGGACTCTGATGTAAGGGGGAGGCTCTTTGGGGACCCTGATGTAAGGGGGGCTCTCTGGGGGTCCTGATGTAAGTGGGGGGCTCTCCGGTGGTATACACACACACACACGTATATTACTGTATATACATGTGTATGCCCGCCCAAGTGTAAGACTTTCTTTACTACGCTGCTATGGGCTCTAGCCCCAGATCTTTTGAATACATAGCAATGCCCCTGCCGACACGTTTTAAATTTTGTGGTAAATATTGCATAATCGTTTTTTTTTTTTAATTTGTGAATTGGACTTACCACATGCGATAATTTATGCAAACAAGTCACGTGACTGTGTTAACGCATGCAGTAAACGTTCGTGAATTGACCCCTTTGTCTCTTATAAGCTCATCATGTAAAAAAAAAATTGGGCCAACCTACGTCTGTGTAATGTACATGTAGTGATGGACATCTCCATCTAGCGGCCTACATGCACACTACTTAGTTCAATGTTATACCACTAGAGGGCGCACATGAGAAACCTCCAGAAACCTGCGAGGGGGGGCCCCCAAGGTTCTGACTGCCTAGGGACCCCCACAGAGTTTAATCCTGCACTGAATGGGAACACACGGTCCTGCGACAATTGTTTTGGGTGGAAATTCCCTTCACTTTGGAGATATTTCCTCCTATTTTGTGTTGCATCTGCAGGGCAGAAAATGATAGGAAACCTCTCCAACTGAAAAAAAAATAAAGTTATTGGGGGTTTAACCCTTCCCCACTCTTCACAAAGCAAAAAAAAAAGTTTGGAATTTACATACATTTTCATACCCTGTTTCCCCGAAAATAAGACCTAGCGTGATTGTCGGTGATGGCTGCAATATAAGCCCTACCCCCCAAATAAGCCCTACCCTCTTTCCCCAAAAATAAGCCCTACCCTGAAAATAAGACCTACAAGGACTTTAACTAGGGCTTATTTTGGGGGTAGGGCTTATATTGCAGCCATCACAGACAATCACACTAGGTCTTATTTTCGGGGAAACAGGGTACCACGTGGTATGGCTATAGAAACGGGACGTTGAAGGAATCAGGAGTTTAGCTTTAATGACAAAAAACAATAAAAACTTTTTGATTGATGAAACTCTCCATTGTTTTAAAAACTGTTCCACGTTTTTCAAAGAAAATAAACGATTCTGGACATATTTTTTTCAAATGCTCTCTGACATCTTTGAATGAAAAAAATTGAAGTGAAAAAATATGGCAACATCTATTTATGGATAAACTTCTCAAAATATAAAGATGTCAGTTTGCTTTTTATTTTTTGGCTCAAAAGTTCGATGACGAATTACATTTCTAAACTTCTAAACTGTCATAATTCATAATTTTTGATGCATTTTTCTTTTCTTTTTTTTTCTTTTTAATCTGTTTCATTTTTACAAGGTTTCCTAAAATGCCATTTCCAATAAAAAAAAAAAAAAAAAAAAACTTGATGGATCTTAACACAATTTTGGAAAAGATTATCTCCAATACAAAACAAAAATCATGATATAAAAAAAATGTATAAAACCATTTTGTATGATGAAACTCTCAATTGTTTTATAAATGGATCCACATTTTTCTAAGAAAAGATATGATTCTGAACATTTCACCAATTTCTTAAACTGCACTGCTTCATTTTTCAAATGCCCTCTGTCATGAACAGTGTTGGTCATCTTACTTTAAAAAAGTAATTAGTTAAGTTACAAATGACTTCTCCCAAAAAGTAATTGCGTTAGTAACTCAGTTACTACATTGGAAAAGTAATTAGTAAATCAGCAAAGTAACTGTGACTTTTTTTTTTAATATTCTATACGTGTAACTAAGGGGCGGGTCTAGTATTACTGTAACCAAGGGGGGCATTTATTATTATTGTTATATATCGTGTAACCAAGGGGCTGCTCTATTATTACTCTAACCAAGGGGCAGATCTGTTATAGCGTGTAAGCAAGGGGCGGGTCTATTATTATTATATCGTGTAAGGGGCGGATGGCTACAGAAGAGGGCGAATGTTAAATTAATGGGCAGAGCTCGATATATAACAATAATAATAAATGCGCCCCTTGGTTACAGTAATACTAGACCCGCCCTTAGTTACGTGATAGACACCCCTTGCAGAGTAGCACGAGCATTGGGAGCGTGCGGCATCGCCTCGTACGATTACATGTTAACTGCGCCTGCGCGGTGTAGAGTTCACTCAGAGCTGTTTAGGTTCGGCAATTTTCGGAAGCTCCGTAGTCCTTCGTACTGCGCAAGCTCTGCGCCTGCGCAGTACAGGGGGTCCTTATCCGGCGGGGGAACTTTTTCGGCAGGACACCGGAATTACACTATTGCCATCTAGTGGCGGTAGATGTAATTGCGGAAACACCGCCCAAGAAATGGGAACTGCGTTACCATGAGGGGAAAAGTAATCAGTTAGATTATTCGTTGCCCTTTAAAGTAACTGCGTTAAGTAACTCAGTTTATTTTAACTCAGTTACTTACATCACTGGTCATGAAAGAATGGAAGTGAATGGATTGACTTCTCCAATTACTTAAGAGGTAATTATTATTTTTTTAGTTCTAAAGCAGGTGTCTCCAATCTTTGTAACCAAGGGGCCAGTTTACTGTGCTTCAGACTTTACGGGGGGCAGACCATGGCCAGTGGGAGTAGAAAATCCACTGGCATCAGTGGGAGCAAACAATGTCCCATCTTTAGTATTAGGGAAAAAATGAGTGCCCCATTGTTGGTGTCAGTGGGAGTATAGTGCCCAATCATTGGTGCCAGGGGAAGAAATAGTGCCCCGTCATTGGCGTCGGGGGAAGGAATGGTGCCTCATCACTGGTACCGGGGGAAAGAATAGTGGCCCATTGTTGATGTCAGTGGGAGGAATAGTGCCCCATCGTTGATGTCAGTGGGAGGAATAGTGCCCCATCATTGGTGTCAGTGGGAGGAATAGTGCCCTATCATTGGTATCCGTGGGAGGAATAGTGCCCTATCATTGGTATCCGTGGGAGGAATAGTGCCCCATCATTGGTATCAGTGGGAGGAATCGTGCCCCATCATTGGTGTCAGTGGGAGGAATAGTGCCCCATCATTGGTATTAGTGGGAGGAATAGTGCCCCATCATTGGTATCAGTGGGAGGAATCGTGCCCCATCATTGGTATCAGTGGGAGGAATAGTGCCCCATCATTGGTGTCAGTGGGTGGAATAGTGCCCCATCATTAGTATCCGTGGTAAAAATAGTGTCCCATCATTGGTATCAGTGGGAGGAATAGTGCCACATCATTGGTATCAGTGGGAGGAATAGTGCCCCATCATTGGTATCAGCGGGAAGAATAGTGTCCCGTCATTGTTGTCTGTGGAAGGAATAGTGCCCTACCTATCATTGGAGTACAGGTGTGTCAGGAGGAAGGTGTCTCTCCTGCTGTAATTCTGAGGCTGCTCCAGGTGATCTGTGTGAGAGGGGAATTGGTGGTGAAATCTCTCCAAGCCCTCCTGGCCACTTTCTGGGAAAGCCATGGAGGCCAGCGGGGCCTCTCCTGCTGGAAGCTCGCAGCCATCTCCTTGGCCATTGGGTGACATGCCTGCCCCTGTACAAGCCATGGCTGGTGATCTCTCTGCCCCTGGTGAGGATGAAGGCTCGGAGGCCATTCGGGAGCGAGTGGTGGCTGGGATTAAAGTCCTGAATAGGGAGAAAGACAAGCTCTGCAAACTTATGCCCCGTACACACGGTCGGAAATTCCGACCACAAAATCCGTCAGATTTTTTCCGGACAAAGTTGTCGGAAAATCCGAACATCCTGAACGTGGTGACGTTCGTTGCGTATGACGGGACTACGTAGAGGCTAGTAGCCGATTGCTTTGGTCTTGTAATGTGATCTGAGCATGCGTGGCACTTTGTCTGTCGGAATTCGCTACACACGATCGGAAAAAGTCCGATAGGACTTTGTTGTCGGAAAATTTGAGAGCAGGATCTCAAACTTTTTCCATCGGAAATTCCGACGGAAAAAGTCCGATGGAGCCCACACACAGTCGGAATTTCCGACAACATGGTCCGATAGGACATTTTCCGTCGGAAAATCCGACCGCGTGTACGGGGCATAAGAGTGGAACTGAAACGTTTTTCGAAGGCAGCGTGAGAGCTTGTACAGCGGATCGATGGATTTGGAAATCCAACTGGCTAAAGTCCGGATGGAACACCAGGAGACCATTGTATCCATGATGGAAGGCAGAGATGGGCCCTTCAAGGAGAAGTTTGGCAATGATCAAAGGTTTGTAAGGATGGCAATGGTGGAGGTGGAGGAGGAGACCACCTGTTCTGACCCCCTGCCCCCTCAGGGAGAGGTAAGCAGCCCCATGCCTTCCTAGGACTCAGATGGCATGCTGAGGGCCATCCAGGCAATGGAGTCTCCTATGCGGGGGGATCAGCTGGCATTTGGTGATGAGGACATTACTAATGATGTGCCTGATATTGTCAAGCCTCAAGCAGGGGACAAAACTGTTTTTGAAAGTGTGCCCAGTGACAATCAGGTTGCTAGTCCTGTGTGCAGCAATGCTGTGCCTGCTGATGCTGGTATTGCAGCAGAAACTGACTATTCCTGATGAAAATTGAATGTGTGACTGATAGCAATCGTCCCAGTACAAGTGTGATGGACAATCGTCCCAGCTCAGTCCAAGCAGTTAATAATAATATACAGACTACTGTGACATCAGTGTGGGGCCTTGGCCCTGATAAGCCTACATTTGCTCAGGTGGTACGCTGTGCTCCTGGCAACTCCACTTCCAAGAGGGTTTTCCCCCTACAAGCTACCACTTTGAGCACCCCAGAATCTGGTCTTGGGTCTCTGGCTTCTGCTGGGGGTCCGAGACGAAATGTAGTCATTCTTAAATGGGAAGGTGGTGCAATCCCTTCCAGCACGGCATGTAGTGGTGGACATGATTTTGGAGATGGGTTTTGGGGCAAACTACCTGTATGTCCTAATACATGTAGCAGGAAGCCGGGAATATGCTATTAGCTTCACCAGGCCAGAGGGTCTTGACTTTTTCTGGGAGCGATATGAGGCTTGGTGCAGGTCATGACCCGAATGGGAAGGTCTTGCCCAGTTGCAGTTTCACAAAGGTCAACAGTGAAAAAGATTACAATTATTCTCACTAATGAGAGCGTCCCTGAGACCAGAGGTCTGGTTAAAGAATTATGGTGAGGTTTTGACTAAGCCCGATAAAATCCTTGATGAACGTAACATCTGGGCTGGGGGTTGGTTGGTAATGGTCAGATTGGCCAGGGATGGGAATGTTGTCCGTCACCTGCCCTCCTCAGATTTTATAGGGAGGGATAGGATGACTATTTTCTACCCTGGTCAGCCGAATCTTTGCCACCGCTGTGGAGAAAAGAGGCATTTGAGCTCCTCCTGTTCAGCCATGATATGTTCAGTGTGTCGGGGTCAGGGTCATGTGGCCAAGGACTGCACTGAGATGATAAGGTGCAACCTGTGCCAGCACCTTGATCACCCCTACAGCTGATGTCCTGAGGCCTGGCACAATATGGTGAAGGAGGTAATAGATGACCTGTTGAGGCTGGACAGGTTAGAGGGTGAGGCCCCTGGTGTACCATCCTCCTCTGCGGTGACCGACTCCCCTGGTCGTGTTCAGGATCCCTCCCAAATTCCTGTGGTCACCCCTCCTGTGTCTGTAAGTATTCCTTCTGTATCTGTGTCCCCCCAGCCTACTGTACCCACTCCTCTTGTGCCAAGACCTTCCAAGTCTGTGCCCCCCGAGTCAGTCAGCCCACATGAGTCTTCCCCTCCTAAGTCTGACTTAAAGGAAGCCCCCCCCCACCAGGAGTGGTAGTAAGTACTAAAAAAGGTGCTTCTTCTTCCTCTGTAAGGAAGTCTTCTTTGAAGAAAAAAGCAAGAGATGAGAGCATCTCTGAAGCTGACCTGCAGTACCTGGAGGAGAGAAGGAAGGTTGGGAGGCGGAAGAAGCAATCGGTGCAGATGGAACAGGGACAGGAAGCTCCAGTGCCTGTCTCCAACCATTATAGGTCCTCTAAGTGGGATATTTCCTTATCTGGGACTTCTTTGGAGCAAAGTTCAGATTCAGAAATGGAGTTGGAGGCGGCCTCAAGAAAGAGAGAGGCTTCTGGTGATGAGCAGCAGAGGGGAGCTAAGAAGCAATCCACCAAATAACCCAAATGGTGGTTCCTCCTCTGTTAAAAGTGGTGACAATAAATGTCGCCACCAGGGGCGTTGCTAGGTCTACAAAAGATCTGGGGCTAGAGCCCATAGCAGCGTAGTAAAGAAAGTCATACGCTTGGGTGGGCATACACATGTATAAACAGTAATATACGTGTGTGTGTGTATATATATCCCCAGAGAGCCCCCCATTTACATCAGGGTCCCCAGAGAGCCTCCTCCTTACATCAGAGTCCCAAGAGAGCCTCCCCCTTGCATCAGGGTTCCCAGAGAGCCCCCAATTACATCAGGGTCCCCAGAGAGCCACCCCTTACATCAGGGTCCCCAGAGAGCCCCCACTTACATCAGGGTCCCCAGAGAGCCTCCCCTCCCCTTGGGGACCCCTGCAGAGACTCAGGGCTATGGGCCCCAGATTTGGGGCTATAGCCCTAAAAGCCACCCCCTAGCGATGCCACCGGTCGCCACCATTAAGTCAGTAAGAGCTCGTTCTTTGTCCTTTTTTTTTTTGTTCAGCCAATTAGATGCTGAAATTTTATTTTTGCAAGAGACTAGGCTTACCTCCTTGGCAGATATTCATATGGCCAAGAGAGAGAGGAGGTATGGTCCATCTTACTGGCCTCTTGTGGCTGAGCCTTACGGCCACGTGGCGGTGTTGTTTAAAACCGGCATGGTAACTGTCCGGCGAGTTATTGAGGTGGAGATTGGGAGATGTATGGTCTTAGACGTCCTTGTGGGGGGGCAGGACCTGCGCCTAATTAATGTTTATGGGCCGCACACAAAGTGGGACAGGAAATGCCTTTTTACAAGGATCAAGCCATTTCTTTTTACATCCCAGCAAGTGGTCTTTGGAGGAGACTTTGTATACAGTAACTAGGCCCAAGGACAAGAAAGGACTTCAAGGACAGGCTGGGATATGATAGCGTTTTTTTAAATAGTATGGTTAGGGATGCTGGTCTTGTAGATGTGCACATTAAGCACCTCCCGGATGACACGGGGTTCACCTTTCATCGAGGTAGTAGTCAGAGTAGGATAGATAGTTTTTCTTGTTGAAGGAGACCTCTGCTTTCTCACCCCCAGTGGTGCAGGCAGTAGAGTTCTCTGATCACTGTATGCTATCTGTGGTCCTAAATGCTTCAGACACCCCTCAGAGGGGCAAAGGCATCTGGAGATTGAAATTGACTCTACTCAAGGGAGAACATGTTAGACAATCCTTTGAGGAGTTCTTTCAGGCACAGGTGACCATTCTGGACTGTTGTAGCAGTAAAGCTGAGTGGTGGAAGCTGACCAAAAAGAGGAGCTGGAATCTTCAGTGGCCTAGCCAATAGAAAACAGTTTAATAAGACCTACCAACGTTTACGGAGGAAGCTGGATGTTCTTGTCTCGAGAGGAGGAGATCCTGGGGCAATCTCTGAAGTGAAACTCCTTCTCAGGAAGTGTCAATATGACCGACATGCCTCTTTGGTTCTGGAGAGGGACTATAGGAAGTACCACTCGCCTGACCCTTACCAGAACTGCAAACAAGGGGTAGGTGTTAAAACGGTCGTTGGCCTTAAGGATAGTATAGGTTCCTTGACAAAGTCCAGGTCAGGGATCCTGGAGGTCGTGAGGTCCTTTTATGCTGATCTTTTTGGGAGGAAAGAGCTTGACCGTGATAGGATGGAAAGCTTTTTGGACTCCAGGTCTAAATGACTGGAAAGTAAAAAGAATAATGTTGCGCTAAAGTGCTGATGAGCATGTGACCTGGTTGGCTTAACAAACCCACAATAAAACTTATTAGAGGTTACATAAAATCATAATAATGGTAAAATTATAATCATAGAAATGTAAAAACATATATAAAAATAAATAATATATAGGTGTGGGCCAAAATTTGTGAATAATCATAAGCATAAGTGTGCTTGTGAGCAATCCTGTGACGGATATAAAGTGAAAAGGTACAAAACAGGTCAAAATATAAATAGGTGAATGATCCTAATGATTTTCATAAAGGATGATGATTGCGTGATTAAGTGCTTATGTGGATATTGATCTAAATGGAATAAAAGTTCTCAAAGGAAGTCCTTAAGGGGTGAATATTTCCATGCGATCATTCAGCATCACTGGAAAAGTGCTCTAGGTGAAGTGGTGAAATTCTGCCGGCATCAACGCCTGTAGGAGTGAGGCTTACCAGAAATCACCGACTTGGGAAGGTGTACGCCTCGCAAGTCATGATAGGCTTTAGGTTAAGAGGGCTGGCGGGTTTCTGCTCCACGGGCTGTTTCCAAAGCTTCGCTCAGTATGGCGTTGGTACACACACAGAGGTAGGGCAGTGGGCAAGGGGTGGGCATCAATACTCTGCGTATCCAAAACGTGTTCATATATACCGAACCAAGGTAAAAAAGGGAACTCGCATGGTGTGATATAGTTTAAAAAGCAATTTAATGTGTAAAATATAATAAGAACACTCACATTTGAATAGAGAGGTACAAGCTTGATTCAAAATGGGTAATGGCGTAATGCTGTTGCTGTCGTCCACCCGACGCGTTTCGTCCTCTAAGACGTCATCTGGGGTATGGACCATCAGCTCCAGCAGCACGCTTAAATAGATAATGTGACCCCAAACTGAATTTGCGGTGTACCGGAAGTGAACGTCACTTTTGTATAGTAAAAAGGTTGATAGTCAGTGGTAATCTAATTGGGTAAAGAAATTAAAATATATAATTATATTACAGTGTAAACTTGTTTGTCAGGGCTCCGGCGTCCGTATGAGGGACAGATCGGTGGAGCGCAAGCTGAGGAGTAGACGTCGTGACGTCACGTCCGCTCAGTCCATGCGCCGGCAAGGTGAAAACCAAGCCTTGCTATGGATCTAGAGAGGACGGCCGTATCTAAACTGAATTTTGTCACCACGTCTGCGCCGCTTGATCCAAGCGTCGGCATGGCAATAGCCATGCCTCGCTTTGGGTCAGGAGCGGACAGCTGTACTGAGCAGCGAAATATCCAGCCGAATCCTGTGTCAGCAGAGTGAGACACACTCCGCCGATACATGGAACAAGTCCCGGAAGCCATCATTGCCGCAATATGTTCATGGGGACATGAATTAATTATGTCAATGTATAAATTTATTTTTAAACAAATATACATACTGGCACAATTTACTTTAGCGACAATATGAAAGGTACTTCAGGATGGGATCACATTGTTATATCAAACACTGTTTTTGGTTTTTAAGATCCTTCGATGATTGAGAATTGGCGCCCCATCAGCCTTCTCAATGTCGATAGAAAGATGCTGGCAAAGATATTTTTCTGGCACCTATAGTCAGAAGCAGAGTCTTTGCTTTCTTGCCATCAGCACTGTTCGCTCCAGGGTAGGAGCTAGGGTGCCCACGTGTCCCGGTTTGCCCGGGACTATCCCGTAAATGACACCTCTGTCCCTGTTCCCGGTCACCTTCATTCCGGGACAATACAGTGTCCCGGAATGAAACTGGCACTGGGAACATTTAGGAATTAATGGGACAAGGGCGGACTGAGCCGCCATATCACTGGCTCTGCCTCCACCGGAATGTACTCCTGATCACTGGTTGCTATAGCCGCCTGGCGTCTAGTAGCAATCAGTGACGTCACGGCCGCGACTCCCTCCCTGCCCAGCGTTGAAAGCGGAGGAGGATTTCACTTCCTCCTCCGCGCTAGTGCTCCTGGGGCCCAAAGCAGCTGCCCTTTGAGCTGAGCCCTGCAGCGAACACCCTGCGCCTATAGAGTGGCAGTCCCGCTGGTCTAATGGCGGCGGGGTGCAGTGCAGGACAGCGGAGCTAAAGCCGGCGCTGACAGCAGCAATTTTAAACAGCGAGCGGTGGCCCTGGTGAGCAGTACGAGGCTGGTAGAACCAACAGCCCAGGAGGGAGAGGGAGAAGACCTCACCGCCGGCCACAGTGACCTGAGCAGCAGTGGGTGCAGCATCCTCGGAACATCCCAGAACCTGCACACTTTCTCCAGCCTCCACTCCTAGCTGTCACTGTCATCGTCAAGAAGGAAGACAGACTGACCATGGGCCCAGAGGACGAGGATGGGCGGCAGCCGGGAGGTAGGTGCATCACACACACACCTACCCACAGACAGGGGGGCACAGGAGGGACTGCAGGAAGGGGATAGGGGGTCACTCTTACCCACCCCCCCCCCCTCTCACCCACCTACCTCTCTCTCTCCCATCCCCCCTCTCTCATACCCCTCCCTCTCCCATCTCCCACCCCCTCCCCATCTCTCACCCCCCCTCCCCATCTCTCTCACCCTCATCCACCCCCCTTCCCAACCCCCCAATCTTCCCAAGTGGACACTGACTAACAGGTGAGAGTTAGTTACCCCATCCCCCCTCAAGCACTGCCATTCATTCACCCCCACCCTTGCCACTTACCTCATCCTCCTAACAAAGAACTACAGGTCCCAGCACGAGCCCCTCAGAGCTGAGGATGTGACAAGCCCCTGCGGTAGGTCAGTGTAATGGTCAGTGTAGGAATCAGGTAGGTCAGTGTAGTGTTGAAAGATTTTTCTGGCAATCTGGTTCCCAATCCAGAGTGTCAGAAGAGAAAAGGGGGAGCTGGTGGACTATTGCGGTACTGGTGTATACATTTAGCTCACAAGTGTGAAGAAGATATAAAAGTTTTTAAATCATTTATTACAGGAAACAAAAATGAAAACAAAATCTAAACACAACATATATACTAAAAACCATACATATAATGGATGATTTCAATGTTTCATGACTAGTTTCGCCAACAAAGTGGCTTCTTCAGAACATATGTACATCTGAAAAACAAATTCACAGATCTAATACATTGCAATATATCATGATGCGAGAATAGCATCGGGGGTACATGGGAATAGGGGTTCAATACTTAAATTGGTTTTCTTACCCAAATTGAGCACAGTCAGGGTGTGGTGAGCGCACTCGGGCACGGTCTCCCGCGGCGACTGGGGGAGAGGGTAATTGCCAGGCAAAGCGGTTATGGTCTAATAGGGAAGATGATATGTGTAGCAGCAAGTGGTTAGTATAAACATCAAAAGTGTATATGGCCGTCACCATGTGTCACCCAGGACTATTTGGGGTGTCAAATGTGGTCAGGATGTAGACCTCACCCGTGGTGAATAGTAAGTGTGGGTGAAGGGAGACAGGGGAAAACGTGTGGGGATGTGCAGGGGAATAATGGGTGAAAATTATATAATATGGGTTGTGTTGAGGTTTCAAGTGAATCTAACAGCCTAGGGAACAAGTATGGTTCCCTAGGCTGTTAGATTCACTTGAAACCTCAACACAACCCATATTATATAATTTTCACCCATTATTCCCCTGCACATCCCCACACGTTTTCCCCTGTCTCCCTTCACCCACACTTACTATTCACCACGGGTGAGGTCTACATCCTGACCACATTTGACACCCCAAATAGTTCTGGGTGACACATGGTGACGGCCATATACACTTTTGATGTTTATACTAACCACTTGCTGCTACACATATCATCTTCCCTATTAGACCATAACCGCTTTGCCTGGCAATTACCCTCTCCCCCAGTCGCCGCGGGAGACCGTGCCCGAGTGCGCTCACCACACCCTGACTGTGCTCAATTTGGGTAAGAAAACCAATTTAAGTATTGAACCCCTATTCCCATGTACCCCCGATGCTATTCTCGCATCATGATATATTGCAATGTATTATATCTGTGAATTTGTTTTTCAGATGTACATATGTTCTGAAGAAGCCACTTTGTTGGCGAAACTAGTCATGAAACATTGAAATCATCCATTATATGTACGGTTTTTAGTATATATGTTGTGTTTAGATTTTGTTTTCATTTTTGTTTCCTGTAATAAATGATTTAAAAACTTTTATATCTTCTTCACATTTGTGAGCTAAATGTATACACCAGTACCGCAATAGTCCACCAGCTCCCCCTTTTCTCTTCTGACACTCTGGATTGGGAACCAGATTGCCCGAAAAATCTTTCAACTCTAAAATTTTTGGATGATGGTACAGTACCTATAATATTCTTTATTTATCCTATGGATTGGCCCCACAATTTTTCAGGTCAGTGTAGTGGTCAGGTAGGTCAGTGTAGGAATCAGGTAGGTCAGTGTATGTCCAGTTTTTACTCCAGATCCCTCAGGTCATGTGTATTCCTTTTGTAGTATAAAGTGCCTTTTTTTATATACAACTTTATTGCCTTGGATATAAAAAGCATTTGATTCATGTATGTTAGTCCAACATTGTAAGAATAATTACACTATGTGACTCTAAGTGGCCGCCTGCAATTTTGGGCCAACATACATTAAACAAATGCCTAAAGTGGGGTGCCCACAAAAAAAAAAAATTTTTAAAGTCAGCAGCTACAAATACTGCAGCTGCTGACTTTTAGTAATCGGTCCCCCCTCGTTCCCCGCTCCGCTCGCGGCGCCGACATTCTTAATGTAGGAACCCGACTGTGGCTTCACAGCCGGGCACCCACTGCGCATGCGCGAGCGGCGCCGCGCGCTGTGATTCGACGCTCACTCATCTGGGACACATGACAGGTCCCAGATGACTGTGCGGCACCTAGGGGAAGTGACGTTTAGCCCGGGCAATGAAGGTGGCAGACTACGAGGGACCCCCTAGCAACAGGCATTTAGAGGCGAGTTTTAAGCCACATTTTTAAGCCACATTTTTTTTTTGGTGGGCACTCCACTTTAAATAGGCAAGGAGCGGGGCCACCCAGCGACGTCACATGGTGGCACCGCCCCCTTGTGATGTCACCGACCGGTGCATGCTGAGGAGTGTCCCTGAATGGCAGTTTGGAAATGTGGTCACCCTAGTAGGAGCGCCTTCACAGTGGTTTTAGCTGTCCGGGAGGCCTTGGAGCAGTG
The DNA here is from genome assembly GCA_028564925.1 of Lithobates sylvaticus. NCBI lineage: Eukaryota > Metazoa > Chordata > Amphibia > Anura > Ranidae > Lithobates > Lithobates sylvaticus. Next base: position 515,058,219 of record CM053030.1, read on the forward strand.
CAGGGCTGCAGACTGGGGAAAGTATTTGCTGACATTGGATGAGGCAAAGGCATTTGATCATGTTAACCATGAGTACCTGTGGTATCTCCTTAGTAAGTACGGTCTGTCGGGTGGTTTTGTCTATTAGTTGAAAGTCTTGTATAAGGGGGCAGAAAGTTACTGTGTTTTAAAGGCTTATACTGGAGTATGTGGAGCATTGTTCATCTTTTATTTTCACATATGGAGATGTACGTTCTGGTGTGATCGGATCATTGACCCAGGTGTGGTTAAACAGCTTGAGTGCCAACCACGAGAGTGGCTGGCATCACCATCTGGTGAGTGCGGTCTCATTGGGAGCGGGATCACGAGGCACGTCGGTGTGGTGGAAGAATTTAAAAAAATTTTTGAAGATTTAATATGTTTTGAAGATTGCTTTCTATCACTGAGATTAAAAGGACGATTTATTTTTGCAGTGTTGCACTATTTCACGTGGTGTTTCATTTTCATTCAGCTATTAGTGTTATTATTTTTTCACGTTTTATTTTATTTTATTATATTTATACATTTTTTTATGTTTGGTAGCGCCACTGGATTATTTTCTTCAAATACTTGATTACACTACACATTTGAGGTTTAATCTGTACACTACTCATCTGACTATTTTTAGAGTGGCAGCTAGTTCACTTCACGAATTCATTGTTTTACATATTTTGTGTACACACATTATTAGTATTATTATTATTATTTTTGGAAGAATTGGCGCAGTGGAGGTACAATATTTCAGCAGGCAGACATATAGAGTACCATTAGATCAAAATTATACTGGAGTATATATGGTAATTAAAGTGCATTTTTTCCCCCAAAAATTGTGTTTGCAAAACCATTGCACAAATACCTTGTGACATAAAAAATTGCAACAATCGACATTTTATTCCCTAGGGTCTCTGCTTAAAAAAAATACAATTATTGGTGGTTATAAGTAATTTTCTAGCAAAAAATACTGATTTAAACTTATAATGCCTGGTCGGCAAGTGGTTAATATACATTTTATGTTACTTTATACAATGTGTAACCACTTTTGGCTTCACACATACTATATTAGTGCTGTTAAGACACATCCCCCTCTGAATTAGAGACTGGAGGGTGATAGATGATGTCTCTCATTTTCTGCCTCGTTACATTTTCTATAAACCAATTCAAAGAACAAAAATCCTCTGGTGTCACAGATCTTCTGTCCACCAATTAAATGCTCTCATTAACATCAGTGTCTAATTAAACAGCTTGGCTTGGCAATAGTACAAGACTGATAGTTGGAAATGAAATACATTTTAAAGCATTTTATAGAATTCTGTGATCTGGGCCAAGGATGCTCAACATCGTCTACATCCACTAATGGTTCATGTTTTCTCCTCCACCAGGAAGGAGTACAGATATGTAAATGAATAATCTGTAACATAGCGATCACACGCTACAATCTGGTGACTTGAAAAAGTATTCATACCCCTTGACATTTTCCACATGTTGTCATGTTACAACTAAAAACGTAAATTTATTTTTTGGGGATTTTATGTGATAGACCAACACAAAGTGGCACATAATTGTGAAGTGGAAAGAAAATGATAAATGTTTTTAAATTTTTTTTACTAATAAATATGTGAAAAGTGTGGGGGGGGGCATTTGTATTCAGCCCCCCTTTACTCTGATACCCCTAACTAAAATCTAGTGGAACCAATTGCCTTCAGAAGTCACCTAATTAGTAAATAGAGTCCACCTGTGTGTGATTTAATCTCAGTATAAATACAGCTGTTCTGTGAGACCTCAGAGGTTTGTTAGAGAACCTTAGTGAACAAACCGCATCATGAAGGCCAAGGAACACACCAGACAGGCCAGGGATAAAGTTGTGGAGAAGAATAAAGCAGGGTTAGGTTATTAAAAAAATATCCCAAGCTTTGAACATCTCACAGAGCTCTGTTCAATCCATCATCCAAAAATGGAAATAGTATGGCACAACTGCAAACCTACCAAGACATGGCCGTCCACCTAAACTGACCGGCCGGACAAGGAGAACATTCATCAGAGAAGAGCCAAGAGGCCCATGGTAACTCTGGAGGAGCTGCAGAGATCCACAGCTCAGGCGGGAGAATCTGCCCACAGGACAACTATTAGTCGTGTTCTCCACAAATCTGACCTTTATGGAAGAGTGACAAGAAGAAAGACATAAGAAGTCCCGTTTGCAGTTTTGAGAAGCCATGTGGGGGACACAGCAAACATGTGGAAGAAGGTGCTCTGGTCAGATGAGCCCAAAATTTAACTTTTTGGCCTAAAAGTAAAACACTATGTGTGGGGAAAACTAACACTGCACATCACCCTGAACACACCATCCCCACTGTGAAACATGGTGGTGGCAGCATCATGTTGTGGGGATGCATTTCTTCAGCAGGGACAGAGAAGCTGGTCAGAGTTGATGGGAAGATGGATGCAGCCAAAGACCGGGCAACCGTAGCAGAAAACCTGTTAGAGTTTGTAAAAGACTTGAGACTGGGGCGGAGGTTCACCTTCCAGAAGGTCACCGACCCTAAACATATAGCCAGAGCTACAATGGAATGGTTTAGATCAAAGCATATTCATGTGTTAGAATGGCTCACTCAAAGTCCAGACCTAAATCCAATTGAGAATCTGTGGCTTGAAAGAAGACTTGAAAATTCAGTCCATCCAATCTGACAGAGCTTGAGATATTTTGCTAAGAAGAATGGGCAAGAATGTCCCTCTCTAGATGTGCAAAGCTGGTAGAGACATCCCCAAAAAGACTTGCAGCTGTAATAGCAGAGAAAGGCGGTTCTACAAAGTATTGACTCCGGGGGGCGCCATACAAATGCCCCCCACACTTTTCACATATTTTTTTGTAAACAATTTGGAAAACCATTTATCATTTTCCTTCCACTTCACAATTATGTGCCACTTTGTGTTGGTCTATCACATAAAATCCCAATAAAATACATTTACGTTTTTGGTTGTAACATGACAAGATGTGGGAAATTTCAAGAGGTATGAATACATTTTTAAGGCACTGTACTAGAAAACATTACATTGCGGTCTTTATACATATAGGGGGGCATTTATAAAAATTTACATGAAAGTTTTTGCTGGCAAAATCAAATGTTACTAGGCCATGTTCTTTCTAGGTCGGATGTTGTTCATTCATGAGAACCATGAATCAGGAAAGTACCACATTATACACTACTGTGGAATAGTTTTAGACAGGTGTCAAAAAAAGCTGTAAATAAAGAATGCTTTCAGAAATAGAAGTGTTAATAGTTTATTTTTATCAATTAACAAAATGGAAAGTAAATGAAGGGAAGAGAAATCCAAATAATATCAATATTGTGACCGCCCTTTCCCCTCAAACCAGCATTCATTTCCTCTAGGTAGACCTACACACAGTTTTTGAAGGAACTGGGCAGGTAGGTTGTTCCAAACATCTCGGAGAACTAAGCACAGATCTTCTGTGGATGTCGGCTGCCTCAAACCCTTCTGTCTCCTCATGTCATCCCAGACAGACCCCATGATGGTGAGATCAGGGCTCTTTGGGGGCCAAACCATCAATTCCAGGACTCCTTGTTCTTCTTTACACTGAAGATAGTTCTTAATGACATTGGCTGTATGTTTGGGGTTGTTGTCCTGCTGCAGAATAAATTAGGGGCCAAACACACGCCTCCCTGATGGTATGGCATGATGGATAAATATCTGCCTGTATTTCTCAGCATTGAGGACGCCATAGATACTGACCAAATCTCCAACTCCATGAGCAAAAAAAAAAAACAGCGCCAAACTTGCAAGGAATCTCCACCATGCTTCACAGTTGGCTGCAGGCACTCATTACTGTACCGCTCTCCAGCCCTTTGCCAACAATTTGCCTCCTGCTACAGCCAAATATTTCACATTTTCAGTCCAGAGCACCTTCTGCCATTTTTCTGCTCCTGGTTCCTATGTTTTCCTGCATAGTTGAGTCGCTTAGCCTTGTTCTCAGGTGTGAAGTTTGGCTTTTTGGCTACAATTCTTCCATGAAGACCACTTCTGGCCAGATGTCTCTGGACAGTAGATGGGTGTACCTGGGTCCCACTGGTTTCCACCAGTTCTGTGCTGATGAAACTGCTGGACATCTTCCGATGTGGAAGGGAAGTAAGCATGATGGGTCGTTCATCTGCGGCATTAAGTTTCCTTGGCCGACCACTGCGTCTGCGGTTCTCACCGTTTGCCAGTTTCTTTGTGCTTCTTCAAAAGTGCTTGAACAGCACATCATGAAATCCCAGACTGCTTTGAAATCTTTGCCTGGGAGAGACCTTGCTGATGCAGTATACCTACCTTGTGTCTTGTTTCTGTGCTCAGTCTTGATATGGTGTATGAACTGTGACATGAAACTGTCTTCCACAACCTCACCTTGGTAGCAGAGTTTGGCTGTTCCTCACCCAGTTTTCAGTTCCATGCACACCAGGAGCTTAAAAAAAGACAGAAAAATACTGAATAAAAAATCTCAAGTGTTTTCGTGACCGCATTTTCCAGTTTTTGTGCTGGCGATTAGCAGTGAATAGTGGGATGTTAAAGCGTCAGCGACACCAGCAGCCGCCCGCTCCTTGACCACCATGTTGTTTACTGGAGTGGGAAAAAAAACACTGGGCACCGGCACTCAGCAGCTTTGAGCAGCATTTAGGAAGCTGTAAGAGTGTTCAGCATTTTTATTCTCGCTCTAAAAAAACGCAAACCAGAAGGTTTTTTTTTTCTGCTCCTAAATGCTGAGCTTAACCAGTTGCCGACCGCCGCACGCCGATATACTTCGGCACAATGGCAGCGGTGGGCAAATGGGCGTACCTGTAGGTCCCCCTTTAAGATCCGGGGATAGCAGGTGAGTACAGCATGACCGTGCCTGCGATCGTGTCACGGAGCCTTTAGAAAGTTCAGGAATTTCCAAATTTCCAAATTTCCGAATTTTCAAATTTCCAAATTTCCAAATTTCGGTATTTTCTAAATTTCAGAATTTTTTAAATTTCAGAATTTTCTAAAATTTCTGAATTTTCTAAAATTTCTGAATTTTCTAAAATTTCAGAATTTTCTAAAATTTCGGAAATTCGAAATTTCGGAAATTCGAAATTTCGGAAATTCGAAATTTCGGAAATTTGAAATTTTAGAATTTTAGATATTCTAAATTTCGGATATTCGAAATTTCGGAAACTCGGAAGTTAGAAATTTCGGAAACTCGGAAGTTAGAAATTTCGGAAATTTTGAAAATTGGCAATTCCAAAATTGGAAAATTTCCGACATTTCCAAAATTCGAAATTTCCGAAAATCGAAAATTCCGAAATTAGAAATTTCGGAAATTTGGAATTTCGGAGACTGGGAAGTTGGAAATTTCTGAAATTCGAAAATTTTGGAAATTTCAGAAATTCAAAATTTCTGAAATTCCAAACTCGGAAATTTGAAATTCGGAAATTTTGGAAAGAGGGAGCACATATCTCTGGGCACATACATATGTGTAAGCCCGCCCAAGCGTATGACTTTCTTTACTATGTTGCTATGGGCTCTAGCCCCAGAACTTTTGTAGACCTAGCAACCCCCTGGCTGACAGTGATCTAATTAACATGAGAACTAATTACCAACTATTCACCTAGACAAGCCTAGGTGACTAAGGTCACTGTCCACCCAGACCGTTCAGCACTAGGGATGAGCCGAACACCCCCCCGTTCGGCTCGCACCAGAACCCGCTAAACGGACCTAAAGTCCGTGCGAGCTTTAGAACCCTATTAGTTTTAATGGATGCGAACGCTCAAAATTAAAAGTGCTAATTTTAAAGGCTAATATGCATGTTAATGTCCTAAAAAGTGTTTGGGGACCTGGGTCCTGCCCCAGGGGACATGTATCAATGCAAATTTTTTTTTAAAAAACTGCCGTTTTTTCAGGAGCAGTGATTTTAATAATGCTTAAATTGAAACAATAAAAGTGTAATATTCCTTTAAATTTCGTACCTGGGGGGTGTCTATAGTATGCATGTAAAGGGGCGCATGTTTCCCGTGTTTAGAACTGTCTCTGCAAAAAGTGTCATTTTTGCAGGTAAAAAAGCTATTTAAAATCACTCGCGGCTAATGTGTATTGACGGCTCCCGTAATACAGAGAACAGTCATTCATTGAAACTGAAAGTCATTCATAAAAAAAAAAGTCATTGATAAAAAATAAAAAAAAAATGAAAAAAAAAAAAAGCGTGGGGGTCCCCCCAAATTCAATAACCAGGCCCTTCAGGTCTGGGATGGATATTAAGGGGAACCCCAGCCAAAAGAAAAAAAATGGCGTAGGGCCCCTTTCAAAATCCATACCAGACCCTTGAGGTCTGGGATGGATTTTAAGGGGAACCCTAGCCGAAAAAAATGGCGTGGGGTCCCCCTCAAAATCCATACCAGACCCTTATCCGAGCACGCAACCTGGCAGGCCGCAGGAAAAGAGGGGGGACGAGAGCGCCCCCCTCTCGCCTGAACTGTACCAGGCCACATGCCCTCAACATTGGGAGGATGCTTTGGGGGTCTAAGACCCCCAAAGTCTCTTGTCCCCATGTTGATGAGGACAAGGGCCTCATCCCCACAACCGTGCCCGGTGGTTGTGGGGGTCTGCGGGCGGGGGGCTTATCGGAATCTGGAAGCCCCCTTTAACAAGGGGACCCCCAGATCCCGGCCCCCCCCTGTGTGAAATGGTAAGGGGGTTACCATTTCACCAAAAAAAGTGTCAAAAATGGTAAAAATGAGAGGAGACGGTCTTTGACAATTCCTTTATTAAAATCTTCTTTCTTCTTTCTTCATCCTTCGGTTTCTTCATCTTCTCCTTCCGTCATCTTCTTCCATCTTCTTCTTCCTCCGATCCGCTTCTTCTTGCGCTGGTCTTCTCGTCCTTCTCGTCCGGCATCTTCTTCCGTCGGCGTCGGTGTCTCTTCTTGGGCCGCTCCGCGCAATGGGAGGCTCCCGCTGTGTGAGGCTCCGCTCCGTCTGACAGGTCTTTTATAACGGAGGGCACCTGGTGACCCCGCCCCCCTCTGACGTCATGGGGAAAGCCATAGGGAATTCCCCATGACGTCCCCGTGCGTCAGAGGGGGCGGGGTCACCAGGTGCCCTCCATTATAAAAGACCTGTCAGACGGAGCGGAGCCTCACACAGCGGGAGCCTCCCATTGCGCGGAGCGGCCCAAGAAGAGACACCGACACCGACGCCGACGGAAGAAGATGCCGGACGAGAAGGACGAGAAGACCAGCGCAAGAAGAAGCGGATCGGAGGAAGAAGAAGATGGAAGAAGATGGAAGAAGATGACGGAAGGAGAAGATGAAGAAACCGAAGGATGAAGAAAGAAGAAAGAAGATTTTAATAAAGGAATTGTCAAAGACCGTCTCCTGTCATTTTTACAATTTTTGACACTTTTTTGGTGAAATGGTAGGGGTACTTTTGTACCCCCTTACTATTTCACACAGGGGGGGGGCGGGATCTGGGGGTCCCCTTGTTAAAGGGGGCTTCCAGATTCCGATAAGCCCCCCACCCGCAGACCCCCACAACCACCGGGCACGCTTGTGGGGATGAGGCCCTTGTCCTCATCAACATGGGGACAAGAGGCTTTGGACCCCCAAAGCATCCTCCCAATGTTGAGGGCATGTGGCCTGGTACGGTTCAGGCGGGAGGGGGGGGCGCTCTCGTCCCCCCCTCTTTTCCTGCGGCCTGCCAGGTTGCGTGCTCGGATAAGGGTCTGGTATGGATTTTGAGGGGGACCCCACGCCATTTTTTTGGCTAGGGTTCCCCTTAAAATCCATCCCAGACCTCAAGGGTCTGGTATGGATTTTGAGGGGGACCCTACGCCATTTTTTTTTTTTTTTGGCTGGGGTTCCCCTTAATATCCATCCTAGACCTGAAGGGCCTGGTTATTGAATTTGGGGGCCCCCCACGCTTTTTTTTTTGTTCTTTATTAATGAATGACAGTTCTCTGTGTTACAGGAGCCATCAATTCATTAGCCGCGAGTGCTTTTAAATAGCTTTTTTCCTGCAAAAATGACACTTTTTGCAGGGAAAGTTCTAAGCACAGGAAACCTGCCCCCTTCACAGGCCACCTATAGACACCCCCCAGATGTGATACTGCAATGCTGTTCTAACAGCACGCACACACAAATCCCCAGAAATAGAGCATATCTTGTCAGCAGTCAGCAACACACTGACACACTGACACGCTGACACTGTGACTGAAACATAACATGCCGCCGCGTCGGCCTCTTATACCGTGGGGCGTGTACTAAAGCCCCTGAGCTATAATTGGCTACAGGCATCCTGCCTGTAGCCAATTATGGCTCTCCTCGCTGCCGGCGCTGTGATTGGCCAAGCATGCGGGGTCACAGTGCATGCTTGGCCAATCATCAGCCAGCATTGCACTGCGACTAGCGCAATGCATTGCGGGCCGCTCGCATCACACAAATTTGATGCGAGCGGCCCCAATAGTTCTGGGCTCGCCGAGCGAGCGAACGCCCGGTGCTCGATTTGAACATGGGTTCGAATCGAACACCGGGCCCATCCCTATTCAGCACCAGTTTTCAAAATGACCCAGGGCTCTCCAAATCTCATTAACCAGCTTTCTTTTCACATACATCTTCTCAAGTTGGCAGAGACCATCATGGCTTCCTTGACTGTTAAATGTAATAATGTCCTCTTGAATTATATAACAGTACATCAGCTCCCTCAAATGCCAGGGCCAATAGTCAGTAGGCAAGAGGCCACCCTGCAGTCCCCCTCCAAAAGCCCCTGTCCTGGTTGGCAGGGCTGGTACAATGATTTTTGACACCCTAGGCAAAACCTTATTTTGCCGCCCCCCATTGGCTCCACCCCTGACTCCACCCCTGTTGCCCTGCTCATGTATACCCCAACTTTTTAATGAAGCGCCCATCAAATGCAGCCTCACCAGCAGCCATCAATGCAGCCTCACCAGCGCCCAGCAAATGCAGCCTCACCAGCGCCCAGCAAATGCAGTCTCACCAGCACCCATCAATGCAGCCTCACCAGCGCCCAGCAAATGCAGCCTCACCAGCGCCCAGCAAATGCAGCCTCACCAGCACCCATCAATGCAGCCTCACCAGCACCCATCAATGCAGCCTCACCAGCGCCCAGCAAATGCAGCCTCACCAGCGCCCAGCAAATGCAGCCTCACCAGCGGCTATCAAATGCAGCCTCACCAGCGCCCATCAAATGCAGCCCACCAGCGCCCAGCAAATGCAGCCTCACCAGTGGCCATCAAATGCAGCCTCACCAGCGCCCAGCAAATGCAGCCTCACCAGCGCCCAGCAAATGCAGCCTCACCAGCGCCCAGCAAATGCAGCCTCAGCAGTGGCCATCAAATGCAGCCTCCCCAGCGCCCATCAAATGCAGCCCTACCAGCGCCCAGAAAATGCAGCCTACCAGTGCCCATCAATGAATGTTTGCTTGCTTCCATTCATTCGGGAGTTGGGACACAGATAGTCCTCCGCCACCGCTGCACCTCTGACACTATGTGCAAATGGAGCTGCGACTGGCTGCTGATTCTGAGACTTAGTTGCTTGCTGCCGAGCGAAGAGAGTAGGAACACCAGTGGTTGGGCGCCCTAGGCAGCAGTGCGCCCTAGGCGGCTGCCTAGCTTGCCTAGTGGTAGCACCGGCACTGCCAGGTTTGGTTCTGTCACAAAACTGGTATGGGAAACCTTCCGCTTTAAGAGGGTACCCCCTCCTGCAGGACTTTCCTCTGGACCCTGAGACCTATGGAAGGTTCAGCTCACATCTACGTATGTGTTTAATGAATGCAGGTCATAAGGTGGCTCACAGCTTTCGGAGCACGGATGGCGCTGTGAAATGTAATCTTGCGGAACACGGTTTGGAACACGCCGGGAAATCCTTCAGCGTATGATAAAACATCAGATCATTTTCCAAATTAAACAAAAATCTGTCCTCTTGAAAATCCAATTGACAGTTATGACAGTTATGATATCTCATAACATGAGAGTGTGACCTTTCCCTCCATCCAGCGCGACCTCCAGCAGTTGTGTTTCCTTCCATTTTTTTTAAATCTATACTTTCTGCAAATCTAGGAGCTAAGTGTTCCTGCCAACCACGCTTAACAATAGAAACAGTTCTCATGGTGTAAATACATCTATATTAACCCCTACAGCTCCCCCACCTGTTTATGAACTAAAACATTTATCATCTGAGCTACGTTACATTTTTTGTTTTGGATTTAATATCGCTTTTAAATTATTTTTTGCTATAATAAATATCCCCCAAAAATATATAAAAAAAACTTTTTTTTTTCCTCAGTTTAGGCCGATACGTATTCTTCTACATATTTTTGGTAAAAAAATCGCAATAATCGATTATTGATTGGTTTGCGCAGAAGTTATAGCGTTTACAAGATAGGGGATAGTTTTATAGCATTTTTATTAATAATTTTTTTTTATTAGTTATGGCGGCGATCAGCGATTTTTATTGTGACTGCGACATTATGGCGAACACATCGGACATTTTTGACACATTTTTGGGACCATTGTCATTTATACAGCAATCAATGCTATTTAAATGCATTGATTCCTGTATAAATGACACTGGCAGTGAAGGGGTTAACCACAAGGGGGTAGTGTAGGGGTTAAGTATGCCTAGGGGTGTGTTTCTTACTGTGGGGGGGGGGGGGGGGCGTGGCTGTCAGATAGTGAATGCTGATCTCTGCTCCAATCACAGGGAGCAGAGATCGGCATCACTAGTTGCTAGGCAGAACAGGGAGATGCTGTGTATATCCGCATCTCCCCGTTCAGCCTTCCCGCGAGACGATCGCGGGTGTCCCCGCGGCGATCGAGTCCGCGGGACCCGCGACCGGCCTCACGGGGGTCCCGACCGGCGCGGGAGCGCGCCGCTCCCGGCGCGCTCCCGATGGCACGGACGGCATTAAGGAGGGACTTATATATACGCCCTCCTGCCTGTCCATGCCATTCTGCCAACGTATATCGTCGTGCGCCGGTCGGGAACCGGTTAAACAAACTTTTCAGTGGATTTATGTCCAAAGGGCGTTGGCCGTGAACTTATATTGCATACGCACGGCAGGACTTTTTCATCCAACTTTCACCAAATCACGTGTTTTTTTCTGCTCGTTGCTGCCACCCTTTGGTCAACTTCTGTATTGTTGTCTGATCTTTTGCTTTGGTTCTGAGCATGCGTGTTTGTACTTTGGATTTAAGTCCGATGGTTTTGTGTACACACGATCGGACTTTGCTCCATCGGACTTTTGTTGCCAAAAAGTTTTCCAATGGAGCGTACACACGGTCGGATGTTGCCTTAAAACAGCTAATTTGCATGTTGGTTGTCAAAAAGTCAGATCGTGTGTATGGGCCTTTAGGCTTTTTTGCCTCTGATGATGTTGCTGTTTTCACCTGCTGATCTGGCTGTTACCACACCTCCTGCATTTTACAGACATCACTCTGGATGAACGTGCACAGGAGGATCAGCAGACAGCAGCATTGTCAGTCTGGGGGGGGGGGGGGGGGTTGTAAAACGGACTAGCAGATTTAGATACACTAACAAATTACAGCCAAACTGTTTGTTTGTTTTTGGATAAAGGTCTGGTACACACGATCAGCAAAAGACCGATGAGAGCTTTTCATCGGAAATGCGACCGTGTGTATGCTCCATCGGAATTCACGCCAGCAAAAATTTGAGAGCGTGTTCCCAATTTTTCAGACGGAAAAACTTTCTATCAGAAATTCCGATTGTGTGTATGCAATTCCGACACGCAAAATTCCTACGCATGCTCGGAAACAATTCGGCGCATGCTCGGAAGCATTGAACTTGATTTTTTTCTCGGCTCGTCGTAGTGTTGTACGTCACGTGTTCTTGACGGTCGGAATTTGGTGTGACTGTGTGTAGGCAAGACAGCTTGAGCGGAATTCCCTCGGGAAAACCGTCAGAGCTTTTTACGACGAGAATTCCGGATTCATGCCCCTTGAAATTTTTCACATTTTCTCATGTTACAACCAAAAACGTAAATGTATTTTATTGGGATTTTATGTGATAGACCAACACAAAGTGGCACATAATTGTGAAGTGGAAGGAAAATTATAAATGTTTTTCAAAACTTTTTACAAATAAATATGTGAAAACTGTGGGGGGGCATTTGTATGGCGCCCCCCGTAGTCAATACTTTGTAGAACCACATTTCACTGCAATTACAGCTGAAAGTCTTTTTGGGGATGTCTCTACCAGCTTTGCACATCTAGAGAGGGACATCTAGAGAGGGACATTTTTGCCCATTCTTCTTTGCAAAATATCTCAAGCTCTGTCAGATTGGATGGAGAGCGTCTGTGAACAGCAATTTTCAAGTCTCGCCACAGATTCTCAATGTGATTTAGGTCTGGACTGTGACTGGGCCATTCTAGCACATGAATATGCTTTGATCTAAACCATTCCATTGTAGCTCTGGCTGTATGTTTATGGTTGTTGTCCTGCTGGAAGGTGAACCTTCGCCCCAGTCTGAAGTCTTTTGTAGACCCTAATGCCGCGTACACACGACCTGACTTTCGACGGACTGAACTGCTGGTATAATGACAATGCCTAAAAAGGAAAAATTCCTTCCAATATAGTGCCTGGGGGGTCCCCTTAGTCTACCTGTAAAGTGGCAGATTTGTACCATGTCTAGAATCTGATGCAGCAATAATTGCATTTATAAAGCAAAAAAAACAAAGAAATTTTCCCTGCAAGCTTCCTTTATTTTGCTCAGCAACAGCTGGGGTGCCAGTGTGTATGATGAGGCCACAATGTAGTGCACTGGGAATAAGATTTGAGATTTTTTGGATACATTCTGGTGTCACTTTGACTTTGTATAGAAGTAACGGGTGCGTAAAAATTAAATAATTAAACGCCGTTACTTTAGAGGGTAACGAGTAATCTAACTTATTACTCTTCCCCTCGCGGTAACGCCGTTCCCATTACTGGGGCGGCGTTACCGCAATTACCCGCCGCGATCGCGGAGCCATCCGCGGCCTCGGCCTTAGGAAAGGCCGCGGCTTCGGCCTAGCTCCGGAGTGGCGGCCATCTTAGCGGCCGGAGCGATCACTTGTAAACAAACCGGCGTCAAGATGACGCTGGTCTCCCCTCTGTGTACAGATGTACAGTGGAGGGGAGAGATCAGATGGCAGCAGCCATCCTTCCATACCCTGTCAATATATTACTCTGCAATACCCAGCCAATACCTTGCCAATACTCTCTAACACCCTGCCAATACTCTGCAATACTCTGCAACACCCTGCCAATACTCTGCAACACCCTGCAATACCCTGCCAGTACTCTGCAATACTCTGTAATACTCTGCAACACCCTGCAATACTCTGCAACACCCTGCCAGTACCCTGCCAGTACCCTGCAATACCCTGCCAATACCCTGCAATAGGCTGCCAATACTCTGCAATATGCTGCCAATACTCTGCAATACCCTGCCAATACTCTGCAACACCCTGCCAATACTCTGCAACACCCTGCCAATACTCTGCAACACCCTGCCAATACTCTGCAACACCCAGCCATACTCGGTAATACCCAGCCATACTCTGCAATACCCCGTAATACCCAGCCATACTCTGCAATACCCCGTAATACCCAGCCATACTCTGCAATACCCCGTAATACCCAGCCATACTCTGCAATACCCAGCCATACTCTGCAATACTCTGTATAACTCTGCAATACTCTGTATAACTCTGCAACACCCTGCAATACTCTGCAACACCCTGCAATACTCTGCAACACCCTGCAACACCCTGCCAGTACCCTGCCAGTACCCTGCAATACTCTGAAATACTCTGCAATAACCTGCCAATACCCTGCAATAGGCTGCCAATACTCTGCAATATGCTGCCAATACTCTGCAACACCCTGCCAATACTCTGCAACACCCTGCAATACTCTGCAACACCCTGCAATACTCTGCAACACCCTGCCAGTACCCTGCAATACCCTGCCAATACCCTGCAATAGGCTGCCAATACTCTGCAATATGCTGCCAATACTCTGCAATACCCTGCCAATACTCTGCAACACCCTGCCAATACTCTGCAACACCCTGCCAATACTCTGCAACACCCTGCCAATACTCTGCAACACCCAGCCATACTCGGTAATACCCAGCCATACTCGGTAATACCCAGCCATACTCTGCAATACCCCGTAATACCCAGCCATACTCTGCAATACCCAGCCATACTCTGCAATACTCTGTATAACTCTGCAACACCCTGCAATACTCTGCAACACCCTGCAATACTCTGCAACACCCTGCAACACCCTGCCAGTACCCTGCCAGTACCCTGCAATACTCTGCAATACTCTGCAATAACCTGCCAATACCCTGCAATAGGCTGCCAATACTCTGCAATATGCTGCCAATACTCTGCAACACCCTGCCAATACTCTGCAACACCCTGCCAATACTCTGCAACACCCTGCCAATACTCTGCAATACCCAGCCATACTCGGCGATACCCAGCCGTACACAGCCATGCTTAGCCGTACCCAGCTATACTCAGCCAATATTTCAGTTGAGGAGATGACGTGGATATTACAGTGGGGGAGATTGTGGATATTACAGTGGGGGCTTTATGGTGGTGGAATTTTCAAAGGTTTTTGCAAATTCAATTATTATTTGCTGATCCGAAAAATTATCTGATCCGTGACTCTGATCCGAGCAACGATCCGATCCGTGAGTTTGGGGGGGAGAGATGTACAGAGGGGGAACAGATATATGTGTGTGGGGGGGGACAGATGTGTAGTGGGGTACAGAGGGGAAACAGATATATGTGTTGGGGGGGAACAGACATGCAGGGGGGAACGCGCCCCTTGCTTACAGTAATACTAGACCCACCCCTAAGAATATTAAAAAAAAAGTCAGTTACTTTGCTGAGTAACTAATTACTTTTCCAATGTAGTAACTGAGTTACTAACTCAATTACTTTTTTGGGAGAAGTAATTTGTAACTTAACTAATTACTTTTTTAAAGTAAGATGACCAACACTGGTGACGACTTCCCACCATAACCCTATAGAGGTACTCTTGATGAAAGCAAGAACTGGTCTTGCTGTAAAAAATTGCAATGATATGCACCTGTCAAACAGGTTCAGGAAAATTACTCTTTGGGTGTCGGGGGGCGCCTTCCCACCGTAACCCTATAGAGGTGCTCTTGATGAAGGCAAAAAAGATCTTTGATGTGCCTGAGACACAGTTTGCAGATAGCAACAGTGCGATCTGCTGCAGATGTGCTGGAAAAGGCCCAGACAGCTGAGCTGTGGGGAGTGGGCCGGGAGATAAGAGCTGCATAATGTGATGGAATAGGGCAGCTGCTCTCTACTCTTTCTTGATGTCGGCCTCCTTGGGGTTGTGCCGCCTCACCTTCAGTTTCCTCCTCTGCTCTATCTGGCACCCAAGTCACATTAGTGACCTCATCATCATCATCATCTCCATCTGCACTGCGGCTTGGGGAACATGAATGCCAATTTGTCTACAAGTGTTCCTCCCTCTCTCTAGGCTCATGTTCCTGTCATCCTCAACCTCAGAACCAGCATCTGAATCCAGTAATAGCTGGGGATCATCAAGGAGCAAATGGCTGACGCTGTGGTCAAATAACTCAGCTGACTTCTCAATGGCTGATGTTGGAGCTATGGCAGGAATACATGTGGACAAGGAGGCAGGTTTATCCACTCTGGCAACTGCAGGGGACTGCACACTTGTCTCTGCTTGCGTGACAGAGGATGAGGAGGATGAGGTTGGTTTATTTAGCCAGTCCACCACTCCTCTGCATGCTGTGGCTGGATAGCATGGGCAAACTCACTAATCAGAGGAAATGATGCCCTGTCTGAGGACTGATCACTACGTCCACCTTTGCCTGTGGACACATTTGTTGCTGGCCCCCGTAGAGTACCAAGGGAATGTCTGCCTCTCCTTGTTGTCCTCCCAGACATTATTGGGATGGAGGGGGATTTGTTTATAAGCAAATGTAAAGAAGAAGTTGAAATATGTACGTATTTTAATCAATGTAAAGAGGTGTTTGGTGCACTTTAATTTGAGTACTCACACTACACAGACACACTCCATGGATACACTATAATATACTGCAATATAATGCACCAAACGTACAGTGACGCACAGAACTATATGGCGTTAAACTGTCAGTAACGCACACAGAACTGTGTTATTCACTTTACGGTCAACACAGAGGACAAGGGGGCACTCTTTACGTCTAGAGGAAAAGAGATTTAATTTCCAAATACGGAAAGATTTCTTCACAGTAAGAGCTGTGAAAATGTGGAATAGACTCCCTCCAGAGGTAGTTCTGGCTAGCTCAGTAGATTGCTTTAAGAAAGGCCTGGAAATACTTTCCTAAATGTACATAATATAACTGGGTACTAACATTTATAGGTAAAGTTGATCCGGGGAAAATCTGATTGCCTCTTGGGGGATCAGGAAGGAGTTTTTTCCCCTGCTTTAGCAAATTGGAGCATGCTCTGCTGGGGCTTTTTGCCTTCCTCTGGATCAACTATGAACTGTATAGAATTGGGTATATTGTTTTATTGTATGTTGTACGATATTTTATATTTTCTTTTAAAAATTTTTATGGTTGAACTGGATGGACTTGTGTCTTTTTTCAACCTGATTAACTATGTAAGAACTACATGGTGTTAAACTGGCAGTAACGCACACAGAACTATATGGCGTTAAACTGGCAGTAATGCACACAGAAGTAAATGGCGTTAAACTGGCAGTAATGCACACAGAACTATATGGTGTTAAACTGTCAGTAACGCACACAAAACGATACAGTGTTAAACTGGCAGTAACACACACAGAACTATATGGCGTTAAACTGGCAGTAACGCAGACAAAATGATATGGTGTTAAACTGGCAGTAGCGCACACAAAACTATATGGCGTTAAACTGGCAGTAACACACACAGAAGTAAATGACGTTAAACTGGCAGTAATGCACACAGAACTATATGGCGTTAAACTGGCAGTAACGCACACAGAACTATATGGCGTTAAACGGGCAGTAACGCACACAAAACGATATGGCGTTTAACTAGCAGTAACGCACACAGAAGTAAATGGCGTTAAACTGGCAGTAACGCAATCAAATAGACAGTGTTCAACCGTCACTACCCTGACACTATCTGAACTGTCCCTACTCTAGCTATACACTAATGTAAAGATTACTGACACGGTCTCACTACACTACACTGAAACTATCTGAGCTGTCCGTACTCTACACTAATGTATGTATGAATGACACGGTCTCACTACACTACACTGAAACTATCTGAGCTGTCCCTACTCTAGCTGCACACTATGCAAAGCTGAATGATGGTCCTCCTTACTACACTCCTCCCTAGACTGACACTAAACTAATATTCTATACAGACAATTGAAGCAAAATAGCACAGTATAGCACACTAACTGACTAATAGCACTGAACCGAGCCCTGTTCTATCTCTCTCCATGCCAAAATCCCATAGAAAATGGCTGCCGTTGAAAGAATACTTTTATACTGTGGGGCGGGAATGAGCCATGATTGGATAAAGCCATGATGACAGTGTCCAATCATGACTCTGACAGTGCTTTGTGCCCTGATTGGCTGAAGCTTTCACTGCTTCAGCCAATCAGGGCTTGTAATGCACTGTTCAGCGCCGCAATGCATTGTGGTCAGATTCGAACTTATGTTTGGGCCGAACCGTTCGCCCATCCCTAATGACAATCACCTGACTTATATAATTTAATGATGGTAAATGACAATCACCTGACTCTCATATCTAATATAATGATAGTAAATGACAGCCACCTGTCTTGTATATAACGACGCTAATCATTACAGCACATATAGACCAAGTGAGGCTGGAACATGCTCCCTGTATCACAATAGAACGTTCTGTTCTCTGTATGTTGTCTGAGCTTTCCGTATTGACATGAAAGCAGTAAAGCCTTCATGAAAGATGAGGAAGTGATAGGAATCAATGTGAGGTTCTCACACCGGAGCTGTCGCATGTAACACATATTATCATCCAGGGTGACGGTTCGCTCCTTTGATGGGATTTTATCCCCTCTCTGCAAGCAAGCTGACCCCAATTCAGCTGCACAAACATCACTTAGAACATTTCTCAACTTCTCTGTGTTATTTCCTACGCCCTGTGATGTTGCCGCTCATAGGGGACGGTTACAAAACACACTTCTTGTCTGGTCAGCGAGGATTACTTTTCACTGGCGCAGCCCTTACTGGTATGGCGGGCATAAATTCTGCTGAAGTGCACAATAAAAGTAGAACTATGGCCTCCCATAAAAACAAATCTATCTATCTATCTATGCACCCTACCCTACAATGCTAGACAATGTGATTGAAACTTTTTTTATTTTATTTAAAGGGTTTGTCTTTTTTACACTTTTACTTATTCACATGAGGGAAGGTGGTATTTGGGTGCCCCCTTATTGTTACAGGGGGCTCTAGTTCAGATAAGCCCACACCCACAGGCCCCCTCAACCATCAGACCAGGGTTGTGGTTAAAAGGCCTTTGTACTCATCAACATGGTACCCCCCCCCCCCCCCCCCCCCCCCCCCCCCCCATCAGAAGTGTAACAGATGACTTCAGGGCTCCTTTGCAAGAAACCATGAAGGGCCCTCCAGCCGGGTCCCTTACTTCTAAGCCCCCGTACGCACGGTCGAAAATTTAGACGGAAAATGTCCGATCGGACCATGTTGTCGGAAAATCCGCCCGTGTGGGCTCCATCTGACTTTTTCCGTCGGACTTTACGACGGAAAAAATTTGAGATCCGACTTTTTCCGATCGTGTGTAGAGAATTCCGACGGACAAAGTGCCACGCATGCTCAGATCAAATTACGAGACCAAAGATATTGGCTAATAGCCTCTACGTAGTTCCGTCGTATGCAACGAACGTCACCACGTTCAGAATGATCGGATTTTCCGACAACTTTGTCCGACCGCGTGTATGCAACACCAGTGTCGGACAAAATCCGTCGGAAAAAATCAGACGGATTTTGTGGTCGGAATTTCCGACCGTGTGTACGGGGGCTTAGACCGAGGCCCTTCACCTCTGAGCTCAGGGCCCTTCCCTCCGGGCCTGGGGCACTTCTCACTGATTCTGGGGCCCCTTTACTCCTGTTGTGGGGCCCAGTTGCAAGTGCGACCTTTGCAACCCCTGTAGTTCTGCCACTTGTGCCAGTAGTTTTTTTATTTTATTATTTTTTACTTATTTAAATTTTTTTTTTTTTACAATGAAATTTTTTTGTAATTTTTACATTTTTTTAGGAACCCCATTCTGGAGATTTGGTGAAATATTGGGGGTCTAAACAGACCTCTGATGTTTCACATTTGAGACAGAGAAATGAGACACGGCCTACAATCACAATCTCTGAAGGCCTCGGCTGCACAGAATTAGGGATGGGCCCGGTGCTCGATTCAAACCCACGTTCGAATCGAGCACCGGGCGTTCGCCCCGCTCGGCGAGCCCAGAACTATTTGGGCCGTTCGCATCACATTCGTGTGATGCGAGTGGCCCGCAATGCATTGCGGCCGGCGCAGTGCATTGCTGGCTGATGATTGGCCAAGCATGCACTGTGACCCCGCATGCTTGGCCAATCACAGCGCCGGCAGCGAGGAGAGCAATAATTGGCTACAGGCAGGATGCCTGTAGCCAATTAAAGCTCAGGGGCTTTAGTACACGCCCCACTCTATAAAAGGCCGCCACGCCGTCGGCCCAGGGCACATGTGTTACGGCTTTTAGAAGAGCAGTCTGCTGATTGATTTCTTCTTTGCTAAACCATTGCTGAGTCATTCAAATCAATACTGATCATTGCTGCTGATTGCACTGAGTTTGACATTACCTGCTGCTGGGGATTAGTCTGGTGTGTGCATGCTGTTAGCACAGCATTGCAGTAGCACCAATCGCAGTGCTGTTAGAACAGCATTGCACCCCAACTTCTGTCCCAACCTTCTGTCCCATCCCAGGCAGGGATTTATAGGAGCCATATTGTGTTTGTGTCAGCACACATAGGAGCTAGTGTGTGTGTTGTCAGCACACATAGGACCTATAGTGTGTTTGTGTCAGCACCCATAGGACCTATAGTGTGTTGTGAGCACACATAGGAGCTCTATTTTTTTGTCAGCACACATAGGACCTATAGTGTGTTTGTGTCAGCACCCATAGGACCTATAGTGTGTTGTGAGCACACATAGGAGCTCTATTTTTTTGTCAGCACACATAGGACCTATAGTGTGTTTATGTCAGCACCCATAGGACCTATAGTGTGTTGTGAGCACACATAGGAGCTCTATTTTTTTGTCAGCACACATAGGACCTATAGTGTGTTTGTGTCAGCACCCATAGTACCTATAGTGTGTTGTGAGCACACATAGGAGCTCTATTTTTTTGTCAGCACACATAGGACCTATAGTGTGTTTGTGTCAGCACCCATAGGACCTATAGTGTGTTGTGAGCACACATAGGAGCTCTATTTCTTCGTCAGCACACATAGTACCTATAGTGTGTTTGTGTCAGCACCCATAGGACCTATAGTGTGTTGTGAGCACACATAGGAGCTCTATTTTTTTGTCAGCACACATAGGACCTATAGTGTGTTTGTGTCAGCACCCATAGGACCTATAGTGTGTTGTGAGCACACATAGGAGCTCTATTTCTTCGTCAGCACACATAGTACCTATAGTGTGTTTGTGTCAGCACCCATAGGACCTATAGTGTGTTGTGAGCACACATAGGAGCTCTATTTCTTCGTCAGCACACATAGGACCTATAGTGTGTTTGTGTCAGCACCCATAGGACCTATAGTGTGTTGTGAGCACACATATGAGCTCTATTTCTTCGTCAGCACACATAGTACCTATAGTGTGTTTGTGTCAGCACCCATGGGACCTATAGTGTGTTGTGAGCACACATAGGAGCTTTATTTTTTTGTCAGCACACATAGGACCTATAGTGTGTTTGTGTCAGCACCCATAGGACCTATAGTGTGTTGTGAGCACACATAGGAGCTCTATTTCTTCGTCAGCACACATAGTACCTATAGTGTGTTTGTGTCAGCACCCATAGGACCTATAGTGTGTTGTGAGCACACATAGGAGCTCTATTTCTTCGTCAGCACACATAGGACCTATAGTGTGTTTGTGTCAGCACCCATAGGACCTATAGTGTGTTGTGAGCACACATATGAGCTCTATTTCTTCGTCAGCACACATAGTACCTATAGTGTGTTTGTGTCAGCACCCATGGGACCTATAGTGTGTTGTGAGCACACATAGGAGCTCTATTTTTTTGTCAGCACACATAGGACCTATAGTGTGTTTGTGTCAGCACCCATAGGACCTATAGTGTGTTGTGAGCACACATAGGAGCTCTATTTCTTCGTCAGCACACATAGTACCTATAGTGTGTTTGTGTCAGCACCCATAGGACCTATAGTGTGTTGTGAGCACACATAGGAGCTCTATTTCTTCGTCAGCACACATAGGACCTATAGTGTGTTTGTGTCAGCACCCATAGGACCTATAGTGTGTTGTGAGCACACATAGGAGCTCTATTTCTTCGTCAGCAAACATAGTACCTATAGTGTGTTTGTGTCAGCACCTATAGGACCTATAGTGTGTTGTGAGCACACATAGGAGCTCTATTTCTTCGTCAGCACACATAGGACCTATAGTGTGTTTGTGTCAGCACCCATAGGACCTATAGTGTGTTGTGAGCACACATAGGAGCTCTATTTCTTTGTCAGCACACATAGTACCTATAGTGTGTTTGTGTCAGCACCCATAGGACCTATAGTGTGTTGTGAGCACACATAGGAGCTCTATTTCTTCGTCAGCACACATAGTACCTATAGTGTGTTTGTGTCAGCACCCATAGGACCTATAGTGTTTTGTGAGCACACATAGGAGCTCTATTTTTTTGTCAGCACACATAGGACCTATAGTGTGTTTGTGTCAGCACCCATAGGACCTATAGTGTGTTGTGAGTACACATAGGAGCTCTATTTTTTTTGTCAGCACACATAGGACCTATAGTGTGTTTGTGTCAGCACCCATAGGACCTATAGTGTGTTGTGAGCACACATAGGAGCTCTATTTTTTTGTCAGCACACATAGGAGCTATAGTGTGTTGTCAGCACACATAGGAGCTATAGTGTGTTTGTATCAGCACACATAGGAGCTAGTGTGTGTGTGTGTCAGCACACATAGGAGCTAGTGTGTGTGTGTGTGTGTCAGCACACATAGGAGCTAGTGTGTGTGTGCGTGTGTGTCAGCACACATAGGAGCTAGTGTGTGTGTGTGTCAGCCCAGTTCTTGTCATCTAAGGCAGCCTCTATCTGCCATAGGGCCCTGTTGCTGTCATCTAAGGCATCCATCTGCAGGAGTTAGTGTGTGTGCTGTGTGACTCCAGCACAATATACACTACCCACTACAATGGCTGGAAGACCGCCAAGGAGAGGCAGACAGCCCCGAGGCAAGAACACAGGGCAAGCAGGCTCTGTTTCTAGAGACAACAGTACTGGTCGTGGACGTGGTCGTGCATCGTCATCAGCACGTGGCCATGGGACACGCTTGTTTTTGTTTTCGGCAGCTGGACATGTTGAGCCGCATCATGCCGAAGGCTTGGTAGAATGGATGACCAAGCCCTCCTCATCCTCCTCATCCTCTCTCACCCAGGCTCAGGGTACTGGCAGAGCAGCTGCCAACGCGTACTCAATGGCATCATCAGGCACCCCTTCCCTAGACCCACCATGTCCTCCTGAGGAGTCCCCCGAACTGTTTGATCACAGTGTTGGGTACATGCTCCAGGAGGATGCCCAACGATTTGAAGGCTCGGATGATGATACCCAGCTTGAGGAAGGCAGTAGTGTGCGCGCAGAGAGAGGGGATGCTGAAGGACAGCAATCTGGCAGTAATGTTCCACCAGCTGCAGCGGCGGCACATGTCCAACGAGGCAGGATGCCCCCTGGAGGCCAGCTAGAGGCCAGCACACCAACTGAATCACACCGCATAGCTCCGCCTGTTATCACAAAAGTTCTTTGGTGTGGGCCTTTTTTGAGACGAGTACATCAGATCGCACCACTGCTATTTGCAATATTTGTCTCAAGCGTATCTCGCGTGGCCAAAACATCAGCCGCTTGGGCACCACAAGCATGACCAGACATATGTCGACCTGCCATGCAGCTCGTTGGCAAGCGCACATTAAAGACCCACACCAAAGAACAAAGCGGACCTCTCCTTGCTCCTCATCAGCTGGGATCTCCATCCCCACTATATCTTCAGTCCTCTCTGAAAGCTGTTCTGAGAGGACTGAAGGTGTAGAATTAGGTGTGTCACAACCAAGTACTTGCAGTACACCGACGTCCGATTGTAGCAGGCAAATTTCCCTGCCCCAGCTGCTGGACCATCGAAAGAAGTATACTCCCAGCCATCCACATGCCCAGCGGTTGAATCCTAGCTTGGCTAAATTGCTAGCACTTCAACTGCTGCCTTTTCAGTTGGTAGACTCGGCCCCCTTCCGTGAGTTGGTTCAATGTGCGGTTCCTCAGTGGCAGGTTCCCAAACGCCACTTTTTCTCACGGAAGGCGATTCCGTCTCTCTACCGGCATGTGGAAGGCAATGTCCATGCCTCGCTGGACAGGGCGGTCAGCGGTAAGGTGCATATTACCGCTGACTTATGGTCCAGCAGGCATGAACAGGGACGTTATCTGTCTTTCACGGCCCATTGTGTCACTCTATTGGCAGCTGGGAGGGATGCAGGACAAGGTGCAGTAGTGTTGGAGGTTGTTCCGCCACCACGCCTCCAAAATGCTACTACTGGTTGTGACACACCTCTCTCCTCCACCCCCTCCTCTTCTTTTTCCTCCATGGCCTCTTCGAGTGCTCTGTCCTCGGAACCAGCGGTGCTCCGTAGGCGTACAAGGGGCTACGCGAGTATGCAGGCAAAAAGATGCCATGCCGTGCTTGCGCTGGTGTGTTTGGGGGACAGGAGCCACACTGGGGCAGAGGTTCTGGCAGCTCTGCAGGGGCAGGCCGAGAGGTGGTTGACGCCACGCCAGCTTAAGCCAGGAATGGTGGTTTCTGACAATGGCACCAACCTCCTCTCCGCCCTGCGACAGGGGCAGCTCACCCATGTGCCCTGTATGGCTCACGTCCTCAACCTGGTGGTGCAGCGGTTCTTGGGCAGGTACCCAGGCTTACAGGATGTCCTGAGGCAGGCCAGGAAAGTCTGTGTGCATTTCCGCCGATCGTATAATGCCAGTGCTCGGCTGGCTGAACTGCAAAAGGAGTTGAACCTGCCCAAGAACCGCCTAATATGTGACATGCCCACCAGGTGGAACTCAACGTTGGCCATGCTGCAGCGACTGCACACGCAGCAGAGGGCCATCAATGAGTACCTTTGCGACTACGGCACCAGGACAGGGTCAGGGGAGCTTGGCTTTTTTTCCCCACGCCAGTGGAGCATGATCAGGGATGCATGCACTGTCCTCTCACCATTTGAGGAGGCCACGAGGATGGTGAGCAGTAACAGTGCATGCATCAGTGACACTGTACCTCTTGTCCACCTGTTGGAGCATAGGCTGCGTGGGATAATGGACAGGGCACTTGAGGCAGAACAGAGGCAGGAAGAGGAGGACTTCCTTGCCTCTCAAGGCTCCCTTTATCCAGACAGTGTTCCTTCTGTCCCACCCATCACACAGGAAGAGGATGAGGAGGAGGAGGAGGAGGAGGATTATGTGAGCATGGAGGTGGAGCCTGGCACTCAGCATCAGCAGCAGCAGTCTTTTAGGGATGATGTACAGTCCCAACAAACCAGTGGACTTGTACGTGGCTGGGAGGAGGTGGCTGGCGATCATGTCGTCCTCAGTGACCCAGAAGACTCCGGACCGAATGCCTCAGCTAACCTACTTTGCATGGCCTCCCTGATCCTGCAAAGCCTGCGGAAGGATCCTCGTATTCTTCGGATCAAGGAGAGGGACCATTACTGGCTGGCCACTCTCCTTGATCCACGGTACAAGGGTAAGGTTGCGGACCTTATCTTGCCATCGCAGAGGGAGCAGAGGATGAGACATCTCAGGGAGGCCTTGCAGAAAGGTCTGTGCAACGCGTTCCCAGAAACTGGGAGGTTACAAACTCCTGGTCCTGGACGACGAGTTGCTGAGGCTTCGGTCAGTAGCAGAACGAGCGGTGGGGAAGGTGGACGTCTGACTGATGCGTTCAGACAATTTTTTAGTCCGCAGCCCCAAGGTATGATCGGTTCCAGCAACCATCGCCAGCGTCTGATATACATGGTGCAGGAATACCTAGGGGCAAGGTCATACTTGGACACCATTCCCACCGAAAATCCTCTGGCTTACTGGGTCTTGAGGATGGATCACTGGCCAGAGCTTGCACAGTATGCAATTGAGCTACTGGCCTGTCCTGCATCCAGCGTTCTTTCCAGCGTTCTTTCTGGGTGCCACCACACCAGTGCCTAAGGCACAATTTTTCAGCCCCTGTATAACAGGGGCGTGTAATTACAATTTTTTTAAAAAATGCTTCGCAACAGGTCTGACTGCTGTGCTCCAAGTACAGTATCTGTGAGGGGTTGCAGTGTTGTGGCACCAGCACCAGTGCCTAAGGCCCAATTTTTCAGCCCCTGTTTAACAGGGGCGTGTAATTACAATTTTTTAAGCAATGCTTCGCAACAGGTCTGACTGCTGTGCTCCAAGTACAGTATCTGTGAGGGGTTGCAGTGTTGTGGCACCAGCACCAGTGCCTAAGGCACAATTTTTCAGCCCCTGTTGGGTCGTGTAATTACAATTTTTAGACAATGCTTTGCAACAGGTCTCATTGCTGTGCTCAGAGTACAGTATCTGTGATGGGTTGCAGTGTTGTTGCACCAGCACCAGTGCCTAAGGCCCAATTTTTCAGTCCCTGTTTAACAGGGGCGTGTAATTACAAATCTTGATCTAATAGTTCACAGCAGGGCCCATTCCTGCGCCCACCAAGAGTAACTGTGAGGGCTTACAGTCTTGTGGCAACACCGTCCACCACCACCACCACCACCAAAGGCCCAATTTTTCTGCCCTGTTCAACAGGTGCAATCAATTACAAATTTTGATCTAATAACTCACAGCAGGGCCCATTCCTGCGCCCACCAAGAGTAACTGTGAGGGCTTACAGTCTTGTGGCAACACCGTCCACCACCACCACCAAAGGCCCAATTTTTCTGCCCTGTTCAACAGGTGCATGCAATTACAAATCTTGATCTAATAACTCACAGCAGGGCCCATTCCTGCGCCCACCAAGAGTAACTGTGAGGGCTTACAGTCTTGTGGCAACACCGTCCACCACCACCACCACCACCACCACCAAAGGCCCAATTTTTCTGCCCTGTTCAACAGGTGCATGCAATTACAAATCTTGATCTAATAACTCACAGCAGGGCCCATTCCTGTGCCCACCAAGTGTAATTGTGAGGGCTTACAGTGTTGTGGCTACACCAACATCTAATGGGGCAAATTTATGCAGAGTATATACGGCAGGCCCCTACTTTCAAACATCCAACTTACAAACAACTCCTACTTGCAAACGGAAGGAGAAAACAGGAAGTGAGAGGAAATCTACCCCTAGGAAGGGAAATTCGATCCTGTTAGATTTAATTTGGGAAAAAGGTATCTCCTCTCTACTGATCCTTGTGTCAATTAAAACCCCACTTTTCCAAAAACATTTGTCATTGGGACGGAAAGTGAGGTGAAATGTTCTGAACAGATGTGCAAAGACAGCAAATGTTACAGGGGTGATAACCCCTCCCTATGTTCTTCAAAAAGCTTAAAAATAGATTTTTTTTGGATGGAGCTAAACTTCATAATGTACCTGTTCAGATTCTACTTAAGAACAAACCTACAGTCCGTGTCTTGTTTGCACCACCTATATACTGCTGTTCAGAGTATATAGGGTTGTAGGTATAGGGTTTTATTTTGGGTGCGGGGTCCCCCTTAATATCCATACAAGACCCAAAGGGGCTGGGGTGGGGGGGGGGGGGTGATGGGGTAGCCATGCCATTTTTCTCAAGGATTTTCAGCCATATGGCCAGGACAAGACATGACATTAAAGCCGCAAGTGGTTTTAAATGGCTTCTTTTTTTCCTTTACAAATGTCATTTTGTGCAGGGACAGTTCTAAACACGGGAAACACATGCCACTTCACAGGCATTCTTTAGACACCCCCCAGGTACCATATTTAAAGGAATATTTCACATTTTTTTTTTTCACTTTATGCATCATTAAAATGACTGCTCCCGAAAAAACGTTAGTTTTTAAAAGTTCTTTTTGCATTGATATATGTCCCCTGGGGCAGGACCCGGGTCCCCAAACCTGTTTTATGACATTAACATGCATATTGGCCGTTGTAATTAGCAATTTTGATTTCGAACGTTCGCGTCCATTGTAACGAATAGGGTTCGAAAATTTGCGCGAACTTTCGGTCCGTTCGAAGGTTCTGATGCGAACCGAACCCGGGGGTGTTCGGCTCATCCCTACACAGAATGAATGGACAGGAATATCTCTGTACAAAGCTTCCTGTTCATTTACAAACCAAAGGAGGAGAAGCAGGCATTCTGTGACTGCAGGAGATAAATGGAGGGCATTGGTTCCTATATATGCCGCCCCAACTGTCCCTCTTATCCAGTTGTACAGGACAGCCACATTGACCCACTGGAGCATGGGGCCAGGTCGCAGTTGCAATTGCGATGTAGCTGCTTTTTCTCCATCACTTGAGGTTAGCGCAGTAATGCCAATACCCACTTTGCATATTAGAGCACTCTAGGAGTTCAGGAGGTTGGTATATGAAGGCACTGCCAAGTGCCTGGATGTTGGTTCTGTAGCCCAGTGTCAGAATAAGTTCATTTGGCACCTAAGGTAATACCCTTTCAATTCTGGGATGGATTGAGCTTGCATATCTGCAATGGCCAAGCCAGTTTAAGGTGTAAAAATGATAGCTGCTGTCTACTGGCCAATGGTTACCACCTTTTTAGCCATGGAAAACAACCAGAGTTAGACAGGATAACACATAAATATGAAAAATGGGGCACTATTGCAAAATTTGAATGGGCCCCTAGCTAACATTCTCTGTGACAATACAGTAATTTATCTTAATAAAACCTATGTACAAATCCTGGAAAGGCAACTGGAGAATGTCAGCATAGTCAGTACAATACAGAGGACCAGGGCTTTGGAAAAAAAAAAGTCATAGTTGTAGACTAGGGATGGGCCCGGTGCTCGATGCGAACCCACGTTCGCATCGAGCACCGGGCGTTCGCTCGCTCGGCGAGCCCAGAACTATTTTGGCCGCTCGCATCACGTTCGTGTGATGCGAGCGGCCCCGCAATGCATTGCGGCCGGCGCGGCCGGCGCAGTGCATTGCTGGCTGATGATTGGCCAAGCATGCACTGTGACCCCGCATGCTTGGCCAATCACAGCCCCGGAAACTCGAAGAGCCATAATTGGCTACAGGCAGGACGCCTGTAGCCAATTACAGCTCAGGGGCTGTAGTACACGCCCCCCCCTATAAAAGGCCGCCACGCCGTCTGCGCCGGTCACATGCTGTTCCGGCGCAGATTGAGCAGGCTGATTCTGTGACACTCTGCTGGATTTAGTTAGGTAGAGAGATTCACTTACAGAGATTGAGTTAGATAGATTCAGTTACAAAGATTGATTGAGAAAGAGGGGCTTGTAGTGTGTTCGTGGCAGGCAGAGCTCCTATATTTTGTTACCAGAAGCACCTATAGGACTTGTAGTGTGTTCGTGGCAGGCAGGCAGAGCTCCTATATTTTGTTACCAGAAGCACCTATAGGACTTGTAGTGTGTTCGTGGCAGGCAGGCAGAGCTCCTATATTTTGTTACCAGAAGCACCTATAGGACTTGTAGTGTGTTCGTGGCAGGCAGGCAGAGCTCCTATATTTTGTTCCCAGAAGCACCTATAGGACTTGAAGTGTGTTAGTCCCATCACACACACAGAGCTATATTTTGTTCCCAGAAGCACCTATAGGACTTGAAGTGTGTTAGTCCCATCACACACACAGAGCTATATTTTGTTCCCAGAAGCACCTATAGGACTTGAAGTGTGTTAGTCCCATCACACAGACCTTTATTTCCTTCCCAGAAGCACCTATAGGACTTGAAGTGTGTTAGTCCCATCACACACACAGAGCTATATTTTGTTCCCAGAAGCACCTATAGGACTTGAAGTGTGTTAGTCCCATTACACACACAGAGCTATATTTTCTTCCCAGAAGCACCTATAGGACTTGAAGTGTGTTAGTCCCATCACACACACAGAGCTATATTTTGTTCCCAGAGGCACCTATAGGACTTGAAGTGTGTTAGTCCCATCACACACACAGAGCTATATTTTCTTCCCAGAAGCACCTATAGGACTTGAAGTGTGTTAGTCCCATCACACACACAGAGCTATATTTTGTTCCCAGAAGAACCTATAGGACTTGAAGTGTGTTAGTCCCATCACACACACAGAGCTATATTTTGTTCCCAGAAGCACCTATAGGACTTGAAGTGTGTTAGTCCCATCACACACACAGAGCTATATTTTGTTCCCAGAAGCACCTATAGGACTTGAAGTGTGTTAGTCCCATCACACACACAGAGCTATATTTTGTTCCCAGAAGCACCTATAGGACTTGAAGTGTGTTAGTCCCATCACACAGACCTTTATTTCCTTCCCAGAAGCACCTATAGGACTTGAAGTGTGTTAGTCCCATCACACACACAGAGCTATATTTTGTTCCCAGAAGCACCTATAGGACTTGAAGTGTGTTAGTCCCATCACACAGACCTTTATTTCCTTCCCAGAAGCACCTATAGGACTTGAAGTGTGTTAGTCCCATCACACACACAGAGCTATATTTTGTTCCCAGAAGCACCTATAGGACTTGAAGTGTGTTAGTCCCATCACACAGACCTTTATTTCCTTCCCAGAAGCACCTATAGGACTTGAAGTGTGTTAGTCCCATCACACACACAGAGCTATATTTTGTTCCCAGAAGCACCTATAGGACTTGAAGTGTGTTAGTCCCATCACACACACAGAGCTATATTTTGTTCCCAGAAGAACCTATAGGACTTGAAGTGTGTTAGTCCCATCACACACACAGAGCTATATTTTGTTCCCAGAAGCACCTATAGGACTTGAAGTGTGTTAGTCCCATCACACACACAGAGCTATATTTTGTTCCCAGAAGCACCTATAGGACTTGAAGTGTGTTAGTCCCATCACACACACAGAGCTATATTTTGTTCCCAGAAGCACCTATAGGACTTGAAGTGTGTTAGTCCCATCACACACACAGAGCTATATTTTGTTCCCAGAAGAACCTATAGGACTTGAAGTGTGTTAGTCCCATCACACACACAGAGCTATATTTTGTTCCCAGAAGCACCTATAGGACTTGAAGTGTGTTAGTCCCATCACACACACAGAGCTATATTTTGTTCCCAGAAGCACCTATAGGACTTGAAGTGTGTTAGTCCCATCACACACACAGAGCTATATTTTGTTCCCAGAAGCACCTATAGGACTTGAAGTGTGTTAGTCCCATCACACACACAGAGCTATATTTTCTTCCCAGAAGCACCTATAGGACTTGAAGTGTGTTAGTCCCATCACACACACAGAGCTATATTTTGTTCCCAGAAGCACCTATAGGACTTGAAGTGTGTTAGTCCCATCACACACACAGAGCTATATTTTGTTCCCAGAAGAACCTATAGGACTTGAAGTGTGTTAGTCCCATCACACACACAGAGCTATATTTTGTTCCCAGAAGCACCTATAGGACTTGAAGTGTGTTAGTCCCATCACACACACAGAGCTATATTTTGTTCCCAGAAGCACCTATAGGACTTGAAGTGTGTTAGTCCCATCACACACACAGAGCTATATTTTGTTCCCAGAAGAACCTATAGGACTTGAAGTGTGTTAGTCCCATCACACACACAGAGCTATATTTTGTTCCCAGAAGCACCTATAGGACTTGAAGTGTGTTAGTCCCATCACACACACAGAGCTATATTTTGTTCCCAGAAGCACCTATAGGACTTGAAGTGTGTTAGTCCCATCACACACACAGAGCTATATTTTGTTCCCAGAAGAACCTATAGGACTTGAAGTGTGTTAGTCCCATCACACACACAGAGCTATATTTTGTTCCCAGAAGCACCTATAGGACTTGAAGTGTGTTAGTCCCATCACACACACAGAGCTATATTTTGTTCCCAGAAGCACCTATAGGACTTGAAGTGTGTTAGTCCCATCACACACACAGAGCTATATTTTGTTCCCAGAAGAACCTATAGGACTTGAAGTGTGTTAGTCCCATCACACACACAGAGCTATATTTTGTTCCCAGAAGCACCTATAGGACTTGAAGTGTGTTAGTCCCATCACACACACAGAGCTATATTTTGTTCCCAGAAGCACCTATAGGACTTGAAGTGTGTTAGTCCCATCACACACACAGAGCTATATTTTGTTCCCAGAAGCACCTATAGGACTTGAAGTGTGTTAGTCCCATCACACACACAGAGCTATATTTCGTTCCCAGAAGCACCTATAGGACTTGAAGTGTGTTAGTCCCATCACACACACAGAGCTATATTTTGTTCCCATAAGAACCTATAGGACTTGAAGTGTGTTAGTCCCATCACACACACAGAGCTATATTTTGTTCCCAGAAGCACCTATAGGACTTGAAGTGTGTTAGTCCCATCACACACACAGAGCTATATTTTGTTCCCAGAAGCACCTATAGGACTTGAAGTGTGTTAGTCCCATCACACACACAGAGCTATATTTTGTTCCCAGAAGCACCTATAGGACTTGAAGTGTGTTAGTCCCATCACACACACAGAGCTATATTTTGTTCCCAGAAGCACCTATAGGACTTGAAGTGTGTTAGTCCCATCACACACACAGAGCTATATTTTGTTCCCAGAAGCACCTATAGGACTTGAAGTGTGTTAGTCCCATCACACAGAGCTCCTCTATTTTCTTTGCAGAAGCACCCATAGGACTTCTAGTGTGTTAGTGGCATCACACAGAGCTCCTATATATTCTTCTCAGCAGCACCCACAGGACTTCTAGTGTGTTAGTGGCATCACACAGAGCTCCTCTATTTTCTTTGCAGAAGCACCCACAGGACTTCTAGTGTGTTAGTGGCATCATACAGAGCTCCTCTATTTTCTTTGCAGAAGCACCCATAGGACTTCTAGTGTGTTAGTGGCATCACACAGAGCTCCTATATATTCTTCTCAGCAGCACCCACAGGACTTCTAGTGTGTTAGTGGCATCACACAGAGCTCCTCTATTTTCTTTGCATAAGCACCCACAGGACTTCTAGTGTGTTAGTGGCATCACACAGAGCTCCTCTATTTTCTTTGCATAAGCACCCACAGGACTTCTAGTGTGTTAGTGGCATCACACAGAGCTCCTATATATTCTTCTCAGCAGCACCCACAGGACTTCTAGTGTGTTAGTGGCATCACACAGAGCTCCTCTATTTTCTTTGCATAAGCACCCACAGGACTTCTAGTGTGTTAGTGGCATCACACAGAGCTCCTCTATTTTCTTTGCAGAAGCACCCATAGGACTTCTAGTGTGTTAGTGGCATCACACAGAGCTCCTATATATTCTTCTCAGCAGCACCCACAGGACTTCTAGTGTGTTAGTGGCATCACACAGAGCTCCTCTATTTTCTTTGCAGAAGCACCCACAGGACTTCTAGTGTGTTAGTGGCATCACACAGAGCTCCTCTATTTTCTTAGCAGAAGCACCCATAGGACTTCTAGTGTGTTAGTGGCATCACACAGAGCTCCTCTATTTTCTTTGCAGAAGCACCCACAGGACTTCTAGTGTGTTAGTGGCATCACACAGAGCTCCTCTATTTTCTTTGCAGAAGCACCCACCGGACTTCTAGTGTGTTAGTGGCATCACACAGAGCTCCTCTATTTTCTTTGCATAAGCACCCACAGGACTTCTAGTGTGTTAGTGGCATCACACAGAGCTCCTCTATTTTCTTTGCAGAAGCACCCATAGGACTTCTAGTGTGTTAGTGGCATCACACAGAGCTCCTATATATTCTTCTCAGCAGCACCCACAGGACTTCTAGTGTGTTAGTGGCATCACACAGAGCTCCTCTATTTTCTTTGCAGAAGCACCCACAGGACTTCTAGTGTGTTAGTGGCATCACACAGAGCTCCTCTATTTTCTTTGCAGAAGCACCCACAGGACTTCTAGTGTGTTAGTGGCATCACACAGAGCTCCTCTATTTTCTTAGCAGAAGCACCCATAGGACTTCTAGTGTGTTAGTGGCATCACACAGAGCTCCTATATATTCTTCTCAGCAGCACCCACAGGACTTCTAGTGTGTTAGTGGCATCACACAGAGCTCCTCTATTTTCTTTGCAGAAGCACCCACAGGACTTCTAGTGTGTTAGTGGCATCACACAGAGCTCCTCTATTTTCTTTGCAGAAGCACCCACAGGACTTCTAGTGTGTTAGTGGCATCACACAGAGCTCCTCTATTTTCTTTGCATAAGCACCCACAGGACTTCTAGTGTGTTAGTGGCATCACACAGAGCTCCTCTATTTTCTTTGCAGAAGCACCCATAGGACTTCTAGTGTGTTAGTGGCATCACACAGAGCTCCTATATATTCTTCTCAGCAGCACCCACAGGACTTCTAGTGTGTTAGTGGCATCACACAGAGCTCCTCTATTTTCTTTGCAGAAGCACCCATAGGACTTCTAGTGTGTTAGTGGCATCACACAGAGCTCCTATATATTCTTCTCAGCAGCACCCACAGGACTACCGACTACAATGGCTGGAAGACCGCCAAGGGGAGGCAGAGCGTGCAGAGCCAAGAACACAGGGCAGGCAGGCTCTGTTTCTAGTGGACGTGGCCGTGGACGTGGACGTGGTCGTGCATCGTCATCAGCACGTGGCCATGGGACACGCGCGTCTTTGTTTTCGGCAGCTGGACATGTGGAGCCGCATCATGCTGAAGGCTTGGTAGAATGGATGACCAAGCCCTCCTCATCCTCCTCATCCTCTCTCACCCAGGCTCAGGGTACTGACAGAGCATCATCAGCCACCCCTTCCCTAGACCCACCATGTCCTCCTGAGGAGTCCCCCGAACTCTTTGAGCACAGTGTTGGGTACATGCTCCAGGAGGATGCCCAACGATTCGAAGGCTCGGATGACGATACCCAGCTTGAGGAATCTGGCAGTACTGTTCCACCAGCTGCAGCTTACTGCCAGGTTTGCTCTAGTGGTGAAGAGGGAGGGGATGATGAGGTCACTGACTCCACGAGGGTGCCTCAAGGGAGAGAGGATGAGGAGGAGGACGAGGAGGAGGAGGATGCGGCGTCACATGTCCAACGAGGCAGGATGCCCCCTGGAGGCCAGGTAGAGGCCAGCACAGCAACTGTACAACACCGCAGAGCTCCGCCTGTGCAGGGCGCTGCCTCTGCACGTTATCAGAAAAGTTCTTTGGTGTGGGCCTTTTTTGAGACGAGTGCAGCAGATCGCACCACTGCTATTTGCAATATTTGTCTCAAGCGTATCTCGCGTGGCCAAAACATCAGCCGCTTGGGCACGACAAGCATGACCAGACATATGGCGACCTGCCATGCAGCTCGTTGGCAGGCACACATAAAAGACCCACACCAAAGAACTAAGCGGACCTCTCCTTGCTCCTCCTCAGCTGGGATCTCCATCCCCACTACACCTTCAGTCCTCTCTGAAAGCTGCTCTGAGAGGACTGAAGGTGTAGAATTAGGTGTGTCACAACCAAGTACTTGCAGTACACCGACGTCCGATTGCAGCAGGCAAATTTCCCTGCCCCAGCTGCTGGACCGTAGAAAGAAGTACACTCCCAGCCATCCACATGCCCAGCGGTTGAATGCTAGCCTTGCTAAATTGCTAGCACTTCAACTGCTGCCTTTTCAGTTGGTAGACTCGGCCCCCTTCCGTGAGTTTGTTCAATGTGCGGTTCCTCAGTGGCAGGTTCCCAAACGCCACTTTTTCTCGCGGAAGGCGATTCCGTCTCTCTACCGGCATGTGGAGGGCAATGTCCATGCCTCGCTGGACAGGGCGGTCAGCGGTAAGGTGCATATTACCGCTGACTCATGGTCCAGCAGGCATGGACAGGGACGGTACCTTTCTTTCACGGCCCATTGGGTCACTCTATTGGCAGCTGGGAGGGATGCAGGACAAGGTGCAGTAGTGTTGGAGGTTGTTCCGCCACCACGCCTCCAAAACGCGACTACTGCTACTGGTTGTGACACACCTCTCTCCTCCACCCCCTCCTCTTCTTCTTCCTCCAGTGCTCTGTCCTTGGAACCAGCGGTGCTCCGTAGGCGTACAAGGGGCTACGCAAGTACGCAGGCAAAAAGATGCCATGCCGTGCTTGCGCTGGTGTGTTTGGGGGACAGGAGCCACACTGGGCCAGAGGTTCTGGCAGCTCTGCAGGGGCAGGCCGAGAGGTGGTTGACGCCACGTCAGCTTAAGCCAGGAATGGTCGTTTCTGACAATGGCACCAACCTCCTCTCCGCCCTGCGACAGGGGCAGCTCACCCATGTGCCCTGCATGGCTCACGTCCTCAACCTGGTGGTGCAGCGGTTCTTGGGCAGGTTCCCAGGCTTACAGGATGTCCTGAGGCAGGCCAGGAAAGTCTGTGTGCATTTCCGCCGATCTTATAATGCCAGTGCTCGGCTGACTGAGCTGCAAAAGGAGCTGAACCTGCCCAAGAACCGCCTAATATGTGACATGCCCACCAGGTGGAACTCAACGTTGGCCATGCTGCAGCGACTGCACACGCAGCAGAGGGCCATCAATGAGTACCTTTGCGACTACGGCACCAGGACAGGGTCAGGGGAGCTTGGTTTTTTTTCCCCACGTCAGTGGAGCATGATCAGGGATGCATGCACTGTCCTCTCACCATTTGAGGAGGCCACGAGGATGGTGAGCAGTGACAGTGCATGCATCAGTGACACTGTCCCTCTTGTCCACCTGTTGGAGCATACGCTGCGTGGGATAATGGACAGGGCACTTGAGGCAGAACAGAGGCAGGAAGAGGAGGACTTCCTTGCCTCTCAAGGCCCCCTTTATCCGGACAGTGTTCCTTCTGTCCCACCCATCACACAGGAAGAGGATGAGGAGGAGGAGGAGGAGGAGGAGGAGGATTGTGTGAGCATGGAGGTGGAGCCTGGCACTCAGCATCAGCAGCAGCAGTCTTTTAGGGATGATGTACAGTCCCAACAAACCAGTGGACTTGTACGTGGCTGGGAGGAGGTGGCTGGCGATCATGTCATCCTCAGTGACCCAGAAGACTCCGGACCGAATGCCTCAGCTAACCTACGCTGCATGGCCTCCCTGATCCTGCAAAGCCTGCGGAAGGATCCTCGTGTTCTTCGGATCAAGGAGAGGGACCATTACTGGCTGGCCACTCTCCTTGATCCGCGGTACAAGGGTAAGGTTGCGGACCTTATCTTGCCGTCGCAGAGGGAGCAGAGGATGAGACATCTCAGGGAGGCCTTGCAGAAAGGTCTGTGCAACGCGTTCCCAGAAACTGGGAGGCTACAAACTCCTGGTCCTGGGCGACGAGTTGCTGAGGCTTCGGTCAGTGGCAGAAGGAGCGGTGGGGAAGGTGGACGTCTGACCGATGCGTTCAGACAATTTTTTAGTCCGCAGCCCCAAGGTATGATCGGTTCCAGCAACCATCGCCAGCGTCTGATATACATGGTGCAGGAATACCTTGGGGCAAGGTCAGACTTGGACACCTTTCCCACCGAAAATCCTCTGGCTTACTGGGTCCTGAGGATGGATCACTGGCCAGAGCTTGCACAGTATGCAATTGAGCTACTGGCCTGTCCTGCCTCCAGCGTTCTTTCCGAACGCACATTCAGTGCTGCTGGAGGATTTGTGACTGATCATAGGGTGCGCCTGTCCACCGCCTCGGTTGATCGACTGACATTCATCAAAATGAATCAGTCTTGGATCACCACCAGCTACCAGGCACCTGAGGCGGATATAACCGAATAATTTTTAATGTCACATCCCTTCAAGACTGCCTATGCTGATGCTGAGTGACTGTCCTCTT
The DNA here is from genome assembly GCA_028564925.1 of Lithobates sylvaticus. NCBI lineage: Eukaryota > Metazoa > Chordata > Amphibia > Anura > Ranidae > Lithobates > Lithobates sylvaticus. The sequence continues at coordinate 515,095,461 of CM053030.1, forward strand.
ATGTTCACTGACTATCCTCTTCCTCCTCCTCAATGATCCATGCCACCACACCAGTGCCTAAGGCACAATTTTTCAGCCCCTGTTTAACAGGGGCGTGTACTTCCAATTTTTTAAAAAAATGCTTCGCAACACGTGTGACTGCTGTGCTCCAAGTACAGTCTCTGTGAGGGGTTGCAGTGTTGTGGCACCAGCACCAGTGCCTAAGGCACAATTTTTCAGCCCCTGTTTAACAGGGGCGGGTACTTACAATTTTTTAAAAAAATGCTTCGCAACACGTGTGACTGCTGTGCTCCAAGTACAGTATCTGTGAGGGCCGGGTTGCAGTGTTGTGGCACCAGCACCAGTGCCTAAGGCACAATTTTTCAGCCCCTGTTTAACAGGGGCGGGTACTTACAATTTTTTAAAAAAATGCTTTGCAACACGTGTGACTGCTGTGCTCCAAGTACAGTATCTGTGAGGGCCGGGTTGCAGTGTTGTGGCACCAGCACCAGTGCCTAAGGCACAATTTTTCAGCCCCTGTTTAACAGGGGCGGGTACTTACAATTTTTTAAAAAAATGCTTTGCAACACGTGTGACTGCTGTGCTCCAAGTACAGTATCTGTGAGGGCCGGGTTGCAGTGTTGTGGCACCAGCACCAGTGCCTAAGGCACAATTTTTCAGCCCCTGTTTAACAGGGGCGGGTACTTCCAATTTTTTAAAAAAATGCTTCGCAACACGTGTGACTGCTGTGCTCCAAGTACAGTCTCTGTGAGGGGTTGCAGTGTTGTGGCACCAGCACCAGTGCCTAAGGCACAATTTTTCAGCCCCTGTTTAACAGGGGCGGGTAATTACAAATCTTGATCTAATAGTTCACAGCAGGGCCCATTCCTGCGCCCACCAAGAGTAACTATGAGGGCCTGCAGTCTTGTGGCAACACCGTCCACCACCACCGCCAAAGGCCCAATTTTTCTGCCCTGTTCATCAGGTGCTTGCAATTACAAATCTTGATCTAATAACTCACAACAGGGCCCATTCCTGCGCCCACCAAGAGTAACTGTGAGGGCCTACAGTCTTGTGGCAACACCGTCCACCACCACCGCCAAAGGCCCAATTTTTCTGCCCTGTTCATCAGGTGCTTGCAATTACAAATCTTGATCTAATAACTCACAGCAGGGCCCATTCCTGCGCCCACCAAGAGTAACTATGAGGGCCTACAGTCTTGTGGCAACACCGTCCACCACCACCGCCAAAGGCCCAATTTTTCTGCCCTGTTCATCAGGTGCTTGCAATTACAAATCTTGATCTAATAACTCACAGCAGGGCCCATTCCTGCGCCCACCAAGAGTAACTGTGAGAGCTTACAGTCTTGTGGCAACACCGTCCACCACCACCACCACCCCCAATTTTTCTGCCCTGTTCAACAGGTGCATGCAATTACAAATCTTGATCTATTAACTCATAGCAGGGCCCATTCCTGTGCCCACCAGTCTTGTGGCTACACCAACATCTAATAGGGCAAATTTCTGCAGAGTATATACGCCAGGCCCCTACTTTCAAACATCCAACTTACAAACGACTCCTACTTGCAAATGGAAAGAGAAAACAGGAAGTGAGAGGAAATCTACCCCTAGGAAGGGAAATTCTATCCTGTTAGATTTAATTTGGGAAAAAGGTATCTCCTCTCTACTGATACTTTATCACCAATCCTTGTTTCAATTAAAACCCCACTTTTCCAAAAACATTTGTCATTGGGACGGAAAGTGAGGTGACATGTTCTGAACAGATGTGCAAAGACAGCAAATGTTACAGGGGTGATAACCCCTCCCTATGTTCTCCAAAAAGCTTAAAAATAGATTTTTTTGGGATGGAGCTACACTTCATAATGTACCTGTTCAGATTCTACTTAAGAACAAACCTAAAGCCGCAAGTGGTTTTAAATGGCTTCTTTTTTTCCTTTACAAATGTCATTTTGTGCAAGGACAGTTCTAAACACGGGAAACACATGCCACTTCACAGGCATACTTTAGACACCCCCCAGGTACCATATTTAAAGGAAAATTTCACTTTTTTTTTTTCGCTTTATGCATCATTAAAATGACTGCTCCCGAAAAAACGTTAGTTTTTAAAAGTTCTTTTTGCATTGATATATGTCCCCTGGGGCAGGACCCGGGTCCCCAAACCTGTTTTATGACATTAACATGCATATTGGCCGTTGTAATTAGCACTTTTGATTTCGAACGTTCGCGTCCATTATAACGTATAGGGTTCGAAAATTCGCGCGAACTTTCGGTCCGTTCGAAGGTTCTGGTTCGAACCGAACCCGGGGGTGTTCGGCTCATCCCTATTGTAGACTTCAGATCTTCCACACTAGAAACTTGACAGTTTAGTTCTCATTAACAGTAGGGTAACCAGATATCCCTGTTTTCTGGGGACAGACAAAGATTTAAGGACCCTTTCCCCGTAACAAAAAGAGTCTTCGATTTTGTCCCCTTTAGTAAAATGTCGTCCCCGGCCCATGGGGTAATGTACGTGGCAAATTTGTTTGCTTACAGGCTACTTGTACCTGGAGAAAGGAGGAGAGGGGCAGGTTTGCACAGCTCTCTCTGACTGGCGGCCTTCGGACTGCAGCTGCTCCTAATTGGCTTCTGCTCATCTTCTAATGTCTCCTAAACACGATCGGAATTCTTGTCGGAAAAGCCTTGGATGTTTTTTCCGACGGAATTCCGACAGAATTCCGCTCAAGTTTGTGTTGCCTACACATGGTCACACCAAATTCCGACCATCAAGAACGCGGTGATGTCCAACACTATGACGAGCCGCGAAAATTAACTTCAATGCTTCCAAGCACGCGTCAAATTGTTTCCGAGCAAGTGTCGGAATTTTGCGCGTCGGAATTGCCACAGACGACCGGAATTTCCGACAGAAGCTTTTTCCGTAGGAAAAATTGAGAACCTGCTCTCAATCTTTTGCTGGAGCCTATACCGGTCGCATTTTCAGACCAAAAGCTCCCTTCGGTCTTTTGCTGCTGGAATTTCCGATCGTGTGTATGCGACATGAGGCTGAGGGCAAGGGGTATAGGTTGAGGTGGGAACTGAGCATCATTTCCTTAGAGTATCATGTCCCCTCTCCCGAGCTGTGAGAAGCTCTGGTGCTCATGTGGCTTCCATGTCTGTCCATCAGTAGGATCTACATTATGAGCCAGATCTACAAGGGTTGGTTGGAAGCTTCTAAATATAGAGTTCAACAAGCCCGCGGAGCATGAGCCTTGTGAGTGTCATAGTACATATGGCCATTCAGTCACTCTCTATTGTACCTCAATTCTCCCTTTGTTCCTCTACTTTAGCCCAACTTCTCTTCTGTACCTCTATTATACCCCAATCCCACGGGGTAGATGACCAAGTCAGGAATGGATAGGTAGGTGCATAGGTCATAAGGGAGGGACAGAGGTGGGATTGGGGTATTGACCTATGCACCTACCTATCCATTCCTGAATTGGCCATCTACCCCCTAATACCTGACCTGTCCACCTACCACTTCATACCTGACCTGTCCACTTACCCCTCATGTCTAACCCATCCACCTACCTCCTCATACCTGACTTGTTCATAATGAGCCCCAAGGGAACCACAGCAAATCATCTTGACCTTAATTACTGCACTCTTTGTCTTACTTACTCCTGACCCCTGCACTCTGTGTGTTACTTACACCTGACCTCTGCACTCTTTTGCCACGTACACATGATCGGAATTTCCGACAACAAACGTTCGATGGGAGCTTGTTGTCGGAAATTCCGACCTTTTGTAGGCTCCATCGGACAATTTTTGGCGGAATTTCTGACAACAAAAATTTGAGAGTTGTTGGAAATTCCAATCGTGTGTACACAATTCCGAGGCACAAAATTCCACGCATGCCTGGAATCAAGCAGAAGAGCCGCACTGGCTATTGAACTTCATTTTTCTCGGCTCATCATATGTGTTGTACCTCACCGCGACGTTCGGAATTTCCGACAACATTTGTGTGACCGTGTGTATGCAAGACAAGTTTGAGCCAACATCCATCGGAAATAAATCCAGGATTTTGTTGTCGGAATGTCCGATCGTGTGTATGCGGCATTTGTGTTACTTACTTTTTTGTGGACCAGTGACACTAATACAGTGATCAGTGCTAAAACGTTTCACTGTCACTGTACTAGTGACACTGGCAGGGAAGGGGTTAACATCAGGGCCGATCAAAGGGTTAAATGTGTTTCTAGGAAGTGCTTGTTAACTGTGTGGGGAGGGTTTTTTCACTGTGGGAAGGCAGAGATCCGTGTTCGACAAGTTTCGACAAATTCGTTAAAACGGATATTTCCGTTTAACAAATTTTTCCGAATATTCGTAAATTCTAATATACGAAAATTTGTAAATTTGTACATTCGTACATTTGTCAATTCGTATATTCGCACATTCGCAAATTTGTACTTTCATAAATTCGTAAATTCTAATTTATAATTACCTAATAATAACTTAACTATTACTAACTATTAAAATATAGGTATTGTAATTTCCTTTTTAAATTTGGCTGTTAGTGATGGTAACAAATACAAATTCATCTTAAGTTACAAATTATCCGAAGTAATGAATGCCGTATCCAAACAAGTAGAACATAATGAATTAATAATAATAAATAACAATAATAAAACCTTTTTATTATTATTGTTTATTATTAATTTGTTCGGTTCCATTTTGTTTAGATGCAGCATTCGTTATTTCGGATAAATCGTAACTTCACATTAATTCGTGTTCACTAACAGCCACATTTGAAAGGAAATTACAATACCTATAATTTAATAGTTAGTTACTATTTCAGATTTTCACATTTTCGGGTTTTCAAATTTCCAAATTTCAGAATTTTCTAATTTACGAATGTATGAATTTACGAATATATGAATTTTTTAAATTTAAGAATGTACGAATGAACGAATTTTCTAATTTACGTATGTACGAATTTATGAATTTATGAATTTATGAATGTATGAATTTACGAATGAACGAATTTACTAATTGCGATCCTAACGAATGACCCAAAAAACAAAAAAAAACAAAAAACGAATGAAACGAAAATGAACAAATTTTTTTTGTCAGTGCACATGTCTACTAGTAATACATAAATAAATAAAAATTCCAAAAATCTATCCCATAGTTTCTAGACGCAATAACTTTTGCACAAACCAATCAACATACACTTATTGGGATTTTTTTTTACCAAAAATAGGTAGCTGAATACACATTGGTCTAAATTATTAAAGAAATTTGATTTTTTTAACTATTTATTGGATATGCTTTATAGCAGAAAGTCAAAAATATTGTGCTTTTTTTTTAATTGTCGCTCTTTTTTTGTTTATAGCGCAAACAATAAAAAACGCAGAGGTGATCAAATACCACCAAAAGAAAGCTCTATTTGTGGGAAAAATTGAAATACTGTATTTATCGGCTTATAACACGCACCCCAAGTTTAGGAGGAAATTTAAAATTGGCGCCACCGAGGACAGTATCCAATGGGGGACACTATCCAACAGGATACCGGAGCTGAACGAATGCCGCCGAGATAGCAGGGACTGGGCGGAGCCGAGATACACATAGCCGAGTGTACTCGGCTCTTCTCGGCTATTCTCGGCTCCGCTCACAGTCACGCCCAGTCCCGCCCTATGATGGACATAAGAAAGGGCCAATGGCGGGACTGGGCGTGACTGTGAGCGGAGCCGAGAAGAGCCAAGAAGAGCCGAGTACACTCGGCTATGTGTATCTCGGCGGCGATCGCTCCGCTCCGCTCACAGTCAGCGGAGATCGGCGGAGGATCGGTGGGATCGGCGTATAACACGCACCCACGATTTCCCCCTGATTTTAAGGGGAAAAAAGTGCGTGTTATACGCCGATAAATACGGTACATTTTATTTGGGTACAGCGTCGCACGACCGCGCAATTGCCAGTTAAAGTAAAGCAGTGCCGTATTGCAAAAAAACGGCCTGGTCGCGAAGGGGGAGGAGTAAATATTCCGGAGCTAAAGTGGTTAAGCAAATTATCATCTTAGATCTCATAGAAACAAAAATTTGTATCCAACAAAAACATTCAGCCGGAAGTTACGAAATAATGAATCATTTCCCCCCCCAGTCGCTCTCCTCTGTTTTCCACTTCAATGTGTTTCTCATCTGATCCTTGTTGGTTGCGCTCAGTTTTGTTTTTTTTTATGTTTAGCCAAACACGCGGAGAGCTTCTGGTGGTTGCGCTGTGATTCATAGTCTATAATTTAACTTTATATATTTCCAAGAGACTTTTGTCGACTGAAGTGCGCTCCAAACTTTCAAGCTATAAAAGAAAAAAAAAAAGTCCCGTTGTCAGATTTTCCTTTTGTAATGTTGGCATTTTCCTGTCTCGCCATGAACGCAGAACTGAGATCCAACCCAACCCAACCCATCCAAAATATGGCTCTAGGGGGCGAACAGTAGATTAGTAATGTGTCAGCCGAGCCATAGGGGACACTGACTACAGGTGTTAATGTTAAAAAAATTGTGTCAAACATTGTCATAAAACAAAACAGGATATATCTTAAAAACGTATTTTCGTGTGTCCAATATTTCATATAATACATCTCCGTGTCATTTCTGGTTTTGGCAACAATTTTTACTGAAATGGAGAACACTCCACATATTTAACTGGTTTGAAAAAAAAAAAAAAAAAACATTGGCCAAAGCAGTCTTGTTTTACCGGATAGAGGGCCAAATTGGGGCTGCAGTGACTTATTTCATTTAACCACTTCAGCCCCGGAAGATTTGGCTGCTGAATGACCAGGCCATTTTTTGCGAGTTGGCACTGCGTCGCTTTAACTGACAATTGCGCGGTTGCAAACAAAATTGATGTTCTTTTTTTCCCCCACAAATAGAGCTTTCTTTTGGTGGTATTTCATCGCGTCTGCGGGTTTTATTTTTTGCGCTATAAACAAAAAAAGAGCGACAATTTTGAAACAAAATTTTTTTTGCTATAATAAATATCCCCATTTTTTTTTTTTTAAAAAAAAAGCTAATTTTTTCTCAGTTTAGGCCGATATGTATTCTTCTACATAATTTTGGTAAAAAAAAAAAATTGCAATAAGCATAGATTGATTGGTTTGCATAAAAGTTATAGCAGATAGATTTATTTAGGGGATAGATTTATAAAATTTTTATTATTATTATTATTTTTTTTACTAGTAATGGCGGCGATCTGCAATTTTCATTGGGACTACGACATTATGGCGGACACATCGGACACTTTTGACACATTTTTGGGACTATAGGCATTTATACAGCGATCAGTGCCATAAAAATGCATTGATTACTGTAAAAATGTCACCGCCAAGGAAGGGGTTAACCGTTAGGGGGCGATCAAGGGGTTAACTGTGTTCCCCTATTTGTGTTCCTAACTGTAGGGGGAGGGGACTGACCTAGAGAAAGTGACGGATTGTGGTTCCTAGCTAATAGGAAGTCACAATCTGTCACGCCTCTCAGAACAGAACAGGGATTTGTGTGTTTATACACACACTCGTCCCTGTTCTTCCTCTGGTGCCCGCTATCGCTCGTGGCTGGTAGTCATCACGACCATCGGACATGAGCATCGGCACCCCCACTCATAGTTGCGAACATTGTAAAAAAATGTATAGGGACTCTTTTTTGGCTGTAGGCGGAGTCCTATTATAAGTAGGGGACGTGGTATGCATTTGTAGGCGTGGCATAGCAAAAAAGAAAGAAAATGTGGGTGGTTTACTTGAAATAGTGGGCGTGGCATATATGGGCGTGGTTCAAATGGGGGTGTGGTTAGAGTCTGAGATAAATGAGAGATGGAGAAAGAAAGGGGAAAAGAGGGAGGGAAGGAGAGAGAAGGAAGGAAAGAGGGATGGAGGGACAACAGGCCCTGATCCTACACCACAATAGAAATGTGTATTGCAGAGTTTAACAAATCAGCAGATAAAGGTACTCCAAACACCTGGTGTTAGCGCTTCAATCATCCCAGCACCATGATTGTTGTGGTGTCAGGATGATTGAAGCGCATTATTTCTATTATTACATTGTAATATAGAATGAAATCATTCAACTCCCCATCAGAGTCCGTCCTTGCATCAGATGCCCCCAGCAGAGCCCCTCCTTACAAGCTAATGCCCCCAGCAGAGCCCCTCCTTACAAGCTAATGTCCCCAGCAGAGTCCCTCCTTACATCAGGTGTCCCCAGCAGAGCCCCTCCTTACATCAGGTGTCCCCAGCGGAGGCCCTCCTTACATCCAGTGTCCCCAGCGGAGTCCCTCCTTACATCCAGTGTCTCCAGCAGGGCCCCTCCTTACATCCGGCGTCCCCAGCAGAGCCCCTCCTTACATCCAGTATCCCCAGCGGAGCCCCTCCTTACATCCATTGTCCGCAGTGGAGCCCCTCCTTACATCCGGCGTCCCCAGCGGAGCCCCTCCTTACATCCAGTATCCCCAGCGGAGCCCCTCCTTACATCCATTGTCCCCAGTGGAGCCCCTCCTTACATCAGGCGTCCCCAGCAGAGCCCCTCCTTGCATCCAGTGTCCCCAGCGGAGCCCCTCCTTACATCCAGTGTCCCCATCTGAGCCCCTCCTTACATCAGGCGTCCCCAGCAGAGCCCCTCCTTACATCCAGTGTCCCCAGTGGAGCCCCTCCTTACATCCACTGTCCCCAGTGGAGCCCCTCCTTACATCCAGTGTCCCCAGCGGAGCCCCTCCTTACATCAGGCGTACCCAGCAGAGCCCCTCCTTACATCCAGTGTCCCCAGCGGAGCCCCTCCTTATATTCAGTGTCCCCAGCAGAGCCCCTCATTACATCAGGCGTTCCCAGCAGAGCTCCTCCTTAACATCCACCGTTCCCAGCGGAGCCCCTCCTTACATCCACTGTCCCCAGCGGAGCCCCTCCTTACATCCAGTGTCCCCAGCGGAGCCCCTCCTTACATCCAGTGTCCCCAGCGGAGCCCCTCCTTACATCAGGCATCCCCAGCGGAGCCCCTCCTTACATCCAGTGTCCCCAGCGGAGCCCCTCCTTACATACAGTGTCTCCAGCGGAGCCCCTCCTTACATCCGGCGTCCCCAGCAGAGCGCCTACTTACATCCAGTATCCCCAGCGGAGCCCCTCCTTACATCCATTGTCCCCAGTGGAGCCCCTCCTTACATCCGGCGTCCCCAGCAGAGCCCCTCCTTACATCCAGTGTCCCCAGTGGAGCCCCTCCTTACATCAGGCGTCCCCAGCAGAGCCCCTCCTTACATCCAGTGTCCCCAGCGGAGCCCCTCCTTACATTCAGTGTCCCCAGCAGAGCCCCTCATTACATCAGGCGTTCCCAGCAGAGCCCCTCCTTAACATCCACTGTTCCCAGCGGAGCCCCTCCTTACATCCACTGTCCCCAGCGGAGCCCCTCCTTACATCCAGTGTCCCCAGCGGAGCCCCTCCTTACATCCAGTGTCCCCAGCGGAGCCCCTCCTTACATCCAGTGTCCCCAGTGGAGCCTCTCCTTACATCCAGTGTCCCCAGCGGAGCCCCTCCTTACATCAGGCATCCCCAGCGGAGCCCCTCCTTACATCCAGTGTCCCCAGCGGAGCCCCTCCTTACATCAGGCGTCCCCAGCGGAGCCCCTCCTTACATCAGGCGTCCCCAGCGGAGCCCCTCCTTACATCCGGCGTCCCCAGCAGAGCCCCTCCTTACATCAGGCTTCCCCAGCGGAGCCCCTCCTTACATCCGGCGTCCCCAGCAGAGCCCCTCCTTACATCAGGCGTCCCCAGCGGAGCCCCTCCTTACATCTATCAGGTATCCCAGAGCAGCGGAGTCTCCGCCGCCATTACAGAAGAAAGGAGTGAGGGGGAACAAAATAGAGACGGAGCCGGCCGCGTGGTTACAATAGAAATTGAGCTGCGGCTCCGCAGCTCAATTTCTATTCTAGCCACCTGGCCAGCCTACTTCTTCTGGTCTTCTTGAAAATGGCGGCCTGCGGAGACATTGTGTTGGGGACCTCTAGCGGCTGGTGGCGCGGACCATGGCGGCAAAAAATCGGGAAGAATCAATTTCCCGGGACATTTCCCGGGAAACGATAAAATCGGCAAAAGGGTCTAAATCCCGGGAATGTCCCAGGAAATTCAGGACAGTTGGCAAGTATGCCCGCTGTGCAGCGGACGCGGGCACGCGTTTTCTATCCCGACCTCGCGAGCCGACCTATAGTTACGATGGCTTGCTGGATCGTGCCGACCTAAAATGATGGCGGCTGGTCGGCAATCAGTTAAAAATGGCTAAATTAAAGCGGTTCTGCACCCATTTCATTTAGTAAATCTCTTTGCCTTCCAAATCAGGCAAAGAGTACTAAATGAAATGTTTTTTTTTTTTTTTTTTTTTACTTACCTTGTAATTGATGACTTCCGGTCTTCTCTCTCTTCGGCGGCGGACGGGGTCTCTGCGTCGATCGTCGTCACGCCGCACTGTCTCCTGGGATCTGGTGTCATTGATCCCAGGAGTCAGTGCGGGCATCTTCCGAAATCTCGCGAAATTTCGGCCACATCTTCCGAAATCTCGCGAGATTTCGGCCACATCTGCCGAAATCTCGTGAGATGTCGGCAGATGTGCCGTTACTGCGCACGCGCGAGTAACGGCGGTGCATGCTGGGCCATCTAAAGGTCCTGTGGGGTTTCACATGCCCACAGGCAAGATGGACCCCAGCAGACAAGAAGAAGACAAGAAGAAGATGAAGATGAAAACCGGCGGCGATCGAGATGGAAGATGGAACAGGTAAGTCCCCCAATTGAGCTATATGCCCTTGGCATATAGCCCAAAAAAAATAAATAAAAAAAAAGAGTGCAGAACCGCTTTAAACATAGGATCCCAGAGCGAAGGCCTGTTTGCCAGGACAATGCTGCACACACACTTGGGGGTCTATTTATAAAACATTCATTGCATGAATGGCAGAAACATATATGCAAACTAAACAAAATGTCATCATAATTTTTGTACGAGATAACTGCCTGCTTCTTCAGCTCCATCTAGTGTCCAAAATGTGGTAGAGTTTTCTCACTGAGGTGTTTCAGAAAACCACATTTTGGCCACTAGATGGAGCAGAAAGTACAGGTGTTAACCACTTGCTTACTGGGCACTTAAACCCCCTCCTTTCCAGACCAATTTTCAGCTTTCAGCGCTGTCGCACTTTGAATGACAATTGCACGGTCATACAAAACTGTACCCAAATGAAAATTTTTATCATTTTTCCCCCCAAATAGAGATTTCCTTTGGTGGTATTTGATCAGCTCTGCGATTTTTATTTTTTGTTAAAAAAATGTAAAAAGACCGAATTTAAAAAAAAAAAAATGTTTTTTTTTTTAAAATTTTGTTATAAAAATATAAAATGGGTAATTTTTGTCCGTCATTGATGTACGCTGATGAGGCGGCAGTGACGGGCACCGATAGGCGGCAGTGATGGGCACTGATGGGTGGCAGTGATGGGCACTGATGGGTTACACTGATAGGCAGCACTTTTAGGTGGCACTGATTGGCAGCACTGGTGGGCATTGATAGGTGGCACTGGTGGGCATTGACAGGTGGCACTTGTGTGCATTGACAGGTGTCACTTGTGTGCATTGACAGATGGCACTTGTGGGCATTGACAGGTGGCATTTATGGGCATTGCAAGGTGGGACCAATGTCCCTTTAAAATAAGCCGGTGATCGGCTTTTATTTTCTCCTCCGCTGTTAGCGTGAGGAGAAAAAAAAACGATCACCGAGCTTTTGTTTTTATCATGTGATCAGCTGTCATTGGCTGACAGCTGATCATATGGTAAGGGGCCGGGACCCGCCCCTTACTCGGATCGCTGATCACCGGAGTCTCAGTGACTCAGTGATCACAGGGCGCGCCCTGCAGGGCGCGCACAAGGAGCGTGCACAGGGGAGGACGTCATATGACGTCCTCCCGGGAATTGAGATCCGCGCTGAGGCCGTCATTCGGCCATAGCGCGGATGTCAAGTAGTTAAAGAGGAAGTAAACCCTGATGGGTTTTACTTCCTCTTTTGTTTCCTGCAAACCCTGCAAAGTAAAAGCATCAGCTCTGTGACTGGCCGAGCCACGTGACATCACTCCCACGTGACGTCACCCCAGCACTCGCTCGGGAATAAACGTCAGGAAGGGCCGTTTCTTCACAGTGCGTGCACCAATGAAATAATCGGCGCACTACAAGGTAAGTATCTCCTAAACGGTAACACGTTTAGGAGATATCTACAGTACATATATGTAAGGCTCTGCTGGGGACACCTGATGTAAGGAGGGGCTCTGCTGGGGACACCTGATGTAAGGACGGACTCTGCTGGGGTCACCTGATGTAAGGATGGGCTCTGCTGGGGACACCTGATGTAAGGACGGACTCTGCTGGGGTCACCTGATGTAAGGAGGGCTCTGCTGGGGACACCTGATGTAAGGAGGGGCTCTTCTGGGGGCACCTGATGCAAGGACGGACTCTGCTGGGGTCACCTGATGTAAGGATGGGCTCTGCTGGGGACACCTGATGTAAGGAGGGGTTCTGCTGGGGGCACCTGATGCAAGGACGGACTCTGCTGGGGGCACCTGATGCAAGGATGGACTCTGCTGGGGGCACCTGATGGCATCTGGTGGCAGGTGACGTGGCAGGTGACACGCTCAGGGGTGCCACTTTAGTGCCTTCGAAATAAAGAGCATTTGTTTAATGTATGTTAGCCTAACATTGCAGTTGCAGGCAGCCACTTAGATTCAAAGAATGTAATTGTTCTTTTAATGTTAGGCTAACATACATTAAACAAATGCTCTTTATATCTGAAGCAAAGTTGCATATAAAAAAAAAAACATACTTTAGAACAGGGGTCCCCAACTACCAAGCCGCGGCCCGGTACCAGGCTGTGGCCTCAATGCGAACGGGCCATGAGTGCGGCGGGCCACAGGATGGAGAGCTGACGAGTCAGCGGGAGGGAGGGTAAAATTATAGAACTGGCGGACGTGCTGCATGACAGAGCCGGCGGGAGGGCAACATGATAGAGGCCGTGTGCAGACAGCATGACAGAGCCGGCAGGTGGGAGGGTCCCATGACAGAGCCGGCAGGTGGGAGGGTCCCATGACAGAGCCGGCAAGTGGGAGGGTCCCATGACAGAGCTGGCAGGTGGGAGGGTCCCATGACAGAGCTGGCAGGTGGGAGGGTCCCATGACAGAGCTGGCAGGTGGGAGGGTCCCATGACAGAGCTGGCAGGTGGGAGGGTCCCATGACAGAGCTGGCAGGTGGGAGGGTCCCATGACAGAGCCGGTGGGCGTGCAGCATGACAGAGCCGGTGGATGGGGGGGCAACATGACATAGCTGGCAGGCATGACATAGCCGGCGGGCGGGTGGATGAGTGTACAGAGAGACATCATCTCTCCCTGCCTGCCCTCTCTCTTGGACCCAGCCAATGCATATGTGCTGCATCTGGTGGCAGGAGACGTGGCAAGTGACAATCTGCATCTGGTGGCAGGTGACGTGGCAAGTGACCCTCTGCATCTGGTGGCAGGTGACGTGGCAAGTGACAATCTGCATCTGGTGGCAGGTGACGTGGCAAGTGACAATCTGCATCTGGTGGCAGGTGACGTGGCAAGTGACAATCTGCATCTGGTGGCAGGTGACGTGACAAGCCCATGCACAATGCAGTGAATGCACAAAACTAAATTCAGCCATAGGGAACTACTAGTACTTAATGAACCTGATGCCTGTAACACTGCAGGAGGGCTGAACACTGCAGCATCCAGTATTGCGTCCGGGGGTTGGGACGCTCGGGGCTATGCGGCTAACGCCCACAGCTCTTCCTTTGTAAAGGCGCCCAACTAGGGAGGGGAGGGCGCTTTATTCACCTCTTGCTGTGTTTCTCCAGAAGAGTCAGGGCGTCGCACGGTGCGCCGGGATGACATCATCGGCTATCGATGCAGCAATTCTCTGCATTGATGCAGAATTGCAAACGGCTGCATTGGCTATGTCAGTTTTATTTCAGGACACTGTATTGTCCCAGAATGAAGGTGCCTGGGACCCGGGACAGACCTGCAAAAATGTGGGACCATCCTGGGCAATCCGGGACACGCGGTCACCCTACCTCTGGGTGATCGCTGTGCTTTGCAGATATTTTAACAAACTTTGTAGCAGGTTCCTACTTGTTTCTGTTCTGAAGAAATAGCTGTTTGTTTCACCAAGTCCTGTGCAGACTGATTCTGAATAGGAGGGTATGGTTCATTATAATCATTGCAGTGTCTGCATCCCTTTAGAAGTATTTAACCCCTGGGGAGTATCTCACCAAATATGAAATTCCTATTGTAGGGGATGCCTAAAATCTGACTTGTATCTTAGTGTAGACATCTGTGAAAATCAGTGAGCCAATCAAAAACAAGCAGGAAATGTTTTTGTTGGGGTGCTCTGTATACCAACGGTGTAAAGCAGGGATCCTCAAACTACGCCCTCCAGCTGTTGCAGAACTACACATCCCATGAGGCATTGTAAAACCCTGACATTCACAGACATGACTAGGCATTATGGGAATTGTAGTTCCAGAACAACTGGAGGGCCGTAGTTTGAAGACCCATGGTGTAAAGAATGCCTCCAGGCAGAGGTGTAACTACAACCTTCAGGGCCCCAGTGCAAGAAACCATGAAGGGCCCCCCTGACCGATGGGGCCCTTTCCGCCGGTCCTGGGGCCCTTTCCTCTGAGCCGAGGGCCCTTCCCTCCAAGCCCAGGGCCCTCCCTCCGAGCCTGGGGACCTTCCCACTGATCCCAGGGCCCTTTCCTCCCATTGCAGGGCCCTTTATAAGCCCCGGTTCACACTGCCACATATAAAGTCACATGACACATCAAAACACATTTATTTCAATAGGTGCCATCTAAATCAATGCGACTCAAGTCACAGTGACAAAAAAAAAAAGGTTCCTGCACTACTTTGCTGTGACTTTGGTACGATTTGAGTGCCATACACTGCAATGTTAAATCACTAAAGTCACTAGGAAGTTGCAAAGAAAAACGCAAGCAAGCCGCAAGCAAGTCACATGACCTTGGGGTTGGGGAGCAGTGTGAATTGAGCCTTTCGGTTCCACTGTGGGGCCCCCATAGGGCTGGAACTCCAGGGCCCAGTCGCAAATGTGACCTTTGTGACCCTGGTCGTTCCTCCACTGCCTCCAAGTTTCCATATTGCATTGAATTTTATAGAAAATTGAAGGGGCTGCAGATTGAAAAAGAGAAGGATTTTTTTAGTAGTCCAAGTCTGGTCATTTTTTTTTTAGATCTATGTTTATCTACTTCCCACCCGGCCACTGTATATATACACGGCCGGGTGGGAGCCGCCTACTTCTGATCGGACGTTCCCGAACGTCCAACAGAAGTAGGGGGATCGCGCGCGCGCCCGCGCAGCGGCGCAATCCCGATGAGCTTGTGTCACTCGGACACGGCGCATCTCGGATCTGCAGGAGGGCTCTGTGATTGGCCCTCCTGATCACATGACGGCTGTGTCCAATCACAGCCGTCATGTGATGTAAGCAAACAGCCGGTTGCTAGGCAATCGTCTCTCCTCTCCTCCCACGGAAGTCGTCGCTGAGGAGAGGAGAGCGGATCACTGCAGCCGGCTGGTGATCAGTGAGTATTAGCTGTTTTTTTTTACTCACTGATCACCAGTCTAACCAGTAAACACCAGTAAACACACATGTCCCCAAAGCACACATGTCCCCAAAAAAAACACATGTCCCCAAAAAAAACACATGTCCCCAAATAATAAAAACACATGTCCCCCACATATTCCCAGTAAAATCACATGTGCCAATGATTATCTGCACACATATGTCCGTGATCACCTGATCACATCTGTACATGATCATTTGCGTACATATGTCCGCAAACCAATTATTATACACTTAACGGAATTTTTTTTACTAAAAACATGTAGCAGAATACATTTTGGCTTAAATTAATGACAACATTTGATTTTATTGGATTTCGTTTAAAAAAGAAAGGAGAAAATATTGTTTTTTTTTCAAAATTTCCGCTATTTTTTCGCTTATATCGCAAAAAATAAAAAACGGAGTCGTGAATAAATACCACCAAACTAAAGCTCTATTTGTGCTTACAAAATGATAAAAATTTAATTTGGGTACAGCATTGCATGACCGCGCAATTGTCATTGAAAGTGCGAGAGCGCTGAAATCTGAAAATTGGTCTGGGAAGGAAGGGGGCGAAAGTGCCCAGTATTGTAGTGGTTATATATATCGAAAAAGTACAGGCTGGCAACTTGACATAAATTAAATATAGTAAATATAGTGGATAATTTCGTGCAAAAATTATGTTAAAGTGAATAAGAGCAATAATTACTAGTAACCAACAGATGGCGCTAGTATAAAGTAAATTTGGAAGTATTAATAATCAATAAGCATAATAAAGTAGTTAATCAAACTTGACAGCTTCTCCATAGAAAACATTTATTTAAGCATCAAAATAAGAAGGAAAGCACTCACATTGCCACATCCATAGGTTTAAGGGGAACAAAAGAAAAAGGGATACTAGATAGGTATCCCTAGGTCGGACTTTGAAGGCATACGAAACAATTAGCAAAGTATAGAAAAATAACAATGTTTATTATGAAAATACAATACATGTATGGAGCATTCAGAGGTTAAAAATCATGTATAAACGGTTCCCGACCGGCGCACAATGATGTACGTCGGCAGAATGGCACGGACAGGCATAAGGGCGTACAGGTACGTCCCTTTGAAATTGCCGCCGTGCCATCGGTCGGGACCACCGCGAGTCCGATCGCGGGTCCTGCGGACTCGATCCCCTGGAAAAAACAGAAAGAATAAATAAAAAGATTTTTATAGTAGTACCCCAAGAAATAACAAAAAACAAGATGAAGAAATACCTGCTGATATAAGTAGATCAAAAATAGGGCTGCAACTAACGATTATTTTCATAATCGATTAGTTGGCCGATTATTGTTTCGATTAATCGGTTAATAACCTTAAAAAAAAAAATGTGTGGTGTATAATTTAGTTAATATGTAAAGTTTAAAAAAAAAAGGCAATTTATTCTTAAATATCTCTATGCAGTGGTAAATATAAAAAACCAACTATATGGTTAGGGAGGAAAATATCAAATCCACTGTGAGAATAACAGACAGAAGAGATATACTGTATATACTATTAGAGGAGATGTACTGTATATACTATTAGAAGAGACATACTGTTTTTTGGCTAATTTGTTGTTGGGCAGATTAAAAACACAAATTGCTGCAAAAACGTATTACATGCTTTTCTGCAGCTTCTCCATTGAAGTATATTGAACCAAAAAAACACTGCTTTGCATTAAAAAAAAGTCCCTAACCCTTTCCAAATACGCAGCAGCTGAAAAAAAGCATAGATGTGAACGTGTCCCATAGGAAACCATGTAAATGAACTGTAGTACGTTTCTGCAAAAAGCACCAAAAAACACATAGATGTGAACCAGGCGTTTTAATAACATAATGGGGGTTAAAAAAGAAATAAAAAAAAGAGCCCTTTATAGTACAACAAAAAGCAGATAATCACTACTGTTACTGTAAGGGTTTTTTTTTTTTTTTACTGTAGAACTGTGAAAGTAATATTTACAGGAGCGATTATTTGCTCTTTTTGTACTATAAAGGGCTCATTTTAGTTTTTTTTTTAACCCCATTATATTACTGGCTGATTAATCGATTATGAAAATAGTAATCAATTAATTTCATAATCGATTAGCTGTCGATTAATCGATAAGTTGTTTCAGCCCTGATCAAAAATAACCAAATGGTTCCCAAACAGGGGCGAGGCACTGCCAAAAAGGGTGATCCAAGACTGGTAGCCACATCCAAGGGTATTGGGGCAACAAAGCCACGCTACCTTGATGGCTAATCAGTAGGGAATCCTGTACCTAGACAGATAGATAGTCCCTATAGCGTGATCTACAATAAAGATAACAAAACCACGGCAGATACTTAGTGGTATACCAAATACGAGCAGGTTAAAAGGCAAAGAAAAAACAGGATTACTTACTTCCAACATGGACAGATGTTTCGTATGCCTTCAAAGTCCGACCTAGGGACACCTATCTAGTATTCTTTTTCTTTTATATTTATTTAAGCATTACAGTAATAACATCATCCAAAAATGTTGACGCGTTTCGGCCTTAGGCCTTCATCAAAAGCATGCTTTTGTTGAAGGCCTAAGGCCGAAACGCGTCAACATTTTTGGATGATGTTATTGCTGTAATGCTTAAATAAATATTTTCTATGGAGAAGCTGTCGAGTTGCCGGCCTGTACTTTCTATGGATCTTTTGTGAGCTTAATTAGCCAGAGCACCGACTACTCTACACACCAACTATACTATATATAGGTAGAGCTTGGGTGAGCTTTTCTCTTGTATGTTTATATATTAGGGCTGTTACTGATTAAAAAAATTTTTGTGTTCGATTATTCGATTTTTTTTTAAATCGATTAATCGACTAATTTCGATTAATTATAACGCACATACAGATCCAACTACTTTTAGCTGATCTCCTTGCATTGCAACTCTGCATTAGTCAGTGGTAAATGTGGTATACACTATATACAATCACCCGACACTAGTTACTTTCCACAATCCATGACTTAACTTCACAGTTCACACAAATACGTTTTAAATTCAAACTGTAGCACTGACGTAAGTCATTTTTTTCCCACAGTAGCGTGACAATCCCTCCACCTCCGGTCTAACTAATCACGCTCACCTTATGGCATGGACCCCTGTGCCAACAGGTGGTCATGCAAGCAGGTATCAAAAGGGTTATCACGGACCATAAACTTCTCTCACATCTCCTTAGATCTCAGCAAGGATGCCAGGTCATGGATAGAAAGAAAAGATCTAAGTGCTCACCGCTTAAGTATAAGATTTCATTTTTGTGTTCAAACACAAACTACTCACATAAAGATGATAAAAAAACACAGCATGTAAAGCCGACAATCGTGTTAGTTCCGTAGGGCAGCAGCGGGTGACGTCATGCGTAGCTCCTCCCCAGTACGTGTTATGTTCAGTCAGAACTTCAACGTCACCAGACTCCTCCCCCATTCCTTTCGTTAGCAGACGGAGGCACTTGGGGAAGGGGGGAGGAGTCCGGTGACGTCGATGTCAGTGACGTCACCGGATCTCCGACGGAACCACCTGAAGACCCGGAAGCCGGCGGAAAGGTGAGTATAAAAGAATTTTGATTGATCAAAAAAAATTAACGATTAATCGAGGAATTAATCTTTAATTTCCACAGCCCTATTTTATATATATATATATATATATATATATATATATATATATATATATATATATATTTTTTTTTTTTTTACAGTGGAGTTATCCTTTAAAATCTGCTTGTGTTAATCGGGACACATCCACATTTATGTGACAGTCATCCCGAAACCTCTCAAGTCATTATGATTATATGCTGATTTATTTAATCCTTGAAAATGTTTGATATAAAATGAAGGCACAATTATACAATTATGGCTTGTGCACATAAAGGTACGCATGGTAATTAGGACATAATTAACAAATTAGGATCCAGCACAAAATAAAGGCGGTAATTACACCCTTAACTTAAATGGGAATATAAAGAGCCTTTGCGGTTCTACGGCACCCGAGATGACTCTTCACAAATTACTAGAGGATGAGGCTCTCCCTCGCCATATGCCTTTCATTTACAGAACATCATGTGAGAAGAGTTTTTTTTTCTATACTCCTCTCTCGTTTCATCGACTTGAAAGACGTGAACAGGAAATCCAGCGCAACCATCCCGAGAAAATGTCAGATCCAAAAATAATGGCTTTAAACGCTGCGAGAAAATCCCACTTACGAAAAAATTGGCCAGGAATTTTGGTGAAAGAATTTTATCTTTAATACGGCGAAGAATAAATCCCGGCTCCCAAGATACGATTCATATCTTGTTCTTGAGACAATAAATAACGTCTATTTAGAAGAGCGAGGAAAGACTTTAAGCCTAAGAAAACAACCACCCAACATTGTGCAGGCTCCGGTTTATCTTTTTTAAACACTTTTTATAAGGGGGAGTTAAATAAAAACCACTGGATTTTGTGCTTGGATAAGAGGAATTAAGTACAGCAGAAGCTCCAGGATAACACGAGCCATTGGGTTTGTGGCTAAGGCCTGCAGCATTAAGGTCCTGAGTTGACCACCATAGATAAAGCTGAATGAAATGATATACAGTGCCTTGAAAAAGTATTCATACCCCTTGACATTTTCCACATTTTGTCATGTTACAACTAAAAAACGTAAATGTATTTTATTGGGATTTTATGTGATAGACCAACACAAAAGTGGCACATAATTGTGAAGTGGAAGGAAAATGATAAATGGTTTTCCAAACTTTTTACAAATAAATATGTGAAAAGTGTGGGGGGCATTTGTATGGCGCCCCCCGGAGTCAATACTTTGTAGAACCGCCTTTCACTGCAATTACAGCTGCAAGTCTTTTTGGGGATGTCTCTACCAGCTTTGCACATCTAGAGAGGGACATTTTTGCCCCATTCTTCTTTGCAAAATATCTCAAGCTCTGTCAGATTGGATGGAGAGCGTCTGTGAACAGCAATTTTCAAGTCTTGCCACAGATTCTCAATTGGATTTAGGTCTGGACTTTCTAAGACATGAATATGCTTAGATCTAAACCAGGGGTCTCCAAACTTTTCACTTCAGGGGGCCACATTGTGCATTTTTCACATATTCGCGGGCCGAAAAAAAAAAAATAGATTTTTTTAATGAATCTGCAGCAGAATAAAATAGAATTTGACAGGCTGACGGCAGTAGAGCTTGATGGCGCACCTGTATCCTCCGCCCGTACCTAAAAGCCGTAACCTCATGCATGGGGGCTAAACTTCCAGTGTGTACAGGGCCTTACATCTGTGTTACTGTCAACACACCTCCATACATTTGGTCCTCATCAGACCGCTCGCTGTACATTTGTGTCCTCATCAGAGCCCCCCTGCTTATTTGTGTGCCCCTTAGAGCCTCCTTCCATATTTGTGTTCCCATCAGTGCGCCCCCCGAATATTTGTGCCCGAATAAGAACCCCCTGCATATTTTTATTTCCATCAGAGCCCCCAACACAATTGTGTCCCCCTTAGAGCCCCCTTTCCACATTTATGCCCCCATCAGAGACCCCTGCACAATTGTATGCCCATTAGAGCCCCCCTTCAACATTTATGCCCCCATCAGAGACCCCAGCACAATTGTGTTCCCCTTAGAGCCCCCCTTCCCCATTTATGCCCCTATCAGAGACCCCAGCACAACTATGTCCCCCTTAGAGCCCCCTGCATAATTGTGTCCCCCTTAGAGCCCCCCTTCCACATTTGTGTCCCTTAAAGGAGCCCCCGCCACACATTTGTGTCCCCATCACCACCAGCAGTCTGTCAGGGCTGGGCTCAGCCCTTCCTTCTCTGAGCTGGCCGCTCAGCTGTCGGCTAATTGCCAGCTCCTATCTCTCCCCAGTGACTCACCTTTTGATGATATCCTGCTCGTCAGTCCTGCCTACTTAAGCCGTCCAGTCCAGATGATCTCTGCCTTCGCCTTGGTCACATCTCTAGAGATGCTCTCCTGTGTTCCTGTTAAAGACTTGCTTGGCTGACATTCCTTCTGGCTCCGGATCCTGCTTGCTGTTCTACTACGCTGTTCTCTGGCTCCCTGACATTTTTGGCTTGTTTGACTATCCGTTCTGGTTCCTGAACTCTGGCTGTGTTTTGACTACGTTTACTCTGTTTACCTATTTTTATTATTATTAAACAAGTGTGATTTAAACTGTACTTCTGTCTATGTCTGATTCATGGTTTCTGACACAGTCACATCTGTGTCCCTCTTATGTCTGTGTCTGGCTTCAGTGCTGTTCTACTACACCTCCCGGCTCCCACCCGGCTGTTACACAGACACGTTGTAGCCAAAAGAACAGCCATAAAGGACGCTGATTCTAACAGAGGGCAGGACCTGGGAGGTGCAGTAGGTCCTAGCAATCAACTAGTGAGGTGCCAGGTTGGACAGGCTCCGTCGGGGCGGTGGGACCTGCGCTGCATACTATCAGGGGTGATTATGAAACGCAGTTCCTGCTACCCGACATAGCTTGAACACGAACTGACCATGCAGTGAGTCTGAGGACTCAACCTGCGGGCCGGGAAAAACATCCCAGTGGGCCGGATGTGGTCCACGGGCCGTACTTTGGAGACCCCTGATCTAAACCATTCCATTATAGCTCTGGCTGTATGTTGAGGGTCGTTGTACTGCTGGAAGGTGAACCTCCGCCCCAGTCTCAAGTCTTTTTCAGACTCTAACAGGTTTTCTTCTAAGATTGTCCTGTATTTGGCTCCATCCATCTTCCCATCAACTCTGATTGTTGTCAGAAAATTTGAGATCCTGCTCGTGGAGCGTATATCAGCATTATATATATATATATATATATATATATATATATATATATATATACAGGGCCGCTGATAAGCCAGTACAGCCGACCCTGTTGTACCGGGCCCGACCAGCAGGAGTTTAGAATTAAAAAAAAAGTTTGACTGCAAGGGGCTGGCCGAGGGAGGAGGAGAGCGTCACCCCAGGAGCCTGGATATCAGGACCGCTCAGATAACACACACATCTGGTCTATGGATAAGAGAGGACTTTCCTGTCAGCACCCAAGCCTCCCTCTCCCCTCCTCAGAAGGACAGAACAGGCAGGACAGAACACTGGAGCTCTCCACAAGGCAAGATAACAGATGACATATTACATTCTTCTCTTGTGATCACTGTTGTTCTGCCTCTGTACAAAGCTGTGCTGTAAACTTGCCCTGTATTTCAGCAGGGCAGGTCTGGTGAAAGTGAAGTCCTGAACATGTTAGGAATATAATAAGACTTTTCAGGTACTACAGTCAGATGCATTTCACAAAATCATTCTTTTAAATATATGTGTATGTTGAATATATTTATGTAGCACCTGAAAAGTCCCAGTATATTCCTAAAGTTGAGCATTAACAGCAAAGGAAATGTGTGTGTATATATATATATATATAAATAATACAACCCATCTCCAGGAAATTAAATAAAGTCCAATCTTGCAGTGTGTGTGTGTGTGTGTATGTGTGTGTGTGTGTGTGTGTGTATGTGTGTGTGGGGGGGAATGGACGCTTTCACTTACCTGTTTCCATGCTCCAACCAGCTGCAGAGCCCTCTTGTTCCACCAAACCTCAGCCTCATTACATACCATACAGGAACATTAATGCTGTATGGTATGATATGGGGGCTGGAGTGTGAGCAACTGAGCATAGTCAGTAAAACATACACAGGCGCTGTAGGGAACCAGCCAGCGCTGGAAGAAGCCAGCTAAAGCAAGGAATTAGGTAAAGCTGGGTGCACACACATCACAATTCAGTTTAGCAGGGATCGCCAAATTCTGATCTCTGTGTAGTCCTCCCTGTTAGAAGACAATCATTAGACCACCTTAGTATATTCATGCCATCCCACATACTGACTCCTACCACCTTGATCACTTCAAATCACTGAAATGGTCATTGTGGTTAGAGTGTTCCTTTAATATCTCTCAGAAAAAATAAACATTTGTATACTGATTCCATTTCATTAGATCATCCTCTAGTTGTGTTAAATTGGTGTGTGTGTGTGTGTGGGGGGGGGGGGTGCTCTCTGTATACCCTAGCCTCTTGGTATAGGGGCGGGGTCAGGGGTGGGGCTGATGGAGGGACCAGGGGTGGGGCTGATGGAGGGACCAGGGGTGGGGCTAAAGGGGGCCCCGTCAGGTAGGCTGTACCGGGCCCCATGATTTCTATCAGCAACCCTGTATATATATATATATATATATATATATATATATATACAGTGGTGTGAAAAAGTGTTTGCCCCTTCCTCATTTCCTGTTCCTTTGCATGTTTGTCACACTTAAGTGTTTCGGAACATCAAACCAATTTAAACAATAGTCAAGGACAACACAAGTAAACACAAAATGCAATTTGTAAATGAAGGTGTTTATTATTAAAGGTGAAAAAAAATCCAAACCATCATGGCCCTGTGTGAAAAAGTGATTGCCCCCCTTGTTAAAACATACTATAACTGTGGTTGTCCACACCTGAGTTCAATTTCTCTAGCCACACCCAGGCCTGATTATTGCCACACCTGTTCACAATCAAGGCATCACTTAAATAGGAGCTGCTTGACACAGTAAGGTCCACCAGAAGATCCTTAAAAGCTACACATCATGCCGAGACCCAAAGAAATTCAGGGACAATTGAGAAAGAAAGTAATTGAGATCTATCAGTCTGGAAAGGGTTATAAAGCCATTTCCAAAGCTTTGGGAATCCAGCGAACCACAGTGAGAGCCATTATCCACAAATGGCGAAGACATGGAACAGTGGTGAACCTTCCCAGGAGTGGCCGGCCGCCCAAAATTACCCCAAGAGCGCAGCGACGACTCATCCAAGAGGTCACAAAAGACCCCACAACAACGTCCAAGGAACTGCAGGCCTCACTTGCCTCAGTTAAGGTCAGCGTTCATGCCTCCACCATCAGGAAAAGACTGGGCAAAAATGGCCTGCATGGCAGAGTTCCAAGGAGAAAACCACTGCTGAGCAAAAAGAACATCAAAGCTCGTCTCAATTTCTCCACAACACATCTTGATGATCCCCAAGACTTTTGGGACAACATTCTGTGGACCGATGAGACAAAAGTGGAACTCTTTGGAAGGTGTGTGTCCAAGTATATCTGGCGTAGAAGGAACACTGCATTTCAGAAAAAGAACATTATACCAACAGTAAAATATGGTGGTGGTAGTGTGATGGTCTGGGGCTGTTTTGCTGCTTCAGGACCTGGAAGACTTGCCGTGATAAAAGGAACTATGAATTCTGCTGTCTACCAAGAGATCCTGAAGGAGAATGTCCGACCATCTGTTCGTGTACTCAAGCTGAAACGAACTTGGGTTCTGCAGCAGGACAATGATCCTAAACACACCAGCAAGTCCACCACCGAATGGCTGAAGAAAAACAAAATGAAGACTTTGGAGTGGCCTAGCCAAAGTCCTGACCTGAATCCTATTGAGATGTTGTGGTATGACCTTAAAAAGGCCGTTCATGCTCGAAAACCCTCTAATGTAACTGAATTAGGACAATTCTGCAAAGATGAGTGGGCCAAAAATTCCTCCAGGACGCTGTAAAAGCCTCATTGCACGTTATCGCAAACGCTTGGTTGCAGTTGTTGCTGCTAAGGGTGGCCCAACCAGTTATTAGGTTTAGGGGGCAATCACTTTTTCACACAGGGCCATGATGGTTTGGATTTTTTTTCACCTTTAATAATAAACACCTTCATTTACAAATTGCATTTTGTGTTTACTTGTGTTGTCCTTGACTATTGTTTAAATTGGTTTGATGTTCCGAAACACTTAAGTGTGACAAACATGCAAAGGAACAGGAAATGAGGAAGGGGGCAAACACTTTTTCACACCACTGTATATATATATACAGTATCTCACTAAAGTACACCCCCTAAGATAAATAATTTCAGAACTTTTTCCACCTTTTAATGTGACCTATAAACTGTACAACTTAATTGAAAAACAAACTGAAATCTTTTAGGGGGGGGGGGGGTAAAAATAAAAAATATTTAATGTGGTTGCATAAGTGTGCACACCCTCTTATAACTGGGGATGTAGCTGTGTTCAGAATTAAGCAATCACATTCCAACTCATGTTAAATAGGAGTCAGTACACACCGGCCATCATTTAAAGTGCCTCTGATTAACCCCAAATAAAGTTCAGCTGTTCTAGTAGGTCTTTCCTGATATTTTCTTAGTCGCATCCTACAGCAAAGGCCATGGTCCACAGAGAGTTTCCAAAGCATCAGAGGGATCTCATTGTTAAAAGGTATTAGACAGGAGAAGGGTACAAAAGAATTTCCAAGGCATTAGATATACCATGGAACACAGTGAACACAGTCATCATCAAGTGGAGAAAATATGGCACAACAGTGATATTACCAAGAACTGGATGTCCCTCCAAAATGGATGAAAAGACAAGTAGAAAATTGGTCAGGGAGGCTGCAAAGAGGCCTACAGCAACATTAAAGGAGCTGCAGGAATATCTGGTAAGTACTGGCTGTGTGGTACATGTGGCAACAATCTCCTGTATTCTTCATATGTCTGGGCTATGGGGTAGAGTGGTAAGACGGAAGCCTTTTCTTACGAACAAAAACATCCAAGCCCGGCTAAATTTTGCATGTGGGAAAATGTTTTAGGGTCTGATGAAACCAAGGTTGAACATTTTGGCCATAATTCCAAAAGATATGTTTGGCGCAAAAATAACACTGCTATCACCAAAAGAACATCATACCCACTGTGAAGCATGGTGGTGGCAGCATCATGCTTTGGGGCTGTTTTTCTTCAGCTGGAACAGGGGTCTTAGTCAAGGTAGAGGGAATTATGAACAGTTCCAAATACCAGTCAATATTGGCACAAAACCTTCAGGCTTTTGCTAGAAAGCTGAACATGAAGAGGAACTTCATCTTTTAACATGACATGTATTTAGGGTAGTTTAATTCAATGTCTGTGTGTGTTTTGTGTATTTAATGGTTGTATACTGTCTTTTTTGCATTTTGTTTATTGATTTTTTTTTTTTTTTACCACCAGCACTGGTGCCAGTTTCTGTAATAATAACCCCCCAGCATTGGTACACATTTCTGCAATAATAATCCCCAGCATTGATGACACTTTATGCAATAATAACCTCCAGCATTGGTGCCAGTTTCCACAATATTAACATCCAGTATTGGTACCAGTTTATGCAATAATAACCCCCAGCATTGGTGCCAGTTTCTTCAAAAATAACCCCCAGCATTGGTGCCAGTTTCTTCAAAAATAACCCCCAGCATTGGTACCAGTTTCTGCAATAATATCCCCCAGCTTTGGTGCAAGTTTATGCAATAATATCCCTCAGCATTGGTGCAAGTTTATGCAATAATATCCCTCAGCATGGGTGCCAATTTATTCAAGAAATAACCCTCAGCATTGGTACCAGTTTATGCAATAATAACCCCCAGCATTGGTGCCAGTTTCTGCTAAAATAACCCCCAGCATTGGTACCAGTTTCTGCAATAATAACCCCCAGCATTGGTACCAGTTTCTGCAATTATAACATTCAGCATTGGTATCAGTTTCTGCAATAATAACCCCCAGCATTGGTGCCACTTTATTAAAGAAATAACCCTCAGCATTGGTACCAGTTTCAGCAATAATAACCCCCAGCATTGGTGCCAGTTTATGCAATAATATCCCTCAGCATTGGTGCCACTTTATTAAAGAAATAACCCTCAGCATTGGTGCCAGTTTCTGCAATAATAACCCCCAGCATTGGTGCCAGTTTATGCAATAATAACCCCCAGCATTGGAGCCACTTTATTCAATAAAAACCCTCAGCTATGATACCAATTTCTGCAATAATAACTCCCAGCATTGGTGCCACTTTATTGAATAATAACCATCATCATTGGTGCCAGTTTATTGACTAATAACCCCACAGCATTGGTACCAGTTTCTGCAATAATAACACCCAGGATTGGCGACAGTCTATACAATAATAACCCCCAGCATCAATACAGTTTCTACCATAACACCCATCATTGGTGCCAGTTTATGCACGAATAACGCCTATTGGTGGTCAGTGGTGTTATGTTATTTAGACCACCCTTCATTGGTAGGCCACAACCTTGTTCTTGCATTGATGTTCAGTGGAGAAGCTATTTAGAACATCCCTGCCTGTCAGAGGTCAGAGGTCAGTGGCAGTGTTAATTAACCCCTTTATAGTGCAAAATGGGCTTTAGGGTTTTCATATACCGTACTTGTAAGTAAATAAAATATGTGAGAGAGACGACTACACTGGATGTGTCTTCTATCTGTCCCTGACCTGCACTGTGTGGTCTCCTGGCGGAGAATATCATGGATCTGATACCAGTTGATGTGGACAGAGAAAATGGACTTAACTTTGCCAGACAAGGAATGGAACTGTCAACATCATGAAAAAAACGCACTAAACACAAAACGGATTTTTGTAAAAGAGATACTAATCCAGAGCTGGCGGGATTGTCCTTCGGATCCAGGCAAACAGCCAAACACACAGCTAAAATACTGGCTGTGAACTCTGTTACCTGCCAAACTATGTGCGATTCTGTTCACAGTGTTCAGCCAATGTCTTCAACCCAACATCCCTGCCAGACAGCGCGATGGACAGTTGGGTGACCTCCACTTCTTTCCAACACAGAGTGGCTGTAAAGCGAGGTCATTGCCCTGCTTGTTGATTGGATGCTGAAACAGCATCCCCACACCCAATGGTTCAGCACATGGCTCTGTTTGCATCAGCGGAAGGCTCTGTTTGCATCATCACATTGTTGTCTCTTCCTCTTCCAGCCCTTTTGTGCAGAAGGTTAATATACAGACAAATCCTGATATCTACAATAGCTGCATTGAAAGTTCAGGCAAAAAGCCTGATACATGGGAGCTGCTTTACCTGCCAAAGATATTGTATATCTGTCCATCCAGCCCTGAGAGTTACACAGCTCGGCATGCCCTGCATCCCCTATTACCCCTTATTCTGCACCCCCTGCATTCCCCATTAGCCACACTCTGCATGTCCTGCATCCCCCATCACTCCACATTTTGCACACCATTATTTCACACTTTGTGCCCCTATATTACCAATACTCCTTATTTAATACCCTCTGCATCCCCCCATTACCCACATTCTGCACCCCCTGCAACCCCCATTACCCACAGTCTGCATGCCCTGCATCCCCATTACCCCACATTCTGCACCCTCTGAATCCCCATTATCCAACACTCTGCACCCCCTGCATCCTAATTACCAAACATTCTGCACCCCCTGCATCACCCATTACCCCACATTCTGCACCCCGTGCATCCCCCATTACCCCATATTCTGCAGCCCCCATTACCCCACATTCTGCACCCCCTGCACCCCCCATTACCCCACATTCTGCACCCCCTGCATTCCCCATTAGCCACACTCTGCATGCCCTGCATCCCCCATTACTCCACATTTTGCACACCATTATTTCACACTTTGTGCCCCTATATTATTAATACTCCTTATTCAATACCCTCTGCATCCCCCATTACCCACCTTCTGCACCCCCTGCAACCCCCATTACCCACAGTCTGCATGCCCTGCATCCCCATTTTTTTCCCTTTGATCCCTTTGATCATATGGTTTTCTGGTCCTGATAATAAATTGTAATAAGATTATACAGTCCCATATGGTGCCATCTCCATGGTTACAACAAGGGTCTCCGCAGTTAGTCATCATAGCACTGCGACTGTTTAGTTCCTCCCATTAATATATCTCTACCGATATTGTAGTATTTATTCTCTTTTTCAGTAGATTTTTTTTTTTATATATACATATTACATATAATATTTTTTAATATTTTTATATCTTTTCCACCCATTTTTATTTTTATTTTTATTTTATTTATTTTTTATTAATAGCATTATTAATGTTTTTATCCTATGGTCCCGAGCGCTACATCCCTGATTAAATATGGTGTGTTTTCACACCGCCCCCCCCCCCCTTTTTTTTTAATATGTCCAATGGCTTTATGACTTTAAGGTTTTTTTTTTCCGTTCCTTACTTTCCATTTAATTACCGGCATTTAAATAGCGCTCCAAAATGTAACAATGAAGTGTTACAGCGGCTAAGGAGTTAAATGCACATCCACATAGGTACCAGGTGTGGCGGATAAAGATAAATGGAATGATGATGCAAACACAAACACAATTTGAAGTCACCAAGACAACCCGGCTGTTATTATGTTGCTATAAATACTCCACGCTGGTTACTAGGTCAGTATCCCTTGAAAAAGTCACGTGACCTGTGATGCAACGCGTCGGGAGGAGGAGCTTAGGTGACGCCGTGTGATACACGAGCTCAGCAAAGGAGGAGAAGGGCTGACAGCCCAGGAGCGAAAGCCTGACCATTGACACTTTTTATCTGCACTATATCCACCTGGTACACGTGAGTGCATACAACTTGAGGCATCTCATGGGGAGTCTATAGTTAGCAATATTGCGCAATGGTTTTTGTTTGTTTTTTTTTTCTCTTTTTCATGTTAAAACCGGCTTGAGCATCAGGAAGATTTCAAAGAATCACCTATAATTGTACCGGCAACATTAAGGGAAGTTTTTGTTTCTTTCTTCCTATATATTTATAAATACCATTACCGAATTGGCAACATTTTATATTTATATTTTCCAAAATAGCAGTCTTTTTTGCTTTTTGTTTCTCTAAACAGTGGGAGTTTAAACCAGCTGTCTTAATTGTTATATCAGTAATGCACCACTGCACTTTTAAAACACCAATCGCCTGGTGTATATGTTTATCTGGTTATCGTAGCAAACAGATTGCATACAATAGGATTGTATGGCACCAACCTTGCAATTAGAGTAATCGCCTGGTGTATCTGCATATTGTTGCAATTAGATTGTATTCAACGCTAATTGTCTGGTGTATGGTACCAATCTTGTAATCAGAGCACCTGTTGCTACGCCAGAGTTCCTTCACTCTTTCTAACACAGCACACAATTCCCAATCATCTTGATTGCTATCACTGAATCGTCCAACTTTTTTTCATTTTCTTTTTTTCATTTTACCAACACAACAAATACTTTCACCTATTAAATAAGATTTTTATATGCACATTTAGCATTTCTTTTATAATAAGGATCACATACTCACATATTCATTTATATACAAGGATTGTATATTTTATTTCACACACCTCCAGCACTATATATACGGAGTGTATATATATTTTATTTTATTTTTTTCACTTGTGCACTATTGACCACAATTGACATTGTGGCAATAATTATTTTTAAAGATCTATGCTCACATAATTAAGGTTGAATTGCGCACCATTTATACGCTATTTGTATATCTTTCACCTATTTTCAAGTGTGGGAACACTTTTAATGGTAGCCGCATTTCATTTAGTAATCTTATTTTATTCTATTAGATTTGGGGCTTTTAAATTATATATCAGCGCTTTAGTATACACCAATTTTTAACTCTGCATCCCCATTACCCCACATTCTGCACCATCTGAATCCCCATTATCCAACATTTTGCACCCGGTATCCTGATTTCCTAACATTCTGCACTCCCTGCATCCCTATTACTCCACACTCTGCATGCCCTGCCAGAAGCGGCTCTAGGCAAAATTTAAACATGAGGCCCCACTCACGCCCTTTGCAGGGGTTAAGGAAGAACCCCGAAACGGAGCATGTTATTACTGCTGTTGCTTGTGTGGGTCAGGGATGTGTACTGCGCCAATCACATGGGATGAATAGGAGAGGAGGGTCAGCAGGGACGATGTTCTTTCTTCCAGGTTCCTCCTCATGTGGTCTATCATTAGACACGTCAGAGCCGAGGAGGTGCCTGGGAAAAGTGCCCTCGGCTCTGTTACTCTGGGCTGGCAGGCAACAACTGCAACAATGTGGTGTGGGAGATGCTGTGAGGCGCCAGCAACTTGCAAGTAAAGTGTCTGGATGGATGCCTGGCACTAGTGATGTCAGAGTTTAGTGCGGCCACCCGGAGAGTTGTGCTTTCACTTCTGCAGATGCCGGGCTTCTGTATTCAGAAGTTACAGCGATGATCAGAAAGCATAGGGCAGCACCGGAAATAGTGGAACGCCACCCTGGTGACTGACCATAGGTAAATTAGGTGGCTGCGAGGCCCCTGTGAGTGCGAGGCCTTAGGCGACCGCCTAATTTTCCTTATTAAAGAACCGCCTCTGTGCCCTGCATCTCCCATTACCCTGCATTCTGCACCCCCTGCATTCCCCATTAGCTAAACTCTGCATGCCCTGCATTCCCCATCACTCCACATTTTGCACACCATTATTTCACACTTTGTGCCCCTATATTACCAATACTCCTTATTCAATACCCTCTGCATCCCCCATTACCCACATTCTGCACCCCCTGCAACCCCCATTACCCTCAGTCTGCACGCCCTGTATCCCCATTACCCCACATTCTGCACCATCTTAATCCCCATTATCCAACATTCTGCAACCCCTGTATCCTGATTACCTAACATTCTGCACTCCCTGCATCCCTATTACCCCACATTCTAGACCCCCTATTACGCCACATTCTGCATCCCCCATTACCCCACATTATGCACCCCTGCATCTCCCATTACCCCACATTCTGCACCCCTGCATCTCCCATTACCCCACATTTTGCACCATCTGTATCCCCATTATCCAACATTTTGCATCCCCCATTACCCCACATTCTGCACCCCCTGCATTCTCCATTACCCTACATTCTGCACCCCTTGCATTCCCAATTACCCCACATTCTGCACCCTCTGCATCTGCACCTTTTTGCCAATGAGTTTTTGACAACTTTTCCGCGTTTTTTCACATTGCAATCATGGCAGAATCGCATCACGTTTGGGGTGCCATTAAGAATGAATCATGTGTTTTGTCGTGATTTTAGCAAGATTTGGAAACGCAGTGTGAATGCAGCTTTTTGGTTCCATTTATTTAAGAATTCTGTCAAGTTTTCTTTAGAATTGTCACATTGTATCTTGTTGCAAAGATATATGTATTTCCAATGTTCCTCAGCTCCATCTAGTGGCCATAGTGCAGTATTTTTCTACTGTCTTTAATAAAGGAACATTCGTTCCAAAAAAAAAAAATGAAAAAAAAAAATAGCCTAAAGAAAATTCAAACTGTATTTTTGAAAAAGGGAATTTTGTTCCAAGATATGCTTGAGAGAGTGAGAGCAAATTATTCCCTCTGAATACCCGATCCACTAAATGTATATTGATCTATATTGATTGAATTATATGGGGCCTTCGGTGAGCTTTGAGAAAACAAAGGGTAAAAACAAGTCTTGGAAATGTGGGACTGCCCTGGAAATCGGAGACAACGGACAAGTGTGCCAAAAAAACATCAGAAATATGTAAGTAAAAGTTCTCACAGACAGCGGTTTATGTAACCGTCTATTGTTCTCCTCTCGCTGCGATCGTAGGCGTCCGTCAGGATGGAACCGGGTGTGTCCCTGAATCTGCGTAAGGCGAGTCACGAGTCCGTCTGTCCCAAGACACAAGCCGGGCAGCTGTTATGGTAACACGTCACTAAGAACGAGGGGAGGGAATTCGTCAAAATTTATTTTGACACAAAAAATTTCAGGTTCACTCATTGAGTGCTTGTGTAACATTTGTATGATTAAAATGTGGACTTTTTTCTTTCTCTTTTTTTAGAAGTGTGTGTGGTTCTCAACCGTGGGTCTTGGCCCACTGCTGGGTTGCGGAATCCCTTCTCCCAGGTCTCCAGTCATCTGGAGAACCCTTAACTTCACATAGTGACTTCCAGCTCTTGTAGTGCCCCCAAACCTCCCATAGTGGCCCACATTGCCCCAGGCCACCTGAGAGCCCTGGGCCACCACAGTGCTGCCCAGCAACCCCCTGCCCAGCCTGCTGCAGAGCCACCAGCCTTCCATAGTGTCTCCAACCTCCAACAGTGTCCTACAATGCTACTCCAACCACCCAAAGTGCCACCCAGCCTCAGTGTCCCCCAGCCTGCTGCAGATCTTCCAGCCCTCCATAGTGCCCCCAACTTTCAACAGTGTCCCACAGTTTTCCCACAGTGCTGCCACGCCTCTCACATTGGCCCTACTCTGCGATGCTCTGACGCCTTGCGCCCCTCCAGCCATCGCTATTGACGCCCCCAATCAGACTCCCCATAACCATCTTTCACATCTGCCCTCCTCCCCACTAGTCAGCACACATCTCCCACCTAGCTCGTCACCACCTCACCAAGCGCCACGCCTGCGCTCTACCATCACCCTCCACTCTCGGTTTCCACAAACTCAGCGCGCTACTCATACAAAAAAAAGCCTCCAAGCCCTACGTTAAACAAAGC
Organism: Lithobates sylvaticus; assembly: GCA_028564925.1. Classification (NCBI taxonomy): domain Eukaryota; kingdom Metazoa; phylum Chordata; class Amphibia; order Anura; family Ranidae; genus Lithobates; species Lithobates sylvaticus. The sequence continues at coordinate 515,129,470 of CM053030.1, forward strand.
TTCCAGACCTGGTTGTATTTTCAAATTGTGTCCCTTGGAGGAACTTTTTTCCTCTGATCCATATGCCACCATACTGATGCAGGGGGTTTTTATTAGACTTTAGTACCTTGGAATTTCCACAATTTTGGTAATGCTGGCTAGGTTTCAGTCTAAATAAAATAGGGCAAGTGAAGGATTAGGGACGAAACAACAGGGTTACTTTCTTTAGTCAGTTTAGTGCGGCTATGGTTATTACGTATATGTAAATGAATGAGTGAGTTAGCCACTTTTAGATTGTAACATCTCCTTGAGTCTGCAGGGACTGCAATGTAATGTGCCATATAGTGTAAAGCTCTGCGTAAAAGCGACTGCACCACTATATAAGTACCGACTCTAATAATAATCAATAAAAATAATATTATAAATGTAAAGGGAGCAAGAACAAACTGTTTCCACTAAGTGGGCAGATCTTCCCATCCCTAAACCATCTCTCACGTATCGACAAGAGCCTGTGACCAAGAGTAGTTTCACATTGGCAGCAGCTCCTATAGTAAAGACTTTTTTTTTACCCCCGCCACCAGGGATATCTCCGTATCTTTTTCTGTGGTGACCTAACATAAGCAATTTACTTAGCATGTTGTAATTAATAAAAATGGTATTATTCACACAGATGGCATCTGGCTCCTGCAGAAGTATACAGGGTTTGTACATCTCTATAATTTTACATCCTAATTTAAACGAACAGAAACACAAGCTCATGAAATGACTTCTAAACCATATTTTCCGGGCATTGAAAAAGTAATAGGCTTGTCTTTTTCCCTATACTAAATAAGAAAAACCCAAACAGACCAAGTACAAGCATTCTTATGATTGCAAAGGATCCCGGGCAGCAATTACGTAGAGAAGTACAGAAATAAGAGCTCTCCTTTTTTTGTTGCTCACTTCCATTGAATTGCCTTGTTATAAAGCAGAGTCTACGCTGGTGAGCTCCACAGATTGCCCCTGCTGATGCAAGGTGCCTCACTGAGTGGATTACAATCATTTATCCTTTTCTGTGCAAAATCCTACTACACATCCCCATGATTCTTCCTCCTGAGAGCCCTAATGACAGCCCAGCCTCACATTTATTTGATGAGGTTGCCTCGAATGAAGGTGACGTGCAATGAGCAGCCATGATTCTCATTGGTCATTGCATGACTATTTGTTACCAAAAAGTGCGCGCGCACGTGTGAGTGTTTTCTGGCTGTGTGCTCCATTCACCGTTTATATTTTAATATTGTCCTGGTATATATGTTCAAAATTTGTTGTCTGATTATTACTTAACTTTCCAGCGCCTACCGGTGCTTCTTATACTAGAAAACTGGTTTTGAGAAATGTGGGGGTTGCCGCGGACCACTCCTCTGCGCAAACTGCCCCACACAGGCAGCAAAATCAGAGGACATTCAAACACTTGATACTGCGCTACCGTTGTTCGCCGTCACCGCTTATACGTAGACAGCACCAGGACTCAATAAAGCACTCCCCCAACAGTTACATATTTCAGATGAAGCTTGTAGACCCCTCGTATGTTTCCCCCTACATACGCGCTGTCCCTTAATTCGCGTTTATATTGCATCGTGCTCCTATTCTTGTCTAACAATTTTCAGCTTATCTCGTGGACATAAGCTAAACCCAAAGGCTATTGCAGCATCAGGAAACATCTAACAATAGTTGCCACACCCGAAACAGCACCGAAAAACAATAATGGCACCAGCTATTCCCTGACCATGGAATCCTATTAATGTAGTCTTGTTGTGAGCAATGTTCTCACCTGCAGGAATACAAAACACCTCCCTAGAAAAACATAGAAGGTGTGCCTATGTATTCCTGCAGGCCGGAAAACACACGCAGGGCTGACTTCAGTATTTTAGAGCAGAGGCCCTGATGTCTGATCCAGCTCAGGCGCAGAAGTTAGCCGATCACTGGATTCAGTATCTTCAGGAATGTTTTTTCGGTACTTGCAGCTGTTTTTTGAGGAAACATATGCATGTGGGAGAGATGGACATAATCTATAAGCTCAACACTAGAGTTTTTTATTATAAAAACCTTAAAGTTTCTCCACCTCATAGTCTGTTCCCAACTTTCTTCTCTCAGTTTAAATCTTCTTTAAGAGTACTTTAACACTGCTTCACGTAGCCACTCCAACTTTCCGCCCCCTACCTGCCCACGCCAATTTTTTTTTTTTTGCTAACAAAAAAGCGAAAAAGACTTTTTGTCTTCTTAGTGGAAAAATAAAAAATGTTTTACTCTAATTCATGATCCAGTGTAAATGATTAATTTTTTCTCCTTTACGATGTGCGCTGATGAGGCATCACCTGATGGTGGGCCAGCACTTCTGAGCACTAATAAGAGGGCACTGATGAGGTGACCACAGCTAACTGCCTCCATATGATCACTTGTAGGTAGCAATGAGGCACCTGCATAGGCAGCACCGCGAATGGGCACTAATAGGACAGCACCTAATTGCCAATGTATAAGCGTCACGGATAGGTGGCACATTATGGACGCCATGATGGCAGCACCGGCCAACAGGATTTGGTGTCACTTGAAGGGCACAGCTTGGCCTCCCAAATGTCCACTGATGCCACAGCATTAAAGCTGGCACTATCTGGGGATGCCCTTACATCCTGCTAAATACAAGTTTATGAGTTTACAAGGAGAGCTCCATATGCTTGTTGCCACAGTGTCCCAGAAGTCTAATGAATGCGTGACAAAAGTCCTAGATTGATTTTTCTATTCTTTTATATTCCATCCCCTTTTAAAAATAAAAATGGAACGTAGAAAAAATCTTTTTACTACTGATGGTCAGCAGGAGTGGTGCAAAGTTCACAGATCTGCTAAAAGAAAATCTATTTTTCAATTCAAAGCTTACGCCCCAAAAAAACAACAAAACTTTCCTTTGGTAAGAAAAGTACTTTAGTGTGGCTCCCGCACAGGGTCAGTTAAGAGTCACCTCTGAAGCATGACCCGGGAAATTTTCTCCAGTTTATAGACAATCAAATCTCCCATGTGATCACCAAATGTCTTGAATCGATCTCCATTTAAGACTTGTTTCTTTGTAGTCTTTACATGGATATGTATTATCCTAAAGTGATAATATGTTTCTTTAAAAATATTTCTTCTTCAGGATTCATAATTTTAATATTGCCTAGGCCCCCCCATCCAATTTTTGAAGCCATGGTATTGTTGCGCATGATTATTTTCCAGCTATATATACTCACCTAGTTTTTTAAGAGATATCTGGCAAGTTTGTAATCCTCAAGGCACCCACTACTAGTAATCGCCTACCAAAAGGTGCCCGTTTTGGAAACTGTATGATTTGTTACTGTCTAGGGGGGGTGGTTGTGAACCTATTTTAATAACACAATCGCTCTATCAACCTGACAAAACCGTCACTTTTGCAACAGTAAAAGCTTCTGTCATAATAGAAAGACCAACACCTTGCACTAGCCAAAACCCCCCCACTCTATGGTGGAATACGAAACTTTTTAGTGCTTCCCCCTGGTGCCCCACTCCCTGTTCAACAAAAGATTGATTGTTCAATCTACTTTTTGTCACAAAGGAACTTCTGTGTTTCTTCTGAAACTGCTGGCGCCATGCATCCAACCATAGCCTGAAAGGCTCACCCACCGCTGCCCGATACAATACCCAAGGAGGAAAATCATACCATCCCCATACTGCCCACCGGAAAAATCCTGTACTAGCCTCAACCTAACAAGCCTGCAGAATCTAACAGTACAGCCACATGACCATAACATTTCATATACTCTGTCCAGTGAAGATTGCCCTCATGCTAACAGTAGAAGTTCTTTAACCGCACAGAAGATGGTTTTCTAAATATAAATAATGGTGGCATTCTGATTTTTAGGCAAAACAAAAATTTAAATTTAAAAGGTTTAACAAAGGCTCAAAGATTTGTGCCTAAGCAACAGCGAGGCAAGTTACAAACCGGACCCTATATTTAGCCCCACCGTTCAAGTGCCCTAGCTACGGTCACCCATAGGATCACTGTGGTGACTGCCATGATAAAAACCAAGAGATTGGACCTTGTGGGAAGGTCATATGCGCTGTCATGGTACATGAGTTGTGAATCTTTAATGTGCATGAGGTGTGTACTCTGTCCCCAGTAAAGGAACTGTGCTAATCTAGCATATGAAAAGTTTTTTTGCCTTTCAAACATATTGTGTGCGTCAGCAAAAGCCCTTTGTGGTGTCTTCATCCCCCAAATACGGTCTCATACTTTCTAACGCCTCTGATAATATGTTGTGCAAACGCAATTTACTGCTGTCATCCAGGCAGAGAGACTATTTGGTCGTTTTGGTAGTCTCCAACCCTTACAGTAACCAGTAGACATCCCTCCGTTCCAATATTAAACTAATAGAGCATCGCCACTCGAAGATCAGATTGTCTGTCTTGTTTTGAAAAAGTCAAGAGAAAATGTCTTCAAATCAAGTACTTACGAACTAATACGAACTACCCCTGTAATGCTGACATTTTAAACAGGGAAGTATTTTCCAAATATGTGATCCGAATAAAAATAACCAACTGAGATGAAGTACCAGCACTTCCATTTTTAACTTAACTCATGATGAAAATTCTGTTTAAAAGAGGGGGTCAGCGTCGACTAAAAAGGCAAACCCCAACCCTACCCCACTCCACCAGACCCCCTAGTCAAAACCATAACACACACAAAGTCAGTACAAATGCACACCTCCCAGTGGAAGTGGCGAGCAAAACAATCACGAAATCCAGAATTTCTCCATCTCCCAGTGAACAAGCCCAACCACCCAAAGTGCCACCCAGCCTCAGTGTCCCCCAGCCTGCTGCAGATCTTCCAGCCCTCCATAGTGCCCCCAACTTTCAACAGTGTCCCACAGTTTTCCCACAGTGCTGCCACGCCTCTCACATTGGCCCTAGCCTGCTGCAGAGCCTCACCTCCAGCCATCCATAGTGTTCTCAACCTCCAATAGTATCTCACAATGCTTACCCAATCTTTCACAGTGCCTTTCAGCCTCCCTAAGTGAATCCCAGCTAGCTGCAGAGCCTCCCACTCTCCAGAGAGCCCCCAACCTCCAACAGTGTTCTACAATGCTCACCTAACCTCCCACAGTGCCACCCAGCCTCCCACAGTGCCCTCCCAGCCTGCTGTAAAGCCTCCAGCCCTTCATAGTGCCACCCAGCTTCCCACGGTACCCTCCCAGCCTGCTGTAAAGCCTCCAGCCCTTCATAGTGCCCCCAATCTCCAACAGTGTCCTACAATGCTCACCTAACCTCCCACGGTGCCTCCCAGCCTGCTGCAGAGCCTCCAGCCCTCCATAGTGCCCCCAACCTCCAACACTGTCCCACAATGCCACCCAGCCTCCCACAGCTACAGTGCCTCCCAGTCTGCTGCAGAGCCTCCAGCCCTCCATAGTGCCCCCAACCTCCAACACTGTCCAACAATGCCCCCCCCCCCCCCAAACTCCCACAGCGCCACCCAGCCTCCCATAGCTACAGTGCCTTCCAGTCTGCTGCAGAACCTCCAGCCCTCCTTAGTGTCCCCAAACTCCAACAGTGTTCCACGATGCTCCCACAGTGCTGTCAAGCCACCCAAAGTGCCCCCAGCCTGCTGCCAAGACTTCAGCTTTCCATAGTGTCCTTAACCTCCAATACTGCCTCACAATGCTCACCCAATCTCCCACAGTGCCTTCCAGCCTGCTGCAGAGCCTCCAGCCCTCCATAGTGCCCCCAACCTCCAACACAACCACAATGCAACCCCAAAACTCCCACAGTGCCCCCTCCCCCCAGCCTTTCATAGAACCTCCAGCCCTCCATAGTGCCCCACAATCTCCAACAGTCTCCACAATGATCCCCCAACCTCCTAGCCTCCCACAGACCCCCCCCCCAGCCTTCTGCAGAGCATCCAACCCTCCATAGTGCCCCCAACCTCCAACAGTGTCCCACAATGCCATCCAGCTTCCCACGGTATCCCCTATTCTGCTGCAAAGCTTTCAGCCCTCCATAGTGCCCCGAAACATCACCAGTGTTCTACAGTATCCCTGAACCTCCCACAGACTCTCCCCGCAACCCCCTCCAGAAAACTCAACCGGCTACAGGGCCACCAAGCCTGCTGCAGAGTCCCCTAACCCACTCCACAACCCCATCTCCCCCACCCAGCCCAATCCAAACCTTTCCAGCTTTTCGATACATATATCCTATTTCGACACTGTTATTGTGTCAGTATATACTGTGTATGTATATGTATATATATATATATATATATATATATTTTTTTTTCTTAACCACTTCAAACCCAGAAGGATTTACGTTGTACCCAAACAAAATTGACATCTTCTTTCCTACAAATAGTTTTCTTTTGGTGGTATTTGATCACCTCTTTTGGTGGTATTTGATCACCTGCCGTTTTTAATTTTTTATATATATAAACAAAAAAAAAAGCCAATTTGAAAAAAACAAAAAAATTTATACAATATATATATATATATATTTTTAACCTGTACGGCAATTTGTGCAGCCGACTACCCGCCGCAGTACATCTGCAGCGGGTGGTCGGCAAGTGGTTAATGTTAGGTCATTAAAGGTTACTAGGGACTGGTCTCAATATTACAAAGGCAAATGCATTTCCCATGCTCCTCAGCTCCATCTAGCGGCTACATGGCGGTATTTTACTACGGCATGTGCACAGAACGAATGTACATGCAGATTCACTGGGTATATGGCTATGCATATATATTTTTTGAAATAGACCTCTATATGTGCATGCACTTCCTACACTTTCATTGTGTGTGGATAAACTTTATTTTTACTGTTGGAGCACAGAAAGTTTTGAAAGAATACTATATAGTATGTCCTGGTCTCAAAAAGGTTGAGAACCCCTGATTTAGAGCCCTTTAACACTGAAAGCACCTGGGCGTCGGCGGTAAAGCGGCGCTAGTTTTTTTTTTTTAGCGGCACTATTCGGCCGCTAGTGGGGTGGCTTTAACCACTTCAATACCGGGCCTATTTTCCTTCATGTAAACATCATAATTTTTTTGCTAGAAAATTACTCAGAAACCCCAAACATTATATACGTTTTTTTTAGCAGACACCCTAGGGAATAAAATGGCGGTCATTGCAACTTTTTATCTCACACGGTATTTGCGCAATCATTTTTCAAACGCCTTTTCTTTGGAAAAAAAACGGTTTCACGAATTAAAAAATAACAAAACAGTAAAGTTAGCCCAATTTTTTTATATAATATGAAAGATGATGTTACGCCGAGTAAATAGATACCGAACATGTCACGCTTTAAAATTGCGCACAATCATGGAATGGCGCCAAACTTTGGTACTTAATAACCTCCATAGGCAACGCTTTAATTTTTTTTACAGATTACCAGTTTAGAGTTACAGAGAAGGTCTAGTGCTAGAATTGTTGCACGCGCTCTAACGCACACGGTGATACCTCACATAACTCATGGTTTGAGCGGCGTTTACATATGTGGGTGGGACTTGCGTGTGCATTAGCTTCTGAGCGTGAGCTACCGGGGACAGGGGCGTTTTAAATTTTTATTTATTTTTATTTTACTTAATTTTTTTTATTTTTACACTTTAAAAAAAAAAAAAAAAATTTGGATCACTTTTATTCCTATTACAAGGAATGTAAACATCCCTTGTAATAGGAATGTATGTGACAGGTCCTCTTTATGGAGAGATGTGGGGTCAATAAGACCTCCTCCAGGCTGGAAAGCATGAGATCGGTAAACATTTTTTTACCGATCTCATGCTGACAGCCGCAATTGCGGCTTTGTTTACTTCCGGGTACCGGGGGCCTCCGACGGTCATAGAGATGACTGGTGACCATCTGGTCACCGGAAATCTCTATGCTCGTCATCCGGCGGTGAGCTATTCTTTCTCCGGGCCCCCGATGGCACGGGAGAGCGTGGAGAAGCACCGGATGGCGGCGGGAGGGGAGGACGTCCCCTCCCGCTGCCTATAAGAACGATCAAGCGGTGGAACTGCCGCTATGATCGTTCTTATGGTGCACAGAATCGCCGGCCGGAAAGAATGATATCTGAATGATGCCTGTAGCTATAGGCATCATTCAGATATCCCCACTCAATGTCAAGGACGTCATAAGACGTCCTTGGTATTGAAGTGAGTAACCCTGCTAGCGGCCGAAACAGGGTTAAAACCGCCTGCAAAACGCTGCTGCAGCGACGGTTTGCCAGCAGGAACGGCGGGACTGCACATTGATTTCAATGGGCGAGGGCGCTATAGGAGCAGTGTATTCACCGGTCCTATAGCGCTACAAAGGAGCTGCTTGCAGGACTTTTTGTGACGCCCTGCCAGCGCAGCACCCCAGTGTGAAAGCACTTTGGCTTTCACACTGGGTTTGCATCTGAGGCTTTTTTTTTTTAAGCGCTTTACAGGCGCTATTTTTAGCGCTAACGCACCTGAAAAACGCCTCCGGTGTGAAAGGGGTCTAAAGCCCCTTACACATGGTCGGATTTTCCGACGGAAAATGTCCTATCGGACAATGTTGTCGGAAATTCGGACCGTGTGTAGGCTCCATCGGACATTTTCCATCGGATTTTCCGACGGACAAAGTTTTATCTCCTGCTCTCAAATTTTCCGACAACAAAGTCCTATCGGACTTTTTCCGATCGTGTGTAGCGAATTCCGACGGACAAAGTGCCACGCATGCTCAGATCACATTACAAGACCAAAGCTATTGGCTACTAGCCTCTACATAGTCCCGTCGTAGGCAACAAACGTCACCACGTTCAGAATGATCGGATTTTCCAACAACTTTGTCCGACCGTGTGTATGCAACACCAGTGTCGGACAAAATCCGTCGGAAAAAATCCGATGGATTTTGTGGTCGGATTTTCCGACCGTGTTTACGGGGCATTAGAGGCATAAGCAGTGAATACAACATTCACAGGTGGTTAACCATTCCTTGGAATTTAAAACGCATGCACCTGGAAGATCCACCTGCATTAAGTAGTTGGAGAATATCACGAAAGGGGCCCAATCACAACTGAGCAAGGCTCTCGCGTCGCATTTTTGTGTAATTTCGTTGCACGTTTTTTGGCGCGGCACCATTCATTTGACACAATTCACCACTCCAAAAATGCCCCAAAGAAGCTCATGTACTAAATTTTGGTACTGAGCCAAGCATGTTTTGCATCTTTTGCCCATTTTTTGCATGCTTTCTTTTGGAAAATGTGTGGCAAGATGCGCAACTGCTTACCCGCATTTGGGATGCCATTAACCACTTAAAGCGGAGGTATGCCGATTTTTTTTTTTTTTTTTTTTTTTTTTTTAAGTCAAATACTGCAGTTGCTGACTTTTAAAATAAGGACACTTACCTGTCCAGGGGGCCCGCGATGTCGGCACCCGAAGCCGATCTGTCCCTCGGCTGTCCGGTGCTGCCACCGCCATCTTCGGTAAGGGCTTCACTTCCTGGTTCCCTAGTGCGCATGCGCAACTCGCGCTGCGCGATCCCACTGGTCCCTGCTGTCTTTTGGGACCTGAGTGTCTCCCAGAAGACTGCAGGGTAGTGGCACAGATACCCGCGGGTGGCTCAGGTATCTAGCCCCGGAAGTGGGAGCAAAATACCTGTATTAGACAGGTATCTGCTCCCCCCCTCTCCCCTGAATGATGCCAAATGTGACACCGGAGGGGACGGGGGACCGGAAAAGCGGAAGTTCCATTTTTGGGTGGAACTCCACTTTAACCACTTCAATACCAAGGACGTCATATGACGTCCTTGACATTGAGTGGGAATATCTGAATGATGCCTATGGCTACAGGCATCATTCAGATATCAATCTTTCCGGCCGGCGATTCTGTGCACGATAAGAACGATCATATCGGCAGCTTGATCGTTCTTATAGGCAACGGGAGGGGACGTCCCCCCTCCCGCCGCCATCCGGTGCTTCTCCAGGCTCTCCCGTGCCATCGGGGGCCCGGAGAAAAAATCGTCCGCCGCTGGATGACGAGCATAGAGATTTCCGGTGACCAGATGGTCACTAGTCATCTCTATGACCGTTGGAGGCCCGGGCGCGACGTTATGACGTCACGCCGGGTACCCGGAAGTAAACAAAGCTGCAATCGCAGCTGTCAGCATGAGATTGGTGAATTTTTTTTACCGATCTCATGCTTTCCAGCCTGGAGGAGAGATGTGGGGTCTTATTGACCCCACATCTCTCCATAAAGAGGACCTGTCACATACATTCCTATTACAAGGGATGTTTACATTCCTTGTAATAGGAATAAAAGTGATCCAAACATTTTTTTTTTTTTTTTTAAGTGTAAAAAAAAAAAAAAATTAAGGAAAAAAAAAAAAATAATAAAAAAAAAAAAGTAAAACGCCCCTGTCCCCGTTGGCTCGCGCTCAGAAGCGAGCGCACACGTAAGTCCCGCCCACATATGTAAACGCCGCTCAAACTACACATGTGAGGTATCGCCGCATGCGTTAGAGCACGTGCAACAATTCTAGCACTAGACCTTCTCTGTAACTCTAAACTGGTAACCTGTAAAAAAATTAAAGCGTCGCCTATGGAGATTATTAAGTACCGAACTTTGGCGCCATTCCATGATTGTGCGCAATTTTAAAGCATGACATGTCAGGTATCTATTTACTCGGCGTAACATCATCTTTTATATTATATAAAAAAATTGGGCTAACTTTACTGTTAGCAGTAACGTTATTTTTTAATTCATGAAACGGCGTTTGAAAAATGATTGCGCAAATACCATGTGAGATAAAAAGTTGCAATGACCGCCACTTTATTCCCTAGGGTGTCTGCTAAAAAAAAACCATATATAATGTTTGGGGGTTCTGAGTAATTTTCTAGCAAAAAAAATTATGAGTTTTACATGAAGGAGAGAAGTGCCAGAATAGGCCCGGTATGGAAGTGGTTAAGGACGCGCGCCGCTGGGGCCTCTACCCAGCTGTGATAGGACAAAGAGCGTGAGCTAATCAGCGGGCCAGTGGCATTCAGAGGAGAGACAGAACGGCGGTCTGCCTATGTAAACAAGGCAGATCGTTGTTCTGTGAGGGAGGAAAATGGAGATCTTGTGTTTCTGCTAAGCAGAAACACGGATCTCTGTTTTCCTCCAGTGTCAGCATTCCCCTCACAGTGAGTAAGCACTACCTAGGAGCACACTTATCCCTTTTGATTGACCCTGATTTTAACTTCTTCCCTGCCAGTGTCATTAATACAGTGACAGTGCATTTTTTTTTAGCACTGATCACTGTATTGGTGTCACTGGTCCCCAAAAAGTGTCCAGTTAGTGTCAGATTTTTCCGCCACAATGTCGCAGTCCCGCTAAAAATTCATGTCATTACTAGTAAAATCAATTAAGCAAAATAATAAAAAGTCCATAAGTATATCCCATAGTTTGTAGACGCTATAACTTTTGCGCAAACCAATCAAAATACACTTTTTTTAACTAAAAATATGTAGCAGAATACATATTGGCCTAAGTTTATGAAGAAATTAGATTTTTTACATTTTTTTTTAATTGGATGTGTTTTAAAAAATTGTCTGTATTTTTTTGTTTATAGCGCAAAAAATAAAAACGCAGAGGTGATCAAATACCACCAAAAGCTCTATTTGTGGGGGAAAAAAATTGTCAGTTAAACAACGCAGTGCTGCATCGCAAATAATGGCCTGGTAAGGAAGGTACCCCCTGCCTGACCAGGTCATTATTTGCGGAAAACCTTTCCGGAGTTGAAGTGGTTAAGAAATAACGGCACCACTGCACGTCGCACATTTAATCGCGTTCTTCGAGCATTCGCAGAAACGCGTTTTTTCCGCTATACCCACATGTAAACGGGGGCCTAACTGCTTTATCAATATGCCCTTAGGCCCCTTTCACACCGGGGCGTTTTTCATGCGGTGCAGCGCTAAAAATAGCGCCTGTTCACCGCATGAAAAAATCCTGCCCCTTTAACTCCAGTGTGAAAGCCGGCGGGCTTTCACACTGGAGCGGTGCGCTAGCAGGATGACAAAAAAAAGTCCTGCTAGCAGCATCTTTGGAGCGGGATAGGAGCGGTGTGTTCACCGCTCCTATACCGCTCCTTCCCATTGAATAGAATGGGACACCGCGGTGAAACCGCGGGAATACCGCCGCAAAGCGCTGCTACGGCGGCGCTCTGCGGGGGGTGTTTAACCCCTTTTCGGCCGCTCGCGGGGGTTAAAACCGCACCGCGAGCGGCCGAAAACCGCGGTGAAAACGACGGTAAAGCAGCGCTAAATATAGCGCTGCTTTACCGTCACCGCGGCTCACCGCCCCAGTGTGAAAGGGGCCTTAGTGTTCTTTGGATTTGTTTTCTTTTTTTGTTTTTGTATTTCATCACTATTTGTGTATTCAAACACTTTGTTTATTTTTTTGATTTATTGATTTATTTATTTTTACTTTATATTTCACTCTTTTTTAGTTTTCTACAAAAAACTAAATCAAAATAAACAAAAACAAAAAACAACTAAAAAATCCATAAAACAAATACAGGAATGCCGTAATGTAGCACATCCCCGATAACAAATCAAACTGAGTTATTGTATTTATACTCGGATCAGGAGCTTGTCTCTATTACATACCTAATCCTACTTTCTACGATTGGTATATTCCTTTGCAATCGCAATATTTATGTGTTTATGTAATGGTTGCTGTCATTTTCTTGCATTAATGTACCGCATTTCTCCCTCCTTCTGGCGCTTTAAAACATTCTCATGTTCCCCCGTAATGTTCTTAGTATGCATGGATACAAAGTACCTTTTAATTGATTTCACATCAGTGATAGTCTTTATTGTATTTTGGTATTAACCACTTGTTTACTGGGCACTTAAACCCCCCTCCCGCCCAGACCAATTTTCAGCTTTCAGCGCTGACGCACTTTAAATGACAATTGCGCGGTCATGCTACACTGTACCAAAATGAAATTTTTATCATTTTTTTCACACAAATGGGCCTCTCTTTTGGTGGTATTTAACTACTTCGCACCCAGCCACTGTATATATACGGCCGGGTGGGAGCCGTCTACTTCTGATCGGACGTTCCTGAACGCCCATCAGAAGTAGCGGAATCGTGCGCGCGTGCCCGCGCAGCGGCGCGATCCCGATGCACTCGTGTCATCCGGACACGGCGCATCTCGGATTGGCAGGAGGGTTCTGTGATTGGCCCTCCTGATCACATGACGGCCGTGTCCAATCACAGCCGTCATGTGATGTAAGCAAACAGCCGGTTGCTAGGCAATCGGCTCTCCTCTCCTCACACGGAAGTCGTCGCTGAGGAGAGCGGATCGCTGCAGCCGGCTGGTGATCAGTGAGTATGAGCTGTTTTTTTTACAGCTTTTTACTCACTCATCACCAGTCTAGTGTAAACACACATGTCCCCAAACACACATGTCCCCAAATAATAAAAACACATGTCCCCAAATAAAAACACATGTCCCCCACATATGTCCCAGTAAAATAACATGTGCCAATGATTATCTGCACACATATGTCCGTGATCACCTGCACACATCTGTACATGATCATTTGCGTACATATGTCCGTGATCACGCGAACCAATTATTATACACTTAACGGAATTTTTTTTACTAAAAACATGTAGCAGAATACATTTTGGCTTAAATTTATGACAAAATTTGATTTTATTGGATTTCTTTTAAAAAAGAAAGGAGAAAATATTGTTTTTTTTTTTTCAAAATTTCTGCTATTTTTTTCGCTTATATCGCAAAAAATAAAAAACGGAGTCGTGAATAAATACCACCAAACTAACCACGCAATTGACCACGCAATTGTCATTGAAAGTGCGAGAGCGCTGAAAGCTGAAAATTGGGCTGGGAAGGAAGGGGGCGAAAGTTCCCAGTATTGTAGTGGTTAATCACCACTTGGGTTTTTATTTTTTGCTAAACAAAAAAAAAAAAAAAAACTAAAAAAAAAAAAAACGTTTCATAGTTTGTTATAAAATTTTGCAAACGGGTAATTTTTCTCCTTCATTGATATTCGCTGATGAGGCTGCACTGATGGGCACTGATGGGCTGCATTGATGGGCACTGATGGGCTGCACTGATAGGCACAGATAAGGTGGCACTGATAAGACGGCACTGATGGGCACTGATAAGATGGCACTGATGGGCTCTGATGGGTGGCACTGATGGGTAGCACTGATGGGTGGCACTGATGGGCACTGATAGATGTCACTGATAGGCACTGGTAGGTGGCACTGATGGACACTGGTAGGTGGTATTGATAGGCAGCACTGGTAATGAGTCACTGGTGACATTTATAGGTGACAGTGTGGGCACGGATAGGTGGCACTGTGGTCACGGATAGGTGACACTGTGGGTACTGATGGGTGGTACTGTGGGCACTGGTAGGTGGCACTGGTGGGCACGGGTATCATACAGACATGGTGCCACAGATGGCCAATGTATGGAACTGCAAAGGGATCAGGACCCCCGGAATCCGAGGAAGAGCTGGAAAACCTCCAAATGGACCTCCAATCCTGGGAACGTCAAAATGGATCTGGATGGTGGAATCCAACCACTGTTGTGCACTGGTAGGTGGCACAGGTGGGTACAGAAGCCTCTGCAGAGGCTCTCCGGGATCGCGACTTTATCCCTCTCACAGCTGCCAGTGATCGACTTTTTTTCCCCTCCTCAGGCTACCAGCTCTCCTTTGCAAACGCTCGCCACATTGCCCTGTTTTATTTTCGTGATCACATTTTTATCTTTGTATGTGGGTTTTTAGAAATAAATGACCTTTTTTGATCTGCACCATGTGGAAGCATTTCCTTTCTCCACATACCATTTGGATGTGAGTGGCTTCGGTATCCTGTGGATTCCACCATCCAGATCCATCTTGACGTTCCCAGGATCGGAGGTCCATTTGGATGTTTTCCATCTCTTCCTCAGATTCCAGAAAGGTCCTGGTCCCTTTGGAGTTCCATCTGTGGCACCATATCTGTATGATTCCATGTTGCTAACATTGGAGTCCACCAGTTCCGGTAAGGGCACACGCACTTCTTTCCATTTTTTGAGGATGCAATATTCTTGATGCTCTCCATACCGAACAGTGTTCAGTATTTGGGTTCCTCCGTCCCTTCACTATCCTGTAGTGGATGATTTGGCCCGTGTTGGACTATACTTCATATATTTTTCCACTGGTTTAATTCACATTTCCAGCAGCTGTATGTTCCGGTTTCAACCCAACCATACATACATTTTTTCACACATGGGACATTCTGTATATTATTTAGAAAAATTTGTTTAGTCTTGTTTAGTTTCTGTTCGTTTCCGTTGATTCGTAACGATTCGTAAATTCGTAAGTCGTCGGTGTTCGTATTCGTAACGATTCGTATTTTCGTAAGAGTTATTTTTTCATTGATTCGTTTTTCCGTTAGTTTAATTTCCGTTTATTCGAAATTCGGACGCATTCGTATTTTCGTAGATTTAGTTACATTCGTACTTTCGTAAGATTGATGTATTCGTACTTTCGTAACATTGTTTTCGTAGATTCGTAATCGGAGCATAATTCATAATTTTATGTAATGTGTACGCTATTATTACATTTTAAGAGACACGGAAAATTCCGAATCGAAAAAAAAAGTTACGAATTACGAATTTTTTCGTTCAATCCATTCGAAGCACGTTAAGCAGCGCCATTGTAAGAGACACGGAAAATTACGAATCGAAAAAAAAAAGTTCCGAATGTACGAATTTTTTCGTTCAATCCATTCGAAGCACGTTAAGCAGCGCCATTGTAAGGGACACGGAAAATTACCAATTCAACAAAAAAATAAAAGTTACGAATGTACAAATTTTTTCGTTCATTTTGATTTTCGTCGTTCCTGTTTTCGTTTTTCGGATTTTCTTCTTTCGTAGTTTCGTTGTTTCTAATTTGGTTATTTCGGATTTTCGTTGTTTTTCATATTCGTTTGATTCGATAATTCGTTATTCGTTAAAATTTTTAGCGAATCATTTGTTCATTCGTACGATAACGAATGAACGAATATAACGAATTTTAACGGAAAACGAATAAAAAAAAAACTAAACGAATTGCACATGTCTAATATTATTTATACATTTGATTTGTTTCAGTATCACCATTGCATTTTTATCACTTATATCACTATATTTGTGTTTACTGGTTAGCGCTACATTATTTACCATTCAGAGCCAATACATTTAGGCAAGATGGCATAATTTCCTGAAAATCTCCCAAAATCTCCTGTTTTTTCATCAAAGTTTTGGGAAAAATAAGATTCTTAATTCCCATACCCAGATATCACATCCCTGTGCAAAACCTTAGCATGCCCTCCCTCCCGTACCTTGACCCAGGCTTTCCGACACTTCCAGAAATCACGTGTGAGGTCACTGTGTTTTCTAATGATAGTTGGCGCCATACAGTGGCCAAAACCAATATTTTCTGCTTTAAAGCATTGAAAAACATTCGACTGGCACAGAAAATAGCCTAATAACATTTGAGTTTTTTTTCCCCCTTTTTGCAGAAAATAAATGTACATGCACTTTCACTGGGCAAATTGATATGCAATTTTATTAAACACCATGTTATTTTTAAATCAAAGATTTGTTTTTTTAAACCACCGTCCTCCCTTGGAATAGAGAGACGCTCTTTCAATGGGGGCACCGGTTTGCTCTTCAGAGAGCACCGCTAGTGTGAACGAGTCAATACAGAAGCAGGAACTCTGGGGAGCCCCATGCAAAAAGATAAAAAGATTACAGTAATGGAACGCTTGTTGCCCCGATCCGAGAACGCTGTGCAGGAAGGGGTTAATGGCCCTTTTGTATTTCCCCTTTGAGTGTGCATTCAAAAGTGAACCTTTATTTGGAGAACACCTGGTTAGGGGCCCGTTGCACCCTCTGATATGAGTTGATAAGTGGCCCTTGAGACCAGAGAAAACCAGATCACAGATTGGCCTCTTCCCCAGTACACACTATGTTGTCAAAAGTATTGGGACACCTGCCTTTACACCTGCACATGATCTTTAATGGCATCCGTAGGGTTCAATATTGAGTTGGACCACCCTTTGCAGCTATAACAGCTACAACTCTTCTGGGAAGGCTGTCCATAAGGTTAAGGAGCGCGGGGAAGAGGCCGGAGAGTGGGAGAAGAACCGGAAAGCGCGGAGAAGAGGCCGGAGAGCGTGGAGAAGAGGCCGGAGAGCGGGAGAAGAACCGGAAAGCGTGGAGAAGAGGCCGGAGAGCGGGAGAAGAACGGAAAGCACGGAGAAGTCGGAAGAGACCCCCGAAATCGAAAGAAGACCCCCGGAGCTGCCTAATAAATTACTTTAAAAACCTGTCTAGTGTGTTTTTTTATTGACACTTTTTTCCCCCAGGTGAATAGGTAGGGGTACGATGTACCCCATACTCATTCACATAGGGTGGGGGGCCAGGATCTGGGGGCCCCCTTATTAAAGGGGGCTCCCAGATTCCGATAAGCCCCCCCCCGCAGACCCCAACAACCAACGGCCAGGGTTGTCGGGAAGAGGCCCTTGTCTTCATCAACATGGGGACAAGGTGCTTTGGGGTGGGGGGTGGGGGCTGCAGCAAAAGCACCCACCCCCATGTTGAGGGTATGCGGCCTGGTATGATTCAGGAGGGGAGGGGGGGGGCTCGCTCGTCCCCACCCCCTTTCCTGACCGGCCGGGCTGTGTGCTCAGATAAAGGTCTGGTATGGACTTTGGGGGACCCCCCGCGCTGTTTTTTCAGCGTAGGGGGTTCCCCTTAAAATCCATACCAGGCGACGGGGCTAGCAAGGTGTCAATCTCGCCGATAAAATCGGCGAGATTGACTTCCTTTTCTAGTCCCGTTGTACCTGGAGTCACGTTCAAAATGAATGGACTTTAGTCCGTGTGTGGGCAAGTCTGTTCATTTGGAAGTCCGTAGAAAATCCGTCAGACCTTGTCTGTTTGTGTGTGCGCAAGTCCGCTCGTTTGGAAAGTCCGTTGGAACTCTGCCGAAAGTCCGTCGGGAAGACCGTCGGACCTAGTCTGCTGGAAAGCCTGGTCGTGTGTATGCGGCATTAGTCTACCTACCATTCGTTTCGTTTTTTTTCGTTTTTCGTTTTTTTTCGTTATATTCATTCATTCGTTATCCTACGAATGAACGAACGATTCGCTAAAAATTTTAACGAATAATGAATCGTTCGAATCAAACGAATCCGAAAATAACGAAAATCCGAAAAAAACTAATTAGAAACAACGAATGTACGAAAGAAGAAAATCCGAAAAACGAAAACAGGAACAACGAAAATCAAAATGAACTAAAAAATTCGTACATTCGTAACTTTTTTTTTTTTTGTTGAATTGGTAATTTTCCGTGTCCCTTACAATGGCGCTGCTTAACGTGCTTCTATTCGAAAAAATTCGTACATTCGTAACTTTTTTTTTTTCGATTCGTAATTTTCCATGTCTCTTACAATGGCGCTGCTTAACGTGCTTCGAATGGATTGAACGAAAAAATTCATACATTCGTAACTTTTTTTTTTCGATTCGTAATTTTCCGTGTCTCTTAAAATGGCGCTGCTTAACGTGCTTCGAATGGATTGAACGAAAAAATTCATACATTCGTAACTTTTTTTTTTCGATTCGTAATTTTCCGTGTCTCTTACAATGGCGCTGCTTAACGTGCTTCGAATGGATTGAACGAAAAAATTTGTACATTCGTAACTTTTTTTTTTCGATTCGTAATTTTCCGTGTCTCTTAAAATGTAATAATAGCATACACATTACATAAAATTATGAATTATGCTCCGATTACGAATCTACGAATGTACGAATAAATACGAATGTGTCCGAATTTCGAAAAAAAGAAGAAACGAAAATTAAACTAACGGAAAAATGAATCAACGAAAAAATAACTCTTACGAATGTACGAATCGTTACGAATACGAACACCGACGACTTACGAATTTACGAATCGTTACGAATCAACGGAAAACGAAAACGAAACGAAAATAAATGATTTTTTTTGTTGTGCACATGTCTACTACCTAGAAGAATTGAAGGCAAAGGGCGGTCACACCAAATATTGATTGGATTTCTCTTCTCTTCATTTACTTTCCATTTTGTTACTTGTTAAAAATAAACCATTAACACTTCTATTTCTGAAAGTGTTCTTCATTTACAGAAATAATGTGTTATGAGGTCGGCAAGAGGTTCATCACAAAATATAACAGCTGCCAATATGACGGGTTCCTATAGGCAGCTTAATTAATAAGCCGTCCCTCATTACGACTTCTAATTTTCTTGTAACTTTTTATATGAAACGTTCACAGAAGTCGGTATACAATCTTGGCAGATGAACCTTGTTGGCGGTCTCTCAAAGAACGTGATTGTAGCTGTGCAGTGGGGATCTGTCATTAAATTCACACTTCTAATGAGTCAGTCAGGAAGATGTCATGTTACTAAATTACTGTATTATTTTGAGTTGAAAAAAAGTTTCCTCTTTCTTCCTTTTGCAACTTTCTCAACTTAAAAAGGGACTGCAGTCGGCTCTCATCATTTGTAATAAAAACATCTTTGCCATTCCCTCCATCCACTTTGCATATTATTTTATATATACTGTGGAACCTTGGATTACGAGCATAATCCGTTCCAGGAGAATGCTTGTAATGCAAAGCACTCGCATATCAAAGCAAGTTTCCCCATAGAAGTCAATGGAAACAAAGATAATTCATTCCGCATGGACTTCTATTACATGCAATACCGCATGTGGCCAGAGGTGGGCGCCGGAGAGCCTTGGAAATACTCAGAAAGGCTCGGAAACACTCGGGAAAGGAGTATTTCCGAGTGTTTCTGAGTCATTCCAAGTATTTTCAAACGGCTCCGAACCGTCGCCCCCCGCACCTCTGGCCAAATGCGGTACTGCACCACCAATTAGCTTGAATTAGACATGTGCACAATAGAAAAATTTGTTTAGTTTAGTTTCCGTTGATTCGTAACGATTCGTAAATTCGTAAGTCGTCGGTGTTCGTATTTGGACTCGTTCGTATTTTCGTAGAGTTATCTTTTCGTTGATTCGTTTTTCCGTCTAATTTTCGTTTATTCGAAATTCGTATTTTCGTTGTATTTTGTATTCGGACGCATTCGTATTTTCGTTACATTCGTACTTTCGTAAGAATGATTTATTCGTACTTTCCTAACATTGTTTTCGTAGATACGTAATCGGAGCATAATTCGTCATTTTATGTAATGTGTATGCTATTATTACATTGTTTAGTTTCGTTTCGTTTCCGTTGATTCGTAACGATTCGTAAATTCGTAAGTCGTCGGTGTTCGTATTTGGACTCGTTCGTATTTTCGTAGAGTTATCTTTTCGTTGATTCGTTTTTCCGTTAGTCTAATTTTCGTTTATTCGAAATTCGTATTTTCGTATTTTCGTTGTATTTTTGTATTCGGACACATTCGTATTTTCGTAGATTTAGTTACATTCGTACTTTCATAAGATTGATTTATTCGTACTTTTGTAACATTGTTTTTGTAGATTCGTAATAGGAGTATAATTCATAATGTTATGTAATGTGTATGCTATTATTACATTAAGAGACACGGAAAATTACGAATCAACAAACAAAAAAAAAGTTACGAATGTACGAATGTTTTTCGTTCAATCCATTCGTTAAGCAGCGCCATTGTAAGAAACACGGGAAATTACGAATCAACAAACAAAAAAAAAGTTACTAATGTACGAATTTTTTCGTTCAATCCATTCGAAGCACATTAAGCAGCGCCATTGTAAGAGCACGGAAAATTACGAATCAGCAAACAAAAAAAAAAAGTTACGAATGTACACATTTTTTCGTTCATTTTGATTTTCGTTGTTTCTGTTTCCATTTTTCGGATTTTTATTCTTTCGTAGTTTCGTTGTTTCTAATTTAATTATTTCGTATTTTCGTTGTTTTTCATATTCGTTCGTTATTTGTTAGAATTTTTAGCGAATCATTCGTTCATTCGTACGACAACGAATGAACGAATATAACGAATTTGAATGGAAAACGAATTCGTAACGAAACGAATTGCACATGTCTAGCTTGAATTCTGCTCGTTTTGCAACACTCGCAAACCGAGTCAGAATTTTTTTTTTAAAAGTTGCTCGTCTTTCAAAAATGCTCGTTAACCGCGTTACTCGTAAACCAAGGTTCCACTGTACTGTGATTCTGCTCCCCCCCGCACCTCTGGCCAAATGCGGTACTGCACCACCAATTAGCTTGAAATTCTGCTCGCAAACTGAGTCAGATATATTTTTTAAAAAGTTGCTCGTCTTTCAAAACGCTTGTTAACCGCATTACTCGTAAACCAAGGTTCCACTGTACTGTGATTCTGTACTTGCCAAATATGCTGCAGAAATCTCCCTCCACTGAGTCTGGCTGCAACCATATTAACTGTGGGCAGCTGAAGCTGCTGCCTGTTCACTTCCCTGATTTACACAGACACACAGAGGCACGCCTCCAGCTCTACACCTCTCATTGGCCCCCTTCCTTCCTGGCAAACTCTCAGTAGAGTGAGTGAGAGAGAGAGAGCTGTGCATGATGTCATAAGCCTAGACTAATGACCAGACAAGAAACAGGAAGTGGGCTGTATAAGGCATTTAATGGCAGAAAAAAAATGTTTTACTATCCAAAGTTAAAACAACAACAAGGGCAAAAGATTTAATAGATGAAAAAATGTATGAAACCGTTGTGCATCGAGGCCAAGTAGGTTTCATACCCTCCCGACAGGCTAATGATAATGTACGTCTCTCACTCGACATTAAAAAAGCTTTTGACTCTATCTCATGGCCATATTTGAATTATACACTACAGAAATGGGGGTTCAGCCCAAACTTTACAATTTGGATTATGGCATTATACAATGAACCAGTGGCGGCTGGTGCTCAAAATTTTTGGGGGGGGGGGCGCAAACAAACAGCCTCACTGTGCCATCAAACGCTGCCACTGTGCCCATTAAACGCTGCCACTGTGCCCCAAACGCTGCCACTGTGCCCATTAAACGCTGCCACTGTGCCCATTAAAGCTGCCACTGTGCCCATTAAATGCTGCCACTGTGCCCAATAAACGCTGCCACTGTGCCCATTAAATGCTGCCACTGTGCCCATTAAACGCTGCCACTGTGCCCATCTAACGCTGCCACTGTGCTCCAAGTGCTGCCATTGAGCCTCAAATGCTGCCACTGTGCCCATTAAATGCTGCCACTGTGCCCATCTAACGCTGCCACTGTGCCCCAAGTGCTGCCACTGTGCCCATCTAACGCTGCCATTGTGCCTCAAATGCTGCCACTGTGCCCATTAAATGCTGCCACTGTGCTCCAAACACTGCCACCGTGCCCCAAGTGCTGCCACTGTGCCCATCTAACACTGCCAAGACAAGGCTGTCCACTATCTCCTTTATTATTCGCCCTTCTAATAGAGCCACTTGCCCAATCAATCAGATCAAACCCCAGCATAACTGGAATCGAAATAGGAGGTTACCAACACAAACTTTGTCTTTTTGCAGACGATATCCTCCTATTTCTTTCCCCTCCACAAGTATCAGGCCCAAACCTCATCCCAACTCTTGATAAGTTTGCTAATATTTCTGGATTATATATAAATCCCAAAAAATGCCTAGCACTAAACGTATCTCTTTCTAACATAGAACTGAACTCTGATAAAATTTGCCTCCCTTTTACATGGTCAGACAGGTCAATCCAGGGGCGGACTGACAGGTCGGTGACTCGGGCGCTGCCCGAGGGCCCGGGGCCATTAGGGGCCCGGACTCGGCCACATGAGGGGCCACTTGAAACGGCTGTATTACATGCCGCGATGCCGCTAACAATACTGCTAGCGGCGCACGGCTACCCGCCGGCCCCTTCTTCCCTCCCGTCCGTCCCAGGTGCTTCTACTGTATGCGTCGTGACGTCACCTGGGACGGACGGGAGGGAAGGAGGGGCCGGTGGGGAGCCGCGCGCTGTTAGCAGTATTCGCGGCATGTAATACAGCCTGCCGAGTCCGGGCCCCTAATGGAGGGGCCGGTGTATCGAGGGGGGAACCGTTTTCGGCACAACACCGGCGGGGAGCATCGGAATCGGCATCGGTGAGTCACGGGCCCCGGGTCCCCCACCCCACAGTGTCACCCCAGCCCACAGTGTCACCCCAGCCCGCAGTGTCACCCCTACCCCGCAGTGTCACCCCAGCCCACAGTGTCACCCCTACCCCACAGTGTCACCCCCAGCCCACAGTGTCACCCCCAGCCCACAGTGTCACCCCCCAGCCCACAGTGTCACCCCCCCAGCCCACAGTGTCACCCCCAGCCCACAGTGTCCCCTTGTGTGCATGTCCCCCCCTGTGTGTGCGCTCTCCCTCCAGTATCCCCCTGTGTGCGTTTCCCCCCCCCTGTGTGTGCGCTCTCCCTCCAGTGTCCCCCTGTGTGGGCGCTCACCCTCCAGTGTCCCCCTGTGTGCGTTTCCCCCCCTGTGTGTGCGCTCTCCCTCCAGTGTCCCCCTGTGTGTGCCCCCCTGTGTGTGCGCTCTCCCTCCAGTGTCCCCCTGTGTGCGTTTCCCCCCCTGTGTGTGCGCTCTCCCTCCAGTGTCCCCCTGTGTGGGCGCTCACCCTCCAGTGTCCCCCTGTGTGCGTTTCCCCCCCTGTGTGTGCGCTCTCCCTCCAGTGTCCCCCTGTGTGTGCGCTCTCCCTCCAGTGTCCCCCTGTGTGCGTTTCCCCCCCCCCTGTGTGTGCGCTCTCCCTCCAGTGTCCCCCTGTGTGTGCGTGTCCCCCCCTGTGTGTGCGCTCTCCCTCCAGTGTCCCCCTGTGTGTGTGTGCCCCCCTGTGTGTGCGCTCTCCCTCCAGTGTCCCCCAGTGTGTGTGCGCTCTCCCTCCAGTGTCCCCCCTGTGTGTGCGCTCTCCCTCCAGTGCCCCCCTGTGTGTGCGCTCTCCCTCCAGTGCCCCCCTGTGTGTGCGTGCCCCCCCCCCTGCGTGCGAGCTCTCCCTCCAGTGTCCCCCTGTGTGTGTGTGTGTCCCCCTGTGTGTGCGCTCTCCCTCCAGTGTCCCCCTGTGTGTGTGTGTCCCCCCCTGTGTGTGCGCTCTCCCTCCAGTGTCCCCCTGTGTGTGTGTGTGTGTGTCCCCCTGTGTGCGTGTCCCCCCCTGTGTGTGTGCGCTCTCCCTCCAGTGTCCCCCTGTGTGTGTGCCCCCCTGTGTGTGCGCTCTCCCTCCAGTGGTCCCCCTGTGTGTGCGCTCTCCCTCCAGTGTCCCCCTGTGTGTGCGCTCTCCCTCCAGTGTCCCCCTGTGTGTGCGCTCTCCCTCCAGTGTCCCCCTGTGTGCGTGTGCCCCCCTGTGTGTGCGCTCTCCCTCCAGTGTCCCCCTGTGTGTGTGCCCCCCTGTGTGTGCGCTCTCCCTCCAGTGTCCCCCTGTGTGTGCCTCCCTGTGTGTGCGCTCTCCCTCCAGTGTCCCCCTGTGTGCGTGTGCCCCCCTGTGTGCGCGCTCTCCCTCCAGTGTCCCCCTGTGTGCGTGTCCCCCCCTGTGTGTGCGCTCTCCCTCCAGTGTCCCCCTGTGTGTGTGCCCCCCTGTGTGTGCGCTCTCCCTCCAGTGTCCCCCTGTGTGTGCCTCCCTGTGTGTGCGCTCTCCCTCCAGTGTCCCCCTGTGTGTGCGCTCTCCCTCCAGTGTCCCCCTGTGTGTGTGTGTGCCCCCCTGTGTGTGCGCTCTCCCTCCAGTGTCCCCCTGTGTGTGTGCCTCCCTGCGTGTGCGCTCTCCCTCCAGTGTCCCCCTGTGTGTGCGCTCTCCCTCCAGTGTCCCCCTGTGTGTGTGTGTGCCCCCCTGTGTGTGCGCTCTCCCTCCAGTGTCCCCCTGTGTGTGTGCCTCCCTGCGTGTGCGCTCTCCCTCCAGGGTCCCCCTGCGTGTGCGCTGTCCCTCCAGTGTCCCCCTGCGTGTGCTTGTGTCCCCCCCCCTGTGTGTGCGCTTGGTCCCCTTGAGTGTGGGGACCAAGGGGGCCCCATGATCTTCTATTGCCCGGGGGCCCCATGAGTTGTCAGTCCGCCCCTGGGTCAATCCCATATTTAGGAATTCATCTAACAGCGTCTTTACTATCCCCATTGTTAAAAAAAGCTTTCTAACTTAACCACTTCCCGACCGGCCACTGCATATATACGTCAGCAGAATGGCACGGGCAGGCAAAATCACGTACCTGTACGTGATCGTGCATGTGCCTGCCTGTGGGTCGCGCGCGCGCCGCCAGCGGCGCGCTCGCGACCCGGTCGGGAGCTCCGTGACCCCGGCCGCAGGGACCAGCGGACCCGATCGCCGCTGGTGTCCCGCGATCGGGTTACGGAGCTGAAGAACGGGGAGAGGTTGTGTAAACAAACCTCTCCCCGCGCTTCCTACACTGACTGTCAGTGATCGCCGGTTCCCTGTCATCGGGAACGCCGATCAATGACATCAAACGTACAGCCACGCCCCCCTACAGTAAAATAAACACAACACGTCACACTGACTCCTCCCGCCCCCTAGTGGTTAACCCCTTCACTACAACTGTCATTTACATAGGAATCAGTGCTATTTAAATATCACTGATTTCTATATAAATGACAAATGTCCCAAAAATGTGTCAAAAATGTCCGATGTGTCCGCCATAATGTCGCAGTCACAATAAAAATCGCTGATCGCCGCCATTACTAGTAAAAAAAAAAATATTAATAAAAATGCTATAAAACTATCCCCTATTTTGTAAACGCTATAACTTTTGCGCAAACCAATCAATAATCGCTAATTGCGATTTTTTTTTACCAAAAATATGTAGAAGAATACGTATCGGCCGAAACTGAGGGAAAAAAATGTTTTTTTATATATTTTTTGGGGATATTTATTATAGCAAAAAGTAAAAAATATTGCATTTTTTTCAAAATTGTCGCTCTATTTTTGTTTATAGCGCAAAAAATAAAAACCGCAGGGGCGATCAAATACCACCAAAAGAAAGCTCTATTTGTGGGAAAAAAAGGACGCCAATTTTGTTTTGGAGCCACGTCGCACGACCGCGCAATTGTCAGTTAAAGCGACGCAGTGCCGAATCGCAAAAAGGGGCCTGGTCCTTTGGCTGCCAATTGGTCCGGGGCTGAAGTGGTTAATGAATTCATGGTCTTATCTTCTATTGTCATGGTTCGGAAGTAGACATGCGCACAACAAAAAAATTTGTTTATTTTCGTTTCGCTTTTTTTCGTTTCCATTGATTCGTAACGATTCGTACATTCGTAAGTCGTCGGTGTTCGTATTCGTAACGATTCGTATTTTCGTAGAGTTATTTTTTCGTTGATTCGTTTTTCCGTTAGTTTAATTTTCGTTTATTCGAAATTCAGACGCATTCCTATTTTGGTAGATTTAGTTACATTCGTACTTTCGTTAGATTGATTTATTCGTACTTTCGTAACATTGTTTTCGTAGATTCGTAATCGGAGCATAATTCATAATTTTATGTAATGTGTATGCTATTATTACATTGTAAGAGACACGGAAAATTACAAATCGAAAAAAAAAGTTACGAATTTTTTCGTTCAATCCATTCGAAGCACGTTAAGCAGCGCCATTGTAAGAGACGCGGACAATTACGAATCGCAAACAAAAAAAAAAAAGAATTACGAATGTACGAATTTTTTCGTTCAATCCATTCAAAGCACGTTAAGCAGCGCCATTGTAAGAGACACGGAAAATTACCAATTCAACAAAAAAAAAAAAGTTACGAATGTACGAATTTTTTCGTTCATTTTGATTTTCGTTGTTCCTGTTTTCGCTTTTCGGATTTTCTTCTTTCGCAGTTTCGTTGTTTCTAATTTGGTTATTTCGGATTTTCGTTGTTTTTCGTTCGATTCGAACGATTCGTTATTCGTTAAAATTTTTAGCGAATCGTTCATTCATTCGTACGATAACGAATGAACGAATATAACGAAAAAAGACAAAAAACAAAACGAACTGCACATGTCTATTCGGAAGAATCAACTCTGTAAAAATGACGATATTACCGAAACTACTTTATTTATTGAGTACTACCAATCCCGATCCCAGCTTACCACTTGAGAATAATACAAAGAAAAGTATCGTCCTTTGTATGGGGATCCTCCAAACCGAGATCACAGTTGCACACACTATATCTCCCTAAGCTTAATGGAGGCCTAGGTTGTCCCAATTTTGCATACTATTATAGGGCTGCACACAGGGGCGGACTGACAACTCATGGGGCCCCCGGCAATAGGAGATTATGGGGCCACACAGTATACACACACACACAGTATACAATCACACAGTATACACAGACATGTTTCTATTGGCTGAGAAGGTACTGGAGAGGTGGGGCAGCTATAATCTTGGGATTTTTAGACCAAAATGATGTCGGTAAGGGACATTTCAGAAACAGATGTAAAATAAAACACAGATTTTTACATACTGTCCCTGGTTTTACTTAGGCTGGCAACCCTGATGGGGCCCCCTAGTGGCCCGGGGCCCTCGGGCAGTACCCGAGTGGTCGAATGGTCAGTCCGCCCCTGGCTGCACATATAGCGAGTCTTACTAAATCCCATGCATATCAAGAAACCCCATTATGGGTATCAATTGAAGCCACGGAATGTGATCCTATTCCAATATCTAATTTATTATGGATCTCATCAAAAGATCGCAAAGACCTAAGGAATCCTATTACCAAACATTATATATCCCTTTGGGATAGATTAAAAAAAAAAAGCAATCAATTACAATCTTTACATAATCCACTATTGTCGATCTATAAAAACCCCGCCTTCTATCCAGCGTGGGTATCCCCTAAATCTCTCAAAGAATGGACATCCCGAAACTTTCTAAATATGTATAAATTTATACACTCCTCGTCATTTATCCCTTTTACAACCCTTTGTGAAAAATATGGTTTACCACAATCGGAATTATTTAGATATCTCCAAATTGAAAAAAAAATCACACCCTTAGTAAACACAACATCCCAATTAACACATACCGTATATACTTGAGTATAAGCCAAGGCACCTAATCTTACCACAAAAAACTGGGAAAACGTATTGACTCGAGTATAAGCCTAGGGTGAGAAATGCGCAGCTACTGTAAGTGTAAAAGAGGGTCAACAATGCCCATTTGCAGCCTCACTGTGCCCATTTGCATGCTTCATTGTGCCCATTTGCAGCCATAGGTCCCCCAAATCCTTGGTAGTTAAGGGTTCCTAGATGCCCCCTAGCTGCAGCCAAAATTTGGGGTCTCTGGACCAAAAGGATCCCGAAATGACATTGCTGCAGATGGACACAGTTGACCGAGTTTGGGGCCCCGTATCTCAGGGGCACTTGGTGTTAGGAACCCCAAATTTGGATAAGTTGTATTGCTAGTTCCACTGGGTTTGCACACCGAAATGGGATTCCTAGCCCCGAGATACGAGGCCCCAAAGTCGGGTCGGAAAATGTCATTCTCTGCTAGAGAAAAGTGCTTGACTCAAGTATAAGCCGAGGGGGGCACTTTCAGCACAAAAAAATGTGCTGAAAAACTCGGCTTATACTCGAGTATATACGGTATGTCCAGTTTTGAAAACATTTGTAAGAAGGTTCCCCACGCTAGAGGCACAATATCTACAATATACTCTCACTTACTGGTCTATTCCGATAAAAATAACCCACCTTATGTCCAGAAGTGGGAAGAAGACTTAGCCCCCGTACACACGGTCGGAAATTCGGACTCTTTCCGTCTGAGTTTCCGACGGCAAAAATTTGAGATCCTGCTCTCAAATTTTCCGACAACAAAATCCGATCGGACTTTTTCCGATTGTGTGTAGAGAATTCTGACGGACAAAGTGCCACGCATGCTCAGATCACGTTACGAGACCAAAGCTATTGGCTACTAGCCTCTACGTAGTTCCGTCGTACGCAACAAACGTCACCACGTTCAGAATGATCGGATTTTCCGCAAACTTTGTCCGACCGTGTGTATGCAACACCAGTTTCGGACAAAATCCGTCTGAAAAAAACCGATGGATTTTGTGATCGGAATTTCCGACCGTGTGTACGGGGGGCTTAGAGCGTACACTAGATATTTCAGATTGGAACCAAATATGGACCACAAATAAAACAGCTTCCCCTAATGTATTAGTGGTTGAAGTTAACTATAAAGTGATGACAAGGTGGTATTTGGTTCCGTCTAGAGTAGCGAAATATGTACATAATTATCCGGCACAAGGCTTCCGAGGATGTTCAGATTTGGGCACATTTTTCTGGTGGTCGTGTCCATTGGCTCAAACATTTTGGAGGGAAATATTCAAAATAGCAACTAAACTGCTTGGTAAAACAGTTCCTGTTGATCCAGCAACGGAATTACTCAATAGACATGTGCACAATAGAAAAATGTGTTTATTTTCGTTTAGTTTCGTTTCCGTTGATTCGTAACGATTCGTAATTTGTCGGTGTTCGTATTCGTAACGATTCGTATTTTCGTAAGAGTTATTTTTTCGTTGATTCGTTTTTCCGTTAGTTTAATTTTCGTTTATTCGAAATTCGGACACATTCGTATTTTCGTAGATTTAGTTACATTCGTACTTTCGTAAGATTGATTTATTCGTACTTTCAAAACATTGTTTTCGTAGATTCGTAATCGGAGCATAATTCATAATTTTATGTAATGTGTATGCTATTATTACATTGTAGAGAGACACAGAAAATTACGAATCGAAAAAAAAAGTTACGAATGTACGAATTTCTTCGTTCAATCCATTCGAAGCACGTTAAGCAGCGCCATTGTAAGGGACACGGAAAATTACGAATCGAAAAAAAAAGTTACGAATGTACAATTTTTTTCGTTCAATCCATTCGAAGCACGTTAAGCAGCGCCATTGTAAGAGACACGGAAAATTACGAATCGAAAAAAAAAAAAAAAAAAAGTTACGAATGTACAAATTTTTTCGTTCAATCCATTCGAAGCACGTTAAGCAGCGCCATTGTAAGAGACACAGAAAATTACCAATTCAAACAAAAAAAAAAAAGTTACGAATGTACGAATTTTTTCGTTCATTTTGATTTTCGCTGTTCCTGTTTTCGTTTTTCGGATTTTCTTCTTTCGTAGTTTCGTTGTTTCTAATTTGGTCATTTCGGATTTTCGTTGTTTTTCGTATTCGTTCGATTCGAACATTCGTTATTCGTTAAAATTTTTAGGAAATCATTCGTTCATTCGTACGATAACGAATGAACGAATATAACGAATTTTAACGGAAAACGAAAAAAAAAAAAAAAAAAAAACGAATTGCACATGTCTATTACTCAACTTGAAGCCTGAATTCATAACATATTTAAGTTGTTAGTGCAACTCTTCACAGCAGCTAAACAAACTTTAGCAAAGGCTTGGAAAGCTCCTACAGTAGTTCTAAATGAAACAAAAGCCAAAATGAATTATTCTATGACCCATGCCAAGAGGATAGCTATCGAAAAGGACACGATCCCCAGATTTGAAAAGATTTGGCAACCTTGGATTACATATACCACGCCAACCCTTGACAAAAATGTGCTGCTGCCATGGTAGCTCAAACGATCAGTAACAATCGTTAAACTGGCCTAATTTTGGTTGTAGCGGTGACTCTCGACCTGGCCTCGCGCCCCCCCCCCCCCCCCTCTTCTCTTCTCTTCTATCTTCTATACTCTCATCTCCCTCTTTTTCCTACTCTCCTTCTTCCTCACTCTTTATTATTTTTTCTATGTACTACCCTCTTTTATGATTTTGAAGCTCTAATTTTTATTTAACCACTTGACATCCGCGCTATGGCCGAATGACGGCCACAGGGCGGGTCTCAATTCCCGGGGAGGCCGTCATATGACGTTCTCCCCTGTGCACGCTCCCTGCGCGCGCCCTATAGGGGCCACTGAGACTCAGGTGATCAGCGATCTGAGTAAGGGGCGGGTCCCGGCCCCTTACCATGTGATCGGCTGTCAGCCAATGACAGCTGATCACATGATCAAAACAAAAGCTCGGTGATCGTTTTTTTTTTTTCCCTCACGCTGTCAGCGGAGGAGAAAAAAAAAAGCTGATCACCCGCTCATCTTAAAGGGACATTGGTCCTGAAAAGTCAGAGGCAATTATGCCTCATGTATGCCACCTGTCAATGCCCACAAGTGCCACCTGTCAATGCCCATAAGTGCCACCTGTCAATGCCCACAAGTGCCACCTGTCAATGCCCACAAGTGCCACCTGTCAATGCCCACAAGTGCCACCTGTCAATGCCCATAAGTGCCACCTGTCAATGCCCATAAGTGCCACCTGTCAATGCCCATAAATGCCACCTATCAATGCCCACAAGTTTTTTTTCTTTTCTTCCTCCCGGGGGTCGATGGCCACTGAGGGGGCCATCCTTCAGTCCACAAGTGTATCAAATGTACGGATAGATTATTGAAATGAAACCAGCAAAATGTAAACTGCATATGTAAAATTATTAATAAAGATTTAATTATAAAAAAAAAAATCAATGCCCACAAGTGCCACCTATCAATGTCCACCAGTGCTGCCAATCAGTGCCACCTAAAAGTGCTGCCTATCAGTGTAACCCATCAGTGCCCATCACTGCCACCCATCAGTGCCCATCACTGCCACCTATCGGTACCCATCAATGCCGCCTCATCAGCGTACATCAATGACGGACAAAAATTACCCATTTAAAATTTTTATAACAAAATAAAAAAAAAAAAAAAACATTTTTTTTTTTTTTTCAAATCTGTCTTTTTAAAATTTTTTAACAAAAAGTAAAAATCGCAGAGGTGATCAAATACCCCCAAAAGAAAGCTCTATTTGGGGGGAAAAATTATAAAAATTTCATTTTTCAGTGTATGACCGCGCAATTGTCATTCAAAGTGCGACAGCGCTGAAAGCTGAAAATTGGTCTGGATAGGAGGGGGGTTTAAGTGCCCGGTAAGCCAGTGGTTAAACGACAATCTCTTTGCTTGCCTAAGAAACAAAATAAGGAAACAGTCTTCATAAAAAATACAATATTTCAATTTTTTTTTTATTTCCTAATGAATATAGTATTCGAAGCTCCTTTTTTTTTTTTTTTTCTCATTATATCATCTCTCTTTTATTACTCATCGTTTTTTGTACTGTTCTATTTCACTGCATATGATTTGGTATTTGAATACTAGCAAACGAGCTTCCCTATATTGAATGTGTTGTAATCTTTCTATGTTAATTGCATGCATTCCTTGTACTCAAATAAAATACTTTTAACATGAAAACATTTATGAAAAAACGTTTTAAACCACTTCAGCCCCCGAAGGATTTGCCCCCTTAACCATTACAATACCGGGGACTTTCGCCCCCTTCCTTCCCAGACCAATTTTCAGCTTTCAGCGCTCTCGCACTTTCAGTGACAATTGCGCGGTCATGCAACGCTGTACCCAAATGAAATTTTTATCATTTTGTTCGCACAAATAGAGCTTTAGTTTGGTGGTTTTTATTCACGACTCCGTTTTTTATTTTTTGCGATATAAGCGAAAAAATAGCGGATATTTTGAAAAAAAAACGATATTTTCTCCTTTCTTTTTTAAAAGAAATCCAATAAAATCAAATTTTGTCATAAATTTAAGCCAAAATGTATTCTGCTACATGTTTTTAGTAAAAAAAAATTCCGTTAAGTGTATAATAATTGGTTTGCGTGATCACGGACATATGTACACAAATGATCATGTACAGATGTGTGCAGGTGATCACGGACATATGTGTGCAGATCATCATTGGCACATGTGATTTTACTGGGACATATGTGGGGGACATGTGTTTTTATTATTTGTGTTTTTATTTGGGGACATGTGTGTTTTGGGGACATGTGTGTGGGTACATGTGTGTTTTACAGTGTTTTACAGGTGTTGGTGACACTAGACTGGTGATCAGTGAGTAAAAAAACAGCTCATACTCACTGATCACCAGCCGGCTGCAGCGATCCGCTCTCCTCTCCTCACCGACGACTTCCGTGTGAGGAGAGGAGAACCGGCTGTTTGCTTACATCACAAATGACGGCTGTGATTGGACACGGCCGTCATGTGATCAGGAGGGCCAATCACAGAGCCCTCCTGCAGATCCGAGATGCGGCGTGTCCGGGTGACGCGAGCGCATCGGGATCACGCCGCTGCGCGGGAACGCTCGCGCGCGATCCCCCTACTTCTGATGGATGTTCAGGAACGTCCGATCAGAAGTAGGCGGCCCCCACCCGGCCGTATATATACAGTGGGCGGGTGGGAAGTAGTTAATGACCAGACCACTTTTTGCGATTCGGCACTGCGTCGCTTTAACTGACAATTGCGCAGTCATGCGATGTTGCTCCTAAACAAAATTGACATCTTTTTTCCCCACAAATAGAGCTTTCTTTTGGTGGTATTTGATCACCTTTGCGGTTTTTTTTTTTTTGAGCTATAAACAAAAAAAGAGCGATAATTTTGAAAAAAAAAATAATTTTTTTTTTAACTTTCTGCTATAATAAATATCCCCCCAAAAATATATAAAAAAACACATTTAGTCATCAGTTTAGGCCGATACGTATTCTTATACATATTTTTGTTAAAAAAAAAAAAACCCAATAAGCAACTATTGATTGGTTTGCGCAAAAGTTATCGCCTCTACAAACTACGGGATCGATTTAGGGACTTTCATTTATTTTTATTGTTTTTACTGGTAATGGCGGCGATCTGCAATTTTTTTTTTTTTATTTATTTTTTTTTTTAGCGGGGACTGCGACATTGTTGCTAACAAATCTGACCCCAAATTACACATTTTGGGGACCAGTGACATTATTACATTGATCAGTGCTATAAAAATGTACTGATCAATGTATAAACGTCACTGGCAGGGAAGGGGTTAACACTAGGGGCGATCAAGGTGTTAAGTGTGTTCTCTAGGTGTGTTCTAACTGTAGGGGGGATGGGCTTACTGAAACATGACAGAGATCACTGGAAACAGTAGATCCTTGTCATGTCACCAGGTAGAATGGGGAATCACCTTTACATAGGCAGTTCCCCATTCTGCCTCTCCTTGCAGCGATTGCGGGCCACCGGCGGACATCGAGTCCGTGGGCATGCTCCCACGTCACGTGGCAGGCGTGCGCCCGCTATCCTGATTTTTCGGACTGACGTACAGGTATGTCAGTTGGCGCAGGAGAGCCAACCAGCTGCAGTATATCTGCGTGAGCAGGTTGGCAAGTGGTTAAAGTGGCATTAAACCCAAAAGCCATAAGTGTGTGCACCCCAAAGCCCAAACTCTATCAGTTTTGAGACAGAGAAAGGGATTGAGGACAGACATTCCCCAGTCCCTTTCTCTGTAATCTCAGCTGCACTGTACAGTGAATGAATGGGAAGTGCTCTATTCTGAGTGGCTTCCTGTTCATTCACAGACTGAAGTATAGTAAACACAGATTATTATGCTTCAGTTATGTATGAACACAGTGATTGATCGGTACCGATCACTCATCGTGTTCCTTCAGAAAAAGGAAGAAGCTGGTAAATGACATATTTACTGGCCCCTTCCCCGCTCTCCATCCTGAAACAGGCAGCAAGGGGATTCTGTGTCACACATAGGGATTAGGGTGTGCCCAGGCACACCCAGCACACCCTGTGCACACGGCTAAACCAAAAGCAAACATTTATTATATTGCGGCCTACCAATTCTTAGATGTGATGGCTGCATTCGTTTTCTTTTTAGGCTCTCTTTCCTTTATTTTCACCTGTAGATTTGGTTTTTCAAGCTCCCCTGCAAATGTATCAGTTACACACCTCCCAACTTTTTGAGATGGTAATGAGGGACACCTATCAGCAAAAGTATGCAGGCATAGGACACACCCCTTGCCACACCCCTTAAAGGAGAATTGTACTAAAAAAAAAAAAAATAACAAGATTGATTAAACCCACAAGTGCATTTTTACCACTACTATTCCTTTATATTGGCTTTTGGAATTTACAAATGCAGCAATTTAGAAATCAGATGAAAGGTTTAGGGGTGGAAAACACTTTTTGATAGATAAAAAGTGCATTTTATATACAACTATATGAATCAGACCAAAATGAGGGACAAATGAGGAGGAATGAGGGACAGAGGGACATTGCTCTAAATCAGGGACAGTCCTTCGAAATCAGGGACAGTTGGGAGCTATGCAGTTAGGAGTGTTGAGGCAAACCATTTAACACTGGCAAGGGGTGCTTACAACAATCAGCTTTTATTTATTCATGTAAAACCTTTATCCTCCAAAAGAAACAAATGTCGCTGTGACTGCAGTGTGAAGCTGGAATTTGGCTTTCATTTGTTAGTGTATCTAAATCCGCTCCTCCGTCGAACCATCTGACCAACGTAAGCACCCCTGTCAGTGGTAAATGGTTTGTCTCGACCCTCTAAATGACACTTTTGCTGGAAAACGTACTTTTTCAAGTAAGTTGAAAAAAAAAGAACAGACTTACTGGCAGGATCATTGGGTGAAAATAAAAGGGAAAAGGCTAAAAAAGAAACGCAGCACCAAATCTAAGGACTGGTAAGCTGCAACCTGGGTTTCCTCCGGGTACTCCGGTTTCCTCCCACACTCCAAAGACATGCTGGGAGGTTAATTGGCTTCTGTATAAATTGCCCTTAGTATATGAATGTGAGTTAGGGACCTTGGATTGTAAGCTCCCTGAGGGTAGGGACCGATGTGAATGTACAATGTATAGGTAAAGCGCTGCGTAAATTGACGGCGATATATAAGTACCTGAAATAATAATAATAATAATAATAATAATAAAGTAATTTTTGTTTTAAGACTTAAAGAATAGACCTTTTGTAATACAAGTTACACCTGTATTTATGGTAACATGTTACAGTACAGCACCTGCCCACAATCATCTCCCAGTATAAAAAATAATCATTTTTAATAATAATTTAATAATAATTAAAAAATGTTACTTGCAAAACAATGTTTTTTTTTTTTTTTCTAATAAAAGGTGAACTTATCATTTCTTTCTGCTTTAAATTCAACTTCTATGAGACAATTGCAGTAAAAGTTGGTATCACTCATTCCACTGTCCGCTGTCTCCATCTAGTGGCAGAACGGATACATTAAAAATTTGATGCAGAGATTAAGAAAATTGAGTACTTCGTGATACTATTTTTTTTATTTTATTTTTTCTTTGCACTAACATACAATTTTTCAGGACAAGCTTTCGGGGCGCAACTCTGGTTGGGGTGCACAATGTCTGTAGATCCTCTTACGCTTGGTTTGCGCTTGCAATTTTATTTTATTATAATATATGGAACTCCTGGCAATGATAATTACATGGGGGGGGGCGACAATAGCGTACAACTAATAGCGTAAAAAAAAATAGAAATAAAAAAATAATCAAAATTAGATATTTATAGAACCTGGAAAAACAAAATGCCGCGTACAAACGATCGGAATTCTCGTCCGAAAAAACTCTGACGGTTTTTTCCGACGGAATTCCGCTCAAGCTGTATTGCCTACACACGGTCACACCAAATTCCGAGGGTCAATAACACAGCGGCATAAAACGCGTTCAACAGCACTATGAAAGGGAAGTTTAATGCTTCCGAGCATGCGTCGAATTGTTTCCGAGCACGCGTCGGAATTTTGCGTGTTGGAATTGCATACACACGATCGGAAAATCCGATAGAAAGGTTTTCCGTCGGAAACATTGAGAACAGGTTCTCAATTCAAAGTCCGTCGGAAATTCCGACAGAAAAAGACCGATGGGCATACACACGGTCGGAAAATCCGATGAAAAGATCCCATCGGACTGTTTCCATCGGAAATTCCGACCGTGTGTACGCGGCATTAGGCTCCATGCACACTGGACATTAAAATAACGTTTTAAAAATGCCAGTAGCCTTGCAGTGAGTCTTTCAACATTTTTAAACGCAATAGCGTTTATTAGTGTTTTTTTAGCAATTTTTTTTTTTTTTTTAATGGATCAAAAATGAAATGTTTTTGAGTGTTTATCGAAGTTTATCAGCGTTTATTAGCATTTTTTTTTTTCATTTTTTTTTCAATGGATCAAAAACAAAACAAAAAAAAGCTGGCGAGCTACGTTTTGAGCATTTATGGACGTTTATCAGCGTTTGGTGTTTTTTGTGGTCAGGAAAAACGACTCCTGAACGGGTTTTTATGGCGTTCAGAAAAAAGCCCATAAACTCCATTGCTGATAAAAGTTCAAAAATTTCCATGTGTGCTATGGACCCATAGGATAACATAGAGGGGAGTGTATGGGCTGTTAAAAAAAAAAAATGCCCGAACTCCAAAAAACGTCCGTTTATGAGCTTGTGTGCATGGAGCCTGGAGCGTACACAAGTCCGTCGGAACAAAAAGTCCAAAGTACAAACACGCATGCTCGGAAGGAAGGACGAGCCGGAAGCGGTCGGTCTTGTAAACTAGCGTTCGTAATGGAGAATTAACATTCGTGACGCGGCAAATTATGAAATCTGGAAATGCAGCGCACAATTCTCTTCTTCTTTAACCACTTGCCTACCAGGCACGAACACCCCCTTCCTGACCAAGCCATTTTTCAGCTTTCAGCACTGTCGCATTTTGAATGACAATTGCGCGGTCATGCAACGCTGTACCCAAATAAATATTTTATCATTTTTTCCCCACAGATAGAGCTTTATTTTGGTGGTATTTGATCACCTCTGCGGTTTTTATTTCTTGTGCTATAAACAAAAGAAGAGGGACAAGTTTGAAAAAACATAATATTTTTTTACTATTTTATTATAATAAATATCCAATTTTTTTTTTTTATTTAAACAAATTTTTTCCTCAGTTTAGGCCGATACGTATTCTTCTACATATTTTTGGTAAAAAAAATCGCAATAAGCGTATATTGATTGGTTTGCGCAAAAGTTACTACAAAATAGGGGATAGATTTATAGCATTTTTATTATTATTTTTTTTTTACTAGTAATGGTGGCGATCTGCGATTTTTATCATGACTGCGACATTGCGGTGGACACATCGGACACTTTTGACACATTTTTGGGACCATTCACATTTATACAGCGATCCGTGCTATAAAAATGCATTGATTACTGTATAAATGTGACTGGCAGGGAAGGGGTTAACACTAGGGGGCGCTGCAGGGGTTAATATGTTCCCTATGTTAGTGATTCTAACTGTGGGGGGAGGGGACTGACTGGGGGAGGGGACCGATCGGTGTCCCTATGTACAAGGGACACACCATCGGTCTCCTCTCCAGTGACAGGACGTGGATCTGTGTGTTTACATACACAGATCCACGTCCTGCTCAGTTACTGGGCAATCGCGGGTGCCCGGGGAAATCGTGGCCGCCGGGCACGCACATCGGGTCCCCAGCGACACGGCGGGCACACGCGCCCCCTAGTGGCCAAAATGCTAGCGACGTCATATGACGGCAGCCCGCCACAAGAGCCGCACCACTCCGCCGGAAATTGACAGTGGGCGGTCGGCTACAGGTTAATGGGATAATAATGAAGCTGCTTTGCTGGTGATACTGATGGAGTTATTGCAAACTAAAGGCTTTTTTTTTTCTAGTGATATCAAGAATAATATTATTATGCTTTTTTTTTTATTTTATTTGGGCAAGTTACCACACACCATTATCCTGTAGTTTTTAAGATCAAAGATACAACTATGTTGGTGTCCCTTGTCAATTTTACATTGTATTTTTAAAATGTAACTGCCGACTCCCAAACTGTCATTTGAAGTAAAACACATAGCCAAGTATTATTCTCCACTATTGTTTTATTGTACATTAAAAAAAAGAAAACACATAAAATTAGACATGATATCTGCCAGTAGAACTTAACCAAAAAGTGCATTCTATGCATCCAAAAAATCGAAAATATACCAAATCAAATCATTATTATTCAACCAAAAAAAATAATGTCAAAGCAATAACTCCAAGGCCAATAATAAATAACACGTTATCTCCTCCGATTCCGCAACATGTCTGGTTGACGAACAGCTGTTCAGAAACTAACTGAAAAGCGCGAAATAAAAAGTGCGAAATGAAAAGCGCAAATCAACACTGACCAAACTTCTACTAACACGAAATTAGCAGAAGGAGCCCAAAGGGTGGCGCTAAAGAGCTAAAAATCAATGTAGTACGTCACTACGTTCGTATTTGTTGGCCAACAATTGTGTGGCCGTGTGTATTCAAGACAAGTTTGGGCCAATGCCCTTCAGGCAAAAGCCCACGGTTTTGTTAGCCAACAATCCGATCGTGTGTACGAGGCTTAAAGTGGCTGTAAACCCAATTTTTTTTTTTTTTATGTCATAATGTAGAGAATAAGATTTTGTTTCATTTGAGCCCAGTCTTGCCACACAGATTTACTCGAGGCCTGAGCAATCCTCTTTTATTGTTCAGTTAGAGAAATCTTGACAAAGTCTTGAAAACTTTGTCAAAACCTCCCCCTTGCTGTGAGTGACAGGTGATTTACATATCTCATGCACTAGCCTGAGACAGGTTATCATCAGATCACTGGATGTTCTACTCTTCCCAGCTCTGACTACATACATGTCCCCTAAATCACTTGTCTGTCTATAGTCTGCTGACTGTTCACTGCATCACATGATGAGAAACATCCAGTCAAAACACAGTAAAGCTGGGAGAGCTGGAGGGGAGGGGAGGGGGATGTGAATTGTGAACTTTTTACACAGCATGTGCCTGTCTCAGGCTAGTGCATGAGATATGTAAATCACCTGTCACTCACAGCAAGGGGGCGTTTTTGACAAAGTCTTCAAGACTTTGTCAAGATTTCTCTAACTGAACAATAAAAGAGGATTGCTCAGAGCTCGAGTAAATCTGTGTGGCAAGACTGGGCTCAAATGAAAGGAAATCTTATTCTCTACATTATGACATAAAAAAAAAAAAAAAAAAAAAAAATAGGTTTACATCCACTTTAAGGAGGAGGGGGGGTGGGGGAAGAACTTTACAGAGGAAATTCGCCCCACCTGTGTTATTTTATTATCTTAAAAGGCAACTGTGCGAAGCGGCAGCAGGTCTTGGGAGAGAATGATTACGTAGGCTCTGCTCACTGAACGTCCCCTCTACAGTGAGTGAGAATGACCTTTGCTAAGATAATATAACAACTCCCATGTACATATAAAATTACTAACCATACATAAAAAACTCTGTTTTTTTTTTTTTTTGAGTGCAAAAATAAATAAATATAGGTGCAGTACTTATTTTTTGCCACAAGATGTCCTCAGTCTTCCAAGTTAAAAATTCTGGAAGGCTGAGGTCATACTATGGATTGGTGACATGGTCCGCCCTCAGGGGGGGCATTGCCCCAGGCCCTTCATTCACAGTGCATTGAAGCAGAGAGCGGTGCTGAAGTCATTACACCAGCATCAATCTCTGAACCAGCAGCACATCACCCAGAGCCAGAGAAGAGGTGAAGAAAAACTAGCATAACATGTGACCTGGGGGGGTACACCATAGACCAGGGGCGGACTGACCATTCGGCCACCCGGGGGCCCGTGCCACTAGGGGGCCCCATCAGGGTTGCCAGCCTCAGTAAAACCAGGGATAGTATTTAAAAATCTGTGTTTTTTTGTACATCTGTCTCTGAAATGTCCCCTTACCGACATCCTTTTGGCCTTAAAATCCAGAGATTATAGCTGCCCCACCTCTCCAGTACCTTCTCAGCCAATATAAACATGTCTGTATATACTGTGTGATTGTATACTGTGTGTGTGTATACTGTGTGGCCCCATAATCTTCGATTGCCTGGGGGCCCCATAATCTCCTATTGCCCGGGAGCCTCATGAGTTGTCAGTCCGCCCCTGCCATAGACAGAGCCAGTGCTGGGCTTTCTCATTAGAAAGTCCAGCATTTTCTCCAAACTGATTATCACCTGTATTAAATACTTTAACTAATATTTTATTAATGTAATTAAAAATAATATACATAAAAGATAGCTTTTTAAATCTTTAGACTGAAAAAAATAAATAAATAAAGGCCAAGATAGACTAATGGTGTAGATGGAGATTAAAAGTGTAGCTGACACCTGTTTCATCATCATAACAGCAATTTACAAAGATAAAAGTCTAACTACGTGCCTTTTTCTTTTTTTTTTTCGTTGGTTGTTGTCTTGTTCCTAATTAAAGCAGTACAGTCTGTTCCCTTGTGTCTGTCCGTGTCCTTTTCCTTTTAATATAACAAAGATATTTGGGTTTTTTGGTACTAAAAGACTTGAAATGCCTCCGAAGGTTTCCTGGTTTTGTACTCATCTCATTTGATGTATTTGGTGACTTTTCAGAAATGATAAGAACACAATATGACATTGTTCTTAAAGTGGAGTTGCACCCAAAAAAAATAAAATAAATAAATTCATGAATGTTCCTAAAAAAAAAAAAAAAAAAAACATTTGGAAAAAATATATTTTTTTTTTACTCACCTCTAAATGGCTGTTGCTAGGTGGTCCCTCGTAGTCTGCCTCCTTCAGTGCCTGGGCTCGTGACATCACTTCCCCTCGGCGCAGGAAGGACTCAGCTCTGCCCCCTCCCTCTTTTCAGTCATCTGGGACACGTGACAGGACCCAGATGATTGCGCGGCCAATCACGGCGCACAGTTACAATGCCGGCGCCACCGAGCAGAAGGGGGGGGGGGGTGGGTGGGGCTTCGACCCCCCCGCATCGCTGGACCCCGGGACAGGTAAGTGTCTGATTCTTAAAAGTCAGCAGCTGCAGTATTTGTAGCTGCTGAATTTTAATTATTTTTTTTTTAAATGGCAACACCACTTTAATATAATTTTAGTAATCATTTATGGTTTTCTCAC
This sequence comes from Lithobates sylvaticus, assembly GCA_028564925.1. NCBI lineage: Eukaryota > Metazoa > Chordata > Amphibia > Anura > Ranidae > Lithobates > Lithobates sylvaticus. Next base: position 515,171,266 of record CM053030.1, read on the forward strand.
ATCTTATCTCATAGTTTAGAAGGCATTTGCTGGTATTTTCCTTCGACTTTGTACAAAGATATACAAACAAAACAAAAAAAAATATACCTGTGTGTGTATGTATTATTACATTATATTATTATATATTATAAATATACAGAATACAAAGATATACAATAAAAAATAAAAATAAAATTATAATATACACACACACTATATTGTCAAAAGTATTGACCAGAAAACCAGATCACAGAAGATTGGCCTCTTCCCCAGTATACACTATATTGGCAAAAGTATTGGGACGCCTGCCCTTACACACACGTGAACTTTAACCACCTGATTACTTTGCACTTAAACCCCCCTCGTGACCAGACCAATTTTCAGCTTTTGGCGCTGACGCACTTTGAATGACAATTGCGCAGTCATACAACACTGTACCCAAATGAAATTTTTATAATTTTTCCCCACAAATAGAACTTTCTTTTGGTGATATTTAATCACAGCTGGGGTTTTTATTTTTTGCTAAACAAACCAAAAAAGATGGAAAATTAAAAAAAAAAAAAAAAAAAAATCATGTTTAATAGTTTGTTATAAAATTTTGCAAACAGGTACTTTTTCTGCTTCATTGATATGCGCTGATAGGCTGCACTGGTGGGCACTGATAGGCTGCACTGGTGGGGACAGATAAGTCGGTACTGATGGGGACAGCAAAAATGGCACGGATGGGTGGCACGGATGGGTGGCACGGATGGGTAGCACGGATGGGTGGCACCGATGGGCACTGATGGATGACACTGATGGGCACTGATGGGTGGCACTGATGGGTGGCACTGATGGGCACTGGTAGGTGACACAGATGAGCACTGGCAGGTGACACAGATGTGCAGCACTGGCACTGTGTGCACTGAGAGATGGCACTGTGTGCACTGAGAGATGGCACTGTGTGCACTGAGAGATGGCAGTGTGGGCACTGGTAGGCAGCACTTTAATGGGGCAAAGGTGGGCACAATGGATTGGGCACATTGCAGTGAGAGGGACTGATGTCCCTCTCACTGCCGCCGGTAATCGGCTTTTTTTCCTCCTCACGCTGTCAGCGCGAGGAGGAAAAAAAAGCCGATTACCGGCTCTGTTATTATCACATGATCAGCTGTCATTGGCTGACAGCTGATCACGTGGTAAGGGGTCGGGATCGACCCCTTACTCGGATCTGTGATCCAGCGAGTCTCACAGACTCGCTGATCACAGAGCGCGCCGCGCGCGCCCGTCAGGGGGCGCGCAGGCAGCTCGTGGCCGGGACGACGTCAATAGACGTCGTCCCGGCACAATAGATCCGCGCTGTAGCCGTCATTTGGCTATAGCGCGGGTCTAAGGTGGTTAATGGCACCCCAGTCTTAGTCCGTAGGGTTCAATATATAGTTGGCCCACCCTTTGCAGCTATAACAGCTTCAACTCTTCTGGGAAGGCCGTCCACAAGGTTTAGGAGTGTGTCTATGGCAGGGATATGCAATTAGCGGACCTCCAGCTGTTGCAAAACTACAAGTCCCATCATGCCTCTGGGTGTCATGCTTGTGGCAGTCTTGCTATGTCTCATGGGACTTGTAGTTCTGCAACAGCTGGAGGTCCACTAATTGCAGATCCCTGGTCTATGGGAATGTTGGACCATTCTTCCAGAAGCGCATTTGAAGGTCAGGCGTGGATGTTGGATCAGAAGGCCTGGCTCGCAGTCTCCTCTCTAATTCAATCCCAAAGGTGTTCTATCAGGTTGAGTTCAGGACTCTGTGCCGGCCAGTCAAGTTCCTCCAACCCAAACTTGCTCATCCATAACTTTATGGACTTTTGTGCCTCCCCCCACTCGCTGGTGTTTCTTGGGCTTACTGTTTCTGCCGTTCCCCAAGAAATGATCTGACCGTGCGACCGGCTGCTCATATAGCTGATCAAAGACTAGATACTCTTTGATCGACTCTATGGCCTTGGAGGACCGGAGCGACGTCATAACGTCACTTCCAGTCCAAGAGGACCTGTCATCCTTATCTCTATTACATGAAAGGGACAGTGTAAAAAAAATTGAAAATAAAATAATAATAATAATTAAAAAAAAAATTTAAAGCGCCCGCACCCCTCCATGTTTACATTCCTTGTAATAGGAATAAAAGTGATAAAAAAATTAAAGTGACAGTGTAAAAAAAAATTTTTTAAAATAATAATAATAAAAAAAAAAAAAAATTGAAAGTGCCCCCCACCCTTCCATGCTCACACGCAGAAGCGAATGCATATGCAAATCACACACACATATGTTAACAGTATTCCCACCCCACATGTGAGGTGCACATGTTAGAGCGAGAGCAATAATTCTAGCCCTAGACCTCCTCTAACTCAAAACATGCAATCTGTAGAATTTTTTAAACGTCACCTATGGAGATTTTTAAGGGTAAAAGTTTGTCGCCATTCCACAAGGGGGTGCAATTTTGAAGCGTGACATGTTGGGTATCAATTTACTCGGTGAAACATTATCTTTCACAATATAAAAAAAAATTGGGCTAACTTTACTGTTGTAAAGTGTATTTTTTCTAAAGAAAGCGCGCTTGTAAGACCGCTGCGCAAATACGGTGTGATAGACAGTATTGCAACGACCGCCATTTTATTCTCTAGGGTGTTAGGGAAAAAAAAATTTAAAGCGTCCCTGTCCCCGTGCGCTCGCATGCAGAAGCGAATGCATACGTAAGTCCTGCCCACATATGAAAACGGTGTTCAAACCACACATGTGAGGTATCGCTGCGAACGCTATAGTGAGAACAATAATTTTGGCCCTAGACCTCCTCTGTAACTCAAAACATGTAACCAGTAAAATGTTTTAAAGCGCCGCCTATGGGGATTTTTAAGTAGCGAAGTTTGGCGCCATTCCACGAGCGTGTGCAATTTTGAAGGGTGACATGTTAGGTATCTATTTACTCGGCGTAACTTCATCTTTCACATTATGCAAAAACATTGGGCTATATTTACAGTTTTGTTTTTTGTAAAGCACAAAACTTTTTTTTCCCCAAAAAAACGCGTTCGAAAAATTGCTGCGCAAGTACCGTGCTAGATAAAAAGTTGCAACGACCGCCATTGTATTCTCTAGGGTCTTTTCTAAAAAAAACATATATAATGTTTTGGGGTTCTATGTAATTTTCTAGCAAATAAATGATGATTTGTACATGTAGGAGAGAAATGTCAGAATTGGCCTGGGTGCTCCAGAACACCTGATGGGGCTCCCTGCATGTTGGGCCTCTGTATGTGGCCACGCTGTGTAAAAGTCTCACACATGTGATATCGCCGTACTCAGGAGTAATAGCAGAATGTGTTTTGGGGTGTAATTTGTGGTATGCATATGCTGTGTGTGAGAAATAACCTGCTAATATGACAATTTTGTGAAAAAAAAAAAAAAGAAAAAAAAATCTTGATTTTGCAAAGAATTGTGGGAAAAAATTACAACTTCAAAAAACTCACCATGCCTCTTTCTAAATACCTTGGAATGTCTTCTTTCCAAAAAGGGGTCATTTGGGGGGTATTTGTACTTTTCTGGCATGTTAGGGTCTCAAGAAATGAGATGGGCCGTCAGTACTTCAGGTGTGATCAATTTTCAGATATTGGCACCATAGCTTGTGGACTCTATAACTTTCACAAAGACCAAATAATATACCCCAATTTGTACTTATTTTTACCAAGGATATGTAGCAGTATAAATTTTGGCCAAAATTTATCAAGAAAAATGACAACATGTGCTAAATTTTATAACAGAAACGAAGAAAAATTCATTTTTTTACCGAATTTTCAGTCTGTTTTCTTTTATAGCGCAAAAAATAAAAAACCCAACGGTGATTAAATACCACCAAAAGAAAGCTCTATTTGTGTGAAAAAAAGGACAAAAATGTCATATGGGTACAGTGTTGTATGACTGAGTAATTGTCATTCAAAATGTGAGAGCACCGAAAGCTGAAAATTGGTCTGGTTATTAGGGGTGTTTAAGTGCCCAGTGGTCAAGTGGTTAAGTGGTTAAAGTGTATTTTAAAATTGAAAATTGCAAGTGGCGTTGATAGGCAGTTGGGAAACAGTAAAAACATAACCCAAAAATCTATCTTCAACACCTGTGTGAAGGAGGCCTTAGGTTTTACATTTACTCTGAAATGAGCTTCTGGCACTTTTTTTTTAATGGAATAATACCTTCATCACCCCTCTTCTCCACCACAGGAGTACATGGCATGTCAATGAGTCCCTTCTTGGCTGTTCCCGCAGTTACTGTATATGTGTGTGAGTGCAGCGCCACCTGGTGTTCAGCATTAAAGTTTTCAAACTTTAAAAAGTTTTCATAAAGAATTCATTTCAGACAAACTATATTTTGTCATGATAATTGTAAGGAACGATAGCATGATAGACTCCATCTTGTTTTAGATGCTTTAAGAGTAATTCTCAATATATGAGTTTAAGGTGAAACCCACGTATGTTTAAAACTGTTATCTATAGAATATGTTCTCACTTACTTAAGCATATATATAGTCTGTAAGACTTTGACCTAGCTTGGACTTGCATTTGTTTTAGATAAGATAACAACATCTGTTCAAGAATACATATATATTTTGTAGTAAAATAGATGTGAATTTTGGCTTATGTTTACTAGCTATGACGTAGAATATTGACTGAAGCTATTTCTTCTGTACACGTGTTAAGCATCATAACTCCTCCTTGTTTCCTTGAAATTCTGCATAAATACCATGGTCTTTGAATGAGTAAAGCAGATATCGAAGTGTGCACAACCAAGCGTCTCCTGTGTCACATTATTGATATCTCCGGGCCTGATAGGGGTCAACGGAAGCTTTCCTGCATTACCTGAAACCTGTCTGGGTGGTCGTAGAAGCCAGAAATCCCATTCAATCATGACAAGCAATGTTTCAGTGTCTTCATTTTGCTCTTTAAAAAAAAAAAAGTATTAATTCCTATTTCATCAAGCTGATCAAATCTGCAGCGCCCCCCTTTGATTGTTCCTCCCTTTATGACCAGGTGGACAATATTGGGAGTTTTTTGCTCTTGTATACTGCCCTGGGCTAGTGCCGTTGCCTTTCACTGGAGTACATGCCTGCCAGACAGTAGGGAGCGGACCTCTAAGGAATAAGGTGGAGAGAAGGAGGAGGTTCTACCTGTTGGTTGTGTTATGCTGCGTACACACGACCGGACTTTCCGGCAAACTAGGTCCGAAGGGATCAGTCCGTCGGACAATCTGAACGTGTGTGGGCTAAATCCGACGGACCTAGAAATAGAACATGTTTCAAATATATCTGCCGGACTCAATTCCGACGGACTGAAATCGGGAAAACCGTTCGTCTGCGTGCTGGTCCGACGGACCAAATACGACGCAAGGGAAGCTATTGGCTACTGGCTATTGAACTTCCTAGTTTAGTCCCGTATAAGTTATCACGTTCAAAACCAACGGACTTACGAACGGACTAATGCCCCGTACACATTCCGACCACAAAATCCGTCTGATTTTTTCCGATGGATTTTGTCCGACACTGGTGTTGCATACACACGGTCGGACAAAGTTGTCAGAAAATCCGATCATTCTGAATGTGGTGACGTTCGTTGCGTACGACGGAACTATGTAGAGGCTAGTAGCCAATAGCTTTGGTCTCCTAATTTGATCTGAGCATGCGTGGCACTTTGTCCGTTGGAATTCTCTACACACGATCGGTAAAAAAGTCAGATCGGATTTTGTTGTCGGAAAATTTAAGAGCAGGATCTCAAATTTTTTCCGTCGGAAATTCCGATGGAAAAAGTCAGATGGAGCCCACACACGGCCGGATTTTCCGACAACATGGTCCGATCGGACATTTTCCGTCGGAATTTCCGACCGTGTGTATCGGGGAATTAGTCCGTTCGTGTGTGGCCAAGTCCGTTCGTTCGGAAAGTCCGTCGGGAACTCGGCCGAAAGTCCGTCGGGAAGACCGTCGGACCTAGTCTGACGGAAAAAGTCCGGTCGTGTGTACGCGGCATTAGGAGTTTTGCCAGAAGAACGGGTGATGGTGTTGCATGTGTTGGACATCTGATCCACCTTGTTGAGGTTGACATGTTTGCCCAGGTCCTGCCAGCCCGCTCAATGGCATTAAATCAGTGATTGGTCATGGCTGATCACGTGGTAAAAAGTCTCCGTCAGAGGCTCTTTACTGAGATCGGTGGATCGGTGTGTCATACTGACACACGGCACCACTGATCGCCGCAAAGCGCGCCCCTTCCCCCCACGGGCGCGCAAGAGCGGTCGTTCTGGGAGGCCATCATATGACGTCCACCCAGAACGAGAGCTGCGCCACCCAACCGGCGGGCAGGAAGCGGTTAAACATTTGATATGTTTTCTATTTTCTATTGTGAATAAAATGGGAGTTTATGAAATTGGCAAATCATTGCATTCTGTTTTTATGTAGATTTTACACAGCGACCCGACTTTTTTTGCAATTGGGGGTAGTAAGAATGTCCAGGTATGCAGAGATATCAAAGAGAACTTTGCTTTGAGGTTTCTACTTTGATGTCTAACATACCTGTATATTTTTACATAAATCTACAGCCAAGCAAGAGAACGGGGCCGTTTTATTATACTGAAATTTTGTTGAATGATTATCTGTAGCTAATTAGAGTAAATAATAATAATAATAATAATAATACTAATCGGTGCTGTATGCGGAAAGGCACAGTAAAAGCGACCCGTTACCACCTATTATTTGCATATCAATACATATTCTCTCTTTGTGCATCTTGTTAGCTCAGTGGGCTGGTTGGCTGTCAGTTTATTACATGGAGCAGTGTAAGGCTTTAATTGTGGCATTACTTACCGCTGAATATAGTGAGCGCAGCCGTCTTCCTGTATCCGAAAATTGGGGATGTGGTCCTGATGCAGCCGAGTACTTAACCACTTCAATACCAGGCACTTAGACACCTTACTGCCCAGGCTAATTTTTAGCTTTCAGCGCTGTCACAATTTGAATGACAATTGCGCGGTCATGCTACACTGTCTGTACCCAAACAATTTTTTTATCATTTTGTTCCCACAAATAGAGATGTATTGTGGTGGTATGTGATCACCTCTGCTATTTTATTTTTTTTGCGCAACAAATAAAAAAGACTGAAAATTAAAAAAAAAAAAAAAATGTTCTTTGTTTCTGTTAATTTTTTTGTAAATAAGTAAGTTTTCTTCTTCAATGATGGGCACTGATATGGCTGCACTGATGGGCACCGATGAGGTGCCACTGATGAAGTGGCACTGATTATGAGCACTGATAGGTGGCACTGATGGGCACTGATAGGTGGCATTTGTATGCGGCACTGATAGGTGGCACTGATGGGCACTGATGGGCACTCATAGGCGGCACTGATGGGTACTTATGGGTGGCACTGATGGGTGGCACGGATGGGCACTGATAGGTGGCACTGATGGACACTGATGGGCGAAACTGATGACACTGATGGGTGGCATTGCTGGATATCACTATTCTCTTTTATTACATACTGGACTGGTGCCAATTAATGCCCATTAAATGTAATATTTATTATTAGTTAGTTATTATTTCAGATGTTCGGGTTTTCAAATTTTCAGATTTTCATTCTTTTGAATGTTCAGATTTTCATTCTTATTTTTGGATTTTCAAATATCCAAATTTTAGAATTTTTGAATTTCGAATTACCGAAATTTTAAAATTTGCGAATCTCGAATTTCCGAAATTTAGAATTTTCGAATTTCAGAATTTCGGAAATGAATGAATTTGTCAAAATTTGTTAAAAAACTAATTCGGAACTAAACAAATTGCACATGTCTAAAGAACAGGGCAGCTTAGCTTGAGACTATTTTTGCTCACCCCCACCACCATCTGGGCACCTTACCTCAGGGATTGGCTGAGACCACATACATTTTCAGCTGCTGATTGGCTTCATCCAGCCCACTACTTTCCAAAACTATCCAGAAGGCAGGGGGAAGCAGTCAAACCTACAACCGGTGAGACACAGAACAGCCCAAAATAATCACAAGCTGCTCAACTGATTACAGTAGAGCTAGTAACAAAATTTACCTAACCTAGCTAGAACCCACCTAGGAGGATAGTACACGTATATTGCTGGTCAATGACCGCTCCCAACTGTTTCACTTCTGTTTGGCAATGAATGACCTGGTATTCCCTTCATCTATACCAGACCCTTGTCCCAGATGAGGATCTGATATACAGTAGATGTTAGTAGTGATGAACCCTTATAAAAATGATGGCCTGGAGTTTCCCCTAAAAATACATACTGGCCCTATCCTTGATGAGGGTCTGGTATGGATGTCAATTGGGATCCCACTCATTAAAACAAAAGTCAGGGCCACCCACCCCCCCATCACCAATTTCATATCAGACCCTTTAGTATGGATTCTAAGGGAGAACCACATAAAAGGCAATACAACAAAAGCATAGGGCACCCCCAGACCCTCATCTGAGCTTGTCCCATGTTAATGAGGACAAGGGTATCTTCCCCACAACCATGACCCCGCGGTTGTGAAGGTCTGCAGACAGGAGGGTTTTTGGAATCTGGAAGACCCCATTAAAGAATAAAGAGTACAATGTGTAAAAGGGACCCTTAATCATATAAAAAAAAATGTAAATAATGACACTTTTTGAGACCCCCAAAAAAATCTCACAATGTAAATCCATCATCAATCATGATGATGGATCATCCAGAGTTGTACAGTAGATTCTCATCAATCACCATGAACGATGTCTGTGAATAGCAGCTCTGGTCCCAACCACAAACTGTAAACAAAGGGGTGGGGTATTCCCAGTGATACAATTTACCAAATATGGCCATGATCATACGGTGTACCCATGTGGCCATATCTGGGCAATGTTGTCAGCCACTAAGCTCGCCCCTCTGTTTACATGGCCAGGGATTTCCTCAGTGCAGGGATGGTGACAGTCCTTCATAATGGGCACAAGTGATATACAGACCTAGGAAATGAGTTCAGGAATGGTGGGAATGAATCAAAATGGGCACAACAGGCGTACAGACTTGGGAACACTGCACAAGGATGGTGGGATCTCCCATAATAATGGGCAAAGCGGGTGTGCAGACCCTGTAAGTTAGCATAGGGATGGTGAGAGCCCTTATAATGGACACAGCAAATATGTAGACCCAATAACTCAGCACAGGGATGGTGGAAGTCCCTTAAAAAAGGAAAGGTGGGAACCACTCATAATAGGCACAGCAGGTGTACAGACGTCACGTGGGAACTCAGCACATAGATGGTGGGAACCCTCTCATAATGGGCACAGCAGGTGTACAGACCCGGGAACTCAGCACAGAGATTGCTGGAACTCCTCATAATGAGCACAGCAGGTGTACAGACCTGGGAACTCAGCACAGGGGATGGTGGGAACCCCTCATAATGGGCACAGCAGGTGTACAGACCTGGGAACTCAGCACAGAGATTGCTGGAACTCCTCATAATGAGCACAGCAGGTGTACAGACCTGGGAACTCAGCACAGGGGATGGTGGGAACCCCTCATAATGGGCACAGCAGGTGTACAGACCCAGGAACTCAGCACAGAGATTGTTGGAACCCCTCATAATGGGCACAGCAGGTGTACAGACCCAGGAACTCAGCAAAGGGATGGTGGGAACCCCTCATAATGGGCACAGCAGGTGTACAGACCCGGGAACTCAACACAGAGATTGTTGGAACTCCTCATAATGGGCACAGCAGGTGTACAGACCTGGGAACTCAGCACAGAGATGGTGGGAACCCCTCATAATGGGCACAGCAGGTGTACAGACCTGGGAACCCAACACAGAGATGGTGGGAACCCCTCATAATGGGCACAGCAGGTGTATAGACCCAGGAACTCAGCACAGGGATGGTGGGAACCCCTCATAATGAGCACATTAGGTGTATAGACCCAGGAACTCAGCACAGGGATGGTGGGAACCCCTCATAATGGGCACAGCAGGAGTGCAGACCTGGGAACTCAGCACAGGGATGGTGGGAACCCCTCATAATGGGTACAGCGGGTGTGCATACCCAGAAACTCAGCACATAGATTTCACCAGAAGAGTCTCCAAGGGAGAGAAGGGACTGTCAGATATATTACTCTTCAGGACCTAGGAATATTTAGAGTTTTCATAATATTAAAGTGGAGTTCACCAATTTAAAAGTCAGCCGCTACATAAAGTGTAGCTGCTGACTTTTAATAATCAGACACTCACCTGTCCAACAGTCCAGCAATGCGGGCGCACGAAGCCCCGCTCCTCTGCCCCTCCTCTCTGTTTCCCCTAGCAGGGGCGTACCTAGTGCATTTGGCACCCGGGGCGGATCCTATATCTGGCACCCCCCCCACCTTAACACGTAAAAACACCCCACTGTGCCCCTTCATACCTCTGCATCCTTAAATATCTCTTTGTCACTACTGTGTACATTACACAGCACCCTGCACCCCTTTACAATACACAGCACCCTGCACCTTTGGACCCCTTTACATTACACAGCACTCTGGGCCCCTTTACATTACACAGCACCCTGCACCTCTGGACCCCTTTACATTACACAGCACCCTGCACCTCTGGACCCCTTTACATTACACAGCACCCTGCACCTCTGGACCCCTTTACATTACACAGCACTCTGGACCCCTTTACATTACACAGCACCCTGCACCTCTGGACCCCTTTATATTACACAGCACCCTGCACCTCTGGACCCCTTTACATTAAACAGCACCTTGCACCTCTGGACCCCTTTACATTACACATCCCCCTGCACCTCTAGACCCCTTTACATTACACATCCCCCTGCACCTCTAGACCCCTTTACATTACACAGCCCCCTGCACCTCAAGACCCCTTTACATTACACAGCCCCCTGCACCTCTAGACCCCTTTACATTACACAGCACCTTGCACCTCTGGACCCCTTTACATTAAACAGCACCCTGCACCTCTGGACCCCTTTACATTACACAGCCCCCTGCACCTCTAGACCCCTTTACATTACACAGCACCCTGCACCTCTAGACCCCTTTACATTACACAGCACCCTACACCTCTATTATTATTATATACACCCCTACAATTCAGACCCCCCTCTACAGTGCAGACCCCCCCTACAATGGAGACCCCCCTACAGTGCAGACCCCCCTACAATACAGACCCCCCAACTACAATACAGAGCGCCCCCCCCTCAGACCCATAATGTACCTCGGGAGTGTCAGCGCAGGACACACAGCAGCACACTATAGACTACAAGGAGGAGGGGGAGGCGGCACCAGCGGCTTCACTCTGCTCGGCTGTTTGAGACAGCCGAGACAGAGCAGCGAACACCCCCCTCCCCCTCACCTCACCTGCCGCTGCCTGTCACCGCACCGCTGCGCAACTTAAATCCGCGCTCGGCGCGCTGTCTCTGCTTCAATCGGGGAGGGGGGTGCCGGCCTGACACCCCCGCCAGTGTGTGGCACCCGGTGCGGCCCGCCCCCACTTAGTACGCCACTGGGCGTCAGCATTCTAACTGTGGGCAACCAGCTGTGGCTTCACAGCCAGGTGCGCAGGAGCGAGCCGCGCTACGTGCTGTGAATGGCCGGGCAATCCAGGGAGATTCCAGGGAGGGAGGGGGTAGAGGGGATCTTCCTTTCCGATGCCAGGGGAGGAAGTGGGAGCTAGATGCCTGTAAAAAAAGCCCCCCCCCCCAAAAAAAAATAATGACATGCCAAATGTGGCATGTCAGGGGCTCACCAGCACTTAAAACGGAAGTTCCATTTTTGGGTGGAACTCCGCTTTAAAGATATGTCCCGTTGTTGGCAGCTTGACCTCTGCTGTACTGAAATCCCAAGCAGTGTTGTCAGCCCTGTCCAGTTCTCCTCTGCTGAACTTCAGAACTCACCACCCCCCCTCGTTACATAGATGTCAACTATCCCCTATGATCTGCCGGTACAATCTACATGTTGGCCCTCTGTCCCACCGATGCTGTGTCCCAGGCCATAGGAGTATGCACAGGGTGTGCCAGGTGTGCCTGGGCACACCCTAACCACCCATGTGGTGCAGGTTCCCAGCGCCTTGAGGCGATTCAGTTCGCATTGTAGCGCTATACAAGTCATTCATTCATTCATTCATTCACTGTTTAGACCTCTGATATTTCACCAAAGCCCCTTACGGGGCTCCTAAAAAAACACACCCACCCAGGAAGCGGGCAGCCGAAATGCATGCCATGGGCAGGTTTGTTTCCTGGGATCCGGGGATGCCCTTATGCTATGGAGATGAGGGGGGGTGTTCTGTAACCCAGCAGGGTTAAACTGGGCAGGTCTGATGACACTGCTGCTGGGGATTTCAGGTCAGCAGAGGCACTGCGTTGTGCCTAACTGGAAGTTAGGAGCTAATTGGATTTTTGGCAGGATCAACAGGTCTTTTTCTGTACTCTGTGACAAAGAATGGGATAACGACGTGCGTGTATTATAAAGGATGTACTGACTGTGTTTTTTTTTTTCCCCAGGCACACACTTTAACCAGTTGTTGATTAAAACTAAAAACACAGGTTTAGTGTTGCCCTCTAATCAGAGGATTCCCAGGAGGGATGTCAATAGCGCCGGCTCAATGAGACCGCGGACGGTCTGGGACACATGCTGATTTCGATTGGCCCGATGTCTTTAGAAGAGACGGCTGCTTTGTTCAAATGTTATCACAGGGCTCAGCCAAGCTTGTAAGGACAAGACAGAGACTCATTGATGGCGGACACTTCCTCATCCTGTGTCATTGAAGAAAGACTTTGGGCGCCTCTCGTCAAAAGAAGCTTTGAAAGTTGGAGCCACCGATGTACCATCCTGGAGGCCAGATTTTAATAAGCTCCGAAATAAGCCGACCACCCAGATCACTGCAGATGCGAGCGGTTCTTAATTAGCAATGGGTTTGGAAAATGCTGTACAGTGGGGAGAACAAGTATTTGATACACGGACGATTTTGCTTTGGATTTCCACTCTTCCACTCTTCAACTGTGAGAGACGGAATCTAAAACAAAATCCAGAAAATCACATTGTATGATTTTTAAGTAATTCATTTGCATTCTATTGCATGACATAACTACCGTATATACTAGAGTATAAGCCGACCCGAATATAAGCCGAGGCCCCTAATTCTACCACAAAAAACTGGGAAAAACGTATTGACTCGAGTATAAGCCTAGGGTGAGAAATGCGCAGCTACTGTAAGTGGAAAAGAGGGTCAACAATGCCCATTTGCAGCCTCACTGTGCCCATTTAAATGCCTCACTGTGCCCATTTGCAGCCATACATCCCCCAAACTTCAAACTTGGTAGTTAGGGTTAGGGTTCCTAGATGCCCCCTATCTGCAGCCAAAATTTGGGGTCTCTGGACCCAAAGGGTCCTGAAATGACATTGCTGCAGATGGACACAGTTGACCAACTTTGGGGCCCCGTATCTTGGGGCTACTTGGCGCTAGGAACCCCAACTAGATAGGAACTAGCACTACAACATATCCAAAGATGGGGTTCCTATCACCAAGTGGCCCTGAGATACGGTGCCCCAAAGTCGGTTTGGAAAATGTCAAGCACTTTTCTGCAGCAGAGAATGACATTTTCCGACTCGACTTTGGGACCCGGTATCTTGGGGCCACTTGGTGCTAGGAACCCCATCTAGGAACTGGGTATGTTGTAGTTCTGGTTTCACTTGGTTTGCACACCAAATTTTGGGTTCCTAGCACCAAGTGGCCCCGAGATAGGGGGCCCCAACTTCGGGTCCGAAAATGTCATTCTCTGCTGCAGAAAAGTGCCTGACTCGAGTATAAGCCGAAGGGGGCATTTTCAGCACAAAAAAAATGTGCTGAAAAACTCGGCTCGACGCGAGTATTTACGGTATTTGATACATCAGAAAAGCAGAACTTAATATTTGGTACAGAAACCTTTCTTTGCAATTACAGAGATCATACATTTCCTGTAGTTCTGGACCAGGTTTGCACACACTGCAGCAAGGATTTTGGCCCACTCCTTCATACAGACCTTCTCCAGATCCTTCAGGTTTTCGCGGCTGTCGCTGGGCAATACAGACTTTCAGCTCCCTCCAAAGATTTTCTATTGGGTTCAGGTCTGGAGACTGGCTAGACCACCCCAGGACCTTGAGATGCTTCTTACGGAGCCACTCCTTAGTTGCCCTGGCTGTGTGTTTCGGGTCGTTGTCATGCTGGAAGACCCAGCCACGACCCATCTTCAATGCTCTTACTGAGGGAAGGAGGTTGTTGGCCAAGATCTCGCAATACGATGTCCCCATCCATCCTCCCCTCAATACGGTGCAGTCGTCATGTCCCCTTTGCAGAAAAGCAGCCCCAAAGAATGATGTTTCCACCTCCATGCTTCACGGTTGGGATGAGAAAGTAATGCCGCTCGCTAAGCCTCCGGACCTTAACCACTTCAGCCCCGGACATATTGGCAGCCAAAGGACCAGGCCCCTTTTTGCGATTCGGCACTGCGTCGCTTTAACTGACAATTGCGCGGTCGTGCGACGTGGCTCCAAAACAAAATTGGCGTCCTTTTTTCCCACAAATAGAGCTTTCTTTTGGTGGTATTTGATCGCCCCTGCGGTTTTTATTTTTTGCGCTATAAACAAAAATAGAGCGACAATTTTGAAAAAAATTCAATATTTTTTGCTTTTTGCTATAATAAATATCCCCAAAAAATATATAAAAAAACATTTTTTTTTCCTCAGTTTAGGCCGATACGTATTCTTCTACATATTTTTGGTAAAAAAAATCGCAATTAGCGATTATTGATTGGTTTGCGCAAAAGTTATAGCGTTTACAAAATAGGGGATAGTTTTATAGCATTTTTATTAATATTTTTTTTTACTAGTAATGGCGGCGATCAGCGATTTTTATTGTGACTGCGACATTATGGCGGACACATCGGACATTTTTGACACATTTTTGGGACCATTGTCATTTATACAGCAATCAATGCTATTTAAATGCATTGATTCCTGTATAAATGACAGTTGTAGTGAAAGAGTTAACCACTAGGGGGAGGGGAGGGGTTATGGGCTCTGACGTGTGTGTGTTTTTTTACATTAGGGGGCGGGGCTGACGTCTGACGTCATTGATCGGCTTTCCCGATGACCGGGAACAGCCAATCAATGACAGGCAGAGTAGGAAGCGCGGGGAGAGGTTTGTTTACACAAACCTCTCCCCGTTCTTCAGCTCCGTAACCCGATCGCGGGACACCAGCGGCGATCGGGTCCGCTGGTCCCGCGGCCGGGGTCACGGAGCTCCCGACCGGGTCGCGAGCGCGACCCACGGGCAGGCATTTAAAGGGCCACGTACAGGTACGTGGTTTTGCCTGCCCGTGCCATTCTGTAGACGTATATCTACATGAGGCGGTCGGGAAGCGGTTAACAGATGCTCCCGCCCTACTGTAACTTCACGGTTGGGATGGTGTTCTTGGGGTTGTACTTATCTTTCTTCTTCCTCCAAACACGGTGAGTGTAGTTTAGACCAAAAATCTCTCTTTTTGTCTCATCAGACCACGTGACCTTCTTCCATTCCTCCTCTGGATCATCCAGATGCTCATTGGCAAACTTCAGACAGGCCTGGACATGTGCTGGCTTGAGCAGGGGGACCTGCAGGATTTGAATCCATGATATCCTAGTGCAGTGATGGCGAACCTTGGCACCCCAGATGTTTTCGAACTACATTTCCCATGATGATCAACCACAATGCAGAGTGCATGAGTATCATGGGAAATGTAGTTCCAAAACATCTGGGGTGCCAAGGTTCGCCATCACTGTCCTAGTGTGTTACTAATGGTTTTCTTTGAGACGGTGGTCCCAGCTCTCTTCAGGTCATTGACCAGGTCCTGCCGTGTAGTTCTGGGTTGATCCCTCACCTTCCTCATGATCATTGATGAATGATGCCCCACGAGGTGAGATCTTGTATGGAGCCCCAGACTGAGGGAGATTGACCGTCATCTTGAACTTCTTCCATTTTCTAATAATTGGGCCAACAGTTGTTGCCTTCTCACCAAGCTGTTTGCCTATTGTCCTGTAGACCATCCCAGCCTTGTGCAGGTCTACAATTTTATCCCTGATGTCCTTACACAGCTCTCTGGTCTTGGCCATGGTGGAGAGGTTGGAGTCTAATGAGTGGAGCCGGAATTCTTACTGGTTGGTAGGTGATCAAATACTTATGTCATGTAATAAAATGTGAATTAATTATTTAAAGCGGTTCGGCACCCATTTCATTTAGTAAATCTCTTTGCCTTCCAAATCAGGCAAAGAGTACTAAATGAAATGTTTTTTTTTTTTTTTTTTTTTACTTACCTTGTAATTGAAGACTTCCGGTCTTCTCACTCTGCGGCGGCGGGCGGGGGTCTCTGCGTCGATCGTCGTCACGCCGCACTGTCTCCTGGGATCTGGTGTCATTGATCCCAGGAGTCAGTGCGGGCATCTTCCGAAATCTCGCGAGATTTCGGCCACATCTTCCGAAATCTCCCGAGATTTCGGCCGCATCTGCCGAAATCTCGTGAGATGTCGGCAGATGTGCCGTTACTGCGCACGCGCGAGTAACGGCGGTGCATGCTGGGCCATCAACAGTGCCTGTGGGGTTTCACATGCCCACAGGCAAGATGGACCCCAGCAGACAAGAAGAAGATGAAGACGAAAACCGGCGGCGATCGAGATGGAACATGGAACAGGTAAGTCCCCCAATTGAGCTATATGCCCTAGGCATATAGCCCAAAAAAAAAAAAAAATTTCAGAGTGCAGAACCGCTTTAAAAAGCATACAATGTGATTTTCTGGATTTTTGTTTTAGATTCCGTCTCTCACAGTTGAAGAGTACTTATGATAAAAATTACAGACCTCTACATATCAAATACTTGTTCTCCCCACTGTATATACAGTAAAGGTCGGCTAAACAAGACCCTGTCACCAGGCCCTTCATTTCAACAACAATCTTCCCATAAGGTTATATTTAATTTATTATTTTTAATTAGTGTACTTCATTTATTTAATTTACTAAAATTATTAATACATGCCATAATAATGATAATTAATAAGAATTAAAAATGAATATTTCCATATTAATAATATGCTATTTGTTTCAACAACAATCTTCCCATAGGATTATATTACATTTTATTATTTTTAATGAATGTAAATTAATTGTATTATTAAACTAAATGTATTAATACATGTTATAATAGAAAATAATAATAATAATACATTATTACTGATTACAAATACAGAATTAAATAATAATAATAGTAATAATAATAACAATAATAACAATATATTAACATTATTACTTATAGGCTATTCATTTCAACAACAATCTTCACATAAGGTTATATTTAATTTAATTATTTTTAATTAATGTAATTCATTTATTTAATTAACTAAAAATATTAAAACATGCCATAATAATAATAATAATAATTAATAAGAATTGCATTTTTTCCCATAATAATAATAAATTAATTTATTAATTATATGCTATTTGTTTCAACAACAATCTTCCCATAAGATTATATTACATTTAATTATTTATTTTATACATGTAATAATAGAAAATAATAATAATAATAATAAATTATTACTGATTACAAATAAATAATTAATAATAACAATATAACAATATATTCATTCATTAATTGTAGGCTATTCGTTTCAACAACAATATTCCCATAAGGTTATATTTAGTTTAATTATTTTTAATGTAATGTAATGTAATGAATTACCTAAATGTATTAATACATGCAATAATAATAATAATGATTTTTATCGTGACTGCGACATTATGGCGGACACATCGGACAATTTTCACACATTTTTGGGACCATTGTATTTTTTACAGTGATCAGTGCGATTAAATTGCAGTGATTACTGTAAAAATGACACCGGCAGTGAAGGGGTTAACCACTAGGTGGCGCTGTAGGGGTTAAGTGTGTCCTGGGCAGTGTTTCTAACTGTGGGGGGAAGGGGCTGTGTGTGACACGTCACTTATCTCTGCTCCTGATTACAGGGAGCTGTGATCAGCATCTCCCCGTTCTTCCTCTCCGTGGGTATCCCCACTTTGATCGAGTCGGACTCACGGAGCTCGCGACGGGCACGCAATGGCACGGCGGCAAATTCAAAGGGACGTACAGGTACACGTACATATGTGTGCGCCGGTCGTAATGAAAGAAAAAAGACCTCAGATCTCATATTTACAATAAAATGCAATAAAAAAAAATAAAAAAAATGGGCGGAAGTGAAGTTTTGACGTCGCTTCCGCCCTGCAATGATATCGAGAGGGGTGGGGGCCATCTTCCCCTCTCTCATCTCCATACCCAGCCAGCAGAAGGACCCGATCGCTTCCGCCACTGCCGACGGCTCCGGTAAGCGGCGGAGGGCACCGGAGCGCGGTGGGCCTCTCCCGCCACCGATAAAAGTGAATCCACCGCAGAGACCACTATTATCGGAAACCGGACCGCCGGCCAAAGAAGAGGATACTGGGGTTATGGCAGCTAGCTGCTGCCATAACAAAGATATCCCTCTTCAAAGTGCTGACACCGCGCAATTGTCAGTTAAAGCGACGCAGCACCATATCACAGAAAGTGCTCTGGTCTTAAGCCAGCAAAATGGTTAAGAGGTCCTGTCATGCTTTTTTTTTCTATTAGGGATGTTTACATTCCTTGTAATAGGACTAAAAGTGATACAATTTTTTTTTTAACCACCTTGCGACCGCCGGCTGTCAAATGACGGCCAGGCGGCGCAGCTCTCAGCGCGGGAGGGCGTCATATGACGTCCTCCCCTTCAGTGCACTCCAGGGAGCGCGCGCGCGCGCTCTCGCCGTGTCAATGGGCACCCGATGCGCGTGCCCAGCGGCCGCGATGTCCGCTGGGCACCCGCGATTGCCCGGTAAACACACAGATTTTCCTGTCAGAGGAGAGGAGCCGATGGTGTGTTACAAACACCGATCGGTCTCCTCCCCTTGTGAGTCCCTTCCCCCCACAGTAAGAATCACTCCCAGGGAACATAATTAACCCCTCCCCGCCCCCTAGTGGTTAACCCCTTCACTGCCAGTGTCATTTATACAGGAATCAATGCATTTAAATAGCACTGATTGCTGTATAAATGACAATGGTGCCAAAAATGTGTCAAAAATGTCTGATGTGTCCGCCATAATGCCGCAGTCACAATAAAAATCGCAGATCGCCGCCATTACTAGTAAAAAAAAAAAAAAAAATGCTATAAAACTATCCCCTATTTTGTAAACGCTATAACTTTTGCGCAAACTAATCAATAATCGCTAATTGCATTTTTTTTTTTACCAAAAATATGTAGAAGAATACGTTTCGGCCTAAACTGAGGAAAAAAAATGTTTTTTTATATATATTTTTTGGGGATATTTAGTATAGCAAAAAGTAAAAAATATTGTTTTTTTTTTTAAATTTGTCGCTCTTCTTTTGTTTATTGCACAAAAAATAAAAAACGCAGAGGTGATCAAATACCACCAAAATAAAGCTCTATTTGTGGGGAAAAAATGATAACAATTTCATTTGGGTACAGTGTTGTATGACTGCGCAATTGTCATTCAAAATGCGACAGCGCTGAAAGCTGAAAAATGGCTTGGTCAGGAAGGGGGTGAAAATGCACTGTACTGAGGTGGTTAAAAACAGTGTAAAAATAAAATGTAGCGCCGGCTTCTAATGAGCAGGCGCTATTGTTTTTCAAATTTAAGTTGTCTGAAGCCACAGTTGGGCTTCAGACTAATTATTCTAAACGTTCTGGTTTCTGTACCAGTTCAGCTGGGTTGCACTGGTTTCTCCTTGACTGTAGGTGTCGCTGTCACCGCCGGTAAGTGTAGAAACGCCGTTCAGCTGGATGTATTGAATGCCACCGATTGCTCGGAAATAGCCCAGTGGGAGTGTTCTTCCTGCCGTGCATTCTGAGAGATGGTATTTAAGGTACCAACGGCATTTTTTTAGAGTCTTGCTTTTTGGGTTTTTACCTGACTGTTCCTGGGGTCCGCTGCCCCGACCTCATGGCCCTCCTGGCCTGGGGTGGGCAGCCTATGTATCCTGTGTCTCGGTACCGGCTGACCCGAGGCTGTGCAACTGAGAGGGTGGGCCCGGAAAAGTCTCGGGCCTACTGATCCAGGGATGGTCCGGTGCTGTCTCGCCTGCGGAGAGAGGACCAGAAACTGGAGGATCCAGGGGAGGACTTTTCAAAAGGAGGACCGAGCGTAAGGCTGGTATCTCTGGAGAATAGACTTGTGCACTGACAAAAAATTTGTTAATTTTCGCTTTCGTTTCATTCGTTTTTTTGCTTTTTTCGGAAATTTGGAAATTCGCAAATTCGGAATTTTCGAATTTTCGGATTTCTGAATTTCCAAATTTCGTAATTTCGTATTTTCGAATTTCCGAATTTCCGAAATTACTGAATTTCAAATTTTCGGATTTCTGAATTTCGTATTTTCGTATTTCCAAATTTCAGAATTTTAGAATTTCCGAATTTCCGAATTTCGTATTTTCGGATTTACGAACTTCTGAATTTACAAATTTATGAATTTCCGAATTTTGAATTTTCGGATTTCCGAATTTTCGGATTTACGAATTTTCGGAATTCCGGAATTCAAAGATTTGAAAATCCCAAAATTTGAAAATCTGAAAAAAAGAAAGAAAATCAGTTTAATTAATAACTAACTATTAAATTAACGAATACGAATTTATCCAAAGTTACGAATTATCTGAAATAACGAATGCCGCATCTAAACAAATGTAGCGGAACAAATTAATAATAAATAATTAATAATAATAAAAAGGTTTTATTATTATTATTTATTATTATTAATTTGTTCCGTTCCATTTGGTTAGATGCGGCATTCGTTATTTCAGATAAATTTGTACTCGTTACGTTCACTAACAGACAAATTTGAAGGGGAATTCCAATACCTATAATTTAATAAGTTAGTTATTATTTAGTTTTTAACAGATTTTCTTTCTTTTTTTCAGATTTTCGATAATTCAAATTTTTGAATTTCCGAATTCTGAAAAATTCGGAATTCAGAAATTCCGAAAATCCGAAATTCGGAATTCAGAAATTCCGAAAATCAGAAATTCGGAAATCCCAAAATTTGAAAATCCAAAAATGCGAAATTCGGAAATTTTGGAAATTTCGGAAATTCCGAAATTCGGAATTTCGGACATTCGGAAATTCGTCATTTCGCAAATTTTGAAATTCGGAAATTCAGGAATTTTCGGAAATTGAAAAATTCGGAATTAACGAATTTGTCAAATTTCGTTAAAAAACGAATTAGGAACTAAACGAATTGCACATGTCTACTGGAGAATCCTGGAAACTCAGTTGGAGGACGCAACCCGGATCAACACCCATACAGTATCGCCGGGTCGGCTGAAAGAGACTGGTACTGTATGGCAGTTCTTTGAATTTCTCAAGATCTCTGAGTAATACTTAAATTTAATCAACAAGTCTGTGGCAGAGACTTTGCCGCGCACCCCACCGGCTGCTAGGCCAAGTGAGAGGGGCCTATCCGGGGGTTGCTGGATCCAGTCTGTGGAGCCGACCTCTCGAAAGTCCCGCGCTCGCCTCCGACATCCTCTTCGCCGCTCAGCCTGGCCGCTGCTTGGCTAGAGGGGATGGATTGAAAGCAGCGCAGCCATTGGCTCGCGCAGCTGTCAATCACATCCAATGACGCAGTGCGCCGGGGGGCGGGGCCGAGTTATACAATGAGCGGTTATAGCTGTATCACGGGAGCGCGCCCGCAAGTACTTCTCACCATGCGAGGGGAGCTCGCATAAACGTGAGAAGTACTTGCGGGGAGGGAGCCGAGACAGCCGCCGAGGGACCCAGAAGACCAGGTTCGGGACCACTCTGTGCAAAAGGAGCTGCACAGTGGAGGTAAGTATAACATGTTTGTTATTTAAAAAAAAAAAATTTACTTTACAATCCCTTTAACATTCTTTGGGCCACTTTCCAACGGGACCCCTAAGACGGAGATCAAGCAGGTGAGGTAACGGTAAGCCCAAATAAAACCAGCAGCTCCTTCTGGGGTTAGTGCTACAAAAAGGTAAAATAAATAATAAAAAACATTTTTTTTTAAACGCGTCCCGCCAAGCTTGCGCGCAGAAGCGAACGCATAAGTGAGTAGCGCCCGCATATGAAAACGGTGTTCAAACCACACATGTAACGATCGGTAGAGCAAGAGCAATAATTCTAGCCCTAGACCTCCACTGTAACTGAAAACATGCAACCTGTAGAATTAAAAAAAAACTATGGAGATTTTTGAGGGTAAAAGTTTGTCGTCATTCCACAAGCGGGCGCAACTTTGAAGCGTGACATGTTGGGTATCAATTTACTCTGCGTAACATTATCTTTCACATTATATAAAAAAAAATTGGGCTAACTTTACTCTTGTCTTATTATGTTATAAAAAAGTGCGTTTGTTTGACCGCTGCGCAAATACGGTGTGACAGAAAGTATTGCAACGGCTGCCATTTTATTCTCTAGGGTGTTAGAAAAAAAATGTATAATGTTTGGGGGTTCTAAGTCATTTTCTAGCAAAAAAAAAAAAGTTTTTAACTTGTAAACAACAAATCTCAGAAAGAGGCTCGGTTCTTAAGTGGTTAACTTGTGCTGGAGGACTCTGGAGGAGGAGCAGAGGAGGTCTAGTGCATAGCTCCCAACTGTCCCTGATTTTGAGGGACAGTCCCTGATTTGGAGCAATGTCCCTCTGTCCCTCTTTCCCCCTCCATTTGTCCCTCATTTTGGTCTGATCCATATAGTTGTATATTAACCACATGCCGACCGGGCCATAGCCGAAAGACGGCTACAGCGCGGTCGGCTTATCCTGAGTGGACGTCCCTGGGGCGTGCACTCGGGAACATCCGTGACCGCCGGGTCCCGAGGACCCGGCGCATCACGGATCACGGTAAACGGCCGCTGATAGCGGCCGTTTACCACGTGATCGCTCCGTCAAATGACAGAGCGATCACATGTACACAAACCGGCGTCACGTCATGACGCCGGTTCCTCCCTCCCCTCTCTGTACCGATCGGTACAGTGAGAGGGGAGAAGTGGAAAGGGATGAGATGGGACCAGCGCTGGGGGCTGGATGTGTAGTGCCCACAGCGCTGGTCAGTGACAGCAATACACTGCCACCACTGTGCAACACTCTGCCAGCATTGTGCAATGCTTGCCACCACTGTGCAATACTCTATCAATACTGTGCAACACTGCAACACTGCAATACTCTGCCAGTACTCTGCCAGTACTCGCCAGTACTCGCCTATACTCTGCCAGTACTCGCCTATACTCTGCCAATACTCTGCAATAAATTTTAATAGAAACAAATATTTATTTTTATTTTTTTACAAATATTTATTTTTATTTTTTTAAAAAAAGCCAATACTCTGCCAATACTCGCCAATACTCTGCCAATACTCTGCAATAAATTTTAATAGAAACAAATATTTATTTTTATTTTTTTAAAATTTTCAGTATTTTTTGATTTATAGCGCAAAAATTAAAAAACCCAGCAGTGATTAAATACCACCAAAAGAAAGCTCTATTTGTGTGAAAAAAAGGACAAAAAATGTATTTGGGTACAGTGTTGCATGACTGAGTAATTGTCATTCAAAGTGTGAGAGCACCGAATGCTGAAAATTGGTCTGGTTAGGAAGGGAGTTTAAGTGCCCAGTGGTCAAGTGGTTAAAATGCACTTTTTATCTTTCAAAAAGTGTTTCCCAGTGCTAAACCTTTCACCCAAATTCTAAATTCTAAATTGCTGCATTTGTAAACTTTAGAAGCCAATATAAAGGAATAGTAGTGGTAAAAAAAAGCCCTTGTGGATTTAATTAACCTTTTTTTTTTTTTTTGGTTAATTCTCCTTTAAGGGGGCGTGTCCTATGCCTACATACATTTTCTAGTAGGTGTCCATCATTCCCATCTCAAAATGTTGGGAGGTATTGATAATGTCAGCTGCCAGAATCTGCTGAATGAGATTAGGGGAATATATAGGAATATATAGGAGTTCTGTCCTTCTCTCTGCTGCCAACTGCTGGAATGGGAAGGGCGCAGCGGCCTTATATAGTGTGGAGCGTGTACTAAACCCCCTGAGCTATAATTGGCCACAGGCATCCTGCCTGTGGCCAATTATTGCTCTCCTCACCGCTGGCTCTATGATTGGCCAAGCATGCGGGGTCACAGTGCATGCTTGGCCAATCATCAGCCAGCAATGCACTGCGACTGGCACAGTGCATTGTGGACCGTTCGCATCACACAAATTTGATGTGAATGGCCCACATAGTTCTGGGCTCGACGAGCGGACGAACGGCCGATGTTCGATTCGAACGTGGGTTTCGAATCGAACACCGGGCCCATCCCTAGTGGAGATGAGGTGGGTGCCACAGCTGCAGGAGAGGTGCCAGGGCCACATGAAATGGCCTGGACAGCCGGATTCGCCTTGTGTTTGACACATGTGCTCTAGAAGACAGGGAGAAGTAACAGAATAGCCGCCTGTGAAACACTGAGCAGCCCTAAGCAATCAACCCGCTGCTCCACTGATTACAGAGGAGCTAAACTAACATTACCTAGCAGCCTACTCTACACTAGGAGGGTGCTGCATAAGAAAACCTTAATCTATGTAATTGTACGATATGATTGTCAAAGTATTTTGCACTGCCCAGTGTACACTGAATTTAAGAAAACATTTTATAGAAGGCACTTGGCTTAACAGCACAAGAGACGCATATAAAAAGAAATACAAAAAAACGGGCTTGCCAGACAATAGCAGACTCTAATAATTGGTAAATAAATGATATTACATTCTTTATTGGCTTCCTATCCAGAGACAAGACTTGACAGAAGAGGATAGAGGTCGTCTCCATTCCATAGTTCCTTGTTGGTTCCGGCTAGCCTCCTCCATATGGATATTATACTTTTCTGGGAAAGCCCTGACCACGGGCTCCATGCCAAAAAATGGTATCACCTGGGAGGCTGCCAAACCTGAGTGCACGCTGAGTTCTGGGAGCCGCATACAGTTCTGGGAGCGACATCTGGAATGTGTCACGGCCCCGGGGGTCTCACCAGTTGGATCAGCACTACGTTCTTTCGGGGACCTGTAGCCAGTGGTGTATTTTGGTTTTGTGCTGCCCTAGGCAAGACTAAAACCCTATCTAAATTTGTCGCACCCCAGCCGCGGTATACCGTTCTTGTCCTAAGGTCTGATGGGGAGGCTGCAGCCATTCACAGTGAACAGCTGTGGCTTCCTCATCAGCCTCTAAGACATGATTAGTCCAAGTGCCATATATAGAGTTACTTCCAATCCAAAAATAGTGTAGCCCTACTTCCATTCATTAGTGCTTAACTCAGTGGCGGCTGGTGGTATATTTTATTCGGGGGGGGGGGTGGCAAACAATGCACCCACAGTCCCCCCGGTTGGTTGCCAGGTCTAATCTCACCACCATCCCCACCCCCCAGTCGATCGGTCGGGTCACTGGCTCCACACTTACCCCATCTAGGTTGTGGCGGCTCCGGACTTCCCCTCCGTGTGTCTCCTCCCTCCTCCTCCTAGACGGCCAATCGGATCGCCTCTCCTTTCGGCCAATCAGGTGACAGGTCTCATGACCGCTTCCTGATTGGCTGGGTGGAGAATCAGGGTGGCACGGTGGTGTAGTGGTTAGCACTCTCGCCTAGCAGTAAAAAGGGTCACTGGTTTCGAATCCCAACCACGACTCTACCTGCCTGGAGTTTGCATGTTCTCCCTGTGCCTGTGTGGGTTTCCTCCGGGTACTCCGGTTTCCTCCCACACTCCAAAGACATGCTGGTAGGTTAATTGGCTTCTGTCCAAAATTGGCCCTAGTGTATGAATGGGGACCTTGGATTGTGGGCTCCTTGAGGGTAGGGACTGATGTGAGTGTGCAATGTACAGGGATAGGGACAATTGTAGACACTCATTCAGGTTGAACTGGACGGACTGGTGTCCTTATTCAACCTTACTAACTATGTGACAATAGTGAACTTTCTTTCACTATTGTCACATAAGTGGGTGTGTTTGGGGGCGCAGTGCTCTGCTCCCCGAGCCCACTCTTTTTTGAAGCCTGTTAGAGCCTCTGGATCTAATCACGTGCATTAACAAAAGAAAAAAACATTAGTTTTGTAGATTAGGGGGCCGGATGTATGGATGGGGAGCGGTGCCCTTGCGCCCCATATGGATGGGCTGCCACTGGCTTAACTGTAAGTAAAATTAAATAAAGTGCAACAGTGCAAAATAGTATGTGCAAAAATATGCAATAAGTGACATGGCTGACCCCCCACCCCTTCAACCTCTGCAGCAATGCTGGCAGCACTCATATGTCTATTTCCCAAAGACAACCTCTGAATATGACGCTGAGCACGTGCACTCAACTTCTTTGGTCGACCATGGCGAGGCCTGTTCTGAGTGGTACCTGTCCTGTTAAACCGCTGTATGGTCTTGGGCACCGTGCTGCAGCTCAGTTTCAGGGCCTTGGCAATCTCCTTATAGTTCTTTGCCATGAGGTGCCATGTTGAACTTCCAGTGACCAGTATGAGAGAGTGAGAGTGATAACACCGAATTTAACACACCTGCTCCTCATTCACACCTGAGACCTTGTAACACTAACGAGTCACATGACACCGGGGAGAAAATATGGCTAATTGGGCCCAATTTGGACATTTTCACTTAGGGGTGTACTCACTTTTGTTGCCAGCGGTTTAGACATTAATGGCTGTGTGTTGAGTTATTTTGAGGGGACAGAAAATTTACACTGTTATACAAGCTGTACACTCACTACTTTACATTGTAGCAAAGTGTCATTTCTTCAGTGTTGTCACATGAAAAGATAGAAGAAAATATTTTCAAAAATGTGAGGGGTGTACTAACTTTTGTGAGATACTGTATATCACTGTGCTAAACTCAAACCCCAGAGTACAATTAATCCACAGATAATAAAGATAACATATAAAGTACTAAGTGTCCATTTTTAAAGTAGTCCATTAGGGGTACTATTCCACCACCGTATTGGTATAGCTTACGCTATCCTTCTAGCCGCTCACCTCATATTATGACCCCTGTTTTACCAGTAGGTCATAACCAGCTGTTCCCCCCAGGGGATATTACAGAATCTGTGTGGCGTGCTATCCCTCCGTGTCTCCTGTGTCCACCTATCCGATCCCAGACACTTGGGTGTGCTTAGGGGATGATGGTATATAGAAAAGAAACAGAACACACAGTCTAGATCTCTCTGTTTGACATCAATTAATTAATGGATAAAAAAGTATTACACTCACATGAGAGGCACTTCAGCTGTGCTAGCTGTAATACATATATATCAGGTAATTCTCCGTACAACAAGATATCCGTGGGATGATGTCAGATTTTCAGGCTCCGCCCCCATGCGCGTTACGTCCCCAGGTGTGGCCTTCCTCAGTAGGGACCTGAGGAAGTCAACATCTAAAGACGAAACGCGTATGGGAGGGTAGAGCCTGCAAATTACAGTTTACAGTTAAGCACTAACAAATGGAAGTAGCGCTACGCTATTTTACGATTGAAGTTAATTGTATGGAGTGTGTTGAAAACACTTTGTAGTGTTAGCAGCAACTGGACATTTTAAATTTGTATTATTTGTTAATAAAGTTAGGTTTCGCTAATTGAAAATAGATTTCTTTTATATATATAATTAATGCCCGTGATCTGATGTTCGCGGTGATACCTTAAATGTGTGGGGCGATCACTATTTGTGCACATGCGGGACTGACACACATTTTCGACTTTGTGCATGAGCAGGAAGACAGTGAAAAAAATAAAAATGAATTATTAATTTATTTATTTTTTTTTTTTTTTTTTTTACACTGTTGCTTTATATCTTTTTTTTGGATCACTTTTATTGTTGTCACAAGGTAAAAATCATCCTTGTGACAGCAATAGGCAAGTGACAGGTACTCTTTATGGAGAGATCTGGGATCTAGAAGACCCCAAATCCCTCCTCTTCATTTAAAAGCACTCAAAACACCAAGATCAGAGTTTTTGAATGCTTTAGCTTTTTTTTGAGTCAATGGTTTTTTATTGGTATAATAGAAAGGGTATACAGAAAGGAAAAGTATACAAACCTGTATACAAGGATATACAAATGTATAAAGGGTTATACAAATACGGTACACAGAAAATGCAAACATTGAGGTATACATATAGACTAATGCCGCGTACACACGAGCAGACTATCCGGCGGGATTGTCCGCCGGCCTAAGTCCGACGGATAGTCCGGCCGAAAAGCGGCACAATAGGTACAAACTAATGGGTGGTACAACAGACTATTAGAAATTGATACCAACTGTTAGACATTAGTGCAGCTGTTGGGTATTCGTACCACTGTTACTTATTGGTGCACGTTGGATCGTCAGTAGGAAAAACTGAGTTATAAGTATATTGTACGGATTTTATCATTACCGTATATACTCAAGTATAAGCCGGCCCGAATATAAGCCGAGACACCTAATTTTACCACAAACAACTGGGAAAACGTATTGACTCGAGTATAAGCCTAGGGTGAGAAATGCGCAGCTACTGTAAGTGGAAAAGAGGGTCAACAATGCCCATTTGCAGCCTCACTGTGCCCGTTTGCAGCCATAGGTCCCCCGAACTTCAAACTTGGTAGTTAAGGGTTCCTAGATGCCCCCCTAGCTACAGCCATTTGGGGTCTCTGGACCCAAAGGGTGCCAAAATGACAGATGGACACAGTTGACCAACTTTGGGGCCCTGTATCTCGGGGTCACTTAGTGCTAGGAACCCCATCTTTGGATATGTTGTAGTACTGGTTCCACTGGGTTTTAATACCAAACTTGGGGTTCCTATCACCAAGTGTCCCCGAGATACGGGGCCCCAAAGTCAGGTCAGAAAATGTCAAGGACTTTTCTGCAGCAGAGAATGACATTTTCCGAACCGACTTTGGGGCCCCGTCTCTCGGGGCCACTTAGTGCTAGGAACCCCATCTTGGATATGTTGTAGTGCTATGTCCACTGGGTTGGCACACCAAATTTGGGGTTCCTGTCACCAAGTGGCCCCGAGATACGGGGCCCCAAAGTCGGGTCGGAAATTTTTTTTTTTGCTGCAGAAAAGTGCTTGACTTGAGTATAAGCTGAGGGGGGCACTTTCAGCACAAAAAAAATGTGCTGAAAAACTCGGCTTATACTCGAGTATATACGGTATGTTAATAGTGGAAGGATCTTATATTAGGTCATGTTTTAGTTCTAGGTTGGATGGTCTAATTAAGCGATGATGAGTTTGTTATCCTACTAGTCCATATTTCCCATTGTTTATAACATTTTGCACTAGTTAGGGAGTTGATGGCTACTATGTTTTCATAGGTATCATTTTGTTGTACTAAGGAGGTCACCTCCGAAAGGTTGGGAGAGATGTCAGATTTCCATTTTCTAAGAACGATTGAGCGGACTGCAAGTAGGATGTGTGTAACCACACTTCTATCCGAGCTGGGGTATAGATCTATACCGATATTAAGAAGTGCCAGGCTTGGATTAGGTGGTGTTAGTATGCCAGTCACTGAGGAAATAAGTTTAACCACTTTCAGCCCCGGACCAATTTGCAGCCAAAGGACCAGGCTCCTTTTTGCGATTCGGCACTGCGTCACTTTAACTGACAATTGCGCGGCCGTGCGACGTGGCTCCCAAACAAAATTGACGTCCTTTTTTTCCCACAAATAGAGCTTTCTTTTGGTCGTATTTGATCGCCCCTGCAGTTTTTATTTTTTGCGCTATAAACAAAAAAGAGCGACAATTTTGAAAAAAACACATCTTTTTTACTTTTTGCTATAATAAATATCCCCCAAAAATATATATAAAAAAAAAAAATTTCCTCAGTTTAGGCCGATACGTATTCCTCTACATATTTTTGGTAAAAAAAATCGCAATAAGCGACTATTGATTGGTTTGCGCAGAAGTTATAGCGTTTACAAAATAGGGGATAGTTTTATAGCATTTTTATTAATAATTTTTTGTTTTTACTAGTAATGGCGGCGATCAGCGATTTTTATTGTGACTGCGACATTATGGCGGACACGTCGGACATTTTTGACACATTTTTGGGACCATTGTCATTTATACAGCAATCAATGCTATTTAAATGTATTGATTCCTGTGTAAATGACACTGGCAGTGAAGGGGTTAACCACTAGGTGGCAGTGTAGGGGTTACATGTTCCTAGAGGTGTGTTTCTAACTGTGGGGGGGGGGGGGCGTGGCTGTCAGCTAGTGAATGCTGATCTCTGCTCCAATCACAGGGAGCAGAGATCGGCGTCACTAGTTGCTAGGCAGAACGGGGAGATGCTGTTTATTTCCGCACCTCCCCGTTCAGCCTTCCCGCGAGACGATCGCGGGTATCCCCGCGGCGATCGAGTCCGTGGGACCCGTGACCGGCCTCACGGGGGTCCCGTCCGCACGATGGCACGGCGGCATCTTAAAGGGGACGTACCTGTACGTCCATTATGCCTGTCCGTGCCATTCTGTCGACGTACATCGGCGTGCGCCGGTCGGCAAACGGTTAAATACTTGTTTCCAAAAGCTCGTTAGGCTGGGGCAGTCTCATAGGGTGTGCAACAGGTGACCTATTTGGTCGCAGTTTCTCCTACAATTGGGAGAAGAAGAGTTTGAGAATTTTTTTTTTTAACGAATTTTGACAAATTTGTTAATTCCGAATTTTTAAATTTGCGAAATTACCGAATTTCCGAATTTCAAAATTTGCGAAATTACGAATTTCCGAATTTCCAACATTACGAATTTCGAATTTCTGAATTTCCGAAATTCCGAATTTCGTAATTTCGGATTTTCGGAATTCCGAATTTTCGGAATTCGGAAATTCAAAAATTAGAAAAATCGAAAATCTGAAAAAAAGAAAAAAAATCTGTTTAATTCTAAATAACTAACTATTAAATCATAGGTATTGGAATTCCCTTTCAAATTTGTCTGTTAGTGAACGTAACGAGTACGAATTTATCCAAAGTTACGAATTATCTGAAATAACGAATGCCACATCTAACCAAATGGAACGTAACGATCTAATAATAATAAATAACGATAATAAAACCTTTTTCCATTTGTTTAGATGCAGCATTCGTTATTTCAGATAATTCAGATAATACGAAATTTGGAAATACGAAATTCGGAAATACGAAATTCGGAAATTCGGAAATACAAAATTCGGAAATCTGAAAATACAAAATTCGGAAATCCGAAAATTCGAAAATCCGAAAAATAGAAATGTGAAAACTCCCGAAATTTCCGAATTCCGTATTTGCGAATTTCCAAATTCCCGAATTTTCAATTTTCGGAATTTTCAAATTTCCGAAAAAAGCAAAAAAACGAATGAAACGAAAATGAACGAATTTTTTGTCAGTGCACATGTATAGTTGTGTATAGTACCATCTGTGTGTAATTTTAAGTGTCATTTCCCAATGCAGAGTGCAATGTGTTGCTTGATGAATTGTTCAAAAGGCTTTTTGCCATTGTAAGGGAGAAATTGTGGAATAGGAGGGGGGTGTATAACAGCGGTAGAATGTAATAAAGAAAAAAAAACAACAAAAAAGCAGCAGCATAAAAGTGTGATAACACAGAAAAATCAATAGAAATGGAAAACCTGCGCTACATAGTATTAGTAAATTGAGTCCATAGGGAATAACACGATGCCCAGGAAATCAATGCAGTGGAAAAAAATAAATAAATGCAGTCACTAGTTGATGCATACACAAACAGATAAAAGTGCCCGGCCACCGTAGCTGTAGATTCTGCTTACCAGACGGCAAGCATTAGGGCTAGGTGGCTATAACCCAGCCTAAGCCTTTAAGCTTACAGACGACCAGAATGCAGATTGTAATGGAATAGGACTGCTCACTTCCTCCGTCACAATATCCTTAAGTTTTTTCAGTGGATGCCGATGACGAAACGCGTCTGGAGGAAGGCACTAGACATGTGCAATTCGTTTTGTTTTTCGTTTTTTTTCGTGTTTTTCGTTCGTTCGTTTTCGTACGAATGAACGAATCGTTCGAATCGTACGAATCCGAATAACGAATCATTCGAATCAGACGAATCCGAAAAACAACGAAAATCCGAAAAAAATAATTAGAAACAACGAATGTACTAATGAAGAAAATCCGAAAAACGAAAACGAACGAAAAAATTCGTACATTCGTAACTTTTTTTTTTGTTGAATTGGTAATTTTCCGTGTCCCTTACAATGGCGCTGCTAAATGTGCTTCGAATGGATTGAACAAAAAAATTTGTACATTTGTAACTTTTTTTTTCGATTCGTAACTTTTTTTTTTGATTCGTAACTTTTTTTTTTCGATTCGTAACTTTTTTTTTTTTTTTTTTTCGATTTGTAATTTACGTATATCTATTGAACAAAAAAATTCGTACATTCGTAACTTTTTTTTCGATTCGTAACTTTTTTTTTCGATTCGTAACTTTTTTTTTCGATTCGTAACTTTTTTTTTCGATTCGTAACTTTTTTTTTTTTTTCGATTCGTAAATTATTAAAATGTAATAATAGCATACACATTACAAAAAAATATGAATTATGCTCCGATTACGAATCTACGAATGTTACGAATGTACGAATAAATACGAATGCGTCCGAAAATTAAACTAACGAAAAAACGAATCAACGAGAAAATAACTGTTACGAATGTACGAATCGTTACGAATCCGAACACCGACGACCTACGAATGTACGAATCATTACGAATGAACGGAAACGAAAAAAACGAAAGGAAAAAAACGAAACGAAAATAAACAAATTTTTTTGTTGTGCACATGTCTAGAAGGCACGTAGTGACGTCACCATGTGATCCGAATAGGAGGACGGGCTCCGTTTTTGTGTATGCCGGCCGGCAATCCCTTTTTATGCATTTATATGACTACATAATTGTAAGTGCACATCCTCCAGCTGCTGCAGATTAGCAGTTGAATGGACCTGGACAGCAGTTTGACCGCAGATAAGTGCGCCGGTGAAGATTCAGACAGAGGAAGGTTCCGCTTATAGATCATATGGATCTCCCTTGTGGGAGACGACAAACTTGGACACATTTTTATTTTTTTTCCCTATTCATTAAACAAGATGGAGCCCAATGACAAGCGCATAAATATATTTATCCCGGCTTATTAGAGGTTGTTATTCTAATTGCTGTGATTTTCTGAAATAATGTCGTCTGATGCGTGGAATTGACAATTCTTTTTTTGTACTTCTAAGTATTTAGCGTTGCCGTAGTAACGGGCTCCTTAGAGACCGGAGCTGTTTGCTGCTCTTTTCTTTTTTTTTTTTCTTACAAGGGCTTTGCACTTATTACCTCTATCAAGATTTATTTCTTGCCTCCTTCTTACTTTTTAACATTTCATTTCTGTTTTTTATCTTTAAATGTCATGAAGAATCCAATTATTTTGTCAGCAGCAGAATTTGAAAGGTAAAGTAGAGCTCCGCCGAAAACTGAGCTCTTCTCTTCTCTCTTCTGTCTGGACGCTAAACGATAAATCAATCAACTTTTCTCTCTTGTTCTCTCTTCTCTCTTCTTCTCTTTTCTTCTCTTCTCTGCAGCAGAATTAGCAACGTAAAGTAGCGCACCGCCGAAAGTTGGCTTTCCTCTCCTCTCCTTTTCTCGTCTCTTGTCTCTCCTCTCCTCTTCTCTTTTCTCTCCTCTCCTCTTCTCTTGTCTCTCCTCTTCTCTCCTCTTCTCTTGTCTCTCCTCTCCTCTTCTCTTGTCTCTCCTCTTCTCTTGTCTCTCCTCTTCTCTCCTCTTCTCTCTCCTCTCCTCTCCTCTTCTCTTGTCTCGTCTCTCCTATACCCTCTTCTCTTGTATTGTCTCTCCTCTCCCCTTCTTTTGTCTCTTCTCTCTTCTCATCTCCTTTCCTCTCCTCTCCTCTCCACTTCTCTTGTCTCTTGTCTCTCCTCTCTCTCTCCTCTCCTCTTCTCTTCTCTTGTCACTCCTCTCCTCTTGTCTCCCCTCACCCCTTCTTTTGTCTCTTCTTTCTTCTCATCTCCTTTCCTCTCCTCTTCACTTGTCTATCCTCTTGTCTCTCCTCTCCTCTTCTTTTGTCTCTTCTCTCCTCTCATCTCCTCTCCTCTTGTCTCTCCTCGTCTCTTGTTTCTCCTTTCCTCTTGTCTCTACTCTCCTCTCCTCTTCTCTTCTCTTGTCTCGCCTCTCCTCTTCTCTCTTGTCTCTCCTCTTCTCTCTTGTCTCTCCTCTTCTCTCTCCTCTTCCCTCCTCTCGTCTCTTGTCTCTCATCTCCTCTCGTCTCTCCTCTTCCCTTATCTCCTTTCCTGTCCTCCTGTGTCTCCTCTCTTCTTTCCTCTCCTCTCATCTCTTTCTCCTCTTGTCTCTTGTCTCCACTCCTCTTATCACCTCTCCTCTCCTCTCTCTCTCTTGTCTCTTCTCTTTTCTCCTCTCCTCTTCTCTTGTCTCTTCTCTTTTCTCCTCTCCTCTCCTCTCCTCTTATCTTCTCTCCTCCTGTCTCTACTCTCCTCTTCTCTCTTCTCTCAGGACTCAGATAAAATGATAACTCAATCAACTCGGGTACCAGACTATCTGCACGGATACTGATTTTTTGCAACCTTCTGCATCGGGGTCACCCAAAGTTTTCAGCACAAGGGCCGGATCATATATTTTACAAATATTTTGAGCCCCCCCAAAAAATATCAGGGTCCCCTTTAGAGCCCCTTACACCAGGGTCCTCATCAGAGCCCTGCCTTAAGGCAAGGTCCTCATCAGGGTCATCCCTTGCATCAGGGCCCCCATCAGAGTATCCACTTTATATGAGTCACTCCTTACACTAGGGTCCCCATCAGAGTCCCCCCTACATCAAGATCTGCATCAGAGTCTCCCCTTACATCAGGGTCCTTCCGTACATCAGGATTGCCATCAGAGTCCCCCATTCATCAGAGTCCCTCCTTACATTAGGGGCCCCATCAGAGTTCCCACTTACATGAGAGTCCCTCCTTACATCAGGGTCTGCATCAGAGCCCCACCTTAAATCAGGGTCCCCATCAGAGTCCTTCCTTACATTGTGGTCCCATTTAGAGTCCCCCGTTCATTAGAGTCGCTCCTTACATAAGGGTCCCCATCAGAGTCCGTCCTTACATCAGGATCTGCATCAGAGCCCCAGCTTAAACCAGGGTCCCCATCAGAGTCCTTCCTTACAGCAGGATCCCCATCAGAGTTCCCCTTACATCAATGACTCCCCCTTACATCAGGGTCCCCATCAATTTCCCCTTACATAATAATCCCCCCTTATAAGAGGATCCCAATATAATCTCCCCCCTTACATCAGGATCCTCCTCATAGTCCCCCTTACATCAGAGTCTCAATCAGAGCACCCCTTTATATCAGGCCCCCCCTTAAATCCCCCTTACATCAGGGTCCCTATCAGAGTCCCCCCTTACATCAGGGTCCCTATCAGAGTCCCCCTTACATCAGAGTCCCTATCAGAGTCCCCCTTTACATCAGGGTCCCTATCAGAGTCCTCCCTTGCATCAGGGTCCCTATCAGAGTCCCCCTTATATCAGGGTCCCTATCAGAGTCCCCCCTTACATCAGGGTCCCTATCAGAGTCCCTCCTTACATCAGGGTCCCTATCAAATTCCCCCTTACATCAGGGTCCCTATCAGAGTCCCTCCTTACATCAGGGTCCCTATCAGAGTCCCTCCTTACGTCAGGGTCCCTATCAGAGTCCCCCCTTACATCAGGGTCCCTATCAGAGTCCACCCTTACATCAGGGTCCCTATCAGAGTCCACCCTTACATCAGGGTCCCTATCAGAGTCTACCCTTACATCAGGGTCCCTATCAGAGTCCCCCCTTACATCAGGGTCCCTATCAGAGTCCCCCTTACATCAGAGTCCCTATCAGAGTCCCCCTTTACATCAGGGTCCCTATCAGAGTCCTCCCTTGCATCAGGGTCCCTATCAGAGTCCCCCTTATATCAGGGTCCCTAGCAGAGTCCCCCTTACATCAGGGTCCCTATCAGAGTCCCTCCTTACATCAGGGTCCCTATCAAATTCCCTCCTTACATCAGGGTCCCTATCAGAGTCCCCCTTACATCAGGGTCCCTATCAGAGTCCCTCCTTACATCAGGGTCCCTATCAGAGTCCCTCCTTACGTCAGGGTCCCTATCAGAGTCCCCCCTTACATCAGGGTCCCTATCAGAGTCCCTCCTTACATCAGGGTCCCTATCAGAGTCCACCCTTACATCAGGGTCCCTATCAGAGTCCCCCTTACATCAGGGTCCCTATCAGAGTCCCTCCTTACATAAGGATCCCTATCAGAGCCACGTTTACTATTATAAGGCTCACAACATGGCTGTAGCAGCAGGACGGGAGGGAGGAAGCAGAGCCGGTCTGGATGGAGGAAGTTCCATCCTGTGCATGCTGGGGCAAACATGTCATTGGTTGCCAAGATGCCGACGTTCCTAGCAACCAATGGGAACAATGAGAGCAGCAGTAGTAAACCTACGCTAGAGACGATGGGGAGTATGGGTGGGGTTGGGGGGGTTCTTGACGTGGAGATTCCTAGGCTGCCTCCACTGACCTGAATCCTCAATCAGTGCACATTGAGGATACACTGCTGACTCTAGCTGCAGGACCAGTAAAATCTTGTAGACATGTGCGCTGACAAAAAATGCTTTTTTCGCAAATTTCCGTATTTTCGGATTTTCGAATTTCGAATTTTCGGATTTCCGAATTCAAAAATTGTAAAATTTTAAAATTTTAGAATTTTTGGAATTTTCACATTTTAGAATTTTCTAATTTTTAGAATTTTCACATTTTAGGATTTTTTAGGATTTTAGAATTTCCGAATTTTCATATTTCCGAATTTTCATATTTCCGAATTTTCATATTTCCGAATTTTCATATTTCCGAATTTCAGAAATTTTTAATTTTCAGAAATTTTTAATTTTCAGAAATTTCGGAAATTGAAAAATTCCGAAATTTCGGAATTAATGAATTTGTCAAAATTTGTTAAAAAACTAATTCGGAACTAAACGAATTGCACATGTCTAAAATCTTGTAGCGGGCTGGATATGGTGGCGGGCTGGAGGCATCAAAACTTCTACCTTTCCACTGCTGATTACTCTGCCCTGTAGTTGCCATGAATGTAGGGCCCTAGCAATGAACTTCCCTCGCTCTCTTTTATTCTGTTAAATAAACGATTGAAAGTTTACTTTGTATCAAAAAATATCTCTTGATCCTGCCAGGAATTTTTAACACAGAACAAGAGGTTGTAGCTCTCACCGGCATCGCGTAGGATTTTTATTCAACTGATAAAAAAGACATAAATGATCGTACTCACAGAAAAGCTTTTATGTGAATGTAATAATTTATGTCTTTTATCAATTGAATAAAATCCCACTATACGCCGGCGCGCTCTGCCATCTCTTGTTCCGTCTTGCCGCTAACTCTATAAGCTCTGCTCTAGAATTCCTAAACGGCGAAAAGAAGGAACTTTGATAATTGACACAAATTGACATTTTGTTTTTTCTCAGCACACAGACCGAGCTGTGAAAGGCAGCTATTGGTCCCCACCAATCAGTGCCGGGACAAGGTCATCCAGCACCCAGGGCAAAGATGCCACACTGCGCACCCCCCCCCCCAATTTATGATGTGCAAGCTTAGGGGATCCTATGCCCAACAATCACTTGCTTGTGAAAATCACTGCCGTTGTCAGTACTCCTGTCAGCCTTGTAACAGAAGGAAGACGCCCCTACAGTAAACCGCAATGCCCAGGGCAGCTGCCCCTGCTGCCCACCCCTTCTCCTGGCCCTGTCACTAAAGGCTGGCAGGACTGGTTCGTGATCATTGTGACAGCCAGTCACAGTGGTCATGTGATTGGCCGAATCCCCGCCCCCCCCCTTTTTAAATGCATGTTTTCAATTAAGATAACAAACATGCCATAGTCACCTGCTCTGTGCAATAGTAGCAGCCCCAAACCTCCTCCTCTTATGGGGTCCCCCAGTGTTTACTTATCTCTCTCCAAAGCCCTAAGTCCCGTGTCTTTCTGCTGTTTCGTTCCTCTGTTATCAGCCGGTACTTAGTGCCGGGACAAGATCATCCAGTGCCCAGGGCAAAAATCCCAAACTGCGCCCCCCACTCTTCATTATATGTGACCTTGTGTGGAGGAGAGGGAGAGAGAAAGCACAGCCCGCACCTCCTCCCGGCTCTTTCCTCCTCTCCTTGCTACTTCTACCACCAGACTGACAGAAGTAGTGATGCCCCTGGCACTACTCCTGACAGCCTTATAGTAGAAGGAACTTGCAGTGCCCCCCCATCTCTACATTACACGTTGTGCCCAGGGCAGTCGCTCCTTCTGCCCACCCCTTGTCCTGACCCTGCTGGTACTGCCGCTACTAAAGCGTTACTCCTGTAATCTCCACTCGCTTCCAGGTCCCACACCGAGAAGCTGGATTGCCACATTGTGAACCCGAGGACGTCAGCCACTCAGCACGGGCGCCATTCAGGCAGTGCTAGATTTTTCTGAATGAAGCGATCTTCTATTGGATGAGATCTAGAGGAGGGGCGGTGATGTCAACTCAAAGCAGCACTCCTCCACGACAGACACCAAACCGGGCTGGTGTAAACAAGCTTACAGAGTCACTTTGCCCATGTTTGTGTCAGGATCGCTTAGTGCTCCTGCTCCTCATTCTGGCATCCTGGTTTTGGATGTTGCATTCTCCTAGTCTGTCTGTCCACCTGCAAGGTGATTGATTGTGGCCAGTCTCTGGGTGGAGGCCAAACCTGATTTAAGTCAGCTGAACCTGCAGTCTCATGCTTGTGATAGAGTGTGTAATACCTGATCAAGCTACCTGTTTGTCTGCCCTGCTCTGCTAGATTGGATTACCTCGTTGACAATCTCGGATCGGGTATATTGACTATTCTCTGAACTCTGTCTGCCTCTCTACTTTGGATTTTGACCCTGACTTTTTGAACCTTGCCTGTCTGCCAACCGCAAGTACCAGTTTGCTTTGCTCAGTTTGCGCATGCCCTCGTCTGGTGGCCAGTCACCACAGCATTGTGTATAAGTCCTGGGGGTGATGAGTACCGGTAGGCCTGCTTACCTTATGGGTAAGTGTAAGCAAGGCTTTTTTTCTCGGAGAATAGATGCAGGAACTCCCCCCCGTCTGAGTCACCCGTTGTCTCTGCCCCCTACCCACCTCTGACCACCGTCCCTTGATTCCACCCCCTACCCATTCGCCAGTACTGCCCCTTTTAGAGAATACAGAACCAATTATCATTTTGTGGTGCTAAATCATTTGTATGGAACATGTTGATGATAAAAAGAAAAGCAGTAAAATAGATCCCCACACAACAATAGACTCCCCCAGCAACAATGGACTCCACCCCAACAACAATAGATTCCCTGCAGCAACAGTGAACTACCCACAACAAAATATCACACCCAGTAACAAAATATCCACCCAGGTAACAATAGACCCCCCTCCCCAGCAGCAACAACCGATCTCCCAGCCGCCAGTATCAATAGATTCTCCAGCAGCCAGTAAAAATAGACCTCTCCCTCAACAGTAGATCCCTTCCTGCAACATAAGACCCCCCGCAACAATAGATCCCCATCAGCAACAATAGACCCTCACACAAAATCAGATCCCCCACCAGTGACAATAGATCCCCCAGCAGCCAACATCAATAGACCCTCCAGCACACCCCATCAAACGCAGCCACTTTGCCATCAAACACTTCCAGTGTGTCCATCACATGCTGCCACTGTGCCAAATGCTGCCACTGTGCCATCAAACACAGCCACTGTGCCATCAAACGCTGCCACTGTGCCATCAAAAGCTGCGACTGTGCCCATCAAACGCTGCCACTGTGCCATAAAACACTGCCAGTGTGCCCATCAAATGCTGCCAGTGTGTCAAATGCTGCCACTGTGCCCATCAAATGCTGCCAGTGTGCCCAATGCTGCCAGTGTGCCAAATGCTGCCAGTGTGCCCATCAAATGCTTCCAGTGTGCCCAATGCTGCCAGTGTGCCCATCAAATGCTTCCAATGTGCCCAATGCTGCCAGTGTGCCAAATTCTGCCAGTGTGACAGTGTGCCCAATGCTGCCAGTGTGCCAAATGCTGCCAGTGTGACAGTGTGCCCAATGCTGCCAGTGTGCCCAATGCTGCCAGTGTGCCAAATGCTGCCAGTGTGCCAAAATCTGCCAGTGTGACAGTGTGCCCCCTGCCCACTCGCCTTCTGCCCCGCACTTACCCTGTCTTGTGGGGCAGCGGGTGACGGCAACGAGCGGGTCCTTCATGCGTCTCCTGCATTTCTTCTCCTGTCCTCTCCTCCCGTCAGGCGTCCAATCGCGGTTTCAGACAATCATGTGACAGGTAACAAGACCTGAGCAACCTGATTGGCGGGTCAGTGTTAGGGAAGCGATGTATTCGGTTCTCTAACACACCAATGAGTAATCAGCCTATGGCTCAAATCAGGCATTTCCAAAGAAACCCCGCCACTGTAATTCATATGCCCGATGCCCAACAAGGGGCCGGGCACATAAATAGGGGGCGGCAGCGGCGACCATAGATAGATTCATGCAATGCATGAATCTATCTATGTGAGAGAGTGAGTGACAGGAGAGGGGGGTGGCGCTCCAGCACCCTTTATGGATGCAGCGCCGCTGGGACAGGCGGTCCGATCTCCCCATAGAGGAGAGCGGGGCTCTGATAGGTCTGTCACAGCACAGAAGGTGGAGACGGACCTGTCATCCGCCTGCATAGCGGGGATCAGTGAAGCGACCCCCCGTTGAGCAAAGCGGAGTCGGCCAGGCGGACCGCCCGTGTGAAAGGACCTTAAACAGTGGGCAGCCATTGCTGATCTGTTTTTGAAAATTCTAGGTGCTTAGCTGCTGGCCTTAGAAAATACTGCCCTGGAACAAGCATGCAGCAAGAGAAATCAGAATTAAGCTCTGATTTCTATTCTTGTTCTGGACCGGGGCCCCCCCTAAAATGATGGATAAGCAAAACAGCCAAGTAAGTGGCATTTACAGAAGCAAGGTTCAACCATGGCAAACTCTCCTTGATGCTCTCAGTACACGATCCCTTCAAAGCTTAGAAACATATTCAGTAGCTCTTTTTCTTCTCTATGAGTTGGATGTGGCGGAATGTTTAGTATTAATTGTTGAGGAAGGTATCGGAAAAAGAAACGACTTACTAAGACACCTAAAGGGACCTCCCAGTTCAAAGCAAGGAACACAAAAGCCTCAGAAGCGTTATATATATATAAAACGGGAACTTGTATTGCTTAGCAACTTGGCTATATTTATTCACCGAGCTGCAGAAATGGAAGAGAGCAAAAAAAAGATTTCTTTCTAGAAATGGAATCAGTGGAGAAAGGTGACGGGAAACGCGGCGGAGATTAGGCTGACGGGTAACACGGGTGCGATAAGAACATTAGACAGGAGGCAGAAAAAAAGGGAAGACGGGAATAGTCAATTTGGTGCTGCGACTGGATCAATGAGAAGATTAAACATCGACTGGAAAATGTCACAGAAGTTTAATAACAAGCAATGGCGGCTTATGTAACGGAAACCCAAATTCGTATAATTAGCATGTGGCATAACTCCCAGCTTTGAGAAAGAGATCAGACATGTGCAATTCGTTTCGTTTTTTTTGTTTTCCGTTAAAATTCGTTATATTCGTTCATTCGTTATCGTACGAATGATTCGCTAAAAATTTTAACGAATGTTCGAATCAAACGAATATGAAAAACAACGAAAATCCGAAATAACCAAATTAGAAACAACGAAAGAAGAAAATCCGAAAAACGAAAACAGGAACAACGAAAATCAAAATGAACGAAAAAATTCGTACATTCGTAATTTTATTTTTTTTGTTGAATTGGTAATTTTCCGTGTCCCTTACAATGGCGCTGCTTAACGTGCTTCGAATGGATTGAACGAAAAAATTCGTACATTCGTAACTTTTTTTTTTTTTTTTTTTCGATTCGTAATTTTCCGTGTCTCTTACAATGGCGCTGCTTAACGTGCTCCGAATGGATTGAACGAAAAAATTCGTACATTCGTAACTTTTTTTTTCGAATCGTAATTTTCCGTGTCTCTTACAATGTAATAATAGCATACACATTACATAAAATTATGAATTATGCTCCGATTACGAATCTACGAAAACAATGTTACGAAAGTACGAATAAATCAATCTTACGAAAGTACGAATGTAACAAAATCTACGAAAATACGAATGCATCGGAATTTCGAATAAACGAAAAAATAACTCTTACGAAAATACGAATCGGTAAGAATACGAACACCGACGACTTACGAATTTACAAATCGTTACGAATCAACGGAAACTAACAGAAACGGAACGAAAATAAACAAATTTTTCTATTGTGCACATGTCTAAAAGAGATTAGTGATTAACCACATGCCGACCAGCGCAGGACGATGTACGTCGGCACAATGGCATGGCTGGGCAAATGGGCGTACAGGTACGTCCCCTTTAAAACTCTGTGACTGTGCTCGCGGGTCCCGCAGACTCGATGTCCGCCGGTGTCCCGCGATCGTGTCATGGAGTGGGGAAAAAGGGAGGATACTAATAAAGTAACCAAGGGTCGGACTTCGGAGATTAAAAATCATATGAAATGATACAGCTTGTACATCGAGCCCTTGTGCGTCTACGCGTTTCGCCGTCAGGCTTCTTCAGGACACGATCAAGGTTCAAAGACGTAACAGAGAAAAGAAAAAAGGAGAGCGAATCTCGCTATCTAGAATGAGATATATTCAAATTAAAATCCCAAATATCATATGTACAGAAATTACATCATACTACATTAAAAAAACATATGCTCAACTATCGAAGAGAAACTAGAAGAGACAGGCAGTCATACACAACCATAAAAGATACCTTTGGGGTGGGCTAGGTCTCGTGTACAAAACTCCAACTGCCGGAAGGTTTCCAAAAATGTGGAATGCTTCTGGCAAGGTGTAAGCAGGTAGACAGCGCACAGCTGATTCTGATGGAAAATATAAGGAGCAATAAATTGTAAATAAATAAATTAAATATTCTAAGAAAAAATATATATCCGAATATAACAAATTACCTACTCGCAAGTGAGCTTTAGATATTGCTATAGCAGGGGCGAATGTGCGTCTCGTGTGAAACAATAGCAATAACCACCAAAACAATATCGCTGTAAACATCCAGGGTCCAATAGGGAGAGGCACCTTGGTAAGGCCAGTGGCATATAGTGCAGCTAGGCTAGCCTATACCACCCATAGGGAACACATCTAGGGAGAGGAAAGAATGGTATTACAAAAATTGCCAATAAATGTTAACCAGACGAGTGTGGGTACTTACATAGATGTGGAGACGAACGGATATGCCCACTGGGAGACAGCCTGGTGTTGTACACAAGGCTGCAGTGAAAACAAGGGCTATTTATACTAGGTAACTACGTGACAGAGTACAGACAAACAAGGCGGCGTCATCTGACGCAATCACGTCAGGACAGATTCTTCGTGTCATGGAGTGGCAGAACGGGGAGAGGCCTATGTAAACAAGGCATTTCCCCGTTCTGCCTAGTGACATGACAGAGATCACCGCTCTCTGTCATCGGGAGC
This sequence comes from Lithobates sylvaticus, assembly GCA_028564925.1. Lineage (NCBI taxonomy): Eukaryota > Metazoa > Chordata > Amphibia > Anura > Ranidae > Lithobates > Lithobates sylvaticus. The sequence continues at coordinate 515,214,927 of CM053030.1, forward strand.
AGTGATCGCTGTCATGTCGGTGGTAGCCCACCCCCCCACAGTTAGAATCACTCCCTAGGACACACTTAACCCCTTGATCGCCCCCTAGTGTTTAACCCCTGCCAGTGTCATTTATACAGTAATCAGTGCATGTTTATAGCACTGATCGCTGTATAAATGACAATGGTCCCAAAATAGTGTCCGATGTGTCCACCATAATGTCGCAGTCACGATAAAAATCGCAGATCGCCTCCATTACTAATAAAAAAAAATAATAGTAAAAATGCCATAAATCTTTCCCCTATTTTGTAGACGCGATAACTTTTGCGCAAACCAATCAATATGCGCTTATTGCGTTTTTTTTTTTTTTTTTACCAAAAATATGTAGAAGAATACATATCGGCCTAAACTGAGAAAGAAATTCGTTTTGTTTATATTTTTTGGGGGGATATTTATTATAGCAAAAAGTAAAAAATATAGCTTTTTTTTTCAAAATTGTCGCTCTTTTTTTGTTTATAGCGCAAAAAATTAAAACCTGCAGATGAGATCAAATACCAGCAAAAGAAAGCTCTATTTGTGGGGAAAAAAAGGACGTCAATTTTGTTTGGGTGCAACGTCGCACGACCGTGCAATTGTCAGTTAAAGCGAAAAGTATCGCAAAAAGTGCTCTGGTCAGGAAGGGGGTAAATCCTTTCCAAGGCTGAAGTGGTTAATTTTATTTGTTTTATGTTTTCTTTTTTGGAACTTGATGGCTTTGGATTCCAACACAACCAGTCTTGTATAATAGGTGTGCCACTCTCATCCACACTACATCACCAAAGTACACAGGGCATAGAAATCCTCCCCCTGCCGTTTTTACTGTGAATTCCTGGCTGTCAAAATGACAGCCGGGACATGCTGTGTAAATATAACAGCTAATTTACTAGCTCTAATGGAGAACTAAACAGGAAGCGCCAACCTGAGTGCAGTATTATAATGTACAATTTATTCAAAGGATAAAAATAACACTCACAGGAACAAGGTGTAAAATAAGCTTATCTGCTGCTTGGGAGAGCCCCTCCGATCCAACTCATGGACATTGCGCTGCATTCAGGGCCCACACATGTATTTGTTGCTGTGTGGGGGGGGGGGGGGGGGGCTGTAATGCACTGACAGCTATCTATACTAGGTAGCTGGTTGTGGGACTAATATAGCCAGCACATCCTTGAAAAATGGACAGAACAAAAAAACTATTATTACAGCGCTGATAAACAGGAGAAAGACTAATGCCGCGTACACACGGCTGGAATTTCCGATGGAAACAGTCCGATTGGAGATTTTCCGACCGTGTGTATGCCCATCGGTCCTTTTCTGACGGCTTTTTCGACGGATATTAGATTGAGAGCCTGTTCTTAATTTTTCCAACGGAAAAACTTTCTATCAGATTTTCCGATCGCGTGTATGCAATTCCGACACGCAAAATTCTGACGCATGCTCGGAAACAATTTGACGCATGCTCAGAAGTATTAAACTTCCCTTTTATAGTGCCGTCGAAAGTGTTGTATGTTGTGGTGTTATTGACCGTCGGAATTTGGTGTGTAGGCAACACAGTTTGAGCGAAATTCCGTCGAAATTTCCGACGGGAAAACCATTAGAGCTTTTTCTGACGAGAATTCCGATCGTGTGTACGCGGCATAAGTAGCAGATGGTGGGTCTGGGGAATAAAAAAGATATATATACTTGTACATTAACAATCATGGATTGGAGAACACATGTATAAAAAATTATTTACCAATAAAATACATTAATAAATTACATTCATAAAAAATTCATAAAAACAGTTCATAAGGAACCATTTATAAGCAAATTGAATTTAAATGATAGGGAGCTAAATTAAAAATCCGAACTAATATATTGTTTGGTAAATGGTCATGTAAAGTATCTGATATTACAATGGAGGAAGATAAGAAGACTCTCTGGTGTTGTTAAAATTGTTTAGGAGCTCATGGCATATAAAATGAGAGAAGTATATGTTTAAAATCTAGATACATTTGTTCTTATGTATATATATATACGTTTGAGTAATGTACTTCAAAAATTAATACCGATATGATGTGTAAATAAATTAGAGTAAATTAGAGTAAGGAGTGGACCTCAATTTCTTAATTTAACCCCCAGCTGTGAGGGTATCCAGGGAATAAATCCAAAAAGTTCTGTGCTGGCACAAGCGTTTTAACTACCACGTATTGCCTCAAAATTGTGGAAAGGTTTGTGAAATGACTGCGCTAGCCAATCATGTGAAAAACAGCTAACACTCAAAGTCAAGGAAATATATAAAAACACAGTGTAGCGCTGTAAACCATCATAAATGCAACATATACAGTGCATGAAAACATATAAATTAAAGTGCTTGTATATAGAAAAAGTGCAAAGGCCAATGGCTATAGCCAAGGATGTGTGAAATCACCAATACAGTGAATTCGTAAAGGCAAATATCCCAAATAAGAAAGATTTTGGATCCACTCTTGGAATACTGAAACAGCTGTAATGGCCAATGTAGCACCAGGGATAGTGTGTCCCCCACCCGGGGAATAAGGATAAATACTCTTACCAGACGTAGTGGACTCACATGCCAGCGGCAGTGGGTCAATCAAGCTTATGGTGACCAGAAGCTGGAACTCCTATGCTGTACTCTGGAACACCCACAAAACAGGATGGAACTGGAACCCGGTTTACGAAACGATCCGAATGCAGGTAATGAGTGTGAAAGCACTCTCATCCAAACCATTGTGGGGATAGTAAAAAAGAAAGGCCTCCATATGGTGCAGGTCAAAAAATTGGATTTATGAAGGACTTAAAGATGGCCATCACAGTTCTCATGGTGATGTATTCTCACACTTCTTTGGAGACTTTGGATTCCTGTTTGGTGGCAATCCACGTCAACAGGACCGAAATATTCCACGAGGCAGCGATATAACCATCGATCTAGAAGTGACATTGGAAGAAGTATAGTCTGGAAATTTTGTAGAGGTTGTAAGAAATAAGCCTGTAGCACGACAAGCACCAGGAAAACGTAAATGCAACTGCCGGCAAGAAATGAGAACTACACAACTTGGACCAGGACGTTTTCAGATGACTCAAGAAGTTGTTTGTGATGAATGTCCAAATGTCAAACTTGTAAATGAAGAAAAGTGGAGATTGAGCCTAGTGTTCGTGATGGCATGGAATATCCTTTCATTGGAGAAGGTGAACCACACATTGATGGAGAGCCAGGTCACTTGTAGACATGTGCAATTCGTTTCGTTTTTTTAGTTTTTTAGTTTTTTTTCGTTATTTTCGTTCGTTCGTTTTCGTACGAATGAACGAATCATTCGAATCGTACGAATACGAATAACGAATCGTAACGAATCGTTCGAATCGTACGAATCCGAATAACGAATCATTAGAATCCGAAAAACAACGAAAATCCGAAAAAAACTAATTAGAAACAACGAATGTACTAATGAAGAAAATCCGAAAAACGAAAACGAACGAAAACGAACGAAAACGAACGAAAACGAACGAAAAAATGCGTAACTTTTTTTTGTTGAATTGGTCATTTTCCGTGTCCCTTACAATGGTGCTGCTAAACGTGCTTCGAATGGATTGAACAAAAAAATTAGTACATTCGTAACTTTTTTTTCGATTCGTAACTTTTTTTTTCGATTTGTACCTTTTTTTTCGATTCGTAACTTTTTTTTTTTTTTTTTTTTCGATTTGTAACTTTCCGTGTCTCTATTGAACCAAAAAATTCGTACATTCGTAACTTTTTTTTCTATTCGTAACTTTTTTTTTTCGATTCGTAACTTTTTTTTCGATTCGTAACTTTTTTTTTTTTTTTTTTTTTTTTTTCGATTTGTAATTTTCCGTGTCTCTATTGAACAAAAAAATTCGTACATTCGTAACTTTTTTTTCGATTCGTAATTTTTTTTTTTTTTCGATTCGTAACTTTTTTTTTCGATTCGCAAATTATTAAAATGTAAGCATACACATTACATCAAATTATGAATTATGCGCCGATTACGAAGGTACGAATGTTACGAATGTACGAATAAATACGAATGTGTCCGAAAATTAAACTAACGAAAAAACGAATCAAAGAAAAAATAACTCTTACGAATGTACGAATCGTTACGAATACGAACAACGACGACTTACGAATGTACGAATCGCTACGAATTGACGGAAACGAAAAAAAACGAAACGAAAATAAATGAATTTTTTGGTTGTGCACATGTCTAGTCACTTGCGTTTTCCAATCAAAGTTCTCAAGCACCCTATATGTGAAAGAAGAGGAGATGACCTATACACAAATGTTACTATTTCTTTAGTCGAAGCTCTTGTGGGTTTTCAAATGGAAATTAATCATTTAGATAACCATAAAGTTCACGTAAAGCGTGATACAATTACTAAACCTGGCGCAAAACTTTGGAAAAAGGGAGAAGGCCTGCCAAATTTCAACAACAATAACATCAAGGGTTCTCTGATTATTACTTTTGATGTTGACTTTCCCAAAGAACAACTAACAGAGGAACAGAAAAATGGTGTGAAACAGCTTTTGAAACATGAATCGGTACAAAATATTTATAACGGACTTCAAGAATATTAACAATGCATAATCTTTATGCAGAAAAGTAATTTGACCTATTTATTCTAGGTTTGTTTGGATTTTTATATAAATAAATGTTCTGATTTCTTGGGGAAAAAAAGTGGATTTATTATAAAAAGTATATACATCAAGGGGCCTTTTTCTTTTACCCACATAGGTCTGGATGAGAGTGCTTTCACACTCACTACCTGCATTCAGATCGTTTCGTAACCGGGTTCCAGTTCCATCCTGTGCTGTCGGAGTTCCAGAGTACAGCATAGGAGTTCCAGGTTCTGGTCACCATAAGCTTGATTGACCCACTGCCGCTGGCACGTGAGTCCACTACGTCTGGTAAGAGTATTCATCCTTATTCCCCGGGTGGAGGACACACTAGCCCCTGGTGTTACATTGGCCATTACAGCTGTTTCATTGACAGCTGGTCAATCGGCTTCAGTATAAATCACACAAATAGGAAACATAAGGGGAATACAAAGACACTGAATTTCAAAAGAACCAACTTCCCCAAACTACGAACCTTACTAGAAGTCATGAATTGGGATAAAATCTTAAGAACAAAGAACACGGAGGAGAGATGGGTTCACTTTAAGAGCATATTAAATAAGGGCATTAGCCAATGCATCCCATTGGGAAATACATTTATAAGAGCGAACAAAAGTCCTGGATGGCTTAACGACAATGTAAAAATGCATATAAAAGCAAAAGAGAAGGCCTTCAAAAAATACAAGGTTGGTGGGTCATCATCAGCATTCAAACTTTAAAAAGAATGCAACAAGAAATGTAAGGTTGCAATTAGGGTGGCTAAGATAGAACACGAAAGACACATAGCGGAGGAGGGCAAAAAATCCCAAGACATTTTTTAAGTATGTAAACAGTAAAAAAGGGAGCACATATTGGCCCCATAAAGAATGAGGGAGGACATCTGGTTACAAAGGATGGGGAGATGGCAAAGGAATTGAATTTATTCTTCTCCTCAGTCTTCATGAGGGAATCAGGGGGCTTCAGTAACAAAAATTGCACAGGAAGCACCTCCATGGCTAACAGAGGACAGAATTAGAATTAGTCTTGGGAAACTTAACATTAATAAATCACGGGACTGGATGGCTTGCACCCAAGGGTACTTAGGGAACTCAGTCAAGCAATTGCCAAACTATTGTTCCTAATTTTTACTGACAGTCTATTGACTGGAATGGTACCAGCGGATTGGAGAAAAGTTAATGTAGTACCAATATTTAAAAAGGGCCCAAAATACATCCCTGGGAATTACAGACCAGTTAGCCTAACATCAATAGTATGCAACTTCTTGGAGGGGATCTACTCACTAGGGGGAGAACCTCTGGTAGAATCTAGGATGGAAAAGGACCTGGGGGTCCTAGTAGATGATAGGCTCAGCAATGGCATGCAATGCCAAGCTGCTGCTAACAAAGCAAACAGAATATTGGCATGCAATAAAAAAGCGATTAACTTCAGGGATAAAGCAATAATTCTCCCACTCTACATGACTCTGGTCCAGCCGCACCTAGAGTATGTTGTCCAGTTCTGGGCACCAGTCCTCAGGAAGGATGTACTGGAAATGGAGCGAGTACAAAGAAGGGCAACAAAGCTAATAAAGGGTCTGGAGGATATTAGTTATGAACAAAAGTTGCGAGCACTGAACTAATTCTCTCTGGAGAAGAAATGCTTGGGAGGGGATATGATTTCAATTTAAAAATACCGTACTGGTGACCCCACAATAGGGATAAAACTTTTTCGCAGGAGGAAGTTTAACAAGACACGTGGCCACTCATTAAAATTAGAAGAAAAGAGATTTAACCATAAACTACATAGAGGGTTCTTTACTGTAAGAGCGGCAAGGATGTGGAATTCCCTTCTACAGGCGGTGGTCTCAGTGGGGGGTATCGATAGTTTCAAAAAACTATTATATATGCACCTGATATTTTTTATAGTAGAAAATAAAAAAATATATATACCGTATTTATCGGCGTATAACACACCAGTGTATAACACGCACCCTGATTTTAAGAGGGAAGTTTCAGGAAAAAACTTTCCACAGCCCCCTGCACATCACACGGACCCCCTGCACATCACACGGACCCCCTGCACAGCACACGGACCCCCTGCACATCACACGGACCCCCTGCACATCACACGGACCCCCTGCACAGCACACGGACCCCCTGCACATCACACGGACCCCCTGCACATCACATGGACCCCCTGCACATCACATGGACCCCCTGCACAGCACACGGACCCCCTGCACATCACACGGACCCCCTGCACATCACATGGACCCCCTGCACATCACATGGACCCCCTGCACAGCATCCATGCACAGTATAAGCCTCCTGGGACAGCGCTGCCAGCATACCTTTAGGGGTTGAGAAGCTCCTCCTGTGTCACGGTCATTGTAGATGGGGGCTTCTGTGTACCTCAATTAAAGCCGCTCTCTCGTGGACCCGGTCATGTGACTCTCCTCTGCTGTTTCATTGAGGGTCACATGCCCGCTCTCCTCCTCCAATCAAAAGCTACAATCGAGGAGGAGGCGGAGCGGGGAGGAGAACGGTCATGTGACCATCAATGAGTAGAGGAGAGTCACATGACCGGGTACACGAGAGATCTCAATTGAGTAGCCGCCTCCTCCAATCACAATCTACAATCGAGGAGGAGGCTGATCGGGAGGAGGAGAGCAGCACGAAGAGCGGCCGGCTTCTGCTTACAGGTACCGGCACCGGAGGTGACGCGGGGGATACGATGTGTGGGAGGGGGCTGGCATTTTCTGAACCAGGAAGGGCGGGGCGGCCGGCCCGACACCCTCCCAATGAGGCGGACCGCCCGATCCCCGCCCCCCCGATCGGTAAAAAAAAAAATATATATATATCGGGGTATAACACGCAGGCACGTTTTACCCTCTGTTTTGAGGGGGAAAAGTGCGTGTTATACGCCGATAAATACGGTATATATTTTTTTCAAAATATTTGGTCTTTTTTCGCTCTATAATAAAATTTAAAAAAAAACAGTGCTGATCAAATACCACCAAAAGAAAGCTCTATTTGTGTGAGAAAAAAAAAAAAGATATAAGTAGCGCAGTTCTAAATAGCAAAAAATGGCTTGGTCATGAAGGGGGTAAAACCTTCCAGGGCCGAGGTGGCTAAAGCAAAAAATAATAGAAATAATAATTATTATAATTTTATATTTTATTATCTGTTATCACAAACTTGTGAATACAACACAGCATTTTAATGTTTTCTATTTGGTGGATCTTGTTCCTTGGTGTGAATTCTACCGACGAAAGCTTTAGAAAGAGAGTGAAGAAGACCTAGTGTGGGAAATTCAAGCTGAGACTGATGCTCCAACAGTCCATCCAAAGAGTAAAAAAAAACAAACAAAAAAAAACAATACAAAAACATTGTGCAACTGGACATAACAAGTGGGGATTTGCATGTACTCAACGGCGTCCATTCAAGCAATAGAAGCACGCTGCAAAAGCCATGTCAAAACCTAGGAGTGGGCAAGCAGCTCGGTCGTTTTCAGATGCCAAAAAAAAAAAAGGAATCTCATTAAAACCGTCCGTTGTGCAGGACACAGTACAAAGAATCCGCTGCAGATACCCAATCCTGCAATCAGTGAGGCTTGTTTTCCTCTAGGCAAGGTCCTTTTGTGGGGCCCGGGAAAATATATGACACCGCCACAAAGGGACGTGTCGTGAGACGATTAAGGGAGACGCCTGAGAAGATTAATGCTGGAACATTAGCCAGTTGCTGAATAATCCAGCAGTAAAATAATAACAGAAGAGTACAGAATAAAAGGGTCTGATTAGTCAAGATAGCCACTTAAGGACCGAGCCTCTTTTTGAGATTTTGTTCTTTACAAGTTAAAAACATTTTTTTTTTTTGCTAAAAAATTATGTAGAACCCCCAAACAGTATACATTTTTTTTCTAACACCCTAGAGAATAAAATGGCGGTCGTTGCAATACTTTGTGTCACACCGTATTTGCGCAGCGGTCTTACAAGCGCACTTTTTGGGGAAAAAATACACTTTTTTGAATTAAAAAATAAGACAATAGTTAAGTTAGCCCAATTTTTTTTTTATATTGTGAAAGATAACGTTACGCCGAGTAAATTTATACCCAACATGTCACGCTTCAAAATTGCACCCGCTCGAGGAATGGCGACAAACTTTTAACCTTAAAAATCTGCATAGGCGACGTTTAAAATATTCTACAGTGTGCATGTTTTGGGTTACAGAGGAGGTCTTGGGCTAGAATTATTGCTCTCACTCTACCGATCACGGCGATACCTCACATGTGTGGTTTGAACACCGTTTTCATATGCGGGCGATACTCACGTATGCGTTCACTTCTGCACGCGAGCACGGCAGGACAAAAAATAATAATTCTTTGTTATTTTATTTTTACACTGATATTTAAAAAAAAAAATTCTGTCACTTTTATTCCTATTACAAGGAATGTAAACATCCCTTGTAATAGATGAAAAGCATGACAGGACCTCTTAAATATGAGATATGGGGGTCAAAAAGACCTCAGATCTCATATTTAGGCTTATTTACTAAAGGAAAATCCACTTGGCACTACAAGTGCACTAAGAGAACCTAGGAGACAGCCAAAAAGTAAAGCAAACAAGAAATAAAACTTTTTATTATAAAAAATGTTTTTTTATTAATATAAAGGTTAAAGATGTTCTGGCATTGCAAAGGCCCCCTACCATTAAAATAATTGACATATCTGTCACGCACTTGACGGGCGCTTTGGGGGGCCAAGCCAGTACAGCTAGTATCCAGGCCTGTGAGTACAGATTCTGCACTAAGTCCGGTTTCAGGCCCAACTGAAGAAATATACGTTTGGGAATGTTTTCGTAAAAAATTATGAAGGATGCAACAGCACGGGATTATTTGGTTTATTTTATAGTCCGCCATATTGATGGCTGAGAGAAACAGACAGAACCGGCTGGCCATTATCCCAAAGGTATTCTCCACAACTCTTCTCACTCTGGCCAGCCGGTAGTTAAAAACCCTCCTCTCCCGGGTGAGGGTCCCTTGGGGGAACAGCCTCATCAGGTGGTCGCCCAGACCGAAGGCTTCATCTGCAATGAATATAAAGGGGAGTCCCTCAACGTTCTCGGCATCAGGTGGCAATCCTAGGCCACCAGTCTGGAGACGCTGGCAGAACTCTGTCTGGGCGAAGACTCCTCCATCCGACATCCGGCCATTCTTTCCCACGTCCATGTACATAAATTGTGCCGACACCACCGCCATCAACACTACACTATGAAACCCCTTGTAGTTGAAATAGTAAGCCCCCGAATGGGGTGGTGGCACAATGTGTACATGCTTCCCATCGATTGCCCCTCCACAGTTGGGAAAGTCCCAACGGTCAGCAAAATGGGAGGCCACAGTCTGCCATTCCTGTGGCATGGAAGAAAACTGTGGAGTCAAACAAGAAAAAAAAATATCATTGCAAGCAGATTACACAAAAACATTCTTGCACAACATCAGTATAACATTTTTTTTTTTTTTGTTCACAAAAGTTTTTATTGAAAAATCATAAAGGAAAGTATAACATTTTTTTGAAGGAGTATATAAAAAGTCCAAAATATAAGGCCCACTTATCAGATTCCTCACCACCTCTGATGGCCCATTGATAAAATTGTATGGGGGGGGGGGGGGGGGTGGCTGAGGCTTCTAAATTAAATTAAGGCCACACATTACATATGGGCACATTATAGGGGGTGGGGGAGGCTTCTAAATTAATTTAAGGCCACACATTACATTTGGACACATTTTAGGGGGTGGGGGAGGGTTAGAAATTAATTTAAGGCACACATTACATTTGGACACATTTTAGGGGGTGTTTTGGGGAAAGCAGTACAATGGAGCTGACAATATACATTGTTAAAGGGACTAGGCTATAGGTGTATATGGGCCCAGGATTGCATGCTGGGGAGGTTAGTGAAGGCAAATATGCATGTAGGCCAAAACATGAGTTTAAAAAAAAAAATCCTGCATGCATGAAGATAAAGGGGACATTCACAGCATATTCCAATCATGGTAATTAGGTAATGATGAAATGAATACAAGACATTAGCAAACATACATATAATGTAATGTTAAAGGATAAAACTTACCTTAATATAGTCCTTCTGCAGGACCGGAATAATGGCAGAACAGGTCTCTGGGATAATGATCCCCAGAGCCTGGGGGGAGATGCCTGTCGAGAACTTGAGGTCCTGAAGGCTTCTCCCAGTCGTCAAGTACCGCAACGTGACAACTAGCCTCTGCTCCGCAGTGATGGCTTGCCGCAAGCAGGTATCCTGCCTGCTGATATAAGGGGTCAGCAAAGCCAGCATACGGTGAAAAATGGGGTCCGTCATCCTGAGATAATTCCTGAAATCCTCAGGATTATTCTCACGGATCTCACGAAGCAAAGGCATGTGCGAGAATTGGTCATGCTGGCGCAGCCAATTCTTCGTCCATGAACTCCTCCACCCTCTGTTCATGGACTGGGCTTGGGTCAAAGTATTAACCCCAACACCAAGCCCCCACACAGCGTGAACTCGAGAACAAGTACGTCCTCGCACCATGGCTTCAAAACGGTTGGCTGGTCAGAACAAACTTAAACAAACACACTGAAGAACAGCAAGGCCTGTGAAGAGCGACCTGAAGAACAGGAACGAGCGGACCAGAACGCCCTGATATACAGGTACGAACTGACCAACACACACTGAAAACCAGATACAAACCCACAAGCACAAACTGAACCGCATAAAAAAGATCAAAATAAGCTGGAGTCTGAAAAGCGCGAATCGTCTCTAACCAAACTTCTACTAACACGAGATAAACACGAGATTATCAGAAGGAGCCCAAAGGGTGGTGTACTGGGTCTTGAACTTCCTTTTTGTAGGCCCGTCATACGTGCTGTACATCACCGCGTTCGAAACGGGCGGTCCTTTGGAGTGATCGTGTGTGGGCAAGTCCGTTCGCTTGAAAGTCCGTCGGAACTCCGCTGCAAAGTCCGTCGGAAAGACTGTCGGACCTAGTCTGCCGGAAAGTCCGGTCGTGTGTACGCGCCATGATAGACTTCTAATATGAGAAGGGAAAATAAAGCACAACCACTGTTTAACTGGTTAGCACTGCAAAGCAGGAAGCAGAGCCTTCATATGTAATGAGCCAATATGGCTGTTCCCATGCACATACAGTGCCTTGAAAAAGTATTCATACCCCTTGAAATGTTCCACATTTTGTCATGTTACAACCAAAAACGTAAATGTATTTTATTGGGATTTTATGTGATAGACCAACACAAAGTGGCACATAATTGTGAAGTGGAAGGAAAATGATAAATGGTTTTCAATTTTTTTTTACAAATAAATATGTGAAAAGTGCGGCATGCATTTGTGTTCAGCCACCCTGAGTCAATAGAACCACTTTTCACTGCAATTACAGCCGCATGTCTTTTTGGGGATGTCTACCAGCTTTGCACATCTAGGGAGTAAAACAGCAATTTGCAAGTCTTGCCACAGATTCTCAAATGGATTCTGGTCTGGACTGTGACTGGGCCATTCTAACACATGAATATGCTTTGATCTAAACCATTCCATTGTAGCTCTGGCTGTATGTTTCGGGTCGTTGTCCTGCTGGAAGATGAACCTTCACACCAGTCTCAAGTCTTTCGCAGACTCTAACAGGCTTTCTTCTAAGATTGTCCTGTATTTGGCTCCATCCATCTTCCCATCAACTCTGACCAGCTTCCCAGTTCCTGCTGAAGAAAAGCATCCCCACCACATGATGCTGCCACCACCATGTTTCACAGTGGGGATGGTGTGTTCAGGGTGATGTGGAGTGTTAGTTTTCCCCCACACATAGCGTTTTGCTTTTAGGCCAAAAAGTTAACTTTTGGTCTCATCTGACCAGATCACCTTCTTCCACATGTTTGCTGTGTCCCCCACATGGCTTCTCGCAACCTGCAAATAAGACTTCTTATGGCTTTCTTTCACCAATGTCTTTCTTCTTGTCACTCTTCCATAAAGGGCAGATTTGTGGAGAACACGACTAATAGTTGTCCTGTGGACAGATTCCCCCACCTGAGCTGTGGATCTCTGCAGCTCCTCCAGAGTTCCCATGGGTCTCTTGGCACTTCTCTGATGAATGCTCTCCTTGCCCGGCCGGTCAGTTTAGGTGGACGGCCATGTCTTGCTAGGTTTGCAGTTGTGCCAAACTTTTCATTTTCGGATGATGGATTGAACAGAGCTCCGTGAGCTGTTCAAAGCTTGGGATATTTTTTATAACCTAACCGTGCTTTATACTTCTCCACAACTTTATCCCTGACCTGTCTGGTGTGTTCCTTGGCCTTCATGATGCTGTTTGTTCACTAAGGTTCTCTAACAAACCTCTGAGGGCTTCACAGGACAGCTGTATTTATACTGAGATTAAATTACACACAGGTGGACTCTATTTACTAATTAGGTGACTTCCAAAGGCAATTGGTTCCACTATATTGTAGTTAGGGGTAAAGGGGGCTGAATACAAATGTACGCCACACTTTTCACATATTTATTTCTTCAAAATTTGGAAAACTATTTATCGTTTTTCTTCCACTTCACAATTATGTGCCACTTTGTGTCGGTCTATCACATAAAAACCCAATGAAATACATTTACGTTTCTGTTTGAAACATGACAAAAATGTCAAGGGGTATGAATACTTTAAAGCACTGTATCTAATTGTAACCTATAAGCAAAAATAAGGTTTTTGGTACAGTAACAAAATGTGATAAGATTATTGACATGAAGATGATATGTGCTACGTGTATATCTACTGCAACTAAACCTGCCCTTTAGAATGCTTTTGTATATAAAGAGCTAAAACATCAGCGCCAATGTGCAGCGCATCTGGGCAAATAGATTATTATAAGATAATGATGTCTATTTAAATCAGCCGGGAAGGCACTATTAACCACTTAGCGCATCTAATAACATTGACTTGGCTGCTCTTTACCCACCCCCTCCTTTCCTCTGTCCCCCCCGAAAGCCCACTCTTTTGTCAGATTATAATCCCTCAATAGACCACAAATTACTCGGAGACATTTTGGCATGAAAAGGACTAATAATCACCGTGGTTACATTTTTCACATTGTATAAAACCATCTTCGCTGTAAAATGTAATTTGCTAAATCCGGGTTATTTATAGGCAGATTTGGGTAATTGCAAAAAATCATATTTCATTAAAAGCAATCTGTGCAAACTGTTCCAGACCGTGAACTCTTAGGACTTAAATATACTTAATACATAATAACAGGCAAAAGAGAATAGCGAACCAATTATAAGCAGGAAAAGGGGGATCCTTGTGGACCTCCACAAGTGGAATGTATTTGTATTCTTTAAAAAAAAGAGCAAAAAAAAAAATACAAACATATAAATAAACATTTAGCAGCACTTACTATAACCTGAATACAAGATCAGTGATGTAAGTAACTGAGTTAAAATAAACTGAGTTACGTAACTCAGTTACTTTAGAGGGTAACGAGTAATCTAACTGATTACTTTTCCCCTCATGGTAACTCAGTTACCATTACTTTGGCTTAGTTACCCCAATTACATCTACCGCCACTGGATGGCAGTAGTGTAATGCCGGTGTCCTGCCGAAAAAGTTCCCCCGCCTGATAGGACCCCCTGTACTGCGCAGGCGCAGGGCTTGCACAGTACGAAGGACTACGGAGCTTCCGAAAATTGCCGAACCTAAACAGCTCTGAGTGAACTCTACACCGGGAGCAGGCGCAGTTAACATGTAATTGTACGAGGCGATGCCGCACGCTCCTGATGCTCGTGCTACTCTGCAAGGGGCGTCTATCGTGTAAGTAAGGGGCGGGTCTAGTATTACTGTAACCAAGGGGCGCATTTATTATTATTGTTATATATCGAGCTCTGCCCATTAATTTAACATTCGCCCTCTTCTGTAGCCATCCGCCCCTTACACGATATAATAATAATAGACCCGCCCCTTACACGATATAATAATAATAGACCCGCCCCTTGCTTACACGCTATAACAGATCTGCCCCTTGGTTAGAGTAATAATAGAGCAGCCCCTTGGTTACACGATATATAACAATAATAATAAATGCGCCCCTTGGTTACAGTAATACTAGACCCGCCCCTTAGTTACACGTATAGAATATTTAAAAAAAAAAGTCAGTTACTTTGCTGAGTAACTAATTACTTTTCCAATGTAGTAACTGAGTTACTAACGCAATTACTTTTTGGGAGAAGTAATTTGTAACTTAACTAATGACTTTTTTAAAGTAGGATGACCAACACTGTACAAGATAACAATATATATGTGCTCTACCTTTAAAATTGCAATACATAAAATGCATAAAATTACAATACATAAAATTGCAATACATAAGAAAGATACTTCCATATTGTAAAAAGAGACAATCCTAGAAATACAAACTGTGCGTTTGATGATGTCAGCATTAGGCTCCACCCATTGTGTTTTATCATAGAAGATAGACATGTGCACAACAAAAAAATGTGTTTATTTTCGTTTCTTTTCCGAAAAAAATTTGTTTATTTTCGTTTCGTTTTTTTCGTTTCCGTTGATTCGTACATTCGTAAGTCGTCGGTGTTCGTATTCGTAACGATTCGTACATTTGTAAGTCGTCGGTGTTCGTATTCGTAACGATTCGTACATTTGTAAGAGTTATTTTTTCGTTGATTCGTTTTTTCGTTAGTTTAGCATTCGTATTTATTCGTACATTCGTAACATTCGTAGATTCGTAATCGGAGCATAATTCATAATGTTATGTAATGTGTATGCTATTATTACATTTTGATAATTTACGAATCAAAAAAAAAAAGTTACGAATCGAAAAAATAAAGTTACGAATGTAGGATTTTTTTCGTTCAATCTATTCGAAGCACGTTAAGCAGCACCATTGTAAGGGACATGGGAAATTACCAATTCAACAAAAAAAATAAAAGTTACGAATCGAAAAAAAAAGTTACGAATCGAAAATAAAAAAGTTACGAATGTACGAATTTTTTCGTTCAATCTATTCGAAGCACGTTAAGCAGCACCATTGTAAGGTGACACGGAAAATTACCAATTCAACAAAAAAAAAAGTTACGAATGTACGAATTTTTTCGTTCATTTTCGTTGTTCCTGTTTTCGTTTTTCGGATTTTCTTCATTCGTACATTCGTTGTTTCTAATTTGTTTTTTTCGGATTTTCGTTGTTTTTCGGATTCGTTCGATTCGAACGATTCGTTAATCGGATTCGTGCGATTCGAACGATTCGTTATTCAGATTCGTTCGATTCGAACGATTCGTTCATTCGTACGAAAACGAACAAACAAAAAAAACAAAAAAAAAAAAAAAAAAACGAAAAAAAAAACGAAACTAATTGCACATGTCTAATAGAAGACAAGGTCATCCAGTGCCCAGGGCAAAGATGCCAAACTGTGCGCCCCCTCTTTCCCTTAGGGGTTAGGGTCAGGGTGTCCCCTATCCCTGCAACAAACCATTGCGGCCCAATGGTTTGTTGCAGGGATGGGGGAACCCTGACCTTACCCCCTAAGAGAAAGAGGGGGCGCACAATTTGGCATCTTTGCCCTGGGCACTGGATGACCTTGTCCCGGCACTGGTGGGAATGCTTTGATTGAAGCCATTATGGAGGCGTGTCCATTGTGGACCATCTTAGAGTTGCTCTGGCTACTTTTAAAGTGCAATTAAACCTTTTATAGTGTGGGATCTCTCCATCTAGTAAACATTTAGCAGAAGTGAACAAGCACAGGAAAAGTCTGCGCGTTCATGGTCACGTTTTGGTTCATTTAGGGACCTTTGTTTTTTTTTTTGTATATTGTGTGGATCAGATGATATGATTTATTACTGACTTTATTTATAACAGTTTCCATGGACTGGAATTTAAAGGTACAGTGCAACACATTTGGGTGTTTATAAGTATATAGTTATCTTCAATTCAGGTAATAGTCTTCTATGACGAAACGCATTGGATGGAGCCTAATGCTGACGTCATCAAACTCACCCGGTGGAGCATAGTTTGTATTTCTAGGATTGTCTCTTTTTACAATATGTAAGTATCTTTCTTATGTATTGCAATTTTATGTATTGTAATTTTATGCACTTTATGTATTGTAATTTTATGCACTTTATGTATTGCAATTTTAAAGGTAGAGCACAACGCATTTGGGTGTGTTTTGTATATATTGTTATCTTGTATTCAGGTAATAGTGAGTGCTGCTAAACGTTTAATTATATGTTTGTATTATATAGTATATTATACTATATATATTATATAGTATATTTTTTTGCTCCTTTTTTAAAGAATACAAAGAAACTTTCATTCCACTTAGGAGGTCCACAAGGATCCCTCTTTTCCTGCTTATAATTTGTTCCTTATACTTTTTTTGCCTGTTATTATGCATTAAGTATATTTAAGTCTTAAGAGTTCACGGTCTAGAACAGTTTGTACAGATGATCCTATTGGTCCACCCCTTGTCCCGGCCCTGATTCCCACCATATAAAGCATGAAAGATAAGTACAGGGACTCCATAGCATAAAACCATACAAAGAAACACTGTTTATTATATGTAAGTAAGGTACTCAATATGTGTAAAAAGAGACAAGCCTGGAAATACAAACTACGCTCCACAGAGTAAGTGTGATGACGTCAGCATTAGACTCTGTTCAATGCATTTCATCATAGAAGACCTTATTACCTGAATACAAGATAACCTGTAATAACAAATGTGTTGCGCTGTGCCTTTAACCACTTTAAGACCAGCCTCGTTTTGGATTTTAGGTGTTTTCATGTTTAAAACATTTTTTTTTTGCTAGAAAATGACTTAGAACCCCCAAACATTATCTATTGTTTTTTTTTCTAACACCCTAGAGAATAAAATGGCGGGTCGTTGCAATACTTTTTTTCACACCGTATTTGCACAGCGGTCTTACAAGCGCACTTTTTTGGGAAAAAATGCAGTTTTTTTAAATAAAAAAATAAGACACCAGTAAAGTTAGCCCAATTTTTTTATATATCGTGAAAGATAATGTTACGCCGAATAAATTTATACCCAACATGTCACGCTTCAAAATTGCGCCCGCTCGAGGAATGGCGTCAAACTTTTACCCTCAAAAATCTCCATAGGCGACGTTTAAAAAATTCTACAGGTTGCATGTTTTGGGTTACAGAGGAGGTCTTGGGCTAGAATTATTGCTCTCGCTCTACCGATCGCGGCGATACATCACATGTGTGGTTTGACCACCGTTTTCATATGCGGGAACTACTCACGTATGCGTTCGCTTCTGCACGCGAGCTCGTCGGGACGGGGCGCTTTAAAATTGTTTATTTTTTTTTTTATATACACCTGAATACAAGATAACCTGTAATAACAAATGTGTTGCGCTGTGCCTTTAACCACTTTAAGACCAGCCTCGTTTTGGATTTTAGGTGTTTTCATGTTTAAAACATTTTTTTTGCTAGAAAATCACTTAGAACCCCCAAACATTATATATTGTTTTTTTTCTAACACCCTAGAGAATAAAATGGCTCTTTTTTGGGAAAAAATTAACTTTTTTTAATAAAATTTTTTTTTTTTATTATTTTTTAATAAATAATAAAAAAATAAGACAACAGTAAAGTTAGTCCAATTTTTTTATATATCGTGAAAGATAATGTTACGCCGAGTAAATTGATACCCAACATGTCACGCTTCAAAATTGCGACCACTCGTGGAATGGCGTAAAACTTTTGGGTCACTTTTATTTTTATTACAAGGAAGGTAAACATCCCTTGTAATGGAAAAAAAGCATGACAGGTCCTCTTAAATATGAGATCTGGGGGTCAAAAAGTCCTCAGATCTCATATTTGGACTTAAATGCAAAAAAAAAAAAAACATTGGAACATTGAAAAAATGTTCCTTTAAGAGGTATGGGCGGAAGAGACGTTTTGACGACGCTTCCGCCCTGCTATGGTATAGAGACGGGTGGGGGCCATCTTAGCCTCACTCGTCTCCATACCCAGCAGAGGAAAGGACCCAATCGCCTCCGCCGCTACCGACGGCTCCGGTAAGCGGTGGAGGGTGCGGGAGAGCGGCGGGAGGGGTGGGGGCACCTCTCCCGCCGCCGATAATGGTGATCTCGCGGAGACCACCATTATCGTAAACACGACCGGCGCCTGAAGAGATGGATATCTCGGTTGTGTCAGCAGCTGCTACCGTTACCGAGATATCCTTCTTCAAAAAAGGGACGTACAGTGGTGTGAAAAAGTGTTTGCCTGTTCCTTTGCATGTTTGTCACACTTAAGTGTTTCGGAACATCAAACCAATTTAAACAATAGTCAAGGACAACACAAGTAAACACAAAATGCAATTTGTAAATGAAGGTGTTTATTATTAAAGGTGAAAAAAAATCCAAACCATCATGGCCCTGTGTGAAAAAGTGATTGCCCCCTAAACCTAATAACTGGTTGGGCCACCCTTAGCAGCAACAACTGCAACCAAGCGTTTGCGATAACGTGCAATGAGGCTTTTACAGCGTCCTGGAGGAATTTTGGCCCACTCATCTTTGCAGAATTGTCCTAATTCAGTTACATTAGAGGGTTTTCGAGCATGAACGGCCTTTTTAAGGTCATACCACAACATCTCAATAGGATTCAGGTCAGGACTTTGGCTAGGCCACTCCAAAGTCTTCATTTTGTTTTTCTTCAGCCATTCGGTGGTGGACTTGCTGGTGTGTTTAGGATCATTGTCCTGCTGCAGAACCCAAGTTCGTTTCAGCTTGAGTACACGAACAGATGGTCGGACATTCTCCTTCAGGATCTCTTGGTAGACAGCAGAATTCATAGTTCCTTTTATCACGGCAAGTCTTCCAGGTCCTGAAGCAGCAAAACAGCCCCAGACCATCACACTACCACCACCATATTTTACTGTTGGTATAATGTTCTTTTTCTGAAATGCAGTGTTCCTTCTACGCCAGATATACTTGGACACACACCTTCCAAAGAGTTCCACTTTTGTCTCATCGGTCCACAGAATGTTGTCCCAAAAGTCTTGGGGATCATCAAGATGTGTTGTGGAGAAATTGAGACGAGCTTTGATGTTCTTTTTGCTCAGCAGTGGTTTTCTCCTTGGAACTCTGCCATGCAGGCCATTTTTGCCCAGTCTTTTCCTGATGGTGGAGGCATGAACGCTGACCTTAACTGAGGCAAGTGAGGCCTGCAGTTCCTTGGACGTTGTTGTGGGGTCTTTTGTGACCTCTTGGATGAGTCGTCGCTGCGCTCTTGGGGTCATTTTGGGCGGCCGGCCACTCCTGGGAAGGTTCACCACTGTTCCATGTCTTCGCCATTTGTGGATAATGGCTCTCACTGTGGTTCGCTGGATTCCCAAAGCTTTGGAAATGGCTTTATAACCCTTTCCAGACTGATAGATCTCAATTACTTTCTTTCTCAATTGTTCCTGAATTTCTTTGGGTCTCGGCATGATATGTAGCTTTTAAGGATCTTCTGGTGGACCTTACTGTGTCAAGCAGCTCCTATTTAAGTGATGCCTTGATTGTGAACAGGTGTGGCAATAATCAGGCCTGGGTGTGGCTAGAGAAATTGAACTCAGGTGTGGACAACCACAGTTATAGTATGTTTTAACAAGGGGGGCAATCACTTTTTCACACAGGGCCATGATGGTTTGGATTTTTTTCACCTTTAATAATAAACACCTTCATTTACAAATTGCATTTTGTGTTTACTTGTGTTGTCCTTGACTATTGTTTAAATTGGTTTGATGTTCCGAAACACTTAAGTGTGACAAACATGCAAAGGAACAGGAAATGAGGAAGGGGGCAAACACTTTTTCACACCACTGTACATCGTCGTGCGCTGGTCGTAAAATGGTTAAAATTCCAATCGATGGAAACTGTTATAAATAAAATTAGTAATAATTCATATCATGTAACTAACTCAATATATGAACAAAACAAAAGTCCATAACTCTACCAAACGTGACCATGAAAGTGGAGACTTTTTAGGTGATTATTTACTTCTGTGCTCCTCCGCCACAAAAACACATAAACAGATTACCAGACTCCACACTATAATGCCCGTACACACGGTCGGAAATTCCGACGAAAAAATGCAGATCGGACCATGTTGTCGGAAAATCCGCCCGTGTGTGGGCTCCATCGGATTTTTTCCGTCGGGATCTCAAACAACAAAATCCTATCGGACTTTTTCCGATCGTATGCCGAGAATTCCGACGAACAAAGTGCCACACATGCTCAGATCAAATTATGAGACCAAAGCTATTGGCTACTAATCTGAACGTAGTCCCGTCGTAACGGACGAACGTCATCACGTTCAGAATGATCGGATTTTCCGATAACTTTGTCTGACTGTGTGTATGCAACACCAGTTTCGGACAAAGTCCGTCTGAAAAAATCCAACGGATTTTGTGGTCGGATTTTCCGACCGTGTGTACGGGCATAAGAGGTCAAATTGCACTTTAAACATAGCCAGAGCAACTCCAGGATGGTCCACAAAGGTCACTCCATAATGGCTTCAATCAAAGCATTCCCACCATATAAAGCATGAAAGACAAGTACAGCCACTCCATAGTGTAAAACCATAAAAAACACTGTTTACTATACATAAGTAAGTATTCATTTTGTAAAAAGAGACAAACCTGGAAATAAAAATTACACTCCACTGAGTGAGTGAGATGACGTCAGCATTAGGCTCTGGCCAACGCATTTCGTCATCGAAACCTATTACCTAAATACAAGATAACTATATAACTACAAACATTTTAATGTGTTGTGCTGTACCTTTAAAACTCCAATCTATGGAAACTGTTATGAATATGAAGCGCCCTGCTCCTGATGGGATAGAAATTTAGTTTGTCTGAGCTGTAGTTTAGTTCAGACTGATTACACATGTCCGTCACACTTTGTCTGATGTTGGTTTTGCGTACACACGGTCGGACAAAGTTGTCGGAAAATCCGATCATTCTGAACGTGGTGACGTTTGTTGCCTACGACGGGACTACGTAGAGGCTAGTAGCCAATAGCTTTGGTCTTGTAATGTGATCTGAGCATGCGTAGCACTTTGTCCGTCGGACAACCGTACACACGATCGGATTTGGTGTGATCGGACCGTGTTGTCGGAAAATCTATCCAGCAGGAGATAGGACTTTGTCCGTCGGACAATCCGACGTACACTGTCCGATGGTGCATACACACGGTCTGATTTTTCAACAACATTGTCCGATCGGACAGAATCCATGCAAAAATCCGACCGTGTGTATGGGGCTTTAGAGTTGCTCTGGCTACTTTTAAAGTGCAATTAAACCTTTTATAGTGTGGGATCTCTCCATCTAGTAAACATTTAGCAGAAGTGAACAAGCACAGGAAAAGTCTGCGCGTTCATGGTCACGTTTTGGTTCATTTAGGGACCTTTGTTTTTTTTTTTGTATATTGTGTGGATCAGATGATATGATTTATTACTGACTTTATTTATAACAGTTTCCACGGACTGGAATTTAAAGGTACAGTGCAACACATTTGGGTGTTTATAAGTATATAGTTATCTTCAATTCAGGTAATAGTCTTCTATGACGAAACGCATTGGATGGAGCCTAATGCTGACGTCATCAAACTCACCCGGTGGAGCATAGTTTGTATTTCTAGGATTGTCTCTTTTTACAACATGTAAGTATCTTTCTTATGTATTGCAATTTTATGTATTGTAATTTTATGCACTTTATGTATTGTAATTTTATGCACTTTATGTATTGCAATTTTAAAGGTAGAGCACAACGCATTTGGGTGTGTTTTGTATATATTGTTATCTTGTATTCAGGTAATAGTGAGTGCTGCTAAACGTTTAATTATATGTTTGTATTATATAGTATATTATACTATATATATTATATAGTATATTTTTTTTGCTCCTTTTTTAAAGAATACAAAGAAACTTTCATTCCACTTAGGAGGTCCACAAGGATCCCTCTTTTCCTGCTTATAATTTGTTCCTTATACTTTTTTTGCCTGTTATTATGCATTAAGTATATTTAAGTCTTAAGAGTTCACGGTCTAGAACAGTTTGTACAGATGATCCTATTGGTCCACCCCTTGTCCCGGCCCTGATTCCCACCATATAAAGCATGAAAGACAAGTACAGGGACTCCATAGCATAAAACCATACAAAGAAACACTGTTTATTATATGTAAGTAAGGTACTCAATATTTGTAAAAAGAGACAAGCCTGGAAATACAAACTACGCTCCACAGAGTAAGTGTGATGACGTCAGCATTAGACTCTGTTCAATGCATTTCATCATAGAAGACCTTATTACCTGAATACAAGATAACCTGTAATAACAAATGTGTTGCGCTGTGCCTTTAACCACTTTAAGACCAGCCTCGTTTTGGATTTTAGGTGTTTTCATGTTTAAAACATTTTTTTTTTTGCTAGAAAATGACTTAGAACCCCCAAACATTATCTATTGTTTTTTTTTCTAACACCCTAGAGAATAAAATGGCGGGTCGTTGCAATACTTTTTTTCACACCGTATTTGCACAGCGGTCTTACAAGCGCACTTTTTTGGGAAAAAATGCACTTTTTTAAATAAAAAAATAAGACACCAGTAAAGTTAGCCCAATTTTTTTATATATCGTGAAAGATAATGTTACGCCGAATAAATTTATACCCAACATGTCACGCTTCAAAATTGCGCCCGCTCGAGGAATGGCGTCAAACTTTTACCCTCAAAAATCTCCATAGGCGACGTTTAAAAAATTCTACAGGTTGCATGTTTTGGGTTACAGAGGAGGTCTTGGGCTATAATTATTGCTCTCGCTCTACTGATCGCGGCGATACATCACATGTGTGGTTTGACCACCGTTTTCATATGCGGGAACTACTCACGTATGCGTTCGCTTCTGCGCGCGAGCTCGTCGGGACGGGGCGCTTTAAAAATGTTTATTTTTTTTTGATATCTACCTGAATACAAGATAACCTGTAATAACAAATGTGTTGCGCTGTGCCTTTAACCACTTTAAGACCAGCCTCGTTTTGGATTTTAGGTGTTTTCATGTTTAAAACATTTTTTTTGCTAGAAAATCACTTAGAACCCCCAAACATTATATATTGTTTTTTTCCTAACACCCTAGAGAATAAAATGGCTCTTTTTTGGGAAAAAATTAACTTTTTTTAATCAAAAAATTTTTTTTTAGTATTTTTTAATAAATAATAAAAAAATAAGACAACAGTAAAGTTAGTCCAATTTTTTTATATATCGTGAAAGATAATGTTACGCCGAGTAAATTGATACCCAACATGTCACGCTTCAAAATTGCGACCACTCGTGGAATGGCGTAAAACTTTTGGGTCACTTTTATTTTTATTACAAGGAAGGTAAACATCCCTTGTAATGGAAAAAAAGCATGACAGGTCCTCTTAAATATGAGATCTGGGGGTCAAAAAGTCCTCAGATCTCATATTTGGACTTAAATGCAAAAAAAAAAAAACATTGGAACATTGAAAAAATGTTCCTTTAAGAGGTATGGGCGGAAGAGACGTTTTGACGACGCTTCCGCCCTGCTATGGTATAGAGACGGGTGGGGGCCATCTTAGCCTCACTCGTCTCCATACCCAGCAGAGGAAAGGACCCAATCGCCTCCGCCGCTACCGACGGCTCCGGTAAGCGGTGGAGGGTGCGGGAGAGCGGCGGGAGGGGTGGGGGCACCTCTCCCGCCGCCGATAATGGTGATCTCGCGGAGACCACCATTATCGTAAACACGACCGGCGCCTGAAGAGATGGATATCTCGGTTGTGTCAGCAGCTGCTACCGTTACCGAGATATCCTTCTTCAAAAAAGGGACGTACAGTGGTGTGAAAAAGTGTTTGCCTGTTCCTTTGCATGTTTGTCACACTTAAGTGTTTCGGAACATCAAACCAATTTAAACAATAGTCAAGGACAACACAAGTAAACACAAAATGCAATTTGTAAATGAAGGTGTTTATTATTAAAGGTGAAAAAAAATCCAAACCATCATGGCCCTGTGTGAAAAAGTGATTGCCCCCTAAACCTAATAACTGGTTGGGCCACCCTTAGCAGCAACAACTGCAACCAAGCGTTTGCGATAATGTGCAATGAGGCTTTTACAGCGTCCTGGAGGAATTTTGGCCCACTCATCTTTGCAGAATTGTCCTAATTCAGTTACATTAGAGGGTTTTCGAGCATGAACGGCCTTTTTAAGGTCATACCACAACATCTCAATAGGATTCAGGTCAGGACTTTGGCTAGGCCACTCCAAAGTCTTCATTTTGTTTTTCTTCAGCCATTCGGTGGTGGACTTGCTGGTGTGTTTAGGATCATTGTCCTGCTGCAGAACCCAAGTTCGTTTCAGCTTGAGTACACGAACAGATGGTCGGACATTCTCCTTCAGGATCTCTTGGTAGACAGCAGAATTCATAGTTCCTTTTATCACGGCAAGTCTTCCAGGTCCTGAAGCAGCAAAACAGCCCCAGACCATCACACTACCACCACCATATTTTACTGTTGGTATAATGTTCTTTTTCTGAAATGCAGTGTTCCTTCTACGCCAGATATACTTGGACACACACCTTCCAAAGAGTTCCACTTTTGTCTCATCGGTCCACAGAATGTTGTCCCAAAAGTCTTGGGGATCATCAAGATGTGTTGTGGAGAAATTGAGACGAGCTTTGATGTTCTTTTTGCTCAGCAGTGGTTTTCTCCTTGGAACTCTGCCATGCAGGCCATTTTTGCCCAGTCTTTTCCTGATGGTGGAGGCATGAACGCTGACCTTAACTGAGGCAAGTGAGGCCTGCAGTTCCTTGGACGTTGTTGTGGGGTCTTTTGTGACCTCTTGGATGAGTCGTCGCTGCGCTCTTGGGGTCATTTTGGGCGGCCGGCCACTCCTGGGAAGGTTCACCACTGTTCCATGTCTTCGCCATTTGTGGATAATGGCTCTCACTGTGGTTCGCTGGATTCCCAAAGCTTTGGAAATGGCTTTATAACCCTTTCCAGACTGATAGATCTCAATTACTTTCTTTCTCAATTGTTCCTGAATTTCTTTGGGTCTCGGCATGATATGTAGCTTTTAAGGATCTTCTGGTGGACCTTACTGTGTCAAGCAGCTCCTATTTAAGTGATGCCTTGATTGTGAACAGGTGTGGCAATAATCAGGCCTGGGTGTGGCTAGAGAAATTGAACTCAGGTGTGGACAACCACAGTTATAGTATGTTTTAACAAGGGGGGCAATCACTTTTTTACACAGGGCCATGATGGTTTGGATTTTTTTCACCTTTAATAATAAACACCTTCATTTACAAATTGCATTTTGTGTTTACTTGTGTTGTCCTTGACTATTGTTTAAATTGGTTTGATGTTCCGAAACACTTAAGTGTGACAAACATGCAAAGGAACAGGAAATGAGGAAGGGGGCAAACACTTTTTCACACCACTGTACATCGTCGTGCGCTGGTCGTAAAATGGTTAAAATTCCAATCGATGGAAACTGTTATAAATAAAATTAGTAATAATTCATATCATGTAACTAACTCAATATATGAACAAAACAAAAGTCCATAACTCTACCAAACGTGACCATGAAAGTGGAGACTTTTTAGGTGATTATTTACTTCTGTGCTCCTCCGCCACAAAAACACATAAACAGATTACCAGACTCCACACTATAATGCCCCGTACACACGGTCGGAAATTCCGACGAAAAAATGCAGATCGGACCATGTTGTCGGAAAATCCGCCCGTGTGTGGGCTCCATCGGATTTTTTCCGTCGGGATCTCAAACAACAAAATCCTATCGGACTTTTTCCGATCGTGTGCCGAGAATTCCGACGAACAAAGTGCCACACATGCTCAGATCAAATTATGAGACCAAAGCTATTGGCTACTAATCTGAACGTAGTCCCGTCGTAACGGACGAACGTCATCACGTTCAGAATGATCGGATTTTCCGATAACTTTGTCCGACTGTGTGTATGCAACACCAGTTTCGGACAAAGTCCGTCGGAAAAAATCCAACGGATTTTGTGGTCGGATTTTCCGACCGTGTGTACGGGCATAAGAGGTCAAATTGCACTTTAAACATAGCCAGAGCAACTCCAGGATGGTCCACAAAGGTCACTCCATAATGGCTTCAATCAAAGCATTCCCACCATATAAAGCATGAAAGACAAGTACAGCCACTCCATAGTGTAAAACCATAAAAAACACTGTTTACTATACATAAGTAAGTATTCATTTTGTAAAAAGAGACAAACCTGGAAATAAAAATTACACTCCACTGAGTGAGTGAGATGACGTCAGCATTAGGCTCTGGCCAACGCATTTCGTCATCGAAACCTATTACCTAAATACAAGATAACTATATAACTACAAACATTTTAATGTGTTGTGCTGTACCTTTAAAACTCCAATCTATGGAAACTGTTATGAATATGAAGCGCCCTGCTCCTGATGGGATAGAAATTTAGTTTGTCTGAGCTGTAGTTTAGTTCAGACTGATTATGTTGTAAATTCTGGTTCTGTTCCAGTTCAGCTGGTTGGGTGTTTTTCCTCTTGGCCGAGGGGTGGCGCCCCTTATAGTTTGGCCAAGGTCGGAAATTGCAACAAGCTGGGTGTATTGAGTGCCTCTTTGCCCGGAAACTGTCAGTGGGTGTGGTCTACCCACTGTGTATTCTGGGAGAGGGTACTTAAAGAATAGACTCTGTGACAGGGTGTGTTTCGACCTGATGGCCCTCCTGGCCTAAGGTGTGCTGCTGCCTTCTAAATTGTCTCGGGCCAGCTACCCCGAGGCTTCGTTACTGAAGGGTAGGCCCAGAAGTCCTGGGGCCTACCGATTCAGGGGTGGTCCTGTGCTGTCTTGCCTGCGGGGAGAAGCCAAGCGACTGGAGGATCCAGGGGAGGACTTTTCAGAGAGAGGACCAAGCAACAAGGTCGGTACCTCTAGAAGAGCCTGGAGACTCAGTTGGAGGATGCATCCCGGGTCATCTACCTCACAGTATCGCCGGATTGGCTGAAAGAAACTGGTACTGTGTGATTGTTCTTTGACATTGCAAAAATCTTGTGGCAGAGGTTCTACTAAATCTTCAAGTCTGTGGCAGAAACTATGACCGAGCATCGCATCGGCTGCTAGGTCAGTGAGAGAGGCCTATCCGGTGGTTGCTGGATCAAGTTGTGGAGCTGTTGTCCTCTGGATCAAGAAGTACCCCTGACCCGCAATTAAAAGGTACCTGAATTCCCCTAAACCCTCCAGCCCCCTATTGGAATGTCTTTTTGTCAATAAAGCATTGGAAAAAAAGACTAATGCCGCGTACACACTATCGGAATTCTCGTCGGAAAAAACTCTGACGGTTTTTCCAACGGAATTCCGCTCAAGCTGTCTTGCCTACACACGATCACACCAAATTCCGACGGTCAATAACACAGCAGCATAAAACACGTTCGACAGCACTATAAAAGGGAAGTTTAATGCTTCCGAGCATGCGTCGAATTGTTTCCGAGCATGCGTCGGAATTTTGCGTGTCGGAATTGCATACACACGATCGGAAAATCCGATAGAAAGGTTTTCTGTCGGAAAAATTGAGAACAGGTTCTCAATCCAAAGTCCGTCGGAAATTCCGACAGAAAAAGACCGTTGGGCATACACACGGTCGGAAAATCCGATGAAGAGCTCCCATCGGACTGTTTCCATAGGAAATTCCGACCGTGTGTACGCCGCATAAGTGTCAGAGATGAAATCTATGAGAAAAATCTTTAATGGGGCATCTATGACGGACACGGCGGAACGGTGAGGGAACGGTAAGCCCAATTAAATACCAGCAGCTCCTTCGGGGGGTAGTGCTACAAATACAATGAGTAATAAATCATATCATGTAACTAACACAATATATGAAAAAACAAAAGTCCATAACTTAGCCAAACGTGACCATGAAAGTGCAGACTTTTCCTGTGCTCAATCACTTCTCTGCTCCTTTTAAAAAAAGGGTGGGTTCGGGGCGCAGAGCACTGCCCTCCAAGCCCACCCAGTGAATATTCCATATTGTCACACCAAATCTTCTCCCTGCCAATCAGAAAGCAGGTCCTAAGACCCATTTCCCGATTGGCCAAATGACAAGCGATCCTATTGGACCACGATGAGGAGAGAGGAGGAGACCTGGAGGCTGCCAGGGGAGACACATGGGATGAAGCCGCCACCCGGAGGGAAGTACTGCCTGCGGATAAGTGTGGGGCTCATCAACCGACCAATGGTTGTGGTGGTTGTGTGCAGACCTGACCGACAGCTCCACCGGGGTGGGTGCAATGTTTGCCCCCTCCCACCCCCCCAAAATATACCACCATCCGCCACTGCTTCTCCCCTCCGCTGTGAGCAGAGAGCGTGACTGTCAGTCACCGCTCTCTACTCTGGCCCTCCAGTACTCACTGGAGCGCTGGGCTGGGCTGGGGAGGGGAGGGAGCAGCTGGCTCAGTCTCCCAGCTACGCAGCTGAGAGGCTGAGTCAGCTGCCGGTCCAGGCATCTGGGTGGTGAGGCTCTTTTCAGAATCTAGACTGGCTCTGTGACATCACCTGACAGCCAGATGCCTGGACCGGCAGCTGGCTCAGCCTCTCAGTTGCATAGCTGGGAGACTGAGCCAGCAGCTCCCTCCCCGCCTCAGCCCAGGGCTCCAGTGAGCACTGGAGGGTGCAGAACAGAGAGCCAGTGACTGACAATCACTTCTCTGAGCGAAGGGGAGAACTGAGCGATCAGCTGTGTTTTATTGCTCAGTTCTCAGTGCCAAGGTGGCAGGGGACAGATGCAGCATCTGATCCATTGGATTAATGCTGCATCCACCTAGGTAAGTATAAGGTGTTTTTTTTTTTTTTTTTTTTTTACTTAATAGGAGTGCAGGACGAACTGCACTCCTGTCATCCACAGATGTGGGTGCCAAAAATGCAAAAAAAACGGAAAAAAAAACTTGTTAGGTAACATGATGGTTTTCCTTTAACCGCTTCCCGACTGGCCCCTGTATATATACGGCGGCAGAATCGCTCTGCTGCGCGAATCACCATATATATACCGCGGCTCCTTTAAAAGCCATAGCAGGCGCGCGCCCGCTGCACGGCAGGGGACCCGATGTGGGTGGCCACGCGATCCCCGCCGGCCACCCGCATTTGCGGGCACGAAAGCAGGAAAAGGGGAGGAGAAAGAGATTGTGTGTTCCTACTAAGTAGGAACAACGATATTTCTCCTCCCCCCTAGTCAGTCCAATCCCCTCACAATTAGAACACACATTTAACCCCTTGATCACCCCCTAGTGTTAACCCCTTCCCTGCCAGTGACATGTATACAGTAATCAGTGCATATTTTTAGCTCTGATCGCTGTATAAATGTCAATGGTCCCAAAAAAGTGTCAAAAGTGTCTGATCATTCCTCCGCAATGTCGCAGCCATGATAAAAATCGCAGATCGCCGCCATTACTAGTAAAAAATAAAAATAAATAAATAAATAAAAATAAATTCATGCCCTATTTTGCAGATGCTATAACTTTTGCGCAAACCACTCTATATACACTTATTGCGTTTTTTTTTTTTTTTTTTTACCAAAAATATGTAGAAGAATACATATCGGTCTAAACTGATGAAGAAATTATTATTATTATTTTTTTTTTTGTAATTTGGGATATTTATTATAGCAAAAAGTAAAAAACATTGTGTTTTTTTCAAAATCATCGCTCTTCTTTTGTTTATAAAAATAAAATCCGCAGAGGTGATCAAATACCACCAAAAGAAAACTCTATTTGTGAGAAAAAAAAGGACGTCAATTTTGTTTGGGTACAACGTCGCACGACTGCGCAATTGTCAGATAAAGCGACGCAGTGCCGTATCGCAAAAAATGGCTCGGTCAGGAAGGGGGTTGGGGTGCAAATCCTTCCGGGGCTGAAGGGGTTAAGCAGCTTTTTGGAATCCTATTTATAAATTGGTTTAATTAAATAGAAAACTCTTTGATAAAAGAATGTTTTGCGGAGGATTCGCGGAGAGGAATGAGCGCATTCACAGATTAAATAGAAAGAATGCGCGCTCCATCGCAACGAAAAAAATGTCATTTTCACCTGTATTATCTGGCGCTTTTTGTGTGAAAATCTTCGCAGAGCTTTTGATAAAATAATGACTAAAAGGCGATGACAAAGGGATGTTGGAAATGGTATGACAGGTGTGTAATTAAATCACTGCCAGGGAGACAAACACAATTAAGACAAGTTTTTAAACAAAAGTGACTGCTAATTCTTACCTGATGTTCCTACAATGAAATCATCTGACATTGAAGTGAACAGCAGATTATCGTTCAGGGAAGAGACCGGACCGATGGGCCTCTAGGTGGGGAAGAACTACAAGTACCAGAATTGGCAATGGCTAGTTTGTATACTGTTATGCCCCATACACACGGTCGGAATTTCCGACGGAAAATGTCCTATCGGACCATGTTGTCGGAAAATCCGACCGTGTGTGGGCGCCATCGGACTTTTTCCGTCGGAAAAAAATTTGAGATCCTGCTCTCAAATTTTCCGACAACAAAGTCCGATCGGACTTTTTCCGATCGTGTGTAGCGAATTCCGACATACAAAGTGCCACGCATGCTCAGATCAAATTACAAGACCAAAGCTATTGGCTACTAGCCTCTACGTAGTTCCGTCGTACACAACGAACGTCACCACGTTCAGAATGATCGGATTTTCCGACAACTTTGTCCGACCGTGTGTATGCAACACCAGTGACGGACAAAATCCGTCGGAAAAAATCCGATGGATTTTGTGGTCGGATTTTCCGACCGTGTGTACGGGGCATTACTCTGCATAGAGTATGACTATGTAACCAATAGGAAAGAAGTAAATGTTATTGTTCGAAATACATAATTCTTTCAATGCTCCCATCCAATTAATACCCGGAGCAGGCTACTTACTGTAAACGGGGGGCCCTTGAGTAGGGAATAGGTTAACCTTGTGTTTCCTTTCTGGGATCCCCCAGAGTTCCACACACCCAGGACCCGGAACACAGAGGTGGATGAGAGGACTACAGGAAGGGGACTCTTTGGTGATGAAGGACTCTGATTTCATGGAATGTATAGGGGGGGCTTTGATGTGATGGGGGACTCTGACATTCTGACATGAAGGGGGGGATCTAAGGTGAAGGGGAAACTCTGATGTGACGGGGGGGGGTGCCAAATATGCCCATTACTGTTTTTACCATTTGGCTCCCATTAACTTCAGTGGGGTTCAGAGGAAAGAGAAGAGAAGGGTAGGGATCGGACGAGAAGAGAAGAGAAAAAGATAGATAGATAGATAGATAGATAGATAGATAGATAGATAGATAGATAGATTGATGGAGATATAGGTAGTAGAAATGCAGAGTTCTAATGATTGTGGATCGTATTTGGTTGGATAATTGTCTAATTGATGAACAGAATATTGAATGTGATAGATAGATAGATAGATAGATAGATAGATAGATAGATAGATAGATAGATAGATAGATAGATAGATAGATAGATAGCGATACATTTGGTGGAGATATAGGTAGTAGAAATGCAGAGTTCCGCTGATTGCGGATCGCATTTGCTTGGATAATTGTCTTATTGATGAACAAAAAATTTAATGTAATAGAAATAAAGAAAGAAAGAAAGAAAGAAAGAGAAAAAAAAAGGAAGACAATAGATAGATAATGATACAAACAGAACAGAATATTTAATGAGATAGATAGATAGATAGATATATAGATAGATAGATAGATGGACTAGGATACATTGGTGGAGATATAGGTAGTAGAAATGCAGAGTTGCGATGATTACGGATCATATTTGGTTGGATAATTGTCTAATTGATGAACAGAATATTTAATGTGATAGAAAGAAAGAAAGAAAATAGATAATGATACAAACAGAACATAATATTTAATGAGATAGATAGATAGAGAGAGAGAGAGAGAGAGAGAGAGAGAGAGAGAGAGAGAGAGAGAGAGAGAAAGATAACATAGATAGATAGATAGATAGATAGATAGATAGATAGATAGATAGATAGATAGATAGATAGATAGATAGATAGATAGATAGACATATAGATAGACTATGATACATTGGTGGAGATATAGGTAGTAGAAATGCAGAGTTCTGATGATTGCGTAGCGTACTTGGTCAGATAATTGTCTAATTGATAAACAGAATATTTATTGTGAAAGAAAGAAAGAAAAAAAAAAAAAAAAAAAGAAAGAAAGAAAGAAAGAGAAAAAGAAATAAAGAAAAAAAGAAAATAGATGACGATACAAACAGAACAGAATATTTAATGTGAAAGAAAGAAAGAAAGAAAAGAAGAAAGAGAAGAAGAAAGAAAAAGAAAGAGAAAAAGAAAGATAACATAGATAGATAGAAAGAAAGAAAGAAAGAAAAAGAAAGAAAGAAAGAAAGAAAGAAAGATAACATAGATAGATACAGTAGATAGATAGATAGATAGATAGACAGATAGACAGATAGATAGATAGATAGATAGATAGATAGATAGATAGATAGATAGATAGATAGACAGACTATGATACATTGGTGGAGATATAGATAGTAGAAATGCAGAGTTCCGGTGATTGCGGATCGTATTTGGTCAGATGATTGTCTAATTGATGAAGAGAATATGTAATGGGAGTTGCGGGAGGGGCGGAATGACTCCGGTGGAGAATTTGGCGGGGAACACCCGGGGGGGATGTCGGAACGCTCGCGTCTCGGGAAGAGATTTTAATAAGGAACCAATTAGATTTCCCAAAAGCATTATTACATCAGGAGGGATCTGAGTGATATTACTCTGCCTGTAAATGTTATCAGTTCCTAAAAACAAATTACAAATGAAAACGGATTAAACTATTTGGTGTAATTAAATAGAACATGACTGCCGAGGAGGACGGAGCTGTGGAAGTGTCTTCCATCTGCTAAAAAACTTCTGCTGGTCTGTGATATGTGGGGGGGGGGACATAACAGGATTGAATTGTATGTAAAGTCTTACAATATATTTCTCTTATTTGCTCCCTTTTGGTCGGGTTCATTTATCACTGTACAGGTTTTCTTATATCTGTTCATTCAGACAGAAATCCTATGGCCTGGCTGTTATCAGTTAGCATTGCTCCCCGCTATCTCCATGGACTACAAAACACCCCCCCCCCCCTGCTGTGAGGACGAGCGAAAAGTAATTGCGTTAGTAACTTAGTTACTACATTGTAAAAGTAATTAGTTACGCAGCAAAGTAACTGACTTTTTTTTTAAATATTCTATACGTGTAACTAAAGGGCGGGTCTAGTATTACTGTAAGCAAGGGGCGCATTTATTATTATTGTTATATATCGTGTAACCAAGGGGCTGCTCTATTATTACTCTAACCAAGGGGCAGATCTGTTATAGCGTGTAAGCAAGGGGCGGGTCTATTATTATTATATCGTGTAAGGGGCGGATGGCTACAGAAGAGGGTGAATGTTAAATTAATGGGCAGAGCTCGATATATAACAATAATAATAAATGTGCCCCTTGGTTACAGTAATACTAGACCAGCCCCTTACTTACACGATAGACGCCCCTTGCAGAGTAGCACGAGCATCAGGAGCGTGTGGCATCGCCTCGTACAATTACATGTTAACTGCGCCTCACGGTGTAGAGATCACTCAGAGCTGTTTAGGTTCGGCAATTTTCGAAAGCTCCGTAGTCCTTCGTACTGCGCAAGCCCTGCGCCTGCGCAGTACAGGGGGTCCTTATCCGGCGGGGGAACTTTTTTGGCAGGACACCGGAATTACACTACTGCCATCTAGTGGCGGTAGATGTAATTGGGGTAACTAAGCCAAAGTAATGGGAACTGAGTTACCATGAGGGGAAAAGTAATCAGTTAGATTACTCGTTGCCCTCTAAAGTAACTGCGTTATGTAACTCAGTTTATTTTAACTCAGTTACTTACATCACTGGTCCTAACACACTCCCTGTCCTTGGGTGGAAACATAGCTTCAAACTTTTCTGAAACGAGATAGAGGGACACCTTATAGCATTATGTATTTAGGCAATGGACACACCCCTCCCCCATTTATGCAGACCATTAAGAATTTATATGCCAAAATTATTTAAAAAATCATTGGCTAAACTCAGAATTATTTTCTAACATTACTCTTCCTTTATTCTGGCTTTTAAAATAGCGAATAGACATGTGCAGAGCAAAAAAAATCTGTTTAGTTTCAATTCGTTATTTACATAAATTAGTTTAGTTAAATTTGTTTCATTAGTTTAATTCATTCAATTCGAAAACAAATTTAATGAATTAAACGAATGAAACAAATTTAACTAAAAACAAATTTATGTAAAAAACTTTTCGAATTGGAAAACTTTTCGAATTGGAAAACTTTTTGAATCGATTTGAAAACGAATTAACAAAACTAATTATGAAAACATAATTAGTTTTGTTAATTCGTTTTCAAATCGATTCAAAAAGTTTTCCATTTTGAAAAGTTTTTTCAATTCGAATAGTTTTCCAATTTCCAAAAAGAATGAAATAGAATAGAAAATAAAGGAATAGAATAGAAAAAACATTTTTTCTTCTATTCTATACCTTTATTTTCTATTCTATTATTATTCTGTTTGGAAAATGGAAAACTATTTGAATTCAAAAACTTTTCGAATTTGAAAACTATTTTGTCCGAATTTGTTATTTTTTTGCTATTTCAGATTAGTTTAAATTTGGTACTATTCTAATTCGGAAATTAGGATACATCCGAAAATTTCCGAATAACGAAAATTTGTCCGAATTTTAATTCAGAACGAAACGAACTGCAAACAAGATAATTAAGCTACAGAGTGAAGGTAGGTAAATTGGTTTGGTCGGTACATTTTCAAAGAATTCTGTACATCATCAGACCAAAACGATGGACAACTAAGTGGGAGGGAGGGAGGGATTGGGTTCCAAATGAGGGACAGTTGGGAGGTATGTGACAATGCTGCTTGGTAGACACGTGCGATTCATTTCGTTCCGAATCGAAATTCGGAACACATTTTTCGTTATTCGGGAATTCGGATGTATCTGAATCTCTGAGTTACAATAGTAACGAATTTAAAGGAATCCGAAATAACGAAACAAAAATTTCGGACTAATTCGGATAGTTTTCCAATCAAATTCGAATTGTTTTTGAGGTGAATTCGAATTTCAGAAAATAATAAAATAGAACAGAAAATAAAGGAATACATTAGAAATTAATAGAATAGAAAATAATAAAATAGAAAATAAAAAAATAGAATATTACAGAGTAAAATGGAACAGAATACAAAATAAAAGAAAGAATGAAAAAAAAAAGAAGAATATAATTAAAGGGATAGAATAAACAATAAAGGAATATAATAGAAAATAAAAGAATAGAAAAGAATTGAGTAAAACAGAACAAAATAGAATAGAAAATAAAAAAAATGAATAAAATAGAATAGAAAATAAAGGAATAAAATAGAATAAAAAAGGAATAGAATGGAACAGAAGAAACTAAAAAGTCTGAAGAAACTAAAAAGTCTATAACCATCTTCTAAAAGTCATATTTCAAATAGAATACATTTGAATTCAAATAGAAAAAAAAAAACAAAGAATAGATTAGAATAGAAAATAAAATAGAATAGAATAGAATAGAACAACACAATAGAATTTAATAAAATAGAAAGAATATAAAAATCTTCCAGAATTCGAATTTCAAATAGAATAAATTCAAATAGAATAGAAAAGAATAGACTAGAATCTATATAAAAAAAAAAAAAACACTAGAATTGAATAAAATTGAATAAAATTGAAATCCGACTTTTAGAAGATGGTTATATTCTTTCTATTTTATTCAATTCTAGTGTTTTTTTTCTATTCTAGTCTATTCTTTTCTATTCTATTTGAAGTTATTCTATTTAAAATTCGAATTCTGGAAGATTTTTATATTCTTTCTATGTTATTCAATTCTATTGTTTTCTTCTATTATATTTTATTCTTTTATTTTCTATTCTAATTTATTCTTTTTTTTTCTATTTGAATTCAAATTTATTCTATTTATTCTATTTGAAATCCAACAATTTGACTTTTTTCTGTCAGTAAATTTTGTAACTAAGCCATTTTTCGCCTTCACTGATGTGCGCTAATGAGGTGGCACTGAAGGGCGCTGATAGGCTGAACTGGTGGGCATGGATGATGTGGCACTTATGGGCACTGATGAGGCGGCACTGATTAGATGGCACTGATGAGGAGGCACTTATGGGAACTGATTAGATGGCACTGATGAGCAGTGTTAGGTGGCACTTATGGGCACTGATGAGGTGGTACTGATGGGCACTTATAGGCGGCACTGATGGGCACTGATAGGCTGAACTGGTGGGCATTGATGATGTGGCACTTATGTGCACTGATGAGGCGGCACTTATGGGCACAGATTAGATGGCACTGATGAGTAGGCACTGATGAGCACTGTTAGGTGGCACTTATGGGAACTGATGAGGCGGTACTGATGTGCGCTGATGAGGCGGTACTGATGTGCGCTGATGAGGCGGCACTGATGGGCGCTGATAGGCTGAACTGGTGAGCATTGATGATGTGGCACTTATGGGCACTGATGAGGCGGCACTAATGGGCACTGATTAGATGGCACTGATGAGCAGTGTTAGGTGGCACTTATGGGCACTGATGAGGCGATACTGATGGGCACTGATAGGCGGCACTGGTGGGCACTGATGAGGTGGCACTGATGGGCACTAATAGGTGGCACAGATAGGTTGCATGATGGGCATTGATGAGTGGCACTGATTGGCATTGATCGACAGCAGTGATGGGCATTGATGGGCAGCACTGACTCGCATCGCTAATGGCCACTGATTGGTGGCACTTGTGGGCACTGATTGCTGCACTGATTGCTGCCATTGGTGGGCACTGATTGGTGACACTGTATTGCTATATTGTCATATGATGTTGTCCCAGAACGAGAGCCACACCGCTTCGCTCCGCCATCATTTGATGGTGGCCGGGCGGCAAGCAGTTAACGTTCATGTGCGTGTAAAGGCAGGCGTCCCAATACTTTTAGTACTATAGGGTATCATGGAGATTTACACCGTTCTGTCTATTTGTTGTATCTTGTGAACCTTTAAAAGGCCTTCTAAAGATCCTGCCAAATTCATTTTCACCTTCATTTCATCTGCAGCAGTCATACAGAAGGGGCATTGGAGGGAGGAAGCATGGCTAAAACAAAACAAAAAGAAACAAAACGGGTGAAGAACGTTCGCTTCGCTGATCTGACTGATGAAGGTATGTTTTGCTCCGGGGAGCCGGACAATTCCGTTATTTTGACAGACAACAGAACAGATCTGCATGGATTGTTCCAGATTGTGGTTTCCTGCGCCGCTTGTCTGCTGGACTGGAGGGGTGAGCAAAGCCTTGCAACAAAATATACAAATCAGTGTTAATTACGTTGACAAAATTATTTTCGTCATCGTTTTCCTCAGCTGCATGTTTTCAGCGGCAAAAAGCAAAACACAAATAATATTTGAATTAGGTCAATCGACGGAAAAACTATGATGAAAATTAATTCCAATTTTCGTTAACGAACGAAAGCGCAACGGAAATGTGAGGAAGGGAAGGTGTACCCACCTAAAACTTCCACTTTCCTCAGAACTCCGCCTGTCTCTTAAAGCCACACCTCCCAACTTTCTGAGATGGGAATGAGGGACACCTATCAGCAAAAGTATGCAGGCATAGGACACACCCACTTGCCACGCCTCCTTAACCACCTGATTACTGGGCACTTAAACCCCCCTCGTGACCAGACCAATTTTCAGCTTTTGGCGCTGACGCACTTGGAATGACAATTGCGCGGTCATACTACACTGTACCCAAATTAAATTTTTATCATTTTTTTCCCCACAAATAGAGCTTTCTTTTGGTGGTATTTAACCACTTTCAGACCGGACCAATTTGCAGCCAAAGGACCAGGCCCCTTTTTGCGATTCGGCACTGCGTCGCTTTAACTGACAATTGCGCGGTCGTGCGACGTTACACCCAAACAAAATTGACATCCTTTTTTTCCCACAAATAGACCTTTCTTTTGGTGGTATTTGATCGCCCCTGCGGTTTTTATTTTTTGCGCTATAAACAAAAATAGAGCGACAATTTTGAAAAAAATGCATTATTTTTTATTTTTTGCTATAATAAATATCCCCAAAAAATATATAAAAAAAAACTTTTTTTTCCTCAGTTTAGGCCGATACGTATTCTTCTACATATTTTTGGTAAAAAAAAATCGCAATATGCGATTATTGATCGGTTTGCGCAGAAGTTATAGCATTTACAAGATAGGGGATAGTTTTATAGCATTTTTATTAATATTTTTTTTTTTATTAGTAATGGCGGAGATCTGCGATTTTTTTTGTGACTGCGACATTATGGCGGACACATCGGACATTTTTGACACATTTTTGGGACCATTGTCATTTTTTACAGCAATTAATGCATTTAAATGCATTGATTTCTGTATAAATGACACTGGCAGTGAAGGGGTTAACCACTAGGTGGCAGTGTAAGAGTTAAGTATGTCTAGGGGTGTGTTTTTTACTGTGGGGGGCGTGGCTGTCAGCTAGTGAATGCTGATCTCTGCTCCAATCACAGGGAGCAGAGATCGGCGTCACTAGTTGCTAGGCAGAACGGGGAGATGCTGTTTATCTCGGCATCTCCCCGTTCAGCCGCCCCGTGAGACGATCGCGGGGGTCCCCGCGGCGATCGAGTCCGCGGGGACCGCGATCGGACTCACGGGGGTCCCGACCGCTGGCACGGACAGGCTAAAGGAGGGACTTATATATACGCCCTCCTGCCTGTACGTGCCATTCTGTCAACGTATATCGTCGTGCGCCGGTCGGCAAGTGGTTAATCACAGCTGGGGTTTTTATTTTTTGCTAAACAAACAAAAAAAGATGGAAAAAAAAAAAAATCATGTTTAATAGGCAGAAAAACACTGTAATGCCGCGTACGCACGATCGGAATTCTCGTCGGAAAAAGCTCTGATGGTTTTCCCGACGGAATTCCGCTCAAACTGTCTTGCCTACACACAGTCACACCAAATTCCGACCGTCGAGAATGCGGTGACGTACAACCAGGGGTGGACTGACAACTCATGGGGCCCCCGGGCAATAGGAGATTATGGGGCCCCCAGGAAATCAGAGATTATGGGGCCACACAGTATACACACACACAGTATACAATCACACAGTATACACAGACATGTACACACAGTATACACAGACATGTTTCTATTGGCTGGAAGGTACTGGAGAGGTGGGGCAGCTATAATCTCGGGATTTTTAGACCAAAAGGATGTCGGTAAGGGACATTTCAGAAACAGATGTAAAAAAAAAACACAGATTTTTACATACTGTCCCTGGTTTTACTGAGGCTGGCAACCCTGATGGGGCCCCCTAGTGGCCCGGGGCCCTCGGGAAGTGCCCGAGTGGCCGAATGGTCAGTCCGCCCATGCGTACAACACTACAACGAGCCGAGAAAAAATGAAGTTCAATGCTTCCGAGCATGCGTCGAACTGTTTCCGAGCATGCGTAGGAATTTTGCGCGTCAAAATTGCAACAGACGATCGGAAATTTCCGATAGAAACCTTTTCCGTCTGGAAAAGTTGAGAACATGCTCTCAATTTTTTGCTGGCGGAAATTCGGCCAGCAAAATTCCGATGGAGCCTACACACGGTCGCATTTTCCTATGAAAAGCGCTCATTAGACATGTGCAATTCGTTTCGTTTTTTTTTTAGTTTTCTGTTAAAATTCGTTATATTCGTTCATTCGTTATCGTACGCATGAAAGTATGATTAGCTAAAAATTTTAACGAATAACGAATGTTCGAATCAAACGAATATGAAAAACAACGAAAATCCGAAATAACCAAATTAGAAACAACGAAACTACGAAAGAAGAAAATCCGAAAAACGAAAACAGGAACAACGAAAATCAAAATGAACGAAAAAATTCGTACATTCTTAACTTTTTTTTTTTGTTGAATTGGTAATTTTCCGTGTCTCTTACAATGGCGCTGCTTAACGTGCTTCGAATGGATTGAACGAAAAAATTCGTACATTCGTAACTTTTTTTTTTTTTTCGATTCGTAATTTTCCGTATCTCTTACAATGGCGCTGCTTAACGTGCTTCGAATGGATTGAACGAAAAAATTCGTACATTCGTAACTTTTTTTTTTTTTCGATTCGTAATTTTCCATGTCTCTTACAATGGCGCTGCTTAACGTGCTTCGAATGGATTGAACGAAAAAATTCGTACATTCGTAACTTTTTTTTTCGATTCGTAATTTTCCGTGTCTCTTAAAATGTAATAATAGCATACACATTACATAAAATTATGAATTATGCTCCGATAACGAATCTACGAAAACAATGTTACGAAAGTACGAATAAATCAATCATACGAAAGTACGAATCTACGAAAATACGAATGCGTCCGAATTTCGAATAAACGAAAATTAAACTAACGGAAAAACGAATCAACGAAAAAATAACTCTTACGAAAATACGAATCGTTACGAATACGAACACCGACGACTTACGAAATTACGAATCGTTACAAATCAACGGAAACGAAAGAAGCGAAACGAAAATAAACAAATGTTTCTATTGTGCACATGTCTAGCGCTCATCGGTCTTTTTCTGGCTGAAAATTCCGATCGCGTGTACGCGGCATAAGAAACAATTTAATGAAAAATTGATTACAGGACCATTAAGAAGTGGAGGATGAGTATGGATTATATTTGTAGAATAAGGATATGATTTAGTGTCGCTGTAATTGAAAGCCTTGTTAGTAGAGGGAGAAGGATGACATCTTTGGATGGATGACGGATGGATCAGAAAAGCTCCAGTGCAAGTCCATGACTATTTCTAAACAAGTGATTATTCCCAGGCTGGGCTGTTGTTTCATATCTCAGCTAATGAAGCCAGTTAATTAGATCAGTCTTCCCATTAAAGGTCATTAGTAGTGATGTTCTCTATGGTTTAAAGTAAAATTTCACCCTTTTTCAACCCAGAAAATATCCTAGATTCTTCCAATGCCTATATACTGTGTATGTATACACTATATTGTCAAAAGTATTAAGACACCTCACGTCTGCCTTTACACGCACATGAACTTTAATGGCCTCCCAGTCTTAGTCCGTAGGGTTCAATATTGAGTTGGCCCACCCTTTGCAGCTATAACAGCTTCAACTCTTCTGGGAAGGCCGTCCACAAGGTTTAGGAGTGTGTCTATGGGAATGTTTTGACCATTCTTCCAGAAAGCGCGTTTGTGAGGTCAGGCACCGATGTGGAC
Source organism: Lithobates sylvaticus (assembly GCA_028564925.1). Classification (NCBI taxonomy): domain Eukaryota; kingdom Metazoa; phylum Chordata; class Amphibia; order Anura; family Ranidae; genus Lithobates; species Lithobates sylvaticus. The sequence continues at coordinate 515,256,963 of CM053030.1, forward strand.
GAGTAGGCAGTCTCCGCTCTAACTCCTCCCCAAAGTGTTCTATCAGGTTGAGGTCAGGAAGTCAAGTTTCTCCACCCCAAACTCGCTCATCCATGTCTTTATGGGCCTTGCGATGGTCCAAATCATTTAGTGCTTATATACTGAAATACAGTATTTTTAAATTAGTTTGGGCTGGGCTCAGCACTTCCTTCTCTGAGCTGGCAGCTCAGCTGTCGGCTAATTGCCAGCTCCTATCTCTCCACAGTGACTCACCTTTTTAATGATATCCTGCTCGTCAGTCCTGCCTACTTAGGCCGTCCAGCCCAGATGATCTCTGCCTTCGCCTTGGTCAACATCACAGAGACTTTCTCCTGCATTCCTGTTAAAAGACTTGCTTGGCTGACATCCATTCTGGCTCCAGATCCTGCTTGCTGTTTTACTACGCTCATCTCCTGCGTTCCTGTTAAAGACTTGCTTGGCTGACATTCCTTCTGGCTCCAGATCCTGCTTGCTGTTCCACTACGCTGTTTCTTGGCTTCCTGACTTTCTGGCTTGTCTGACTATCCATTCCGGTTACTGAACTTTGGCTATGTTTTGACTACGTTTGTTCTATTTACTTTTATTATTAAGCAAGTGTGATTTAACTGTACTTCTGTCTCGGTCTATTCATGGTTTCTGACAGAAATCGGTCAGACTGTTTTGATGTTGAATTTAAAAAGTAGCAGTGTTATGTCAGATTAGCAAACCTGTGAGATCAGCAGGTTTGCCGATGCTTTTAAAAAAATTCAACATCAAAACAGCGTCACGGACTTCCAAATACTGTATTTCACTAAATAAGCTCAGTTTACTGGTAAAAATAAGTGCGAAATGCAAGACTTTGGTGGGTGTAAAAAGATGTCCACTTGGCGACTTCAGACTGCAGGCTTACTGTGGACGAGTGCGGGGTGTAGCAAGATGGCTGCAACGGAAAGTCACTTAAGTTGCATTTTCCGATGGGTAGCAGGTTTCTGACAGGACACCAGCAGAAGGGTGTGCTTAGCAGAGAAAGACCCCCCCCCCCCCCCATGAAGACTCCTATGATGTATGACATCATTTTGGCCTAGGGCTGGAAATGAGGAAGCAACTGAAGAAAAGCAAAACATAAATAAAAAATGAAAAGTATAGCAAGTATAATATACCTTCCTATTGTAGCGGTCACACTTTACTGAGTGTGCGCTATCAGTGCAAATTTAGTTTTTTCTCAGAACTGTAATGGAGTTCTGGGGGTTAATTGTACAGGATTTACTTTGGCATCAGTCTGGCTGGGCTGTACTAAGGCTCCACCTGGTCATAGGTGCAGTGAGGCACCTGTGACAGGCCGGGAACCAGGCCTGGTTGGATGTCTTAGGTACCAATCTTTCCCGGAGCCAATCAGTGGGCACGTCTGGCCCTGCTGCGTAGTCTGGGAAGGGGTATTTAAGGTGCTGAAGTCATGTGTTCGGGGTTCGGCATGCAGTATTGATTCCTGGTTCTGGTGCGGGGTAGCCGCACGAGGGGTCCCGGGCCTAGGAGCGCTTGCCGTCCCGCAAGCATGGTCATTCCGACCAGCCCCAGAGGCCCTCGCGCTCTGGGGTGGGGATCTGTCTGTTCCCGAGTCTCGGAACTGCCTAGTCCGAGGCCAGGTAACTGAAGGAGGATTCAAAGGCGTCCCGGTGTGCTCTCGGTATTGGAGGGACACGGCAACTCGTACAAGTGACCAGGGGAGGACTCTTCGGAGGAGGGCCAACGAGCTGGCTGCTCAGTAAGAGCCTGGGAGCTGAGTTGTATGGACACTAAAGAATCCGCACTTCACACAGTATCGGCAAGAAGACTGAGAGATCCAGGTACTGTGAGAAAGGTTCCTACCTATCTTCAGTTACAATTTAGTCTGTGGCAGAGACTTTGCAAAGTTTCTTTTAGAGGTTTATCCGGCAGTGAAGCACCCAGCTGGGAGTGGCTACTCTCTGGGTTATCACCAGGATTTAGATCTACTGCTTATTAAGATCCATTATTCCGATTCTGTTTTACACTAACGATTATTTACTATGCGTTTGTATGCGACTTTATGCGACTCTATGTAATCTTATGCGATTTTATGTGATTTTATGCGATTTTCTCCGTATTTATCAGCATATTATGAATTATAGATATGAAGATCTCTTAATAGCAGTATACTATTTATTTTTCATTTGAATTAGCACTTTATCAAGTCACTGTCACATGCGATTTTTTACCTTAAGTTTTGGATTTTATATTAAGTTATCTATCTGCACATGATGCACTTTTAGTCACCTTTATCCACAAGTGAATCTTGTCTCTTTAAGCTATTTATATTCTATTTATTGGTTTTTACCTATATATTGTATTCTTAGTATACAGCGCAGCACTATCCCCCTTTTTCTCATACTTTCTGGGTTGATTAGAGACATTCAGTGTTATGTTGGATGTTACCACTGCAAAATAAAAACCTTGAAAAGGACTTTTATGTGTCAGCATCTGAAGCCACTGGGTACTAACCCTGGGAATCCGACAAGCATCGAGGAGGTAACCGGTAAGCCCGGAAAGTCAAGGCCGCCCCTTAGGGTGTTATGGCCGCTACACTATTCATTTATTAATATTAGCAGCATGAGGGTTAAAAATTGTTCACGTTATCTAAGAGAGTTTAGTTCCGCTTGAATCGGTTAATCCCCCCGGGGAACATCGAGCACCGTAACATTGTCACCTTACTGTTGTTAAGTGTTTTAAGTTCTAAATTTGCCTTTTTTGTTTCATTTTGTAGGAGAACGTGCTAAAGACTCGATGACACTAATGACTCATTTAAAGATTCCCATACATTTCACACTTAGCCGGCACGATCTGTTTAACCAACATCTTGTTACTCTGTCATATCTTTGCACCTCTTTAAGTGAAATTATCGCAGACTTAATAGCTTTTAAAAAAAAGAAGAAAAAATTGCTAAAAATCGATTAACACCATTTAAACTTCCCGTTACAAAAACAGAACGCTAAGTGTTTCTCCGGCTATAATTACCATTTATCCTGGAAAAACCCAGAGAGACTGGAGTGCCGAGCAGATCATCCATTTGGGTGAATCCCCGGCTCGGGTTTTGACACCAAGTTTACACTTTACAGGTTTCCGTCCTCGGGGCAAACAACACTGAGGAGTTCTTCTTTCCTCCGTTAGCTCTTAATTAAACAATTATCCTAGACTGGCATTACCATGTACGTGATCAATTGAAAATAAAAATGATCGCCCTCGCTGGACCCAACGTGGGATTGCCACGTGATTTTCCTTCATCATTGTGTTGTAGCTAAAAGTAGTTGGGATGGGGTACATTTTTTCCTTTCTTTTTTTTTTTTTTTGGTGACCACTGTGATTGGCTGTCACGGTGGTCACATGATTGGGAGCCTATCCCACCGGCCCCCGATAGTGGCTATCGACCGCGAGCTGTCTATGGCAGCTTGGTCCCTGTAGCCCAAAACTGTGAAAGTAGTACCCTCTCGGAAGACTGGCACAAATGGAGCACACAGATTCACAAAGGCATTTTAACCACTTCAGCCCCGGCCGATTTTACCCCCTTCCTTACCAGAGCACTTTTTGCTATTCGGCACTGCGTCGCTTTAACTGACAATTGCGCGGTCGTACGACGTTGCACCCAAACAAAATTGACATCCTTTTTTCCCCACAAATAGAGCTTTCTTTTGGTGGTATTTGATCACCTCTGCGGTTTTTATTTTTTGCGCTATAAACAAAAGAAGAGCGACAATTTTGAAAAAAAAAACACAATATTTTTTACTTTTTGCTATAATAAATATCCCATTTTTTTTAAAAAAATATTTTTTTTTACTCAGTTTAGGCTGATACGTATTCTTCTACATATTTTTGGTTAAAAAAAATCGCAATAAGCATATATAGATTGGTTTGCGCAAAAGTTATAGCGTCTACAAAATAGGGGATAGATTTATTGCATTTTTTTTTTTACTAGTAATGGCGGTTTTTCGTGACTGCGACATTGCGGCGGACACTTCGGACACTTTTGACGCATTTTTGAAACCATTCACATTTACACAGTGATCGCTGCTATAAAATTGCAGTGATTACTGTGTAAATGTGACCGGCAGGGAAGGGGTTAACACTAGGGGGCGCTGCAGGGGTTAATATGTTCCCTATGTGAGTGATTCTAACTGTGGGGGGAGGGGACTCACAAGGGGAGGAGACCGATCGGTGTTCCTCGGTACTGGGAACACACCATCGGTCTCCTCTCCGCTGACAGCCGAATCCTGAGCGGCCGAATCCCGTGGGCAAAATGACGGTAAAGCAGCGCTAAATATAGCGCTGCTTTACCGTCACCGCGGCTCCCGCCCCAGTGTGAAAGGGGCCTTAAGTTCATCACAGAGGGGGATTCTGGGGGGGGGGAGTGGCCGTTAAATGCGACCCATACAAGTCTATGGAGCTGCATTGCAACCATATACAGTGCAGGTAATTGCAGCGTGGTGGTCCGGCATTTGCAGGTAAATCAGCCCTTAAGACATGTCACCTTCCCAGTGCCTGAAAATAAGTTAAAAAAGCAATGCACTACGTATCACTTTTCAGAGGGGGGGAGCACGGGCTACCACACATGTATCCTTAAGCCCCATACACACGGTCCGATTTTCCGATGGATTCTGTCCTATCGGACAATGTTGTCGGAAATTCCGACCGTGTGTAGGCACCGAAAATATAAAGATAAGCTATGGGTGGTACCTCGTCCTAGGGAATATACAAAGAAAAAAAGGAACAAGAGGGGGGTTTAGCCAACCTGACGGACTATCTCGGCACCTGAACAAACATGGATATTCCGTAATCAATATTTCATTGGTTTATTTAGAAAACATACAAAACAATATACAAATATACATCACAAAAAGTGAAGAACAAAAAGAAATTATTTACAACAGTTTGGCCATCGAGTATCGGATATACATTAGGACCTAAAAGATTCCATAATTATGTTTTACTTGCTGGTCAGTTGACGGTTGACGCGTTTCGCTTTTAGCTTCATCAGAACCGTAGTACAGCAATTTTTATATCTAAATATAGTTGTAAAACAAGAAAAATTGAGAATTATTCATCAATGGGCAAATAGTTGCTCCAATATGTCCCATCAGTAACATGATCATCACCAGTCTAGCCCGCGATCTAATTAGTAAGTAGATTGCCTACCTTCTAGGTATACCCTATTGATTATAAGATACTCAATTTGTGGCAATTCACATTTTCATTTTTAAAAGCAATTTCCTGGAAGGTAGAAGTGAACGTCAGTTTCGGAAGGAATTTTCTTACACCTGCAGATGGTAGAAGAGAAGCCAAGAGGGCAACAGAAAAACAAGAACAATGAGATAAAAAAAAAAAAAAGGGGGAAAAGACAGGGGAGAAGAGGAGGGGAGATTTATATCTATTTTATAATTTATCATTATTTAGAATGTTATATCCATATTATGGGAATTAAAGCTTATATTAGGAAGGTTGAATCCTACCTGGGTTCAAGAGGGTCAGAAAAAGTCCCGGTACATTATAGAGAGACCGTATCTGCGTCCCCCAATATTAGAAGAACCTAATGAACAGGGTAAGGGTAATTATAAATAATGATGACCATTTTAAAAAGCCCAATCCTCGAATTGCTACTTCTGGATAGTAAAAAATGAAAGCCTATACCTGTTAATGTCCGGTGTAGGTCGTATGGGAAGGAAGGCCATGTGTAGGCACCATCAGACATTTTCCATCGGATTGTCCGACGGACAAAGTTGTATCTCCTGCTCTACAAATTTTCCGACAACAAAGTCCGATCATACCAATTCCGATCGTGTGTAGCGAATTCCGACGGACAAAGTGCTACGCATGCTCAGATCACATTACAAGACCAAAGATATTGGCTACTAGCCTCTACGTAGTCCCGTCGTACGCAACAAACGTCACCACGTTCAGAATGATCGGATTTTCCGACAACTTTGTCCGACCGTGTGTATGCAACACCAGTGTCGGACAAAATCCGTCGGACAAAATCCGATGGATTTGGTGGTCGGATTTTCCGACCGTGTGTATGGGGCATTAGAGTACACTAAAGCTAGAGGCAGTAGATCTCTACAGTACAATGTCATTTTTTATCGTGTTACGCAAACAAAATGTATGTCCTTTTTTCCCCCACAAATAGAGTTTTCTTTTGGTGGTATTTGATCACCTCTACGGTTTTTATTTTTTACGCTATAAACAAAAAAAGACCAATAAGTTTGAAAAAAAAAACTAAATTTTTTACTTTCTACTTTAAAACATTTCCAAAAAAAAAAAGTAAAAAAACATATTTATTTATCAGTTTAGGCCGATATGTTTTCTGCTACATATTTTTGGTAAAAAAAATAAAATAAAAAAATCCCAATAAGCGTATATTGATTGGTTTGCGCAAAAGTTATCGCGTCTACAAAATAGGGGATAGATTTATGGCATTTTTGTTATTTTTATTTTTTTACTAGTAATGGCGCGATCGGTGATTTTTAGCAGGACTGCGACATTGCGGTAAACAGAACGGACACCTGACATTTTTGACACTTTTTTGGGAACCAGTGATTACATTATTACAGTAATAATTGCTAAAAAAAAACTTGTGTGATGTGCCATTTGACCTCCAAACATGGTGTGTATTGTGGCATCTAAAGAGTTCAATTTTAACCTTTTAAAACCTTTTTATAATCTTTTTTCAAATAAATGATTTAAACTAATTTTTGTTCGCCCTTAAAGTCCTTCTGTACCGGGGGATACTAGTGTTTCACTTTGGAGATTTCACAAAAAAATCTATATCAGGATGTTGGCAACACTTTATGGGAACTAAATGTTTCCAAAATCGGTTCAGCAAATTTTGTACTAAGAGTTCAATTTTGGTCTCCTCTGACCAGACTATATTCTTCCAGTATTTCACAGGCTTGTCTAAATGTTGTGCAGCAAACTTTAGACAAGTTTCAACATGCTTTTTCTTCAGCAATGGAGTCTTGCATGGTGAGCGTGCATACAGGCCATGGCCGGGGTGAGTGCATTACTTGTACCTGCTAATTCCAGGTCTTTCTGAAGCTCTCCACAAGTGGTCCTTGGCTCTTGGACAACTCTTCTTCTGATAATTATTTTCACTCCTCTGTCAGAAATCTTTTGAGGAGCACCTGGTGGTGGCCGGTTTATGGTGAAATTATGTTCTTTCCACTTCTGGATTATGGCCCCAACAGTGCTCACTGGGACATTAAAAAGTTTAGAAATCCTTCTGTAACCAATGCCATCGGTATGTTTTGCAACAATAAGGTTGTGAAGGTCTTGAGAGAGCTCTTTGCTTTTACCCAGCTGAACCGGCTGATATTAATTTGCACTGACAAGGGGCAGGATTGCTTTCTAATTACTCATAGATTTCAGCTGGTGTCTTGGCTTTCGATGCCTTTTTGCACCCCCCGTTCTTCATGTGTTCAATACTTTTTCCCTGTGTCATTCCATTGTATTACACTTACCGTATATACTCGAGTATAAGCCAACCCGAATATAAGCCGAGGCACCTAATTTTACCACAAAAAAATGGGAAAACGAATTGACTCGAGTATAAGCCTAGGGTGAGAAATGCGCAGCTGCTGTAAGTGGAAAAGAGGGTCAACAATGCCCATTTGCAGCCTTACTGTGTCCATTTGCATGCCTCCCTATGCCCATTTGCAGCCATAGGTCCCCTGAACTTCAAACTTGGTAGTTAAGGGTTCCTAGATGCCCCCTATCTGCAGCCATTTGGGGTCTCTGGACCCAAAGGGTCCCGAAATGACATTGCTGCAGATGGACACAGTTGACCAACTTTGGGGCCCTGTATCTCGGGGCCACTTGGTGCTAGGAACCCCAATTTGGATATGTTGTAGTGTTAGTTCCACTGGGTTTGCACACCAAATTTGGGGTTCTTAGCACCAAGTGGCCCAGAGATACAGGGCCGCAAATTCGGGTCGGAAAATGTTATTTTTTGCTGCAGAAAAGTGCTTGGCTTGAGTATAAGCGGAGGGGGGCACTTTCAGCACAAAAAAATGTGCTGAAAAACTCGGCTTATACTCGAGTATATACTGTAACTTACATATATTTCTGAACTTTTTTGTTTTGGTTTCTTTGTATGTATGGATTGCATGGGTTGTTACCGACGTGGTGAAAATTTCTTGTCAATAGCACCTTCAGAAATATATTTACCTAGAAAAATGGTGACGTGTTCAATACTTACCGTATTTATCGGCGTATAACACGCACTTTTTCCCCCTTAAAATCGGACGAAACTCATGGGTGCGTGTTATACGCCGATACCCCCAAAAAAATGACAAACATGGCAAGCGTCGCTGAAAAATAGCGAGCGCTGCCGAAAAAACCCGAAGCGGCGCCGGAATAGACCGAGCAGACTGTTCGTAGTCCCGCCTCCCTGCGTTCGCTCCGGAAACAGCAGGGAGGCGGGACCGCGAGCGGGGCTGAACAGTCGGCTCTGCCTTTTCCGGGAGTGCTTCGGTCTTTTTCGCCCGCGCTTCGGGCATTTTCGGCGGCGCACGCGACAGAGAGTCTCGGCGGCGGGAAATTTAAACCCGGACCGGACTTCTAATGACGCTGGCAAGTTACAAAGAAACTGGGCATGGCTGCAATGATGCTGGGCAAGCTGCAATGACGCTGGGCAAGCCTGCAAATGACGCTGGGCAAGGCTGCAATGACGCTGGGCAAGGCTACAATGACGCTGGGCAAGGCTGCAATGACGCTGGGCAAGCTGCAATGACGCTGGGCAAGGCTGCAATGACGCTGGGCAAGGCTGCAATGACGCTGGGCAAGGCTACAATGACGCTGGGCAAGGCTGCAATGACGCTGGGCAAGGCTGCAATGATGCTGGGCAAGGCTGCAATGACGCTGGGCAAGGCTGCAAATGACGCTGGGCAAGCTGCAAATGACGCTTAAATGTACGTTTTTTTTTTTCCCCTAAACTTCCCTCCTAAAACTTTTTTTCCTTAAAATGCCCTCCTAAACTTGGGGTGCGTGTTATACGCCGATAAATACGGTATGTTACCCGCTGTATGTGCTCAGCACCTAGATACTGTTGTGCACTGACAACACACAGCGTTTTTTTTTCGACTAGTCGGTGCCAGCCCTACCCAGTTGTCTTTTGCTAAACTGCGTAAACCATCCTACTCTCTACTGCACAGACACTAATCATTCTGCAGTCCAAGATGAGAACTAGAAGGGCGAATTCGATTGTTTGCGATAACACCGGAAATGTGCACATGACATAGGACACCTCTGAATTTCTTGCAGGATCCCAGGAATTTTTTTTGCACTTATCAAACAGATGACTCAAAACTCTTTCAGTGGTATATTTACCTGGAAATAAGAGAAGTTTATTGCTAGGTTTTACATAGACTTCAAGTTATAATGCTAAGTTGGAATACTCTCTCTTTTATGGTTACAGAAGTATTTCAAAGGAATAACTTGCTTGCATGCGACTCTAATTGAATGACAGTGATGGCTCTGGTGGGATTGTTGAGGAGTTGATTATGTTAAGTCGGACGGAGTCAACTGATCATATGCAGATGGTGAATGGGCAGATGATCTAATCACTTGGATGATTTCCATTTCCACTTATTGTTCCAGACAAAGGAAGACGGATGTGACATTGCACTGAACTGATTGGAACACATTACCTTCGATCGCAAGGACATCTTCACGTTGACCTCATCGTTGCAAAATGCCACCATGCTTCTCTGGGGAAAGGTCATGTTAGGACAGAAGGTCTTCACATGGAAACCCCTGGAAATTCTTAAAGATAGTGCCCTCGGGGGGGGTGACAACTGTCATAGTGCAAAGTGTCAAAGTACACAAGGTTGCAATGCCCCCCTGGGATAGGGAGGGGGCGACATTAGGGTTCTGTTAAGAAATACTACACTCTGATGTTTCCAGTATAGAAGGGCTGAAGTCATACCTCAGGATCTTCACTAGTCATAGAGCTCCCGCCGTCGATTCAGAAGTTCTTACATAGCTGTCTTAAAGTCCCAGAGTTTGTCCTTAGCTAAAACTTTACGCCCTTTTTGGCTAATATCTGTTCTCATATTACTGTACAGTAGGGGTGCTCCACCATCCTTCTCACCTTTTGGTAGGAATGGCTGGCTTTATAGTATCTCTGCTGGTATGATGGGGGTCCTGAGGAACCTTTAGGGGGTCCTGTAGGTATGGGCAGATAATACTTTCCTGGTGTGGAGGGTTCCGAGGGGCCCAGTGCCTCCTGATTTGAATTGTGCTACCTGGTCTAGTCATGGGCTGGGAAGGCAGAGAACCCATGATGTCAGTGCCCCTTGGGAGTTGGTCACCCTAGGGGTGCTCTTAGTATCATCTGGGCCTGGGAAACCCACTGTGAGAACGTGTACATTGTTCAGCAGCTCTCATTTTTTCTGCACCGTGCCTCTTGGGCTAGGCCTTTTGGCCAATACTTGGTGGAATTTTTGTTACCAGGCTACAAGGCCTAGCCAATGCACTTGCCCTGGCACCTATTTATTTAATGTGTTTTTCTCTCCACATGGGTGTCACTTTGCACTTTTGTCGGTTTTCTTTTTCACTTGGATGGAGGCTGGGGGTCCTTGGGCCTATCCTGAAGTCTAGAGGTAGGTGTGTGGCTATAAGGTTCCTTCCTCCCCTTTGGGAGAGCCTCTCACCTAGTTCAACGGTGGTTGGCTTTGGCTGACCATGAGGAACGGGGTCTACCAGGCCTTTTGGCTAAATGGAACACGAGTGTGCCAGGAGCCGTGCACCCCCAGGGGTCAGGGAAGGGTCCTACTTTAGGAGGTGGACCAGAGACATACCCCTAAGTGCACTTTTTTGTGTGTGCACTATTTTCGCTCCCTTTCACCACTGCGGGTTAAAAAAAAAAAAAAGTAGACATGTCCACAACAAAAAAATTAGTTTATTTTCGTTTCGTTTTCTTCGTTTCCGAAAAAAATTTGTTTATTTTTGTTTAGTTTTTTTTCGTTTCCGTTGATCCGTAACGATTCGTACATTCGTAAGTCGTCGGTGTTCGTATTCGTAACGATTCGTAAGAGTTATTTTTTCGCTGATTCGTTTTTTCGTTAGTTTAATTTTCGTTTATTCGAAATTCAGACGCATTCGTATTTATTCGTACATTCGTAACATTTTATGTAATGTCACTAATGTGTATGCTATTATTACATTTTAATAATTTACGAATCGAAAAAAAAAAGTTACGAATCGAAAAAAAGTTACGAATGTACGAATTTTTTCGTTCAATCCATTCGAAGCACGTTAAGCAGTGCCGTTGTAAGAGACACGGAAAATTACGAATCGAAAAAAATAAAGTTACGAATGTACGAATTTTTTCGTTCAATCTATTCGAGGCACGTTAAGCAGCACCATTGTAAGGGACACAGAAAATTACCAATTCAACCAAAAAAAAAAAGTTTACGAATGTACAAATTTTTTCGTTCATTTTCGTTGCTCCTGTTTTCGTTTTTCGGATTTTCTTCATTCATACATTCGTTGTTTCTAATTTGTTTTTTTTCGGATTTTCGTTGTTTTTTCGGATTCGTTCGATTCCAATGATTCGTTAATCGGATTCGTACGATTCGAACGATTCTTTATTCGGATTCGTTCGATTCCAACGATTCGTTCATTTGTACGAAAACGAACAAACGAAAATAACGGAAAAAACGAAACGAATTGCACATGTCTAAAAAAAAGTAACCTCTTGCTGACCATGAAACACATATCTGCAGCAGTAAGAAGGGTGGGCCTTAATTCCCATATTCTGTACATATGTGTCCAAGCTTTCTGTGTTAATTATGTGCTCACTAGATTCTTCTAGCACAGTGACTGTGTTGTCACAGACAGCTCCCATCTCGGTTTGTGATAGAGAGCCAGCGTCATGGGCTCCGGATCATCTGACCACTGTGGCGTCAGTGGTTCCTATGTGACGTCAGTGGTTTCTAGGGACATGGCGGGTGGAAGCCCTTGTGCCTTCCTTAGGAACTAGTGACAGCGGGAAGCTGTCTTATATATGTAGAGCTGCCCCCAAAGGGACCGCTGTGAATTTACAGGTTCTTTCCCCAACAGTGCAGAGGCAGGCAGGAACACAGCAACGGTCCATACACTCCAGCTCAGTGAACTGTCTAGGGGATGTCTTTTTACATTTTGTTTGCTTGTAGAACTGGTAACAGGAGGGGGGTTGGGGTATTTGGATACTCCAGAACGTTAGGTATTGTTAGCAGAGCACACTTCTCACTTAGTGGCAGCAGCTCAAGCAACAGGTAGACTGGAACCATGGGCATCCGCAGGTAGGGGCAAGGGGGGTCAAGTGCCCCCCCCTGGAATCAGGGATTGGATCTTAAATTCAGCACAGTTGTGTCTCTATCGAGGTGCCGCACCCGGGTGCCACCCACCAGTGGGGTGACACCATTAAGGTGCTGTCAAGTGTAGTGTAACTTTGGGCTCTTTTCCCTGCTCAGTCCAGCAGAGAACTTGGCGGTGCTGTGACGGAAGAATGGTGAGCTGCGGGCTATCAGAGGTTTCTGCCGCTCGCCCCACCCATTCTTCTGTCAGGGAGAAGAGACGGCAGCTCTCACCAGGTTCCCCACCCAGCTTCCTGCCCTGCTCCGTTCCTTCCCTATTGGCCATAACTGAGGGCCAATCAAAGGCGACTAGGAGAGGCAAGCTTTATGGGACAGGTAGTCCCAAAAGATTGGCGGCTCCATTTTCCACAGGGAGGAGGCTACAGCTCGATCAAGAGAGAGATTGAGAGACTGCAGCCTGGAAAGAAGCTGAGGGAGAGAGTGCTACAGGACGAGGAGTGTGCTGGGCGGAAGCCAGAGAGAGAGCCTGCCAGGGCCACAAAAGAGAGTCATGCTGTCCAGCACCACCAGAGAGAGAGCCACACTGGCCAGCACCACCAGAGAGAGAAAGACTGAGCCACTACCAGGGTACAGACATGCTACACTACTGATCAGTGTCGCCCCCGGGGAACCCAGAGTGAACGATCGTCCAGCCGGAGTGATCACTGCTGTAGTTTCGCTGGGTCTGGTAAGAGAGCCTGTTGGCCATTACCCATTACTTATCCTAGGGACTGTAATACGTCTGCAGACTCTGACCATAATAATGTGATAATGACATTGTCGAAAAGGGGCGGTGCATTAGTGACCCTAAAATTATGCCCCCCCCTGAAAAAAGTTCTGCGGACGCCCATGACTGGAACAGTCTATAGGTTCATGGCTGGGGACCACGAAGTAGGTTTGAGCACAAGCAAATGTAGACTGGAACAGTCTATAGATTCACGGCTGGGGACCATGAACTAGGTTTGAGCACAAGTAAAGGTAGACTAGAACAATCTATACAGGGTTGTCTTTAACACAGCACAAAAGGGGCGGCTGCCCTGGGCCCTGTCATTGTTGGGGGCCAAACGCAGCTGCCCCTTGAGCCCACACTGCTGCCCGCCAGGGGGCCGGAGTTCTGTCACCTCCAGAGCTAGTCACGCTGGCTGCTCGCTACTGTCCTCCGGGAGAGGAGCGCTGCTTCTGTATTAACAAGTGACAGCGCTCCTCTCTGTGTGGCCGTTCAGACTCCTCTCTGCTCCACATATCGATCTCTGTGAGAGCAGAGGAAGGAGGGGGTGGGGCATTCACACAGGCAGAAGCTCTTCCAGAGATCGGCAGCTGCACAGACATGCTGTGAGTTGCAGCTGCTCTTCTGTGGCACCACTCAGCCCTGCACTCTGCACATAGCACACCCTCAATCCCGCACTCTGCATATAGCGTACCCCTGAACCCTGCACTCTGTACACAGCGCACCCCTGAACCCTGCACTCTGTACACAGCGCACCCCTGGACCCTGCACTCTGTACACAGCGCACCCCTGAACCCTGCACTCTGTACACAGCGCACCCCTGGACCCTGCACTCTGTACTTAGTGCACTCCTCAACCCTACACTCCTTACGTAGCGCACTCTTCTGTATATATTTATTTCACACCTGAACTCCTGGTATGTAACAATGCTTCAATGTTAGTGCAGTTTGGCCACACCCACAATTTGATACAGAGGTAATGATGTACAGCAACCTATCAGTAAACAGTAATGGTCTGCTGTAATCTCTAGCAACCAATCGGTGAGCAATAGTGATTTGTAGTAACCTCTAGAAACCAATCGGTGAGCAGTAATGATGTACAGTAACCTCTAGCAACCAATCAGTGAGCGGTAATGATGTGCAGTAACCTCTATTTTTCTGGTAGGCTGCATTCATGTACCTATCAATTTTGACTAAATTCCCTAAACTTCTGTAGCCCCAAAAACTGCCAAGATCTACCTCCATGCTTCACAGTAGGGGTCGAGTGCTTTCCTTCATAGGCCTTGTAGCGTTTGTTACCATAAAGTTTAATTTCAGCACCAAAATATTACACCGAATAATTTTGCTACCAAAATTTTGAGGCTTCTCTAAGTGCCCTTTGGTGGCATTGGTGGACCAAAAATGGCTACAATTTTACAAATTTAGCCAGTGGTAAATTAATGAGTGCAACTGTAAATTACAGCTGGAGTTGGGCTTTGGACCGAATATCTGAAAGGAATTTTGTGATCTCAAACCGAGAATGTCACAGAAATGTCTCTTCTTCCCGCTGTCCTCTGCAGAGCCGTCTCTCCTTCCTTTCATTGGGTTGGGTGAATTGGCCGCTTACCTCCGTGTCTTTCAGGCTTTGTTATTGAGCATTCCAAGCACGTCCGTGCCAGACAACCAGCGCAAATCCAGCTAGTGACCACCGGGCCCACAGCAAGCCGAGCGACACGAGATTACACACATTAATGCTGAAACACACAGCTTTAATTTCAGTCCTGCGCCAGAGCCAGATGGCATAGCAATAATTCAACGCTCCTGTGCATGGCATTTCTGCAGTTCTTCAAGATGGAGGGGGCGCTATGCTCGCTATTTACAGATGAGCAAATATTAGTAATTCTTTTTTTCTGTTGGGCAGATGTTCAATTAGCCCGACATAATAGTCAAGTGGTAAAATGCAGTCAAAAGTTTCAAAGTTGTTTTTATTTTTTTTGTACTTTTTATATTTGTCTGTATGCTCTGCAGATTTTAATAAAAAAAATACACTGTTGAAAAAAAATGCAGTCGAAAGGACCATTGTGACATACTGTGGCAGCGCCCCCTGGGGGAGGTCACTGTACTTAAAAGCAGGGCTTTTTTCAGTGGGAGTGTAGAGGAACGCCAGCACTAAATGTATGTAATGGCAAGGGGTGCTGGAGGGTCTATTGATGCTGGCTGCTGGGGGATCTATTTTACGGGGGGATCTATTGATGCTGGAAGAGATCTATTTTGCAAGGGGGGTCCATTTTATGCGGGGATCTATTGATGCTGGAAGAAATCTATTGTTGTTGGATGGGATCTATTTTTGCTAGGGGAGGCCTTGTGTTGCTGTGGGGGGGGGGGGGGGGGGTGTTATGTTGCTGGGATGGATCTACTGTTGAAGGAGGAGTCTATTGTTGCTGGCTGCTGGGGGGGGGGGGGGGGGCTAATGATGCTGGCTGTTGGCAGTCTGTTGTTGCTGGGATGGATCTATTGTTACTGGTGGGGGGGGGGTCTATTGATGCTGGCTGAAGAGGATCTATTTTACTGCTTTTCTTGTTATCATTAACACATTTCATAGAAATTATTTAGGTAAAATTGATTTACCTTCTCTCTTTTTTTCATTGATGTTAAAATTTGCGGCTATCACAAAAAGGTTACAGCTTAAAGTGGTTGTAAACCCATTACAACCACTTTAACCTACAGGTAAGGCTAGATTAAGGCTTACCTGTAGGTGCAAGAAATATCTCCCAAACCTAAAAGGTTTAGGAGTTATTTGCAAGAATAGCGGCACCGATGTCTACGCCGCATGCGCCGTAGACATCGGGCACAGGTGCACCGAGCGTGCCGTTTCTAGCGGCGATCATGTAGTTAGTGGTGGCACCAGCGCGCATGCGCAGAAGTGACGTCATCGCGGCTCCGGCCAGTCACAGCGCCGGAGCCGCGATACCCGGAAGTCACTCCGGGTATCATGGCGGCGATGGAGGAGGTGACCGAGGACCGCTGCGGGGGCTTTGATCTCAGGTAAGTAATTCATAATGAGCTAGTATGCTATGCATACTAGCTCATTATGCCTTTGTCTTGCAGGGTGTATTTTCTTTTTTTTTCTTAACCACTTAAGCCCCGGACCAATTTGCAGCCAAAGGACCAGGCCCCTTTTTGCGATTCGGCACTGCATCGCTTTAACTGACAATTGCGCGGTCGTGCGGCGTGGCTCCCAAACAAAATTGATGTCCTTTTTTTCCCACAAATAGAGGTTTCTTTTGGTGGTATTTGATCGCCCCTGCGGTTTTTATTTTTTGCGCTATAAACAAAAATAGAGCGACAATTTTGAAAAAAATTCAATTTTCTTTACATTTTGCTATAATAAATATCCCCAAAAAATATATAAAAAACGTTTTTTTCCCTCAGTTTAGGCCGATACGTATTCTTCTACATATTTTTGGTAAAAAAAATCACAATTAGCGATTATTGATTTGTTTGCGCAAAAGTTATAGCGTTTACAAAATAGGGGATAGTTTTATAGCATTTTTATTAATACTTTTTTTTTACTAGTAATGGTGGCGATCAGCGATTTTTATTGTGACTGCAACATTATGGCGGACATGTCGGACATTTTTGACACATTTTTAGGACCATTGTCATTTATACAGCAATCAATGCTATTTAAATGCACTGATTCCTATGTAAATGACACTGGCAGTGAAGAAGTTAACCACTAGGGGGCGGGGAGGGGCTATGGTCTGTGACGTGTGTGTGTTTTTTTTTTCCAGTAGGGGGCGTGGCTGTACGTCTGACGTCACTGATCGGCTTTCCCGATGACAGGGAACAGCCGATCAATGACAGGCAGAGTAGGAAGCGCGGGGAGAGGTTTGTTTACACAGACCTCTCCCCGTTCTTCAGCTCTGTGACCCGATCGCGGGACACCAGCGGCGATCGGGTCCGCTGGTCCTGCGGCCGTGGTCACGGAGCTCCCGACCGGGTCGCGAGCACGCCGCCGGCGGTGCGTGTGCGACCCCACGGCTAGGCAATTGAAGGGCGCGTATATATACGTGCTTTTGCCTAGCCATGCCATTCTGCCGACGTATATGTACAGGCGGCGGTCGGGAAGCGGTTAAGAGGCTTTACTTCCTCTTTAACATCACAGTTTATATGCATACAGATGAACACCACTTGATGACTTGATGGTGTTGCTGTTTCTGTTGTTTTTATTTTTTCCTTATTTTTTCCTTTTTTTTTTTTTTTTTTTTTTTTTTTTTATTTTTTCCTTTTTTTCCCTTCTCTCCCCCTTCTCTTTTTTCTTCTCTGCACCCCCTGTCTTTTCTACCCCCCCCCCCCCCCCCTTTCTTCCTATTCCCCCCTCTCTCCTTTATCCCCTTTTCTTCTCTTTTTTCTTACCTCACCCCCTCCTCTTTCCCAACCCCCCTCTTCGCCCCCTTCTTCCCCACCCCCTCACACCCTTTGCTTCTGTTTTGTTGCTGTTGTTTCTTCCTTTGTGATTTCTCCCTGGTCCTTTTCTCAATTTATAGGCCTATTGACATATTGTGGACTAGTCCTTGTCTCACCAGCAGGTCCTCCCCTCCCCCTATTCCAAGCATAATAACTAGCTAGGTATGTATGATCTAACATGAAGAGAACCATCCCCCCCCCCCTTTTAATCCCTGGTGGGGTTTCACTATTATTATTATTAGATTCCAGTGGTGGCTGGTGCTCCAAATTTTTGGGGGGGCACAATATTTAAAAAAAAAAAAAAATAATCAAGCAGCCACTGTGCCCTCAAACGCTGCCAGTCTGCCCATCATTGGCTCTTCAGATCGGGCACACAAGAGCGGTGACACTGGGACAAGTTCATATGACATTGGCCCAGAATGAGAGGAGATCCGGCCCGCCATCATTTTACTATATGGCGGGTGGGAGGTAGTTAAAGTAGTTCCTGCGCTACTTTGGTTCGACTTTCATGCGACGCGAGGGCCATAGACTTCAATTAAAACCCTCAAAAGTCACATGAAAATTGCACCTGAATGATATACAGTATCTCACAAAAGTAAGTACACCCCTCACATTTCTGTAAATATTCTATTCTATCTTTTCATGTGACAACACTGAAGAAATGACACTTGTCTACAATGTAAAGTAGTGAGTGTACAGCTTGTATAACAGTGTAAATTTGCCGTCCCCTCAAAATAACTCAACACACAGCCATTAATGTCTAAACCACTGGCAACAAAAGTGAGTACACCCCTAAGTGAAAATCTCCAAATTGGGTCCAAAGTGTCAATATTTTGTGTGGCCACCATTATTTTCCAGCACTGCCTTAACCCTCTTGGGCATGGAGGTCACCAGAGCTTCACAGGTTGTCACTGGAGTCCTCTTCCCCTCCCCCATGATGACATCACGGAGCTGGTGGATGTTAGAGACCTTGCGCTCCTCCACCTTCCATTTGAGGATGTCCCTCAGATGCTCAATAGGGTTTAGGTCTGGAGACATGCTTGACCAGTCCATCACCTTTACCCTCAGCTTCTTTAGCAAGTCAGTGTTCATCTTGGCGGTGTGTTTGGGGTCGTTATCATGTTGGAATACTGCCCTGCGGCCCAGACTCTGAAGGGAGAGGATCATACTCTGCTTCAGTATGTCACAGTACATGTTGGCATTCATGGTTCCCTCAATGATCTGTAGCCCCCCAGTGCCGGCAGCACTCATGCAGCCCCAGACCATGACACTCCCACCACCATGCTTGACTGTAGGCACACTTGTCTTTGTACTCCTCACCTGGTTGCCCCCACACACGCTTGTCACCATCTGAACCGAATAAGTTTATCTTGGTCTCATCAGACCACAGGACATGGTTCCAGTAATCCATGTCCTTAGTCTGATTGTCTTCAGCAAACTGTTTGCAGGCTTTCTTGTGCATCATCTTTAGAAGAGGCTTCCTTCTGGGACGACAGCCATGCAGACCAATTTGATGCAGTGTGCGGCGTATGGTCTGAGCACTGACAGGCGGACCGCCCACCCCTTCAACCTCTGCAGCAATGCTGGCAGCACTCATACATCTATTTCCCAAAGACAACCTCTGGATATGACGCTGAGCACGTGCACTCAACTTCTTTGGTGGACCATGGCGAGGCCTGTTCTGAGTAGAACCTGTCCTGTTATACCGCTGTATGGTCTTGGCCACCGTGCTGCAGCTCAGTTTCAGGGTCTTGGCAATCTTCTTACAGCCTAGGCCATCTTTATGTAGCGCAACAATTCTTTTCAGTTTCTCGGAGTTCTTTGGCATGAGGTGTCATGTTGACCTTCCAGTGACCAGTATGAGAGAGTGAGAGCGATAACACCAAATTTAACACACCTGCTCCCCATTCACACCTGAGAACTTATAATGCCGCGTACACAGCTCTGATGGTTTTCCCGTTGGAATTCCGACGGAATTTCGCTCAAACTGCCTTGCCTACACACGGTCACACCAAATTCCGACGGTCTGTAACACAGCGGCATAAAACACGTTCAACAGCACTATAAAAGGAAGGTTTAATGCTTCCGAGCATGCGTCGAATTGTTTCCGAGCATGCGTCGGAATTTTGCGTGTCGGAATTGCATACACACGATCGGAAAATCAGATAGAAAGGTTTTCCGTCAGAAAAATTGAGAACAGGTTCTCAATCCAAAGTCCGTAGGAAATTCCGACAGAAAAAGACTGATGGGCGTACACACGGTCGGAAAATCCGTTGAGAAGCTCCCATCGGACTGTTTCCATCGGAAATTCCGACCGTGTGTTTGCGGCATAACACTAATGAGTCACAGGACACCGGGGAGGGAAAATGGATAATTGGGCCCAATTTGGAGATTTTCACTTAGGGGTGTACTCACTTTTGCTGCCAGCGGTTTAGACATTAACCACTTCAGCCCCGGACCAATTGGCAGCCAAAGGACCAGGCCCCTTTTTGCGATTCGGCACTGCGTCGCTTTAACTGACAATTGCGCGGTCGTGCGACGTGGCTCCAAAACAAAATTGGCGTCCTTTTTTTCCCACAAATAGAGCTTTCTTTTGGTGGTATTTGATCGCCCCTGCGGTTTTTATTTTTTGCGCTATAAACAAAAATAGAGCGACAATTTTGAAAACAATGCAATATTTTTTGCTTTTTGCTATAATAAATATCCCCCAAAAATATATAAAAAAAATTTTTTTTCCTCAGTTTAGGCCGATACGTATTCTTCTACATATTTTTGGTAAAAAAAAAAAATCGCAATTAGCGATTATTGATTGGTTTGCGCAAAAGTTATAGCGTTTACAAAATAGGGGATAGTTTTATAGCATTTTTATTAATATTTTTTTTTTTACTAGTAATGGCGGTGATCAGCGATTTTTATTGTGACTGCGACATTATGGCGAACACATCGGACATTTTTGACACATTTTTGGGACCATTGTAATTTATACAGCAATCAATGCTATTTAAATGCATTGATTCCTGTATAAATGACAGTTGTAGTGAAAGAGTTAACCACTAGGGGGAGGGGAGGGGTTATGGGCTGTGACGTGTGTGTGTTTTTTTACATTAGGGGGCGGGGCTGACGTCTGACGTCACTGATCGGCTTTCCCGATGACCGGGAACAGCCAATCAATGACAGGCAGAGTAGGAAGCGCGGGGAGAGGTTTGTTTACACAGACCTCTCCCCGTTCTTCAGCTCCGTGACCCGATCGCGGGACACCAGCGGCGATCGGGTCCGCTGGTCCCGCGGCCGGGGTCACGGAGCTCCCAAACGGGTCGTGAGCGCGCCGCTGACGGCGCGAGCGCGACCCACGGGCAGGCAATTAAAGGGTCACGTACAGGTACGTGATTTTGCCTGCCCGTGCCATTTTGCCGCAGTATATCTGCGTTAGGCGGTCGGGAAGCGGTTAATGGCTGTGTGTTGAGTTATTTTGAGGGGACAGCAAATTTACACTGTTATACAAGCTGTACACCCACTTTACATTGTAGACAAGTGTAATTTCTTCAGTGTTGTCACATGAAAAGATAGAATAAAATATTTACAAAAATCTGAGGGGTGTACTCACTTTTGTGAGATACTGTACATGTGACTTTGTAGAGCTCACAGTCACATGTTCAAAGCCAAAGTCGCAGCAAAGTCGTGCTCATTCCAAAGTCGCATCAAGCCGCACTGTAAAGTCGCGATGGAAATCGCACAATTTTGAAGTGTGAATGGAGCCTCATTAGGTCGGATTGTATTGGTAGATAAATCATCGCTCTCCGCAGTAATGTACTGAATACGTCCCCTTGTCGCTCTTCCCCGATACTACCGGTGGAGGGAATGCTATACATTTCCATTCCCGGGTAATTAGAAGAGCCGTCAGGAAAGCTGCGAACTTGCGACCCTCGCTCGGCATCAGCGTGCGTTCCACTCGGCGTTCTCTGAATAGCACACTCTGCAATAATTAATGAAAAGGCAGCGGGGGGAAGAATCCCGCTCATTATCGCTAGAATGTAAAAAAATAAATAGAAAATAGATGCGGCTGGTGCCTGTACGCGGCTCCACGCGGAGGGACCAGCGCAGGAAGTCGGTTACCATAGCAGCGATCTGTACCATTCCGAGCCGCCTGATTTGTAGCGCAGCTTCCCCGAGGGGGATAAACAAACTGCTGTTGTGCTTCACGGCGAATACTTTTCAAAAAACATTTCTTTCCTCTTCACCCAAGAGAAGGAATCGGCGCAGCGGCAATGATCCCCTCTATAGAGGTGATAGGAGGAGGTGCCGGCGTAAGATGCAATGTGAAGGCCGCCGATCTCCAGTGATCACCGAGGACCGACCCACCAGCCAAACCACTGATAGCGACTCGGAGATTGGTTTATATTAGTCGCTGCACTTTTTTCATACATTTTTGCTTTAATTAGTTGCCGATCGACACGCCGATATGCGTTGACACAATGGCAGCGGTGGGAAGTGCCTATGGCTTGTGACATGACAGAGATCCACTGCTCCTTGTCATCGGGAGCAGTGATCACTGTCATGTGACTTGAAGCCCATCCCCCCCACAGTTAGAATAACTCCCTAGGACACACTTAACCCCTTGATCGCCCCCTAGTGGTTAACCCCTTCACTGCCAGTGTCATTTACACAGTAATCAGTGCATTGTTATAGCACTGATCGCTGTATAAATGACAATGGTCCCAAAATAGTGTCAAAAGTGTCCGATGTGTCCGCCATAATGTCGCAGTCACGATAAAAATCGCAGATCGCCGCCATTACTATTAAAAAATGAAATAAATAATAAAAATGCCATAAAACTACCCCCTATTTTGTAGACGCTATAACTTTCACGCAAACCAATCAATATACGATTGGTGTGTATATTAATGCAGCGCTAGCAAGAGGCAGAACAAGGAAGTGTGTTTGTAAACACACAAATCCCTGTTCTGAGAGGAGTGACAGATCATGTGTTCCTAATAGCTAGGAAACACGATCCATCACTTCCTATAATCAGTCACCTCCCCCTTCAGTTAGAAACACCTAGCGGGGAACACAATTAACCCCTTGATCACCCCCTAGTGTTTACCCCTTCCCTGCCAGTGAAATTTTTACAGTAATCAGTGCATTTTTATAGCTCTGATCACTGTATAAATGCCAACGGTCCCAAAAATGTGTCAAAAGTGTCCGATGTGTCTGCCGCAATGTCGCAGTCACAATAAAAATCTCAGATTTTACTAGTAACTAGTAATTACTAGTAAAAAAAAAAAATTATAAAAATGCTAAAAATCTATCCTCTATTTTGTAGACGCTATAACTTTTGCGCAAACCAATCTATATACGCTTATTGCGATTTTTTTTTACCAAAAATATGTAGAAGAATACATATCGGGCTGAACTGAGGAAAAATGTGCTTTTTTAAAAAAAAATGGGAATATTTATTATAGAAAAAAGTACAAAATATTGTGGTATTTTTTTTCAAAATTTACGCTTTTTTCGTTTATAGCGCAAAAAATAAAAACCGCAGAGGCGATCAAATACCACCAAAAGAAAGCTCTATTTGTGGGGAAAAAAGGACGTCAATTTTGTTTGGGGGCCACGTCGCACGACCGCGCAATTGTCAGTTAAAGCGGCGCAGTGCCGAATCGCAAAAAATGGCCCCGCTCATTCAGCAGCCAAATCTTCCGGGGCTGAAGTGGTTAAGCTTCCCTATTACTGCGCATTTACCTGTCTGGTTGGATCTCCATCTCCCTGTCTGCTCTCTTGTGTTCTTATGTAAAATTCATGGATTTATGGCTTGGCTTTTCCCATAGAACCGGCTGTGAAAGCCTGAATTTTTCTTCTACCCGCTGATAACCGGTTTCCATCTCTTCTGTGTGAAAAGAATGACATGAGAATTGCATGTTGCTAAAAATTGATTTACTTAGCGTGTAATTTCATCGCTCACGTGTGCCTCCGTGTGAACAGCGGGCCTCATACAGAGGCGACAGTGCCAGGAACATACCAGCGTGTTCGCTGCTGTGACACCATGGGGGGGGGGGGGTTATATGCTAAAACTGGAGAATGCTAAATCTGGTGCAGCTCTGCACAGAAACCAATCAGCTTCCAGGTTTCATTATCAAAGCCTAATGCCGCGTAAACACGGTCAGAATTCTGGTCGGAAAAAGCTCTGATGGTTTTCCCGTCGGAATTCCGACTGAATTTCGCTCAAACTGTCTTGCCTACACACGGTCACACCAAATTCCGATGGTCAGTAACACCACGGCATAAAACACGTTCGACAGCACTATAAAAGGGAAGTTTAATGCGTCCGAGCATGCGTCGAATTGTTTCCGAGCATGCGTCGGAATTTTGCGTGTCGGAATTGCATACACACGATCGGAAAATCCGATAGAAAGGTTTTCCGTCGGAAAAATTGAGAACAGGTTCTCAATCCAAAGTCCGTCAGAAATTCAGACAGAAAAAGACTGATGGGCATACACACGGTCGGAAAATCCGATGAAAAGCTCCCATCGGACTGTCCCATTCCGACCGTGTGTACGCAGCATAACTGAACAAGCTGAAGTGAGAAGCTGATTGGCTACCCTGCAGTAGCGGCCGCTCAAGCAGGGCGCAGGGGCGCCGCCCAACTAATTCATGCGCCCGGCACGTAATCTATTTCAGTGTGTGTGTTTTTTTTTGAAGTACATGATTAGAGACTGAGGCTCTAATTGGCTTAAAAAAAGGGTGATATTAATTCTCTTAATGTCATACAAGTGGGTGGGCTCGGGGGGGGGGGGGTGCAGAGCCCCGGCCAATCAGGAAGTGGGTCCTGGGACCCGATTGGCCAGGGAGTCTTAGGACTCCCGGCCAATTGGCATAGCTCCCAACTGTCCCTGATTTTGAGGATCTGTCCCTGATTTGGAGCAATGTCCCTCTGTCCCTCTTTCCCCCTCATTTTGGTCTGATCTATATAGTTGTATATAAAATGCACTTTTTATCTTTCAAAAAGTGTTTCCCAGCGCTAAACCTTTCATCTGAATTCTAAATTGCTGCATTTGTAAATTCTAAAAGCCAATATAGTAGTAGTGGTAAAAAAAGCACTTGTGGGTTTAACCAATCTTGTTTTTTTTGTACAATTCTCCTTTAACCACTTTCCGACCGGCGCACGACGATGTACGTCCCTTTTTTGAAGAGGGATATCTCGGTAACGGCAGCAGCTGCTGCCACAACCGAGGTATCCATCTCTTCAGGCGCCGGTCGGCTGTCCGATAATGGTGGTCATCGCGGCGGATTCCCCGCGAGATCACCGTTATCGGCGGCGGGAGAGGTGCCCCCCCTCCGCCGCTCTCCCGCGCCTTCCGCCGCTTACCGGAACCGTCGGCAGCGGCGGAGGCGATCGGGTCCGTTCTCCTCCTGTGTCTAGAGATGAGTGAAGCTAAGATGGCCGCCACTCATCTCTATACCATAGGAGGGCGGAAACGACGTCAAAAACGTCACTTGCGCCCATACCTCTTAAAGAGGAATTTTCAAATGTCATTTTTTTAAATGACATTTTTATTTTTTATTTTTTATTTTTTTCATTGAAGTCCAAATATGAGATCTGAGGACTTTTTGACCCCAGATCTCATATTTAAGAGGACCTGTCATGCTTTTTTCTATTACAAGGAATGTTTACATTCCTTGTAATAGGAATAAAAGTGAGCCAATTAACTTTTTTTTTTAAAAAACAGTGTAAAAATAAATAAAATCAAGAAAAATAAATAAGAAAAACAAAAAAAAATTTTTTTAAAGCGCCCCGTCCCGACGAGCTTGTGCGCAGAAGCGAACGCATACGTGAGTAGTGCCCGCATATGAAAACGGTGGTCAAACCACACATGTGAGGTATCGCCGCGATCGGTAGAGCGAGAGCAATAATTATTGCTGTAGACCTCCTCTGTAACGCAAAATATGCAACCTGTAGAATTTTTTAAACGTCGCCTATGGAGATTTTTGAGGGTAAAAGTTTGATGCCATTCCACGAGCGGGCGCAATTTTGAAGCGTGACATGTTAGGTATCAATTTACTCGGCGTAACATTATCTTTCACAATATATAAAAAAATTGGACTAACTTTACTGTTGTCTTATTTTTTTATTCAAAAAAGTGAATTTTTTCCAAAAAAAGTGCACTTGCAAGACCGCTGCGCAAATACGGTGTGAAAAAAAGTATTGCAATGACCGCCATTTTATTCTCTAGGGTGTTTGAAAAAAAAAAACAATATATAATGTTTGGGGGTTCTAAGTTTTTTTTCTAGCAAAAAAAACTGTTTTAAACATGTAAACACCTAAAATCCAAAACGAGGCTGGTCTTAAAGTGGTTAAGGGGGCGTGGCAAGGGGCGTGTCCTATGCCTGCATACTTTTGCTGATAGGTGTCCCTCATTCTCAAAAAGTTGGGAGGTATGCACTTGTATGACATTAAGAGAATTAATATTCGCTAATGTCTTCCTGCTTCTGCTCCCGGCCAATCAGGAAGTGGGTCCTGGGACCCGATTGGCCAGGGAGTCTTAGGACTCCCGGCCAATCGGGTTTGGGGACCCTCTTCCTGTTCACCCGGGAGGAGAAGCAACGGTCCCCGGCTGTTCCCTCCGTAAGCTGCTGGCCATGTGCAGCGAGGAGCAGCAGGTGGAGGGGCAGCAACAGCTTCTTCCAGGAGCCCTACCCGGGATCCAGCAGCGCACCAACACCACCTCGTCCTCCTCCCCGCACCTCTACCGCAGCAACAGTGAGAGGAGGCCGCCCAGATTGACAGCTAAGGATAAGGTAAGGCCATGGATCACCACGTTCGTCCAGTCGAATGCGCAAGTGCAAGTGAGGGGGGCCAGGTTTGTATGCCATACCCGTACCCCCCCCCCCCCCCCCCCAAAAAAAATTGAGCACCAGCCGCCACCTCTACCATGCACAGTTGCACCAGATTCTGAGTGCATGCAGTTTTAATAAATCTCCCCCCATCTGTATGGAAGCCATTTAAAGACCAAAATGGCTACTATATACTCTTAACTTATCCACTTAGGGGGGACAGTGTCTTGGAGGACCCTTATTGTTGAAGGGGGCTTCTAGATTCTGATAAGTCCCCCGCCAGCAGACCCACCCTTGTACAACCACCGGTGGATGCTGCCCGACATTGAGGTGTGATTTGGGCCGGTGTGCTGCGACAAAATGCAGCATATGTGCATCTTATCGCAACATGCTACAGCGCAGCTCTAGGCTGCATTGCATTGTGA
Source organism: Lithobates sylvaticus (assembly GCA_028564925.1). Taxonomy (NCBI): domain Eukaryota; kingdom Metazoa; phylum Chordata; class Amphibia; order Anura; family Ranidae; genus Lithobates; species Lithobates sylvaticus. Next base: position 515,283,787 of record CM053030.1, read on the forward strand.
ATGGGACACATGGTGTGTCCCTGCAGTGACAGATGTTTTACAATGCGGTAAAATGCCTGTCACCACATATAGTGTGGATTGCCCATCAAAGGAGAAGTACAGCCAACGTTTATTTGGCTGTCCTTCTCCTGTGGATCATAAGAGTGCAGATCATTTTGCGCTCCTGTGGCCCGTTTTCAGCAGACAGCGGGCTTAAGCCTGCTGTCGGCTAATGTCACAGTGCCGGTCCAGGCTCAGGCAAGATCGTGACCATATGGTTGGGATTAAGCCACATGCCTGGACCAGCACCTGGCTCAGCCTCTCAGCGAGCACTGGGAGCCTGAGCCAACCGCTTCCGCCCCCTCCACAGCCCAGCGCTCCAGTGAGCACTAAAGGGGAGAGCAGAGAGCTGGTGACTGTCGGGCCCCCGACATCCTCTTCGCCGCTCACCCTGGCCGTTGATAGGCTAGAGTGGATGGATTGAAAGCAGTGCAGCCATTGGCTCGCGCTGCTGTCAATCACATCCAATGATGCGGGGGGGCGGGGCCGAGTGATACAGTGAGCGGTTACAGCCGCCAGCTGTATCACAGGAGCGCGCCCGCAAGTACTCCACACCATGCGAGGGAGCTTGCATGAAGTTGTGGAGTCCTTGTGGGGAGGAGCCGAGACAGCCGCCGAGGGACCCCAGAAGACCAGGTTCAGACCAGGGGGCACTCTGTGCAAAAGGAGCTGCACAATGGAGGTAAGTATAACATGTTTGTTATTTAAAAAAAAATGTTTTGCCTTTAGTGATCCTTTAACCACATAAGCCCCGGACCATTTGGCTGGCCAAAGACCAGATCGTTTTTTGCGATTCGGCACTGCGTCGCTTTAACTGACAATTGCACGGTCGTGCAGCGTGGCTCCCGAACAAAATTTAGGTCCTTTTTCCCCCACAAATAGAGCTTTCTTTTGGTGGTATTTGATCACCTCTGCGGTTTTTTTTGCGCAATAAACAAAAAAAAAGCGACAATTTTGAAAAAAAAACACATTATTTTTTACTTTTTGCTATAATAAATATCCCCAAAAATATATATAAAAAAACGTTTTTTTTTTTTTTTTTCCTCAGTTTCAGCCGATACGTATTCTTCTACATATTTTTGATAAAAAAACAAAACGCAATAAGCGTTTATTGATTGGTTTGCGCAAAAGTTATAGCATTTACAAAATAGGGGATAGTTTTATGGCATTTTTATTAATATTTTTTTTTTTTTTACTAGTAATGACGGCGATCAGCGATTTTTATCGCGGACACATCGGACACATTTTTTGCGCTAATTTGGGACCATTTACAATTATACAGCGATCAGTGTGATTAAAAATGCTGTGTAAATGTGACTGGCAGTGAAGGGGTTAACACTAGGGTGCGCTGTAGGGGTTAAGTGTGTCCTAGGGAGTGATTCTAACTGTGGGGGGGAGGGGCTATGTGTGACACATCACTGATCACCGCTCCCGATTACAGGGAGCTATGATCAGTGACGGTGTCACTAGGCAGAACGGGGAGATGCTTGTTTACATCAGCATTTCCCCATTCTTCCTCTGCGTGAGACGATCGTGGAGGTCACGGCGGGCGCATGCCCCTGCAAACCGCTTCTTAAAGGGCAACGTACAGGTACATTAATCTGCCTGTACGTGCCCTTCTGCCGACGTATATCGGCGTGAGCCGGTCGGCAAGCGGTTAAAGCATCGCCGGTGCCAGCTTTATCCTGGAAATCTGGAGTCTGAGTATGGACTTGTGACTCCGGCCTTTGTTGCACGTTCTTGCCATTTCTAAGAGACTGATATTAAAAGGGAATAACTTATCTGATGGACGAGCCATTGTCTGTGATATGCACAGCCTGAGCGAACGTCCCTAACCGCACAAAAAACGGGAATACAAACACGCCGTTAATTAGAAGCACTCGGCTCCCTGCGGGGTGAGAACATTCGACCACAGAGGATTACAAAAGAAAATTAATATCATCACCCCTCTGATGAGGATACGGGATCAATGCAGAATTCGAGAGGCTGAATCTTAAGATCCTTGATGACAAAAAAAAAAAGAGCCATATAAAAAAAAAAAACAACAAAAAAAAAAACCCATAATAAAATCAAAGGCATTAGTTAAGCTATTCATGTTTAAGTCTTCAAAGACTGGACGGGGGTTCCTCTACCTGACTGATTTGATTTGTCTTGATAATTTGACTATGTATATGTATATATATTTATATATCATTTTTTTTCTTCCTTCTATTGGTTGAACTAGACAGACTTTTTTTTTTTTCAACCTATGTCACAGTAAAACCGTCAGATCTTGCTAGATCAGATTCTCATGCCTTCACTCACTGTAATTGAGGTCAACGCCTTTTTGTTTGTGCTGCTCACTTTCTTGCCTGGGCAGACCCTAATCCAGTGGTGGTCGTTCATGCAAGGTGCAGCTGCCCCCCTATTCCATTCGCCCGGCCCCTAATCTAAATGCGCGGCTCCGGACACATGGATTACAAAGTTTTTTTTTTTGAAGCACATGATTAGAGCAGTGGCGGCTGGTGCTCAAAATTTTTGGGGGGGGCGCAAACAAACAGCCTCACTGTGCCATCAAACGCTGCCACTGTGCCCATTAAACGCTGCCACTGTGCCCATTAAACGCTGCCACTGTGCCCATTAAACGCTGCCACTGTGCCCCAAGTGCTGCCACTGTGCCCCTTAAGTGCTGCCACTGTGCCCCTTAAGTGCTGCCACTGTGCCCCTTAAGTGCTGCCACTGTGCCCCTTAAGTGCTGCCACTGTGCCCCCTGCCTGCCCTCTGCACTTACCTTGTCTCGGTGTGCAGCTGGTGACGGCGTCAGGCGGCGAGCGGTGTCTCCTCATCGTCCGATGTCTTCTCCCGAGCTCCTCCTGTCTTCTGCTATGATTGGACGCCTAGCGTCCAATCACAGCGCCTGTGACTTCAGCCAATCAGGTGACAGGTAACAGATCCGGCAACCTGATTGGCTGAGAGGCGGGTTTGTGTTAGGGAAGCGATGTATTCGCTTCTCTAACACAATACTGTGTAAACAGCGAACGCACAGCATTGCGCCCGCTGTTTACACTTATGGAAGCCTATTAGAGCACACCGCTCTAATCAGGTCCCCTATTAGAGCTTACAGCTCTAATAGGGCGCTTCCAAAAACACCCCCCCCCCCCGCTGTAATTCAGATGCCCGGCGCCCGACAAGGGGCCGGACAGACACCTGAATATGGGGCGGCAGCGGTGACAATAGATAGATTCATGCAATGCATGAATCTATCTATTGGTGATAGAGCGGTGCAAGAGAGGGGGGGCGGTGCTCCTGCGCCCTCTATGCACTGGATTAGAGCCTATTTGGCTTCAAAAAGGGTGGGCTCGGGGAGCAGAGCACTGAGCCCTGAGCCCACCCAGTTGTGTGACATTAGTGAATTAATATTCGCTAATGTCTTCATGTTACTCCTACCGGCTAATCAGGAAGCGGGTCCTGAGACCTGATTGGCTAGGAGTCCTAAGACCTGATTGGAGGAGAAGTGACCGCCGGGACTCGAGAGGAGTCCGCGAACCTGGATGGGGGGCCTGGCCGGCAACGGGCGAGCGATGCGAAGATCGAGCGATGGGGGGGGGCATTAATTGAGAGAGCAAAGAACAGGGTTCCCCCCTTATGGGATTTTAATGGCCCCATTGGTGATATAATAACCACAAACAAAATATGTATTATATATAAAAATAGAAATTTAGTATGCTATAAATGATTATAAAAAATACATGACATACAGATGCTTGCTGCAAAAAGAAGTGGCTAATATAATTACATGACAACATGACATAATGACTAGATGTTATGAGAGTCCTGAGACACCGCAATACCCAACGCGTTTCGGAAATGACTTCCTTCTTCAGGGAGTATATCAATAGATGCAGACATTCATACTATAAATGCAAATAGATAAGGTTTAAACCAATGCAGCGTATTAAGGCAATAACAAAATAGCATTTGTCTATTCTATTGTCTACCGCAATATAGAATGTAGGCTTCACACCCAACGCGTTTCAGAAATGACTTCCTTCTTCAGGGGTGTATATCTATAGATGCCGACATTCATACTATAAATGCAAATAGATAAGGTTTAAACCAATGCAGCGTATTAAGGCAAGAACAAAATAGCATTTGTCTATTCTATTCTATTGTCTACCGCAATATAGAATGCAGGCTTCACCTCCAACGCGTTTCAGAAATGACTTCCTTCTTCAGGGGTGTATATCAATAGATGCAGACATTCATACTATAAATGCAAATAGATAAGGTTTAAACCAATGCAGTGTATTAAGGCAAGAACAAAATAGAATTTGTCTATTCTATTCTATTGTCTACTGCAATATAGAATGCAGGCTTCACACCCAACGCGTTTCAGAAATGACTTCCTTCTTCAGGGGTGTATATCAATAGATGCAGACATTCATACTATAAATGCAAATAGATAAGGTTTTTTTAATAATAACAAGGTTGGTCTTTATTAAGTAGAATGGTACAGTACAAGGTACAGTGCAATCAAACTACAAACATTCAATGACAGCAATTAAAAGAAAAACAGTACAGATTCCTGTAAATAATGTCAGCGGACAAAAATATCACACACTACTCTATTTGTCAGCTATACGGTTTACATCAATAAAGCATCCTTATGGTAAAATACCTTGAGGAGTGAGGATATTAACTAATGTAGCCCCTCCCCCACTCGGGGGGGGGGAGGGGGGGAGGGGGGAGGGGGAACAGGACCCCCGCCGCCAATCCAGTCAAGGAACCTAGCTTGCCCCCACATTCTAAGCACCAGGTATCAAAATTGCTCCAGCCATGGTGTCCAAAGCCGATCAAATTTTTGTGGGCATCCCCTGTTAATGTATGTCAGTTTGTACAGGGGGAGCACTGCGTTGACTGCAGAATCCCATGTAGTCACCGTAGGGGGGGGTGGGAGAGATCCAAGTCCTAAGGATTTCCCTTCTGGCGTAAAACACCAGAAGCGAAATCAGCAACCTGGTATATCTGGGCCTCTGTTCGTCATCATGAATACCCAGCAGCGCCAATTCTGGCAACATTGGGACGTTCAGTTGTAGGCGTATATTGATGCAGTCAAAGACCGCTGTCCAGAACCTTATTATATGTGGACACCCCCAGAACATGTGTATAAACGTGCCATCTAAAGATTGGCACTTAGGACAGTTGGGTGACCTGTTCGGGTAGATCCTACTTAGTCTCTGGGGGGTGTAGTATACCCGGTGCATAAACTTGGTGTGTATTAGCCTGTCCCTAGAGGATATCACTAACTTCGCTCCATCCTCAAAACATTCCTCCCATATTTCCCTATCGATGCTTGGAATAGCTTTATGCCATTTGTCCCAGAGGGAATTCATTTTCGGGGAGTCTACTCCCAGTAATACAAAATATAAGGTGGAGAGAGTCTTGGTCAATGATTCCTGGGCAAGGGTCTCTTCAACAGGGTCCATCTGCAACACCACCCCTCTTGGGAAATAGATAAGGTTTAAACCAATGCAGCGTATCAAGGCAAGAACAAAATAGCATTTGTCTATTATGGAAACCAAGTCCAAGGACAGACTTACATGTTGATGATGAAAAAATCGCATATTCGCCACATAAGTGTAGAAATTTAAAAGTAGCCATATCCAACCAGGGGAACAGCTCAGCAGGGCTGATGTACAGCGGACAGAGTCCTCCTGACCGGAGTGGTGTGGCTGCTGAAGAAAGAAGTGTGTATATATATATATATATATATATATATATATATATATATATACACATATACATATATAAATGTATGTTAAACAACAATTAATCTGTAAAAAAGAACAAGAAATGCTACCTATGAAATATATTGAGTCAGCAGTAGGTGAGGGGGGGGGGGAGCTTTTTTAGCCACTAGTGTGGTGAGATATGCAGATTTATTATCAAATGACCTGCAATAAGTGTATGTAACATAGTTGCTGCAATCAGCATAACATGGAAGTAAAGCTTTAGCTATAGAGTTCAAAGAATATATGTATAAAATGATTCATTAATCAAAATAAAGCATTCCTACCGTTACTTTGTATCCAGCAACAAATTACTATATGCAAGACTCACATGCTTCATTACAAAACAATTAAAAAGAGCTGTATGAAAATTTCAAGGGGTATGAATACTTTTTCAAGGCACTATCATATATACTGTATATATATATATATATATATATATATATATATATATATATATATATATTAGGGCTGTGGAAATTAAAGATTAATTCCTCGATTAATCGTAAATTTTTTTGATCGATCAAATCTTTTTTGCTCAATCAAAATTCTTTTGATCGGTACTCACCTCTCCGCCGGCTTCCAGGTCTTCAGGAAGTTCCATCAGAGATCTGGTGACGTCACGGACATCGACGTCACCCGACTCCTCCCCCCTTCCCCAAGTGCCTCCGTCTGCTAACGAAGGGAAGGGGGAGGAGTCCGGTGATGTTGAAGTTCTGATTGAACGTAACGCGTACGGGGGAGGAGCTGCGCATGACGTCACCCGCTGCTGCCCTACGGAACTAACACGATTGTCGGCTTTACATGCTGTGTTTTTATCATCTTTATGTGAGTAGTTTGTGTTTGAACACAAACATTTTATCTTAAGCGGTGAGCACTTAGATCTTTTCTTTCTACCCATGACCTGGCGTCCTTGCTGAGATCTAAGGAGACATGAGAGAAGTTTATGGTCTGTGTTATACCCTTTTGGTACCCGCTTGTATGACCACCTGTTTGCACAGGGGTCCATGCCATAAGGTGAGAGTGATTAGTTAGACCGGAGGTGGAGGGATTGTCACGCTACTGTGGAAAAAAATGACTTACGTCAGTGGTACAGGTTTGCATTTAAAACGTATTTGTGTGAACTGTGAAGTTAAGTCATGGATTGTGGAAACTAACTAGTGTCGGGTGATTGTATATAGTGTATACCACATTTACCACTGATTAGACATGTGAACAAAAAAATTTGTTTATTTTCGTTTCGTTTTTTTCGTTTCCGTTAATTCGTAACGATTCGTAAATTCGTAAGTCGTCGGCGTTCGTATTCGTAACGATTCGTATTTTCGTTAGTTATTTTTTCGTTGATTCGTTTTTCCGTTAGTTTAATTTTCGTTTATTAGTTTATTCGAAATTCTGACGCATTCGTATTTATTCGTACATTCGTAACATTTGTAGATTCGTAATCGGAGCATAATTCATAATGTTATGTAATGTGTATGCTATTATTACATTTTAAGAGACACGGAAAATTACGAATCGAAAAAAAAAAGTTACGAATGTACTAATTTTTTCGTTCAATCCATTCGAAGCACGTTAAGCAGCGCCATTGTAAGAGACACGGAAAAATTACGAATCGAAAAAAAAAAAAAAAAAAGTTACGAATGTACGAATTTTTTCGTTCAATCCATTCGAGGCACGTTAAGCAGCGCCATTGTAAAGGACACGGAAAATTACCAATTCAACAAAAAAAATAAAAAGTTAGGAATGTACGAATTTTTTCGTTTCATTTTGATTTTCGTTGTTCCTGTTTTCGTTTTTCGGATTTTCTTCTTTCGTAGATTCGTTGTTTCTAATTTTTTTTTTTTTTTTTTCGGATTTTCGTTGTTTTCGGATTCGTTCGAATCGAACGATTCGTTAAATTTTTAGCGAATCGTTCGTTCATTCGTACGATAACGAATGAACGAAAATAACGAAAGAAAACCCGAAAAACGAAACAAAACGAAACGAATTGCACATGACTAATGCAGAGTTGCAATGCAAGAAGATCAGCTAAAAGTAGTTGGATCTGTATGTGCGTTATAATTAATCAAAATTAGTCGATTAATCGATTTAAAAAAAATCGATTAATCAAACACAAAAATTTTAATCAGTAACAGCCCTATTATATATATATATATATATCACACATAGGTTGGACTTGATAGACTTGTGTCTTTTTTAAACCTCACCTACTATGTAACTATATATATATATATATATACACACACATCAAAGTAGACATGGAATTGTCAATGCAGAGGGTGTCGGTGTCTCCTTTTCATCTCCTCTGTCTGTGTTCCATCACCAAACCTGTATAACAATTTGCTTTGCAACATGAAAGCATCTACAACTGCTGTCTCCATGGCAACAACATCCGCCGCGCGTTCCGAGTCCAGGGCTTTAAAATTCCACGCTCTGCAGTTTCCTGCTAAAGAGATCCTCCTAATTCCCAAGTAGCACTTATTACGGGAGAGAATTTTCTGAAAAAAAAAAAAAAAACAGTCTTTTGAAAATCAAGTGTGACTAGACCAGACTGCCGCGGCCAACTCAAGATAATCTGGTTTTGAAATGAGTCTCCGCCAAGACAACCGCTCATTACCGGCATCCTGAATCGCTGGAGAAGGCGGGCGGGGACTTAAAATATTGAATTTCCAAGGTGGAAATCACAGCCTCGCTTGGTGCTGTAGATTGATTTCGATATGTTTTGAAAGTGCGACACTTTATGGATGAGAGGCGGCTTCAACCAAACTCCTTTGGCGAAGGGTTTAACCATGTCTTACCCGAGAGCAGTGGTCTCCAAACTGTGGTCTGCAGGCCAGATGAGGGCCTTTGCTTGCTTTTAACTGGCCCATAGGGCGCTATTCCTCCCACTGACACCAATGATGGGGCACTACTCTTCCCACTGACACCAATGAGGGGGCAATACTACTCCCACTGACACCAGTGATGGGGTGCTACTCTTCTCACTGACACCAATGATGGGACGCTACTCTTTCCACTGACACCAATGATAGGGCGCTACTCTTCTCATTGACACCAATGATGGGTCACTACTCTTCCCACTGACACCAATGATGGGGCGCTACTCTTCCCACTGACACCAATGATGGGGTGCTACTCTTCCCACTGACACCAATGATGGGGTGCTACTCTTCCCACTGTCACCAATTAATGGGCAATACTATTTCCACTGACACCAATGATGGGGCGCTACTCTACCCACTGACACCAATGATGGGGCACTACTCTTCCCACTGACACCAATGATGGGGCCCTACTCTTTCCACTGACAAGGATGGGACGCTACTCTTCCCACTGACACTAATGATGGAACGCTACTCTAACCACTGACACTAATGATGGGGCGCTACTCTTCCCCCTGACACCAATGATGGGGCGCTACTCTTCTCACTGACAGCAATGATGGGGCGCTACTTTTCCCACTGACACCAATGATGGGGCGCTACTCTTCCCACTGACACCAATGATGGGGCACTACTCTTCCCACTGACAAGGATGGGACGCTACTCTTCCCACTGACACTAATGATGGGGCGCTACTCTTCCCACTGACACCAATGATGGGGCGCTACTCTTCCCACTGACACCAATGATGGGGCAATACTAGTCCCACTGACACCAATGATGGGGTGCTACTCTTCTCACTGACACCAATGATGGGACGCTACTCTACCCACTGACACCAATGATGGGGCACTACTTTTCCCATTAGCAAAGGGAAGACACATTGGAAAGAGATGCTGGTGCTGCTCACCCTGATATGAAAAAGGAAATGGGAAGTTTTCCCCCCGTGAGGGTTTTTAGGCAGCTAGGTGTAGATAATGAGAGAAGTAGACGTTTGGTAAAAAGTAAAACATTTTTTCTCTGTTATTACATGAGTGTTAAGATGTGAGCTCGAGCGAGAATATATTCATGCCAAATACATCAAATAGCAAACATGGGGGTCATATACAGCATGTGATAATGACTGTTGCATAACATTTAGGCCCCTTTCACACTGGGGCGGTTTGCAAGCGCTATTGCGCTAAGAATAGCGCCTGCAAACCGACCCGAAACAGCTGTTGCTGTTCCTTCAGTGTGAAAGCCCGAGGGCTTTCACACTGAAGCGGTGCGCTTGCAGGACACTCAAAAATGTCCTGCAAGCCGCATCTTTGGCTCGCTATAGGAGCGGTATATTTACCGCTCCTATAGCGCCCGGTCCCATTGAAAACAATGGGGGAGCGCGCCGAACCCGCCCGCAAAACGCCGCTATAGCGGCGGTTTGCGGGCGGTATTGACCCTTTTTCGGCCGCTCGCGGGGGGTAAAAACACCCCGCGAGCGGCCGCAATGCGCCGCTAAAACGCCGGTAAAGCGGCGCTAAATATAGCGCCGCTTTACCGCCAGCGCCCCCACCGCTCCAGTGTGAAACCAGCCTTACTGACGTGTTTCGACCCATAGTGTTTGGGGTCTCTTCAGAGGATGAGTTTGCTAAAAAAATAGAAATTTGTAATAATGATGTATATATCAAATTTGTTCAAAAAACTTTTCCCATTGACACCAATGATGGGGCACTACTCTTCCCACTGACACCAATGATGGGGCACTACTCTTCCCACTGACACCAATGATGGAGCACTACTTTTGCCATTGAGACACCTGTGGGCTGGCACTATACTGCAATATCCATCTCCAATCATCAGTACCCCATGGTACCAGTTCTCCAAATGCAGGAGAAGACGGCAAGATATACACCGGGTGTACACTCCATGATGCTAGCATTTTTTTTTAAGCAAGTCTGTCCTCACAAAAAAACACATTATTTTTCCCTGTATGCATTGTGGTCAAAACTTCTGCTGTGTGTTTACACTCGCTCAGACATTCAGTCATGAGAGGGTTAATCTCTGCCACAGCCAGCGCACCCTGGCCTATAGGCTGTTCAGCAGACGCCTCTCCTGGCACAGCAGCAACAGTGTCCACTACACCTTTACTCACAGAAAGTCCCTTCAGCTCTGCTATTCGTCTCTTGGCCCAGTCACCCCAATAGTTTATGCTCCGTAGCACTGCATCTTCCCAAAGAGGCATACCAAGAGGCTCAACAACATTGCTCATTATTATTCCTGACTTCCACGGTTGCTAGGGGCAATGGCCTACATCTCTTCATGGTCACCCCTGACATCTCTGGCTGCAACAGCACATTTCCACCACTTGTCTTCCCAGGCATCCCAACCTGCAAAAAATCATTGCAGGGAGGTGGCAAACTCATTCCAGGGAGGTGGTGCTCCGCGCCCGCTCATCACACCCTTCCTCCTGTGGCGTCAATTTTTTCTAAAAATACATTTATTTGTATTTTTACAGTGCTTCTGGGGAAGGGGTAGAGGGTATGTGGCAGTAGATGGTGTCAGTCGTTTTGTATTTTTACGTATTAATTTTTTTACAATTTAATTTTACAATTACATTTGTTTACATTTTTATCTCACAATGCTTTTTGGGAGGAGGGTGTTGGGGCAGTGGACAGTGTTGGTAGGGCGGGGGGGGGGGGGGGGCAGAGTGGTGTCAGACCCCTGATATCCCAACCTTGGAGACAGAGAAAGGGACTGAGGACACAGATTCCCCAGTCCCTTTCTCAGCATTGAAGATGAATGGACTGGAGACAGAGGCTCCTGTCCATTCATGAACTGAAGCAGAGTAACACACAGTTTACTATGCTCAGTTATCACAGGACACAGGAGTGATTGGTTGCGAACGCTCTCTATGTCCCATTCAGAAAAGGAAGGGACAGGTAAATGTCATATTTACCCATCCCTTCCTCTGCTCTCCATCCTGACAGATCTCCCCCAGCAGCCAGCGGGAGAGGAGAGTAGTTGGCTGCTGGGGACGAGGGGGGGGGGCAGAGGACATGGATGGCGGATGGAATTGAATGAAGGGGGGGGCGGAGGAGAACAGGGGGGAGGAGAAGGACACGGAGGGGGGGTCGGAGGAGAACAGGGGGGTAGAGAAGGACATGGAGGGGGGCTAGGGGAGTACAGGTGGGTGGAGAAGGACACGGGGGGAGGAGAATAGGGGGAGGCGGAGAAGGACATGGAGGGGGGGTCGGAGGAGAACAGGGGGGTAGAGAAGGACACGGAGGGGGGCCAGGGGAGAACAGGGGGGGCGGAGAAGGACACGGAGGGGGGTCGGAGGAGAACAGGGGGGGTAGAGAAGGACATGGAGGGGGAGAACAGGGGGGCGGAGAAGGACACGGGGGGAGGAGAATGGGGGGAGGCGGAGAAGGACACGGAGGGGGGCCAGAGAACCGAGGGCAGAGAAGTACACGGAGGGGGGCCGGGTTAGAACAGGGGGGCAGAGAAGGACACGGGGGCAGAGGAGAACAGGGGGAGGCAGAGAAGGACACGGAGGGGGGCCAGAGGAGAATGGGGGGTGGCGGAGAAGGACACAGAGGGGGCTGGAGGAGAACAGGGGGGTGAAGGACAGAGGGGGGAGAAGAACATGGGGGTGGAGAAGGACACAGGGGGGGCAGAGGAGAACAGTGGGGGCGGAGAAGGACACGGAGGGGGGGCGGCGGAGAACGAGGGGGCAGTGAAGGATACGGGGGGGGCCAGAGAAGGACAGGGGACCAGAGGAGCGGTGCGGCGGGAGGCGGGACAGACATGAACACTGATCTCCCTGTATAGCTTTTTAGCCAACAGCCGAGGGAGGGAGAGAAGGAGAAGCGTCTGTCAGCTGAAAAGCTATACAGGGAGATCGGTGTTCACAGCTGTCCCTCCCGCCACACCGATCATTCCCGGGATAGTGGGAGGTGCTTGCGGGTGTCCGGGAGCCGCAGCAGAAATGCTGGAGACTTGGGATGTCTGTCTTCCTGCTACACAGGCAGTCCTTATCAGTTCTCGCATTACATTGCAGTAACTCATCATTTACACTGCACCACAACAAGTCCTTCTCAGAAGCGTATCTCCCCACTGGGCTTGCCACCACTTCACCGGCATCAAACGATCAGTCTCTTGCATACAAGAAACAGGTGTCTGAATCTTCAATTGAGGGCGTTGTCCCTCCTTGGTGGTGCTCTCACAGACCAATGTCCCACCTGGTTGCAGGGCCACATTACAGGCCAAATAGGTTTACTGTTGCCAGTGGTAACAGCAGACACCTTTCCAAAATTGTAAATATAGAGAAGTGGGATTATAACAGTGCTATCAACAACTGAATCATAACAAATATAATTTCTTTTTATTGATACAAAAAAAGTATATGGAAATAGTTAAAATCAATAATAGACCATATACAATACAAGTATTGGGTTGCTGGCGGCCCAAAGCAGAGAGAAAAAGTGGTCACAGGTGGGTGTTGATTCCCAACATGTTTCGCCAGTGATGGCTTCCTCAGGGCATAGTGTGAGACCACCACAATAATAATCCAGCTCCAACAAAAACATTAAAAGAATATATGTAAGAATATATAAACACAAAGAAAACGTTGTCATGACCTCAGGAAAATGCACAGCACATACTTCTATCAATCCGGAACCAGAAGATGGAGGGAATTTTGTTGCTAAATTGCCTCCCCAAAGCCAGGGAGACAGAGGCAGAAGTCAAAAGAGCCCCAGTTTATGGATGATATAGGGGAGACCATGCACAATCGCAGGGGGTAAGTAAAGACCCAGCTGAAGATATAAAGTGCATGAGAAAATGAATATACAGTATACATATATATGTTCTGGACAAAAACAAACAAATATAAGTCCAGTTAAATGGGGCTTCAAGAACAAAGAAACCCCGAAAGACAAATAAAAACTTACTATGCTCAAAATTAAAAAACGCATGGGTTTAGGGGTGCCATGGTACCAATGTAGATATATAGAAGAGTTAAAGGGGGCTTTCAGATTCTGATAAGCCCCCTGCCCGCAGACCCCCACAACCACCGCCCAAGGTTGTCGGGAAGAAGCCTTTCTCCCCATCAACATTTCATCTGCAGAGGGGAGTTTATCCCTTTGATCTATAGATGAAGAAGTAGAAAGATACAAAAAGAAACCATGTTTATTTTTATCTTTCTGTTTCAGCGGCCTAGGAATATTGTTGATAAACATTGCTCGGCTGCTTTTTTATTTTTTTGACAGCTCCAATTCCCGGGACTTCGTTTATATTTCAGCTGTCAACAGGGGAACCTCACTGACAGCTGAATGAGTCATTAGACATGTGCAATTTGTTTAGTTCCAAATTCGTTTTTTTTTAACTAATTTCGACAAATTTGTTAATTCGGAAACATCCGAATTAATGAAAACCCATTTAACACATTTTTCGGAATATTCGGAAATTCAAGAATTGGAAATTCAAGAATTTGGAAATTTGGAAATTCAAAAATTCGGAAATTCGAAAAATCCAAACACTTGAAAATGCCAAAATCAGAAATAATAACGAACTATTAAATTATAGGTATTGTAATTTCCTTTGAAATTTGGCTGTTACATTTAGGCATTTCTTTGTTTTGTTTTTTGGGTCATTCGTTATGATCGATATTCGTACATTCGAAAAAAATCATAAATTCGTGAATTTGAAAATCCAAAAACCCCAAAAGATGAAAATCTGAAATAACGAAATTACGAATTTTCTAATTTACGAATTGCGATCATAAAGAATGACCCAAAAACGAAGAAAAGAAAAAAAGAATGGAAACGAAAACTAACAAATTTTTCGGCAGTGCACATTCGCAATTCGTAAAATTCAAAACATTTTAAATTTGTCAATTAGAAAATTCGTAATTTCGTCAATTCGAAAATTTGTAAATTTGTAAATTAGAGAATCTGAAAATCCGAAAATAGGAAAGAAAATACAAAAATTCGAAAGAAAGAAATTCGAAAATTCGAAATCTGATAATTGACGGCTTTTTTTTTTTTTTTTTTTTTTTTTTTTACATTTCAGCTGTCAGTGGGGGAATTCCGCTGACAGCTGAAAGAACCGAGCCTGAAAGTATTGGTTTCAGGTATCGGAGCATTCGCACGTGTACCGGTACTCGTGCAAATGCTTAGTATTGGCACCAATACCGGTATTGATATCAGAGCAACCCTAACCAAAACTAGACATGTGCACACTGAAATATTTCGTTTCGGAATTTCGTTTTCGTCCGAAAAATAAATTTATTTAGTTACTCCCGAAATTCGTTTTTATTTATTTCGTTTTTCGTTAAAAATTGCATTCGTCCGAAAATCCAAATGAATTAAGGTCGAATCTGTCATTGAAGGCTTATGGTGTCTGTCGAAAGTTCAAAGAAGATTCGACGGAGCAGCTAAACTGTATGACTGTATAGCTTAGCTGCAATTCCACCCAATTCCAGCAGCAATCTTTCCTCTCTACGTCGAATCTTTCCTCTCTACGTTGAATCTTTCCTCTCTACGTTGAATCTTTCCTTTCTAAGTCGAATCTTTTCTTTCTACGTCGAATCTTTCCTCTCTGCGTCGAATCTTTCCTTTCTAAGTCGAATCTTTCCTTTCTACGTCGAATCTTTCCTCTCTACGTCGAATCTTTCCTTTCTACGTCGAATCTTTTCTCTCTATGTAGAATAATCTTGACTTATAGAGTTAAGGTTAGGCACATTCGACCACAGGTTCAATGGACACAGATTGTTATTGTCAGCGTCGAATCTCCTATCTATAGCGAACTGTTGTCACAACGAAAATAAAGCATTTGTTTATGTCGGATCTTTCGTTTTTCGGATTCTGCACTTTCGTTATCGTTCGTTAAAACGATAACGAAAATACCTGAAATTTGGACGAAAATGCATTCGGACGAAAACGAATGCACATGTCTAACCAAAACCATATAATATGAGGTCAAACCTAAACACTTTCAGTTTGTATGCAATCAGGCAGGGCCTCGCACTACATATTTGAAGGTAAATCTAAAGGAAATCGAATAAGGAAATTGTAAAATGTATGGCCAGCTTAAGAAAGAATATCAAACAAAATAGAATGTTTGGTCAACTGAAAACATTTTGCAATCAAAACATTTCACAAGTAAAATACACAAGTCATTTCATTTCTATTTAAAAGAAAACAAAAGTAGTTTCCTTTTAAGCAATATTCTGCAGCACCGATCAAGCCGATTCGATCTCCTTGATCTGTCTTTCCCTGTGAAGTTGGAATAATGATTACCCTCCTCTTCTGTTTTATTCAGCATTGAGTCCTTTCTACGTCACCCACCATATCTGATGATCCTCCACATACGCACATTGTACATTATAGATGGACTGGAGATCCCAAAGGCTTCAGTACTCGGCCTCATTATACTTTAATATTGCCAAAACGAAGGATCCTTTATAACCGTGGGCCAGACTGACTAATGAAGACCGGAGAGGGATGGCAGGACCCATGGAATACAATATCTGCCTCTGTAGATCCAAACACAAGTCATATGTACGAGCATACATGTATATGTAAATGCGGATTGCTCTCACTGTATTTTTAATGTAATATACACTCACCAGGCCACTTTATTAGGTACACCCAGGGGCGGACTGACCATTTGGCCACTGGGGCACTGCCCGAGGGCCCCGGGCCACTAGGGGGCCCCATCAGGGTTGCCAGTCTCAGTAAAACCAGGGACAGTATGTAAAAATCTGTGTTTTTTTTTACATCTGTCTCTAAAATGTCCCTTACCGACATCCTTTTGGTCTAAAAATCCAGAGATTATAGCTGCCCCACGTCTCCAGTACCTTCTCAGCCAATAGAAACATGTCTGTGTATACTGTATGATTTTATACTGTGCGTGTGTATACTGTGTGGCCCCATAATCTCTGATTGCCTGGGGGCCCCATAATCTCCTATTGCCTGGGGGCCCCATGAGTTGTCAGTCCGCCCCTGGGTACACCTTGCTAAAACCGGGTTGGACCCCCTTTTTGCCTTCAGAATTGCCTTCAACAAGGTGTTGGAAACGTTCCTCAGAGATTTTGGTCCATAGTGACATGATGGCATCTCGCAGTTGCTGCAGATTTGTTGGCTGCACATCCATGACGCCAATCTCCCACCACATGCCAAAGGTGCTCTATTGGATGAGATCTGGTGAGTGTGGAGCTCTATTGGATTGAGATCTGGTGAGTGTGGAGGCCATTGGAGTACAGGGACCTCATTGTCCAGTGGTGAGATGATTGGAGCTTTGTGACATGGTGCATTATCCTGCTGGAAGGAGCCATCAGAAGATGGGGACACTGTAGTCATAAAGGGATGGACATGGTCAGCAACAATACTCAGGTAGGCCGTGGTGTTTAAACCATGCTCAATTGGTACAAAGGGGTCCAAAGTGTGCCAAGAAAATATCCCCCCCCCACACCATTACACCCCCACCACCAGCCTGAACCGGTGATAGGATGGATCCATGCTTTCACAAAAAATTCTGACCCCACCATCTGAATGTCGCAGGTGAAATCGAGACTCAACATTTTTTCCAATCTTCTATTGTCCAATTTAGGCGAACCTGTGCCAATTGTAGCCTCAGTTTCCTGTTCTTAGCTGACAGGAGTGGCACCCGGTGTGGTCTTCTGCTGCTGTAGCCCATCTGCTTCAAGGTTGGATGTGTTGTGCTTTCAGAGATGGTATTTTGCATACCTTGGGTGTAACGAGTGGTTATTTGAGTTACTGTTGCCTTTCTATCATCTCCAACCAGTCTGCCCATTCTCCTCGGACTGCCGCTCGCTGGATATTTTCTCTTTTTCCCACCATTCTCTGTAAATGCGAGAGATGGTTAAGTAGGAAGGAAAAGAGAACAGGGATTATAACGGTGCCTAAGAATGTATATAGTACACCTAATAAGTAAAAACATAAAGAATTTTATGTTTACAAAAATCAAAACATGAAATACATGAAATACATGGACAGCCATCACCCGTCTAACGTACAGCAAGAAAAAAGTTCCAAGGCACATGAGGACAGATGAGTTAGACCACCTACTAGGGGCAGAAGAGCAAATAGACATTTTAAGGGGGGACTGTTGTGGATTTATTGATGCTTTGATAAAATGACTATTTCTGTTATGTATACATATAAATGCTGAATCTCCTTACTCAAAATTAAGTAACTAGAGACCCCCTCCCATCGAGTGGGTTAAAGAGTCCACAGCCTCACATCAGCAGAAAATACCTGGATGAAGCTGACTGGAAGATGAGACACTTAGATAAGAGTCTTCCAATCCACAGATGATAACACAACTAGACTTTGAATATGTTTTTGCAAACAATGAGTCATCTTCTTACTATAAAGGGGGCTATCCGCCCAGAGCAATACAAGGAAGTTCTTCTCTGAACAGTGTGTGTCAGTGTGTTACTTCTAACATGCATGCATGAACATTTTGAATTTGGACCAGGTGCAGATAACTCGGTTCAGACATTTTAGTCTGAAATCCAAAACACAGGTGTGTTGACAATTGTAAAACAATCGGTACATACAGAAGTGGCCAAGGATGTTGGAAGGCCACTAAATAGAACAGGCAATTAATCCCTACATGTTTCGCCAAAACATTGGCTTCTTCAGGGGAATGACATTAGAAACCTGTACATGTATGTAGACTCTATGAAAAACACAAAATATTAATTTTAGAGAAAAAGTTATAATCATACAAAATTAATCGTGTCGAACATTATTAGCAATAATTGATTGGAATAATGAGAGCATGGCATGGCTTAAGAACGCCCCAAGATGGAGAACCCCTCACATATGGGTCCCCCAATACCCACCTAAAATTGTCATTATTCCAATCAATTATTGCTAATCATGTTCAACACGATTCATTTTGTATGATTATAACTTTTTTCTAAAATGTATATTTTGTGCTCTAAATCAGACTTTACAGGCAAGATGGACGAGAGTATAGTAAAATTATACTTTATTACAACAAATCATTACAAAGTCAAATAGAGAAAGCATTAAAAAAACATACAATTAACACATAATAGTCGTAAATGTATGGCGTGAACAAAAGATTGACACCAAATAGACAGCAGTGAGCCCCTGTGCGTCAACGCGTTTCGCCATTTTGCTTTTTTTTTTTTTTTGCTTCATCAGGACACACTCGGGGGTTGTTGGAAGGAACAGGTCTCCTTCCAACAACCCCTGAGTGTGTCCTGATGAACCAAAATAGCGAAACGCATTGACGCACAGGGGCTCACTGCTGTCTATTTGGTGTCAACCTTTTGTTCACGCCATACATTTACGATCATTATGTGTTAATTGTTCGTTTTTTTTTAATTCTTTCTCTACTTGACATGTTTGTAATGATTCGTTGTTAATAAAGTATAATTTTACTATACTCTCGTCCATCTTGCCTGTAAAGTCTGATTTAAAGCTCTCACTTTTTTCTCCATTTTTTCTGTAGACTACAGAACACCTCTTTCCTCATCTCTATAAATCTTCAATTGTGTATATATATATACGTTGGGGTTTTGAAGCTGGTTAAAGGGGTTATGAGTACTGCTATCAGCCCTAACTATGGTATTGTTTTTTGCAGCCTGAAAATCTCTGATAAAAGCGATCTGGGGAGTTGATTAGCCGCTGGATCACTTTTAGAACCCCTGCTGCTCACAGGTGTTTCTCAGGCTTACCATTCCAGTGAGCCTGGGGAAATGATCCAGAAAGAGAGAAACCAGACCGTCTCTGTTCACCTCTATGATCTAGGAAGCCGGAAACAACGTCATAATGTCACTTCCGGTTTAGGGCGGATGTAAACATTTTAATTTTTTTGAGCTAACATTAGATCAAAGTTTTTTTTTTTTTTTTTTTTTATCTGATGCTTTCAAGGGTAGAGGAGAAATCTGGGGTCTTATAGATGTCTCCACAAAGAGGACTTGTTTATATTTATTGTAATAGCAGTAAAAATAAAAATTTTGAAATAAAATAAATGAAAATAAATAAATAAAAGGAAGTGCCCCCGTCCCTCTACGTTTGCACGCACACATACGTAGGTCGTGCACGCAGTGTACCACACATGTGAGGTATTTCCATGAACATTAGAGTGAGAGCAATAATTCTAGCGCTAGACCTCCTCTGTAACTCTAAACCGCTAACCTGTAAAAAGTTGAAGCGTTGCCTGTGGAGATTTTTATGTACTGTAGTTTGTCACAATACCACGAGCGTGCGCAATTTTAAAGCTTGACATGTTAGGTATCTATTTACTCTGTGTAACATCATCTCAGCAAGCAAGATTTTTAACACCACAACAGAAGTGCAACTCACCAGTGTGAAGACATACATAGAATTTAAAGGGATGCATTTTTCTTGAGCTTTTCTTGTGCTACTAAAGGGTCCAATAATGGCCAACAATAAATTCATATTCATTTACTGTAAATGCATTATAATAATTAAAAAGTCAAATATAATACAATCATATATAAAAATATATATAGATTTTTAAAAAACTCAAATTTTTGCATACTGCATCTTTGGTTTAGGTTTCAGCAGCAAAATTTCTATTCGGTGCACCTCTAATTAAAATGTATTAAAGTGTATCTTTTCCCCAAAAAATTGCGATTGTAAAACCTTTGCGCAAATACTATGTGACATAAATTAATTGAAACAACCACCATTTTATTCTCTAGGGTCTCTGTTTATATATATATATATATATATATATATATATATACACAATGCTGTGAAAAAGTATTTGCCCACGTTCTGATTTTTTCTTTCTTTGCACATTTGTCACACTTAAATAACTCAGGTCATCAAACCAATTTTATTATCACACAAAGATAACCCAAGTAAATACAAAATGCAGTTTTTAAAGGATGGTTTCATTTATTAAGGCAAAAAAACTGTCCAAACCTGCCTGGCTTTATGTGAAAAAGTAATTGCCCCCTAAACCTAATAACTGGTTGTGCCGCCCTTGGCAGCAACAACTGCTGTCAAGCGTTTGAGATAACTAGCAATGAGTCTTTCACATCGCTGTGGAGCAATTTTGGCGCACTCTACTTTGCAGAATTGTTTTAATTCAGCCACATTGGAGGATTTTCCAGCATGAATGGCCTGTGTAAGGTCATCATACAGCATCTCAATCGGATTTAAGTCCGGGCTTGGACTAGGCCACTCCAAAACCTACATTTTGCTTTGTTTGAACCATTTGGAGGTGAACTTTCTGTTGTGTTTCGGATCATTGTCCTGCTGCATAACCCAAGCGCACTTGAGCTTGAGGTCACAAACTGATGGCTGGACATTCTCCTTTAGGATTTTCTGGTAGAGCTCAGAATTCATGGTTCCATCAATTATGGTAAGTCATCCAGGTTCTAAAGCTGCAAAGCAGCCACAGACCATCACGCTACCACCACCATGTCTGACTGTTGGTATGATGTTCTTGTTATGAAATGCTGTATTTCTTTATGCCAGATGTAACGGGACGCACACCTTCCAAAAAGTTAAATTTTTGTCTCATCGGTTCACAGAATATTTGCCTAAAAATCTTGGGGATATTCAAGATGTTTTTTGGTAAATGTGAGATGAGCCTTTGTGTTCTTTTGGTCAGCAGTGGCTTTGGCCTCGGAACTCTCCCATGGATGCCATTTTTGCCCAGTCTCTTTCTTATTGTTGAATCATCAACACTGATCTTACCTGAGGCAAGTGAGGCCTGCAGTTCTTTAGGTGTTATTCTGTTTTTTTTTTTGTTTTTTTACCTCCTGGATGAGTCGTCGTCATGCTCCTGGAGTAATTTTTGTAGGCCAGCCACTCCTGGGAAGGTTCACCACTGTTCCAAGTTATCTCCATTTGTGGATAATGGCTCTCCCCGTGGTTCACTGGAGTTCCAAAGATGTAGAAATGGCTTTGAACCCCTTCCTAGACCGGTACATGTACATTACTTTGTTTCTACTCTGGTCTTGAATTTTTTTAGATTGTGGCATGATGTGTGGCTTTTTGTGATCTGTTAGCGTGCTTCACTTTGTCAGACAGCTTCTATTTATGTGATTTCTTGATTCAACAGGTCTGGCAGTAATCAGGCCCGGGTGTTGCAAGTGAAATTTAACTCAGTTTACCAAAAAATTGTGGTTAATCACAGTTCATTCATGATTCAGCATGGGCCAGGCAGGTTTGAACAGCTTTATTCCTTTAATAAATGGAATCAGTATTTAAAAACTGCATCTTGGATTTACTTGGGTTATCTTTGTGTAATATTAAAAATTTTTTGATGATCTGAATGATTTAAGTGAGAGAAATATGCAAGAAAATAAAAAAAGTCAGTAAGGGGCAAAATACTTTTTCACATTACTGCACTATATATATATATATATATATATATATATAAATATAATGTAGCACTGCCCCCTTTAGGGCTGTTTTGATTTAACTGTTCAACTGCACCACTCTGACCCTGTGAGCACTCCAACTCTATCACCATCATCATGACCTGAGCTCTACCACAGGACGCTGATCTACACGTTATGCTCCGCCAGGCCGATGTTATACCATCCACGGCTCCAACACTCTCTCACAGCTGTCTCCTGCCAATGCTTCCTGAACTGGATAGTGTGCATCCCAGGGAGACAGGTGACTGGAATCTGACATACCTTGAGACACGGGACTACATTTGACTGCAAGAGGATAGCTCCGTTGATGGGTATCCATCCCTAGGAGCAACGTGCATCTTCAGTGACCCGCCTCTAGCCCCTCCATTTGTCCATCCGGGAATCCCTGGAGTGGTATCTAGGGATGACGTGGATTACATTCTCTGAACCTGGCTGTCTAAGCATGTTTTGGACTACCCACTCTGGTGTTTCTCTCCCCATTGTGGGAAGGAATACCAGTTAATTTAACCCCATATGTTGGCTATCTACATCCTGCACCTGACATCGATTAGTCCATTAACCAGACTCACATCCATATAACTGGTAGGGATGAGCCGAACACCCCCCCGTTCGGCTCGCACCAGAACCCGCGAACGGACCTAAAGTCCGTGCGAGCTTTAGAACCCTATTAGTTATAATGGATGCGAACGTTCGAAATTAAAAGTGCTCATTTTAAAGGCTAATATGCATGTTAATGTCATAAAAAGTGTTTGGGGACCTGGGTCCTGCCCCAGGGGACATGTATCAATGCAAAATTTTTTTTTAAAAACGGCCGTTTTTTCAGGAGCAGTGATTTTAATAATGCTTAAATTGAAACAATAAAAGTGTAATATTCCTTTAAATTTCGTACCTGGGGGGTGTCTATAGTATGCCTGTAAAGGGGCGCATGTTTCCCGTGTTTAGAACTGTCTCTGCGCAAAGTGTCATTTTTGAAAGTAAAAAAGCTATTTAAAATCACTCGCGGCTAATGTTAATTCACGGCTCCCGTAACACAGAGAACAGTGATTCATTGAAACTCATTCATAAAAAAAAGTCATTGATAAAAAAAAAAAAAAAATGAAAAAAAAAAAAGCGTAGGGGTCCCCCCAAATTCAATAACCAGGCCCTTCAGGTCTGGGATGGATATTAAGGGGGATCCCAGCCCAAAAAAAAAAAAAAAAAATGGCGTAGGGTCCCCCTCAAAATCCATACCAGACCCTTGAGGTCTGGCATGGATTTTAAGGGGAACCCTAGCCAAAAAAAATGGCGTGGGGTCCCCCTCAAAATCCATACCAGACCCTTATCCGAGCACGCAACCTGGCAGGCCGCAGGAAAAGAGGGGGGGACGAGAGCGGCCCCCCCCTCTCGCCTGAACCGTACCAGGCCACATGCCCTCAACATTGGGAGGATGCTTTGGGGGTCTAAGACCCCTAAAGCACCTTGTCCCCATGTTGATTAGGACAAGGGCCTCTTCCCCACAACCCTGGCCGGTGGTTGTGGGGGTCTGCGGGCGGGGGGCTTATCGGAATCTGGAAGCCCCCTTTAACAAGGGGACCCCCAGATCCCGGCCCCCCCCCTGTGTGAAATGGTAAGGGGGTACAAAATACCCCTACCATTTCACCAAAAAAGTGGCAAAAATGGTAAAAATGACAGGAGACAGTCTTTGACAATTCCTTTATTAAAATCTTCTTTCTTCTTTCTTCATCCTTCGGATTCTTCATCTTCTCCTTCCTTCATCTTCTTCCATCTTCTTCTTCCATTTTCTTCTTCCTCCGATCCGCTTCTTCTTGCGCTGGTCTTCTCGTCCTTCTCGTCCGGCATCTTCTTCCGTCGGCGTCGGCGTCGGTGTCGGTGTCTTCTTGGGCCGCTCCGCGCAATGGGAGGCTCCCGCTGTGTGAGGCTCCGCTCCATCTGACAGGTCTTTTAAAACGGAGGGCACCTGGTGACCCCGCCCCCCTCTGACGTCATGGGGAAAGCCATCATGGAATTCCCCATGACGTCCCTGTGCGTCAGAGGGGGCGGGGTCACCAGGTGCCCTCCATTATAAAAGACCTGTCAGACGGAGCGGAGCCTCACACAGCGGGAGCCTCCCATTGCGCGGAGCGGCCCAAGAAGAGACAGAGACACCGACGCCGACGCCGACGGAAGAAGATGCCGGACGAGAAGGACGAGAAGACCAGCGCAAGAAGAAGCGGATCGGAGGAAGAAGAAAATGGAAGAAGAAGATGGAAGAAGATGAAGGAAGGAGAAGATGAAGAATCCGAAGGATGAAGAAAGAAGAAAGAAGATTTTAATAAAGGAATTGTCAAAGACTGTCTCCTGTCATTTTTACCATTTTTGCCACTTTTTTGTGAAATGGTAGGGGTACTTTTGTACCCCCTTACCATTTCACACAGGGGGGGGCCGGGATCTGGGGGTCCCCTTGTTAAAGGGGGCTTCCAGATTCCGATAAGCCCCCCGCCCGCAGACCCCCACAACCACCGGCCAGGGTTGTGGGGAAGAGGCCCTTGTCCTAATCAACATGGGGACAAGGTGCTTTAGGGGTCTTAGACCCCCAAAGCATCCTCCCAATGTTGAGGGCATGTGGCCTGGTACGGTTCAGGCGAGAGGGGGGGCCGCTCTCGTCCCCCCCTCTTTTCCTGCGGCCTGCCAGGTTGCGTGCTCGGATAAGGGTCTGGTATGGATTTTGAGGGGGACCCCACGCCATTTTTTTTTTTGGCTAGGGTTCCCCTTAAAATCCATACCAGACCTCAAGGGTCTGGTATGGATTTTGAGGGGGACCCTACGCCATTTTTTTTTTTTTTTTTTGGCTGGGATCCCCCTTAATATCCATCCCAGACCTGAAGGGCCTGGTTATTGAATTTGGGGGGACCCCTACGCTTTTTTTTTTGTTTTTTATTAATGAATGACAGCTCTCTGTGTTACAGGAGCCATCAATTCATTAGCCGCGAGTGAAAGTTCTAAGCACAGGAAACCTGCCCTCCTTCACAGGCTACCTATAGACACCCCCCAGATGTGATACTGCAATGCTGTTCTAACAGCATGCACACACATATCCCCAGAAATAAAGCACATATTGTTGTCAGCAGTCAGCAGCACACTGACACGCTGACACTGTGAGTGAAACATAATATGCGAGGCCGCCGCCGCGGCGGCCTCTTATACCGTGGGGCGTGTATTAAAGCCCCTGAGCTATAATTGGCTACAGGCATCCTGCCTGTAGCCAATTATGGCTCTCCTCGCTGCCGGCGCT
This sequence comes from Lithobates sylvaticus, assembly GCA_028564925.1. NCBI lineage: Eukaryota > Metazoa > Chordata > Amphibia > Anura > Ranidae > Lithobates > Lithobates sylvaticus. The sequence goes on from CM053030.1 coordinate 515,309,149, forward strand.
GTGATTGGCCAAGCATGCGGGTCACAGTGCATGCTTGGCCAATCATCAGCCAGCATTGCACTGCGCGGGCCGCAATGCATTGCGGGGCCGCTCGCATCACACGAATTTGATGCGAGCGGCCCCAATAGTTCTGGGCTCGCCGAGCGAGCGAACACCCGGTGCTCGATTCGAACATGGGTTCGAATCGAACACCGGGCTCATCCTTAATAACTGGGACAAGGAAAGAATTAAGGCGAGCTCCCCCGGTGAGATAAGTATGTTACGTGGTGATCTCATCCCTTTAAGTAGACAAAACCCCTATGGTTGGGACTTTAAATAGAACACCACTCTCACCAAGAATTTTATGAAAATTGTTTTAAATTTTTTTTTTTTTTTTTTATTAATGAATAAAATAGTATCGAAGTCACCCAAGTGTCCGATAGCAGGGTGCACAATACATAATATGCATGACAGTATAAAACAAATGACAAGAAAAATTATACAAAAAATAATATAATGGTGAAGACAACACTTAACATAAAAAAAATATATATGTACAAAGATACGGTACTGATTCTCTCCCGGAGGTATGTCACCCCCGAATACTCGACGCGTTTCTAGTTGCCCGAATAACTGGGACAATGGCTCTTTGATTCTGATCTGGTGGATAGATGCCACATCTACTTGGACTGCAAATCATTTAGCAAGTGCATAGAGCATGATTTATGGGAGACAACTCCAGGACTGTATCCATCTAGTAGGGATGAGCTCGATGTTTAAGTTCGACTCGAACATTAGGTGTTCGCCCGTTCCCCGAACAGCAGGTTCCAGCAACCATCACCAGCGTCTGCATTATATGGTGCAGGAATATCTAGGGGCAAGAGCAGACTTGGAGACCTTTCAAACAGACCATCCACTGGGTTACAGGGTCTTGAGGATGGACCACTGGCCAGAACTTGCTCAATATGCAATTGAGCTACTGGCCTGTCCTGCATCCAGCGTACTTCCTGAATGCACATTAAGTGCTGCTGGAGGGTTTGTAATAGATCAAAGAGTGCGCCTGTCCACAGACTCCGTTGATAGGCTCACATTTATAAAATATAATCAGTCCTGGATCAGCAGCTATCAAGCACCTGATGATGATGTAACTGATTGAATTTGCTATGGACCTGGGATCCCTTGAAGACTGCCTATGCTGCCTATCCTATTCCTCCTCAATTATGATGATGCTAGCTTCCAACAATATTTTTGGTTTAAGGCACCACCACCACCCAAGGCCCAATTTTTCTGCCCCTGTTTAACAGGGGCATGTAATTACAATTTTTGAAATAATATTTAACAGCAGGGCCCGTTGATGCGCCCAACAAGAGTAATTGTGAGGGGTTACCGTGTTCTGGCACCACCAACACCTAAGGCCTAATTTTTCAGCAGAGTATATAATGCAGTCCAAATACTATATGGTATATGTGTGTTTGGGGGTTCTAAGTAATTTTCTAGCAAAAATACAAATTTTTTACCTGTAAACAAAAGGTGTCAGAAAAGGCCGGGTCTGAGGTGTTCTGTGGTTCACAAATATTATCTATGCGGGGCTGATAACAAATTTTGAGATATTAGTGCAGCATCCTCAGCTCAGTACCAGAAGAAACAAGCCCGGATTTCTGGAGAATCAACAGGTATTTTTTGCCCTTATTAAACATACAGTGGTGTGAAAAAGTGTTTGCCCCCTTCCTCATTTCCTGTTCCTTTGCATGTTTGTCACACTTAAGTGTTTCGGAACATCAAACCAATTTAAACAATAGTCAAGGACAACACAAGTAAACACAAAATGCAATTTGTAAATGAAGGTGTTTATTATTAAAGGTGAAAAAAATCCAAACCATCATGGCCCTGTGTGAAAAAGTGATTGCCCCCTAAACCTAATAACTGGTTGGGCCACCCTTAGCAGCAACAACTGCAACCAAGCGTTTGCGATAACGTGCAATGAGGCTTTTACAGCGTCCTGGAGGAATTTTGGCCCACTCATCTTTGCAGAATTGTCCTAATTCAGTTACATTAGAGGGTTTTCGAGCATGAACGGCCTTTTTAAGGTCATACCACAACATCTCAATAGGATTCAGGTCTGGACTTTGGCTAGGCCACTCCAAAGTCTTCATTTTGTTTTTCTTCAGCCATTCGGTGGTGCACTTGCTGGTGTGTTTAGGATCATTGTCCTGCTGCAGAACCCAAGTTTGTTTCAGCTTGAGTACACGAACAGATGGTCGGACATTCTCCTTCAGGATCTCTTGGTAGACAACAGAATTCATAGTTCCTTTTATCACGGCAAGTCTTCCAGGTCCTGAAGCAGCAAAACAGCCCCAGACCATCACACTACCACCACCATATTTTACTGTTGGTATAATGTTCTTTTTCTGAAATGCAGTGTTCCTTCTACGCCAGATATACTTGGACACACACCTTCCAAAGAGTTCCACTTTTGTCTCATCGGTCCACAGAATGTTGTCCCAAAAGTCTTGGGGATCATCAAGATGTGTTGTGGAGAGATTGAGACGAGCTTTGATGTTCTTTTTGCTCAGCAGTGGTTTTCTCCTTGGAACTCTGCCATGCAGGCCATTTTTGCCCAGTCTTTTCCTGATGGTGGAGGCATGAACGCTGACCTTAACTGAGGCAAGTGAGACCTGCAGTTCCTTGGACGTTGTTGTGGGGTCTTTTGTGACCTCTTGGATGAGTCGTCGCTGCGCTCTTGGGGTCATTTTGGGCGGCCGGCCACTCCTGGGAAGGTTCACCACTGTTCCATGTCTTCGCCATTTGTGGATAATGGCTCTCACTGTGGTTCGCTGGATTCCCAAAGCTTTGGAAATGGCTTTATAACCCTTTCCAGACTGATAGATCTCAATTACTTTCTTTCTCAATTGTTCCTGAATTTCTTTGGGTCTCGGCATGATGTGTAGCTTTTAAGGATCTTCTGGTGGACCTTACTGTGTCAAGCAGCTCCTATTTAAGTGATGCCTTGATTGTGAACAGGTGTGGCAATAATCAGGCCTGGGTGTGGCTAGAGAAATTGAACTCAGGTGTGGACAACCACAGTTATAGTATGTTTTAACAAGGGGGGCAATCACTTTTTCACACAGGCCATGATGGTTTGGATTTTTTTTCACCTTTAATAATAAACACCTTCATTTACAAATTGCATTTTGTGTTTACTTGTGTTGTCCTTGACTATTGTTTAAATTGGTTTGATGTTCCGAAACACTTAAGTGTGACAAACATGCAAAGGAACAGGAAATGAGGAAGGGGGCAAACACTTTTTCACACCACTGTATATAACAAAACACTTTCAGCGGTATAGTTAACAGACCAACAGGAGCAAATAAGTGAAGTTCATTGTTCGGATTTAAATACGTTTTAACACATCCTCCCTCTTCAGTCCGATCCTTCATACTCTAACAATCGTTGTGCTGTTAAATTATGCACTATAGCTGTAGCGGACTCATTCACAGCTGTACTAACAGCTGCACAGGCTACAGCTCTGCTCTCAGAATAATAATGAATGCTGCTCAGAAATAATTGCTGTTTATATACTAGTTGTTTTTCCGCTCATGCTGAAAAGATAAAAAAAAAAAAGAACAGTAAATAAATACAAATGATACCATTTATAAAAGACTTACACAACTCCAGTTATGTAACAACAAAAAATAAATAAATCCATATATACCTATCTCTTTGTGTGTATATACTGTATATATAGTTATATATACATTCACCGGCAACTTTATTAGGTGCACCTTGCTAGTACCGGGTTGGACCCCCTTTTGCCTTCATTCTTTGTGAGTCATACAATAGATTCAACAAGGTGTTGGAAACATTCCTCAGAGATTTTGGTTCATAGTGACATGTCCTCCGTACTGCGCAAGCCCTGCGCCTGCGCAGTATGGCCTGGACACTATACGATAGGCGGACACAATCCGACAGAACACCGACTGGACAACCCCCGATGGCCACCCAAGCCCCCTCCCCCTTCACTAGCCACTAGCCGTTCTACGTTATTTCTCTTATAGGCGGTACCAGTGGGAAAGATAGACATTATTTCACCCGGGGAAAATAATCAGTCCCTCCCCCCCCCCCCACCCATAATGGGACAAGATTAGGTAGAAAGGTGAGAAACTCCCAGGCCATGGCTGTTGAGTCAGCTGTCTGTCTCCTCCCCCATGCTCCTTCTGGTCCCCCCATGCTCCTTTGTTCCCCCCCTGCTCCTCTGGTCTCCCCCTGCTCCTCTGGTCCCCCCATTCACTTCTGGTCCCCCACATGCTTCTTTGTTCCCCCACATGCTTATGCATTCCTCTCCTTCGCCTCGTTTTCCCCCCATGCTCACCTAGTCCCCACTGATCCTCTGTACCCTCGTGCTTCTCTGTTCCCCCACGTGCTTGTCTGTTCCCCCACATGCTTCTCTGTTCCCCCACATGCTTCTCTGTTCCCCCACATGCTTCTCTGTTCCCCCACATGCTTCTGTCCGCTGGTCCCCCGCGTGCTCCTCCGGTCCCCCGTGTGCTGCTTTGGTCCCCAATGTGCTCCTCTGGTACACCCATGCTCCTCTGTTCCCACCATGCTGCTATGGTCCCCTGTGCTCCTCTATTCCACCCCATGCACCTCTGGTCCCCTATGTTCTCCTCTGTTCCACCCCCCCCCCCCCCCCTGCAGCACTCACCTCCTGTCCCTGGCTAGTTAAGCAGTGCGACTGAATAATGACATGATCCTCAGAAGTTGGCACTGAGAAGCTCATCATATGATCCAGAAGGAGGGCAGCCACACACAGCTGTAACATAAGCTTCCTCGGTTCTCCTGCTCTTTCCTTCCCCTGCTCTCCATCCTGTCTGCTATCGTGGAGAATCTAGATGGAGAGCAGGAGAATGAGTGCTGAGGAAGCTTATGTTACAGCTGTGTGTGGCTGCCCTCATTCCGGATCATATGATGAGCTTCTCAGTGCCGACTCCTGAGGATCATGTCATTATTCAGTCGCACTGCATAACTAGCCCGGGAGAGAAGGTGAGCGCTGCGGGGGGGGGGGGAGCAGAGGAGCGGAGGGGGCAGTGGTCCGATGTCACTGAAATCGGCCCACTGAGCCATCGGCCCACCCGGAAACTCCAGTCCAGTACATGCCTGCAGACAGCTGTCCAGGTGGCACAGAACCCCGATCCCCTTGACCTCATCCAAATAAAATGCTGTCCAGTGCCGCTCAGAAATATTTTTTTTTATATACTAGTTGTTTTTCCGCTCATGCTGAAAAGATAAAAAAAAAAAAAGAACAGTAAATAAATACAAATGATACCATTTAGAAAAGACTTACTAGGGCAGTGGACGTGGTCAACAGGCGGTGGACGTGGTCAGTAGGGCAGTGGACGGGGTCAGTAGGGCAGTGGACGGGGTCAGTAGGGCGGTGGACGGGGTCAGTAGGGCAGTGGACGGGGTCAGTAGGGCAGTGGACGGGGTCAGTAGGGCAGTGGACGGGGTCAGTAGGGCGGTGGACGGGGTCAGTAGGGCAGTGGACGAGGTCAGTAGGGCAGTGGACGGGGTCAGTAGGGCAGTGGACGGGGTCAGTAGGGCAGAGAATGGGGTCAGTCGTTTTTCTTTTTAGTTTTTTTGACCATTTTATTTTATCATTTTATTTTTTGTATTTTTTATTTTTTTTTACAGTTTTTGATGGGAGGGAGGCAGTGGAGGGCAGTGTGGAGGGACAGCATGATGGGGGGGGGGGGGGTAGAATGGGAGGGAGCAGAGTGACAGTCAGCAGCACACCTGGAACATTATACTCACTGGGCAGTATTCTTTTACTCTCTGCTGTTGTGACAGAGAGTTTGTTGCTTACCAGGAGCGGCCTCGGGCAGGGAGCTTTTCTCCTACCATTCCGGTAGCAGGAACAGCCTTGAGACAGGAAGCGGAAGCCATGGTCGGGGGAGGGGCAGTTGGGAGGCAGAGCTGGCACTCTTGGGTACGGATGACTGCTTGCTCCTTGGCTGGACAGGACATATAGGAGAACCAATCCTCCTCCTGCAGGAGACAGGAGGAGAGCAGAGGAGATCGGTTCTCTTATATGCCGCCCCGCCGGCCCTCCTATCCAGCCTGGTGCTAGCTGCAACAAGAGTGTAAAGTGAAAAGGCAAGCAGTCTTCCGTACCTAGGAACGCCAGCTCCGCCCCCAGACTCCAGCTCTTGCTCACACAAGTATAGACAAAACTGACAGAGGAGCCGCACAGGCCCCCTGCAGCCTGGGGCCAAGTCGCGATCGCGACTCTTGCACCTTCTATAGATACGCCCCTGCTGGGTGGGTTTTAGTTGCAGGTGGGCTCAATTGCCTAAAGGCTGCAGGCCTTGAGGCATAGCAGAAACCCCCACGGTGACCCTCTGACACTCAGGCCCAGTTTACACCTGGAGATTCCTGTGAACAAGTTTGGGTATAGGAGTGATTGTGGTCAGTCACAATGGGTCATGGAAGTGGTGACCAGGTAGATTCCCTGGGGTTTTAAGTTGAGCATCCCTCAAGGAAAATCTTGTTACTTGGACAACTTCTCCTTTAGGCTCGGTTCTCACTAGTACAATTTTCAGTAGAGTGCCTTTTTTATCGCAGCTTTTACAATCTATGGCACCCAAGTTGCAAGAAAGTCACCTGAAAGTAGTGCAGGAAGCTTTTTAAAAGAGGTTGAGACTAAAGTTGCATAGATTGGAACGGGTGCCATTGAATGAATGGGATGCAACTTTATATGTCCAAAGTCACATGACAAGTCGCACCAGTGAGAACTGAGCCTTAGGGAAGTTGTCCTTTTAAAATTTCTCCCCACCCCCTCATTATAGTCAACCTACACTATATTGCCAAAAGTATTGGGACGCCTGCCATTACACGCACATGAACTTTAATGGCATCCCAGTCTTAGTCCGTAGGGTTCAATATTGAGTTGGCCCACCCTTTGCAGCTATAACAGCTTCAACTCTTCTGGGAAGGCTGTCCACAAGGTTTAGGAGTGTGTCTATGGGAATGTTTGACCATTCTTCCAGAATGGAGGTCAGGCACTGATGTTGGACGAGGCCTGGCTCGCAGTCTCCGCTCTAAATAATCCCAAAGGTGTTCCTCCACCCCAAACTCGCTCATCCATGTCTTTATGGACCTTGATTTGTGCACTGGTGTGCAGTCATGTTGGAACAGGAAGGGGCCATTCGCAAATTGTTCCCATAAAGTTGGGAGCATGAAATTGTCCAAAATGTCTTGGTATGCTAACGTCTTAAGAGTTCCCTTCACTGGAACTAAGGGGGCCAAGCCCAACCCCTGAAAAGCATCCCCACAGCATAATCCTCCCCTCCACCAAATGATTTGGACCAGTGCACAAAGCAATGTCCATAAAGACATGGATGAGCGAGTACTGACCTCAACCCGATAGAACATCTTTGGGATGATTTAGAGCGAAGACTGCGAGCCAGGCCTTCTCGCCCAACATCAGTGCCTGACCTCCATTCTGGAAAAATGGTCAAACATTCCCATAGACACACTCCTAAACCTTGTGGACAGCCTTCCCAAAAGAGTTAAAGCTGTTATAGCTGCAATGGGTGGGCCAACTCAATATTGAACCCTACAGACTAAGACTGGAATGTCATTAAAGTTCATGTGTGTGTAAAGGCAGCCGCCCCAATACTTTTGGCAATATAGTGTAGCTATACACATACCCTCAGCCCTGCTCCAGAGATCTTCACCGTGTAGTTGTAATGCAGTCCTGCCTAGTACCACACAGAAAAAAGTCCGAGCCCAGTCAAGTCCAGCTCCTACTACACATGTGCATTTATCGGAAGGGACTGTACTCTTCTGGAGCTGGAGCTGTATGTCTGCAGCTTCAGCCTTGGATATAAATGGAGAAAATGGTGCTCATGCACAATATGGACAGGGCACGGTTGGGTCTTTTTCATACAAGGGCAGTGCAGCACCAGGCAGGGCCATACAGTGAAGATGTCCTGTGTTTAGGTAAGTATCTTGCCCTCATAAAGGACCACTTCACTAAAAGCAAAGTTTTCCTTTATAGCACCAACTCACATCAATGCACTGATTTATGTTTAAAACCCTCTTACTGTCCCAGCTGACTCATGCCGGAAAATGGCTATTTTATCCGACTATTATTAAGCCTTTAAAAAGTGACATACCATGTTATTAGGGCGTTTGTCGAGGCTGCTCTCCGAAGAGGATCCATTGTGTGCTTGGAGGAAATGTGCAATCTTTCAGAACACACAAATATAATGGCAGCTATACTTCTTTTTTCTGCCACTGATGATTCACTCTGAGGTTCCTGTTTCCTTCTTTATCACCCCCTTAAAGAGGACCTGTTATATGAAAGGCTGTCACGTACCTGTTGGAGATTGAGCTGTAGAGGAGGCTTCTCTTGCACCTCCTGTCCAACACCCCTGGTAGTGATGACAGGGAGTGGAGGACACAGAGTGGCACGAGGGCCAATGTAGCAGTTGACTCTGGCTGTACTTTGGCAGGAACCAGGTGACTTGAGAGCGCTGGGTCGGAACTGAAGAGAGGAACTCCGTGACGCTGAATCAGTAGCTGGAAGCGTAGCCGGCACGTAAGCCAAGGTTTCATAAACAGCCGGGCAGAGCAGGTACCGAGACATGAGGCAGAGGCAAAGACGGGACACAGGCCGAGTTCGGTACACAGTCGGGCAATGAGGCACAGGAACATCAGGCAGAAGCAGAGTCAAACACAAGCCGGGGTCACAAGTAGGCAGGCAGGGGTCAAGAGGTGGTTCAGGCAAGCCGGGTCAGGATACAGGAAGCTGGTTCAGATCGGGTAAGCAAGCACTAGCTGAAAAGACCACTCAATGCAAGTTGTGCATGTCACTGGCAGGTTTAACTAGTGCGCACACAAGTACCTGCACGCACCTGCGCGCGCTCACGCATGCGCTAGTACATGTCCTTTCTTGTGCATCTCCTGGATTGTCCATGCCTGCGCACCACTGTGCGCTTGTTGCCCGGGTTTCCCTTACAAAGACCATGTCCAATTATTATTACTACCTAATAAGAAGCACAACAGTTTGCCCACATGTACCTTTAGTCAATCTTTGAAGTGGCTCAGGAGCCCCCGGACCACAAATTCAGAAAGCAATGACTTTAGCTCCAAGCTGGTGATGTGGCTTGACCCACAGCTATGCCCCATCGCCATGTGGGAACACCAGAAGTTGCTAATAGGTGCTTGGTTTACATTGTCCATAGAGCCCCAGCCTTCTGAGACTGGAAAGGCCTTCACAAACTATGAGGGCTGTATTGAAAGTATTGCAAAAGCGGGCATAACTTTTTTATTAACTTACATAGGTTGTTCAAATTTCACACATTGGTTAAGTAACTCTTCCTCTATAGTGACTCCTTCTTCTCCTTTTCCTTCTTCTTCTTCCTCTCCTTCTTCTAATTCTCCTTCTCCTTCTTCTCCTTTTCCTTCTTCTTCCTCTTCTTCCTCTTCTTCTCCTACCCCTTCTCCTTCTCCTTCTTCTGTAAATAATGGATTCCAAGCAGAACCAACATGTAGACTATCCTTCTTCTTCTCCTCCTCCTTCTCCTTACTTCTCCTTCTTCTCCTTCTTCTTCCTCTCCTTCTCCTTCTCCTTCTTCTCCAAACCCTTCTGCTGTAAATAATGGATTCCAAGCAGAACCAACATGTAGACTATCCTTCTTCTTCTTCTCCTCCTTCTCCTTACTTCTCCTTCTTCTCCTTCTTCTTCCTCTCCTTCTCCTTCTTCCCCAAACCCTTCTCCTGTAAATAATGGATTCCAAGCAGAACCAACATGCAGACTATCCTTCTTCTTCTCCTCCTCCTTCTCCTTACTTCTCCTTCTTCTTCGTCTCCTTCTCCTTCTTCTCCAAACCCTTCTCCTCTAAATAATGGATTCCAAGTAGAAGTAACATGCCGTCTTTGAGTTTCACTCGCTGACTCTTATTCTTCTTCTCCTCCTTCTTCTTCTCCATCTTCTCCATCTCCTCCTTCTCCTTCTTCAATTGTAAATAATAGATCCCAAGCAGAAGCAACATGTTGTCCTCGAGTTTCACTCACTAATGATCATGTGATTGTCAGTGTTTGTAGTTGATGGTCTCCCACTGCGTGGTTTGTCTTCAATGCTGGCTTACCCTTCTTTAAATTTCTTCATCCATCTGTGCACATTGCTGTTGCCCAATGGTGTCATCTCCGTAAACATTTTGTAGCCTTCTCTGGATGCTGGACAGCCTGTAGCCCTCCATTGTGAAGAACTCAATGAGTCAAAAACAGGTCCTTGTTCCCCCCGCCCCCCTGAAAGGTGCCAAATGTGACACCGGAGGGGGGAGGGAATTAAGCAAAAGTTCCACTTTTGGGTGGAAATCCGTTATAACTTAGTTTTGGATCGAGTAGGGAAGAATGTAATATTGAGTCCTGCCAAGGATCAGTGTTACATGACCTTCAATGGGTTTCTTATGACCTCCAATCAGCAATCCAAAGCTTTGCCTTACCACTGTTACTGACCCAGCATCCTCCTCAACTTATCTGTCTAATCCTGTGTGCTGTGTGAAGGGGGTGTGCCCCTTCCGTCCAATCAGCTCTCAGAGCTCTGCTCATTGAGCTCCACAGAGTGTAGTTTCAGTTCTCCACCCCCTTTTTTTTCTAATCACTCTGACAAGCATTCTAAATTCAGCAATTTGAAGGCATGTAGAGAAGAGAAGACTGCAGATAAATAGGTATAACTTGTGTAGGGGGATTTGTTTAATCTCTGTGTATCACCTGAGGATAGTCCCTTCACTGGGAATATGTAAAGCTTTACAACAACTTTAACTATGCAACACCATCTGTCCCTTTTCTGAGGTCACAGCCAGCCTGTAATCTAATTTAATAATCTTCATTCAATAAATTCTGCACTCTTAATAAATACCCTCATTTTAAATAGATAGAGCTAAAATAATTATTGAAAACTAATAATCCCAACTGATAAAGGGATACATATTAAATACGCTCACCACAAAATGTAATAATAAAATACTTAAAGCAGGAGTCTCGAACTGGCGGCCCTCCAGCTGTTGTGAAACTACGAGTCCCATGAGGCCTTGCAAGGCTGCCAGTTATAAGCATGACTCCCTAAGGCAGAGGCATCATGGGACTTGTAGTTCTGCAACAGCTGGAGGGCCACCAGTTTGAGACCCCTGACTTAAAGTATAAATTCAACTTTCAGGAAGATTTTTCCAAAAATCCCCCAATGCAGTTCTACATCCAATGCATATACCATGATACGTACTATAGCTCCTCCTGTTGGAATTGGTGAAGGTCCTCCCATTCCAGGTGAAGCAGTTTTGAGTTTTCTCCAGAAAAAGCACCCCCTAGCCCGCTCAAATTGCCTACATTCACAGTGCGTCCTCCCCTGGGTCCAGCTAAGCTTAGTAGTGGCCACTCTTGGCTGTTCAATGTAGGTGAGTAAGCAGTGCGCTCAGCTAGAAAAGCAGACTGTGCACTGGTTTAAACAGCCTGGAGCACCTGCCTAGCTGGAGCAAGGAGCAGCCACTAGGGGCCTAGCTGAAGCCTGGAGAAGAAACACTGTGCACATGTGCAATTTTAACTGCCTGGAGTGGCCACTAGGGGCCTAGCTGGAGCCAGGAGAAGATGCACTGTGCACATGTACATTTAGACCTACCTGGGGTGGCCACTAGGGGGCGCATTGTGAAATTCAGCCTGTTCTGAAAACAGCAGGACAGAGAAGTATAGGAGACCAGCGCTTTCTCTGGAGAGGAACCAAAAAAGCTGCTGCATCTGAAATGTGAGGGCCTTTGCTATTTCCAACAGGAGGAGTTCTGGTATGGGTCATTCTATGGATGTCGAATTGCATAGAGCAGTGATTCTCAACCAGGGTTCCTCCAGAGGTTGCTAGGGGTTCCCTCAGCATTGGGCAATTTCTGCCTCTCAGATAAGTTCCCACTCACACTATTGATCTTTTTAACTATCTGTAAGGAGGTAATTCTTCCCAATGACCACAAGTGAAAGGACCATTCCTCTCACTGACCATCACACTAATGTATCATGTATTGTAGATTTCAAATTTTTAGCAGGGGTTCCCCGAGACTGGAGAACTATTTCAAGGGTTCCTCTGTGTTGAAAAGGTTGAGAAAGGCTGGCATAGAGGGATTATCTGAAATTCTTCCTGGAAGGTGAACTTCCCTTAACCGCTTGCCGACTGCCTCACATTGGATTACAGCGGCATAGAGGCTCCCCTGTGCCAGATCACGTCTCTAGTACGTGATTCTGCTCTTCGCGGTAGGGGGCATGCAGGCTGTGCTGTGAAATGTAAATGTGTGATTAGTTTCACTCCAAATTATTTTTTTAATGAATTTCGACAAATTTGTTATTTGGAAACATCTGAATTAATGAAACCCTGTTTAACAATTTTTTCTGAATAATTATCAATTTGTAAATTCTTAAATTCTTAAATTCGAAAATTCGAAAATCTGAAATTATACTAACTATTAAATTATAGGTATTGGAATTTCCTTTCAAATTTGAACGTTACAAATACAAATTTATCCGAAGTTACGAATTATCCAAAATAATGAATGCCGTATCTAAACGAATGGAACGTAATGAATTAATAATAATAAATAACAATAATAATAATTAATAATAATAAATAACAATAATAATAATAATAATAATAATAATAATGTGCATTTGTTCCGATGTCTGCCGGCCACCCGCGATCGCTCCTTTAGAGAGCCAGAAGGGGGATCTGTCAATGTAAACAAACAGATCCCCATTCTGACAGGGGAGGGGAGAGAGATCAGCGAGTGATTAGGAACAGCGATCTCTCTCTACTCCCAGTCAGTCCCATCCCCCCCACAGTTGGAAACACCTCCCAGGGAACAACACTTAACCCCTTCATCGCCCCCTAGTGTTAACCCCTTCTCTGCCAGTGACCTTTATACAGTAATCAGTGACTATTTTTAGCACTGATCACTGTATAAATGTCAATGGTCTCAAAAATTGTCAAAAGTGTCCGATCTGCCTGCCGCAAAGTCGCAGTCCCACTAAAAATCACTGATCGCCACCATTAATAGTAAAAAAAAAATAATAAAAATAAAAATGCCATAAATCTATCCCCTATTTTGTAGACGCTATATTTTTTGTGCAAACCAATCAATATACACTTATTGCAATTTTGTTTTACCAAAAATATGTAGAAGAATACATATCGGCCTAAACTGAGGAAAACTTTTTTGGGGGTATTTATTATAGCATAAAAGTTGTCAAAATAGTTTTTTTGTTTGTTTGTTTATAGCACAAAAAATAAAAACCATAGAGGTGATAAAATACCACCAAAAGAAAGCTCTATTTGTGGGGGAAAAAAAAGCATCAATTTTGTTTGTGTTGAACGTCGCACGACCGCGCAGTTATCAGTTAAATTGACGCAGTGCCGTATTGCAAAAAATGGCATCGTCATTAAGGGGGTAAATCCTTTCGGGGCTGAAGTGTTTAATACACAGCCATATTACACAATAGAGTTGATATACTAAAGGAGCAGAGGCTGTTAACTTTGCAAAGATATTAAATAAGGTGAAGATGTCTCTAGTTTGATTGCCCAATTTTTTTTAACTCTTTGTTTATAGCTACAAAGTGTACAAAAAAAAAAACAAAAAAACATGAAAAATGTATCAACAGTACACTTGACAGGCAACGGTATATCAAATCAGTCCCTAAGAGAACTGGTAACACAATAAACAGAGTGTAACACATCGGGAGTTTGAGAATTCTAAAGAAGGGACAAGCTCTGTAATAATGTGTAAAAACTGGGGAATTGGCTGTAAGTGGGACCACCCGGATTGCTTCAACCTGGGAAATTGCTTATAATTGCCTACAGGGGCCTTTGTTGCCAGCGGGAAGGAGAATCCCTTTTCCCATAAAAAAAGTGTTGTATATATTTTTTAGAGATAGAAGAGAGAGCAGAGAAATGTAGGAAAAGAAGAAGAGGAGAAATAAGATAGTGGAAAAGGAAAAGGGGGGGGGGGGATAGTTTGGGAACTGGAATAGCTAACAGTCCTACCCAAGCTCATTACATGGCAAATAATACAAAGTAGCCGCGCTAAAAAACGTGAATAAAAATGTGAAAATGAAAAAAATTATAAATATAGTCCAAATCAATGGTTGTGTGTAAATTATTGTACATAAACAACATAAGTGATAAATGAACAGTCCATACATGGCAATTAATTAGGGCTGTGGAAATTAAAGATTAATTCCTCGATTAATCGTTAATTCTTTTGATTGATCAAAATTCTTTTGATCGGTACTCACCTCTCTCCGCCGGCTTCCGGGTCTTCAGGGAGTTCCGTCGGAGATCGGGTGACGTCACGGACATCGACGTCCCGGACTCCTCCCCCTTCCCCAAGTGCCTTCGTCTGCTAACGGAGGAGTCCGGTGACGTTGAAGTTCTGATTGAATGTAAAGCGTATGGGGGAGGAACTACGCATGACGTCACCCGCTGCTGCCCTACGGAACTAACACGATTGTCGGCTTTACATGCTGTGTTTTTATCATCTTTATGTGAGTAGTTTGTGTTTGAACACAAAAATTAAATCTTATACTTAAGCGGTGAGCACTTAGATATTTTCTTTCTACCCATGACCTGGCGTCCTTGCTGGGATCTAAGGAGACGTGAGAGAAGTTTATGGTCCGTGTTATACCCTTTTGATACCCGCTTGCATTACCACCTGTTTGTACAGGGGTCCATGCCATAAGGTGAGAGTGATTAGTTAGACCGGAGGTGGAGGGGTTGTCACGCTACTGTGGAAAAAAAATTACTTACGTCAGTGCTACAGTTTGAATTTAAAACGTATTTGTGTGGACTGTGAAGTTAAGTCATGGATTGTGGAAACTAACTAGTGTCGGGTGATTGTATATAGTGTATACCACATTTACCACTGACTAATGCAGAGTTGCAATGCAAGGAGATCAGCTAAAAGTAGTTGGATCTGTATGTGTGTTATAATTAATCGAAATGAGTCAATTAATCGATTAATCGAACACCAACATTTTAATCAGTAACAGCCCTACAAATAATGTGACGTATATGGACTGTTCATTTATCACTTATGTTGTTTATGTACAATAATTTACACACAACCATTGATTTGGACTATTTTATAATTTTTTCATTTTCACGTTTTTATTCACGTTTTTTTTGCGCTGCTACTTTGTATTATTTATCTGTTTCTGTGTGTATCTTACGGTTTTAGCAGCTGTTTTCTTTGTATAATTTTTGTATTTATATATGTAATTTAGCATGGTATTTTCCACTTTTTCATTACATGGCAGGATGAATGCTGAGTTTAAGTACTTCAATACCGGGCACTTCCCCCCCCCCTCCTGCCAGGACAATTTTCAGCTTTCAGCACTGTCACACTTTGAATGACAATTGCGCGGTCATGCAACACTGTACCCAAACTAAATTTTTATCATTCTCTTCCCACAAATAGAGCTTTTTTTTGGTGGTATTTGATCACCACTGAGCTTTTTATTTTTTGCTAAACAAACAAAAAAAGACCGAAATAAAAAAATAAAAAAGTTTTCTTCATTTCTGTTATAACATTTTGTTTTCTCCTTCGCTGACGGGCACTGATGAGGCGGCACTGATGGGCACTGATGAGTTGGCACTGATAAGGTGGCACTGATGGGCACTGATGAGGAGGCACTAATATGTAGAATTGATGGGCACTGATAGGCGGAACTGATATGCCTGTAAACCGCCTGATTTGTGACATGCCCACCAGGTGGAACTCAACTTTGGGAATTCTGCAGCGGCTATACATGCAGCAGAGAGCCGTCAACGAGTACCTGTGCCAGTACGGCACGACGACAGGCTCAGGCCGCCTCTGCTTTTTTTCCCTCACACCAATGGCTGATCATTAAGGATGGTGAGCAGTGACAGTGTATGCATCAGTGACACAATCCCTGTTGTGTTCCTTCTGGAGCAGACTCTGCATGGCATTATAGACAGGGCTCTGGAGGCAGAGCAGCAGGAGGAAGAGGAGGACTTCCTTTCCTCTCAAGGCCAACTTTATCCAGACACCATCATTCCTATGTCACAGAACACACAGGAGGAGAGGGGAGGAGGAGGAGAATTCTGGCACTTTCATAGGCTTTCAAAAAGCCTAGGAAGACATGCGTCAATCTGTAAGCGATGGCTTTCTAACCCCAGGACCCATGAGTGTAGTACATGGCTGGGAGGAGGAAGCTCCAGATGCTGTCATCCTAAATGACCCCGAGGAGTCTGCTTCTCAAGCCTCGCCAAATTTGAGTCGCATGGGCAACCTCATGCTTTAAAGCCTGCGAACGGACCCAAGTATACGTGGCATAAAGGAGAAGGATGATTACTGGTTGGCAACCCTCCTTGACCACTGTTATAAGGGGAAGGTCTCAGAACTCATCCCGTTCCCACAGAGAGTGCAGAAGATAAAATCTCTTGAGGACACGTTAAAGAGGATTTTATTGAATGCTTTTCCTGACACCAGTAGGTTACAGTGTCATGGAAAACGTAGTTTTGAGTCTTCTGTTGGTCAAGAGAGGAGCATTGGAGAAGGCTCAGAAGGCTAAGTGAGGCACTTTGGAATTTTTTTAGTCCTCGCCGCCCAGGGCTGTCAGCTTCCACATCCCATCGGCAGTGTCTGCATTACATGGTGGACTATTACCTCGGGGCCAAAACAGAGATAGAGAGCTTTTCAGCTGACGATCCACTGACTTACTGGGTCATGAGAATAGACCACTGGCCAGAACTTGCCCAGTATGCTATTGAGTTGTTGGGCTGCCCTGCATCCAGAGTGCTTTCAGAATGGGCATTCAGTGCTGCAGGAGGTTTCGTTACTGATCATAGAACGCGTCTGTCCACAGACTCCGTGGACCGTTTGACTTTTAAAAAATGAATCAGTACGGTAAGACCAATTTTTCTGCACCTGTTTGACAGGTGCATATCATTTCAATTTTTAAAGTAAGGCCAATTCTTGCTTTCATCAAGATTACCTCTATAGGGTTACGGTGGGAAGGCGCCACCGACACCCAAAGACCAATTTTTACGCACCGTTACTCCTATACAAAGTCACTACATTGTGGCCTCATTATACACACTGGTCATTTAAAAATTACGTTTTTCACAAACTTTTCTTTTTATTGATACATATCCCCCAGGGCAGGACCCGGACCCCTATAACCATTGTATGCCCAATTACTTGCATACATGCCTTCAAAATGGGCACTTTTGATTTTTGACGTTTGGGTCCCATTGACTTTAATGGGGTTCATTATTTGGGTCTGAACTTTCACAGTGTTCGAACGTTCTGGTACAGGGGTCGGTTTAGAGTTGGTATTTTCAACCCAGCAGCTTACTAATTAGGAACTCAACCTTTTCTGCTGAGCTTTCTTCTGTACCATATAAAAACCCAGCCATTGTTATAAATAAGAACTCATTGTCATCAGACATTGACCAGGCCACAGCCTCCCGCACTTCCCTGTCTGCTCTTGTTATTAGACGAGACACACACCCCCAGACCTACAAAATTGATTCTATGAAACAGGCCAATGTAAAAAAAAAAAAAAATATATATATACTGTATTTTTATTTTTTTTTAAAAAGAAAAAAAATATATATACATATAAAAAAACAGTGATGCACAAAAGAGATATAGAGACATTGGTATTTTTTATATTTTTAGTAGCTCTTTTAATAGATTGAATGATCTGTGATGTCAAACTGTGACATAAGTAGGTATTTATTACCTCTCACAGAGATCACAGTGCACCCCTGACAATACCTTTATTTGCTTTATCTGCTCCTTTATAGCTATGACTAAGGCCTGACTGCCAAAACACTATAATAATGGCCCTATTTTGGAAGATACTGAGTTGCCGGATATCAGTGAGGCTGTGGAGACACTGAAGCCTGAACGCCCATTCTTCCCACCCTCATGGCTCGTCATGGTTGAGCTGCGTGGATTAGACTTGCTTTGCGGTATGTTGTCATTTATTGGGAAATTATTGCGCCTATCATTACTGATAGGTCCAATCTAATAATGACAAACAGTATACCAATAAATTGCAGTGGACATTTTTAACCACTTTCCACCCACCGTATGCAGAATGACGGTTCTATTATCCTGACTGGGTGTCATACGATGTTCAGCAGGATCAGCCGCTCACACATGCAGCGCAGCAATCAGCGACTCTCCTGACAGGGGGGGGGGGGTCTGCACTGATAATCAGCTCATTGATTATCAGTGTAGACCCATCAAGGATGCCCACTAGAGCGCACCAGGGATGCCAACCTGTGCCCACTAGGGATGCCAGCCCATGCCTACTAGGGATGCCAACCCCTGCCCAACAGAGATGCCAGTCAGTGCCTATTAGGGATGCCAATCAGTAATGCCTATCAGTGCCTCCTCATCAGTGCTGCATATCAGTGATATCTATCAGTGCTGCCCATCAGTGACATATATCAGTGCCCATTAGTGCTCCCTATCAGTGACATCTATCAGTGCTGCCCATCAGTGACATATATCAGTGCCCATTAGTGCTCCCTATCAGTGACATCTATTAGTGCCCATTAGTGCTGCCCATCAGTGCCAATCATTGCCATCCATCTGTGCCCATAATTGCCGCCAATCAGTGCTCTTCAGTGCTGCCTATATGTGCCCACCAGTGCGGCCTATCAGTGACCATCCGTGCTGTATATCAGTGCCACCTATCAGTGTCCATTAGTGCTGCATATTAGTAGCGCATCCTCAGTGCCCATCAGTGCAGCCTCATCAGTGCTCGTTAGTGAAGAAGAAAACTTACTTATTTATAAAAAAAATCAGCCTTTTTTTATTTAGCAAAAAATAAAAAACACAGAGGTGATCGAATACCACCAAAAGAAAGCTCTATTTGTGAGAAAGAAATGATAAAAATGTCATAAAGGTACAGTGTTGCATGACCGCACAATTGTCATTCAAAGTCTGGCAGCTGAAAATTTTCCTGGGCAGGAAGGGGGTGAAAGTGCCCAGTATTGAAGCGGTTAAAGGCCAACATTACCTAAAATTGAGAGCCTGGTCACGTTGAATCAATGCTTACTGTATGTTCTACATGTAAACATATAAATGAAAACTTGAATTGTATTATTATATTTGAATTATAATTGTATATGACCTCACAGAAAAATGGGTTGGTTTACTTAAACTGGAGTATGCAAAATCTGGTGCAGCTGTACAAAGAAACCAATCAGCTTCCAGGTTTTATTGTCAACGCTTAATTGAAAAAGCTGAAGTTAGAAAACCATATCTTTAAACCAATCCTAAGGCTGTAACATAAAGCTGCTAACCTTTATTCTCATGTTAAGAAACACATACACGTGTGTAGGGCTGAGCCTCTACACACGTGGCTAGGCCTCGGGCTTAGGCCAAACCTTTAGTTGCTGCTTCACATACAGCCCCCAGGCCTCAGCCTGGGGCTAAAAGAACACTGATCACCTGACTCATTCCCCATAAATAGACTATCCCAGCATGCCAAGTAGCTACTCTGATTGGCTGGTAAATTATGTCTATTCACAACCTGAACTCACTGTGGTCTTGTCATTCTAATGCTAAAGGCAGCAGTGCCACCTATTGACAGAAGAGAGAAATGCACCAGATCCAGGCTTAGGGCAACTACAAATTAGCCAGGCTAGTTACTACCTAGCATAACTAAATGTGTTAGCAACCCTGTCTAATACCAGGGTGCTACACTAGCATTAAAGTGGTTCTAGAGGCAGAGTTTTTTATTTTATTTATCTTAATACATTCTTTGCATTAAGATAAAAAAAACTTCTTCGTGCAGCAGCCCTCTTCAGCCCCCCTAATATTTACCTAAGCCCCATCTCGATCAAGCGCAAGAGGCTTGTTTACCCGGGACTCTCCATTCTCATTGGCTTCTACAGCAGCAGGCGTCATTGGCTCCTGCTGCTGTCACTCAAAGTCAGTCAGCCAATGAGGAGAGAAAGGGGACGAGGCCAGGCCACGGCTCCATGTCTGAATGGATACAGGGAGCTGTGGCTTGGGTGCCCCCATAACAAGCTTCTTACTGTGGGGGCACTCAACAGGAGGGAGGGGCCAGGAGCACCGAAGAGGGACCCGAGAAGAGAAAGATCTGGGCTGCTCGGTGCAAAACCAACTGCACAGAGGAGGTAAGTATGACAAAAAAAAAAACAATACTTTACAATCACTTTAAAGCGGAGTTCCACCCAAAAATGGAACCTCCGCTTTAAGGGAAGGTGACCCCCCTGACATGCCACATTTGGCATGTCATTTGTTTGGGGGGGGGGGGGGCAGAAACTAGACATGTGCACAACAAAAAAATTCGTTTATTTTCGTTTCGTTTTTGTTCGTTTCCGAAAAAAAAACGTTTTTTTTTTTTTTTTTTCGTTTCGTTGATTCGTAACGATTCGTACATTCGTAAGAGTTGTTTTTTCGTTGATTCGTTTTTTCGTTAGTTTAATTTTCGGATGCATTCGTATTTATTCGTACATTCGTAACATTCGTAGATTCGTAATCGGAGCATAATTCAAATTTTATGTAATGTGTATGCTATTATTACATTTTAATAATTTACGAATCAAAAAAAAAGTAACGAATCGAAAAAAAAAAAGTTACGAATCGAAAAAAAAGTTACGAATGTACGATTTTTTTGTTCAATAGAGACACGAAAAATTACGAATCGAAAAAAAAAAAAAAGTTACGAATCGAAAAAAAAAAAAGTTACGAATCGAAAAAAAAAGTTACGAATCGAAAAAAAAGTTACGAATGTACGAATTTTTTTGTTCAATCCATTCGAAGCACGTTTAGCAGCGCCATTGAAAGGGACACGGAAAATTACCAATTCAACAAAAAAAAAAAGTTACGAATGTACGAATTTTTTCGTTCGTTTTCGTTTTTCGGATTTTCGTCATTAGTACATTCGTTTCTAATTTGTTTTTTTCGGATTTTCGTTGTTTTTCGGATTCGTTCAATTCGAACAATTCGTTAATTCGTTAATTCGGATTCGTTCGATTCGAACGATTCGTTCATTCGTACGAACACGAACGAACGAAAAAAACGAAAAAAAAACCGAAAAGAAATTGCACATGTCTAGCAGAAACCCTCTAAAAAGAGGGTTCCATCTCCCACTTCCTCCCGGGGCTCCGCGGAGCCGGAGGTCAGTTCACCTATCGCCCCTCGACAATCATCTGGGACACATCACAGGTCCCAGATGATTGCCCGGCCAGTCACAGCGTGCCGCGTGGCTCGCGCATGCGCACTGTGAAGCCACAGCCGGGCGCCCACAGTGACAACGCCAGGGCTGCAGAGAGGAGGGGGAGACAAGTGGGGCTTCGTTCCCCTGCATTGCTGGACCCTGGGACAGGTAAGTGTCTGATTATTAAAAGTCAGCAGCTGCAGTATTTGTAGGTGCTGACTTTAAATTTTTTTATTTTTTTTAAGTGGAACTCCGCTTTAATGTATTCTATGCATTAAGATAAAAAAAACCTTTATTGTGCAGCAGCCCCCATCAGCCCCTCTAATACTTACCTGATCCCCATCTCGATCCAGCAATGTTGCACGAGAGCCTCGTCTGCCCGGGACTTTCCATCCTCATTGGCTGAGACAGCAACAGGCGCCATTGGCTGCTGCTGCTGTTAATCAAAGTCAGTGATCCAAAGGGGGTGGGGCCAAGCTGAAGCTGCCTGAATGGACACACAGAGCAGCGGCCCGGCTTGGGGGCCCCTATAGCAAGCTGCTTGCTGTGGGGGCACTCGGCAGGAGGGAGGGTCCAGGAGCGCTGGCGTGGGACCTGGGAAAAGGAGGATTGGGGCTGCTCTGTGCAAACCCATTGCACAGAGCAGGTAAGTATAACAAGTTTGTTGTTTTTAAACAAAAAAAAAAACAAGACTTTAATATCACTTTAACTGTCATTCATACCCCCCCCCCCCCCCCCCCCCCCCCCCCCCCGGTTCCCAGACATCCCCACTCAAACAAACAAAGACAAATTCCTGCATTTTCAGGAAGGGTGCTATAAACATTATCAAAAATTTTAAACAAACGTATCTTTTTAACCGCTTCCCGACCAGCGCAGGACGATGTACGTCGACAGAATGGCACGGACAGGCATAAGGGTGTACAGGTACGTACCCTTTAAGATGCCGCCGTGCCATCGAGCGCGCGCCGTTTGGACCCCCGTGAGTCCGGTCGCGGGTCCCGCGGACTCGATCTCCGCGGGGATACCCACGATCGTCTCACGAGATGGCTAAACGTGGAGATGCGGAAGTAAACAGCATCTCCCCGTTCTGCCTAGCAACTAGTGACACTGATCTCTGCTCCCTGTGATTGGAGCAGAGATCAGTGTTCACTAGATCACAGCCAAGCCCCCCCCCCCCCCCCCCCCCAGTTAGTAACACACCTCTAGGAACACTTAACCCCTACACTGCCACCTAGTGGTTAACCCCGTCACTGCCAGTGCCATTTACACAGGAATCAGTGCATTTAAATAGCACTGATTGCTGTATAAATGACAATGGTCCCAAAAATGTGTCAAAAATGTCCGATGTGTCCGCCATAATGTCGCAGTAACAATAAAAATCGCTGATCGCTGCCATTACTAGTAAAAAAGTGCTATAACGCTATAACTTTTGCGCAAACCAATCAATAATCGCTTATTGCGATTTTTTTTACCAAAAATATGTAGAAGAATACGTATCGCCTAAACTGAGGAAAAAAAATAGTTTTTTTTATACATTTTTGGGGGATATTTATTATAGCAAAAAAGTCAAAAATAATGCGTTTTTTCCAAAATCACTCTTTTTTCGTTTATAGCGCAAAAAATAAAAACCGCAGGGGCGATCAAATACCACCAAAAGAAAGCTCTATTTGTGGGAAAAAAAGGACGTCAATTTTGTTTGGGAGCCACGCCGCACGACCGCGCAATTGTCAGTTAAAGCGACGCAGTGCCGAATCGCAAAAAGTGCTCTGGTCTTAAGCCAGCAAAATGGTCCGGTCTGAAAGTGGTTAATTACATACAAGATGGTCTTGCTTTTACGAAATATCAACAAATAATTTCTTCGGAATAATTGGCGAGCCAGCCAAGAGTCAATTCTATATGTTGCATTTACAGGGCCATAAAAAAATCGGGGCTAGCCTAGCCTCTGTATAATTCCCACGTTCATTTGAAAAATAACTAAACCATCTAAATGTTAATAAAACCATAACACTTTCTCTAGATGCTAATATAATCAGCTGCCTTGTATTATTTATTTCCACGTTATGATGTAATGTCGATTTTATTCCCCGTTTACAAGCTTGCTACTTAACTCAGACCGCGCACATTCTTGACTTCCCGCTGCTACGATGTCTCCAGTAAACACATTTAAGAAGATAGGTCTTGCTGACATTAAGGGCACATCGCTGCGAAGACATGTGACTGAAAAGATAATATGTGACATTTGCTCACTGAGCACTTCCTCTACAGCCTTTTATTAGAGCTGAATAACTTATGCTTGGCTGGAATGCTAATGCATAACCTCAGCTTCCAGCAGCAGGAATCCCGTCACGTCATTGGAGGAAAAAAAATAAATTGATTTAATTCTAATAAAATTATTTGATTCCTTAAAGTGATACTAAACTCACACTATTTAATTTACATTGTCTTCTCTATTTCTGTATGTGGATGGTGGCACTTTTAGTTATTTTAATTAAAAAAAAGAAAAATCGAAGTACCTATTTTCTAATCAATATACAGATGTCACATGACCGGCTCTCTCCCAGCCTGTCTGCAGGGAAACATAAGCAGGAGGAGCTTCTAGTCCTCTGCTGCTGATGACTTGTTTAACCACTTCCGGCTCACCATACAGCAATATGACGTGCGCAAAGTGGTTGTGTTATCCTGACTGGACGTCATATGACGTGATCAGGATAACAAGCGGGGGCGTGCAACGCAGTGATCTGTGGTGCTGTGTGTCAGTCTGACACACCACAACACTGAACTCGGTAAAGAGCCTCCGACAGGGATGCCCACCACTGATGACCACCAGGTATGCCACCCATGGCCACCAGGGATGCCAATCAGTGCCCACATATGATGCCAATCAGTGCCCACATGTGATGCCAATCAGTGGCCACCAGCAATGCCTGCCAGTGCTTCCATATCAGTGATGCCCACCAGTGCCATCTATCAGTGTCCATCAGTGCCACCCATCAGTGTCCATCAGTGCCACATATCAGTGCCCATCCATGCCCATCAGTGCCACCCATAAATACCCATCAGTGCGGCCTTTCAGTGCCCACCCTCTCACCCACCATGTCTGCACCCTCTCACGTTCCATGTCTGCACCCTCCCACCCACCTTGTCTGCACCCTCTCACCCACCATGTTTGCACTCTCTCACCCACCATATTTGCACCCTCTCACCCACCATGTTTGCACCCTCTCACCCACCAAGCCTGCACCCTCTTAGGTACCATGTCTGCACCCTCTCAGGTACCATGTCTGCACCCTCTCAGGTACCATGTCTGCACCGTCTCAGGTGCCATGTCTGCAACCTCTCACCCACCATGTCTGCACCCTCTCAGGTACCATGTCTGCACCCTCTCGGGTACCATGTCTGCACCCTCTCACCCACCATGTCTGCACCCTCTCAGGTACCATGTCTGCACCCTCTCACCCACCATGTCTGCACCCTCTCAGGTACCATGTCTGCACCCTCTCGGGTACCATGTCTGCGCCCTCTCACCCACCATGTCTGCACCCTCTCAGGTACCATGTCTGCACCCTCTCAGGTACCATGTCTGCACCCTCTCAGGTACCATGTCTGCACCCTCTCGGGTACCATGTCTGCACCCTCTCACCCACCATGTCTGCACCCTCTCACCCACCATGTCTGCACCCTCTCGGGTACCATGTCTGCACCCGCTCATCCACCATGTCTGCACCCTCTCACATACCATGTTTGCACCCTCTCACCTTCTCCTGTACCATGTCTGCACCCTCTTACCCTCTCCTGTACCGTGTCTGCACCCTCTTACCCGCCATGCCTGCACCCTCTCAGGTACCATGTCTGCATCCTCTCACACACCATGTCTGCACCCTCTCATCCAACATATCTGCACCCCCTCACGTACCATGTCTGCGCCCTCTCACCCACCATTTCTGCACCCTCTCATGTACCATATCTGCACCCTCAGGTACCATCTCTGTACCCTCTCACCCACCATGTCTGTGCCCTCTCACCCTCTCCTGTACCATGTCTGCACCCTCTCACCCTCGCCTGTACCATGTCTTCACCCTCTCCTGTACCATGTCTACACCCTTTCATCCACCATGTCTGCACCCTCTCACATACCATGTCTGCACCCTCTCACCCACCATGTCTGCTCCCTCTCAGGTACCATGTCGCAACCCTCTCACCCACTATGTCTGCACCCTCTCATGTATCATGTCTGCACCCTCTCACCTACCAAGTCTGCACCCTCTTAGGTACCATGTCTGCACCCTCTCAAGTACCATGTCTGCATCCTCTCATGAACCATGTCTGCACCCTTTCACGTACCATGTCTGCGCCCTCTCACCCACCATGTCTGTGCCCTCTAACCCACCATGTCTGCACCCTCTCACACACCATGTCTGCACCCTCTCACACACCATGTCTGCACCCTCTCACACACCATGTCTGCACCCTCTCACGTACCATGTCTGCACCCTCACCCACCATGTCTGCACCCTCTCACCCACCATGTCTGCACCCTCTCACCCACCATGTCTGCACCCTCTCACGTACCATGTCTGCACCCTAAGGTACCATGTCTGCACCCTCTCACCCTCCATGTCTGCACCCTCTCACCCGCCATGTCTGCACCCTCTCACCCGCCATGTCTGCACCCTCTCACCCACCATGTCTTCACCCTCTCATGTACCATGTCTGCACCCTCTCACCCACCATGTCTGCACCCTCTCACCCACCATGTCTGAACCCTCTCACATACCATGTCTTCACCCTCTCACCTTCTCCTACACCATGTCTGTACCCTCTCACCTTCTCATGTACCATGTCTGCGCCCTCTCACCCTCTCCTGTACCATGTCGCACCCTCTCACCCACCATGTCTGCACCCTCTCACCCACCATGTCTTCACCCTCTCACGTACCATGTCTGCACCCTCTCACCCAACATGTCTGCACCCTCTCAGGTACCATGTATGCGCCCTCTCACCCACCATGTCTGCACCTTCTCACGTACCATGTCTGCACCATCTCTGCACCCTCTCACGTACCATGTCTGCACCCTCTCACCCACCATGTCTGAACGCTCTCACCTTCTCCTGTACCATGTCTGCACCCTCAGGTACCATCCCTGCACCCTCTCACCCACCATGTCTGCACCCTCTCACCCACCATGTCTGCACCCTCTCACCCACCATGTCTGAACGCTCTCACCTTCTCCTCTACCGTGTCTGAACCCTCTCACCTTCTGCTCTACCATGTCTGCGCCCTCTCACCCTCTCCTGTACCATGTCTGCACCCTCTCCTGTACCATGTCTTCACCCTCTCCTGTACCATATCTACACCCTTTCATCCACAATGTCTGCACCCTCTCACCCACCATGTCTGCACCCTCTCACGTACCATGTCTGCACCCTCTTACCTACCAAGTCTGCACCCTCTTAGGTACCATGTCTGCATCCTCTCATGAACCATGTCTGCACCCTTTCACATACCATGTCTGTGCCCTCTCACCCACCATGTCTGTGCCCTCTCACCCACCATGTCTGCACCCTCTCACCCTCCATGTCTGCACCCCCTCTCCTATAAAATTTCTGCACCCACTCATCCTCTCCTGTACCATGTTCGCACCCTCTCTGACAGTCTCCTGTACTATCTCCGCACACTCTCTGACAGTCTCCTGTACTATCTCCGCACACTCTCTGACAGTCTCCTGTACTATATCTGCACACGCTCTGAAGTCTCTTGTACCATCTCCACACACTCTCTGACCCTTTCTCTTTTTTTTCTCCCTTTCTCTCTTTTTCACTCTCCCTCGTCCTCCCTTTCTCTCTTTCTTTCTCTCTCCCTCTTCCTTCTCCCTCCATCCCTCCTTCATCTCAGACTCAAACCACACCTCCGTTAAGCCATGCCCAATTTTCATTTAAGCCATGCCCAATTTATGCAACGGTGTGCTGCGCTCGCCACATTTTTTCTTACTACTAAGCCACACCCACAAATGAATGCCCAGCCCCTAATTGAAATCATACTCTGCCTACATACAAAAAAGTGTCCCTTTAGTTATATTGCTGTGTATCTCACAGGTGTTCTTATCCATCTGCCACCCCCTCCCTTAATTTCCTGTCTTTGTGTCACAAGGGTAAAACATAAAGACACTATCATAACTCCATGCCTCCCTTCATTTACACATT
Organism: Lithobates sylvaticus; assembly: GCA_028564925.1. Taxonomy (NCBI): domain Eukaryota; kingdom Metazoa; phylum Chordata; class Amphibia; order Anura; family Ranidae; genus Lithobates; species Lithobates sylvaticus. Next base: position 515,336,590 of record CM053030.1, read on the forward strand.
ATAGTACAAGTCACTGGCATGGCTCACCGTGTATGCTTCTACAAACTCCTGGTCTTGATCATCACAACGATATCAGGCTCACTCTTCTGCCTCCACCTGTGATACATACTATAGTTTTGGAGGCTCCTGATGATGTCATCATGCGTAGGGCAGAGTGTTATCACATCACTTCCAGTTTCCGGTCTGTAGAACGCATGGCGTTCCGGACATTTTGATTGTTTGATGCTTTTACTTCCTGACACAATGTAAGTGTGTTTTTAGCCATTTATCAATAAAATGAAATTTATATATTGATTCTCGCTATGAGGTTTGCCTTTGTCCACTTACTTCCTGCATGAGCATTCCATTGAAGTAAGGGCCCCATACCATGGAAAGGAGGAGGGACTAGCCATACCACATAGCAGACCTGGAGTACTATGGTGCTTTTTTTAACTCCTTTTAGGTGTCAAGCTTTTTGGAGTGCGGTTTTGGAGGGGGAGCATGAGTGCCATCACCTGTTCACTGCCAGTTGTACCAGAGGAGCACCAGTCACAGGATGATCCAAGATTTTTTTTATGGACTTTTCACCTTTTTATTTAAAGTGTCACGTATATATTGTGATTTTATTTCACTTTGTATACGTGTATATAAAACTTTAGGGAATTTGCACTTTAGCACTTTAGAATTATCCCCGAAGGGAAGATACTTGGATACCCTTAACACTGGTGAAGGATCATTAAAGTGGAAGTAAACCCCCCTATCGTTTTCAGCCAAGGAAGCTGCCATCTTTGCCTCTGTTTAATCTTCAACTGCCACAGTGCTGCACATGTGATCCGTTATGACACCAGCCATTGGATGGTTTGACTGTTTGGTTGAGAGCACAGCCAATGTGCAGTTAGCATTCACGGCATGCCTTTTTTTTTTTTTTAGACTGTTAAATCGATGGGTTTACTTCCGCTTTAATCACACGGTTGGAGTATTTATTGCTGGGGGTGATTTTTCGCATCTCTAAGGTATACATTTACAATCACCACTATAGGAGGCGTATGGTAGTTTCATAACATTGAATTTTGCATACTGATTTTTTATTTTTTTGATAACTAAATTACTGACAGCACCATCCACACCTTTATTAAATTGCTGTACTATAATGTGCTCATGAAAGCAGGGTCAGCGCTATCAAAGCAACCAGCGTGAGTCTTCCCCAACTCTTGGGAGAAAGATGGTGACATCATAGGATTGCAGAGACTGGGAGAGTGAAGAAAGCTCCAGGAGTCAATGAGTTTGCCGCAATGTGCTAGCAAGGAGGAACAATCTGATAGGAGGAGAGAACAGAGTGACAGAGGGATGAGCTCATCAGTCTGCTGCTTCTCCTTCACTGTCCAGTCACAGGACAAGGGTTACTGAACCACAATAGAGAAAACAACAGGTCTTCTACATTGCCAGAGAGGGCTGTACTGTGTGGCAGAGTTGTGTATTCAGGATTCGATGAATATAATATATAAACGTATAATATACACGTATTTGTTTTTTTTTTTTTAGTCAGGGTGACAATGGGGAAGAAAACCAGACCCAAATAAAAAGTCCCATGAAATGTATTTCCATTGTGTTTGTACATGTATTCCTCCTGTGCTTGATATTACTTTTCAATTTTGTTTGTAAAATCGATATTTAACAATAATTTATTAAAGAGTGGAATCATTATATGCCACTGAAAAAGTCTTCTGGGCTTTCTAATGAGAAAGCCCAGCATTAGCTACTTATATTCTGGCATCTTAAGTTACAAAGGACAGGACACAACAGCATCTGTACTCACTGCATCCCATCCATTTTGCTTTATTTAGACACTCTAATGGTGTGCACAACTGTAAGTGTACATAGAAGCTACTGTAGCACCCTGGTGGCAGGGTTGATCCTAAATGTACCTGCCAGGTATAGCTACCTGTTGAGGATCAATTGATTTCAGTCTAATGCCCCGTACACACGGTCGGATAATGTTGTCGGAAATTCCGACCGTGTGTAGGCTCCATCGGACTTTTTCCATCGGATTTTCAGACGGACAAAGTTTTATCTCCTGCTCTCAAATTTTCCGACAACAAAGTCCTATCGGACTTTTTCCGATCGTGTGTAGCGAATTCCGACGGACAAAGTGCCACGCATGCTCAGATCACATTACAAGACCAAAGCTATTGGCTACTAGCCTCTACGTAGTCCCGTTGTACGCAACAAACGTCACCACGTTCAGAATGATCGGATTTTCCGACAACTTTGTCCGACTGTGTGTATGCAACAACAGTGTCGGACAAAATCCGTCGGAAAAAATCCGATGGAATTTGTGGTCGGATTTTCCGACTGTGTGTACGGGGCATAAGTCTGTAATTACTGCACTTTTCCCTTTTGCTGCTAGGTGGCCAGGCACTTGATGTCATTAGATAAGACAAGGGCAGTGCCAGGTCAGGTTATGGGTATATGGGGTATCTCAGCCAATGGGCAGGGGGTTTATTAAATCCCTAGGCCTGCTGGGAGAACCCTATATATTTGGGTGAGGTCAAGTGATCGGGGTTCTGTGCCACCCGGATGGCTGTCTGGGTGGACGTGTGTTGTGCTGCCCGGGCTGCTAGGCCGGAGATTGGGCCTATCCCGGGCACATCTGGCTGCTAGGCTGTCTGAGGGCCTATCCAGAAACAAGAGAGCAGCGCAGGGTTGGGATTGCGGCTTGCAGTCCAACCAAAATTTACGGTTCTGCTGGCCGGAGAACCTGTCAGTGGTTGGAGGTAGAAGGGAGGCTGTCGCCACTAAGGGACCAACCACCTTATTACCAGGGACCACTGTGAGTAGCTGAAGCAGAATTCTCACCAACCGGGGATGGTGAAGAATCAGGAAACTTCAGCAGATATCAAGCCAGGGACCCAGCCAGCGGAGGTGACACTTGCAGAGCAGCCTTGTTTGTCAAGCTAGGGACCGAGCAGGCCAGTGGGTTGAAGCTTGAGAAGTATCTGGAGTGCCAAGCTGGAGACCCAGCAGAGAGGTGTGGGGTGACGCTTGAGGAAGATACTACAGTGAAGATTAGAGGAGTTCAAGGCATTCAGTGGCAGTCAATCATCTAGTCTAGTGAGAGAGACTGGGGGCTCAGTGGGTTGAAGAACTACAAGAAGTGATTGTAGTGGAAGTGGAGGAACACCTTGTGTTAGAAACTGTTAAAGACTGTTGCCATAGGAGACAGCATTCCTACACATGCAGATGTGGTGTCTTGCTGATGCCTTTCCATGCATGGCTATCCTCCTGTAGAAGTCTCAGAGTCTGCCAATTAACATGCTTAAGAGTGCCCTGGCCCTAAACCCTCTCTCTCAAAGTTCTGTTCAAGAGAAATAAAATCTCTTTGCATTCAAGAAGTGTCTGGCGCCCAATTAATCTAACTTGCATTACACCCACCATGCCTCACAACCCACCATGTACAGAAGGATGTCATCTCTGGCCCTGGATGTTCTTCTCATTAGACTGAAAGAGGCCTGGGACCTTGCTACACTACATTTACCAAGACAAGGAAAAGAAACTCAAGAAATCTGTCCACTACAAAATACTGTATTTTCTTTCTTTTTTTAGCAGTTGCAGCCGCCTACATTAAAGGCCAAAAGCGTCACACTGCTAGAAGGTTTTCTGCTATAATTTCCCTCACTCGATTTCCAATATTAGTGATAAATTGATGATAGTGCCATCAGCCTGTACCTTCTGTATACACACCACACCTCGTCTTTATCTGCGCCGTAACATCAATGCGTTCAATTAGTCAAAATAGGTTGAGGATTGACACAGTATGGCTAATATTATTATGTAAATGCGGCAGAGAGAACCGACTTTTTAGCGGTATCAGTTGTTTACTCTCTCCCGTCCATCATACCGATAATTTCATTTTTCTGCCTGAGAGTAGAAAAGAAAAGAGAAAAACACCGGCAAGATAAAACATTACAATTTTCTATAATGCAACATCTGGAAAAATTGATATTACAGCAGGTAATATATAAATAATAAGGTATAATATAATATTATAAATAATAAATAAAAATATAAGAAACACACACCCTATGTGGACAGCTAATTTCCTTCTTTTTATTCTTACTTCTTTCCTTGTTTTGCTTTTTTCCTAATAAGGGTCATTCTTTTTCTTTCTTTCTTTCTCTTTCTTTTCTTTCTTTCTTTCTTTCTTTCTTTCTTTCCTTCTTTCTTTCCTCAACATCCTTCCTTCTTTCTTTCTTCAACATCCTTCCTTCTTTCTTCCTTCCTTCTTTCTTTCCTCAACATCCTTCCTTCTTTCTTCCTTCTTTCTTTTTTTCCTCAGCATCCTTCCTTCTTTCTTCCTTCTTTCTTTCTTTCCTCAGCGTCTTTCTTTCTTTCTTCAGCATCCTTCCTTATTTCCTTTCTTTATTTCTTTCTTACTTCCTTCCTTTCTTACTCTATTCATAAGTTGATTACAATATGGTACCTATCCACATTGTTTCCTATGCTTGTAATCATATGTTCTTGCTATTTTCTTACTATTTGCATCCTTCCATTTCTTCCATCTTTTGTTTTTCCTTTCCTTTTTCTTTTTTCTTTGTAAAGTCCATGCAGGTTAGTTATTTCTTGCTTTTTTTTCTTTCCTCTCTCCCTTTATTGTTTTTCTTTCTCTCTTTCTTTCCCAAGTTTAATTTCCTCTTTCTTTTCTTTCTCTCTTTCTTTCCCAAGGTTAATTTCCTCTTTCTTTTCTTTCTCTCTTTCTTTGCCAAGGTTAATTTCCTCTTTCTTTCTTTCTTTTTTTTTTTTTTTTCTTTCTTTCTTTCTTCAGCATCCTTCCTTCCTTTTTTTCATTCTTCCTTCATTTTTTATTTTTCCAATTTTCTTTGTAAAGTTTGTGTCATTTCTTTCTTTCTCCTCTTTCTTTCTCCTCTTTCTTTCTCCCTTTCTTTCTTTCTTTCTTTCTTTCTTTCTTTCTCCTCTTTCTTTCTCCCTCTTCTTTCTCCTCCTTCTTTCTCCTCCTTCTTTCTCCTCCTTCTTCCTCCTCACATTATGGCACCTATCCGCATTGTTTCCTCAGCCTGTAATCATAATATTTTCTTGGTACTTTGCATCCTTCATTTTCTAACATCTTTCGTTTTTCCTATTATTTCTTATTTTTCTTTGTAAAGTCCATGCAAGTTCTTTTTTCCTTTCTTACCTTTTTTCTTTTACAAAGTTCATTTCTTTTCATTTGACTTCATTCCTTCCTTTCTTCATCCATCCCTTCTTTCTTGTACTCTTTCTCCTCCATCTCTCTAACTCTATCCATAAGTTGATTACAATATGGTACCTATCCACATTGTTTCCTAAGCCTGTTATCAAATGTTCTTGCTATTTTCTTGCTATTTGCATCCTTCCTTTTCTTCCATCTTCTATTTTTCCTTTTCTTTTTTATTTGTATTTGTAAAGTCCATGCAGTTTCTTTCTTTCTTTCTTTCTTTTTCTCCTTTTTTCTTTCTTTCTTTCTTTCTTTCTTTCTTTCTTTCTTTCTTTCTTTCTTTCTTTCTTTCTTTCTTTCTTTCTCTCTCTCTCTCTCTCTCTCTCTCTCTCTCTCTCTCTCTCTCTCTCTCTTTCTCTCTCTCTGTCTCGCTCTTTCTTTCTCTCTCTCTTTTTCTCTCTCTTTCTCTCTCTCTCTCTCTCTCTCTTTTTTCTCTCTTTTTCTTTCTTTCCCAATGTTCATTTCCTTTTTCTATGTCCTTCCTTCCACTTTTTTTTCTGTTTTCAGTCACTTTTTTTCTATTTCTTTTCTTCACCCATCCCTTCTGCCTTGTTCTCCTCCATCCCGCTCACTCATAAAATGCATTACAATATGGTACCTATCTGCATGGTAATCATAATATTTCCTTCCCTTATTGTTTTCCGATTTGAATGATGGAACAATTTGCCATTTGAAACAATGTAATATTTTATGAAAGTGCCGGAGCCTTTTTATCTTCCCTGATTCATGACAGTGTGGAGACGAGAACATTGCCACCAAATGTAAAACAAATCAGTGTGATTGTTCTAAGCTCTCCGGGTAAATAACTGCTCCAGTGACTCATCATCTTTAGAAGTGTTATCATTATCATTAGCATAACGCATTGATTCTCTCGGGAATTTTGGAAGATGAGACGATTCCGGGCACGGATGGTATCAATGCCATTTTATTTATATATTTATATATATATATATATAAAAGAACTTCTATAGTTCAGCTTTCCAATGAACTGAACTGGACACCAACCAAAAACTGATCACAGGTCCATGGGCGCGGTGTATATAAGGGTTTATACAGGAGGGAGTTGGTGCTCACATTGAATTAAAAATAATGAACAGAACTCCACGAGCGGCGAGCTCGTTTGCCAACGTCTATTCCGGTGCCTTTCTGTCCCTACGCGTGGCGTCACGGTCACGTGGCTTCATCAGGGATGAATGAACTGAACTGGACACCAACTGATGAAACTGATCACAGGTCCATGGGCGCGGTGTATATAAGGGTTTGTCGCAGTATGTTTTGTACTTACCTCTGTTCTATAGACATTAGTAAGATGTTCATATAAATGTTCACTAAATCTTATATCACTGAACCCAACTCTCCCACTACCTTTAACCTCCAACCCCTTTAAGGAATTACTGGGTTTAGGACAAAAACAAAAGTACCTACATTTTCATTCTTGTCTAAATAGATGGTCATGTGACACACTCGGTCCTGCAATTTCTCTCTTTCCCACTACAGATTTATTTTTCAGTTGCCTACGTTGCTGCCTGGGTGGTGTGGACAGATTCCATTACCTTCCCAGGTGTAGGATTCTCTCAGGCTCCAGAGGAGCTCAATGGACACCAGAGGGTGCTTCTAAGTGTAGCAAGTTTGTCTTTATTATAAAAAAAAACTGTAAAAAATGCACTTACATTTAGGTGTATCTTATAGACATGTGCACTGCCGAAAAATTTGTTTAATTCGTGTTTTTTTTTTTCATTCTTTTTTTCGGGTCACTCGTTATGATCCCAATTCATAAATTCGGAAATTCGAAATAAATCGGAAAAAATCCGAAAACCCGAAAAAACAAAAATCTGAAATAATAACTAACTAATATTATTAAATTATATGTATTGGAATTCCCTTTCAAATTTGGCTGTTAGTGAACGTAACTAAAACAATTTTATCCGAAGTTACAAATTATCCAAAATAATGAATGCTGCATATAAACAAATGGAACAGAACAAATTACTAAATAATAAATATCAGTAAAAATAATAAAAATATTTTATTATTATTTAGTAATTTGTTCCATTCCATTTGTTTAGATGCAGCATTCATTATTTTGGATAATTTGTAACTGTAGATAAATTTGTATTCGTTATGTTCACTAACAGCCAAATTTGAAAGGAAAGTCCAATTCCTATAATTTAATAGTTATTAATAGTGAAGTTATTATTAGTTACCGTATTAAAAAAACTTTTTTCCAAATAAACCACTTTGAAGCAAAATAATGGTCAGTGCCAATCAATGCAGCCTGATTAGTGCCCATCTGCAGCCTCAATGCAGCCTCTGTGCCCATCTGTAGCCTGATCTGCGGCCATCCAATGCAGCCTGATGCCCATCTGCAGCCTGATCTGCGCCCATCTGCAGCCTGATCTGCGCCCATCCAATGCAGCCTGATGCCCATCTGCAGCCTGATCTGCGCACATCCAATGCAGCCTGATGCCCATCTGCAGCCTCTGTGCCCATCTGCAGCCTGATCTGCGCCCATCCAATGCAGCCTGATGCCCATCTGCAGCCTCTATGCAGCCTCTGTGCCCATCTGCAGCCTGATCTGCGCCCATCTGCAGCCTGATCTGCGCCCATCCAATGCAGCCTGATGCCCATCTGCAGCCTCAATGCAGCCTCTGTGTCCATCTGCAGCCTGATCTGCACCCATCCAATTCAGCCTGATGCCTATCTGCAGCCTCACCATCTCTCATGCAGTGCAGGAAATCGGGAGGGGGATGAGCTCCGCCGGAATCACCAAGCCGTCATCTTCTGTTTACAGTACTCAGCTCTCACACACACACATGTCCCACCTCTGCCATCGCCATTGGACCAGCTCCTTGTGATTGACAGAACACTGGTCCAATGCCGGTGGCGGAGGAAAGACGTGTGTGTGACGTTAGAGCTGAGTGAACAAGACATGACGGCTCGGTGATTCCGGCAGCGCTCGTACCCCTCCTTCTCCGAGGTATGCTATCCGCGTATTACACGCTCCCCTGATTCTCCCCCTACTTTCAGGGGTAAAAAGTGCGTATTTTTAGGGGTAAAAAGTTATACGCGATAAATACTGTAATTATCATTTCAGATTTTTCAATTTTTGGGGTTTTCGAATTTATGATTTTTTTTTTCGAATTTTACGAATTTTTTCGAATTTTACGAATTACAAATTTCCTCTGTTTCACTGGCTCTGGCAAGTAGGCTCACTAGCTTCTTCTTCCTGTTCAACTGCTTCTGCCTCCTGCAGATCAGTCTATTTCGCTTCTGCTGTGGATCCTTTTTCATCCACTGTGGGGAGGGAGACACCTCCTTCAGACACTGAGGGTAAGAGATCACATCTGTGGACAACAGGGACTAGCAATCGCTTCACCAGATCTGTGTTGATCCCTACAATCAACAAACGTCATGTAGACCCTGGCAGCCAAGGACACACAATGGCCAGTGTCTCAAAATTCTGAGGCTTTCCAACCAACTTGATCTGCAGATCCACAGATATCCATCACAAGGATGATCCTCCTTTGAATACCCTGGATTTTTATATCTTTCAACTTTCGCAGGGGTATGTATGACAAATACCTCTCGTAAAAGTCTCTGGTCAGCGAGGTAGCCTGAGCACCTGAATCAAGAATGGCTGGACTCGTGCTTCCTTCCTCTTCCGGCATTCGGAATTCTGTTTCCATAGACATCTTAAAGGCTGATAGTCATTTCTCACTGAGATGGCATAAACTGCAGGAGTCCTCTACTGTTTCCTTCTTGAAGGCCCAGGCCTTCTCTCCATCCTTGGGTCACCGCTTTGTGGTCCACGCCACAGTGTCACAGTCACAGTGTCACAGTGGCGTCTCCAGCTTTCATATTTAGGGGGGGCACATGGGGGGAAGGGGACAAAAGTAGGGGGGCAGCTATAAAATGCAATTTTACTACGATCTCCCAGGTGGCAGAAAACAAGAGATATATGTCACCAGCATACCAAGAAAATATAAGGGTCCAAAGCAGTGGGAGAACTATCAGGGCTGCAAAGGTTGTCTTGCCACCGGGCCTTGGTGTTCTGCCACTGTGGGGTTCCCCAGACTCCTCTTGCTGTCCTGCCCCTGCTATTGACAGTGCTGGTCTGGCATCTGTGTCCTTGGCAGCGACGGCAGTCTATTAGGACCTAGTGCTGGTGACATGGGTGCATGCAGGGGAAGGCTGGCACTATTGGTTGTAGAGAGCTGAACCCCCAGCTCGTCACCTAGCAGCAGTAATGCTGTATAACCTTCTCTGTTGACACGCTGATCGGGATGTGAGCCAGGTGATGCTCCCAGTCAGATCTAATAAACACAGTATTTATTAGCATCAAGAGTACAACCACATCCACCATATGTTCAGCAGCCATGTGGGCTCTATGCCTGTAAGGTGTGGGCTCTATGCCTGTAAGGTGTGGGCTTTGATCAATAAAATCACTATGATATTTAACACTAGGATTTGACTAGGAGCATCACCTGGATTGCATCACGATCAGCATGTCAGAGAAGGCTGCACTGCTGCTAAGCAACCTGCAGGGAGGTCAACTGTCTACTCTACAACCATTAGAGATGGGCTCGGGTGTGTTTGAAATCCCACATGCCCGATCCCGCCAGGAAGCCGACACTGCACACGGCTAATCACAGGCAGTGAGACATTCCTGATCTGTGCAGCTGCGGACTGGGAAAGGTCTCACTGCCTGTGATTAACGCTGTGCAGTGTGGGCTTCCTGAAGGCCTCGGGCATGTGGGATTTTGAACATGCCCAGCCCATCTCTAACAACAAATTGTGCTGGTCCTCCTGTACATTAGCCCCATAAAGTAACCAGCACTCCAATGTGCTGCCGCTGCCATGGAGACAGAGACCAGTGCTGTGAATAGCCGGGACAGGACAGCAACCCTGGTAGTTCCACCACTGGTCCACACTGGGAGGATTCCCCCATCCACCTATAATGTGTAGCCACATGCAACCTACTAGTTAAATGAAAAAAAGTTATCAATGTATGGGCTGCCTAAGTGCTAAGACCAGCCATAGGCAGTTTAAATCTCAGCTGGTTCAGCAGAAACTGGCTGAGATTTGAACCATTAATGAGCAGGCTGAATGTACCAAGTTGATCGATCAAATTGGGAACAACCAGCCTGCCAGATACTCTTATGATTATCACTAGTGGTTGCTATAGCCACTAGTGATAAGGACTGTTTGTTGGGAGAATACAATTGCTGGGCAGGAAGGATATTCCCCTGTCACCACTGTCTGTGTTGATGGGGGAATATTGCAAGTTTCTTTCCTGCACTCTGTGGATGCAGGAAAGAAATTTGCACAGTCTATTACCTGCTTAACTGAAAGTGAAAGTAAGTTGTGAAGGTCTTGAAAGAACAGGAGAGGGGGAGGGACAGATGGGGGAGAGAAGGGATGGAGATAATGCAGTTAAGTGATTACAGTGTACTGCAGTGCACACACTTACCCACTGGTCTAGGCTAGAAGGATACTCGCCCTCTCAATAGAGACTGTGTTTCTCCAGCGGTGGCCTGAGTAAGATGTGGCACATCCGCTACGAATGCAAACAAAAAGACATTGCCTTTTGACCCCCCCTAGCCTCTGGACCCCCCCAAGGGACGCCATTGCCCGGTCATCATCTCTCTTAACTGGGACATCTGAGTCTTCAGGTGCTGGGTCTTCAAGTCGCCGTCGACTGTACTGGCCACCCTGACTCCAACAGAAGATTCCAACCTTCAGCCCTTCTTGTTTTTCTGTAGGGCCTCCTCTTCTCTAATGACCATCATTAGTTTAGAGTTGGTGAGAGAGTCACTCAGACCCTGGGATCGAAGTTGCAGCACAGTAGGAATCAACGGCTGGGATACCCTTTGCATTTGTTGCATAAGAGTTTTACTTGCAGCTTTGGTTTCCACTCCACCCTTTAATAGGACTTGGTGCAGAATCTGATCTAGCCGCACAACATAGGCTGATAGCTTCTTCTCACCCTCCATCTAGTAAGTGTGGCTAAAGAGATGGATCAACTCCACACCATCTTCAATTCTCCCATAGTCCACACAGAGTGCTCCCAAACAGTAGTAGTAGTACAGCTGGGTTTATAGTGTTTCAGGTTCCTAATCACGTCTAGAGCTGAAGCCCGTAGACTTTCGACCACTCTTTGCCACTTTACTACGTCAGTCACTTTCCACTTTTCAACCGCTTGGATAGCTTTGTCAATACAGGTGTCAAATCGTTTAGCATAGCTGGCTTCTTGAGGAGCCCTTCAACCAGTCTCCCAAACTCGGCTACTAAGGGATAAAAAGGGTCTTCAGAGGATGTAGTTGGCATTAAGGTGGTAGTCTCTGGATCTGGCTGGGTATGTCATGAGCTCCCTGGGTTTGAAATTTGTCCATCTAGACGGATCAACAGGGTGTTGAAATTCGCCGTTAGTTGAAGGATAACCCCCTGCAAGGCATCATGAACCCCCTTATTCCACTCCGTCAAGACAGAGGTATTATCAGAGCTAGGATCTGCATTCACATCCAAAATATTCACTCTTTGGCCCAGATCCAAGGAACTTCAATCAACACACACAACCCCACTTCACCATTTTCTTCTGTACACCACTGGGTCTCAGCAGAGGGGTCAATCTCGGTGTGTTTAGGGGTGCTGTCTTGAGGAGTTGATTGCAGAGTAGCAGTATTATCCCAGATGAGCCCCCATGTGTAGTGCTACCCCCGGAGGAGCCGCTTAAGTATGTTTGGTTCCATACTCTGCCTCTAAACCCCAAGAACAGTTTCCACCCCTCTTGGCACATCTGGCAATAGTGTAAGTGCAACGACCAATGAGAAACATACACGTTATGATAAAACACAGAAATTGTCTTTACTGCAATATTTCTGTGGGAAAAGGGTAACAGGAAGGCCCTCCAGAATCGGCTTTGATCGGGTCTCGAATCTAGTAACCCAGAAGCGACATCATGACATCACTTCAGGTTTATGGAAGTCTTAAGCCCCATACACACGGTCGGAAAATCCGACCACCAAATCCATCGGATTTGGTCCGACGGATTTAGTCCGACACTGGTGTTGCATACACGGTCGGACAAAGTTGTCGGAAAATCCGATCATTCTGAACGTGGTGACGTTTGTTGCCTACGACGGGACTACGTAAAGGCTAGTAGCCAATAGCTTTGGTCTTGTAATGTGATCTGAGCATGCGTAGCACTTTGTCCGTCGGACTACGCTACACACGATCGGAATTGGTGTGATCGGACTTTGTTGTCGGAAAATTTATAGAGCAGGAGATAGAACTTTGTCCGTCGGACAATCCGATGGAAACTGTCCGATGGAGCCTACACATGGTCGGAATTTCCGACAACATTGTCCGATAGGACAGAATCCATCGGAAAATCCGACCGTGTGTATGGGGCTTTAAAGGCGCCAAATTTAAAAAAAATTACAGTATTCAAAATAGCCAAAGTTGGCATTGTGAATGCTTTTAAATGCAAATGAAGGATTTGGGATCTTTTAGACCCCAAATCCCTCCATAAAGAGGACCTGTCACCTGCCTATTACTGTCACAAGGGAGGTCAACATTCCTTGTGACAGCAAAAAAAGTGATCAAAAAAAATAAATTAAAGGTACAATGTAAAAAAAGAAAACAATTAAAAATAAATAAGAAAAAAAAAAAAAAAAAGCGACCCGTCCCTCCGAGCTCACGCCCAGAAGCGAACATAAGTTGTACAAATGTAAACAGTGTTCAAACCACAAATGGGAGGTATCGCTGTGATTGTTAGAGCGAGAGCAATAATTCTAGCTCTAGACCTCCTCTGTAATGCTAAACAGGTAAACTGTAGAAATTTTGAAAACATCGTCTATGAAGATTTTTAAGTATCGTAGTTTGTTGCCATTCCACAAGTGTGCGCAATTTTTAAAGCATGACATGTTAGGTATCTATTTACTCAGCGTAACATAATCTTTCACATTATACAAAAAAATTGGCCTAAAGCCTCATACACACGATCGGACCGTGGACCAACTTTTCCGCGGATTTTTGTCCAAAGGGCGTTGGCCCCAAGTTGGTATTGCATACACACGGCAGGACTTTTTCAGCCAACTTTCACCAAATCACTTGGTTTTTCTGCTCTTTACCGCCACCTTTGGTCAACTTCTGTATTGTTGTCTGATCTTTTGCATTGGTTCTGCATTGGTTTGTACAAAAGTCTGTTGGTTTTGTGCATACACGGTCGGACTTTGGTCCATCGGACTTTTGTTGGCAGAAAGTTGGTCCGTTCGCACAGCCAACAAAAGTCCGATGAAACCTGGAAAAAGTTGGTCCGATGGAGCGTACACACGGTCGGATGTTGGTCCAAAACAGCTATTTTGCATGTTGGTTGTCAAAAAGTCCGATCGTGTGTACGGCCTTAAGTTTACTGTTTTTTTTTATTTCATGAAAGTGTATTTCTTCCAAAAAAAATTGCAATTGAAAGAACGCTGCGCAAATACAGGGTGACATAAAATATTGCAATGAAAAACCCCATATATGGTGGCCTGGGAGAACGAACTCTCAATAAACTGGGAGGTAGAGAGATGGAGGGCTTCACTCGCCAGAGCCTTCAAGGGCATCAGAAATATTTCTCTAATTGAATCTAACCTCAAGGTCTTTACCAGATGGTACCTTACCCCTACAAGATTAGCTAAAATCTACCCTTCAACGGACCCAAAGTGCTTTCGAGGATGTCAACTACGAGGCACCATGGCCCACATTTGTTGGGAATGCCCTCGAATTAGGACATTCTGGAACAAAATATTCTCTCTAATTCAGATCATTACGAAACTCCAACTGCCGAGAAGCCCAGCCATCGCTCTACTTAATGCTAACCTCCCCAAGACAACAAAAAATAACCGCAAACGAATACATTTCATCTTCTTGGGAGCTAGGATGACAATAGCTAAGGCATGGAAACAACCCAGAGTTTCCTTTAACTACCTGAGATCTGCGCTATAGCCGAATGACGGCTACAGTGCGGATCTAAGATGCCGGGACCACGTCTATTGAAGGGGCGCGCTCTGTGATCAGCGAGTCTGTGATCCCGACCCCTTACCACGTGATCAGCTGTCAGCCAATGTCATCCGTTCCATTAATCTCCGTTATCATGCAACTTTTGTTCCGTTAATATCCATTTTTATTCGTAAATGTACACGTTTACATCCGTTTTTTCATCCGTTTTTGTATATTTTTTGTTCCGTTTACAGTAGATATATCTGTGCCTTTAAGAAAATTACCCAGAACGCATTGCTCCTCCCATGCTGCATTGCAGTTACAGTGAGTACTGGATCTTAACAGATCGGACGTTGACGGACAATGTCCGTCAACGTCAGTTAATATCCGTTTTGACGGATCTGGACGTAGCCTTGTACGTTAAAAAAAATGGATAAAAATGGAAGCGGAGGTTAACTGATGGTGACGGATGTTCATCCGTCTGCCCATAGGAATGCATTGTCGTCCGTCGACGGATGAAAGAAAAAACGGATAGACGGTCCGTCCGTGTGAAAGGGGCCAGTTATGTTTTTCCTTGGAATGTATCCACTATCTCCATCGAATGTTATGTTTTCATTTAATATGTAAATTCAATAAAAATCTTTGAAAGTAAAATATTGCAACGATCGTCGTTTTATTCTCTAGGGTCTCTGCTAAAAAAAATATATATAATGTTTTTCTAGCAAACAATATTGATTTTAAACAACAAATGTCAGAAAAAGGCTTAGGCATGAAGGGGTTAAACCGGTATTTAATGCGTTATGTAGTTCAGCTTTAGGATGTTGACATTGTTGAATAAATACAGTATGTATGCTATTAATAGTCCCTGCGTGTAATCTAAATTGTAATCTATAATTATAAGCCCCCTTACATTTCCAGAATGTGCCAGGAATACTTTCTTTTAAACAAGCATCTTGAGATGTCTTGCCTTGTTTTAGTACTATTTTTGCTCAGCAATTAGCATCTTACAAGATATGTAATTTTGGTCTGTAGACCTAATTACATTTTTTTTTACTACGGAGAGCTATTAAAATTTGATTAAATTCATTTTATGTATGATGCAATTGCATTTGAAATGATAGAATGTGTATGCCTTAAAGGGGACTTACATAAAGTGGGATGTTTTCACCTTTTAACCTCTTGCCGACCGCCCAACTGGAAATGTAGGTCATCATTTTGATGTTGAATACTCAGGGGTCAAGTCCTGGGGAAAAAAGTGTGGGAACTCCCACCCGAGATCCACTCCCCCACCAAAAAAAAAAAATGATACGCTCATATGCACGAACGCTTCAAAAGTGGTATTTTTCATCCAATTTTCGTATTGTGTGGATGAAGCTTAACTGTTAGTACATAAAAAAAAAAACAATCCTCAATAAACATAAATATGGTAATTCTCTGAATAATCAGCATTCATTCAATTGGGCTTCCATGAAAATGTGAACATCATGTTCTGATCTTTATTGGGGAATTTTATTTTGTATATAGAGTGTTTATGTGGTGAGTTTACACTTTTGATTGAACAGAGTTTGGATAACACAGGGTTAAATGGAAAGGTCATAAATGAACTGCACATTATCTGGACAGAATGCTTGGGGAGATAGTGATGTGTTCCTGCTTAGGAGATGTATGTTAGCTTGGGGGGGCTGCAAACTCTGCAAGGCTCCAACACACACTCGCTGCCATTCCAACCCTTCACATATTTCCACGTAAACTTCCCTCCTGGCATTAAACTTTGCCAGGTATTGTGCTCAGCTTACCACCTCAAACTGATGTTCCTCCCTCAGCTCACCTCTCTCCCTGCATGTCCTGTGAGCAGAATAGCTGTGCTCCTCTTCTGGGTTCTCTTATCATATGGCACTGAAGATAGAGGAGGGGGGAGGGGGGGGGGATTCAGCGGGACACACAGAGCAAGTATGCAGGAGACTGGGGGGGGAGATGAGGAGACAGAAAATCAGGAGGGGCTGGCGGGGAGGAGCGCATCACGAGAGGTCTGACTAAATACAATCTCTTAGCAGCAGGGACCTGATCTACCTGTCAGCTAGCTGTGATTGACAGGTAGATCGAAGCGGAAGCTGTCATGGGGCCCCCTACTGGCAATGCCTGAATGGTCAGGTGTGCAGCACTTACTATTGCGAGCTGTGTCGGCGGCTGCTGGTGTAGCACCTGCCACACAGCTCGCATACTTCAAAGTCTTGCAGGACATGGCTGCTAACGGGAACTGAGTTCCTGTTGTGGAAAAAGTACAGGAACTCCGTTCCCATGCGTTCCCGCAGGACTTGAGCCCTGTGAATACTGTTGTTATGACAGCAGCTAGCTGCCATAACCCTGGTACCATTTTTGCCCTTAGGCGGCCGGTGTTCTGTCATATAGTGTCCGCCTATCAAATTTTGTCCGCCCTGTACTGCGCAGCGCTTGCGCAGTACGGAGCACAAGGAGATTCGGAAAATCTCAGAAGAAGAACGGCGATTGCGCCGTGAGTCCAGATGCAAGCCCCACCACCCAAGTGGACATAGGGCTGCAAATAGTTAGAGGGCCCCTGGTGGGCTCGTTTCGCTCGCCGCGCTCGGCTCTTTTGGATTCTATTTCTATGTCCACTTGGATGGTGGGGCTTGAACCTGGACTCACGGCGCAGGCGCCGTTCATCTTCGGCTATTTTCGGAATATGCTTGTGCTGTGTACTGCCACTGACACTATCCGATGGGGGACAGTATCTGACAGGACACCGGCTTTTAGATAAAAGTGATATCAGTGGCAGATTTCCTGCAAGATCACTTTTATAGCCAGCAAAAGAGGTTCCCCCCGCCCCTCCCTCCTCCTACCCCTGCTTCCTGGTCGTTTCTGAGCTTACTGGAGCCGGCGGTAAGCCCGGAACCGATCCGATGTGACCGCTGGCTAGGCAGGAAGGCAGGAAGCAGAGTGAGGGCAAAATGGCCACCACTCGGCACTATGGCCTTGAAGGATCGGAGTGACCTTCTGTTCTCGTGCTTCAAAATTTCTTTCCTTTTTTTTTTTTTTTTTTTTTAAATCAGTGTCAAATTCTTGTTTCATTTTTTTTGCTTTTAAGGGTAAATGAGAGATCTGGGGTCTTTTTGACCCCAGATCGCTCAATAAAGAGGGCCTGCTTATTTCTATTACAAATGATGTTTACATTCCTTGTAATAGGAATAAAGGTGATCAAATAAATAAATAAATAAAGGAACAGTGTAAAAATAAAAAAATAAAAAGGAAAAAATTAAATTTCAAGCACCCCATCCCTCCGTGCTTGCACGCAGAAGCGAACACATACGTAAGGCTGGATTCACATGTACGCATTTTTTGTGCATCTTGCAGATTTGCACTACAGTCCATTTACCATGGTTTCCTATGAAGCACGTTATGTAGTGCAAATCTGCAAAATGAAAAAAGCACAAAAAAGTAGGTGTGAATCCAGCCTTAGGCTTGATTCACACTAATGTGTTTTTTGATGCATTTTGCAGAAATGCAGGGAAATTTTTTAACATGGGTTCCTATGGAACATGTTCACATCAATGTATTTTTGTGCCTCTGCGTTTTTGGAAAGGGCCTGGGACTTTTTTTCTTGCAAATTGCAGCGTTTTGCATGTAATAGAAGTCAATGGACCCGCATCCAAAGCGCAAGTACCGCGTTTTTGCCGTGATTTTGCCGCGATTTGCGTTTTTTTTTTTTTTTTACACTGTATATAGCTGGCTGCTAAGCAACCACAGTGTAAAAAAAAACGCAAAACGCGCCAAAATCGCGGTAAAAACGTGTGTCCAAAAACGCGGCAAGCACCGCAAAAAAGCTCAAAAGCAACATACATAGATGTGAATCGAGCCTACGGCCTGATTCACACCTATGCAGGTTGCAGTTTGCATATTGCAGGTGCATTTTGTGTTTTTCAATACACATTTTTTAATCCATTGAAGTCTATGGAACCAAAAACCAGAAAAAAGCCCTTGGCCCTTTCCATAAAATGCACAGATGTGAACTACATCCATAGGAAACCATGGTAAATGGACTGTAGTGTGTTTCTGAAAAAATTAAAATGCACTAAATATAAAAATAACAAAATATAAAAATAAAAAAATATAAAAATTAAAAAATATAAAAATAAAAAAAAAAATAAATAAAAAAATATAAAAATAAAAAAAATATAAAAAAATAAATAAATAAATAAAAAAAACAAAAAAATAAAAAATATAAAAAAAATGCATAGGTGTGAACCAGGCCTAAGTCGCGCCGTGGACTGTATGTAAACAGTGTTTACATTTTATTTTATTTTTTAAAGCGTCGCCTATGGAGATTTTTAACTACCGTAGTTTGTCACCATTCCACGAACGTCCACAATTTTAAAGTTACATGTTTTACATGTTAGGTATCGATTTACTTGGCATAACATCATCTTTCACATTTTACAAAAAAGTTGGGGTAACTAATGTGTTTTGTTTGTTTTTTTAATTCATTAAAGTGTTTGTTTTTTTTTCCAAAAAATATGTGTTTGAAAGACTGCTGCGCAGATACAGTGTGACATAAAATATTGCAATGACAGCCATTTTATTCTCTATGGTCTCTGCTGAAAAAACAAATATATAATATTTGGGTGTTCAAAGTCATTTTCTAGCAAAAAAAAATGGCGATTTTTACTTAAAGCGGTGTTTCAGTGGTAACATTTTTTTTTTAAAAGTCTGCAGCTTTTAATAAGGACACTTACCTTTCCAGGGCGCCCGCGATGTCGGCTGCTGAGGCCGACCCGTCCCTCGGCTCTCGGATCCCAGTGCCGCCATCCTCACTAAGGCCCCTTTCACACTTCTACGTCTTGTCCCACGATTTTGGGAATTCAAAGTAGCATGACAAGTTGTTCCCCATGATTTCCAATGACAGCCATTCATATTAGTACGACTTCAAGTCGTTCCGACTTCAAAGTAGTCCCTGCACTACTTTGTAGACATGTGCAATTCGTTTAGTTTTTTTTCGTTATATACGTTCATTCGTTATCGTACGAATGAACGAACGATTCGCTAAAAATTTTAACGAATAACGAATGTTCGAATCGAACGAATCCAAAAACAACGAAAATCTGAAAAAAAATAATTAGAAACACCGAATCTACAAAAGAAGAAAATCCGAAAAAAGAAAACAGGAACAACGAAAATCATTCGTAACTTTTTTTTGTTGAATTGGTAATTTTCCGTGTCTCTTACAATGGCGCTGCTTAACGTGCTTCGAATGGATTGAACGAAAAAATTTGTACATTCGTAACTTTTTTTTTTTTGTTCGATTCGTAATTTTCCGTGTCTCTTACAATGGCGCTGCTTAACGTGCTTCGAATGGATTGAACGAAAAAATTCGTACATTCGTAACTTTTTTTTTTGATTCGGAATTTTCCGTGTCTCTTAAAATGTAATAATAGCATACACATTACATAACATTATGAATTATGCTCCGATTACGAATCTACGAATGTTACGAATGTTACGAAAGTACAAATAAATACGAATGCGTCTGAATTTCGAATAAACGAAAATTAAACTAACGGAAAAACAAATCAACGAAAAAATAACTCTTACGAAAATACGAATCGTACGAATACGAACACCGACGACTTATGAATTTACGAATCATTACGAATCAACAGAAACGAAAGAAACTAAACGAAAATAAATAAATGTTTCTGTTGTGCACATGTCTACTACTTTGGTTTGATGCCACTTGCGATTTTTGCAGCGATTTCAAGGAATGCCAGTGTAAGTGGCATCAAAATCGGACCAAAGTAGTGCAGGGACTACTTTGAAGTCGGAACGACTTGAAGTCGTACTAATATGAATGGCTGTCATTGGAAATCATGGGGGAACGACTTGTCATGCTACTTTGCAGTCCCAAATCGTGGGACAAGTCGTATAAGTGTGAAAGGGGCCTAAGGGAAACAGGCAGTGGAGCCTTGCGGCTTCACTGCCCGTTTCCTACTGCGCATTGCGTGAGTCGCGTGACGCTTTGTGAATGGGACGCGCTGTGTTAGAAAACACACAGTTCCCAGAACACAGCACGCCCCAGTACCCAGAAGACAATGCGGAGGAGGAGAGAAGACCGAAGATCACAGCGGAGTAGGAAGGAGGCAGATTAGGAAGACTGCCTAGCAACAGGGATTTCTGGTAAGGTAGGGTGGCCCTCCACTTTAATAAACAACAGAAAAAAGCCTGATCAAGATACTCCAAAACAATAATTTTTTTTTCAAATTGAGTCTTTGTGGAAAGGAAAGTTCTCTGTTTTCTGATGGAGGGGTTATGCGGTCTTTGTTGATGAGAAGAATCAGAGTTTAGGCAAAGTTGCTGATTGTTTGGCTTTGTCTGATGTCACTTCCCAGCTAATAGACCACAGAATCCACGCGCCGTGACTTGCCACTGGGAAGAGATACAAGGCCTGCTTGACCTTGAAGGTAAGTTTTTGACATCCTGTTAGCGTGGGGAACTGCATGCTGATTGATCTGTTATTATTTCACATGTGGATTAACGTCACCGCATGGCCAGAGGCCAATTCCCTTCACAGGGCCCAACACTCAGAAGGATAATGTACTTTACCTTGCCAGTGACACCTGTCCCAGCCCTGGCTATGGAGACATTTTGAGGGGGAATAGCGCTGAGGGCTGATTTTCCTCCACCAGCTTTTCACAACACATAGTTACATAGTTACATAGTTGGTTAGGTTGAAAAAAGACACAAGTCCATTCAGTTCAACCACAAATAAAAAAAATATATATATATCATACAATCCCATATACCCCATTCTATACCCACAGTTGATCCAGAGGAAGGCAAAAAAAAAAAACAGCAGCGCATGCTCCAATTTGCTAAAGCAGGGGAAAAAATTCCTTCCTGATCCCCCGAGAGGCAATTGGATTTTCCCCGGACCAACTTTACCTATAAATGTCAGTACCCAGTTATATTATGTACATTTAGGAAAGTATCCAGGCCTTTCTTAAAGCAATCTACTGAGCTGGCCAGAACCACCTCTGCAGGGAGTCTATTCCACATTTTCACAGCTCTTACTGTGAAGAAACCTTTCCGTATTTGGAGATGAAATCTCTTTTCCTCTAGATGTAAGGAGTGCCCCCTTGTCCTCTGTGTTGACTGTAAAGTGAATAACTCAACACCAAGTTCACTATATGGACCCCTTATATATTTGTACATGTTGATCATATCCCCCCTTATTCTCCTCTTATCAAGGGTGAATAAATTCAGTTCCTCTAATCTTTCCTCATAGCTGAGCTCCTCCATGCCTCTTATCAGTTTGGTTGCCCTTCTCTGCACTTTCTCCAGTTCCCTGATATCCTTTTTGAGAACTGGAGCCCAAAACTGAACTGCATATTCCAGATGAGGTCTTACTAATGATTTGAACAGGGGGGGGGCAAAATGATATCTCTCTCTCTGGAGTCCATCCCTCTCCTAATACAAGAAAGGACTTTGCTCGCTTTGGAAACCGCAGCTTGGCATTGCATGTTATTATTGAGCTTATGATCTACCAAAACCCCCAGATCCTTCTCCACTACGGATTCCCCCAGTTGTACTCCCCCTAGCATGTATGATGCATATTCTTAGCCCCCAAGTGCATAACTTTACATTTATCAACATTAAACCTCATCTGCCACATAGTCGCCCAATTAGACAGAGCATTGATGTCGGCTTGTAAATTGGAGACCTCCTGTAAGGACGTTATTCCACTGCATAGCTTGGTGTCATCTGCAAAGACGGAAATGTTACTTTTGATCCCAGACCCAATATCATTTATAAAGATATTAAAAAGGTAAGGGTCCCAGGACTGAACCTTGGGGTACACCACTGATAACCTTAGACCATTCAGAGTAAGAATCATTAACCACGACTCTCTGAATTCTGTCTTTTAGCCAGTTTTCTATCCATTTACAAACTGATATTTCCAAACCTGTAGACCTTACCTTACACATGAGCCGTGTGTGGGGAACTGTATCGAACGCTTTTGCAAAATCCAAGTATACCACGTCCACATCCACCCCTCTGTCCAAGTATACCACGTCCACCGCCACCCCTCTGTCCAAGTATACCACGTCCACAGCCACCCCTCTGTCCAAGTATACCACGTCCACCACCACCACTCTGTCCAAGGTTTTACTTACCACCTCATAAAAAGAAATCAGGTTTGTCTGACAACTTCTGTCTTTCATGAATCCATGATGTCTGTTGCTTAAAATATTTTTTTTCTGCAAGAACTCGTCTATGTGGTCTTTTATTAATCTCTCCAGTATCTTCCCAACTATAGAAGTTACATAGTTACATATTGTTAGTCAGGTTGAAAAAAGACACAAGTCCATCAAGTTTAACCAAAAAAATACAATCCCATATACACAATCCTTCAACCACATTTGATCCAGAGGAAGGCGAAAAACCCCAGCAAAGCATGCTCCAATTTGCTCCAGCAGGGGAACAAATTACTTTCTGATCCCCCAAATCGGATTTTAGTGGATCAACTTCACCTATATATGTCAGTTCCCAGTTACCGTATTTTATCGCTCCATAAGATCCCCCCCCCAAAAAAAAAAAATGGGGGAAAATGTCTCTGTGTTTAATGGAGCAAATACTGGCCAGGTCCGACCCCTCCCCCGCGCTCGTCACCGCCGCTATGTTACAATACCGGGCCGGCGGCATTTTATGGCATTGATCAGGCTGCATTTTATTGGCACAGATCAGGCTGCATTTTATTGGCACAGATCAGGCTGCATTTAATGTTATTGATCAGGCTTCATTTCATAGCACAGGTCAGGCTGCATTTTATTGGCACAGGTCAGGCTGCATTTAATGTTATTGATCAGGCTTCATTTCATAGCACAGGTCAGGCTGCATTTTATTGGCACAGGTCAGGCTGCATTTAATGTTATTGATCAGGCTGCATTTTATTGGCACAGGTCAGGCTGCATTTTATTGGCACAGGTCAGGCTGCATTTTATTGGCACATTTCAGGCTGCATTTCATGGTATTGATCCGGCTGCATTTTATTGGCACGGGTCAGGCTGCATTTCATTGGCACAGGTCAGGCTGCATTTTATTGGCACATTTCAGGCTGCATTTTCATGGTATTGATCCGGCTGCATTTTATTGGCACAGGTCAGGCTGCATTTCATGGCACAGGTCAGGCTGCATTTTATTGGCACATTTCAGGCTGCATTTCATGGCATTGATCAGGCTGCATTTCTTTGACACAGGTCAGGCTGCATTTTATGGTCTCGCTCTGCTGTGTAAGGGAGGGAGAGAGGGGAGCACTGCAGCCACAGTTCAAAGCGGCCCCAGGGCAAGCGGCCTAATGCCCGGTATCCCGGTAGGCCAGCCCGGCCCCGGCCCTCACTTGAGCATAAAAAATGTGCTGAAAAAGTCAGCTTATACATGAGTGTATACGGTAATAAAATATTCACAAAAATGTGAGGGGTGTACTCACTTTTGTGAGATACTGTATATATATTATAGATTTATATATATATATATATATATATATATATATATATATATATATATATATAATGTATATTGGAGCTGAAATTAATGTAAAATAATATATAAATACAAATTATATACATACAACTCAGTGTATTGTATTGGCTGAGAAAAATTATTTTTTTTATAAACACTAACAAAAGTAGAAACTGTACATGTATAAAGCAGGTCCTCTTTATAATGGATGTTTGTAACGCGTCTACCTATAAAAGTATATTTTTCTCAAATTAGTGCAACTTTCAAACTTTATTGGCTTTCTTATGTTCTCCTCATCCTCTAAAAGCGTGGAATGACTGCTTACAAACAAAGTGCACTTCAAGTTTGTTGTTGGCTTCTTTTTTTCCTCCATCTACAAAAGCTTTTTCATGACTGTTATTATTATTCGGGTCTGAAAATGTGTTGAAACAGCTTTTAGCTTTAAAATTAGCCCAGGCGGGAGACAAAGGGAGAGATCTCTCTATGTTAGTAATGATAGTTATGGTTTTGGGGATGGAGTGGCATATCTTAATGTTGTGTTTCCTGGCTTGGGGGAGTTTAATCAATTTATCTAAGCAGCGCGAGGAAGTCAATAAAACGCTGGCGCTTTGTCACAGCACAATAGCTGCAATCAGGCGGTAGAAGGGAACGTGGTGCTCTGCCGGGGCTCTCTTCCTGGGCATAGAACTCAACATGTGCTGCTGCAATAATGAGCACCCATGAATGCGGGACAACACAATAGCGTTGTAATTAACTCTCTCTGAAAGTGGCGTACAATACAACAATATAAAAACATATAATGCTACCATTTTGTTATGCTTGAGTATGGATCACCAGCTCACACAAAGCAACCTTGAGTTAACATCAGGGAAAAGAGTATTATTTTGTGTATTGGGGAAAATGGCTTCATGGGAATACTAAAGGTAAGTTGAAAGATCTGGGACAATGTTCACTGGGAAATGTTTGCAATTAGGTAGACATGAGCGAAGTCTCCTTTCACCCAATCATCTCTGGGCTCTATACCATCCCGATTATGATATAGACCTGACTCTCGTAGCTTTTACCTCCTATCCTCCTTCGTTCCCATCTTTTGCTACATTGGGCAGGTATGCTTATGAGGTGTCTCTATACCACCAGTATTGGTTGGCTGTAACCTGGCAAAGAGTGGACTGGGCTGTAAGAAAATATTGGTGGCAATAAACGGGGGAAGGAAAGCATAAATCTGGTCAGGGTCACATTTATACACTGCTGTGAAAAAGTATTTGCCCCCTTTCCTGATTTCGTATCTTTTTGCATATTTGTCACACTTAAATAATTCAGATCAGCAAACGAATTTTAATATTTACACAAAGATAATCCAAGCAAACACAAAATACAGTTGTAGCACCGGGCTCCTGATGAGCACACGCTATGTGTTTTGTAAATGTAATGTTCCTAGAACCGCAGTTGGGTTTTGGGGTTAATTGTACCCAAATTATGGTTTCAATACCAGTCTGGCTGGATTGCACTGGGTTCTGCTTGGCCATAGGTGTTGCTGTCACTTCTGGCAAGTACGAGAACGCAGTTTGGCTGGGCGCATTGAGTGCCAATCTCTCTCGGAACCAGCCAGTGAGAGTGTCGTCTTGCTGTGCATTCTGGGAGAGGGTACTTAAGGTACTGAGATCACGTGCTTCTGGGTTCCGGTCCAGAAGATCTTTCTGTCTGTTTGGTCCTGGTCCTCCTGACCAGCCCTCAGGGCCCTCATGGCCTGGGGTGCGGATCCATCCAATGCTGGCTAGCCCGAGGCAAAGTAACTGGAAGGAGGATTCCAAGGTGGTCCGGTGCCGTCCCGTCTGTGGAGAGGCCCCGCAACTGAGAAAGCAACCAGGGGAGGACTCTTCGGGAGAGGGCAACGCATAAGTCTGGTTCCTCAGCAAGAGCCCTGAAGCTAAGTTGAAAGACACCAAGTGAATCCACACTCGTACGGTATCGCCGGACTGGATGCAAGATACTGGTACCGTATGAGGGCTCTCTAAGTTTGTCTACATCCTTCAGTTACAACCAAGTCTGTAGCAGAGACTTTTATTCACAAGTTCTACAACCAAGTCGGTGGCAGAGACTTTCCTCTATTTGAATAATCTATCGGCTGCTGGGCCTAGTGAGAGGAGGTTTATCCGATAGCTGTGAGAATCCAGTTGTGAGTGGCTATTCTCTGGTTTCTATAGTGAGAGACTTTCAGTTTTGAGCAGTTCCAAGAGTGCCTGAACTTTCTACCTAAACCCTCTATCCTTTATTGAGAGACTGTGTTTGTCTACCCTTTTGCAAAAAAAAATCCCAAAGCGGATACAGTGTCAGTTTCTGCAGTTCTTTGGGCCATCTACCTCGGGAAACTCCTAGACATCTACGAGGTCAAGAAGGTAACGGTAAGCCCAAATCAAACCAGCAGCTCCTTCGGGGGTTAGTGCTACACAGTTTTTAAAATTAAGTTTTCATTTATTAAGTGAAAAAAGCTGTAAAAAAAAAAAAAAAAAAACACATATGCCCCATAAACCTAATAACTGGCCTTATCACCCTTCAACTGCAATCAAGCGTTTAACGCAACAACTGGCAATGACTCTTTCACATGGCTGTGGAGGAATTTTGGCACACTCTTCTTTGCAGAATTCAGCTACATTGCAGCTGAATGGCCTGTTGAAGGCCATGCCACAGCATCTCAATCCGGACTTTGACTAGGCCACTCCAAAACCTTAATTTTTTATTTTTTTTTAACCATTCAGAGGTTGACTTGCTGGTGTGTTTCGGATCATTGTCCTGCTGCATAACCCAAGTGCACTTGAGCTTGAGGTCAGGAACCGATAGCCGACATTATCCTTAAGGATTTTCTGGTAGATCTCAGAATTCATGGTTCCATTAATTATGACAAGTTATCCAGTTCCTGAAGCAGCCCAGACCATCAAACTACCACCACCATGTTGGTCTGTTGGTTCTTTTTGTGAAATGCTGTGTTAGTTTTACAATACGTGCTCACAACAATAAATAATTAGTGAACAGTGCTTGCTAATCAAATGCTATAGTGTAAACAAATATTGTGAAATCTATATATTTAGATAAGTCCAATACATCCGGGGCGGCATAGTGGTGTAGTGGTTAGCACTCTCACCTAGCAGTAAGAAGGGTCGCTGGTTCGAATCCCAACCACGACACTACCTGCCTGGAGTTTGCATGTTCTCCCTGTGCCTGCGTGGGTTTCCTCCGGGCACTCCGGTTTCCTCCCACAATCCAAAGATATGCAGGTAGGTTAATTGGCTTCTGTCCAAAAAATTGGCCCTAGTATATGAATGGGGACATTGGATTGTGGGCTCCTTGAGGGTAGGGACTCATGTGAGTGTGCAATGTACAGGGATAGGGACAATTGTAGACACTCACTCAGGTTGAACTGGATGGACTGATGTCTTTATTCAACCTTACTAACTATGAAACTATGAAACATCCCAAAAAGAAAAAATTGACAGAAAAGAAAAAAGAAAATTAGGTAAAAAGTGCTCAGTCCAAACAACAAACTGTGATGAAGTGTTCCTTTAGCTGATATGCTTATCCCAGATGATGTCTCCAACTAAGTGACAGTTCCTCTGTGTGGACTCGAATCACCTCAGGTGACATGAAGTCAAAAATTTGCACTCACCAGATGATGTTGACCCTAATCATGTCATATGACTAATAGGACTCAAATAGGCTTGTGTGGTCTCTATGAGCCAGGTGTCTATTCCAGCTAGAACGCACAGTGTCTAACCCTTAGGCCCCATTCACACCTGAGCGTAGCGTTTTCAGGCAGAAAGTTGCATGATTTTACCGCGATTTTGTACAGGTCAAAAGGTCACCAACGTAAAAAAGCAGAAAAACGTCCAAATCTGCCTAAAAAAAAAAGTTCCAGAACTTGTTTGAGCTTCAGGCATTTTGGAGCTTCTGGCTTCTGGCTTCAGGCGTTTTGAAGTGGAGATGAGAACCATCTCCTTAGAGAATAATACATTTTTTCCCCTCCAGCGTTTTAGAGCTTACGGCTTCAAGCTACAAAACGCACAGGTGTGAATGGGGCCTTTGTGTGAGTGGAACACGTGCCGGCTTGGAGCGGGCCCTCGTTCTCATCACACAGTACAGGGGGTTTGTTATATTTTTTACCCAGTTTTTAATATTGCGGGTTTATGTATACCAACCCATAAGGCGGTTCAATACATTTTTTACAATTTTACATATTTACGCTATGAGGAGTTTTTTTCTTCATATATCTTTACTATAACCTGCCACTGGAATGACCGGACATTGAGGAAAATACATCGGAGAGAGGGTGGAATAGACATCTGGGTCATAGAGACCACACAAGCCTATTTGACTCCTATTTGTCGTATGACATTATGATCAGCATCATCTGGTAAGTGCAAATTTTGTACTTTATGTCACTTGAGGTGATTCGAGTCCACACAGAGGAACTGTCACTTAGTTGGAGACACAATCTGGGATAAGCATTTGAGCTCAAGGAACACTTAATCACAGTTTGTAGTTGGGACGGAGCACTTTTTACCTAATTTTTCCTTTTTCTTATTTTTTTCCATTTTTTCATATTTGGATGTATTGGACTTATCTGAACATATACATTTTACAATATTTACAATATTCTACAATATTTGTTTACACTATAACATTTAATTACAATAATTAAATTACATATATATAATTATAATTACAACGATTAAACAGCAAGCGCTGTTTATTCACATATTTTTTATTGTTGTGAGCACGTATTGTAATATTGAATTACCTAAAAGGTTGAGACCTAACAGGTTACAAAAAGATAAACTTATGTGAAAAAGTAATTGCCCCTTGCTAAATCATCACGGTGATTGACCCCATTTTTTGGAAAGCTAACTTAAATTGTACTTGCCACACCCAGGCCTGATTACTGCCAGACCTGTTCAATCAAGAACTCAATTAACCACTTTCAGACCGGACCAATTTGCAGCCAAAGGACCAGGCCCCTTTTTGCGATTCGGCACTGCGTCGCTTTAACTGACAATTGTGCGGTCGTGCGACGTGGCTCCCAAACAAAATTGGCGTCCTTTTTTTCCCACAAATAGAGCTTTCTTTTGGTGGTATTTTATCGCCCCTGCGTTTTTTATATTTTGCGCTATAAACAAAAAAGTGCGACAATTTTGAAAAAAAAAACGCATTCTTTTTTATTTTTTGCTATAATAAATACCCCCCAAAAATATATATAAAAACATTTTTTTTCCTCAGTTTAGGCCGATACGTATTCTTCTACATATTTTTGGTTAAAAAAATCGCAATAAGCGATTATTGATTGGTTTGCGCAGAAGTTATAGCGTTTACAAGATAGGGTATAGTTTTATAGCATTTTTATTAATATTTTTTTTTTATATTAGTAATGGCGGCGATCAGCGATTTTTATTGTGACTGCGACATTATGGCGGACACATCGGACATTTTTGACACATTTTTGGGACCATTGTCATTTATACAGCAATCAATGCTATTTAAATGCATTGATTTCTGTATAAATGACACTGGCAGTGAAGGGGTTAACCACAAGGGGGCAGTGTAGGGGTTAAGTATGCCTAGGGGTGTGTTTCTTACTGTGGGGGGGGCGTGGCTGTCAGCTAGTGAATGCTGATCTCTGCTCCAATCACAGGGAGCAGAGATCGGCGTCACTAGTTGCTAAGCAGAACGGGGAGATGCTGTGTATTTCCGCATCTCCCCGTTCAGCCTTCCCGTGAGATGATCGCGGGAACCCCCCCGGTGATCGAGTCCGTGGGACCCGCGATCGGCCTCACGGGGTCCCGACTGGCGCTCCCGACGTTCTCCCGATGGCACGGACGGCATTAAGGAGGGACTTATATATACGCCCTCCTGCCTGTCCGTGCCATTCTGCCGACGTATATCGTCGTGCGCCGGTCGGGAACCGGTTAAAAAGAATCTGTCTGACAAAGTGAAGCACACTAAAAGATCTCAAAAAGCAACACATCATGCCGCGCTCTAAAGAAATTCAAGAACAGATGAGAAACAAAGTAATGTATCAGCCTGGAAAGGGCTATGCCCCGTACACACGAGCAGATTTTCCGTCAGAATAATCTTGGATGGTTTTTCCGACGGAATTCCGCTCAAGCTTGGCTTGCATACGCACGGTCACACAAAAGTTTGCTGAACTTTTGACCGTCAAGAACGCGGTGACGTACAACACTATGACGAGCCGAGAAAATGAAGTTCAATGCTTCCGATCATGCGTCAATTTGTTCCCAAGCATGCGTAGGAATTTTGCGCATCGAAATTGCTACAGACGATCGGAATTTCCGATCGCAACTTTTTCCGACCAAAAAATTGAGAACCTGGAATCCGGCCAGCAAAAGTCAGATGGAGCATACGCACGGTCGCATTTTCCGACCAAAAGCTCTCATCGGTCTTTTGCTGGCTGAATTTCCGTTTGTGTGTACGCGGCATTACAAAGCCATTTCTAATGCTTTGGGACTCCAGTGAACTATGATGAGAGCCACTATCCACAAATGGAGAAAACTTGTTGTGACCCTTCCCAGGAGTGTCTGGCCTACCAAAATGACTCCTAGAGCACAACGACTCATCCAAAAGGTCATAAAAACCCATAACGACATCTAAAGAACTGCAGGCCTAACTTGCCTCAGGTAAGATCAGTGTTTATGATTGAACAATAAGAAAGAGCCTGGACAAAGAGAGTTCAAAGGTCAAAGCCACTGCTGACCAAAAAGAACACAAAGGCTCATCTCACATTTACCAAAAAACATCATGATTATCCCCAAGACTTTTGGGCAAATATTCTGTGGACTGATGAGACAAATGTTGAACTTTTTGGAAGGTTTTCGTCCCGTTACATCTGGCGTAAAACTAACAAAACTTTTCATAAAAAGAACATCATAATAATAGTCACACATGGTGGTGGTGGTGGTAGTGTGATGGTCTGGGGCTGGACGACTTGCCATAATTGATGAAACCAGAAAATCCTGAAGGAGAATGTCCGGCCATCAGTTCCTGACCTCAAGTGCACTTGGGTTATGCAGCAGGACAATAAACCGAAACACACCAGGAAGTCCAACTCTGAATGGCTCAAAAAAAAAAAATTAAGATTTTGGAGAGGCCTAGTCAAATTCAGGACTTAAATCCGATTAAGATGCTGTGGCATAATAGCTAAATATATGCCTACCTACTCTGCTCTATGTTTCCGAGGTTGTACAATATTGGGAACACACATACATATTTGGTGGTCCTGTCCAATAGCACAGACATTCCGGAAAGAAATCTTTACATACGCCTCCAAAATGTTTGTAGTACCCTTACAACAGGGGTGCCCAACCAGTGGCCCGGGGGCCACATGTGGCCCGCGGAGCCCTCTGATGATGGCCCTCGAACCTCCTGCTCTAAGATGGCAGGTTGGCAAGCCCAGATCACGGGTTGCTGACCCGCCATCCCAGAGCAGCAGTTTTGTGAATGAAGCCGCTGGTAGTGGAAGCAAGTGGCTGCGGAGCAGAGCCACATAAGCCAATGCTTCCTGTATAGCGCTCCTGTCACAGGCGTGTGATACCAAATGCACTCCGCCTGGGACAGCAACAGCCAGCGTATACCAGAATGGAAGACGGTTATTAAAGGTAAGTTTACTACTAAATTCACAGTGTATATGAATATATCTGTTTTGCAGTGGTTACTGGGCTGCTTTCAAACTGATCCGCAGGTGCAAAGCAGCTGCGGATTACCTGCATTAAGCCATAGACTTCTGTTATTACCTGCGGGTTTGTTGCGCCTTCAGAAAGTGCGCCACACCTGCAGGATATAATAGAAGTTTACTTCAAAGTGCAGCTACCCTGCAGAAAATCCACAGGTTCACTGCGCTGCACCCGCTGTTTGGGCAAATCGCAGCGCATCAGTGTGAAAGCAGCCTTAAAGCGGGATTCCACCCTAAAGTGGAACTCCCGCTTTTCGGAACCCTCCCCCCCTCCGGTGTCACATTTGGCACCTTTCAGGGGGGAGGGGGGTGCAGATACCTGTCTAAGACAGGTATCTGCACCCACTTCCGGAATAAACTCCCGTGGGAGTTTACGCAAGTTCCTGTCACAGCGCTGAAGATTCTCATTGCGCCGCGCGACTCGCGCATGCGCAGTAGGGAATCGGGAAGTGAAGCCACTTCCTGATTCCCTCACCGAGAAGGGCGCCGGCTACAGCAGAGAGCCGAGCGAGCGATCGGCCTCGGCTGCCGACACCGCTGGAACCAGGGACAGGTAAGTGTCCATTTTTTAAAAGTCAGCAGCTGCAGTATTTGTAGCTGCTGGCTTTTAAATTTTTTTTTTTTCAGTACAATCCCGCTTTAAGCCCCTTTCACATGATTGGTCCGACCCAATCGGACTTACTATTCACCTCTATGGAGCAGCAGATGTAAACGGACTTGTGTCTGTTTACACCCGCCTACCTAAAAAAAATAGAAAGTGATCTGCTCCTTTCGTCTGGGCGAATCGGATTGGATCAGAGGGTCCATAGAGTAGAGTGGGATGTGTCCGTGGACACGGACCTGTCATCCTCCGGCTCGGCTCATTGTGGCCCGCGACCAGTTACCAATTCACTAAAGTGGCCCTCGCTCTTCAAAAGGTTGGGCACACCTGCCTTACGACCTAACCCCATCACGGCACTGCTCAACCTCAAACCAGATAGTCTGACACACGCCCAATTCAAACTCTTTATCTTCTCACAGCAGCTAAACAAACAGCGGCAAAGGCTTGGAAAACTCCTTCATTGGCATTGGCTGAGACAAAACAAAAACAACTGTCCTTTCAATGAATAAAGTATCCTCATCTAGATGGGTAATGCCCCGTACACACGGTCGGAAAATCCGACTACAAAATCCATCAGATTTTTTCCGACGGATTTAGTCCGACACTGGTGATACACGGGGTCGGACAAAGTTGTCGTAAAATCCGATCATTCTGAACGTGGTGACGTTTGTTGCGTACGACGGGACTACGTAGAGGCTAGTAGCCAATAGCTTTGGTCTTGTAATGTGATCTGAGCATGCGTGGCACTTTGTCCGTCGGAATTCGCTACACACGATCGGAATTGGTGTGATCGGACTTTGTTGTCAGAAAATTTTTAGAGCAGGAGATACAACTTTGTCCATCGGACAATCCGATGGAAAATGTCCGATGGTGCCTACACACGGTCGGAATTTCCGACAACATTGTCCGATAGGACAGAATCCATCGGAAAATCCGACCGTGTGTATGGGGCTTTAGCGATATCAACTAAGCCTTTTGTATGAAAGTATGCTTAAGGCCCCTTTCACACCGGGGCGTTTTTCATGCGGTGCAGCGCTAAAAATAGCGCCTGTTCACCGCATGAAAAAATCCTGCCCCATTCACTCCAGTGTGAAAGCCGGCGGGCTTTCACACTGGAGCGGTGCGCTAGCAGGATGACAAAAAAAGTCCTGCTAGCAGCATCTTTGGAGCGGGATAGGAGCGGTGTGTTCACCGCTCCTATACCGCTCCTTCCCATTGATTACAATGGGAGACCGCGGTAATACCGCGGTTACCGCGGCATACCGCGGCTACGGCGGCGCTCTGCGGGGGGTGTTTAACCCTTTTTCGGTATAACCGCGGCAATACCGCGGCTACGGCGGCGCTCTGCCGGGGGGTGTTTAACCCTTTTTCGCACGCTCGCGGGGGGTAAAACCGCACCGCGAGCGGCCGAAAACCGCGGTGAAAACGACGGTAAAGCAGCGCTAAATATAGCGCTGCTTTACCGTCACCGCGGATCACCGCCCCAGTGTGAAAGGGGCCTTAACCCCCCACCACTCCCTCCACAGTAGCTGAAGTATTAAATCAAGCTCTAAGATTGAGCTGGTGGGGAAGGTAAGCATATGGAGGACCCAAAACCACGTTTTTAAATGCCTGTGTAATATGGGAGGGGTTGTGTGTTGGTGGACTTACAGGATGGAGAAGGAACTCAATGGGAATTACCAGTGTGGAAATGCTCACCAATAGCTTAAAAAAACAGAAGGAGGCAAGGCAGTGACCAGAAGTCTGAAGGAATAAGTGGAGGCACCCTCCTATTGCTACACGGTAGACATGTGCACAACAAAAAAATTTGTTTATTTTCGTTTCGTTTTTTTCGTTTCCGAAAAAAAAAATTAGTTTTTTTTCGTTTCCGAAAAAAATTAGTTTTTTTTCGTTTCCGAAAAAAAAATCATTTTTTTTTAGTTTCCGAAAAAAAATTGTTTTTTTTTTTTTTCGTTTCCGTTGATTTGTAACGATTCGTACATTCGTAAGTCGTCGGTGTTCGTATTCGTAACGATTCGTACATTCGTAAGAGTTGTTTTTTCGTTGATTCGTTTTTTCGTTAGTTTAATTTTCGGACGCATTCGTATTTATTCGTACATTCGTAACATTCGTAACATTCGTAGATTCGTAATCGGAGCATAATTCCTAATTTTATGTAATGTGTATGCTATTATTACAATTGAATAATTTACGAATCGAAAAAAAAAGTTACGAATCGAAAAAAAAAAAAGTTACGAATGTCCAAATTTTTCGTTCAATCCATTCGTAGCACGTTAAGCAGCGCCATTGTAAGAGACACGGAAAATTACGAATCGCAAAAAAAAGTTACGAATGTACGAATTTTTTTGTTCAATCCATTCGAAGCACGTTAAGCAACGCCATTGTAAGAGACACGGAAAATTACGAATCGAAAAAAAAAAAAAAAAAAAAAAAGTTACGAATCGAAAAAAAAAGTTACGAATCGGAAAAAAAAGTTACGAATGTACGAATTTTTTTGTTCAATCCATTCGAAGCACGTTAAGCAGCGCCATTGTAAGAGACACGGAAAATTACGAATCGCAAAAAAAAAAAAAATCAGTTACGAATGTACGAATTTTTTTTGTTCAATCCATTCGAAGCACGTTAAGCAGCGCCATTGTAAGAGACACGGAAAATTACGAATCGCAAAAAAAAAAAATTACGAATGTACGAATTTTTTTTTGTTCAATCCATTCGAAGCACGTTAAGCAGCGCCATTGTAAGAGACACGGAAAATTACGAATCGCAAAAAAAGTTACGAATGTACGAATTTTTTTTGTTCAATCCATTCGAAGCACGTTAAGCAATGCCATTGTAAGAGACACAGAAAATTACGAATCGCAAAAAAAAGTTACGAATGTACGAATTTTTTTTGTTCAATCCATTCGAAGCACGTTAAGCAATGCCATTGTAAGAGACACAGAAAATT
Organism: Lithobates sylvaticus; assembly: GCA_028564925.1. Lineage (NCBI taxonomy): Eukaryota > Metazoa > Chordata > Amphibia > Anura > Ranidae > Lithobates > Lithobates sylvaticus. The sequence goes on from CM053030.1 coordinate 515,371,613, forward strand.
ACGAATCGAAAAAAAAAAAAAAAAAAAAAAATAATGTTACGAATCGAAAAAAAAAGTTACGAATCGGAAAAAAAAGTTACGAATGTACGAATTTTTTTGTTCAATCCATTCGAAGCACGTTAAGCAGCACCATTGTAAGGGACACGGAAAATTACCAATTCAACAAAAAAAAAAAGTTACGAATGTGCAAATTTTTTCGTTCGTTTTCGTTTTTCGGATTTTCTTCATTAGTACATTCGTTGTTTCTAATTTGTTTTTTCGGATTTTCGTTGTTTTTCGGATTCGTTCGATTCGAATGATTCGTTAGTCGGATTCGAACGATTCGTTATTCGGATTCGTACGATTCGAACGATTCGGTCATTCGTACGAAAACGAACGAACGAAAATAACGAAAAAAAAACGAGAAAAAACAAAACGAATTGCACATGTCTACTACACGGCAATAAAGTATAAAGGGCATAATGGGGACGATAAAAGTATTGACTTTAATCTAAAGGCTTTTCGGATGGGCACACCCGCTTTTATACATGTGTTTTATTTGCGTATTTAAAGGTTTGACTGAAGTTGCTCTCCTATTCGTGGTGTCTGTCTTTGTTCATCTCCGCATATTGTATCAGACATGTATCTGGCTCTACATGCTCGAGGGGGGATTGTAATCAGCAGCATGCGCCAGGCACAGAGGATTTGCGCTCTGTCAGGGGACGCACACAGGAGTACTTAGCTTGAAGCACTAGAACAAGAAAAATCCAATTTACTAAATAAAAGAACCTGCATTCTCTGCAAATCTGAATTAAAGCAAGCCTGGTACCATGGAAACAAGTTCCGGAAAGTCATACGTGCACCATTATGGAAGAAAAAGCAAATCTTTGAGTTTGCTGTATACAATAACCTGGGATTCAAACACTTTCATTTTTTTATATTTTTTGTAAACAAAAAAAATGAAGGTATAAGGTAAGATTTACTCTGTGCTGCACGGGCTATTTAAAGTAACCGCGCACTGGACCTGTTCTAGTGTACAAAGTGCCTATAATAGTAACATTGATCTTGTTATTGTGTCCCCTGACAGGTAGACATGTGCACAATAGAAAAATGTGTTTATTTTCGTTTCGTTTCTGTTCGTTTCCGTTGATTCGTAACGATTCGTAAATTCGTAAGTCGTCGGTGTTCGTATTCGTAACGATTCGTAAATTCGTAAGTCGCCGGTGTTTGTATTCGTAACGATTCGTAAATTCGTAAGTCGTCGGTGTTCGTATTCGTAACCATTCGTAAATTCGTAAGTCGCCAGTGTTCGTATTCGTAACGATTCGTAAATTCGTAAGTCGTCGGTGTTCGTATTCGTAACGATTCGTAAATTCGTAAGTCGTCGGTGTTCGTATTCGTAACGATTCGTAAATTCGTAAGTCGTCGGTGTTCGTATTCGTAACGATTCGTATTTTCGTAAAAGAGTTATTTTTTCGTTGTTTCGGTTTTCCATTAGTATAATTTTCGTTTATTCGAAATTCGTACGCATTCGTATTTTCGTAGATTTAGTTACATTCGTACTTTCGTTAGATTGATTTATTCGTACTTTCGTAACATTGTTTTCGTAGATTCGTAATCGGAGCATAATTCATAATTTTATGTAATGTGTATGCTATTATTACATTTTAATAGACACGGAAAATTACGAATCGAAAAAAAAAAAGTTACGAATGTACGAATTTTTTCGTTCAATCCATTCGAAGCATGTTAAGCAGCGCCATTGTAAGAGACGCGGAAAATTACGAATGACGTTTCCTGCAGGGCTAGTTAAAAAACACCTGAACATATTCAAAAAAATACGGGGGTTTGGTCACACTATATGGTTATATAGTGCTAAGCCCACTTACTGCGACAAAAGTACCCCGAATTAGTGGGTCCTACCCTAGTAATAAAATGAAAGATCCTGCACCGCAACCATGGGAGCCAAACTCCTCTATGTGGGAGAACTGAAAGGATTCCTCCTATACACTGGTGGCCACTAAATAAGAGGTAATGAAGAGGGGGAGGGGTGCTCTAACCCAAAAAAAAACCTGGTCAGGGTTCATTACAACATACAAAAACATATTTGGGAAGCACTCACCAATGCGTTTAAATAGTAAAAGCAGCACACTGTACAAAAATATGTTCGCTATTGCTTGTTGGTCTTATGGCAGCACCATCTTGAATTTAAACGCATTGGTGAGTGCTTCCCAAATATGTTTTTGTACGAAAAATTACGAATCGCAAAAAAAAAAAAAAAGTTACGAATGTACGAATTTTTCCGTTCAATCCATTCGAAGCACGATAAGCAGCGCCATTGTAAGAGACACGTAAAATTACGAATCAAAAAAAAAAATTACGAATGTACGAATTTTTCCGTTCAATCCATTCGAAGCACGATAAGCAGCGCCATTGTAAGAGACACGGAAAATTACGAATCAACAAAAAAAAGTTACGAATGTACGAATTTTTTCGTTCAATCCATTCGAAGCACATTAAGCAGCGCCATTGTAAGAGACACGGAAAATTACGAATCGAAAAAAAAAGTTATGAATGTACAAATTTTTTCGATCAATCCATTCGAAGCACGTTAAGCAGCGCCATTGTAAGAGACACGGAAAATTACGAATCAAAAAAAAAGTTACGAATGTACGAATTTTTTCGTTCAATCCATTCGCAGCACGTTAAGCAGCGCCATTGTAAGAGACACGGAAAATTACGAATCAAAAAAAAAAAGTTACAAATGTACGAATTTTTTCGTTCATTTTGATTTTCGTGGGTCCTGTTTTCGTTTTTCGGATTTTCTTCTTTCGTAGTTTCGTTGTTTCTAATTTGGTTAATTCGGATTTTCGTTGTTTTTCAGATTCGTTCGATTCGAACATTCGTTATTCCATAAAATTTTTAGCGAATCGTTCGTTCATTCGTAATATAACGAATGAACGAATATAACGAATTATAACGAAAAACGAAAAAAAAACGAAACGAATTGCACATGTCTACTGACAGGTGATGCGGGCTTACCCGAGATATGGAGTTTAAGAAACATTAAGTTTTCACCAGAGCTCATGAAGCTAGAGATGACCCAAAAACTCCAGTGGTCCCAGGTTTTCTTCATTGCAAACTGTCTCCAGGTTGCTGCCCCCAGGATTGGCCCAAGGGGGTAGCTGGAATAGTACTTAAAGCTTAAAATTTATGGGAACATACCATCACTGAGAATTAATAATAATGTGTACACCACTGACTCAGCCGATTCATGGATGGGGTTCCAGGAGCCAAACTGCAAGATTCAGAAACAGTCTCAGCCAGGCAGAAGGCAGAGACTAAAAAGGGGCTCCATGATGAAACTCACTGCGGTATATGTACAAGAAAATGTATTGATACAAACCATAAAAATTAATTCAAGGTAACACAAACAACACAGAACCTTCTTCGTACCATACAAACTACAGCCCGGGCTCCCAAGCATACACACATATACCCTAATTAGCAATTAATTGACCCGTAACTGGAATGGATGCTAAGCTATAGCATCAATTTGCACCCAAGTCCAAAGGGTATGGGAAATTTTATGAAAATATATGCATATATAAACAAAAGGTCAAGTAGGGGGAATCAGCATCCATGGGATACAGTTCAGAGTGGAGAAATCAAGACTTCTATCCAATTGGCAAAGAGACATCAGCACCGCATAGCATGTAGGACATAGGAGAACGTGCATGCACAATAGTCTGTTGCACAGATAGGTATCAGCCAATGGTTAATATGCAGCGGGGGGGCAGCGAGACTACCAGGAAAGAAGAAAAAGGCAGAGGCCAATCACTTTCCAGCAGAGTCACAAAACGGGTATAGTGTAGACTAGCAGAAACTGATGTTCCATACAAAGATCTCACCCACACTGTTAGTGGACCCTGCGGTCCGTCCAAGACCTGTGATGTATCCTGTAGTGCTGTCTCCTCAATGCCACCTATATCTGTGTTGTTGGAATAGAACAACTACGGTGTGGACAATGTACAAAGAGCACTAGGCAGTAGAGTAAACATATCATGGGAAGTAGTTAGTTCCAGGCAGAGGTTGTTAGCAGGCATCAGGCAAGAGAGTATGCAGGACCAGGCACAGCTTGTGGGCAGGCACAGGTCATGAGCAGGCAGCAGGTAAGAGAGTATTCAGGTCTAGACAGAGGTCATGAGCAGGCAGCAGATAAGAGAGTATTCAGGTCCAGTCAGAGGTCATGAGCAGGCAGCAGATAAGAGTATTCAGGTCTAGGCAGAGGTCATGAGCAGGCAGCAGATAAGAGAGTATCCAGGTCCAGGCAGAGGTCATGAGCAGGCAGCAGATAAGAGAGTATCCAGGTCCAGGCAGAGGTCATGAGCAGGCAGCAGGTAAGAGAGTATTCAGGTCTAGGCAGAGGTCATGAGCAGGCAGCAGATAAGACAGTATTCAAAACGGGTATAGTGTAGACTAGCAGAAACTGATGTCCCATACAAATATCTCACCCACATTGTTAGTGGACCCCGCAGTCTGTCCAAGACCTGTGATGTATGGCAGGCGCTGCTATCCTGTAGTGCTGTCTCCTCAATGCCACCTATATCTGTGTTGTTCTGGAATAGAACAGCTACGGTGTGGACAATGTACATTGAGCACTAGGCAGTAGAGTAAACAGATCATGGGAAGTAGTTAGTTCCAGGCAGAGGTTGTGAGCAGGCATCAGGCAAGAGAGTATGCAGGACCAGGCACAGCTTGTGGACAGGCACAGGTCATGAGCAGGCAGCAGGTAAGAGAGTATTCAGGTCTAGGCAGAGGTCATGAGCAGGCAGCATATAAGAGAGTATTCAGGTCCAGGCAGAGGTCATGAGCAGGCAGCAGATAAGAGAGTATTCAGTTCCAGGCAGAGGTCATGAGCAGGTAGCAGATAAGAGAGTATTCAGGTCCAGGCAGAGGTCATGAGCAGGCAGCAGATAAGACAGTATTCAAAACGGGTATAGTGTAGACTAGCAGAAACTGATGTCCCATACAAAGATCTCACCCACATTGTTAGTGGACCCCGCAGTCTGTCCAAGACCTGTGATGTATGGCAGGCGCTGCTATCCTGTAGTGCTGTCTCCTCAATGCCACCTATATCTGTGTTTTTCTGGAATAGAACAGCTATGGGGTGGACAATGTACATGGAGCACTAGGCAGTAGAGTAAACAGATCATGGGAAGTAGTTAGTTCCAGGCAGAGGTTGTGAGCAGGCATCAGGCAAGAGAGTACACAGGTCCAGGCACAGCTTGTGGGCAGGCAGAGGTCATGAGCAGGCAGCAGGTAAGAGAGCATTCAGGTCCAGGCAGAGGTCATGAGCAGGCAGCAGATAGGAGTATATTCAGGTCCAGGCAGAGGTCATGAGCAGGCAGCAGATAAGAGAGTATTCAGGTCCAGGCAGAGGTCATGAGCAGGCAGCAGATAAGAGAGTATTCAGGTCCAGGCAGAGGTTGAAGCAGGCAGCAGATAAGAGAGTATTTAGGTCCAGGCAGAGGTCATGAGCAGGCAGCAGATAAGAGAGTATTCAGGTCCAGGCAGGAGGTCATGAGCAGGCAGCAGATAAGAGAGTATCCGGGTTCAGGCAGAGGTCATGAGCAGGTAGCAGATAAGAGAGTATTCAGGTCCAGGCAGAGGTCATGAGCAGGCAGCAGATAAGACAGTATTCAAAACGGGTATAGTGTAGACTAGCAGAAACTGATGTCCCATACAAAGATCTCACCCACATTGTTAGTGGACCCCGCAGTCTGTCCAAGACCTGTGATGTATGGCAGGCGCTGCTATCCTGTAGTGCTGTCTCCTCAATGCCACCCATATCTGTGTTGTTCTGGAATAGAACAGCTACGGTGTGGACAATGTACATGGAGCACTAGGCAGTAGAGTAAACAGATCATGGGAAGTAGTTAGTTCCAGGCAGAGGTTGTGAGCAGGCATCAGGCAAGAGAGTACACAGGTCCAGGCACAGCTTGTGGGCAGGCAGAGGTCATGAGCAGGCAGCAGGTAAGAGAGCATTCAGGTCCAGGCACAGGTCATGAGCAGGCAGCAGATAGGAGAATATTCAGGTCCAGGCAGAGGTCATGAGCAGGCAGCAGATAAGAGAGTATTCAGGTCCAGGCAGAGGTCATGAGCAGGCAGCAGATAAGAGAGAATTCAGGTCCAGGCACAGCTTGTGGGCAGGCAGAGGTCATGAGCAGGCAGCAGATAATAGAGTATTCAGGTCCAGGCAGGAGGTCATGAGCAGGCAGCAGATAAGAGAGTATTCAGGTCCAGGCAGAGGTCATGAGCAGGCAGCAGATAAGAGAGTATTCAGGTCCAGGCACAGGTCATGAGCAGGCAGCAGGTAAGAGAGTATTCAGGTCCAGGCAGAGGTCAAGGGCATGATACAGGCAAGAGAGAATTCAGATCCAGGCAGAGGTTTTGAGCAGGCGGCAAGCAACAGAGTAGTCAAGTAAAGGTAGACATGGGGATATATAAGCGCAAAGCAGGAAAAACTTGTTATCCAACAGTCTGTAGGCATAATATCCATAAAAAGTTTGTAGATCCAAGAGTCAACACTTTAGGGACAGCCTTCCAGGGGGGGTAGCAGAAGCAATATCCAAACATGAAAAAGAAAGAAAATGTGTCGAAAGTGTCCGATCTGTCCATCGCAATGTCGCAGTCCAGCTAAAAATCGCAGCTCGCCGCCATTACTATTAAAAAATTAAAAAATGCCATAAAAATTCCATATATCTTTCCCATACGTGCCAAGTTGTAAAAAGTGCTCTGGTCAGGAAGGGGGTAAAATCTTCCGGGGCTTTGTGGTTAAGGGGTTGTGGAGTGTGTCCTATGTCAACATATTTTTGCTAATAGGTGGCCCTCATTCCCATCTCTAAAAGTTGGAAGGTATGATATTGGGTTGATTAACTAAAACTGGAGAGTGCAAAATCTGGTGCAGCTGTGCATAGTCGCCAATCAGCTTCTAACTTCACCTTGTTCAAATAAGCTTTGACAATAAAACTTGGAAGCTGATTGGCTACCATGCAGAGCTGCAGCAGATTTTGCACTCTCCAGTTTTAGTCAATAAATCCCACAGCCCAGAGCTCTGTACAAAGGAAGCGATCTGAATTCTGAAACTGAGAGATCTATTAGTAAAAGCAGCACACTGTACACACTTTACACATTGTTAGGCACATATTTAACCCATTGATTACCCTGTGACGTTGACCCCTTCTCAGCCAGTGTGATTAGTACAGTGACAATGCATACCCCCCAACCTGCTCGGATTCGCCGGTACTATCCCGGGATTTGATGTAAATCAAATCACAATTTATTGCACAATACTGCAGTTTATGATATGACTCTGCATGTAGTGCACACCTCAACCCTCCATTCTGTAGTGCACTCCTCAACCCTGCACTTTGTAGCACACACCTCAACCATTTACTCTGTACGCAGTGTGCTCTTCAACCCTGCACTCTGTATCTAGTGTGCTCCTTTAACCCTGCAATTTGTATGTAGAGCACTTCTCAAACTTGCACTCTGTACACAGCGCACCCCCATCTCTACACTTTGTATGTAGCACACTCTTCAACCCTGCACTCTATATGTAGCGCACTCCTGAACCCTGCACTCTATATGTAGCGCACTCCTGAACCCTGCACTCTATATGTAGCGCACTCCTGAACCCTGCACTGTGTACGTAGCACACTCTTCAAGCATTCACTCTGTATGTAGTATACCCCTCAGCTCTGCACTCTGTATGTAGTGTACCCTTGAACCCCGCCATCTGCATATTTTATAGGTAAAAGGAAGCTTTGTTTTGTTTTAACCATGCCCCTTAAGCCCTTCTCATTCTTTAGACTTTGGTCATACCCACATTTTGCGTGCTACGTGCACTACAGGTATCCCCCCAGCTTAAGTGTCCCTCATTCTAAAGTTCAAAAGATGGGAGGTATGCTCGCAGCCCCTATACTTAAAGATATGGTGACACAGCTCACACTTTCCCAGCACTTCCTCTCTGTGGTCACTGTGCTCTCTGTGGTTACTGATCCCAGCCCCACCTCTTCAGGCACTGCCAACCAGCCTGGCTGCAGCTGCCCCTTTCACCAGCCCTCCAGGCTAACTTCTCCCCAAAGTCCTCCAGACTGACACTCACCAGCCCACACGGCTGACTCTCAGGAGATCTCCCAGACCCGCTAACCTACTCCCGCTGCCCTCTCACTTGCTCCCATGCCTCCAGAAAGGGTTTCCTTCATGTGTTGTAGGGGGAATCTTCCAGCACTCAAGCCCCAGGCCCAAGGTCCACCCCACCCCCCCCCACCCCAGAGTAAGGGGCACCCTCAACAGCCAGCAACAGCCTCCTCAGCACTCCATCTCCATCTTCCACCCAACAGTCCCTGCCAGCATGACTCATACCTATTTATGAGGTGAGTTGCCCCCTTCCAGACCATTTTTGCCTGGGGCTTGGCCAGGGTCCCCATAAATATGCATGGCAGCCCCTCCTAGCCTCCACCCACTACATCTAGAACCTTCTCCACGGTTCCAGAAAACAGGGGGAGGCACCAGAAGTCATTCACTCTCCCTGAGTCACTAAACCCTGACCCAGATTCACAACCCAGGCCTGGCTCTCAGCCAAGCCAATTTACCTACACTAACAACTAAACTATACTACTGTATATACACCTAGCACACTAGATTGAGGGTGCTACATTATAAATATTCATCAGCCGGCAAACATGTCATTTAAAGGTCTGTGTCACCATTTCAGACTGACTAAAGGTGGCGTTTGGCCAGGACCATGACAAATATAATGTCCTGCAATTATGCGGGACGCGGTAAAGAAAATCCGGCAATCTGGATTTCTCTTGGCTGCTGCGTCCCGTTAATGACAAAAATTGTCTGCTTTGCATGCGTTCAGAGAGCTTCTTTCATTTCGTGACTCCAGTTCTGACCCCTGCCAGTTTTCTATCATTTCAAAGAAAAAAAAGTTTGAGAAAAGAAAGTGCTTTGCTTATAATTTCGACAACCTGTAATTTATTGCTGAAATATACTAATTACTTTCCAGTCGAATAGCACTGTAAGAGCTATTGTTGGAGAGAAAACTTTGAAGAAGAAGCACGCACACGTCCTGTATTGTTATAAAAAAAAAAAAGGTATTTAAAGTGTATTTAAAGTACAAGAATAAAATGTATTTATTCCAAATAGATTCCTTCCAAATTGTTGTGAATTGATAGCAAATTGGTTTCGGAGCTGTTAGTTCTTTGTGAAGGGCGATTAGCGCTAAAAATAGGCTGAAAGTAAATTTGTTCCTAAATACCCCGACCTTCCAAATAGTCAACATAACTTTACGATTCTCTGTATTCTAAAATGTAAAAAAATTACTGTTAATGCATATCCAACGCCCAACCAAAAATTTTAGGAGACATTCACTCTAAATAAGGAGTAAACAAATTTTAACTAAATTCAAAGTAATTAACCGCTTGCCGACCAGCCGCCGTCATTATACTGCGGCAGGTTGGCACGGCTGCGCCAACCGCCGTAGGTGCACGTCGGCCACTTTAGGAGCGATAGGGGGCCTGCAGCGTGATGCCGGAGCCAATGCGTGTGGCCGGTGGCTGTGATGTCCGCAGGCCACCCGCAATCACTCCACAGAGAGCCAGAACAGGGATCTGTCAATGTAAACAGACAGATCCCAGTTCTGTCAGGGAAGTAGAGAGAGATCTGCTGTTCCTACTGATCAGGAACAGCGATCTCTCTGTACTCCCAGTCAGTCCCCTCCCACCACAGTTAGAAACACCTCCCAGGGAACACTCATAGGATGCATTAAGGTAAAAAAAAAAAAAAACAGCCCCCCCCCCCCCGTTTTACTTACCTGAGCCCTGGAAATTTCCCACGGTGGAGACGTGCTCCTCCTCTGCCTGGAGTTCTTGGCTCTTGACTCCCGCTGCTGTCAATCAAATCCAATGATGCGGGTGCCGGGGGGCGGGGCCGAGTCCTACATTCAGAGTCTATGTACGCCGAATGCTGAACTTGGGAGTGTGCCCGCAAGGTAACCCCCCGGGAGAGCGGGGTTATACATAGCTCCCAACTGTCCCTGATTTTGAGGGACTGTCCCTGATTTGGAGTAATGTCCCTCTGTCCCTCATTCCTTATCATTTGTCCCTCATTTTGGTCTGATCTATATAGATGTATATAAAATGCACTTTTTATCTATCAAAAAGCGTTTCCCAGCGCTAAACCTTTCATCTGATTTCTAAATTTCTGCATTTGTAAATTCCAAAAGCCAATATAAATAAATAGTAGTGGTAAAAAAAGCACTTGTGGGTTTAACCAATCTTGATTTTTTGTACAATTCTCCTTTAAGGGGGCGTGGCAAGGGGGTGTGTCCTATGCCTGCATACTTTTGCTGCTAGGTGTCCCTCATTCCCATCTCAAAAAGTTGGGAGGTATGGGTATTACGATGCAGGGAGGAGCCACGTGAGCCGAGGGACCTCAGAAGTCGAGGATCATGGCCACTCTGTGCAAAACGAACTGCACAGTGGAGGTAAGCATGACATGTTTGTTATTTAAAAAAATAAAATAAATTGAAGCTTTACAATCACTTTAACCCCTTAATCGCTCCCTAGTGTTAACCCCTTCCCTGCCAGTGACATTTATACAGTAATCAGTGGCTATTTTTAGCTCTGATTGTTGTATAAATATCACTGGTCCCAAAAAAGTGTCAATAGTGTCCAATCTGTCCGCCGCAATGTTGCAGTCCCGCTAAAAAATTCTGATCACCGCCATTACTATTAAAAAATAAATAATAATAATAAAAATGCCATAAAACTATCCCCTATAATGTAGACGCTATAACTTTTCTGCAAACCAATCAATATACGTCTATTGCGATTTTTTTTTTACCAAAAATATGTAGACGAATACATATTGCGCTTAACTGATGAAGAATTTTTTATTTCTTTTTTTGGATATTTATTATAGCAAAAAGTAAATAAATATTGTGTTTTTTTCAAAATTGTCACTCATTTTTTTGTTTATAGCGCAAAAAATAAAAACCAAAGACCTAATCAAATGCCACCAAAAGGAAGCTCTATTTGTGGGAAAAAAAGGACATCAATTTTGTTTAGGTACAACGTCGCACAACCACGCAATTGTCAGTTAAAGCGGCGCAGTGCTCTATCGCAAAAAAATTTCCTGGTCATTAAGGGGGTAAATCCTTCCGGGGCTGAAGTGGTTAAATGTGTTGTGGTGTGCTGCAGTGCATCATGCGTCACACTATACTGTACAATGCATTGGGGTGCCATTCATAATAAAAGACAGCAAAATTCACCACACGTAGAGTAGGTGTATTGCCATGAGTTGTGGAAATGCAGTGTGCATGTAGGCAGATGCAGTTCAGCCTCCCCACTGTAGGTGGCGCTGTTCTGGCAGCCGCCATGCAGAGGGGGAGGATGGAGGTTGAGAGAAGCTTTTGTTCCTCTGCGGGCTCCGTAGGTGTCATCAGGGAAGCAGCCATCTGATTGGATGCTATAGAGAGTCCCGGAGCAGAAGGAGAGAAAAGAATGGGCGTAGGGACGGCATGACAGGAGAGGACAGGACAGTCATATTAAGAAAGGAAAATGTGTCCCCTTTAAGAAAGGGGGAGTGGCCGGAGAAGGGGAGGCGCTCGGGTCAGTAAGCTGGAGAAAGGAAGGGATATGACATCACTAGTGAGCGGCGGAGGAGAAGATTCCCACCCACCCTCCCGAGTTAGGTTAATGTTAATGTTGTCTGTTGAGGACAGCCAGTGTGGTGTGTGATTTGGACATAACACGGTTGGCCGTCTCTGAGTCCGGGGGCTCGCGACTGGAGGCCTAAACTTTAAAATAAGTTTGTCGCGGTGACCAGGTGTGTGTCTTACCCTCGAAGACCCCAAAAAGAGGATATAAATTGATTGAGAGGGCAGTGATTGGGTCTTTGGAGGAGGAGAAGATGGATGTTTTATGTATATAACATGGTTGGTACCCATCTGTGGATGGGGTTAACATGGTTGGTACCCATCTGTGGATGGGGTTAACATGGTTGGTACCCATCTGTGGATGGGGTTAATATGGTTGGTACCCATCTGTGGATGGGGTTAATATGGTTGGTACCCATCTGTGGATGGGGTTAATATGGTTGGTACCCATCTGTGGATGGGGTTAACATGGTTTGTACCCATCTGAGGATGGGGTTAACATGGTTGGTACCCATCTGAGGATGGGGTTAACATGGTTGGTACCCATCGGTGGTATGGGGGTTAACATGGTTGGTACCCATCTGTTGTATGGGGTTATCAGGTACCTTCCGGTTTACGAAGGGTTAACCAGGAAGGGGTAAACGGTAGGTCACTGCGAAGGTTGAGTACCGTCTCTGAGTCCGGGGGCTTGCGACTGGAGGCCTAAAGTTAAAAGAAGTTTGTCGCAGTGACCAGTGAGGGGTGTTACCCTTGAAGACACCAAAAGTACATAAAAAGTTGGTTAAGAGTTATTTAAATATTATTTATTTAATTTATGGAAATTAATAATAAAAGGCCGTCACGGCCATTTACTCCATAATCTTGTCACGTCATTTGTGGGGGGATTTGGAGGGATTAGATTCTATGTCTAACGGGTGACGGAAGTGACTGATTTAGGTCCTTCACATGTCATGCACTAAATGACCTCCATGGTCATCTTTAGTGAGGGCAATGCTAATAAATAGCACTGTCAAAGTGGCTAGGTTAGGAACTGGAACCCTCTGGTGAGGGGCAGTGTGTCTAGCATACGGAAAGGTTCCGGTAGTGGAGGGACAGAGTAAGGATCTCACGCCTGACTCCTCTAACTACTCAGGGCTTTTTTTTTCAGCGGGAACGTGGGGGAGTGCAGTTCCGGCACCTCCAGCACTAAATGTATTTCATGGCAAGGAGTGCTGGAGGGTCTAATGATGCTGGCTGCTGGGGGATCTAATGTCACTTGTGGGGGTCTATTGTTGCTGGGTAGGTCTATTGTTGTTGATGGGGGGTCTCTTGTTGCTCGGGGGGTCAATTGTTGCTGGGAGGGATCTACTGTTGAGGGAGAGGTATATTGTTGCTGGCTGCTGGAGGGTCTATAGATGCTGGCTGCTGGAAGATCTGTTGTTGCTGCTGGGGGTCTATTGTTGCTGGCTTGGTATTTAGTTGTTGGTGGGAGGTCTATTGTTGTGTGGGATATCTATTGTTGCTAAGGGGGGAAATCTATTGTTGTGTGGGGGGTTGCTTGTTGCTGGGGTGGGGTCTATTTTTGCTGGTGGGGTCTATTGTTGCTGGGGTGGGGTCTATCAAATTCCATACAAATTCCTTATTAGCACAAAATGATACTTGGTTCTGTATTCTCTAAAAGGGCAGTACTGGGAAGTGGGTAGGAGGTGGAACCAAGGGATGGTGCTCAAAGGTGGGTGTGATGTAACTAACGGAATTAATGTAAACAGCGTTACTTAACGCCGTTACTTTAGAGGGTAACGAGTAATCTAACTGATTACTCTTCCCCTCGCGGTAACGCCATTCCCATTACTTGGGCGGCGTTACCGCAATTACCCACCGCGATCTTAGGAAAGGCCGCGGCTTCAGCCTAGCTCCGGAGCGGCGGCCATCTTGGTGCACCCGTCGGCCACGGCTTCGGCCTAGCTCTGGAGCTGCGGCCATCTTGGTGCACTCGTCGGCCATTTACAATGTCAAATGACGGAGCGATCACTTTTAAACAAACCGGCGTCAAGATGACCCCGGTTCCCCTCTCTCCTCTGTGTACAAATCTGTACAGTGGAGGGGAGAGATCGGATGGCAGCACTGTAATACCCTGCCAATACTCTGCAATACCCAGCCAATACCCAGCCAATACCCTGCAATACTCTGCAATACCCTCACAATAATCTGCAACCCCCTTCCAATACTCTGCAATACCCTGCCAATACTCTGCAATACCCTGCCAATACTCTGCAATACCCTGCCAATACTTTGCAATAACCTGCAAATACTCTGCAATACCCTGCCAATACGCTGCCAATACTCTGCAATACGCTGCCAATACTCTACAACACGCTTCCAATACTCTGCAATACCCTGCCAATACTCTGCAATACCCTGCCAATACTCTGCCATACCCAGCCATACTCGGTAATACCCAGCCATACTCTGCCATACTCTGCAATACCCTGTCAATACTCTGCCATACCCAGCCATACTCAGTAATACCCAGCCATACTCTGTAATACTCTGCAATACTCGGTAATACCCAGCCATACTCTGCAATACTCTGCAATACTCTGCAGTACTCGGTAATACCCAGCCATACTCTGCAATACCTTGCCAATACTCTGCAATACCCTGCCAATACTCTGCAATTACTCTGCAATAACCTGCCAATACTCTGCAATACCCTGACAATACTCTGCAATACCCTGCCAATCCTCTGCAATACCCTGCCAATCCTCTGCAATACCCTGCCAATACTCTGCAATACCCTGCCAATACTCTGCAACACCCTGCCAATACTCTGCAATACCCTGCAATACCCTGACAATACTCTTCAATACCCTGCCAATACTCTGCGATACCCTGACAATACTCTGCAACACCATGCCAATACTCTGCAACACCCTGCCGATACCCTGCCAATACTCTGCAACACCCTGCCGATACCCTGCCAATACTCTGCAACACCCTGCCGATACCCTGCCAATACTCTGCAACACCCTGCCAATACTCTGCAATACCCTGCCAATACTCTGCCATACCCAGCCATACTTGGTAATACCCAGCCATACTCTGCCATACTCTGCAATACTCGGTAATAACCAGCCATACTCTGCAATACCCTGCCAATACTCTGCTATACTCAGCCATACTCAGTAATACCCAGCCGTACTCTGCCATACTCTGCAATACTCGGTAATACCCAGCCATACTCTGCAATACTCAGTAATACCCAGCCATACTCTGTAATACTCTGCAATACTCTGTAATACCCAGCCATACTCTGCAATACTCGGTAATACCCAGCCATACTCTGCAATACCCTGCCAATACTCTGCAATACCCTGCCAATACTCTGCAATTACTCTGCAACACCCTGCCAATACTCTGCAACACCCTGCCAATACTCTGCAACACCATGCCAATACTCTGCAATACCCTGACAATACTCTGCAACACCCTGACAATGCCCTGCCAATACTCTGCAACACCCTGCCAATACTGTGCAACACCCTGCCAATATTCTGCAATACCCTGCCAATACTCTGCCATACCCAGTCATACCCAGCCATACTCGGTAATACCCAGCCATACTCTGCTATACTCTGCAATACTGGGTAATACCCAGCCATACTCTGCCATACTCGGCAATACTCGGTAATACCCGGCCATACTCTGCAATACTTGGTAATACCCAGCCATACTCTGCCATACTCTGCAATACTCGGTAACACCCAGCCATACTCGGCGATACCCAGCCGTACCCAGCCATACTCAGCCAATATTACAGTGGGGGAGATTGTGGATATTACAGTGGGGGCTATATGGTGGTGAAATTTGCACAGGTTTTTGCAAATTCAATTATTATTTGCTGATCCGAAAAATTATCCGATCCGTGACTCTGATCCGAGGATCGATCCGATCTGTGAGTTTGGGGGGGACAGATGTACAGAGGGGGAACAGATATATGTGTGTGTGTGGGGGGGGGGGGACAGATGTGTAGTGGGGTACAGAGGGGAAACAGATATATGTGTTGGGGGGGAACAGACGTGCAGGGGGGTACAGAGGGGAAATAGATGTGCAGGGGGGAACGCGCCCCTTGCTTACAGTAATACTAGACCCGCCCCTAAGAATATTAAAAAAAAGTCACAGTTACTTTGCTGAGTAACTAATTACTTTTCCAATGTAGTGTACTGAGTTACTAACACAATTACTTTTTTGGGAGAAGTAATTTGTAACTTAACTAATTACTTTTTTAAAGTAAGATGACCAACACTGGTTAGGGGGCATAGACAAAGGGTACTTCAGAAGGGGGGGTTCCTGCAACAATTTTTTGAGGAAAAAAAGCCCTGAGTATACGCCATAATATCTGGGCTAGGAGCTCCTATAAGCTTTATGGGTGTCCTTGTAACCGCACTGCCTGTCAGCCGCCTCCTTCGTCAGATGCTGCCTGGTATGATAATGTTTGCCTATGTATCTTCTCCAGCATAGAGACTGTGTTCCAAAAGTAACAGTGAAAAGCTGCTGTACTTGAGTTGGCCGTGATACTTAGGCCCTGTTGCCACGTTGTTTGTCTCTCTATTTTGCTTGAATATGTTGTGCCACATTCTTTGGTCTTTGTGTGCATTTATTCCACTTTGGGTACCAAACATCTGGCCCCACCCATATGCATTTTAGCACACATTGCCACAGCGCACAAGTGTGAAAAGGCCCATGGTTTTGGTGAGGAGTTTTTTTTGCTGTCTGTGTCCCCACTGGGGAAATTCACCCTCTCTGTTTCTCTTGAAGATCATTGTCACCGGGACTAAAAATAATAGAAAAGCCAATATTCTAAATTGTTACTGGGTCAGGAAAAAAAGGGGAAATCCTCCAATGTGGACATCTGTCTGTAGCACTTACAAAGAATCACTGAATACAATAACCATGCTCCAGAGGCGGCTCTCTAATTAGGCAAATTAGGCGGTCGCCTAACGCCTCGCACTCACAGGGGCCTCGCGACCTCCTAATTTGCCTGTGCTCAATCACTGATTCTCTCTATCCCCCCTCTTTATCTCACCCTCTTTTCTGTGTGCTTGTATTTTTTTTCCTATTACGGGAGTGAGTGGGGCCTCATGTATAAGTTTCGCCTAAGGCCTCACAAAGTCTAGAGCCGCCTCTGCCATGCTCTACTGCTGGTGATGCTATCCAAGGCTGAGAACCAATGCCCGTGGTTGCGATGTGCAGTCCCTCAATACTTTTAACGTTGATAGATATAAGCCGGCAACTCAGTGGACTCAAACATTGAAAATACATCCAGTAAAACAATGCTAACGTGTTTCGGCCATTGTGCCCTTTTTATAGCAGTGTAAGTGTCTGTAGCACTTACTTTTGAAGGAGTAGCTGTTTAGTGAGTCCCCTGTTTTTGGTGCCCACGACTTTGCACCATGCTCTCTGGCACACCTGGCCGGAGGGGGGGTGATATTTATTGCAAGTATATACAGTACCCCACTAGCTAAAGGGATAGAAACAGCAGTAATTGCATTACAAATAAAGTATGTAAAACAATGGTGTGATGACCCGGTACTCAAGAGGAGTAACTATGTCCACTGTATAAGCTTTCCTTGCTCAGTAACAGAACAATACAAGGGTGGCTGCCTCATCTCTTTGGAAGGCTGAAGCTGCTGTTGGTGTTGGTGTTTTGCCCTGATGCCAGCTGCTCTGCTGGGAAGTAAACTGAAAAGACCTTGCACAAATTCTTCAGGGCAACCTATTGTTGTATACAGTAGTCAACAGCGCCATGCCTTGATGCCAGCTCTTCTGCTGGAGGTGCACCGAGTTGTTCCTCCCCAGCAGAAAAGTCTATTAAATCCCCTTAAGTCTCTGGAACTGGTGTCTGTGGATAGAGCAGTGGCGGTGCGTGCATAGAGGGCGCAGGAGCGTCGCCCCCCCTCTCCTGCACCGCTCTATCACCAATAGATAGATTTATGCATTGCATGAATCTATCTATTGTCACCGCTGCCGCCCCCTATTCAGGTGTCCGGCCCCTGATCGGGCGCCGGGCATCTGAATTACAGTGGGGGGGGTGTTGCTGGAAGCGCCCCTATTAGAGCTGTAAGCTCTAATAGGGGACCCTATTAGAGCGGTGTGCTCTAATAGGCTTCCCTAAGTGTAAACAGCGGGCGCACGGCTGTGCGTTCGCTGATTACACAGTACTGTGTTAGGGAAGCGAATACATCACTTCCCTAACACAGACCCGCCTCTCAGCCAATCAGGTTGCCAGGTCTGTTACCTGTCACCTGATTGGCTGAAGTCACAGGCGCTGTGATTGGACGCTAGGCGTCCAATCACCTAGCGTCCAATCACAGCAGAAGAAGACAGGAGGAGCGCGGGAGAAGACATCCGACGGAGACACCGCTCGTCGCCTGACGCCGTCACCAGCTGCACACCGGGACAAGGTAAGTGCAGAGGGCAGGCAGGGGGCACAGTGGCAGCACTTAAGGGGCACAGTGGCAGAACTTGGGGCACAATGGAAGCACTTAAGGGGCACAATGGCAGCACTTAAGGGGCACAATGGCAGCACTTAAGGGGCACAGTGGCAGAACTTGGGGCACAATGGCAGCACTTAAGGGGCACAATGGCAGCACTTAAGGGGCACAATGGCAGAACTTGGGGCACAATGGCAGCACTTAAGGGGCACAATGGCAGCACTTAAGGGGCACAATGGCAGCACTTAAGGGGCACAATGGCAGAACTTGGGGCACAATGGCAGCACTTAAGGGGCACAATGGCAGCACTTAAGGGGCACAATGGCAGCACTTAAGGGGCACAATGGCAGAACTTGGGGCACAATGGCAGCACTTAAGGGGCACAGTGGCAGCACTTAAGGGGCACAGTGGCAGCACTTAAGGGGCACAATGACAGCACTTAAGGGGCACAATGGCAGAACTTGGGGCACAGTGGCAGAACTTGGGGCACAGTGGCAGAACTTGGGGCACAGTGGCAGAACTTGGGGCACAGTGGCAGCGTTTGATGGGCACAGTGGCAGCGTTTGATGGGCACAGTGGCAGCGTTTGATGGGCACAGTGGCAGCACTTGGGGCACAGTGGCAGTGTTTGATGGGCACAGTGGCAGCGTTTAATGGGCACAGTGGCAGCGTTTGATGGCACAGTGAGGCTGTTTGTTTGCGCCCCCCCAAAAATTTGGAGCACCAGCCGCCACTGGGATAGAGGTTCACCATCTCCTGTCCCTGGAACCCAGAAGATGACATCGGTGCTGGGCAGAGGCTAACAGAGCTCTGCCCTGTTGTCAGCACTTCAGTTAAAATCTCAGTAAATATTACATCCTTTAATGAAAAGTCCATTAAATCCATGCTTTTTTGTGATCTGTGGCTGGGGAGTGAGAACGGCTTCCTCTTCTCCCGAGCCTTTGAACTGCAGCTGGGGAGATAAGCTAGCTGCTCCTTCTCGCGTATCCTTATCCGGCAGCTGGACAGACGCATTCCTCCATCCAATTGCGTCCTGTGCAGAAACTTGCTGCATCTGCTATAAGAGCTATGCTTCCATAGCTAGAGGTGGAGGTCAACAAAGCACACTGTTACTCTGCCCCATTTCTGGCACTTTAGCCGGGATTTCAGGACTGTCGGCTGATACTTCTGGATAGTCCCAAGCTCTGGTGCTTAGCAGAGTCTAGCAGCCGTCTGTAGGCGATCTCCAGCTTCCATTCCTGAACGGCCAGAAACTCCATATCTTTCAGTGCCCATCGTATGTCTGAGATGTTCAGCATCTGTTCTCTGTAATCCATGATTTCCTCCAGCCGCCACTCCATATCGCTCCTAAAATCAGGGTCCCCTGACAGCTTTCCGTTCAACAGCCCCAGGCTGCCATAGCCAAAGCCTTCCCTTGGGCTGACAGTCGCTGTCCAAGGGCTTGCTTTGGATACATGCCACTGGCAGGCTCTGCAGCTCTCGTCCAGCCGTATCTCTGCCCGGACTAGCCTGCTTAACTCAGCTGTCCACTCCTTGTGTTGTTGTTCTGCCAAAAAACAGCACCCATAATCCATACTACGACCAATACTTTTCCTGGGTAGAGAAAATAATTTTTCCTTGGCAACGCTGCTCTCGTTCAAGCTCTTTCTTCCACAGTTGCCAGCGGACGAAGTCATACCATCCCAGCAGGACCTGCGTTGGCACTGGTCCTCTGTGCTTCATCTGCATCTCTTGCCCTCTCCCTACAAATTCCTCTTCCATGGTGGCTGGTATCTGTACCTCTCTTCTTCTACTAACCGGACCTCAGATCCTGGTGGAGGTTTTGGATGTGTTCACAGCAAGGGAGCCCTATCCCACTGCTTGCTGCCAATGTGACAGACCCCGATACTCAAGAGGAGTATGTCAATCGTATAAGCTTCCCTTGCCCGGTAACATAATGATACAAGATCCCACAGTCCACCCAGTCACTAGTCGGGACACAGTGTAGGGTGGGGAACAGTGATGTAAGTAACTGAGTTAAAATAAACTGAGTTACGTAACGCAGTTACTTTAGAGGGTAACGAGTAATCTAACTGATTACTTTTCCCCTCATGGTAACTCAGTTCCCATTACTTTGGCTTAGTTACCCTAATTACATCTACCGTCACTAGATGGCAGTAGTGTAATTTCGGTGTCCTGCCAAAAAAGTTCCCCCGCCGGATAAGGACCCCCTGTACTGCGCAGGCGCAGCGCTTGCGCAGTACGAAGGACTACGAAGCTTCCGAAAATTGCCGAACCTAAACAGCTCTGAGTGAACTCTACACCGCAGTTAACATGTAATTGTACGAGGCGATGCCGCACGCTCCTGATGCTCGTGCTACTCTGCGCGGGGCGTCTATCGTGTAACTAAGGGGCGGGTCTAGTATTACTGTAACCAAGGGGCGCATTTATTATTATTATTGTTATATATCGAGCTCTGCCCATTAATTTAACATTCGCCCTCTTCTGTAGCCATCCGCCCCTTACACGATATAATAATAATAGACCCGCCCCTTGCTTACACGCTATAACAGATCTGCCCCTTGGTTAGAGTAATAATAGAGCAGCCCCTTGGTTACACGATATATAACAACAATAATAAATGCGCCCCTTGGTTACAGTAATACTAGACTTTTTTTTTTTTATATTCCATACGTGTAACTAAGGAGCGGTCCTTAGTTACACGTATGGAATATTAAAAAAAAAAAGTCAGTTACTTTGCTGCGTAACTAATTACTTTTCCAATGTAGTAACTGAGTTACTAACGCAATTACTTTTTGGGAGAAGTAATTTGTAACTTAACTAAATTACTTTTTTGAAGTAAGATGACCAACACTGGTGGGGAACACATAAAACCTGTTTATTGGAAATTCACAGAGAATTTATATACCACACAAAATCAGATATAAGCTTGATCGCATTGTCATATGCAAAGGAAACTGTATACAGGGATATAATTAACATAACTAAGGAGCAACCAACATATACTATATGCTAATCCACATTTAGCAACTAATAGCTGACAGTGATATAATTAACATGAGCTAATGAACTAGGCACTTAAACCAGCCCGGGTGACCAGACCATTCGGCACCCACAACCCTGAATACAAAGTACTGTGCAATACACATTATTACAAGTATAAACACATAGATGAGAAGACAGACAGAAAGAATACATGATCCAATTAACGATGGGAGGAAGACACTTGGGAGAGACCTACTTACAATAAACACATTATGGCGGGCGACCCCAATGGTTTGAGCTGATTACATTAACATCCACAGTCATTGCTGGTTTGAGGCATAGAGGCCCCAAATATGTATATGGAACCTCCAGTTCCTAGAGTCTGTGTGTTTTGGGGGGATATAGACTTGAATCCAAACAAGACCACTCCAAGGGTCCCCCGGGCACACACCTCCCAAAGAGTAGTATTCCTAAGCCAGGGCCCCATAGTAAGTAGGCAAGAGGCCACCCTGCAGTCCCCTTCAAAAGCCCCTGCCCAGGCTAGGTCTGTCACAAAATTGCAAATACAATATACAGTTAGTAGCAAACAAGTGGAACAAAGAGAAGCTAAACCCTGTATTAGGGGGAATTCTGGGGGTAATGCCATGATAATTGTCAGACAGTCTACAGTATATTAAAGGCTAAGGTCACCTTTTGTAACAAGTTATAATTGCACTGGCCCCTGCAGCTATCCCCCTCCCTCCGGCTCCCCCATTGTGTAAGCGAGCGGGGGGATCGCTTGCCCAGCTGCATCAATTATTCACAGTGGTCTGTGAATGGAAAGACTACAAGTACTGACAGCCTTTGTGGCTGTCGGCTTGTATTTCTCAATGAAATACCAGGGCACTGTGGTAGTTCCTGTCTTCCTGTCAGAGTGTAACTGCTTGCCCATGTTGGAGGTATAGGCAGACAGCTACACAGACAGTCAGCAGGACTGTGGCATTACACCCATGATCTCCTGATCATGGGTGCAATGATTTTAAGGTTCTTTACAAAAAAAAATCAATGCAAAAGAAAAGTGCATTTTTTTTTTTTTTTTTTGTAAAGATAAACTTATCCTTTAAACACCTTTTTCTGCTGGCCAGCTAGTTGGGGCCCACGTGCCTCTTCCCCTGGCTTCTCTGTCAAGATCAATGGCATAACTATCAACCAGTCCCCGCATGCCAGGGTGCTGGGTGTAGTCCTGGACCCTGAATGCTCCTTTTGACCCCACATCCAATCATTGTCCAAAGCTTATCTCCGAAATATGTCCCTTTCTAACCAATGGCATCCCAACGTTTCTAATTCACTCCCTCGTTATCTCTTAACTCAAGAGAGTAAGATGAAGCTGCATACAATGAGCTAAAGATAGATAGATAGATAGATAGATAGATAGATAGATAGATAGATAGATAGATAGATAGATAGATAAGAAGGAAAAAATTGAGGTGGAAACCGCGCTAATTATTATTCAACCAACATTGTGGGTTCCCACCGCTAGTTTGTACTATGCTGTGGTGCCCCCACAAACTTTCAATCCCAAAAGTGCAGGTGCTAGCCTACTATATATTAATGCCGTATTCAAATAAGAAAAAAACAAAAATATAAAAATGTGTCAGGTGCCAAGTGCTAGTCTTATGCCTTAATAGGCTATTTCAAAGTGCTTAGTGCGTGTGGGTATCATGGGTTACTATCCTGTAGTGTTTAAGCGTGATCTGTGCTGATTGCAGAGTTTAGTGCTTCTACTAATAATAACAAATATATTCCATCAGTAGCCCATCTTCACTACCCAAAATGGTGATACAATGAGACAAATAAGACAAATATCTGTTACATGTGGCCTAGGTTTTCCAATAGCATAGTCAATAACATAGTCCCATCAGTTTATCCATATAGAAAACAATTTTTCAATTTTTCAATAATAAAACAAAAAATAAATGAAACAAAAAGACAAAAAGCAGAGCAAAAGGTGTATAGAGAGTCCGTGACAACACCGCTTGTGCTTGATAAAAATGTAACTTGTGCAGATTTCTTGCTTAGTGACCGTCACCACCTATGAAATGAATCACTTACCAGAACTTGGTAAGTGTGAAGCCTGCGGTTACTTTAGGATAACCAATCCTATCAATGGCCTCCCTCTTTCTCTCACCTCCTGGTGTAAATATTGTACGGACGGAAGCTTCCTGATGACGCAATAACCTTTGCGAAACGCGTAGAGGCTGCTGGGTAATCGTACGCGCTTGCATCACTTCCGGGAGAGGGACCTCATACCAGGAAGGTAGTCCAGGACGCACATCAACTCTGATTTTAAAACACAAGGCTGGATATGCTTAGTGCCAGCTGCGGCACTGGACCATGTGAGTCTTTTTTAACAATTTACTTTTAATAAATACCTTTGTAAAACATACTTCACTATTGGAAGCCCCCTGTTTATCATTTCATTTTTTGGGGACACCTGCTGTGGAGTCCGTCCGTACAATATTTACACCAGGAGGTGAGAGAAAGAGGGAGGCCATTGATAGGATTGGTTATCCTAAAGTAACCGCAGGCTTCACACTTACCAAGTTCTGGTAAGTGATTCATTTCATAGGTGGTGACGGTCACTAAGCAAGAAATCTGCACAAGTTACATTTTTATCAAGCACAAGCGGTGTTGTCACGGACTCTCTATACACCTTTTGCTCTGCTTTTTGTCTTTTTGTTTCATTTATTTTTTGGTTTATTATTGAAAAATTGAAAAATTGTTTTCTATATGGATAAACTGATGGGACTATGTTATTGACTATGCTATTGGAAAACCTAGGCCACATGTAACAGATATTTGTCTTATTTGTCTCATTGTATCACCATTTTGGGTAGTGAAGATGGGCTACTGATGGAATATATTTGTTATTATTAGTAGAAGCACTAAACTCTGCAATCAGCACAGATCACGCTTAAACACTACAGGATAGTAACCCATGATACCCACACGCACTAAGCACTTTGAAATAGCCTATTAAGGCATAAGACTAGCACTTGGCACCTGACACATTTTTATATTTTTGTTTTTTTCTTATTTGAATACGGCATTAATATATAGTAGGCTAGCACCTGCACTTTTGGGATTGAAAGTTTGTGGGGGCACCACAGCATAGTACAAACTAGCGGTGGGAACCCACAATGTTGGTTGAATAATAATTAGCGCGGTTTCCACCTCAATTTTTTCCTTCATTTTGAATAGTCACCTATGGGTGATTATATTGCACGGAACTGCAGCTCACCAAAATACCTTACTTTATTTACTCTTATCTTTATTTTTGTAACACACTAACCAGCGCCAGTACCACACGTTTTTACAGATAGATAAGAAGACCCATGTCCTCCTGAAGCTTCCATGAAAATATGGATTTTCCTAAAGTCATTATTTGGGTATACATGGCCTTATTCAAAGGTGGAAATACCCGTGGCCATGAATAGGTTTATCAGCCAGATAGATAGATAGATAGATAGATAGATAGATAGATAGATATGCCTATAGTCATGGATAGGTCCCTCAGCCATCAGCTATCTACTGTGGAATACCAAGTGGAAGGCTGGGGGCAGACACGCCTAACCCTGTTGAGTAGATCCTGAGACAGCTCGGGATGGGGGGACACCAGCCAGAACCAGCATGACATCATAAAACCTATAGAATATGTTGAGAGCGTACTAGTCACAATTTTTTTTATTTATTTGCAGTTTCCTACAGGTTCCCTTTAACAGAAACTCCTGGTTGCTTTTTTTTTCTTTTCTTCATTAGCTTGTAGTTAAAACAAATTTTTTGTGGTCATCCATTACGATGAATATTAATTCCTGCATTTAGTGCTTCATTTTTTAATCTGTAAATTATTAAGCACCCTTATTCCTTCTGCGAGATCTCATTAATTGATAAAATCGCTTTTCAAACCCTGCAAGACAGAAAAGTGGCTGAAACAATCGCTACAATTTAAAATAAGTTACATTGATTTATAAGAGCCTCACCCGTTATTACTTTGTCTTTTTCAGATATGTTTTATTTCTTTATTTTATTTTATATTAGGACAGAACTCTTCTTTTTTTTTTTTTTACAAAAGGCTGAAAATGTTGCTGCAATTAGTTGTAAAGAACAACCGGGGCCCCACTCAGTACCTGAGGTTGTCCTAGCTGTAACCAATGATTGGCATATAAGTAATATTTGCAAGTGATCAGTCAATTCAAAAATCTGGGCAATTGTGTAATTCTCTGCATTTTGTATATGTATATACACTATATTACCAAAAGTATTGGGACACCTGCCTTTACACGCACATGAACTTTAATGGCATCCCAGTCTTATGCCCCGTACACACGGTCGGATTTTCCAATGGAAAATGTCCTATCGGACAATGTTGTCGGAAATTCCAACCGTGTGTAGGCTCCATCGGACTTTATCTCCTGCTCTCAAATTTCGTTTTATCTCCTGCTCTCAAATTTTCCGACAACAAAGTCCTATCGGACTTTTTCCGATCGTGTGTAGCGAATTCCGACGGACAAAGTGCCACGCATGCTCAGATCACATTACAAGACCAAAGCTATTGGCTACTAGCCTCTACGTAGTCCCGTCGTACGCAACGAACGTCACCACGTTCAGGATGATTGGATTTTCTGACAACTTTGTCCGACCGTGTGTATGCAACACCAGTGTCGGACAAAATCCGTCGGAAAAAATCCGACGGATTTTGTGGTCGGAATTTCCGACCGTGTGTACGGAGCATTAGTCTGTAGGGTTCAATATTGAGTTGGCCCACCCTTTGCAGCTATAACAGCTTCAACTCTTCTGGGAAGGCCGCCCACAAGGATTAGGAGTGTGTCTATGGGAATGTTTGACCATTCTTCCAGAAGTGCATTTGTGAGGTCAGGCACTGATGTTGGCCGAGAAGGCACCGATCTCCCTGCATAGCTATCAATGAAGTAGCTGACACCCACTTCTCCTCCTCTCCCTCTCGAGCCTGTCAGCTGAAATGCCATGCAAAGAAATTGGTGATTTCTGCTGTCCCTCCCGCCACACCAATCATCCCCTGTGTCCTCCTCTTCCAGCCCCCTCTGTGTCCTCCTACTCGCCCGTCTCCCGCTGCTCCGGCCCCTTGTCCTCCTCCTCCAGCCCCCGGTCCTCCTCCTGCGGCCCCCTGTGTGCTCCTCCTCTGCCCCCCCTCATTCCCTGCAGCCGGCTTCCCTCCTCTCCCGCTGGATGCTGGGGGATGTGTCAGGATGGAGAGCGGAGGAAGGAGCCAGTAAATGTGTCATTTACCAACCCCTTCATTCTCTGAATTGGACACAGTAAAATGATCGCTACCGATCGCTCCTGTGTCCTGTGATAACTGAGCAGAATAACCTGTGTTTACTATGCTTCAGTTTATGAATGGACAGGAGCCATGAATGGACAGGAGCCGCTGTCTCCTGTTCATTCATTTTCAAAGCTGAGAAAGGGAATGGGGAATCTCTGTCCTCAGTCCCTTTCTCTTACTCAAACGGGAGATGTCAGAGGTCTGTTTAAACCCCTGATATCTCACCAAAGCCCACCAACAGGGCTGATTAAAAAAAAAATGTCAATAAATATAAAAAAATTACATTGTAAAAAAATTCTAAAAAATAAAATGTAAAAAAATGAATAAAATAATATAAAAAACGACTGACACCCTGCCCTGCCGACACTGTCCACAGCCCCAACCTGCTCCACCCAAAAAGAATTGTGAAAAAATGTAAAAACAAATTAAATTGTAAAAAAATCCTACTGACACCATCCACTGCTCTACTGACACCGCCCACATCCCCAAAAGCACTGTGAAAAAAAATATTAAAAAAATTATTTAGAAAAAATCATAAACAGCATATTTGTAACAAATAAGAGATAAAAAAATAAAAACTACTGACACTGTCCACTGCCCTACTGACACTGTCCACTACCCCACCCCTCAATCATTGTGAAAAAATAATACTAAAATAAATTGTGAGGGGGGGCGGGGGGGTTACACTGACCATAAATGTGTGGGGTAATTTGCACTGACCACCATGTAACAGGGGATTTTACACCAATAGAAAAGAGGGGTTTCTACACTGACACTTATGTAATAAGAGCATTTACACCAACCACCAGTGTAAGGGGAAATATACAATGACCTCCATGTAAGGGGGAATTTACACTGACAACCAATGTCAATGAGATTTGTACTGACCACCAATGTAAGGTGACACTTCTACACCAATCACCAATGTTAGGGGGGATTTACACTGACCACCAGTGTAAGGGCAATTCTGCTCTTACCATCAATGTAAAGGGAAATGTACACTGATCACCAATGTTATGAAGAATTTACACTGACAACCAATGTAATGGGGGATTTCACATCAACAGCCAATAAAGGGGGATTTCTACACTGGCCACCAATGTAAGGGAGGATTCTAAACTGACCACAAACTCAAGTTTGGATTTTTTTAATGATTACCAATATAAAGAGGAGTTTCTACACTGGCCACCAATGTAATTGGGATTTACACTGACCACTAATGTTACAGGAGCATTCGTAGTAACCACCAATGTAAACAGGGATTTACACTGACCAGCAATGTAAGGGGGACCTTTACACTGGCCACTAGTGTGAATGAAAGGATTGTACACCAAGCCTCAATGTAATGAGAAGATCTACACTGACCAACAATGTTACCAAGACATTTAGCCTACGCTCACATTTGTGTGTGTCGGGAATACATGCAAAATTGCTTTCCTGACACAACAGAAACATCTTGCCCTTTAGCAGATACACGAAAATGCCATTAATTGTTAATGACACCCTCATGCATCGGTTGAGATGTGCGTATTCACATACACCTAAATTCAGGGTGCTGTGACACCATGTTGTTTTGAAGAAGGGTTCCACCTCCAATTTGCTTACCTTTGCAGAACAGGCTGATGTTAGGCTTAATGACTACAGTTGTAAGCTTACCCCTTTACCTCCCCAGTGGGCACCATTCAGCAGAAGTGATGGTAGATATGACCTCAGGGGGACATGATATACATATGAATACTGCCCCTTTTTATATATCAATGCAGCGGTCCGCGACTATTTACATAATAATGCCGCCGCTATTTACATATCCATTCAGGTTATTTACACATAAACACAAGGTCTGCAGGTGACTCATCTATACATGGCTATAGGACAGAGCTGGGCAGCAGCAACAGAACTTTACACTGAGATATCGGGACACAGCACAGGACTAAAACTTTAAGGGATAAGGGAATTTAAACTGGGATAGTTGGCAATTATGAGGCAGTTACTTTGGGCCCCACAACAATGATGGCCCCACCACTGCAGAGCGGGAACATCCCGCAGGAGCTGCAGTTTTGGAGGTGCTCTGACCCCAGTCGTCTAGTCATTAGCATTCAGCCCTTGTCAAAGTTGCTCAAATTCTTACACTTGCCCATTTTTTTCTGCTTTCGACAAATCAACTTCAGGGACAACATGTTCACTTGGGGCCTAATATATCTCCCACCCACTTACAGAGGCCATTGTAATGAGATAATCGGTGTTCTTCCCTTTACTTATCAGTGGTCATAATGTTATGGCTGATCAGTGTGCATCTGTTTTAGCTCTCATATTGATACCCTCGCCTCGTGTTTTCCTCTTTTCTTTCGTCAATGACAAATTATAAATCCAGCGCAGGCTTCCATGAAAAGTGTCATCAGAAGTTTTAGACATTTGTAACCATGTAAAACAGGAGGGGCCCATCAATCCCCGGCCCTGCCGGACCCAGCTTTAATAGAACGTGTTTAAGCCTCTCCTCACGCATTCATTAAAATCCAGATTGAATTTTTATTACACACCAGTGAAGCCTGTCGGCCTCCATGTTTTCCCCCTCCCCCTCCTCTCCCCCCTCCTCATTATCATTCCGGCGGCGTCGCTCCCGTGCTGGAAAACCAGCGGATCCAATCACTGTGGCTGCGGACCCTCGCAGGAAAGCGATGTTTTACCAATATTATCCACAACAAGAAAATGTCACATTCAATCCGCAGTCTGTGCAACAATCCGGGCGTGTTCACATGTCAGAGGACACGGGACACACTAAACGGTCATAGAGACTCCCAGAATGTTACCATTATACATTGGATCCACTGACCGCAATCACATGTTATCTGTATTTATTACTAATAGATTCTTTCTCTAATCTATCTCTCTTTCTCTCCCTTCTATCTATCTATCTATCTATCTATCTATCTATCTATCTATCTATCTATCTATATCTATCTATCTATCTATCTTCTCTCTCTCTCTCTCTCTCTTACTTTCTCTTTCTTTAATCTACCTATCATTTTCTTTCTTTCTTTCTTTCTTTTTCTTTCTTTCTTTCTTTCTTTCTTTCTTTCTTTCTTTCTTCTTTCTTCCTTCCCTCCTAATGCCCTAATTTTCCTTTCTACCTTCATTTCTTCTCTTCTAATTCCTTGCTTTCTTCTTTCTCTACTTCCTCCTTCTTTCCACCCTCCTTCTCCTTATTTTTTATTTCTTTGCTCCATTCACTCTTTCCTTTTTGCTTTTGTTCATTCCCTCTCAATTTATTCTCTTTCTTTCCTTACTTCTTTGTTTCTTTATTTTCTTTCCTCCCCACTCCTTCTTTCTTTGCTTCTTTCTTTATTTTATTTCCTACTTTCTTTCTTTCCTTCCCATTCCTTCTTTCTTCCCTCCTTTCTTTCTCTTTCCTTTTCTACCTTCCTATCTTTCCTCCTAATTCCTTGCTTTCTTCTTTCTTTACTTCCTCCTTCTTTCCATCCCACTCCTTCTTTCTTTCTTTTTTTCCTTCCCACTCCTTTTTTTTTTTCCTTCCCACTCTTTCTTTCCTTCTTTCTTTATTTCCTTCCCACTCCTTCTTTCTTTCCTTCCCACTCCTTCTTCCATTCTTCCATTCCATTCTTTCTTTCCTTCCCACTCCTTCTTTCTTTCTTTATTATTCATTTTCTACCTTCAATTGTTCCCTCCCAATACCTTCATTTTACTTTCTACCTTCCTTTCTTCCCTCCTAATTCCTTGCATTCTTCTTTCTTTACTTCCTTCTTCTTTCCTTCCCACTCCTTTTTTTTTTCTTTCTTTCTCCTTCCTTTTCTACCTTCCATTGTTCCCTCTTAATTCCCTCATTTTCCGTTCCACCTTCCTTTGTTCCCTCGTAATTCCTTGCTTTCTTCTTTCTCTACTTCCTCCTTCTTTCCTTCCCACTCCTTCTTTCTTTCTTTCCTTCCCACTCTTTCTTCCATTCCATTCTTTCTTTCCTTCCCACTCCTTCTTTCTTTTCATCCTACTCCTTCTTTCTTTCTTTCTTTCCTTCCCACTCCTTTTTTTTTTTTCTTTCTTTGCATCCTACTCCTTCTTTCTTCCATTCTTTCTTTCCTTCCCACTCCTTCTTTCTTTCCTTCCCACTTCTTTCTTTCTTTCTTTCTTTCTTTCTCTTTTCTTTTCTACCTTCCTTTCTTCCCTCCTAATTCCTTGCTTTCTTCTTCTTTCCTTCCCACTTTTTCTTTCATTCTACCATTCCATTCTTTCTTTCCTTCCCACTCCTTTATTTCCTTCTTTATTTCCATCCTACTCCTTCTTTCTTCCCTTCTTTCTTTCCAACTTCTTATTTTCTTCTTTCTTTGCATCCTACTGCTTCTTTCTTCCATTCTTTCTTTCCTTCCCACTCCTTCTTTCTTTCTTTCCTTCCCACTCTCTTTCTTTCTTTCTTTCCTTCCCACTCCTTCTTTCTTTCTTTTTCTTTCTTTCTTTCCTTCCCACTCTCTTTCTTTCTTTCTTTCTTTCTTTCCTTCCCACTCCTTCTTTCTTTCTTTCCTTCCCACTCTCATTCTTTCCTTCCCACTCCTTCTTTCTTTCTTTCTTTCCTTCCCACTCCGTCTTTCTTTCTTTCCTTCTTTCTTTCTTTCTTTCTCTTTCCTTTTCTACCTTTCTTTCTCTTTCCTTTTCTACCTTTCTTTCTTCCCTCCTAATTCCTTGCATTCTTCTTTCTCTACTTCCTCCTTCTTTCCTTCCCCCTTCTCCGTCCTTCTTCCTTTCTTAGTCTCTCTCTTTCTCTCGCTTTATCCATCATTCTATCTATCTATCTATCTATCTATCTATCTATCTATCTATCTATCTATCTATCTATCTATCTATCTATCTATCTATCTATCTATCTATCTATCTATCTATCTATCACTTTACTAAGCTCTGGAGCAACTGCTCTTGTAAAGTGTTCAGTCTATTTGCCTTTAGTGAATCCACCCCCTCCCCCCCAATGTGTTGTCTCCATCAGAAGCCCATGTGACAGGGTGACAACGCAGGAGCACAATTGGGAGACAGAGATTGTGTTTTCATCTACTTTTTAGGAGTTTGTGTCTGTTTAAGATGCTTGTTACACGGTCAGCCCCGTACATGTATGGAATCATTTATGAAGATGCGTGTTTGTTTTCCATCCTAAGTGCCAATCATGGCAATCCCGGTGTGATTAGAAGGTCTAATCCTGCAAAGATCATCATTCCTGTGTAACCCCTGAAGCATTATTGCTCTTTTTTTTTCTCTCGAATTCCCCCTTACCATTAAAAAAAACGATTGTCTCCTAATCTCCACATTCCGATGTTGCCATGGCAACGGCGGTGCGAGATGCAGGGAAGAGGTCTGCGCACCCCCCCCCCCCGGACACGCCGAAGACTGAACGCGGCATCGGCAATATTCTGCAACTGGGCGTCAGATAACAAACAGCGGCATTAAGCAGACTATACATGAGAGAATTACGTTTTTTTTATAGATCTTATCAGGTATGACTTTCCATAAAACATATATATTTTTTTTATTTCACTAATGATTTATTTAAAAAAATATTTAATTTATTTAACCACTTCAATACCAGGCACTTATACACCTTCCTGCCCAGACCAATTTTCAGCTTTCAGCGCTGTCACACTTTGAATGACAATTGTGCGGTCATATGACGCTGTACCCAAACAACATTTTTATCATGTTGTTCCCACAAATAGAGCTTTTCTTTTGGTGGTATTTAACCGCTATGCGACCGCCGGCTGCCAATTGACGGCCAGGCGGCGCAGCTCTCAGGGCGGGAGGGCATCATATGACGCCCTCCCCTTTCCAGCCCTCCAAGGAGCGTGCGCCGCCGTGTCACTGGGCACCCGATGCGCGTGCCCAGCGGCCGCGATGTCTGCCGGGCACCCGCGATTGCCCGGTAACACAGCGGGACCGTGGATCTGTGTATGTAAACACACAGATCCACGGTCCTGTCAGAGGAGAGGAGACCGATGGTGTGTTCTCAGTAGGGATGAGCCAAATAACCCCGGGTTACGTTCGCACCAGAACCCGCAAACGGACCTAAAGTCCATGCGAACATAAGAACCCTATTAGTTACAATGGATGCGAACGTTCGAAATCAAAAGTGCTAATTTTAAAGGCTAATATGCATGTTATTGTCATAACAAAGTGTTTAGGGATCTGGGTCCTGCCCAAAAAAAATTTGCATTGATACATGTCCCCTACATGTATCAATGCAAATTTTTTTTTTTAAAAAGCCATTTTTTTAAGGAGCAGTGATTTATTAATGCTTAAAGTGAAACAATAAAAGTGTAATATTCCTTTAAATTTCGTACCTGGGGGGTGTCTATAGTATGCCTGTGAAGGGGCGCATGTTTCCCGTGCTTAGAACTGTCCCTGCACAAAGTGTCATTTTCGCAGGAAAAAAAGCTATTTAAAATCACTCGCGGCTAATGAATTGACGGCTCCCGTAACACAGAGAACAGTCATTAATTGAAAGTCATTGATAAAAAAATAAAAAAAATGTAAAAAAAAAGCGTGGGGGTCCCCCAAATTCAATAACCAGGCCCTTCAGGTCTGCTATGGATATTAAGGGGAACCACAGCCAAAAAAAAATGGTGTGGGGTCCCCTCAAAATCCATACCAGACCCTTGAGGTCTGGGATGGATTTTAAGGGAAACCCCGGCCAAAAAAAAAATGGCGTGGGGTCCCCCTCAAAATCCATACCAGACCCTTATCCGAGCACGTTGCCACCTGGTGACCCCGCCCCCTCTGACGTCATGGGGAAAGCCATAGGGAATTCCCCATGACGTCCCCGTGCCTCAGAGGGGGGCAGGGTTACCAGGTGGCCCCGCCCTCCATTATAAAAGACCTGTCAAACGCAGCAAAGCCTCACACAGCGGGAGCCTCCCATTGCGCGGAGCAGCCCAAGAAGAGACGCCGACACCATGGAAGAAGATGCCGGACGAGAAGACCAGAGCAAGAAGAAGCGGATCGGAGGAAGAAGATGATGGAAGAAGAAGATGGAAGAAGAGGCCGGAAGGAGAAGATGAAGAAACTGAAGGATGAAGAAAGGAAGAAGGAAGACCAGAAGAAAGAAGATTTTAATAAAGGAATTTTCAAAGACGGTCTCCTGTCATTTTTACAATTTTTGACACTTTTTTGGTGAAATGGTAGGGGTACATTTGTACCCCCTTACCATTTCACACAGGGGGGGGCCGGGATCTGGGGGTCCCCTTGTTAAAGGGGGCTTCCATATTCCGATAAGCCCCCCGCCCACAGACCCCCACAACCAATGGCCAGGGTTGTGGGGAAGAGGCCCTTGTCCTCATCAACATGGGGACAAGGTACTTTGGGGGGGACCCCAAAGCACCCTCCCAATGTTGAGGGCATGTGGCCTGGTACGGTTCAGGAGGGAGGGGGGGCGCTCTTGTCCCCCCTCTTTTCCTGCGGCCTGCCAGGTTGCGTGCTCGGATAAGGGTCTGGTAAGGATTTTGAGGGGGACCCCACGCCATTTTTTTTTTTGGCCGGGGTTCCCCTTAAAATCCATCCCAGACCTCAAGGGTCTGGTATGGATTTTGAGGGGGACCCCACACCATTTTTTTTTTTTTTTGGCTGGGGTTCCCCTTAATAACCATAGCAGACCTGAAGGGCCTGGTTATTGAATTTGGGGGGACCCCCACGCTTTTTTTTTAAATTCTTTTTATTTTTTATCAATTACTTTTTTTTTTATCAATGACTTTCAATGAATGACTGTTCTCTGTGTTACGGGAGCCGTCAATTCATTAGCCGCGAGTGATTTTAAAAAGCTTTTTTTCCTGCAAAAATGACACTTTGTGCAGGGACAGTTCTAAGCACGGGAAACATGCGCCCCTTCACAGGCATACTATAGACACCCCCAGATGTGATACTGCAATGCTGTACTAACAGCACGCACACACTAATCCCCAGAATCACAGCACATAATGTCAGCTCAGCAGTCAGCAGCACATAACACTGACACGCTGGAACACAATATACGAGGCCGCCGGCGCGGCGGCCTTTTATACTGTGGGGCGTGTACTAAACCCCCTGAGCTATAATTGGCCACAGGCATCCTGCCTGTGGCCAATTATGGCTCTCCTCACCGCTGGCTCCTTGATTGGCCAAGCATGCGGGTCACAGTGCATGCTTGGCCAATCATCAGCTAGCAATGCACTGCGACTAGCACAGTGCATTGCGGGCCGCTCGCATCACACAAATTTGATGCGAGCAGCCCAAATAGTTCTGGGCTCGCCGAACGGGCGAATGCCCGATGTTCGATTAGAACACCGGGCCCATCCCTAGTTCTCAGTACAGAGAAACACCGATCGGTCTCTTCCCCTTGTGAGTCCCCTCCCCCCACAGGTAGAATCACTCCCAGGGAACATATTAACCCCTTCAGCGCCCCCTAGTGTTAACCCCTTCCCTGTCAGCCACATTTATACAGTAATCAGTGCAATTTTATAGCATTGATCTCTGTATAAATGTGAATGGTTCCAAAAATGTGTCAAAAGTGTCTGATATGTCCTCCGCAATATCGTAGTCACAATAAAAATCGCAGATGGCTGCCATTACTAGTTAAAAAAAAATAATATTAAAAAATGCTATAAATCTATCCTCTATTTTGTAGACGCTATAACTTTTGTGCAAACCAATCAATAAACGCTTATTGCGATTTTCTTACCAAAAATATGTAGAAGAATACGTATCGGCCTAAACTGAGGAAAAAAACATTTTTTTTTATATATTTTTTGGGAATATTTAGTATAGCAAAAAGTAAAAAAATATTGTTTTTTTTTTTTTAAACTTGTCCCTCTTCTTTTGTTTATAGTGCAAAAAATAAAAACCATCAATGATCAAATACCACCAAAAGAAAGCTCTATTTGTGGGGAAAAAATGATAACAATTTCATTTGGGTACAGTGTTATATGACCCCGCAATTGTCATTCAAAATGTGACAGTGCTGAAAGCTGAAAAATGGCTTGGGCAGGAATGGGGTGAAAATGCCCTGTATTGAGGTGGTTAATCACCTCTGGGATTTTTATTTTCTGCTAAACAAATAAAAAAATTTGACCAAAAATTTTGAAAAAAATATTTTTTTTGTTTCTGTTACAAAACTTTGTAAATAAGTACGTTTTCTCCTTCACTGACAGGCACTGATAAGGCGGCACTGATGGGCACCAATGAGGTGGCACTGATGAGATGGCACTGATATGCGGCACTGATGGGGCACTGATAGGTGACACTGATATGCAGCACAGATGGGCACTGAAAGGCGGCACTGATGGGCACTGATAGGTGGCACGGATGGGCATGGATGGGCACTGAGAGGTGGCACTGATGTACACTAATGGATGGTACTGATGGGCATCACTGATTGGCAGGCATTATTGTTTGGCACTGATTGGCATCCATTGTGTGAACTGATTGGCATTCATTGTGGGCACTGATTGGCATCCCTGTGGCCATGGGTGGCATACCTATTGGTGACTAGTGGTGGGCATCCCTGGTGGTCCTGGTGGCGTCCCTGGTGGTCCAGTCTGGGCACCCTCAAGGGGGCTGTGCTAATAATTAATCAGCACAGACCCCCCTGTCAGAGGAGCAGTCGGTCGGCTCTCTCCTCTACTCGAGTCTGTCAGACGCGAGTGAGGAAAAGCCGATCAATGGCTCTTCCTGTTTACACTGTGATCAGCCGTGATTGGACACGGCTGTTCACGTGGTAAAGAGTCTCCATCAGAGGCTCTTTACCGAGATCGGAGCTGCGGTGTGTCAGACTGACACACCGCAACAACGATCGCCGTGATATGCGCCCCTGGGGGCTTGTTATGACGCCCGGTCAGGATAACACAACCACTTTGCCAACGTCATTTTGCTATATGGCGGGCGGCAAGTGGTTAACCACTTCCCTACCACGCAAATTCCAGCACTCCTCTCCTACATGTAAAAATATTTTTTTTTTTTTGCTAGAAAACTACTCAGAACCCCCAAACATTATATATATATATATATATATATATATATATATATATATATATTTTTTTTTAGCAGAGACCCTAGGGAATAAAATGGCGGTCTATGCAACTTTTTATGTCACACGGTATTTGCACAGCAATTTTTCAAACATGATTTTTTTGGGGGAAAAAAAACACTTTCATGAATAAAAATAAAAAAAACAGTAAAGTTAGCCCAATTTTTTTGTATACTGTGACAGATGATAT
Source organism: Lithobates sylvaticus (assembly GCA_028564925.1). Lineage (NCBI taxonomy): Eukaryota > Metazoa > Chordata > Amphibia > Anura > Ranidae > Lithobates > Lithobates sylvaticus. Next base: position 515,408,353 of record CM053030.1, read on the forward strand.
TACGCCGAGTAAAGAGATACCTTACGCTTTAAAATTGGTCACACATGTGGAATGGCGCCAAACTTCGGTACTTAAAAATCCCCATAGGTGACCCTTTAAATTTTTTTCCAGGTTACATGTTTAGAGTTACAGAGGAGGTCCAGGGCTATAATTATTGCTCTCACTCTAAAGCCCCATACACACGGTCGGACAATCCGCGGACCAGGTCCGTCGGACCATGTCCATCATACTTTGTCCGATGTTGGTGTTGCATACACACGGTCGGACAAAGTTGTCGGAAAATCCGATCATTCTGAACGTGGTGACGTTTGTTGCCTACGACGGGACTACGTAGAGGCTAGTAGCCAATAGCTTTGGTCTTGTAATGTGATCTGAGCATGCGTAGCACTTTGTCCGGTCGGACAACCGTACACACGATCGGATTTGGTGTGATCGGACCGTGTTGACGGCCAAGATTTCCAGCAGGAGATAAGACTTTGTCCGTCGGTCAAACCGATGAACACTGTCCGATGGTGCATACACACGGTCTGATTTTTCAACAACCTTGTCCGATCGGACAGAATCCATGAAAAAGTCTGACCGTGTGTATGGGGCTTAACGATCATGGTAATACCTCACATGTGTGGTTTGAATGTCGTTTACATATGCAGGCGCGACCTACGTTTGGCATTCGCTTCTGCGTGCAAGCTCATGGGCATGGGGGCGCTTACATTATTTATTAATTTTTATTGTTTATTTTTTTTAAATATTTTTACACTTTTCCTTTAAAAAAAAAAAAAATCAGCCGCTATAATTTGTTCTTATGGTGTAGGGAATCGCTGGCTGAAAAAAAATTGATATCTGAATGATGCCTGCAGATATCATCACTGAAAGCCCAGGACGTCATATGACAGCCTGCGGTCTGGAAGTGGTGAAAATAATTCAGTTAGGGCAGAGCAACAATCTTGACCGTCATGATGTAAAAAAGACTAATAAAATCTTGGTGGCGCAGAGAAAAAAAATGCGTTGCAAAAAATTTGAATATCCTGACAAATTCTATACATTGTTGCAATTCTCATAGTTCATCCTTGGCGTGCATTCATTCTGTGCGCAAAAAATATATACAATCTTTTCAATTATACAGTGAGGGAAAAAAAGTATTTGATCCCCGGCTGATTTTGTACGTTTGCCCACTGATAAAGAAACGATCAGTCTAAAATTTTAATGGTTGGTTTATTTTAACAGCGAGAGACAGAATAACAACAAAAATATCCAGAAAAACGCATTTCAAAAAAGTTATAAATTGATTTTCATTTTAACCGCTTAACCAGCTGAGATCCGTGCTATAGCCAAATGACGGCTACAGCGCGGATCTGATGTGCCGGGACGACGTCTATTGATGTCGTCCCGGCAACGAGCTGCCTGCGCGCCCCCTGAAGGGCGCGCGCGGCGCGCTCTGTGATCCGCGAGTCTGTGAGACTCGCTGGATCACAGATCCGAGTAAGGGGTCGATCCCGACCCCTTACCACGTGATCAGCTGTCAGCCAATGACAGCTGATCATGTGACAGTAACAGAGCCGGTAATCGGCTTTTTTTCCTGCTCGCGCTGACAGCGCGAGGAGAAAAAAAAAGCCGATCACCGCCGGCAGTGAGAGGGACATCAGTCCCTCTCACTGCAATATGCCCAGGGTCCATGGTGCCCTCCTGTGAATAATAAAAGTGCCCACAGTGCCACCTGTCAGTGCCCACAGTGCCATCTGTCAGTGCCCCCAGTGCCATCTGTCAGTGCCCCCAGTGCCATCTGTCAGTGCCCACAGTGCCATATGTCAGTGCCCCCAGTGCCATATGTCAGTGCCCACAGTGCCAGTGCTGCACATCAGTGTCACCTACCAGTGCTCATCAGTGTCCCCTACCAGTGCTCATCAGTGTCCCCTACCAGTGCCCAGTGCCACCTATCAGTGCCCATCAGTGCCACCTATCAGTGCCCATCAGTGCCATCTATCAGTGCCACCTATCAGTGCCATCTATCAGTGCCATCCATCAGTGCCCATCCGTTCCACCCATCCGTGCCACCAATCCGTGCCACCCATCCGTGCCACCCATCCGTGCCCATCAGTGCCATCTTTGCTGTGCCCATCAGTACCGACTTATCTGTGCCCATCAGTACCGACTTATCTGTCCCCACCAGTGCAGCCTATCAGTGCAGCCTATCAGTGCCCACCAGTGCAGCCTATCAGTGCCCACCAGTGCCGCCTCATCAGCGCATATCAATGAAACAGAAAAATTACCTGTTTGCAAAATTTTATAACAAACTATTAAACATGATTTTATTTTATTTTTGAATTTTCCCTCTTTTTTTTTTGTTTAGCAAAAAATAAAAAACCCCAGCTGTGATTAAATACCACCAAAAGAAAGCTCTATTTGTGGGGAAAAAATAGTAAAAATGTCATTTGGGTACAGTGTTGTATGACCGCGCAATTGTCATTCCAAGTGCGTCAGCGCCGAAAGCTGAAAATTGATCTGGTCACGAGGGGGGTTTAAGTGCAAAGTAATCAGGTGGTTAAGGACCGCCTCCTGCACATATATGTCTGCAGAATGGCACGGCTGGGCACATCAACGTACAGGTACGTTGTACGCTGTTCTTTTAAGAGCCCAGCCGTGGGTCGCGCACCGCCGGCGGGGCGCTCGCGACCCGGTCCTGAGCTCCGTGGCCGTGGGACCAGCGGACCCGATCGCCGCTGGTGTCCCGCGATCGGGTCACAGAGCTGAAGAATGAGGAGCGGTCTGTGTAAACAAATCTCTACCCGCGCTTCCTAGTGACACTGTCACTGATCGTCTGTTCCCTGTCATAGGGAAAGACGATCAGTGATGTCACATGCCAGGCCACGCCCCCCTACAGTAAGAAAACACACGCAAGGCTCACTTAACCCCTCCCCGCCCCCTAGTGGTTAACTCCTTCACTGCCAGTGTCATTTGCACAGGAATCAGTGCATTTAAATAGCACTGATTGCTGTATATATGACAATGGTCCCAAAAATGTGTCAAAAATGTCCGATGTGTCCGCCATAATGTCGCAGTCACCATAAAAATCGCTGATCGCCGCCTTTACTAGTATATAACTTTTGCGCAAACCAATCAATAATCACTAATTGCGATTTTTTTTTACCAAAAATATGTAGAAGAATACGTATCGGCCTACACTGAGGGGAAAAAAAACGTTTTTTTATATATTTTTTGGGGATATTTATTATAGCAAAAAGTAATTTTTAATGCTATTTCGCTCTATTTTTGTTTATAGCGCAAAAAAAAAAAAACTGCAGAGGTGATCAAATACCTCCAAAAGAAAGCTCTACTTGTGGGAAAAAAAGGACGTCAATTTTGTTTGGGAGCCACGTCGCACGACCGCGCAATTGTCAGTTAAAGCGACACAGTGCCGAATCGCAAAAAGGGGCCTGGTCCTTTGGCTGCAAATTGGTCCGGGTCTTAAGTGGTTAATGAGTGAAATAAATATTTGATCCCTTTATCAATGAGCAAGATTTCTGGCTCCCAGGTGTCTTCTCTACAGTTAATGAGCTGAGATTAGGCGCACTCTCTTAAAGGGAGTGCTCCTAGTCTCAGCTTGTTACCTGTATAAAGGACACCTGTCCACAGAAGCAATCAATCAGATTCCAACCTCTCCACCATGGCCAAGACCAAAGAGCTGTCCAAGGACATCAGGAACAAGATTGTAGACCTACACAAGGCTGGAATGGGCTACAAGACCATCGCCAAGCAGCTTGGTGAGAGGGTGACAACAGTTGGTGCGATTATTCGCAAATGGAAAAGGTAAAAAATAACTGTCCGTTTCCCTCGGTCTGGGACTCCATGGAAGATCTCACCTCGTGGAGTTTCAATGATCATGAGAACGGTGAGGAATCAGCCCAGAACTACACGGGAGAATCTTATCAATGATCTTGAGACAGCTGGGACCATAGTCAGAGGCGGCTCTAGGCTTTGTGAGGCCTTAGGCGAAACTTACACATGAGGCCCCACTCATGCCCGTAATAGGAAAAAAAATACAAGCACACAGAAAAGAGGGTGAGATAAAGAGGGGGGAGAGAGAGAATCAGTGATTGAGCACAGGCAAATTAGGAGGCCGCGAGGCCCCTGTGAGTGCGAGGCCTTAGGCGACCGCCTAATTTGCCAATGCTGACCATAGTCACCAAGAAAACAATTGGTAACACAATACGCTGTGAAGGACTGAAATCCTGCAGCGCCCGCAAGGTCCCCCTGCTCAAGAAAGTACATGTACAGGACCATCTGAAGTTTGCTAATGAACATCTGAATGATTCAGAGGAGAACTGGGTGAAAGTGTTGTGGTCAGATGAGACCAAAATCTAGCTTTTTAACATCAACTCAACTCGCCGTGTTTGGAGGAGGAATGATGCCTATGACCCCCAAGAACACCATCCCCCACCGTCCAACATGGAGGTGGAAACATTATGCTTTGGGGTCGTTTTTCCGCTAAGGGGGACAGGACAACTTCACCGCATCAAAGGGACGATGGATGGGACCATGTACCGTCAAATCTTGGGTGAGAACCTCCTTCCCTCAGTCAGGGCATTGAAAATGAATATTTTAGCATGACAATGACCCAAAACACACGGCCAAGGCAACAAAGGAATGACTCAGGAAGAAGCACATTAAGGTCCTGGAGTGGCCTAGCCAGTCTCCAGACCTTAACCCCCCTGGCGGTATTCCCGAGTCTGGCTCGGGTTGAGATTTCTGTACCAAAAGCGGTAACCCCGAGCCAGACTCGGGCTCGCATTGCAGGATACAGGGAGAAGTTACTTACCTTGTCCCCTGGATCCTGCGATGTCTCCCCGCTGTGTGTGCGAGCCGTCTGCTCGCTCGATTCACACAGTGCCCGAGTGCCGCTGATCTCCGTTCCCTGCGACGTTACGACGCATGGGAGCGGAGATCGGCGCCAAATTCAAAAAAGTTAAAAAACACAGTACACATACAGTACTGTATAAAAAAAATAGACATCCCCTTTGTCCCTAGTGGTCTGCCCAGTGCCCTGCATGTCATTTTATATAATAAATAGATTTTTTCTGCCTGGAAACTGGAGATTGTCCATAGCAACCAAAAAGTGTCCCTTTATGTCAAAAGTGATTTTAGACCAGCTAGAAAACACCGATAATAAATTAGAATCACAATTCATCATCAAACACTAAATTTAATGACAGCGACTATTCTGCAACTGAGCAAATTTCAGTGTTTTTGATTTGATTACATTATTGAATCATTTTTATATATATTTTTATTTTATTATAATTTATGATTTTGTGTTTCAGACTTTATCATACCCGGGATGTCTACTAGACTAGGTAGATCTCAGTTCTGTGTGTTTTACCGATGATCGGCGGGCGTCGGCGGACATTGAGGCGGCATTCACTTCTGAGTAATTTGGATCATGGGTGGAATCGCCGAGATTCTGCCCGCAATTCCAGAATGGCGGCAAAACACAGAACTCATTAGCGATGCCATTATTTCCTAATGGCACCCCAAACGTGGCACAATTTTGCTGTGATTGTCTAGCAAGATTGTTGTACTGAGCTTCTTTGGAGCATTTTTGGAGAACCTCTTTATGGAATGTTCAGGGGTTTATTAGACCTCCAATGTCATTGGGCAGGTGATAGGACCTCTTTATGGAATCTTCAGGGGTTTATTAGACCTCCGATGTCATTGGGCAGGTGACAGGACCTCTTTATGGAGACTTCAGGGGTTTATTAGACTGCCAATGTCATTGGGCAGGTGATAGGACCTCTTTATGGAATCTTCAGGGGTTTATTAGACCTCCGATGTCATTGGGCAGGTGACAGGACCTCTTTATGGAGACTTCAGGGGTTTATTAGACCTCCAATGTCATTGGGCAGGTGATAGGACCTCTTTATGGAATCTTCAGGGGTTTATTAGACCTCAGATGTCATTGGGCAGGTGACAGGACCTCTTTATGGAGACTTCAGGGGTTTATTAGACCTCCAATGTCATTGGGCAGGTGATAGGACCTCTTTATGGAATCTTCAGGGGTTTATTAGACCTCTGATGTCATTGGACAGGTGACAGGACCTCTTTATGGACACTTCAGGGGTTTATTAGACCTCCAATGTCATTGGGCAGGTGATAGGACCTCTTTATGGAATCTTCAGGGGTTTATTAGACCTCTGATGTCATTGGACAGGTGACAGGACCTCTTTATGGAATCTTCAGGGAATTATTAGACCTCCAATGTCATTGGGCAGGGGACAGGACCTCTTTATGGAGACTTCATGGGTTTATTAGACCTCTGATGTCATTGGGAAAGTGGCAGGACCTCTTTATGGAGACTCCAGGGGTTTACTAGACCTCCAATGTCATTGGGCAGGTGATAGGACCTCTTTATGGAGACTTCAGGGGTTTATTAGACCGCCAATTTCACTGGGCAGGTGATAGGACCTCTTTATGGAATCTTCAGGGGTTTATTAGACCTCCAATGTCATTGGGCAGGTGACAGGACCTCTTTATGAACACTTCAGGGGTTTATTAGACCGCCAATGTCATTGGGCAGGTGATAGGACCTCTTTATGGAATCTTCAGGGGTTTATTAGACCTCCGATATCATTGGACAGGTGACAGGACCTCTTTATGGAGACTTCAGGGCTTTATTAGACTGCCAATGTCATTGGGCAGGTGATAGGACCTCTTTATGGAACCTTCAGGGGTTTATTAGACCTCCAATGTCATTGGGCAGGTGACAGGACCTCTTTATGGAATCTTCAGGGAATTATTAGACCTCCAATGTCATTGGGCAGGTGACAGGACCTCTTTATGGAGACTTCATGGGTTTATTAGACCTCTGATGTCATTGGGCAAGTGGCAGGACCTCTTTATGGAGACTTCAGGGGTTTACTAGACCTCCAATGTCATTGGGCAGATGATAGGACCTCTTTATGGAGAGTTCAGGGGTTTATTAGACCCCCAATGTCATTGGGCAGGTGACATGATCTTATTATGGAGACTTCAGGGGTTTATTAGACCTCTGATGCCATTGGGCAAGTGGCAGGACCTCTTTATGGAGACTTCAGGGGTTTACTAGACCTACAATGTCATTGGGAAGGTGACAGGACCTCTTTATGGAATCTTCAGGGAATTATTAGACCTCCAATGTCATTGGGCAGGTGACAGGACCTCTTTATGGAGACGTCATGGGTTTATTAGACCTCTGATGTCATTGGGCAAGTGGCAGGACCTCTTTATGGAGACTTCAGGGGTTTACTAGACCTCCAATGTCATTGGGCAGGTGATAGGACCTCTTTATGGAGACTTCAGGGGTTTATTAGACCGCCAATGTCACTGGGCAGGTGATAGGACCTCTTTATGGAATCTTCAGGGGTTTATTAGACCTCCAATGTCATTGGGCAGGTGACAGGACCTCTTTATGAACACTTCAGGGGTTTATTAGACCGCCAATGTCATTGGGCAGGTGATAGGACCTCTTTATGGAATCTTCAGGGGTTTATTAGACCTCTGATATCATTGGACAGGTGACAGGACCTCTTTATGGAGACTTCAGGGCTTTATTAGACTGCCAATGTCATTGGGCAGGTGATAGGACCTCTTTATGGAACCTTCAGGGGTTTATTAGACCTCCAATGTCATTGGGCAGGTGACAGGACCTCTTTATGGAATCTTCAGGGAATTATTAGACCTCCAATGTCATTGGGCAGGTGACAGGACCTCTTTATGGAGACTTCGTGGATTTATTAGACCTCTGATGTCATTGGGCAAGTGGCAGGACCTCTTTATGGAGACTTCAGGGGTTTACTAGACCTCCAATGTCATTGGGCAGGTGATAGGACCTCTTTATGGAGAGTTCAGGGGTTTATTAGACCCCCAATGTCATTGGGCAGGTGACATGATCTTATTATGGAGACTTCAGGGGTTTATTAGACCTCTGATGTCATTGGGCAAGTGGCAGGACCTCTTTATGGAGACTTCAGGGGTTTACTAGACCTACAATGTCATTGGGAAGGTGACAGGACCTCTTTATGGAATCTTCAGGGGTTTATTAGACCTCCAATGTCATTGGGCAGGTGACAGGACCTCTTTATGGAGACTTCAGGGGTTTATTAGACCTCTGATGTCATTGGGCAAGTGGCAGGACCTCTTTATGGAGACTTCAGGGGTTTACTAGAGCTACAATGTCATTGGGCAGGTGACATGACCTCTTTATGGAATCTTCAGGGGTTTATTAGACCTCCAATGCCATTGGGCAGGTGACAGGACCTCTTTATGGAGACTTCAGGGGTTTATTAGACCTCTGATGTCATTGGGCAAGTGGCAGGACCTCTTTATGGAGACTTCAGGGGTTTATTAGACCTCTGATGTCTCCTCTGCCCTCTGGTGTTATGGGAGACGAATGTAGAGCCCCATATGTTGCATTGCTACACTCAGCTGTGAACCTTTCCTCTCCTTACAGTATGTCTGTATTGTAGAACATTTTCTCTCTCTACAAATTCACTCCGGCAACAGTCCAATCACAAAGAATATTAATTATACAGTGGGATCCGCGCTCTCCTACCCAAATACTTCAAGCATCCTTCATGTTAATGAGTATTAAGGAGAAGTACTTGTGTGGAGAACTCGGGAGGGATGAGAAGATGTTTTATGGCAGATTAGGTGAAGGAACTCATTTGGGATTATGACAAGTGGCATCACGTTCCACCTGTGAACCCGGAACTCAGAGATTCCAGACAGGAGGGGAAAACATTCCGCCAACTGCGAGCGCTACTGAGAAAATACTGTAACTGAGATAAAATGATACGGGGCTCATTCACCTGGTATTGTACTCATCGATTCAAGCAGGAGAACCCGAGGAATAATCTCTGCACTGCAGACCTCTATCTGGTTTTACCGCAGCTGCCGAACTCCAGCCTTCCCTTCGGTCTTGCACAGTTGTACCGGCACCTCTACTGAACCGAAATGGCTTCCTCTGTTTTCACTGCACACTGTGAGCTTCTCACTATGTGCATTAAAAGCTGCTGTAACCGCCCCTAGTGCCAAACAACTGCTTGCATCAGGGCTGAGGGCTCTATGAGTAGTACTGAGGCAGGGTGCTGTGATGTTTTCAGGAAGCTCCCCCCCCCCCGCCTCTCAAATTCAGCCATGATCTGCATTACCTAGAGAAACACAGAGACCCAGTGATGACATCACAGGGTAAAAAATAAGGTATGTCATGAAAACAGAACATTTCATTAGCGTGATGAGGAGGGGGGTGGGACCAAAGAAAAAAATTAAACTTCAACAGGCATTCCAAAAATGTATTAAACACAATTTTGAGATTTCAAAGTCAGAATTCTGAGGTTTTAAAGTCAGAATTCTGACATTGAATCTCAGAATTCTGACTTTTAATCTCAGAATTCTTACTTTGAAGTTCAGAATTCTGACTTTGAATCTCAAAATTTTTATGTTATTTACAACATTCTGACATTTAATTTTTAGAATTGAATTTCAGAATTCTGGCGATCTCAGAATTCTGAATTTACTTTTGCAAATGTCTCTTAGGGTAGCTCTTTCATATTTTCAAATTCAAAATTTTGAGTTTCAAACTCAAAATTATGTTTCAAACATAATCATAAGTTTCAAATTCAGAATTCTAAGGTTTTAAAGTCAGAATTCTGACTTTGAATCTCAGAATTCCAACTACGAATCTCAGAATACTGACTTTAAATCTCAGAATTCTGTCTTTGAACCTCAGAATTCTGACTTTGAATCTCGGAATACTTACTTCGAAACTCAGAATTCTGACTATGAATCTCAGAATACTTACTTCAAAACTCAGAATTTCTGACTTTGAATCTCAGAATTTCGGACTTTGAATCTCAGAATTCTGACTTAGAATCCCAGAATTTTTATGTTATTTACAACATTCTGACTTTGAATTCCAGAATTCTGACGTTTAATCTCAGAATTTATTTTTGTAAATTTCTCTTATGCCACGTACACACGATCGGAATTCTTGTCTAAAAAGCCTTGGATATTTTTTCCGACAGAATTCCGGCTCAAGCTTGTGTTGCCTGCACACGGTCACACCAAATTCCGACCGTTAATAACGCGGTGACGTACAACACTACGATGAGCCACGAAAATGAAGTTCAATGCTTCCGAGCATGCGTCAAATTGTTTCCGAGCATGCGTCGGAATTTTGCGCATTGGAATTGCCACAGACGATCGTAATTTCCGTTCGTAATTTTTCCGTCTGAAAAATTGAGAACATACTCTCAATCTTTTGCTGGCCGTAAATTCAGCCAGCAAAAGTCCGATGGAGCCTACACACGGTCGCATTTTCCGACGAAAAGCTCTCATCTGTCTTTTGCGGGCCGCTATTCCGACCGTGTGTACGCGGCATTAGGGTAGCTCTAAGCGCTTCCATATTTTCAAATTCAAAATTTTGAGTTTTAAACTGATAATTATAAGTTTCAAAGTCAGAATTCTGTGATTAAAAAAAAAAAAAAGAATTCTAATTTTTAAACTCAGAATTCTGATTTAGAATCCCAGAATTCTCTTGTTTAATTTCAACATTTTTACTTTGAATCTCATAATTCTGACTTTAAAGCCAAGTCTACATATGTGCGGCCGCAGGTTCGTGCCCACGGTGCGTGTCGGTTCACCGGTTCAGGCATGAATCAGGTACAAATTTTTGCCTGAATTTGCACCTGAATCGGACCCAAAGATGCACAGGACCCTTTTTGAATGTGGACCATGGCCACCCCCGGACATGTGTGAACCCGGCTCCACTGAGAGACAGTCACACTCGCCTGTCATGCGAATTGGATGCGGGGAAACTCACATCCGATTTGTATGTATGTGAGCTCAGCCTTTATCTCAGAATTCTGAATTTACTTCTGTAAATTTCTTAGGGTAGCTCTAGACTCTTCCATATTAACCACTTCAGCCCCGGACCAATTTGCAGCCAAAGGACCAGGCCCCTTTTTGCTATTCGGCACTGCGTCGATTTAACTGACAATTGCGCGGTCGTGCGATGTGGCTCCCAAACAAAATTGGCGTCCTTTTTTTTCCCACAAATAGAGCTTTCTATTGCTGGTTTTTCATCTTAGCCCCTCTTGAGGGATAGCCTTGTTATTGATAGGGGCCATGGGACCAATGTCTAGCATAAATACATGAAAATGATTGTATTACTAATGTTTTCTCTTTGCATTCACTCTGTAGAACAAATTTTATTACGGTACAGACTAGACATGTGCACAATAGAAAAATGTGTTTATTTTCGTTTTGTTTCTTTCGTTTCCGTTGATTCGTAACGATTCGTAATATCGTAAGTTGTCGGTGTTCGTATTCGTAACGATTCGTAAATTCGTAATTCGTCGGTGTTCGTATTCGTAACGAAATTCGGACGCATTCGTATTTTCGTAAGAGTTTTTTTTTTCGTTGATTCGTTTTTCCGTTAGTTTAATTTTTGTTTATTCGAAATTCGGGCGCATTCGTATTTTCGTAGATTTAGTTACATTCGTACTTTCATAAGATTGATTTATTCGTACTTTCGTAACATTGTTTTCGTAGATTCGTTATCGGAGCATAATTCATAATGTTATGTAATGTGTATGCTATTATTACATTTTAAGAGACACGGAAAATTACGAATCGAAAAAAAAAAAAAAAAATGTTACGAATGTACGAATTTTTTCGTTCAATCCATTCGAAGCACGTTAAGCATCGCCATTGTAAGGGACACTGAAAATGACCAATTCAACAAAAAAAAAAAGTTACGAATGTACGAATTTTTTCGTTCTTTTTGATTTTCGTTGTTCCTGTTTTCGTTTTTCGTATTTTCTTCTTTCGTAGTTTCGTTGTTTCTAATTTGGTTATTTCGGATTTTCATTGTTTTTCGGATTCGTTCGATTCGATAATTCGTTAAAATTTTTAGCGACTCGTTCGTTCATTCGCACGATAACGAATGAAAACGAATTGCACATGTCTAGTACAGACTACTCACACGACCCCGAAGAAGCCATGTCGGTCGAATGTACTCCAACTAAAGTTCCATCTGTACCCTTGACCTGTATCTTCTTATAGGTCTATTAGTTGTCTTTGTTACTATAAATTTGTATAGTCTGTGCATTATACCTGTCGAGTGTGATTTCCCCTTTATGTCTCACATTAAAGGGTATTTTTATTTATGTTTGTATATTTACCAATAATAAACTAAAATTTTTTATTGAAACCCACGAGTGCTCTCCTGATACTTGGTACCGCAATAATCCCCTATTCTATCCTCGCTCATTTCCCTATCATTTCTTTTGGTGGTATTTGATCACCTCTGCGGTTTTTATTTTTTGCGCTATAAACAAAAATGGAGCGACAATTTTGAAGAAAATGCTATATTTTTTACTTTTTGCTATAATAAATATCCCCCAAAAATATATAAAAAAACATTTTTTTTTCCTCAGTTTAGGCCGATACGTATTCTTCTACATATTTTTGGTAAAAAAAAAATCGCAATTAGCGATTATTGATTGGTTTGCGCAAAAGTTATAGCGTTTACAAAATAGGGGATAGTTTTATAGCATTTTTATTAATATTTATTTTTATACTAGTAATGGCGGCGATCAGCGATTTTTTTATTGTGACTGCGACATTATGGCGGACACATCGGACATTTTTGACACATTTTTGGGACCATTGTCATTTATACAGCAATCAATGCTATTTAAATGCACTGATTCCTGTGTAAATGACAGTGAAGGAGTTAACCACTAGGGGGCGGGGAGGAGTTAGTGTGACGTGTTGTGTGTTTTTTTTTTACAGTAGGGGGCGTGGCTGACGTCTGACGTCACTGATCGGCTGTTCCCGATGACAGGGAACAGCCGGTCAGTGACAGGCAGTGTAGGAAGGAAGCACGGGGAGAGGTTTGTTTACACAGACCTCTCCCCGTTCTTCAGCTCTGTGACCCGATCGCGGGACACCAGCGGCGATCGGGTCCGCGGGTCCCGCGGCCGCGGTCACGGAGCTCCCTTCCGGGTCGCGAGCGTGCGACCCCACGGCTAGGCAAATAAAGGGGACGTATATATACGTGCTTTTGCCTAGCCGTGCCATTCTGCCGACGTATATTTACATGCGGCGGTCGGGAATCGGTTAAAAGCATAACTTCCGCTAATAGTTTATTTTTTGGATGAGTGGGATGGAACTACATTTTATTTCCAGTGTTCATTTCTGTCTGTGGGGAAATATGCCCTGACTTCCTGCCCTGGTCACACCCATGCAAGACATGGAGTGTTTGCCACTGAGACAAGAATCTGCACACAGTAATACGCACATTATTAGAAGTCCACCCCAGCGGCGGTGCGTCCATAAAGGGCGCTGGAGCGTGCCCCCCCTCTTCTGTCACTCGCTCTCTCACATAGATAGATTCACGCATTGCACATTCTACTGACCCCCCGTGTTGCCGCTCCCCTTGCAGTGCTGCTGACTTCCCTCCTCACCTCTCGGCTGCTGTGGGGATGTTTCAGGATGGATGTTTTCTAAATGAACACAGTAAACACACACTCACTCAATGTGTTCATTCATAACTGAAGCATAGCAAACTGTATTTACTATGCTTCAGTTTGCGAATGAACAAGAAGCCGCTCAGCCCAGTCATTCACTCTCCAGGGCAGCTGAGCTGCAGAGAAAGGCGTATGTTTGAGCTTTGGGGTGCACATCCAAATGCAATAGGCTGGGCACACCTATGGCGAAAGGGTTATAATTCCTGCCATGGCCTTGGCACACAGCCCCATAGCCAAGTATGGCAAGGCACTCCCCCTGCTCCTCCCTCCTCCTACCTGCTGCAGACTGGCTGGAGACTGCACTGTCCATTTTTAAAGTGATATTAAATCCAAAACCGACTTCAGCATCACAATCATTAGATGTGGTGGCTGCATTAGTTTTCTTTTTTATTAGGCTACCCCCCCCCCCCCGTTTTCACCTGGTGACCTGACCAGCAACACACTTCCTGTATTAGAGGCCCCCCACTCTGGATGAAGGAGCACAGGGGGCACCTTTGTACAGCAGCATTGTCTGTCTGGGGGGGAGGGGAGTGTTAGATAGACATGTGCACAAGAAAAAAAAAAAATTATTTTCGTTTCGTTTTTTTAGTTTCCGTTGATTCGTAAATTCGTAAGTTGTCGGTGTTCGTATTCGTAACGATTCGTATTTTCGTAAGAGTTATTTTTTCATTGATTCGTATTTCCGTTTAATTTTCGTTTATTCGTTTATTCGAAATTCGGACGCATTCGTATTTATTCGTAACATTCGTAACATTCGTAGATTCGTAATCGGAGCACAATTCTATTCTATTCTATTCTATTCTAATTCTGTATGCTATTATTACATTTTAAGAGACACGGAAAATTACGAATCGAAAAAAAAGTTACGAATGTACGAATTTTTTCGTTCAATCCATTCGAAGCACGTTAAGCAACGCCATTGTAAGGGACACGGAAAATTACGAATCGAAAAAAAAAAAAAGTTACGAATTTACAAATTTTTTCGTTCAATCCATTCGAGGCACGTTAAGCAGCGCCATTGTAAGGGACACGGAAAATTACCAATTCAACAAACAAAAAAAAAAGTTACGAATGTACGAATTTTTTCGTTCATTTTGATTTTCGTTGTTCCTGTTTTCGTTTTTCGGATTTTCTTCTTTCGTACATTCGTTGTGTCTAATTAGTTTTTTTCGGATGTTCGTTGTTTTCGGATTCGTTCGATTCGAACGATTCGTTATTCGTAAAAAAAATTTGCGAATCGTTCGTTCATTCGTACAAAAACGAATGAACGAAAATAACGAAAAAAAAAAAAAAAAACGAAAAAAAAAAAAAAAACGAAACGAATTGCACATGTCTAGTGTTAGATGTACTAACAGATTTAGATACACATTAAAGTCAAACTCAATGCCAACACTTTATAAGCAGTTACAGCTGTTTTTTTTGTTCCTTTTGGGATAAAGGTTTTGCATAAATAAATAAAAGCTGATCATTGTAAGCACCCCTGCCGGTGGTAAGTGGTTTGTCTCATCCATGTTAATCTAGACATGACGCTTACCATTCAGACCAGAGAGTTCAATCTTTGTTTCATCAGACCAGAGAATTTGGTTTCTCGTGGTCTGAGAGTCCTTCAGGTGCCTTTTGGCGAACTCCAGGCGGGAGGTCATGTGCCTTTTACTGAGGAGTGGCTTCCGTCTGGCCAGTCTACCATACAGGCCTGATTGGTGGAGTGCTGCAGAGATGGTTGTTCTTCTGGAAGGTTCTCCTCTCTCCACAGAGAAACACTGGAGCTCTGTCAGAGTGACCATCGGGTTCTTGGTCACCTCCCCGTCTAAGGTTCTCCCGATCGCTAAGTTTGGCTGGGCCGCCCGCTCTAGGAAGAGTCCTGGTGGTTCCAAACGTCATCCATTTATGGATGATGGAGCCCCCTGTGCTCATTGGAACCTTCAACTCTGCAGAACTGTTTCTGTACCCTTCCCCCGATCTGTGCCTCCATACAATCCTGTCTCGGAGGTCTACAGACAATTCCTTGGACTTCATGGCTTGGTTTGTGCTCTGACATGCACTGTTACCTGTGGGACCTTCTATAGACAGGTGTGGCCTTTCCAAATCATGTCCAATCAACTGAATTTACCACAGGAGGACTCCAATCAAGTTGTAGAAACATCTCAAGGATGATCAGTGGAAACAGGAGGCACCTGAGCTCAATTCTGAGTGCCATGGCAAAGACTGTGATACTTAAGCCCCATACACACGGTCGGACTTTTTCATCAATTTGGTCCGATCGGACAAGGTTGTTGAAAAATCAGACCGTGTGTATGCACCATCGGACAGTGTTCGTCGGTTTGTCCGTCGGACAAAGTCTTATCTCCTGCTGGAAAGATTTGCCGTCAACCCGGTCCGATCACACCAAATCCGATCGTGTGTACGGTTGTCCGACCGGACAAAGTGCTACGCATGCTCAGATCACATTACAAGACCAAAGCTATTGGCTACTAGCCTCTACGTAGTCCCGTCGTAGGCAACAAACGTCACCACGTTCAGAATGATCGGATTTTCCGACAACTTTGTCCGACCGTGTGTACGCAAAACCAACATCGGACAAAGTATGACGGACATGGTCCGACGGACCTGGTCCGCGGATTGTCCGACCGTGTGTATGGGGCTTTACCCTGTTTCCCCGAAAATAAGACCTAGCGTGATTGACGGTGATGGCTACAATATAAGCCCTAGTTAAAGTCCTTGTAGGTCTTATTTTCAGGGTAGGGCTTATTTTCGGGGAAACAGGGTAGGGCTTATTTGGGGGGTAGGGCTTATATTGCAGCCATCACCGACAATCACGCTAGGTCTTATTTTCGGGGAAACACATGGGATTTATTTTTTGTTTTTTATTTTTAATAAATTTGCAAAGATTTCAAACAAACTTCTTTCACGTTGTCATTATGGGGTATTGTTTGTAGAATTTTGAGGAAAATAATGAATTGAATTCATTTTGGAATAAGGCTGTAACATAACAAAATGTGGAAAAAGTGAAGCGCTGTGAATACTTTCCGGTTCGACCGTATATAGGTCGTGCCCGCATATGTAAACGGTGTTCGCACCACGCATGTGAGGTATTGCCACAAACGTTACAATGAGAGCAATAATTCTAGTGCTAGACCTCCTCTGTAACTCTAACCAGGTAGGCTGTAAAAAAATGTCCAAGCGTCACCTATGGAGATTCTTAACCACATCAATAGCGGGCACTTCCGCCCACTTCCTTCCCAGACCCAGATTTTCAGCTTTCAGCGCTCTCGCAATTTCACTGACAATTGCGCGGTCATGCTACGCTGTACCCAAATGAAATTTTTATCATTTTGTTCGCACAAATAGAGCTTTATTTTGGTGGTATT
The DNA here is from genome assembly GCA_028564925.1 of Lithobates sylvaticus. Lineage (NCBI taxonomy): Eukaryota > Metazoa > Chordata > Amphibia > Anura > Ranidae > Lithobates > Lithobates sylvaticus. The sequence continues at coordinate 515,425,283 of CM053030.1, forward strand.
TATTTACAACTCCGTTTTTTTTTTTTTGCGATATAAGCGTAAAAAGAGCAGAAATTTGGAAAAAAAAACAATATTTTCTTTAAAAAAAAGAACAAAATATTTTCTTTATTCTATTTTAAAAGAAATCCAATAAAATCGTATATTGTCATAAATTTAAGCCAAAATGTATTCCGCTACATCTTTTTGGTAAAAAAAATCCCGTTAAGTGTATAATAATTGGCTTGTGTGATCACGGACAGATGTGTGCAGGTGATCATGTACAGATGTGCGCAGGTGATCACTGACATATGTGTGCAAATGATCATTGGGACATGTGATTTTACTGTAATATATGTGGGGGACATGTGTTTTGGGGATCATTACTATGTGGGGACATGTGTTTTGGGGACATTGTGTGTTTACTATGTGTGGTGTGTTGTGTGTTTACACTACACTGGTGATCAGTGAGTAAAAAGCTGTAAAAAACAGCCTAATACTCACTGATCACCAGCCGGCTGCAGAGATCCGCTCTCCTCTCCCCAGCGACCACTACCGTGTGAGGAGATGAGAGCCAATCGCCTAGCAACCGGCTGTTTGTTTACATCACATGACGGCCGTGATTGGACACGGCCGTCGCGTGATCAGGAGGGCCAATCACAGAGTCCTCCTGCCGATCTAAGATGCGCCGTGGCCGGGTGACACAAGCGCATCGGGATCGCGCCGCAGGGCGGGAATGCACACGCGTGATCCCGCTCCTTCTGAGGGATGTACCTGAATGTCCACTCAGAAGGAGAGATAGCCCACCCGGCCGTTTACACGCAGTGGCCGGGTGGGAAGTGGTTAAAGAGAAGTGGCCACTAAAATTTTTTTTTTAAAAAATCAGCAGCTACAAATACTGCAGCTGCTGACTTTTAATAATCGGACACTTACCTGTCACAGGGTCCAGCGAAGCGGGGGAACGAAGCCCCCCTATTCCCCGCTCCGCTCGTGGCGCCGGTATCCTTACTGTGGGCACCCGGCTGTGGCTTCACAGCCGGGCACCCACTGCGCATGCACGAGCGGCGCCGGGCGCTGTGATACGACGTTCAGTGATCTGGGACACGTGACAGGTCCCAGATGACTGTGCGGCGCTGAGGGGAAGTGATGCCAGTGCCCGGGCACTGAAGGTGGCAGACTACGAGGGACCCCCTAGCAACAGGCATTTAGAGGTGAGTAAAAGAAAAATTTCCAATTATTTTTTTTTTATTTTTTTTATGATTTTTAAGCAAATTTTTTTTTTTTGGTGGCAACACCACTTTAAGTACTGTAATTTGGCTCCATTTCCACGAGTGTGCGCAATTTTAAAGCGTGACATGTTAGGTATCTCTTTACTCAGTGTAACATTTTATATTTTACCAAAAAAAATTTTTATTTTTGTTGCATTAAAATTCAAAAAAATATTTCCACAAAAAAATGCGTTGGAAAAATTGCTGCGCAAATACCGCGTGACATAAAAATATTGCAACACCCACCATTTTATTTTCTAGTGCCTCTGCTTAAAATATTTGGGGGTTCTGAGTCATTTTGTAGCAAAAAAAAAAAGGAGATTTTTAGATGTAGGAGAGGAATTCCAGAATCGGCCTGGGTGGGGAAGTCGATAAAGATACATTGTTGTCGGGGTGATCATTATATACGTTGTTGCATGTATCTGTTTTTTTTTCTCGGTGAGCCTGGCACCCGGGATGCGGAGAGTTAAATCCCCTAATGGAATAATTTGTTTTCTGACAGCTTGCAAGCAAACTTCCAAGACTGGCTGCGTAGCAACAGCACGACCGAACCTGGCCCACACCGCCGCCGACTCTCTCCCATTACCTCAGTCGCTAATAAGGTAATTCCATCCAACGCAATATTAACCCCTAAAAGTCAAGCCATACACTCACCCTCCTTATCTTTTTTTTAATTGTCGCTTTATTGTACAAGTGTTCGGCATGCAAAATAATTTTATGCTTTTTAATAAATATTTTTTTAGCGTTAACCCAACATTTTGGAGACCTTTAACCACTTGCCTACCGGGCAGTTTCACCCCCTTCCTGTCCAGGCCAATTTTCAGCGCTGTCACCTCATTAAATGACAATTGCGCGGTCACGCGACGCTGTACCCAAATTACCTTTTTATTTTTTATTTTTTTCACACAAATAGAGTTTTCTTTTGGTGGTATTTAATCACTACTGTTTTTTTATTTTTTGCTAAAAACAAAACAAAAAAAGACCAAAAATTTTGGCAGGTGGCACTGGTGGGCACAGATGAGGCAGCTGCAGCGCTCTTTGTGAGGGACGCCGGTGATCGTTTTTTTTCCGTTAGTTTTTACTTTATTATAAAATTTTGAAAACAGGTAATTTTTCTCCTTCATTGATGTGTGCTGATGAGGCTGCACTGATGGACACTGATAGGCACTTATAAGGCGGCACTAATGGGCACTAATAGGTGGCACTAATAAGTGGCACTGATGGTTGGCACTGATGGGCACTGATGGCTGGCACTGATGGGCGGCACTGAAGGGCACTAATAGGTGGCACTGATAAGTGGCACTGATAGGTGACTGGTAGGTGACACTGATAGGCAGCACTGATGATGAGGCACTGATGGGCATTGATTGGCAGCACTGGTAGACATTGATAGGTGGCACTGGTGGACACTGGTGGGTGGCACTGTGGAGACTGGTAGGTGGCACGGTGGGCACTGATAGGTGGCACTGGTGGGTACTGATAGGTAGCACTGGCAGGTGGCACTGGTGGGCACAGATGAGGCAGCTGCGGCTCTCTGTGTGAGGGACCAATGTTCCTCTAACAGAAGACGGTGATCGGCTATTTTCGTGAGGGAAAAAAAATGCTGATTACCGATCTTCTGTTTACATCACGTGATCAACTGTCATTGGCTGACAGCTGATCATGTGGTAAGGCGTCGGGATCGGCCCCTTACTCCGATCTGTGATCAGCCGAGTCTCATGGATGCGCGCCTCCCGCAGGGACGTGCAGACAGCGCATGGTCTGGAGGATGTCTATGGACGCCCTCCCGGAAATTAAGGCCCGCTCTGTAGCCGTCTTTTGGCTATAGCACGAGCGGCAAGAAGTTAAGGCTCCATTCACACCTAAGCATTCCGTGAACGCGCATGTTCTCACACACGTTCATCGAATGCGTGAAAAACTCATGTCCAGCTTGCGGTGCTGTTCATTGTTAATGGTCAGTGGTGGCTGGTGCTGTATATTTTTATATTTTGGGGGGGATGCGGCAAACAAGACACCCATCATCTTTGCTCTGCGCTACGTCAATCGTTTGAAATCTTAAATATTGTCCCTGTATAAAAGTTTGGAAGCAGCGGAGGATAAATCAGACAAGTCAACTGTTGCTTGTCAGGTGAAAGCGATTGCCTCCTAATTGCTTCCACGCACCCCCAGTACTTCCAACCCCCCCCCCCCCCCCCCTCCAGTTTCCTGGGCTCACAGCATGGTGGGTGCTGCCAGGTAAAGTGGAGGGAGACCAGTGCATGTCTGTTCGTTACCTACTAAGAACCTCGGAATTGATTTAGATTTTTTTGGTTGTCACTTTCCCTGGCCGCTATTGCCATTGAAGAAGCTAATAGAGTGTGATCTGTGCTCCATTAGCTTCACTGGAGGGCAGGGGAGACTAGACATGGGCACTGGTGAATTTCTTTTTGTTACATTGGGGGTTTTTTTTGTTAGTTTTTTCGGGTCATTCGTTATGATTTACAAAATTGGTAAATTGGTAAATTTTGTAAATTTTTCTTAAATTCGAAAATCTGAAAATTCGTAAATCTGAAAATTCGTAAATCTGAAAATAATAAAGAAAATCCCAAAATTCTAAATAATAACTAACTAAATAATTAATAATAACTAACTATTAAATTATAGGTATTGGAATTGCCTTTCTAATTTGGCTGTTAGTCAACGTAAGGAATACAAATTTGTTACGAATTATCTGAAATAATGAATTCCGCATCTAAACAAATGGAACGGAATTAATTATTATTAATAATAATAATTAAAAAAAAGTTATTATTATTGTTTTTATTTATTGTTATTAATTCATTACGTTCCATTTATTTAGATACGGCATTCGTTATTTCAGAAAATTCGTAACTTCGGATAAATTCATATTCAATTCCAATACCTGTAATTTAATAGTTAGTAATAGCTAAGTTATTATTAGTTAGTTATAATTTCAGATTTTAGTATTTTCGGATTTTTGTTCTTATTTTCGGATTTTCCTTCTTTTGAATTTTCGTTTTTATTTTCGGATTTTTGAATTTCCACGTTTTTTTAAATTTCGGATTTTTTGAATTTTGAATTTCCGAATTTTCGCACTTCCAAATTTTCAAAATTACGAATTTACTTATATTCAAATTTACGAATTTACAAACTTTCGAATATTCGGAAAAATTCGTTGGATAGTTCCAAATTAACGAATTTGTTGAAATTTGTTAAAAAAATGAATTTGGAACGAAGTGAATTGCACATGTCTAGGGGAGACATTAGGGGTCTAAGTTAGCATTGCCTATAGAAAACGTAAAGTACCGAAGTTTGTCACTGTCTCACAGGCGTAATTTTAAGGCTTGGCCTATTGGGTATCTTGTTACCGGCCACGGGGGGGGGGGGGGGGGGGGGTGGTTAAAGTGACAGCCGGCTGCATATGATGGGCACAGTGGCTGTATTTGATGGGCACAGTGGCTGTATTTGATGGGCACAGTGGCTGCATATGAGGGGCACAGTGGCTGTATTTGGTGGGCACAGTGGCTGTATTTGATGGGCACAGTGGCTGTATTTGGTGGGCACAGTGGCTGCATATGAGGGGCACAGTGGCTGTATTTGGTGGGCACAGTGGCTGTATTTGGTGGGCACAGTGGCTGTATTTGATGGGCACAGTGGCTGCATATGAGGGGCACAGTGGCTGTATTTGGTGGGCACAGTGGCTGTATTTGGTGGGCACAGTGGCTGTATTTGATGGGCACAGTGGCTGCATATGAGGGGCACAGTGGCTGTATTTGGTGGGCACAGTGGCTGTATTTGGTGGGCACAGTGGCTGCATATGATGGGCACAGTGGCTGCATATGATGGGCACAGTGGCTGCATATGATGGGCACAGTGGCTGCACATGATGGGCACAGTGGATGCATATGAAGGGCACAGTGGCTTTATTTGGTGGGCAAAGTGTCTAAATTTGATAGGCACAGTGAGGCTGCAATTGATGTTTAATTTTTAAGTATTTTTCAGATGTTTTCAGTTTGTTTGTGCCCCTCCAAAAATTTTGAGAACCAGCCACCACTGACGGGCAGCGTGATCATGGGACGATGTCCATGTATGCCCCCCTGGCAAAGTAAGCCCACCTGTAGCTGTCTTTTGGCTATAGCGTGGGCGGGAAGTGGTTAAAGGAACTCTGGGGCTGGGTGGGAGAGGGTTAAAGAGGCATTAGGATAAGAAACTAATTGTATTAGCAATCCTCAGAACTCAAGTGATTAAAGGGACCCCCAAGAAGACTGCAAGAAGTGTCACCCAGTGTATCTGAAGCCCAAACCTAAAGCCGGGTTCACACTATTTATTTTCTTGCGGGGTTAAATGGAAAAAACCTGTCAGCTCCGGTCGGAGCCGCTGTACTAACCATGCAAGGTTAGTCCCACGATCTCCCCCGCTGAGCTGTTGTGTTCTGACAGGGGGACGCCCCCGACCCCCCGCTAGAGCACTAAAGTTCCATACACACTGTTAGATTTTCTGCAGATTTTTGTCTTCCGATTTACCAAAACCATGTAGTTCAAGGGCCGGCCTGATTGCATACAAATTCAAACTCTTAAGGTTTGACCTCATAGGATATGGTTTTGATAAATCTGAAGACAAAAATCTGCAGAAAATCTAATGCCGCGTACACACGATCGGAATAGCCGCCAGCAAAAGCAACCGATGAGAACTTTTGGTTGGAAAATGTGACCGTGTATAGGCTCCATCGGACGTTTGCTGGCGGAATTCCCGCCAGCAAAAGATTGAGAGGGGGTTCTCTATTTTTCGGTCGGAAAAAGTTCCTATCCGAAAATTCCGTTCATCTGTGGCAATTCTGACACGCAAAATTCCTACGCATGCTCAGAAACAATTCGACGCATGCTCGGAAGCATTGAACTTCATTTTCTCGGCTCGTCGTAGTGTTGTACGTCACCGCGTTCTTGACGGTCAAAAGTTCAGAGAACTTTTGTGTGACCGTGTGTATGCAAGCCAAGCTTGAGCGGAATTCCATCGGAAAAACCATCCAAGACTTTTCCGATGGAAATTCTGCTCGAGTGTACGCGGCATTATAGTGTGTATTGGGGCTTAGAACGCTGATTGGTAGCCGGTCGGATGCTGGTTTTCCAGCAGGCACGTCCAACAGACGGACATACACATGGCCCAAATGTCGGCCCATGTGTACGAGGCTTTAGTCAAAGTTATGCGGCGTACACACGAAGGGACAATCCCGCGGGATTATCCTCTGGACTGAAGTCCAGCGGATAATCCCCTCGTGTGTGGGCGCCGGCGGACTTTTTGGCGCCAAAGTACGGCGGACTAAAGTTTCAGGTTTTGTTTTCAAATTATCCGCTGGACTTGGAAGTCCAGCGGACAATCCCGCCGTTAGTGGGCAAGTCCGCGGGACTTTTGAAATGAAGGGACTTGCCGCTCATCGGCAAGTCCGTTCATTTAGCACGTGACTTCAGGTTACGTAGCTAGCGTAGGCAGTTACTGCCGCCGCGCTAGCTCCGTGACCTGGCATGGATTTAAAGGGAATCCCCACGCCGAAAAAACGGCGTGAGGGTTCCCCCCAAATCCATGTCAGACCCTCATCCGAGCACGCAGCCTGGCAGGCCAGGAAAGGGGTGGGGACGAACGAGCGCCCCCCCCCTCCTGAGCCGTACCAGGCCGCGTGCCCTCAACATGGGGGGTGCCCTGGGGAAAGGGGGGCCGTGCGGCCCCCCACACCCCAAAGCACCTTGTCCCCATGTTGATGAGGACAAGGGCCTCTTCCCGACAACCCTGGCCGTTGGTTGTCGGGGTCTGCGGGCGGGGGCTTATCGGAATCTGGGAACCCCCTTTAATAAGGGGGCCCCCAGATCCCGGCCCCCCACCCTATGTGAATGAGTATGGGGTACGATGTACCCCTACCCATTCACCTAAGGTGTAAAATGTAAAGTAAAAAAAAAACACCCACACTTTTGAAAAAATAGTTTATTGCACTGCTCCGGGGGTCTTCTTCCGTCTTGGGGGTCTTCTCGCCGGACTCCCCCGCCATTTACCAAGCTCTTTTACCGAGCGGGGGAAGTCCGGCTACCTTCTTCGTCGTCGCCGCCGTCTGGGGGTCTCGATCCGCCTTCGGGGGTCTTCTTCCGTCTTGGGGGTCTTCTCGCCGGACTCCTCCCCTCTCTTCTGCTCTTTTACCTAGCTCTTTCACGAGGGGAGGAGTCCGGCTACCTTCTTCGTCGTCGCCGCCGTCGTCTGGGGGTCTCGATCCGCCTTCGGGGGTCTTCCGGGGGTCTCTTCTGTTCTTGCGGCGGTCGTCGTCTTCCGCGCCGCCGGCGCCTTGTCCTTCTTCTTGTCCTTCTTGTTCTTCTTCTTCTTCCGATGTTGACCCGTCGCTGTCTCTGCCCGGAATGCCTGTGCCGATCTGCGCTCGGACTTATATAGGGACATGGGGGACAGGGTCACATGTTCATGTCACATGGTGACCCCGCCCCCTTGCGATGTCACAGTCCCAGCATCCTCCGGGACTGTGACAACACAAGGGGGCGGGGTCACCATGTGACATGAACATGTGACCCTGTCCCCCATGTCCCTATATAAGTCCGAGCGCAGATCGGCACAGGCATTCCGGGCAGAGACAGCGACGGGTCAACATCGGAAGAAGAAGAAGAACAAGAAGGACAAGAAGAAGGACAAGGCGCCGGCGGCGCGGAAGACGACGACCGCCGCAAGAACAGAAGAGACCCCCGGAAGACCCCCGAAGGCGGATCGAGACCCCCAGACGACGGCGGCGACGACGAAGAAGGTAGCCGGACTCCTCCCCTCGTGAAAGAGCTAGGTAAAAGAGCAGAAGAGAGGGGAGGAGTCCGGCGAGAAGACCCCCAAGACGGAAGAAGACCCCCGAAGGCGGATCGAGACCCCCAGACGGCGGCGACGACGAAGAAGGTAGCCGGACTTCCCCCGCTCGGTAAAAGAGCTTGGTAAATGGCGGGGGAGTCCGGCGAGAAGACCCCCAAGACGGAAGAAGACCCCCGGAGCAGTGCAATAAACTATTTTTTCAAAAGTGTGGGTGTTTTTTTTTTTACTTTACATTTTACACCTTAGGTGAATGGGTAGGGGTACATCGTACCCCATACTCATTCACATAGGGTGGGGGGCCGGTATCTGGGGGGCCCCTTATTAAAGGGGGCTCCCAGATTCCGATAAGCCCCCGCCCGCAGACCCCGACAACCAACGGCCAGGGTTGTCGGGAAGAGGCCCTTGTCCTCATCAACATGGGGACAAGGTGCTTTGGGGTGGGGGGGGCCGCACGGCCCCCCTTTCCCCAGGGCACCCCCCATGTTGAGGGCACGCGGCCTGGTACGGCTCAGGAGGGGGGGGGGGGGGGGGCGCTCGTTCGTCCCCACCCCTTTCCTGGCCTGCCAGGCTGCGTGCTCGGATGAGGGTCTGACATGGATTTGGGGGGAACCCCCACGCCGTTTTTTCGGCGTGGGGATTCCCTTTAAATCCATACCAGCTTGCGGAGCTAGCGCGGCGGCATTTACTGCCTACGCTAGCTACGTAACCTGAAGTTACGTTCGAAATTAACGGACTGCTCCGTGTGTGGGCAAGTCCGTTCATTTTCAAAAGTCCCGCGGACTTTTGCCCGGCGGATTATCCGCTGGAGAAGTCCGTGCGTGTGTGGGCAAGTCCACACCCTCGGAAAGTCCAGCGGACCTAGCCGGAAAGTCCAGCGGATTGTCCGCTGGACTTAGGTCCGCCGGGAAAAGTCCGTACGTGTGTACGAGGCATTAGAAGCCCTTTTAAACAAAAAATATTACACCATATCTCGGGGGAACGAGAGTACGATGCCACATCCCAAAAATATACTTGAAGCAACAAAAAGGAAAAAACATTTCCAAAGTAAGGACTTTAAAGGCTGAAAGTGAGGCAACACAATGCAATCAAAGAGAATATTTTTATTACAATTCCATTATAAAAAGTTAGGGTCCTTCGGAACCACCTCAATATCATACACAATTCGTATCATACACAACATTTAAAATTTGAATGATATATACTATATGTATATGTAGCACTACCCCCATAGGGGTCTCTGGTGAATAAGGGTATCTCCCACCCTGTACAGCCAGGCACATGAATTTCTCAATCATTCCTGAGAAAAGAAGCAGTCCTTTCAGCTGTGTTTGTTCTTTTTATTTAGGGGAATTAAACTTGGATGGGGTAAGGGTTCTTATGGTATGCCCACTTGATCGGCAGAACTCTTCAGGGACACAACCTATATACAGATTTTCTTCTATCTTTTCATGTGACAACACTGAAGAAATGACACTTGTCTACAATGTAACAGTGTAAATTTGCTATCCCCTCAAAATAACTCAACACACAGCCATTAATGTCTAAACCGCTGGCAACAAAAGTGAGTACACCCCTAAGTGAAAATGTCCAAATTGGGCCCAAAGTGTCAATATTTTGTGTGGCCACCATTATTTTCCAGCACTGCCTTAACCCTCTAGGGCATGGAGTTCACCAGAGAATCACAGGTTGCCACTGGAGTCCTCTTCCCCTCCTCCATGACGACATCACGGAGCTGGTGGATGTTAGAGACCTTGCGCTCCTCCACCTTCTGTTTGAGGATGCCCCACAGATGCTCAATAGGGTTCAGGTCTGGAGACATGCTTGGCCAGTCCATCACCTTTACCCTCAGCTTCTTTAGCAAGGTAGTGGTCATATTGGAGGTGTGTTTGGGGGTCGTTATCATGTTGGAATACTGCCCTGCGGCCCAGTTTCCGAAGGGAGGGGATCATGCTCTGCTTCAGTATGTCACAGTACATGTTGGCATTCATGGTTCCCTCAATGATCTGTAGCTCCCCAGTGCCGGCAGCACTCATGCAGCCCCAGACCATGACACTCCCACCACCATGCTTGACCGTAGGCAAGATAAACTTGTCTTTGTACTCCTCACCTGGTTGCCGCCCCACACGCCTGACACTAGGGGTGCAACGGATCGTCGCCGATCCGTGATCCGAACGGGCCACCCCGTTCGGATCAGCACACCCCGCGATCCGCGACCTCGGTCTTAGGAAAGGCCGTGGCTTCGGCCTAGCTCCGGAGCGGCGGCGGCCATCTTTGTACACCCGGCGGCCTTAGGAAAGGCCGCGGTTTCGGCCTAGCTCCGGAGCGGCGGCCATCTTGGTACACCCGGCCACTGTTTACAATGTGATCGCTCCGTCAAATGACGGAGCGATCACTTGTAAACATACCCTGCATTACCCAGCCAATATCCTGCATTTACTCTGCATTACCCTGCATATACTCTGCATTACCCTCCATATACGCTGCATTACCCTGCATATACTCTGCATTACCCTGCATATACGCTGCATTACCCAGCCAATACTCTGCGATACTCTGCATTACCCAGCCAATACTCTGCGATACCCAGCCAATACTCTGCGATACCCAGCCAATACTCTGCGATACCCAGCCAATATTACAGTGGGGAGAGGATGTGGATATTACAGTGGGGGAGATGACGTGGATATTACAGTGGGGGAGATGACGTGGATATTACAGTGGGGGAGATGACGTGGATATTACAGTGGGGACTATATGGTGGCGGAATTTTCACAGGTTTTTGCAAATTCAATTATTATTTGCTGATCCGAAAAATTATCCGATCCGTGACTCCTGATCCGAGGATCGATCCGATCCGTGAGTTTTTTGATCCGTTGCACCCCTACCTGACACCATCTGACACCAAATAACTGGTTCCAGTAATCCATGTCATTAGTCTGCTTGTCTTCAGCAAACAGTTAGCGGGCTTTCTTGTGCATCAGCTTTAGAAGAGGCTTCCTTCTGGGACGACAGCCATGCAGACCAATTTGATGCAGTGTGCGGCGTATGGTCTGAGCACTGACAGGCTGACCCCCCCCCCCCCTTCAACCTCTGCAGCAATGCTGGCAGCACTCATACATCTATTTCCCAAAGACAACCTCTGGATATGACGCTGAGCACGTGACCTCAACTTCTTTGGTCGACCATGGCGAGGCCTGTTCTGAGTGGAACCTGTCCTGTTAAACTGTTGTATGGTCTTGGCCACCGTGCTGCAGCTCAGTTTCAGGGTCTTGGCAATCTTCTTATAGCCTAGGTCATCTTTATGTAGAGCAACAATTCTTTTTTTCAGATCCTCAGAGAGTTCTTTGCCATGAGGTGCCATGTTGAACTTCCAGTGACCAGTATGTGAGAGTGATAACACCAAATTTAACACACCTGCTCCCCATTCACACCTGAGACCTTGTAACACTAACGAGTCACATGACACCGGGGAGGGAGAATGGCTAATTGGGCCCAATTTGGACATTTTCACTTAGGGGTGTACTCACTTTTGTTGCCAGCGGTTTAGACATTAACGGCTGTGTGTTGAGTTATTTTGAGGGGACAGCAAATTTACACTGTTATACAAGCTGTACACTCACTACTTTACATTGTAGACAAGTGTCATTTCTTCAGTGTTGTCACATGAAAAGAGAGAAGAAAATATTTACAAAAATGTGAGGGGTGTACTTACTTTTGTAAGATACTGTATTTCGCATTGTTCTGAGTTCTTATTTATTTTAACTCTTATCCAGCTTGCTATCAGTGTGCGTTCGAGTTCAGCAACTGTGTCATCGCACTGCCTGTACTGATTTCTGGAGCAATGTTTTCCATCATAATAGATTATTACATATCTATTAAAAGTAACAGCAACGTGACTCATGCCTAGAAGAAAAAAAAGAATAATTGGCCATCTCAGGCCTGCAGAACCAGAAAAACAGCATCTTAAAGTGACAGTGCAGAGAAAAAATCCTGAAATGTCGGTCTGTTGGGGGTGAATAAATAATGTTCCTAAAATACAAAACTTTTTCAAAAAGAAAAAAAAAGGCAAAAATTTCTGCCAAAAAATAATTCCGGTTCAAGCTGCTGTGTGTTATGCCCCGTACACACGGTCGGAAATTCCGACCACAAAATCCGCCGGATTTTTTCCGACCGATTTTGTCCGTCACTGGTGTTGCATACACACAGTCGGACAAAGTTGTCGGAAAATCCAATCATCCTGAACGTGGCGACGTTCATTGCGTACGACGGGACTACGTAGAGTCCCGTAGCCAATAGCTTTGGTCTTGTAATGTGATCTGAGCATGCGTGGCACTTTGTCCGTTGGCATTCGCTACACACGTTAGGAAAAAGTCCGATAGGACTTTGTTGTTGGAAAATTTGAGAGCAAGAGATAAAACTTTGTCCGTCGGAAAATCCGACGGAAAAAGTCCGATGGAGCCCACACACGGTCGAAAATTTCCGACAACATGGTCCGATAGGACATTTTCCGTCGGAAAATCCGACCGTGTGTATGGGGCATTAGAAATATGCCAAAGAGTGCGGACAGCTGAGAAATGTGATCGTCGTCACTTCTCTCTACCAGCCGAATGTACAGAGAAAGAGAAGGAGATGGGAATGGGGAAAGGCAAAGGAAAATATGCAGAAACCACACCAAGAATACGTACGTCATGGAGTTCGAGCTCCCGGATTGGGTGATATGAATTTGCTCATCAGATGATTGCGGTCACTCTGTAAAGATGTCGGTCCAGGCAGTCTTTATTTCCAAAACGGAAAAAAAAAAAAAAGTTTTGGCTTTAGATATCCCAAATTTATGATAAGCTAACTTTTTTTTTTTTTTTTTTGTTTAGTATAGAGTGTGGGAGAGTTAGAACCTCTGCTGGGTTTTAATTGCTTTCCCCTCATTTTCTGCCCTGTGAGCAGAGTGAAAAAAAAAAAACGAAAAATAAAAAAAACACAAAAGTAGAAGGGAGGAAGGAAGGAAAGAAGGGAGAAAGGGAGGAAGGAAGGAAGAATAGAAAGAAGGGAGGGGAGGAAGGAGGTAAGAAAATAGGAAGTGGGGAACAAAGAAGGGGGTGAGAAAAAGAGGAAAGAAGGAAGGAAGGGAAGTAGGTAAAATGGGGGGGGGGGAGAGGTAGAAAGGAAGGAATAGGAAGGAATTCATTAGGAAAGTAAGGAAGGAAAGGAGGATGGAAGGGTGACAAGGAGGTAGGAAGGAAGGAAGGAAGAAGGGAGGATATAAGAAAGAGAAAGGTTGAATGGGGGGAGGAAGGAATAGAGCAAATAATGAAGAAAAGAAGGAAGGAAGGAATAGAGCAAATAATGAAGAAAGGAAGGAAGGAAGAATAGAGCAAATAATGAAGAAAGGAAGGAAGGAGGAATAGAGCAAATAATGAAGAAAGGAAGGAGGAAGGAATAGAGCAAATAATGAAGAAAGGGAGGAAGGAAGGAATAGAGCAAATAATGAAGAAATGAGGAATAGAGCTAATAATGAAGAAAGGAAGGAGGAAGGAATAGAGCAAATAATGAAGGAAGGAAGGAAGGAAGGAAGGAAGGAAGGAAGGAAGGAAGGAAGGAAGGAAGGAATAGAGCAAATAATGAAGAAAGGAAGGAAGGAGTAATAGAGCAAATAATGAAGAAAGGAAGGAGGAAGGAATAGAGCAACTAATGAAGAAAGGGAGGAAGGAAGGAAGGAATAGAGCAAATAATGAAGGAAGGAAGGAAGGAATAGAGCAAATAATGAAGAAAGGAAGAATAGAGCTAATAATGAAGAAAGGAAGGAGGAAGGAATAGAGCAAATAATGAAGAAAGGAAGGAAGGAGGAATAGAGCAACTAATGAAGAAAGGAAGGAAGGAGGAATAGAGCAACTAATGAAGAAAGGAAGGAAGGAGGAATAGAGCAAATAATGAAGAAAGGAAGGAGGAAGGAATAGAGCAAATAATGAAGAAAGGAAGGAAGGAGGAATAGAGCAACTAATGAAGAAAGGAAGGAAGGAGGAATAGAGCAAATAATGAAGAAAGGAAGGAAGGAAGGAATAGAGCAAATAATGAAGAAAGGGAGGAAGGAAGGAATAGAGCAAATAATGAAGAAATGAGGAATAGAGCTAATAATGAAGAAAGGAAGGAGGAAGGAATAGAGCAAATAATGAAGGAAGGAAGGAAGGAAGGAAGGAAGGAAGGAAGGAAGGAAGGAAGGAAGGAAGGAAGGAAGGAATAGAGCAAATAATGAAGAAAGGAAGGAAGGAGTAATAGAGCAAATAATGAAGAAAGGAAGGAGGAAGGAATAGAGCAACTAATGAAGAAAGGGAGGAAGGAAGGAAGGAATAGAGCAAATAATGAAGGAAGGAAGGAAGGAATAGAGCAAATAATGAAGAAAGGAAGAATAGAGCTAATAATGAAGAAAGGAAGGAAGGAGGAATAGAGCAACTAATGAAGAAAGGAAGGAAGGAGGAATAGAGCAACTAATGAAGAAAGGAAGGAAGGAGGAATAGAGCAACTAATGAAGAAAGAAAGGAAGGAAGGAAGGAGGAATAGAGCAAATAATGAAGAAAGGAAGGAAGGAAGAATAGAGCAAATAATGAAGAAAGGAAGGAAGGAAGGAATAGAGCAAATAATGAAGAAAGGGAGGAAGGAAGGAATAGAGCAAATAATGAAGAAATGAGGAATAGAGCTAATAATGAAGAAAGGAAGGAGGAAGGAATAGAGCAAATAATGAAGGAAGGAAGGAAGGAAGGAAGGAAGGGAGGAAGGAATAGAGCAAATAATGAAGAAAGGAAGGAAGGAGTAATAGAGCAAATAATGAAGAAAGGAAGGAGGAAGGAATAGAGCAACTAATGAAGAAAGGGAGGAAGGAAGGAAGGAATAGAGCAAATAATGAAGGAAGGAAGAATAGAGCTAATAATGAAGAAAGGAAGGAGGAAGGAATAGAGCAAATAATGAAGAAATGAAGGAAGGAGGAATAGAGCAACTAATGAAGAAAGGAAGGAAGGAGGAATAGAGCAACTAATGAAGAAAGGAAGGAAGGAGGAATAGAGCAACTAATGAAGAAAGGAAGGAAGGAAGGAGGAATAGAGCAACTAATGAAGAAAGGAAGGAAGAAAGGAATAGAGCAAATAATGAAGGAAGGAAGGAAGGAAAGGGGGTGGAAGGGTGGCAGGGAGCAAGGAAGGAAAGATGGGAAGAAGGGAGGATATAAGAAAGAGAAAGGGAGAGAGGGAGGAAGGAGAGGAGGAAGGATAGGAGGAAGGAAGGAATAGAGCAAATAATGAAGAGTAAGGAAGGAAAGGGGGATGGAAGGGTTGCAGGAAGCAAAGATGGGAAGAAGGAAGAATATAAGAAAGAGAAAGGTTGAATGTGGAGAGGGAGAGAGGAAGGAAGGAAGGAATAGAAGCAAATAATGAAGAAAGTAAGGAAGGAAAGGAGGATGGAAGGAGGAAGGGTGAAAGGGAGGAAGGAGAGAAGAAAATAGGGAAAGGAAGGAAGGTAAGTGTACTTTAGCACAGATGAGATCCTTGGTATCTAAAGGTGATGGGTTGATGGATGCAGTGCATTCTGGACAAGAAATATATTCCAGCTCCATAGAATAATGTCAGTGGTGTAATGGACAGTGTTGGTCATCTTACTTTAAAAAAGTAATTAGTTAAGTTACAAATGACTTCTCCCAAAAAGTTATTGCATTAGTAACTCAGTTACTACATTGAAAAAGTAATTAGTTACGCAGCAAAGTAACTGACTTTTTTTTAAATATTCTATACGTGTAACTAAGGGGCGGGTCTAGTATTACTGTAAGAAAGGGGTGCATTTATTATTATTGTTATATATCGTGTAACCAAGGGGCTGCTCTATTATTACTCTAACCAAGGGGCAGATATGTTATAGCGTGTAAGCAAGGGGCGGGTCTATTATTATTATATCGTGTAAGGGGCGGATGGCTACAGAAAAGGGCGAATGTTAAATTAATAAGCAGAGCTCGATATATAACAATAATAATAAATGCGCCCCTTGGTTACAGTAATACTAGACCCACCCCTTAGTTACACCATAGACGCCCCTTGCAGAGTAGCACGAGCATCGGGAGCATGCGGCATCACCTCATACAATTACATGTTAACTGCGCCTGCGCGGTGTAGAGTTCACTCAGAGCTGTTTAGGTTCGCAATTTTCGTAAGCTCCTTAGTCATTCAAGCGCTGCGCCTGCGCAGTACAGGGGGTTATTATGCGGCAGGGAGAACTTTTTTGGCAGGACAACCGGAATTACACTACTGCCATCTAGTTGCGGTAGATGTAATTGTGGTAACGCCGCCCAAGTAATGGGAACTGCGTTACCATGAGGGGAAAAGTAATCAGTTAGATTACTCGTTACCCTCTAAAGTAACTGCGTTAAGTAACTCCGTTTATTTTAACTCAGTTACTTACATCACTGGTAATGGATGTATGTACAGTGATATATGGTGATGTATAGTGAGGTACAGTGATTTATGGTGTGGTATGGTGATGTATGGTGAGGTATGATGATGTGTTGTGCAGTGATGTACGGTAATGTATGGTGAGTACGGTAATGTATGGTGAGTACGGTAATGTATGGTGATTACGGTAATGTATGGTGAGTACGGTAATGTATGGTGAGTACGGTAATGTATGGTGAGTACGGTAATGTATGGTGAGTATGGTAATGTATGGTGAGTATGGTAATGTATGGTGATTACGGTAATGTATGGTGATAAGGTAATATATGGTGTTAAACAGGGATGCACAGTGCATCTGGAAAGTATTCACAGCCTTATTCCAAAATGGATTAAATTCATTATTTTCCACTTCTACAAACAATACCCCATAATGACAATGTGACAGACATTTGTTTGAAATCTTCATAAATTTATTAAAAATAAAAAATGAAAAAATCCCATATACATACGTATTCACAGCCTTGACACTCAAAATTGTGAGCTCTGATCTTCCTTTAGATGTTTCTACAACTTGATTGGAGCCCACCTGTGGTAAATTCAGTTGATTGGACATGATTTGAAAAGGCCACACCTGTCTATAGAAGATCCCACAGGTATCAGTGCATGTCAGAGCACAAACCAAGCCATGAACTCCAAGGAATTGTCTGTAGACCTCGGAGACAGGATTGTATGGAGGCACAGATCTGGGGAAGGGTACAGAAACATTTCTGCAGCATTAAAGGTCCCAATGAGCACAATGGCCTCCATCATTTGTAAATGGAAAAAGTTTGGAACCACCAGGAGTTCCAGCGTTTCTCTGTGGAGAGAGGAGAACCTTCCAGAAGAATAACCATCTCTGCAGAACTCCACCAATCAGGCCTGTATGGTAGAGCGGCCAGACGGAAGCCACTCCTCAGTAAAAGGCACCTGACAGCCAGCCTGGAGTTTGTCAAAATGCACCTGAAGGACTCTTGGTGCATGAGAAACAAAATTCTCTGGTCTGATGAAACAAAGATTTAATTTTTTGAATGGCAAGCATTATGTCTGGAGGAAACCAGGCACCGCTCATCACCTGGCCAATATCATCCCTACAGTGAAGCATGGTGGTGGCAGCATAATGCTGTGGGGATGTTTTTCAGTGGCAGGAACTGGGAGATTAGTCAGGATCGAGGGAAACATGAATGCAGCAATGTACAGAGACATTCTTGATGAAAACCTGCGTCTCTGGACCTCAGACTGGGGCAAAGGTTCATCTTCCAACAGGACAACGACCCTAAGCACACAGCCAAGATAACAAAGCAGTGGCTATGGGACAACTCTGTGAATGTCCTTGAGTGGCCCAGCCAGAGTCTAGACTTGAACCCGATTGAACATCTCTGGAGAGATCTGAAAATGGCTGTGCAACCGACGCTCCCCATCCAACCTGATGGAGCTTGAGAGGTTCTACAAAAAATAATGGGAGAAACTGCCCACAAATAGGTGTGCCAAGCTTGTAGCATCATACTCAACAAGACTTGAGGCTGTAATTGGTGCCAAAGGTGCTTCAACAAAGCATTGAGTAAAGGCTGTGCATACTTATGTACATGGGATTTTTTATTTTTTTTAAATAAATTTGCAAAGATTTCAAACAAACTACCTTCACCTTGTCACAATGGGGTATTGTTTGTAGAATTTTGAGAAAAATAATGAATTGAATCCATTTTGGAATAAGGCTGTAACATAACAAAATGTGGAAAAAGTGATGCGCCGTGAATACTTTCCGGATGCACTGTTCGGTAATGTATGGTGATTACGGTAATGTATGGTTAGGTGATGTATGGTGTTGATCGGTGATGTACGGTAATGTTTGTTGATATAATGAGTTCTTATAATTTTTTTTTCTAAACCTACAGAACCTGCAGCGGGGCAGAATGGAGGGAGTCAAGGTTGGCAGTCATATTAAACACACGACGCGGCGCACACACCCGCCTTCCAACATTCCGAACACTTTGTGGCTCATCAACCTTCAGAAGATGTCACAGACTGGAATGTCAGGTTACTGTAAATGTAACAACCTGGAAATTCTCCGCACATTCTTCAGACGATTGTGATGGATATAATTATTGGAATTTTCTTTTATAGGTTTTTAGTCCAAAACAGCGGAAAGAAACCCGGAGGCCGCCATTGCCGACCCCTCCTCTGAAGACGCTATTTTTCTGGCAGTCACAATTACCCTCTGACTTTAACCGCTTGCCAACCGCCGCACACAGATGTACGTCGGCAGAAAGGCAAAGGCAGGCAAATGGGCGCACAGGTACGTCCCTTTAAATTTGCCACATTTCGGGGGCATCCCCGCGGGTCCCGGGAACTCAATGTTCTCCGGCGGCCCGCGATTGTGGTGCGGAGAGGTAGAACTGGGAGATGCTTTTGTAAACAAGGCATTTCCCCGTTCTGCCTTGTGTCATGACAGAGATCTACTGCTCCCTGTCATAGGGAGCAGTGATCGCTGTCATGTGAGTAGTAGCCCGTCCCCCCCACACTTAGAATCACTCCCTAGGACACACTTAACCCCTTGATCGCCCCCTAGTGGTTAATCCCTCCCCTGCCAGTGTCATTTTTATAGCACTGATCGCTGTATAAATGACAATGGTCCCAAAAGAGTGTCAAAAATGTCCGATGTGTCCGCCATAATGTCGCAGTCACAATAAAAATCGCAGATCGCTGCCATTACTAATAAAAAAAAAAGAATAATAAAAATGCCATAAAACTATCCCCTATTTTGTAGACGCTATAACTTTTGCGCAAACCAATCAATATACGCTTACTGCTATATGTAGAATACGTATCGGCCTAAAGTGAGGAAAAAAATAGTTTTTTTTATATATTTTTGGGGGATATTTATTATAGCAAAAAGTAAAAAATAGCTTTTTTTTTCCAAATTGTCGCTCTTCTTTTGTTTATAGCGCAAAACATAAAAAACGCAGAGATGATCAAATACCACCAAAAGAAAGTTCTATTTGTGGAAAAAAAAAAGGATGTCAATTTTGTCTGGATACAAAGTCGCACGACTGCAAGATTGTCAGTTAAAGCGACGCAGTGCAGAATCGCAAAAAGTGCTCTGGTCAGGAAGGGGGTAAAATCTTCCGTGGCTGAAGCGGTTAAAGCTACAATGATCCTTAATCCTCTTCCACTCCCAGCACAAGTCTTACCAGAGCACTGTGCTCAAGCCCATCCAGTTGTATGACAATAGCAAATTATTATTCACTATTGTCGTCCTGCTTCTCCTCCCGGGCAATCAGGAAGTGGGTCTTAAGGCCCAATTGGCCTAGATGAGAAGCGGCCATACAGGCCAGGAGCAGAAGCGGGGGAACTCGCAGAGGAGCAGATGCAGGGAAGCCGTCTGATGCTGGGCGTGACCTGGATGGGGTAAGTGCAGGGCTGGTGGGCAGATGGGCAAGCGACGGGGGGGTTTGTTCGCCAATCTACTGAGTGCCAGGGGGGAGTGCCAGGGGGTGGCAGGGGTGCGGTTTGATCGACCGAGCGGGGGGATATCGAGTGGTTGGTTTGCTGCCCCCCCAAAAAAATGTACCAGCCTCCTCTGTCTCCAGGGAGAATATATTTTGCGATTGTAGTCATTGCTCATATTTGAGGTCCTCCAGCCCTCTTAGCCCCCGTACACACGGTTGGAAAATCCGACCACAAAATCCGTCTGATTTTTTCCGACGGACTTTGTCCGAAACTGGTGTTGCATACACACGGTCGGACAAAGTTATCGGAAAATTCGATCATTCTGAACATGATGACGTTCGTTCATTACGACGGGACTACGTTCACGTTAGTAGCCAATAGCTTTGGTTTCGGAATTTGATCTGAGCATGTGTGGCACTTTGTCCGTCGGAATTCTGGACACACGATCGGAAAAAGTCCGATAGGATTTTGTTGTCGGAAAATTTGAGATCCTGCTCTCAAATTTTTTCTGTCGGAAAAAGTCCGATAGAGCCCATACACGGTCGGATTTTCCGACAACATATTCCGATCGGACTTTTCCCATCTGATTTTCCGACCGTGTGTACGGGGCATTACTCATTTTGTTGCCCTTCTCTGGACTCTCTCCAGCTACAACACTTCCTTTCTGAGGATTGGTGAGCAGAACTGGACAGAATACTATTATCATTTTATCTCTGGAGTAATGCATGCTAATATTCTGCTGGCTTTGCTTGCCGCAGCTTGACAATGCACACTATTGCTAACTCTGCCATCTACTAGGACACCCAGATCCTTCTCCATCCTAGAATCCCCCAGAGCTTCTCCCAGAGCTTTACATTTTTCACTGTTAAACCTCATTTGCCATCTAGTTGCCCACTCCAATAATTTCTTGAGGTCCTCTTGTAAGGTTTCTTCTATATCCTTCTGGGATGTTATCGCCCTACTTATTTTTGTGTCGTCAGCAAACAATGAGGTTGAGCTATTTATCACACCCTCTATATCATTTATAAATAAATTAAACAGAATTTGTCCCAAGACAGAGCCTTGGGGTACCCCACTTATCACTTAAGACCATATCACCACCCTTTGGACATGACCCCGTAACCAGTTTTCTATCCAAGAGCAAACCCCTATGGTCCATGCCTACAGACCTCAGTTTGTAGGTTAAGTGTTTGTGGAGGACTGTATCAAATGCTTTTGCAAGATCCATATACACCATATCCTTTGCAGCTCACTTCCTGTCTTCCTGTCTGTGCTCCCATTAAGAAGATTCACCCTCTCTATTTGCCCTGTTTACCATTATCGTTGAAAGTGAAAGTACAAGAAAATCTCAAGTTTTGTTGGAAAGTAATAGAGGGGAAATCTCCCAATAGGGACACCTGGGGGTCCATGTTTTATCTATTTTTTTTATTTTCCCTTAATAACGTTTTTTTTCCTTAAAAATAACAAACATTACACGGGGAAGCCCCCGTGGCATCAGAGGGGGCAGGGTCACCCGTTTACGTCACTGGGTGGCCCCACCCTCAGCTTTATAACAGCTGTCACCAGTGGGAAGCGCCACTCGGCGGGAGCCTTCCATGGAGGCTGAGGTGTTGCTTTTTTTTGGGATTCTCGGCGCCGCGATAGAAGATGAATAGACATCGCTGGACATTTTTATTTCTTATATTTTAATAAAGGACTTGTCCCAAGCTGTCTCATGTCTTTTTTTACCATTTTTGACACTTTTTTTGTGAAATGGTAGGGGTACAATGTACCCCGTTACAAATTCACATGGGGGGGCCGGGATCTGGGGGTCCCGTTAAAGGGGGCTTCCAGATTCCGATAAGCCCCCGCCCGCATACCCCCAAAACTACCGGGCAAGGGTTGTGGGGGATGAGGCCCTTGTCCCCATGAACATGGGGACAAGGTGCTTTGGGGACAGACCTCCCCATATTGAGGGCATGTGGCCTGATACGGTTCAGGAGGGGGGGCACTCTCTTGTTCCCCCCTCTTTTCCTGCGGCCTGCCAGGTTGCGTGCTCGGATAAGGGTCTGGTATGGATTTTGGGGGGACCCGTACGCCATTTGTTTTTCAAATTTGGCACAGGGTTCCCCTTAATATTCTATCCATACCAGACCTGAAGGGCCTGGTATGGATTTTGGGGGGACCCCACGCAATTGTTTATTAAAAATTTGGTTGGGGGTCCCATGCCATTTTTTTTAATAAGTTTTATCTATATTGCCAAGACCCGACAATTCATTACAGCCGCGATCAGTTTTAAATTACTTTTTTTCCTTTAGAAATGTAATTTTGCTGTGGTATTGTTCTAAACAAGGGAAAACACCCCCCAGGCACAATATTTAAAGGAATATTTCATTTTTATTGTTTCACTTTAAGCATTAAAAAGGAAAGTCCCTTTTTAAAACTATTTTTGCATTGATACATGTCCCCTGGGGCAGGACCCGGGTCCCCAAACACTTTTTATGACAATAACTTGCATATAAGCCTTTAAAATTAGCACTTTGATTTTTCATGTTCGTGTCCCATAGAATTTAACAGTGTTCCGACAGCTTTCAAATTTGCCCCAAACACTGCATATTGTTCGGTGTTCACCCAAACAACAAAATTTCGGCCCGAACTTATGCTCTGGCCAAACCGTTCGTCCATCCCTAATCATGAACACTGACCTTACCTGAGGCAAGTGATGCTTGCAGTTCTTTAGATGCTGTTCTGGGTTCTTTTATGACCTCCTGGATGAGTTGTCATTGTGCTTTTGGAGTCATTTCGGTAAGGTTCACCACTGTTTCAAGTTTTCTTCATTTGTGGACAATGGCTCTCACCGTGGAGTCCCAAAGCCTTAGCAATGGCTTTGTAATCCATTCCAGTCTGATACGTGTCTATTACTTTGTTTCTCATCTGCTCTTTTAGAAAGATTTAGAAATGATGTGTGGCCCATTGAAATCTTTTAGTGTGCTCCACTTTGTCAGACAGCTTCTATTTAAGTGATTTCTTGATTCAACAGGTCTGGCAGTAATCCGGCCTCTGTGTGGCAAGTGAAATTGAACCCAGATTTCCAACAAATTTGGTAAATCACAGTTCATTCTGATTTAGCAAGGACAGGGGGGCAATTACTTTTTCACATAGGGCCAGGCATGTTTGCCTCTTGCCTACTGACTATGGGCCCTGGCGTTTGAGAGGGCTCTATTCTTTGGGAGGTGTGTGCCTGGGGGACCGTTGGAGTAGTTTCACAGATTCAAGTCCATGTGTCCCCAAAACACACAGACCTTGGAAACTAGAGGACCTGGATACAGATTGGGGCCTCTATGCCCAAACCAACATTGACTGGTTTAACCCCTCCTCGACTCAGAGCAGATGTTAATATAATCAGCTCAAAACAACCTGATGCTGGGGTCTCCTGCTATAATCTGTTTATTAAGGTGTTATGTGTTTATTGTTAAGTGTGTCTCTCCCATTGTGTGCCTCCTAGGTATGAAATCCCATTGGTAATTGAGTTAATGGAGCCACCTATTGTTTCTGTCTGTCGGCTAATCCTCTTGGAGGTTCCTTCATGATGGGATTAGTCTGGTGTCAACGTTACCTTGTTATCTAACCAATGTGTGATGTTTTGGGTAATATTTTGGTTGTATTGTTTACTTGGTGACTGTCCTACTTTTGAAGTGTATAAAAACCTGTATTTCTGTTCAATAAACCGTCATTCCTTTGGTCCTTATTCCAACATCTTGTCTGTGTACGATGCTTTGGGGTAAAAGGGCTGGTATTAGCTCTCGGTCTGCTGGAAGGGTTTGGAGAGCAGGAGGCAGTGTTAGCTGGAAGCACCCAAACAGGGGTGCCAAGCACGCCGTCACACTTGAGTTATCATTGTGTGATATTACAATTTGTTTGATGATCTGAATAATGTAAGTGTGACAAATATGCAAAAAAAAAATTAAAAAATCACGAAGAGAGCAAATATTTCTCCTCAGCACTGTATATAGTTATTTATGGTACATGACATTGCGTGAGAGGTCGTCTGCCATTGTGGCGTCTACCCTATATGTTACCTTATGGAAGCAACAAAAGGTTTCCCAGGATGATCTCTTATCTTTGTCTGCACAGAGGAGTCACTGACAATTAATAAAGTGCTGCCTGTGTAGTTTACCCCGAAGGAGATTTGCATTCTGCTGGGAATATGTACCCCATACATTATTAACGCAAACCGTTATAATATTGTGTTCATACATATGTAACATAGAAAATGCATGAAAAATAAAGACCCTGTCTTCACATCTCTATGTTTAGAGAACAAGGATTTAGCAATGCAGTAGATGTGAAATCCCACTAAATTAAGTGTTTTCAAATGTGGCGTTAGATAATTCTCAACTGGAATAGCAGGAGGGGCCTGGGGACCGTGATCAACTGGAAAATCAATAACAGCTAAACTGTGTTTACCGAAGTCTTGTTGGGGTTTTATGACAGTTTGTGTACCCATTGGAAGGATTTTCCATCACTTCCTGTCTTTCTGTTCCTTTGGGGTCATAGGCAGCATTCCTCCTCCTCCAAACACGGCACATTAAGTTAATGCCAAAGAGCTCGATTTTGGTCTCATCTACCCACAGCACTTTCTCCCAGTTCTCCTCTGAATCATTCAGATGTTCATTAGCAAACTTCAGACGGGCCTGTACATGTGCTTTCTTGAGCAGGGGGACCTCGTGGGCGGTGCAGGATTTTAGTCCTTCACGGCGTAGTGTGTTACCGATTGTTTTCTTCGTGACTATGGTGCCAGCTGCCTTGAGATCATTGACAAGATTCTCCCGTGTAGTTCTAGACTGATTCCTCAGACCGAGGGAGTTTGACAGTTATTTTGTGTTTCACTATCTCACCAAGCTGCTTGGCGATGGTCTTGTAGCCTATTCCAGCCTTGTGTAGGTCTATAATCTTGTCCCTGACATCCTTAGATGGCTCTTTGGTCTTGGCCATGGTGGAAAGATTGGAATATGATTGATTGATTGCTTCTGTGGACAGGTGTCTTTTATACAGGTAAAAAGCTGAGACTAGGAGCACTCCCTTTAAACTCCAGTCCTGTAAGGATTTACCCCGTTCCTGACCAAGCCCTTTTTTTGCGATACGACACTGTGTCGCTTCAACTGACAATTTCGTGGACGTTCTACCCAAACAAAATTGACGTCCTTTTTTCCCCATAAATAGAGCTTTTTTTTGGTGGTATTTGGTCACGGTTTTAATTTTTTGCGCTATACACAAAAAAATAAAATTTGGAAAAAAAAAGACATATTTTTTACTTTTTGCTATAATAAATATCCCCCAAAAATATATAAAAAAAAAAACAAATTTCTTCCTCAGTTTAGGCCGATATGTATACATATTTTTGGTAAAAAAAAAAAAAAACGCAATAAGTGTATATTGATCGGTTTGCGCAAAAGTTATCGCTTCTACAAAATAGAGGATAGATTTATGGCATTTTTATTAATAATTTTTTTTTCTATTAGTTATGGCAGCGATGTACGATTTTTATCATGACTGCGGCATTGCGGCGGACAGATCGGACACTTTTGAGGCTATTTTGGGACCACTGACATTTATACAGCGATCATTTCTAAAAAAAATGCACTGATTACTGTGTAAATATCCCTGGCAGGGAAGCGGTTAAACACTAGGGGGCGACCAAGGGGTTAACTGTGTTCCCTCAGCATGTTCTAACTGTAGGGGGGGTGGGATCACTAAAACATGACAGAGATCACTGCTCTCGATCACTGGGAGTAGTAGATCCCGTCCTGTTGCTAGGCAGAACAAGTAAATGCCTTGTTTACATAGGCATCTCCCCGTTCTGCCAATCCGTGCAACGATCGCGGGCCACCGCTAGCCGCGGATGATGCAGCGACGTTGTTGTACGTTGTTTTGCGCACCCGTGCCACTTTGCCGACGTATATCGGCGTGACCCGGTCGGCAAGTGGTTAAAGAGAGTGCTCCTAATCTCAGCTTGTTACCTTTATAGAATACACCTGTGAGCCAAAAATCTTGCTGATTGATAGGGGATCAAATACTTATTTCACTCATTAAAATGCAAATCAATTTTTGAAATGCGTTTTTCTGGATATTTTTGTTGTTATTCTGTCTCTCACTGTTAAAAATTGAACTTCCGCTTTAAGCACTCCTCGCCCCCTCACATGCCACATTTGGCATGTAATGTTTTTTGGGGGGGAGTGGGGGCTTCGTTAGGAGGGGGACTTCCTGTCCCACTTCCTCCTTCCGCCCAGGGACCGCCAAGGCGACTCCTCCTTTCCCCTCCCTCTAGGCGATCTCCTGGGACACGTGACTTGCACATGCGCCATGTGTGCTCCGCCGTGAAGCCGAAAGCTGTCACGGCCGGGTGCCCAGAGTGGCAATGGAGGCGCCAGGCGGAGAGGAGGGGGAGAGGAGCGACACCCCGTTCGGCCGCATCGCTGGACCGTGGAACAGGTAAGTGTCTGTTTATTAAAAGTCAGCAACTACACTTTTTGTAGTTGCTGACTTTTAATAAACATAAAAAGCCTGGAACTCCGCTTTAAAATAAACTGACCATTAAAATGATAGGCTGATCATTTCTTTGTCAGTGGGCAAATGTTTAAAATCAGCCGGGAATCAAATACTTTTTTCCCTCACTGTATTTAGTTCCTCCTTTACATTTCCCTTGTGCTTTAGTGTTTTGCCTGCTAGCCTGATACTGCTTGCTATTGATCCTGATTCCTGCCTTGGTACCCATACCCTGCCTAGTACCTATACCCTGTACCCTGCCTTGTACCCATACCCTGTACCCTGCCTTGTACCCATACCCTGTACCTGCTCCCCCTTGTTCCTGATCCCAGTCTCGGTTCCCCCTTACTGACTTTTCCTTATACAGTGGTGTGAAAAAGTGTTTGCCCCCTTCCTCATTTCCTGTTCCTTTGCATGTTTGTCACACTTAAGTGTTTCGGAACATCAAACCAATTTAAACAATAGTCAAGGACAACACAAGTAAACACAAAATGCAATTTGTAAATGAAGGTGTTTATTATTTAAGGTGAAAAAAAATCCAAACCATCATGGCCCTGTGTGAAAAAGTGATTGCCCCCTAAACCTAATAACTGGTTGGGCCACCCTTAGCAGCAACAACTGCAACCAAGCGTTTGCGATAACGTGCAATGAGGCTTTTACAGCGTCCTGGAGGAATTTTGGCCCACTCATCTTTGCAGAATTGTCCTAATTCAGTTACATTAGAGGGTTTTCGAGCATGAACGGCCTTTTTAAGGTCATACCACAACATCTCAATAGGATTCAGGTCTGGACTTTGGCTAGGCCACTCCAAAGTATTCATTTTGTTTTTCTTCAGCCATTTGGTGGTGGACTTGCTGGTGTGTTTAGGATCATTGTCCTGCTGCAGAACCCAAGTTTGTTTCATCTTGAGTACACGAACAGATGGTCGGACATTCTCCTTCAGGATCTCTTGGTAGACAGCAGAATTCATAGTTCCTTTTATCACGGCAAGTCTTCCAGGTCCTGAAGCAGCAAAACAGCCCCAGACCATCACACTACCACCACCATATTTTACTGTTGGTATAATGTTCTTTTTCTGAAATGCAGTGTTCCTTCTACGCCAGATATACTTGGACACACACCTTCCAAAGAGTTCCACTTTTGTCTCATCGGTCCACAGAATGTTGTCCCAAAAGTCTTGGGGATCATCAAGATGTGTTGTGGAGAAATTGAGACGAGCTTTGATGTTCTTTTTGCTCAGCAGTGGTTTTCTCCTTGGAACTCTGCCATGCAGGCCATTTTTGCCCAGTCTTTTCCTGATGGTGGAGGCATGAACGCTGACCTTAACTGAGGCAAGTGAGGCCTGCAGTTCCTTGGACGTTGTTGTGGGGTCTTTTGTGACCTCTTGGATGAGTCGTCGCTGCGCTCTTGGGGTAATTTTGGGCGGCCGGCCACTCCTGGGAAGGTTCACCACTGTTCCATGTCTTCGCCATTTGTGGATAATGGCTCTCACTGTGGTTCGCTGGATTCCCAAAGCTTTGGAAATGGCTTTATAACCCTTTCCAGACTGATAGATCTCAATTACTTTCTTTCTCAATTGTTCCTGAATTTCTTTGGGTCTCGGCATGATGTGTAGCTTTTAAGGATCTTCTGGTGGACCTTACTGTGTCAAGCAGCTCCTATTTAAGTGATGCCTTGATTGTGAACAGGTGTGGCAATAATCAGGCCTGGGTGTGGCTAGAGAAAATTGAACTCAGGTGTGGACAACCACAGTAATAGTATGTTTTAACAAGGGGGGCAATCACTTTTTCACACAGGGCCATGATGGTTTGGATTTTTTTTCACCTTTAATAATAAACACCTTCATTTACAAATTGCATTTTGTGTTTACTTGTGTTGTCCTTGACTATTGTTTAAATTGGTTTGATGTTCCGAAACACTTAAGTGTGACAAACATGCAAAGGAACAGGAAATGAGGAAGGGGGCAAACACTTTTTCACACCACTGTACCTCCAGTTTTACCCGGTTGATCTGTGTTCCTCATTTTCTATATCTAGTGTTATAGTTAAAGCGGTTCTGCACTCTGTAAAAAAAAAATTTTTTTTAAGGACGTAATATAAAGTATGCTTACCTTTATTAGGGGACTCACCTGTTCCATCTTCCATCTCGATCGCCGCCGGTTTTCGTCCGCTGAAGTTCCTCGTCTTCTTCTTTAGTGCTGGGGGCCATCTTGCCTGTGGGCATGTGAAACCCCACAGGCACTGTTGATGGCCCAGCATGCACCGCCGTTACTCGCGCGTGCGCAGTAACGGCACATCTGCCGACATCTCACGAGATTTCGGCAGATGCGGCCGAAATCTCGGGAGATTTCGGAAGATGTGGCCGAAATCTCGCGAGATTTCGGAAGATGCCCGCACTGACTCCTGGGATCAATGACACCAGATCCCAGGAGACAGTGCGGCGTGACGACGATCGACGCAGAGACCCCGCCCGCCGCCGCAGAGGGAGAAGACCGGAAGTCTTCAATTACAAGGTAAGTAAAAAAAAAAAAAAAAAAAAAAAAACATTTCATTTAGTACTCTTTGCCTGATTTGGAAGGCAAAGAGATTTACTAAATGAAATGAGTGCAGAACCACTTTAAGCAGTGGCGTCTCCAGCTTTCATATTTAGGGGGGGCACATGGGGGGACAGGGACAAAATTAGGGGGGCAACTATAAAATGCAATTTTACTACGATCCCCAGGGTGGCAGAAAACAAGAGATATATGTCACCAGCATACCAAGAAAATATAAGGGTCCAAAGCAGTGGGAGAACTATCAGGGTTGCAAAGGTTGTCTTGCCACCAGGCCTTGGTGTTCTGCCACTGTGGTGTTCCCCAGCCTCCTCTTGCTGTCCTGCCCCTGCTATTGACAGCGCTGGTCTGGAATCTGTCTCCTTGGCAGCGGCAGCAGTCTATTAGGACCTAGTGCTGGTGACATTATGGGTGCATGCAGGGGAAGGCTGGCACTATTGGTTGTAGAGAGCCGAGCCCCCAGCTGGTCACCTAGCAGCAGTAATGCTGTATAACCTTCTCTGTTGACATGCTGATCGGGATGTGATCCAGGTGATGCTCTCAGTCAGATCTAATAAACACAGTATTTATTAGCATCAAGAGTACAACCACATCAACCGTATGTTCAGCAGCCATGTGGGTTCTATGCCTGTAAGGTGTGGGCTTCGATCAATAAAATCACTATGATATTTAACACTAGGATTTGACTAAGAGCATCACTTGGATTGCATCACGATCATCATGTCAGAGAAGGCTGCACTGCTGCTAATCAACCTGCAGAGAGGTCAACTGTCTACAACCATTAGAGATGGGCTCGGGTGTGTTTGAAATCCCACTTGCCCGATCCCACCAGGAAGCCGACACTGCACAAGGCTAATCACAGGCAGTGAGACATTCCTGATCTGTGCAGCTAAGGACCAGGAAATGTCTCACTGCTTGTGCTTAGCGCTGTGCAGTGTGGGCTTCCTGGAGGGGTCGGGCATTTGGGATATTGAACATGCCCTGCCCATCTCTAACAACAAATTGTGCTGGCTCTCCTGTACATTAGCCCCATAAAGTAACCAGCACTGGGTTCCAATGTGCCGCCTCTGCCATGGAGACAGAGACCAGCGCTGTGAATAGCCAGGACAGGACAGCAACCCTGGTAGTTCACTGGTCCACACTGCAAGGATTCCCCCATCCACCTATAATGTGTAGATGGGAGAATTGGATCATTTCTTTTTTTTTTTTTTAATGCAACCTACTAGTTAAATTAAAAAAGTGGGGCTGCCTAAGTGCTAAGTGCCTAAGTGCTAAGACCAGCCATAGGCAGTTTAAATCTCAGCTGGTTCATCAGGAACTGGCTGAGGTTTGAACCATTAATGAGCAGGCTGAATGTACCAAGTTGATCGATCAAATTGGGAACAACCAGCCTGCCAGATACTCTTATGATTATCACTAGTGGTTGCTATAGCCACTAGTGATAATTACTGTTTGTTGGGAGAATACAATTGCTGGGCAGGAAGGATATTCCCCTGTCACCACTGTCTGTGTTGATGGGGGAATCATGCAAGTTTCTTTCCTGCACTCTGTGGATGCAGGAAAGAAATTTGCTTAGTCTATTACCTGCCTAACTGAAAGTGAAAGTAAGTTGTGAAGGTCTTGAAAGAACAGGAGAGGGGAGGGACAGATGGTGGAGAGAAGAGATGGAGATAATGCAGTTCAGTGATTACAGTGTACTGCAGTGCACACACTTACCCACGCGTCCAGGCTAGAAGAATACTCCCCCTCTCAATAGAGACTGTGTTACTCCAGCGGCTTGAGTAAGATGTGGCACATCCGCTACGAATGCAAACAAAAAGACATTGCCTTTTTGTAAAAAAAAAAAATATATATATTTTTTTTTTGATTTTTTTTTGGGGGGGCACATGGTGGGGCACAGCATAATTTTGGGGGGGTCAGGGCCCCCTCTGGCCCCCCCCTAGGGACGCCATTGTAGTTCAGTTGTTAGATTGGTGGTTTATGGCTCACTTGCATCGTCATGTTTGATGTTTATCCTGTTTTCTGGTGTTTGGATGTGTTTTGTTTTACTGTTAATAAACCTGCTTAAAAGAGAAGTATCAGAATCCATACACTAGACAAAGATTTTTTTTTTGAGACACCTGTCACGAAACTTGTTGAGGAATCGTCTCTACCTGCATCAATTTGTTCCCACCCACCAGATGGGTTCTAGAGTATATAATTGTTAAGCCAATGTCATTACATACAACAATTCCCAATATGTCTTGTTGTGACTGTATTTTATGTATTTTCTTCAATAAATGTATCCAATTTTTTTATATAATATAACTTGTCTCAAATTACTGGGTAACGAGAGTTCTTTCACCATCACAGGTAGGGATGAGCCGAACACCCCCGGGTTCGGTTCGAACCAGAACCTTCGAACGGACCGAAAGTTCGCGCGAATTTTCGAACCCTATACGTTATAATGGACGCGAACGTTCGAAATCAAAAGTGCTAATTACAACGGCCAATATGCATGTTAATGTCATAAAACAGGTTTGGGGACCCGGGTCCTGCCCCAGGGGACATATATCAATGCAAAAAGAACTTTTAAAAACTAACGTTTTTTCGGGAGCAGTCATTTTAATGATGCATAAAGTGAAAAAAAAAAAAGTGACATTTTCCTTTAAATATGGTACCTGGGGGGTGTCCAAAGTATGCCTGTGAAGTGGCATGTGTTTCCCGTGTTTAGAACTGTCCTTGCACAAAATGACATTTGTAAAGGAAAAAAAGAAGCCATTTAAAACCACTTGCGGCTTTAGGTTTGATCTTAAGTAGAATCTGAACAGGTACATTATGAAGTGTAGCTCCATCCCAAAAAAATCTATTTTTAAGCTTTTTGGAGAACATAGGGAGGGGTTATCACCCCTGTAACATTTGCTGTCTTTGCACATCTGTTCAGAACATGTCACCTCACTTTCCGTCCCAATGACAAATGTTTTTGGAAAAAGTGGGGTTTTAATTGAAACAAGGATTGGTGATAAAGTATCAGTAGAGAGGAGATACCTTTTTCCCAAATTAAATCTAACAGGATAGAATTTCCCTTCCTAGGGGTAGATTTCCTCTCACTTCCTGTTTTCTCTTTCCATTTTCAAGTAGGAGTCGTTTGTAAGTTGGATGTTTGAAAGTAGGGGCCTGGCGTATATACTCTGCAGAAATTTGCCCTATTAGATGTTGGTGTAGCCACAAGACTGGTGGGCACAGGAATGGGCCCTGCTGTGAGTTAATAGATCAAGATTTGTAATTGCAAGCACCTGTTGAACAGGGCAGAAAAATTGGGCCTTTGGCGGTGGTGGTGGACGGTGTTGCCACAAGACTGTAGGCCCTCATAGTTACTCTTGGTGGGCGCAGGAATGGGCCCTGCTGTGAGTTATTAGATCAAGATTTGTAATTGCAAGCACCTGATGAACAGGGCAGAAAAATTGGGCCTTTGGCGGTGGTGGTGGACGGTGTTGCCACAAGACTGCAGGCCCTCATAGTTACTCTTGGTGGGCGCAGGAATGGGCCCTGCTGTGAACTATTAGATCAAGATTTGTAATTACCCGCCCCTGTTAAACAGGGGCTGAAAAATTGTGCCTTAGGCACTGGTGCTGGTGCCACAACACTGCAACCCCTCACAGAGACTGTACTTGGAGCACAGCAGTCACACGTGTTGCGAAGCATTTTTTTAAAAAATTGTAAGTACACGCCCCTGTTAAACAGGGGCTGAAAAATTGTGCCTTAGGCACTGGTGCTGGTGCCACAACACTGCAACCCGGCCCTCACAGATACTGTACTTGGAGCACAGCAGTCACACGTGTTGCGAAGCATTTTTTTTAAAAAATTGTAAGTACACGCCCCTGTTAAACAGGGGCTGAAAAATTGTGCCTTAGGCACTGGTGCTGGTGCCACAACACTGCAACCCGGCCCTCACAGATACTGTACTTGGAGCACAGCAGTCACACGTGTTGCGAAGCATTTTTTTAAAAAATTGTAAGTACACGCCCCTGTTAAACAGGGGCTGAAAAATTGTGCCTTAGGCACTGGTGCCACAACACTGCAACACGGCCCTCACAGAGACTGTACTTGGAGCACAGCAGTCACACGTGTTGCGAAGCATTTTTTTAAAAAATTGTAAGTACACGCCCCTGTTAAACAGGGGCTGAAAAATTGTGCCTTAGGCACTGGTGCCACAACACTGCAACACGGCCCTCACAGAGACTGTACTTGGAGCACAGCAGTCACACGTGTTGCGAAGCAT
The DNA here is from genome assembly GCA_028564925.1 of Lithobates sylvaticus. NCBI lineage: Eukaryota > Metazoa > Chordata > Amphibia > Anura > Ranidae > Lithobates > Lithobates sylvaticus. The sequence continues at coordinate 515,458,616 of CM053030.1, forward strand.
TTTTTTAAAAAATTGTAAGTACACGCCCCTGTTAAACAGGGGCTGAAAAATTGTGCCTTAGGCACTGGTGCTGGTGCCACAACACTGCAACACGGCCCTCACAGAGACTGTACTTGGAGCACAGCAGTCACACGTGTTGCGAAGCATTTTTTTTAAAAATTGTAAGTACACGCCCCTGTTAAACAGGGGCTGAAAAATTGTGCCTTAGGCACTGGTGCTGGTGCCACAACACTGCAACACGGCCCTCACAGAGACTGTACTTGGAGCACAGCAGTCACACGTGTTGCGAAGCATTTTTTTTTTTAAAAATTGTAAGTACACGCCCCTGTTAAACAGGGGCTGAAAAATTGTGCCTTAGGCACTGGTGTGGTGGCATGGATCATTGAGGAGGAGGAAGAGGATAGTCAGTGAACATAAGAGGACAGTCACTCAGCATCAGCATAGGCAGTCTTGAAGGGATGTGACATTAAAAATTATTCGGTTATATCCGCCTCAGGTGCCTGGTAGCTGGTGGTGATCCAAGACTGATTCATTTTGATGAAGGTCAGTCGATCAACCGAGGCGGTGGACAGGCGCACCCTATGATCAGTCACAAATCCTCCAGCAGCACTGAATGTGCGTTCGGAAAGAACGCTGGAGGCAGGACAGGCCAGTAGCTCAATTGCATACTGTGCAAGCTCTGGCCAGTGATCCATCCTCAGGACCCAGTAAGCCAGAGGATTTTCGGTGGGAAAGGTGTCCAAGTCTGACCTTGCCCCAAGGTATTCCTGCACCATGTATATCAGACGCTGGCGATGGTTGCTGGAACCGATCATACCTTGGGGCTGCGGACTAAAAAATTGTCTGAACGCATCGGTCAGACGTCCACCTTCCCCACCGCTCCTTCTGCCACTGACCGAAGCCTCAGCAACTCGTCGCCCAGGACCAGGAGTTTGTAGCCTCCCAGTTTCTGGGAACGCGTTGCACAGACCTTTCTGCAAGGCCTCCCTGAGATGTCTCATCCTCTGCTCCCTCTGCGACGGCAAGATAAGGTCCGCAACCTTACCCTTGTACCGCGGATCAAGGAGAGTGGCCAGCCAGTAATGGTCCCTCTCCTTGATCCGAAGAACACGAGGATCCTTCCGCAGGCTTTGCAGGATCAGGGAGGCCATGCAGCGTAGGTTAGCTGAGGCATTCGGTCCGGAGTCTTCTGGGTCACTGAGGATGACATGATCGCCAGCCACCTCCTCCCAGCCACGTACAAGTCCACTGGCTTGTTGGGACTGTACATCATCCCTAAAAGACTGCTGCTGCTGATGCTGAGTGCCAGGCTCCACCTCCATGCTCACACAATCCTCCTCCTCCTCCTCCTCCTCCTCCTCCTCATCCTCTTCCTGTGTGATGGGTGGGACAGAAGGAACACTGTCCGGATAAAGGGGGCCTTGAGAGGCAAGGAAGTCCTCCTCTTCCTGCCTCTGTTCTGCCTCAAGTGCCCTGTCCATGATCCCACGCAGCGTATGCTCCAACAGGTGGACAAGAGGGACAGTGTCACTGATGCATGCACTGTCACTGCTCACCATCCTCGTGGCCTCCTCAAATGGTGAGAGGACAGTGCATGCATCCCTGATCATGCTCCACTGACGTGGGGAAAAAAAACCAAGCTCCCCTGACCCTGTCCTGGTGCCGTAGTCGCAAAGGTACTCATTGATGGCCCTCTGCTGCGTGTGCAGTCGCTGCAGCATGGCCAACGTTGAGTTCCACCTGGTGGGCATGTCAGATATTAGGCGGTTCTTGGGCAGGTTCAGCTCCTTTTGCAGCTCAGTCAGCCGAGCACTGGCATTATAAGATCGGCGGAAATGCACACAGACTTTCCTGGCCTGCCTCAGGACATCCTGTAAGCCTGGGAACCTGCCCAAGAACCGCTGCACCACCAGGTTGAGGACGTGAGCCATGCAGGGCACATGGGTGAGCTGCCCCTGTCGCAGGGCGGAGAGGAGGTTGGTGCCATTGTCAGAAACGACCATTCCTGGCTTAAGCTGACGTGGCGTCAACCACCTCTCGGCCTGCCCCTGCAGAGCTGCCAGAACCTCTGGCCCAGTGTGGCTCCTGTCCCCCAAACACACCAGCGCAAGCACGGCATGGCATCTTTTTGCCTGCGTACTTGCGTAGCCCCTTGTACGCCTACGGAGCACCGCTGGTTCCAAGGACAGAGCACTGGAGGAAGAAGAAGAGGAGGGGGTGGAGGAGAGAGGTGTGTCACAACCAGTAGCAGTAGTCGCGTTTTGGAGGCGTGGTGGCGGAACAACCTCCAACACTACTGCACCTTGTCCTGCATCCCTCCCAGCTGCCAATAGAGTGACCCAATGGGCCGTGAAAGAAAGGTACCGTCCCTGTCCATGCCTGCTGGACCATGAGTCAGCGGTAATATGCACCTTACCGCTGACCGCCCTGTCCAGCGAGGCATGGACATTGCCCTCCACATGCCGGTAGAGAGACGGAATCGCCTTCCGCGAGAAAAAGTGGCGTTTGGGAACCTGCCACTGAGGAACCGCACATTGAACAAACTCACGGAAGGGGGCCGAGTCTACCAACTGAAAAGGCAGCAGTTGAAGTGCTAGCAATTTAGCAAGGCTAGCATTCAACCGCTGGGCATGTGGATGGCTGGGAGTGTACTTCTTTCTACGGTCCAGCAGCTGGGGCAGGGAAATTTGCCTGCTGCATTCGGACGTCGGTGTACTGCAAGTACTTGGTTGTGACACACCGAATTCTACACCTTCAGTCCTCTCAGAGCAGCTTTCAGAGAGGACTGAAGGTGTAGTGGGGATGGAGATCCCAGCTGAGGAGGAGCAAGGAGAGGTCCGCTTAGTTCTTTGGTGTGGGTCTTTTATGTGTGCCTGCCAACGAGCTGCATGGCAGGTCGCCATATGTCTGGTCATGCTTGTGGTGCCCAAGCGGCTGATGTTTTGGCCACGCGAGATACGCTTGAGACAAATATTGCAAATAGCAGTGGTGCGATCTGCTGCACTCGTCTCAAAAAAGGCCCACACCAAAGAACTTTTCTGATAACGTGCAGAGGCAGCGCCCTGCACAGGCGGAGCTCTGCGGTGTTGTACAGTTGCTGTGCTGGCCTCTACCTGGCCTCCAGGGGGCATCCTGCCTCGTTGGACATGTGACGCCGCATCCTCCTCCTCCTCGTCCTCCTCCTCATCCTCTCTCCCTTGAGGCACCCACGTGGAGTCAGTGACCTCATCATCCCCTCCCTCTTCACCACTAGAGCAAACCTGGCAGTAAGCTGCAGCTGGTGGAACTGTACTGCCAGATTCCTCAAGCTGGGTATCGTCATCCGAGCCTTCGAATCGTTGGGCATCCTCCTGGAGCATGTACCCAACACTGTGCTCAAAGAGTTCGGGGGACTCCTCAGGAGGACATGGTGGGTCTAGGGAAGGGGTGGCTGATGATGCTCTGTCAGTACCCTGAGCCTGGGTGAGAGAGGATGAGGAGGATGAGGAGGGCTTGGTCATCCATTCTACCAAGCCTTCAGCATGATGCGGCTCCACATGTCCAGCTGCCGAAAACAAAGACGCGCGTGTCCCATGGCCACGTGCTGATGACGATGCACGACCACGTCCACGTCCACGGCCACGTCCACTAGAAACAGAGCCTGCCTGCCCTGTGTTCTTGGCTCTGCACGCTCTGCCTCCCCTTGGCGGTCTTCCAGCCATTGTAGTCGGTAGTCCTGTGGGTGCTGCTGAGAAGAAAATATAGGAGCTCTGTGTGATGCCACTAACACACTAGAAGTCCTATGGGTGCTTCTGCAAAGAAAATAGAGGAGCTCTGTGTGATGCCACTAACACACTAGAAGTCCTGTGGGTGCTGCTGAGAAGAATATATAGGAGCTCTGTGTGATGCCACTAACACACTAGAATTCCTATGGGTGCCTCTGCAAAGAAAATAGAGGAGCTCTGTGTGATGCCACTAACACACTAGAAGTCCTGTGGGTGCTTATGCAAAGAAAATAGAGGAGCTCTGTGTGATGCCACTAACACACTAGAAGTCCTGTGGGTGCTTCTGCAAAGAAAATAGAGGAGCTCTGTGTGATGCCACTAACACACTAGAAGTCCTGTGGGTGCTTATGCAAAGAAAATAGAGGAGCTCTGTGTGATGCCACTAACACACTAGAAGTCCTGTGGGTGCTTATGCAAAGAAAATAGAGGAGCTCTGTGTGATGCCACTAACACACTAGAAGTCCTGTGGGTGCTTCTGCAAAGAAAATAGAGGAGCTCTGTGTGATGCCACTAACACACTAGAAGTCCTATGGGTGCTTCTGCAAAGAAAATAGAGGAGCTCTGTGTGATGCCACTAACACACTAGAAGTCCTGTGGGTGCTGCTGAGAAGAATATATAGGAGCTCTGTGTGATGCCACTAACACACTAGAATTCCTATGGGTGCCTCTGCAAAGAAAATAGAGGAGCTCTGTGTGATGCCACTAACACACTAGAAGTCCTGTGGGTGCTTATGCAAAGAAAATAGAGGAGCTCTGTGTGATGCCACTAACACACTAGAAGTCCTGTGGGTGCTTCTGCAAAGAAAATAGAGGAGCTCTGTGTGATGCCACTAACACACTAGAAGTCCTGTGGGTGCTTATGCAAAGAAAATAGAGGAGCTCTGTGTGATGCCACTAACACACTAGAAGTCCTGTGGGTGCTTATGCAAAGAAAATAGAGGAGCTCTGTGTGATGCCACTAACACACTAGAAGTCCTGTGGGTGCTTCTGCAAAGAAAATAGAGGAGCTCTGTGTGATGCCACTAACACACTAGAAGTCCTATGGGTGCTTCTGCAAAGAAAATAGAGGAGCTCTGTGTGATGCCACTAACACACTAGAAGTCCTGTGGGTGCTTCTGCAAAGAAAATAGAGGAGCTCTGTGTGGTGCCACTAACACACTAGAAGTCCTGTGGGTGCTTATGCAAAGAATATATAGGAGCTCTGTGTGATGCCACTAACACACTAGAAGTCCTATGGGTGCTTCTGCAAAGAAAATAGAGGAGCTCTGTGTGATGCCACTAACACACTAGAAGTCCTGTGGGTGCTTCTGCAAAGAAAATAGAGGAGCTCTGTGTGGTGCCACTAACACACTAGAAGTCCTGTGGGTGCTTATGCAAAGAATATATAGGAGCTCTGTGTGATGCCACTAACACACTAGAAGTCCTATGGGTGCTTCTGCAAAGAAAATAGAGGAGCTCTGTGTGATGCCACTAACACACTAGAAGTCCTGTGCGTGCTGCTGAGAAGAATATATAGGAGCTCTGTGTGATGCCACTAACACACTAGAAGTCCTATGGGTGCCTCTGCAAAGAAAATAGAGGAGCTCTGTGTGATGCCACTAACACACTAGAAGTCCTGTGGGTGCTTCTGCAAAGAAAATAGAGGAGCTCTGTGTGGTGCCACTAACACACTAGAAGTCCTGTGGGTGCTTATGCAAAGAAAATAGAGGAGCTCTGTGTGATGGGACTAACACACTTCAAGTCCTATAGGTGCTTCTGGGAACAAAATATAGCTCTGTGTGTGTAATGGGACTAACACACTTCAAGTCCTATAGGTGCTTCTGGGAACAAAATATAGCTCTTTGTGTGTAATGGGACTAACACACTTCAAGTCCTATAGGTGCTTCTGGGAACAAAGTATAGCTCTTTGTGTGTAATGGGACTAACACACTTCAAGTCCTATAGGTGCTTCTGGGAACAAAATATAGCTCTGTGTGTGTAATGGGACTAACACACTTCAAGTCCTATAGGTGCTTCTGGGAACAAAATATAGCTCTTTGTGTGTAATGGGACTAACACACTTCAAGTCCTATAGGTGCTTCTGGGAACAAAGTATAGCTCTTTGTGTGTAATGGGACTAACACACTTCAAGTCCTATAGGTGCTTCTGGGAACAAAATATAGCTCTGTGTGTGTAATGGGACTAACACACTTCAAGTCCTATAGGTGCTTCTGGGAACAAAGTATAGCTCTTTGTGTGTAATGGGACTAACACACTTCAAGTCCTATAGGTGCTTCTGGGAACAAAATATAGCTCTGTGTGTGTAATGGGACTAACACACTTCAAGTCCTATAGGTGCTTCTGGGAACAAAATATAGCTCTGTGTGTGTAATGGGACTAACACACTTCAAGTCCTATAGGTGCTTCTGGGAACAAAATATAGCTCTGTGTGTGTAATGGGACTAACACACTTCAAGTCCTATAGGTGCTTCTGGGAACAAAATATAGCTCTTTGTGTGTAATGGGACTAACACACTTCAAGTCCTATAGGTGCTTCTGGGAACAAAATATAGCTCTGTGTGTGTAATGGGACTAACACACTTCAAGTCCTATAGGTGCTTCTGGGAACAAAGTATAGCTCTTTGTGTGTAATGGGACTAACACACTTCAAGTCCTATAGGTGCTTCTGGGAACAAAATATAGCTCTGTGTGTGTAATGGGACTAACACACTTCAAGTCCTATAGGTGCTTCTGGGAACAAAGTATAGCTCTTTGTGTGTAATGGGACTAACACACTTCAAGTCCTATAGGTGCTTCTGGGAACAAAATATAGCTCTGTGTGTGTAATGGGACTAACACACTTCAAGTCCTATAGGTGCTTCTGGGAACAAAGTATAGCTCTTTGTGTGTAATGGGACTAACACACTTCAAGTCCTATAGGTGCTTCTGGGAACAAAATATAGCTCTGTGTGTGTAATGGGACTAACACACTTCAAGTCCTATAGGTGCTTCTGGGAACAAAATATAGCTCTGTGTGTGTAATGGGACTAACACACTTCAAGTCCTATAGGTGCTTCTGGGAACAAAATATAGCTCTGTGTGTGTAATGGGACTAACACACTTCAAGTCCTATAGGTGCTTCTGGGAACAAAATATAGCTCTTTGTGTGTAATGGGACTAACACACTTCAAGTCCTATAGGTGCTTCTGGGAACAAAATATAGCTCTGTGTGTGTAATGGGACTAACACACTTCAAGTCCTATAGGTGCTTCTGGGAACAAAGTATAGCTCTTTGTGTGTAATGGGACTAACACACTTCAAGTCCTATAGGTGCTTCTGGGAACAAAATATAGCTCTGTGTGTGTAATGGGACTAACACACTTCAAGTCCTATAGGTGCTTCTGGGAACAAAGTATAGCTCTTTGTGTGTAATGGGACTAACACACTTCAAGTCCTATAGGTGCTTCTGGGAACAAAATATAGCTCTGTGTGTGTAATGGGACTAACACACTTCAAGTCCTATAGGTGCTTCTGGGAACAAAATATAGCTCTTTGTGTGTAATGGGACTAACACACTTCAAGTCCTATAGGTGCTTCTGGGAACAAAATATAGCTCTGTGTGTGTAATGGGACTAACACACTTCAAGTCCTATAGGTGCTTCTGGGAACAAAGTATAGCTCTTTGTGTGTAATGGGACTAACACACTTCAAGTCCTATAGGTGCTTCTGGGAACAAAATATAGCTCTGTGTGTGTAATGGGACTAACACACTTCAAGTCCTATAGGTGCTTCTGGGAACAAAGTATAGCTCTTTGTGTGTAATGGGACTAACACACTTCAAGTCCTATAGGTGCTTCTGGGAACAAAATATAGCTCTGTGTGTGTAATGGGACTAACACACTTCAAGTCCTATAGGTGCTTCTGGGAACAAAGTATAGCTCTTTGTGTGTAATGGGACTAACACACTTCAAGTCCTATAGGTGCTTCTGGGAAGAAAATATAGCTCTGTGTGTGTAATGGGACTAACACACTTCAAGTCCTATAGGTGCTTCTGGGAACAAAATATAGGAGCTCTGCCTGCCTGCCACGAACACACTACAAGTCCTATAGGTGCTTCTGGTAACAAAATATAGGAGCTCTGCCTGCCTGCCACTAACACACTACAAGTCCTATAGGTGCTTCTGGTAACAAAATATAGGAGCTCTGCCTGCCTGCCACTAACACACTACAAGTCCTATAGGTGCTTCTGGTAACAAAATATAGGAGCTCTGCCTGCCTGCCACTAACACACTACAAGTCCTATAGGTGCTTCTGGTAACAAAATATAGGAGCTCTGCCTGCCTGCCACGAACACACTACAAGTCCTATAGGTGCTTCTGGTAACAAAATATAGGAGCTCTGCCTGCCTGCCACTAACACACTACAAGTCCTATAGGTGCTTCTGGTAACAAAATATAGGAGCTCTGCCTGCCTGCCACGAACACACTACAAGTCCTATAGGTGCTTCTGGTAACAAAATATAGGAGCTCTGCCTGCCTGCCACTAACACACTACAAGTCCTATAGGTGCTTCTGGTAACAAAATATAGGAGCTCTGCCTGCCTGCCACGAACACACTACAAGTCCTATAGGTGCTTCTGGTAACAAAATATAGGAGCTCTGCCTGCCTGCCACGAGCACACTACAAGCCCCTCTTTGTCAATCAATCTTTGTAACTGAATCTATCTAACTCAATCTCTGTAAGTGAATCTATCTAACTATCTCAATGCAGCAGAGTGTCACAGAATCTGCCTGCTCAATCTGCGCCGGAACAGCATGTGACCGGCGCAGACGGCGTGGCGGCGTTTTATAGGGGGGGGCGTGTACTACAGCCCCTGAGCTGTAATTGGCTACAGGCGTCCTGCCTGTAGCCAATTATGGCTCTTCGATTTTCCGGGGCTGTGATTGGCCAAGCATGCGGGGTCACAGTGCATGCTTGGCCAATCATCAGCCAGCAATGCACTGCGTCGGCCGCGCCGGCCGCAATGCATTGCGGGGCCGCTCGCATCACACGAACGTGATGCGAGCGGCCAAAATAGTTCTGGGCTCGCAGAGCGAGCGAACGCCCGGTGCTCGATGCGAACGTGGGTTCGCATCGAGCACCGGGCCCATCCTTAATCACAGGCGTTACAGGGCATTTTTGTTTGGAGTAGCTCATGTTAACCCGTCCCTTTCTCTAAAGATTTGGGGGGCACACCCTAAAAAATGCACAAAAGATGCAAATCTTTGTTTGTCAAGTGTATGGATTCTGACCAAATCCCTTTGGGCTTTACCCATTAACCAGGGCTCAAGTCCTGCGGAAACGGAGTTCCTGTACTTTTTCCACAACAGGAACTCAGTTCCTGTTAGCAGCCGTGTCCTGCAAGACTTTGAAGTATGCGAGCTGTGTGGCAGGTGCTACACCAGCAGCTGCCGACACAGCTCACAATAATAAGTGCTGCACACCTGACCATTCAGGCATTGCCAGTAGGGGGCCCCATGACAGCTTCCACTTTGATCTACTTGTCAATCACAGCTAGCTGACAGGTAGATCAGATCCCTGCTGCTAAGAGATTGTATTTAGTCAGACCTCTCGTGATGCGCTCCTCCCCGCCGCCCCCTCCAGATTTTCTGTCTCCTCCCCACCCCCCAGTCTCCTGCATACTTACTCTGTGTGTCCCGCTAAATCTCCCCCTCCTCTATCTTCAGTGCCATATGATGAGAGAACCCAGAGGAGGAGCACAGCTATTCTGCTCACAGGACATGCAGGGAGAGAGGTGAGCTGAGGGAAGAACATCAGTTTGGGGTAGTAAGCTGAGCACAATACCTGGCAAAGTTTAATGCCAGGAGGGAAGTTTATGTGGAAATATGTGAAGGGTTGGAATAGCAGCGAGTGTGTGTTGGAGCCCTGCAGAGTTTGCAGCCCCCCAAGCTAACATACATCTCCTAAGCAGGAACACATCACTATCTCCCCAAGCATTCTGTCCATGTGCAGTTCATTTATGACCTTTCCGTTTAACCCCGTGTTATCCAAACTCTGTTCAATAAAAAGTGTAAACTCACCACATAAACACTCTATATACAAAATAAAATTCCCCAATAAAGATCAGAACATGATGTTCAAATTTGTATGGAAGCACAATTGAATGAATGCTGATTATTCAGAGAATTACCGTATTTATGTTTATTGAGGATTGTTTTTTTTATGTATTAACAGTTAAGCTTCATACACACAATACGAAAATTGGATGAAAAATACCACTTTTGAAGCGTTCGTGCCTATAAGCGTATCATTTTTTATTTTTTTTTGGTGGGCGAGTGGATCTTGGGTGGGAGTTCCCACACTTTTTTCCCCAGGACTTGACCCCTGCCATTAACTATTACCTTCAATATACTTCTCAAATATACCCTTGAGTATAGGTAACTTTTAACCGGCTTCCCCTCTTTACCCTTCACAAAGTCTTCTGCAATGTCAGTAAAGAGGCTCCTACCAACCAGCTGGATAAGTGCAGCAGCAGGTCACCCTGGCGGCCAAGGTGCGGAGTCTAAGCACTAACCGGTGTTCACCTGATCTCCTGATGGTGGAGTTGGGCTTTGCTGCATGTTAGTAACAGGTCACTGTCCTCAGGAATGCCCCACCAGGTGGAGAGCAAGCCAGGGTCCAGTAGTAGGTATAGCAGGTAGGAATCAAGCAGAAGCATAGCTAGTAAACAAGCCAAAGGTCGCTAACAAGTGGTTGCCGGTTGGGATAAAGCAGAAGCATAGTTGAAGGAACAAGTCAAAGGGCAGTAACGAGAGATTGCAGGTTGGGATTAAGCAGAAGTGTAGTCGAGGAACAAGCCAAAGGTTGGAAACGAGTAGTAGTGGAGATAAGAATGGTAGCAGGAGTGACAAGAACAAGATATTGTATTGGCTGGAGAGAACACAATAATCTGGTAAACTGTGCAAAGGCATGGGCTAAATAGGAAGTTTATGGGAGGAGCAAAGGGTTCACGAGAAACAAGGTTCAAGGCAAGGTTGTTCAAGGAATTGTCCCGGAAGCTGTCTAGCATTACAGAGGGCTCAGCAGAGGTTGCCGGACACAGCAGACACGACATGGGTCCTGACAGCACAGTACCTGTCTTCTTCTGACTGTGCCGGAATGCCCAACTCCCGAGCACATTCACAGGATGACATCATGTATCAAGAGGCTAAAAACACAGTACACGGAAGTAGCAAGGAGAGAAGATGAAGGTTGGCGGTGAGTATTTTGCAGAGTTTAGTTCAACTTTTTTCCAAAAGTTCAGTTGGGATTGAACACAGAGTAGAAATAGTGGAAAGGAAATATCACGCTCTATATATATACCCGTCAATTTAAGAAGAGAAAAAAAAATGTCCTCCCACGTGCCGTCCTTGTGATGGAAATGTAATAAACTGGCGGGCGTCAGACGGACCATTATTAAAACTTCAGAGGAAGGTTGAGTAATGCAATTGGCTCCAGATGAACTCCCTTTGACGAGTTAATTATTGAACGTGTTTGATTATTCATAATAAATATGCCATCTTCTACTTGTCACGGGGAACAATGAGGGGGTAGTGGGATCCAAAGTGACAGCATTAGCCGTGTCGCCCCACTTCTGCCTGGAATCTCATTAATATGACGGATCTGCCGTCAGCTCCCCCAGCACACAACGGAAGACGGATGAGACGCCAATTTCTAACCGAGAGCTTCATGTTTCCAAACTCCGGCTTTGTGCGCTGATCACCGCGCCGGATTTCAAACAATTACTGACGGACTGTCAGAGCGCATACCGTTGCATGTTCATTTGAAGTTCAACGACTCCAGGTGAAACTTCATACGTTGCAAGTAGTTCAAGAAAACTTTATTGCAGATCTTTACCTGCTTGTGCTCTGTAGGTGTTGAGGTTGGCTGTTTGTCAGGGCTTGGCTCAGCCCTTCCTTCTCTGAGCTGGCCGCTCACCTGTCGCCTAATTGCCAGCTCCTATCTCTTCATAGTTACTCAGCTGTTGATGATATCCTGCTCGTCAGTCCTGCCTGCTTAAGCTGTCCAGCCCAGAGGATCTCTGCCTTCGCCTTGGTCAACATCACAGAGACTATCTCCTGCATTCCTGTTTAAAGCCTGCTTGGCTGACATCGCTTCTGGCTCCAGATCCTGCTTGCTGTTCCACTACACTGATCCCTGACTTCTGGCTTGGCTAACTATCCTTTCCGGTTACTGAACTTTGGCTATGTTTTGACTACGTTTGTTCTTTTAACTTTTATTATGTGATTTAAAGTGGAGTTCCACCCACTTTTACAACTCTTCAGCATCCCTCACTAAACTGTGCACTGTAAACAAATTGGATATTTTTTTTATTTTTTTTTCAGCACAGACTGTATATCTGCTGTATTCATTTTTCACTTCCTCCACCCTGGCCGCGGCCCATCGCATCATTTCCTGTTTGCAATGCCTCCTGGGAAGGGGCAGCAACTTCCTCTGACACTGCCGTTGCTATGGAAACCTGACCTGAAACCTATTACACTGCTTATGCTGCACTGAGCATGTACGAGATCTGCAAGCATGAGATCCAGGAAGAAATACAGTCTGGCTTCAGATGCCCACACTTAAGATGGCCACGGCCTGCTGCAAGTTTATAAAATAACAAACTACTGCTAAAAACTAACAAAACAGACCTTAGTTTACAGACTAACTTTACTAGAATACATTAAGCTTGTGTATTATAGGGGTATTTTTATTTAAAAAGTATAATTTCGGCCGGAACACCGCTTTAACTATACTTCTGTCTCGGTCTGATTCCATGGTTTCTGACACTGTTCCAGCGTGCTTGTGCAAGATGGAAACTCTTTGTCATAGTAATCAGGTGCTGGGCTATACATTCTATATTTACATTGAGACACTGACCCACCCTACTACTCGTCTATCAGGAACTGAGCTATTGTAAGCAGGGTAGGCAGCATTACACACCCATCTGAATTTTAATCTAGTTCCAGAGTTGAACTTTTACAGTAGTTTACCCTGATCTGCGGCTATGTTGCTATTACCACCAGCACAACCTTTGATCCAGCCCTATTCCACTTTCAAGTATACTGCATCCAAGTGCCCACTATCTCATTATGCACAAGTGCACCAACACTTATTGAATAAAGACCCCAACGCTAGCCGGCAAAAGAACAATCTTAAGGACTTCATCTTGATTCATTTGTTTATTTTTTCTTCTTAGTCACCCATTGACTGTTGATTTGGATAGTGCTTTCCCAGCTGGCCTGGGCCTAGCCCAACCACCCATTAGTACAGACCTGTAGCAGTGGCGGCCTGTCCATTAGGGGTGCCCAGGCACCATCCCCTCTATCCTCGCCACCACCTATACGAATAATGGATAGATTCATGCATAGCATGATTCTATCAATGGCCGCCGCGGCCACCCACTATTCAGGCATCTGGCCCCAGTCAGGGCACCTGAATTACAGTGGCAGGGGGTGTTTTTTTGAACCACCTGATTAGAGCCAGAGGCTCTAATAGGCTTCAAAATAGGATGGCTCGTAGCGCAGAGCATTGCACTTTGCGCCTTAAGCCCATCCAAGTGTTACAATAGCGAATGAATATTCGCTGTTGTAACACTGATACTCAATCCGGCCAATCAGAAGCGGATCCGAGACCCGTTTTTTGATTGTCCGAAAAGAGAAGACTCCCGATTGGCCAGCGAGAAGGAGGGAGGAAATCTAAGCCTCCGCCGCCGCCCTGGAGACCCATGGAGAGCAAGGGAACGGGAGGCCGCCGCCGAGCATCGGAAGCCGTGATGGGGTAAGTGCGACCGCCCGTCCCACCGACCGTCAGGGTATCGGTGGCATAGTGTTTGCCAGCCCCCCAAAGAAAACTCCACCAGCCGCCACTGACCGGTAGTGTAATACCCATCTTGCTATAATCACTCTGAGCTGCCCGCTTTGACACTTCAGGTGGTGGTGCTACTGTGTAAGCTGATTTGGGTGAAACGCGTCATTTATTACTCACTTTTATTTTTACTATTGAACCTCCTGTACATTAGACTGCGTTATTATGATAGTCAGTGACTCGGAGTCTGTCTTCTAAACAAACTCTCTGAATGATAATGCAATTGGGGTTGATTTATTAAAATTTATTAAAATAGGCCAGTGCAAAATCTGGTGCAGCTGTGTATGGTAGCCAATGAGCTTCTAACTTCAGTTTGTTCAATTAAGCTTTGACAAAAACAAAAAACAAACCCTGGAACCCAACTGGGAACCCAACTCTCCTGTTTTAGTAAATCAACCCCAATACGTTTACTTTTCAGTACCTGGTCTGGTGTCTGGTTTTAAACACTATTATTATCGCGTTTCAGAGTTCTATTATAGTGACTGCCTGTTTTCCCCATTCAACGCAGTGTGTTGGAGGTTTTTAGAAGGTGGAGGCCAAGAACAGAGGACCCATCTTAACCAGCGGCTCCTTCTGGGGGTAGCGCTACATCATTGTTCGAAGACGGTCCCAGAGTCATGGGGGGCACTCAATCTCTGTATCCCAGCACAGGCAATTATATTCTGGATAAAACGAGGGACGAGCGAAATGCAGGATTTCCATTTTCCAGAAATTGTAATAAAAATTGAGAGATTTGGGCAAAATGCAATGGAATGAAGCTACATTTACATAATGGGGGGGGGGGGGGAATCATGGATGGCTACTGGGGAGAATCAGTAGATTTTTATTGCTGGTTCTGCACACGCAGGGGTTGATTTACTAAAATTAGAGAGTGCAGGGGAGACAGAGGGAGAAACCAAATGCACATTAGTAAACAAGTGTCGTCACCCAAAACCACCACTAGATGTTAACATACTACAGAAACAATAACTTAAAGCGGAGTTCCTACAAAAAAAAATGATCCTAGCATTATTTAATATAAAAAGGAGTATACAATGATCATGATCTATTAAATTATACATTTCTTACTGTAATATTCTCTCCCTCCATTTGTGGCCGTTGCCATCATGATTGTGGGCATGTGAAGCCCAATCCAGATCACTTCCTGGATTAGCTTTGGAGAGGTGCATGCGCGATTCACCGGCGGGGGAGGAAGTCGCGAGGAGCTCCGCGGACCAGGAAGTGGCAGATTACGAGGACTACAAAGCAACAGGGCGTTTAGGGTAAGTATATATATATATATATATATATATATATATATATATATATATATAAATCCTCCAAATGTTTGCTTATAGCTTAAAAGGAGTTTTTTAATGCAACATTTTTTTTTAGGGTGGAACTCCGCTTTAACCACTTCAATACCAGGCACTTAAACACCTTCCTGCCCAGACCAATTTTCAGCTTTCAGTGCTGTCACAGTTTGAATGACAATTACGCGGTCATACTACACTGTACCCAAACTAAATTTTTATCATTTTGTTCCCACAAATAGAGCTTTCTTTTGGTGGTATTTGATCACCTCTGGGATTTAAATTTTCTGCTAAACAAATAAAAAAAGGCCAAAAATTTTGAAAAAACATTTTTTTTTGTTTCAGCTTCAAAACTTTGTAAATAAGTACGTTTTATCCTTCATTGATGGGCACTGATGGGGCTGCACTGACAGGCACTGATAAGGGGGCACTGATGGGCACTGATGAGGTGGCACCAATGAAGTGGCACTGATGAGGTGGCATTGATGGGCACTGATATGTGGCACTGATGGGCACTGATAGGTGGCACTGATGGGCGACACGGATGGGCGACACGGGCGGCAGTGATAGGTGGCACGGATTGGCATAGATAGGCAGCATGGATGGGCATGGATAGGTGGCATGGATGGGCATATATAGGTGGCATAGATGAGCATGGATGGGCACTGATAGGTGGCATGGATGGGCACTGATAGTCAGCACTGATGGGCACTGATAGACGGCACGGATGGGCACTGATAGGCGGCAGGGATGGGCAGTGATCGGCAGCATTGTAGTATAATGTATTTTACTGATGGATGCCAATCAGTGCCAAACAATAATGCATGCCAATCAGTGATGCTCATTGTGGGCACTGATTGGCATCCATTGTGGGCACTGACTGGCATCCCTGGTGGTCTAGGGTGCCATACCTGGTGCTGGGCATCCCTGGTGGTCTGGTGGCGTCCCTGGTGGTCCAGTGTGGGCATCCTCGGGGGGGCTGCACTGATAATCGATCAGCACAGACCCCCCTGTCAGAGGAGCAGCCGATGGGCTCTTCTCTACTCGCGTCTGACAGACGCGAGTGAGGAAAAGCCGATCAACAGCTCTTCCTATTTACACTGTGATCAGCCGTGATTGGACACGGCTGATCACGTGGTAAAGAGTCTCCGTCGGAGACTCTACCGAGATCGTAGTTGCGGGGTGTCAGACTGACACACCGCAGCAACGATCAACGTGATGGGCGCCCCCGGGGGTGCGCAGCGGCTCAATATCCTGATCACGTCATAGGACCTCCGGTCAGGATTTTGAAACCACTTTGCCGCCGTCATTCTGCTCTATGGCGGGCAGCAAGTGGTTAATTCACTTCACTAGAAGACATAAAAGATACATGGAAGTGAGGCAGAACACAGTGGGATTGGTTTACTAATGTCAGAGAGTGCAAAATCGTGTGCAGCTGTGCATGGTAGCCAATCAGCTTCTGTCTTCAGCTTGTTCAATTAAGTTTCGACAATAAAAGCTGGAAGCTGATTGGTTTTATTGCAGAGCTGCACCAGATGATTTTTGCACTCTCCAGCTTTAGTAAATCAATCCCACTGTGTTCTGCCCCTCTTTCATGTATTTTGTTTTATGTCTTGTAGTAAAGTGCATTAGGTTGATTATTTCTGTAGTATGTTTTTTTTGTTGGAAAAAAAGGACGTCAATTTTGTTTGGGTACAACGTCGCACAACAATTGTTAGTTAAAGAGACGCAGTGCCGAAACGCAAAAAATGGCCCGGTCATTGAGCAGCCAAATCTCCCGGGGCTGAAGCGGTTAATTGAACAAGCTGAAGTTAGAAGCTGGTTGGCTACCATGCACAGCTGCACCAGATTCTGCACTCTCCAGTTTTAGGGCTCTTTCACACGGACGGACCGTATGTCCGTTTTTCATCCTTCCGTTTTCGGATGAAAAACGGACATACAGGCATCCCTATGGGATAGCGGGTGTCAGCTGATGAGCATCCGCTGACACCCGCTCTCGTCCGTGCCCGCTATGCTCCGTTTCTGCAGACGGAGGAAAACCCCATTTTTTCATCCGTCTGCAGAGCGGATCGGATGACGACGGACTCTACGGTCCGTCGTCACCCGATCTCCCATAGGGGAGAGCGGCGCTCTGACAGGTCCGTCCCCGCGCTGTGTGCACAGACGGACCTGTCATCTTCCTGCTCAGCGGAGATCGCTCCGGCGATCCCCGCTGAGCAAGCGGATATCCACGGGGCGGATCTGCACTGATCCGCCCCGTGTGAAAGAGCCCTATATGTTGGAATTTCCTTTCAAATTCGGCTGTTAGAGAAAGAAACGAATACGAATTTATCCAAAGTTACAAATTATCCGAAATACCAAATAACGTATCTAAACGGAAGGAACGTAACAAATTAATAATAATAAATAACAATAAATTAATAATAATAAAAACTTTTTGTTAATATTATTATTATTAATTCATTCATAACAACGAAACGTATTTAATAATAATAAATATTATAACGAAAACCTTTTATTATTTTTATTATTTATTACTAATTCATTCCACTTCATTTGTTTGGATACGGCATTCGTTATTTCGAATAATTTGTAACTTCAGATAAATTTGCATTCAATACGTTCACTAACAGCCAAATTTGAAAGGAAATTCCAATACTTAGGCTACTTTCACACTGGAGCGGTGGGGGCGCTGGCGGTAAAGCAGCGCTATATTTAGCGCCGCTTTACCGTCGTTTTAGCAGCGCATTTCGGCCGCTAGCGGGGTGGTTTTACCCCCCGCGAGCGACCGAAAAAGGGTCAATACCGCCCGCAAACCGCTGCTGCAGTGGCGTTTTGCGGGCGGGTTCGGAGTGCTGCCCCATTGTTTTCAATGGGAACGGGCGCTATAGGAGCAGTAAATATACCGCTCCTATAGCGAGCCAAAGATGCGGCTTGCCAGCGTCCTGCAAGCGCACCGCTTCAGTGTGAAAGCCCTCGGGCTTTCACACTGAAGACACAGCAACAGCTGTTTCGGGTCGGTTTGCAGGCGCTATTTTTAGCGCAATAACGCCTGCAAACCGCCCCAGTGTGAAAGGGGCCTTATAATTTAATAGTTGCCGTAGTTATTCTTAGTTGGTTAGTTATTCTTTCGAATTTTTGGATTTTCGTTCTTTCAAATTTTTGACTTTTCTTTCTTATTTCCTGATTATCGGGTTTTCGAATGTACAAATTTACGAATCTTCGAATTTACGAAATTACGAATTTTCAAATTATATATATATGAATCCAACAAACACTATATATAACATAAAATATCTAAACTATATCAACATAAAAAATTTAAATAAAGTGCTTGTGCTCCGTGATATTGCACTCAGTCCTCAATGAGGTTTTTAAACTAAACAAGCAACAAACCATATATCGTATATACTCGAGTATAAGCCAACCCGAATATAACCGAGGCACCTAATTTTACCACAAACAACTGGGAAAAAGTATTGACTCGAGTATAAGCCTAGGGTGAGAAATGCGCAGCTACTGTAAGGGGAAAAGAGGGTCAACAATGCCCATTTGCAGCCATAGGTCCCCCAAACTTCAAACTTGGTAGTTAAGGGTTCCTAGATGCCCCCCTAGCTGCAGCTAAATTTTTGGGTCTCTGGACCCAAAGGGTCTCGAAATGACATTGCTGCAGATGGACACAGTTGACCGACTTTGGGGCCCCGTATCTTGGGGTCACTTGGTGCCAGAACCCCATCTTTGGATATGTTGTAGTGCTAGTTCCACTGGATTTGAATTTGGGGTTCCTAGCACCAAGTGTCCCCGAGATACGGGGCCCCAAAGTCGGGTCGGAAAATGTCCAGCACTTTTCTGCAGCATAGAATGACATTTTCCGAACCGACTTTGGGGACCCGTATCTCTGGGCCACTTAGAGCTAGAAACCCCACCTTTGGATATGTGGTACTACTAGGGTTGGCATATATGATTGCCACCTCATCCCTTTAAACCCGAACACATATGAATTACACGGGTTCTGTGGCTGATTAAGGTGGTAATTAAACTCACTTGGTGCCTCATCTGCATTTAATTAGCCTCTGAACCTGTGTAATTCAAAGGTGTTCGGGTTTAAAGGGATGAGGTGGCACCTCTATTGGCATACCAAATTTGGGTTCCTAGCTCCAAGTGGCCCCAGGATATGGGGCCGCAAAGTTGGGTCGGAAAATTTCATTTTTTGCTGCAGAAAAGTGCTTGACTCGAGTATAAGCCGAGGGGGGCACTTTCAGCACAAAAAATGTGTTGAAAAACTCGGCTTATACTCGAGTATATACGGTATATAATAAAAAAAACTGTGACTTTTAATTAATCCTCGATGAGTGTTTAAACTGAACCGCAAAAGTCCATATTGAAATCAACCATGTGATAATTGTGTCTTCATGCGTTGTGCACACACAACCCCCGACGGGTGTACCCTCACCTTAGGGGGCTTAAAAATGATGCCTGTAAGGCTACTTTCACACTGGGGCGCTGGCGGTAAAGCGGCGCTATATTTAGCGCCGCTTTACCGTCGTTTTAGCAGCGCATTTCGCCCGCTAGCGGGGTGGTTTTACCCCCCGCGAGCGGCCGAAAAAGGGTCAATATCGCCCGCAAACCACCGCAGCAGCGGCGTTTTGCGGGCGGGTTCGGAGCGCTGCCCCATTGTTTTCAATGGGAACGGGCGCTATAGGAGCGGTAAATATACCGCTCCTATAGCGAGCCAAAGATACGGCTTGCAGGACATTTTCCAGCGTCCTGCAAGCGCACCGCTTCAGTGTGAAAGCCCTCGGGCTTTCACACTGAAGACACAGCAACAGCTGTTTCGGGTCGGTTTGCAGGCGCTATTTTTAGCGCAATAACGCCTGCAAACCGCCCCAGTGTGAAAGGGGCCTAATGGATAGCAATAGCCTGCAGAGATCTTCCTTTACTTCCTTTATCCTATGCAGGTTTACGGGACACTTGTATGGAACGCAGACCCCCTGCTACTTCCGATAATAACCCAGCTCAGAGGCCACTATTTTCTCCTGGTATGTTCAGAGACTCTCCTCATATCCATCACATGCGGGAAAATGACAGAGGCATGCAATAGCGTGATAAGGTTTAAAAAGTTTTAATTGCAAACAGAACTCCACATAAATACAACTTACATTTAAAATAAATAAAAAACGCCTTTTAAAGTGCTATAGTGCTGAGGGTGATAGAGTCACCTGTGGTCCGGTTGTGCAGCCCCGGTTTTCACGGCATTCTACCCTGTCCTGTGCCAGCTCTGACACTTTTCCTGGTACCTCTCTCGTCAGCCGATCAAGCTCCTCCTACTGATTTCGTCACAGTCTCGTGACTTCATCTGGGAAGACTTGATTGGCTGACGTTTTATCTATACTATAAGTTTTTTTACTATACTATACATTTTTTTACATACTATATATAGATATTTTATGTTATACAGGGGCGTTGCTAGGTCTACAAAAGATCTGGGGCTAGAGCCCATAGCAGCGTAGTAAAGAAAGTCATACGCTTGGGTGGGCATACACATGTATATCCAGTAATATACGTGTGTGTGTATATATCCCCAGAGAGCCCCCCACTTACATCAGGGTCCCCAGAGAGCCCCCCACTTACATCAGGGTCCCCAGAGAGCCTCCCATTACATCAGGGTCCCCAGAGAGCCCCCCTTGCATCAGGGTCCCCAGAGAGCCCCCCATTACATCAGGGTCCCCAGAGAGCCTCCCCTTACATCAGGGTCCCCAGAGAGCCCCCGTTACATCAGGGTCCCCAGAGAGCCCCCCGTTACATCAGGGTCCCCAGAGAGCCCCCCCTACATCAGGGTCTCCAGAGAGCCCCCCTTACATCAGGGTCCCCAGAGAGCCCCCCATTACATCAGGGTCCCCAGAGAGCCTCCCCCTTACATCAGGGTCCCCAGAGAGCCTCCCCCTTACACCAGGGTCCCCAGAGAGCCCCCCACTTACATCAGGGTTACTATTACCTATTACCAAGTAGACATGTGCAATTCGTTTAGTTTTTTTTTGTTATTTTCGTTCGTTCGTTTTCGTACAAATGAACGAACGATTCGCTAAAAATTTTAACGAATAACGAATTGTTCGAATCGAACGAACGGATCCGAAAATAACAAAAATCCGAAAAAAACTAATTAGAAACAACGAATGTACGAAAGAAGAAAATCCGAAAAACGAAAATAGGAACAACGAAAATGAAAATGAACGAAAAAATTTGTACATTCGTAACTTTATTTTTTTTGTTGAATTGGTAATTTTCCGTGTCTCTTACAATGGCGCTGCTTAACGTGCTTCGGATGGATTGAACGAAAAAATTCTTAAATTCGTAACTTTTTTTTTTTCTATTCGTAATTTTCCGTGTCTCTTACAATGGCGCTGCTTAACGAGCTTCGAATGGATTGAACGAAAAAATTCGTAAATTCGTAACTTTTTTTTTTTTTTTCGATTCGTATTTTTCCGTGTCTCTTACAATGGCGTTGCTTAACTTGCTTTGAATGGATTGAACGAAAAAAATTCGTAAATTCGTAACTTTTTTTTTTTTTCGATTCGTAATTTTCCGTGTCTCTTACAATGGCGCTGCATAACGTGCTTCGAATGGATTGAACGAAAAAATTTGTAAATTCGTAACTTTTTTTTTTTCGATTCGTAATTTTCCGTGTCTCTTACAATGGCGCTGCTTAACGTGCTTCGAATGGATTGAACGAAAAAATTCGTACATTCGTAACTTTTTTTTTCGATTCGTAATTTTTTGTGTCTCTTAAAATGTAATCATAGCATACACATTACATAAAATTATGAATTATGCTCCGATTACAAATCTACGAATGTTACGAATGTACGAATAAGTACGAATGCGTCCGAATTTCGAATAAACGAATAAACGAAAATTATACTAACGAAAATACGAATCAACGAAAAAATAACTTTTACAAAAATACGAATCGTTACGAATATGAACACCGATGACTTACGAATTTACGAATCGTTACGAATCAACGGAAACGAAAAAAACGAAACGAAAATAAACACATTTTTTTCGGAAATGAAAAAAAAAACGAAAATAAACAAATTTTTTTGTTGTGCACATGTCTATTACCAAGTGGCCCCGAGATACTGGCCCCGAAGTTGGTTGGGAAAATGTCAACCACTTTTCTGCAGCAGAGAATGACATTTTCCGAACCGACTTTGGGGCCCCGTATCTCGGGGGCCACTTAGTGCTAGGAACCCCATCTTTTGATATGTTGTAGTGTTGGTTCCACTGGGTTCCTAGCACCAAGAGAGATACGAGGCCCCAAAGTCGGGTCGGAAAATGTCATTTTCTGCTGCAGAAAAGTGCTTGACTCCAGTATAAGCCGAGGGGGGCACTTTCAGCACAATAAAATGTGCTGAAGAACTCGGCTTATACTCGAGTATATACGATACTCAATATTAGGGGAATCATTATAATGTTATGGCTGATCAGTGTATGTCCCAACTTATAGAGGATCCTTCCAAATTCACAACGCTTGCCTCTTCCTCCTCACTCTCAGTCATTGTTGTGAAAGGAACAGAAGACATGGGAACACTTATTAATGAAAGGGAAAGGCAAGCTTTGCGGTATTATTAAAAGGCGCTGAATATTGAATGTCACCTTTGGGTAGGATGATGTTAATAACACGAGAAGCGAAGTCTATTACGATGGAGGAATTAGATCTGCAGGACTTCAGCGCAGGAAATAAATTCAGAGGGACTCGAAATTAAATTATTATTATTATATTCATATTTAGTTTTGTCGCAAGAGAAGGTTCGGACTAATGGGTTACATGGTGTGAAAAGAGCGCCTGGGATTAGCAGGATGAGACGAGATGCTAATGGTCGGGTAGAGCAGCTACTGGCCGTAGTTTGGATATCATGAAAGGCTCTTTCCGCTATTTCTGGGTAGGACCAACTCCCAAGAGCCCTAGGGTGGTGGACAGGGGCGGACTGACAACTCATGGGGCCCTCGGGCAATAGGAGATTATGGGGCCCCCAGGCAATCAGAGATTATGGGGCCACACAGTATACACACACATTTTTGACTCAGAAATGTCAATGGATGCACAAATAGGAGCAGTAGTCAGTGGTTCTCACCATCTGCTCCGCCTGCTACGCAGACTCATCACCTTCATTCCAAAGGAGGACAAAGCAGTGGTAGTTGGAACCAGGGCCGGTGCTACCACTAGGCATACTAGGCAGACATAAACAATGTGATTATAATCAAACTAGAAAATGACCAGTGAAAAATATAATCAAATGGCGCTTATAAAAGAAAAAAATTATATATAAAAACACAACAAAATTATATATAAACTGCCAAACTATATAAAACACCACGTGAAATAGTGTCCGTGAGATGATACCAAACAATCTTCATTAATATTCGTGTAAATTCAAAGAAAACTGTGATTCAATCTTCCAAAGAAAAAAAGAGTCCACCAACAAATCTTCAATAGAATAATCAAATATGTCTTCCACCACACCAACTCGTGTTCCCTCTCCCAATGAGACCGCACTCACCGGATGGTATTGCCTCGCACTCTCGTGGTTGGCAAATACAGCGACTACCCCACCTGGGTTATTTATGCGATCAATCCAAACTTGTGAACTCCATATGTGAAAACAAATAAAAAATATGCCTCCACATAGCGTGATACTGTGATAAAACTTATTTATTAAAATTCAACATCACTCACACTTCAATGTTTCAACTTACAAAAACACAAAGTGATAAAGCCAAATCCAGCACACAATCCACTGCAACTTTTGGATATCAGATGAGCCGACAGAGCGCACATGTGATCACCAATGGGTGAAATAACTAGGTAGAAAACTGGGTAACAAGTGATCTCACCACCCCTCGCAGCTCTACTCCTGGTGTGGGTTCTTTCTCCAGGAGTCACTTCAGTGAGGTTGCCGGGTAGTGATCTCAAACAATAGTAGTAGTAGAGGAGACAGCACACCAATTCAAACGAATTAAACACAAAGATTGAAAAGTTTGAGTATCTCAGTGTCCGTGTGGCTACACCCTTGACATGTTTCGTCGGTATGACTTCTTCAAAAAGGAGTCATACCGACGAAACATGTCAAGGGTGTAGCCACACGGACACTGAGATACTCAAACTTTTCAATCTTTGTGTTTAATTCGTTTGAATTGGTGTGCTGTCTCCTCTACTACTACTATTGTTTGAGATCACTACCCGGCAACCTCACTGAAGTGACTCCTGGAGAAAGAACCCACACCAGGAGTAGAGCTGCGAGGGGTGGTGAGATCACTTGTTACCCAGTTTTCTACCTAGTTATTTCACCCATTGGTGATCACATGTGCGCTCTGTCGGCTCATCTGATATCCAAAAGTTGCAGTGGATTGTGTGCTGGATTTGGCTTTATCACTTTGTGTTTTTGTAAGTTGAAACATTGAAGTGTGAGTGATGTTGAATTTTAATAAATAAGTTTTATCACAGTATCACGCTATGTGGAGGCATATTTTTTATTTGTTTTCACATATGGAGTTCACAAGTTTGGATTGATCGCATAAATAACCCAGGTGGGGTAGTCGCTGTATTTGCCAACCACGAGAGTGCGAGGCAATACCATCCGGTGAGTGCGGTCTCATTGGGAGAGGGAACACGAGTTGGTGTGGTGGAAGACATATTTGATTATTCTATTGAAGATTTGTTGGTGGACTCTTTTTTTCTTTGGAAGATTGAATCCCCTAGTGGCCCGGGGCCCTCGGGAAGTGCCCAAGTGGCCGAATGGTCAGTCCGCCCCTGGTGGTGGAGCTGTTGGATTTGGGACTGTTGCAATTAGTGTAGGCTGTTTATTTTTCTTTATTTTATTGAGGGAATATAAAAGTAAGTGCACAAGTAGAACATAAGGTAGAACATAGGGAACATGGGCCCAACGGACTGACAATACTCTTAAGATCAGTATCCACAACAATAACGAGATGTTCTTACCGGTTATATGGCAAACGTATAACAAAAACAGATATCATATGAACATGTTGATCTGTTGAACAATTAGTATAGGGCAGTGATGGCGAACCTCGGCGCCCCAGATGTTTTGAAACTACATTTCCCATGATGCTCAACTGATTCCGGTTTTCTAGATTTGCTCAACCTCCTGCAAACCGAAACGGGAGCTGTTTTACCTGCCAAAGATTTATATTTCTGTCCACCCAGTTCTGAAATTTGCACAGCAATGTCACACAGCACAGTCCTGTCTGGTAGGGTAGGAGACCTGATATCTCCCTGCCCAAGGTGCAGAAACACTTACAGATATTGTCCTTCCCCTAACCCAGCGTTCCCCAACCTCCCCGGGACCAGCATCAGCGACTAAAACCCCTCAATGGACGGGGGGGGCAGGGAATGGGAGGTTGTCGTTAGGTTGAGTCGTGGGGAGCTGGGCTGGTGTATGTGCTGCCTGCCACCTTGGGGGAGGGAAGGGTAGCTGGGGGTTTAGGGGGCTGGGGTGGTGTGTGTGTGCTGCCTGTCACCTACCGGGGGGGCTAGGGGTTTAGGGGGCTGGGGTGGTGTGTGTGTGCGCTGCCTGTCACCCCCTGGAGGGGGGGGGCTGGGGGTTTAGGGGGCTGGGGTGGTGTGTGTGTGCGCTGCCTGTCACCCCCTGGAGGGGGGGGGGGCTGGGGGTTTAGGGGGCTGGGGTGGTGTGTGTGTGCGCTGCCTGTCACCTCCTGGAGGGGGGGGCTGGGGGTTTAGGGGGCTGGGGTGGTGTGTGTGTAGGCTGCCTGTCACCCCCTGGAGGGGGAGCTGGGGGTTTAGGGGGCTGGGGTGGTGTGTGTGTGCTGCCTGTCACCTCCTGGAGGAGGGGCTGGGGGTTTAGGGGGCTGGGGTGGTGTGTGTGCGCTGCCTGTCACCTCCTGGAGGAGGGGCTGGGGGTTTAGGGGGCTGGGGTGGTGTGTGTGTGCGCTGCCTGTCACCCCCTGGAGGGGGAGCTGGGGGTTTAGGGGGCTGGGGTGGTGTGTGTGCTGCCTGTCACCTCCTGGTTGGGCTGGGGGTTTAGGGGGCTGGGGTGGTGTGTGTGCGCTGCCTGTCACCCCCTGGAGGGGGGAGCTGGGGGTTTAGGGGGCTGGGGTGGTGTGTGTGCACTGCCTGTCACCTCCTGGGGGGGGCTGGGGGTTTAGGGGGCTGGGGTGGTGTGTGTGTGCGCTGCCTGTCACCTCCTGGTTGGGCTGGGGGTTTAGGGGGCTGGGGTGGTGTGTGTGTGCGCTGCCTGTCACCTCCTGGGGGGGCTGGGGGTTTAGGGGGCTGGGGTGGTGTGTGTGCGCTGCCTGTCACCCCCTGGAGGGGGGAGCTGGGGGTTTAGGGGGCTGGGGTGGTGTGTGTGCTGCCTGTCACCTCCTGGTTGGGGGGAGCTGGGGGTTTAGGGGGCTGGGGTGGTGTGTGTGTGCGCTGCCTGTCACCTCCTGGAGGGGGGAGCTGGGGGTTTAGGGGGCTGGTGTGTGTGCTGCCTGTCACCCCCTGGAGGGGGGAGCTGGGGGTTTAGGGGGCTGGGGTGGTGTGTGTGCGCTGCCTGTCACCCCCTGGAGGGGGGAGCTGGGGGTTTAGGGGGCTGGGGTGGTGTGTGTGCGCTGCCTGTCACCTCCTGGAGGAGGGGCTGGGGGTTTAGGGGGCTGGGGTGGTGTGTGTGCGCTGCCTGTCACCCCCTGGAGGGGGGGGGCTGGGGGTTTAGGGGGCTGGGGTGGTGTGTGTGCGCTGCCTGTCACCCCCTTGAGGGGGGAGCTGGGGGTTTAGGGGGCTGGGGTGGTGTGTGTGCTGCCTGTCACCTCCTGGTTGGGGGGAGCTGGGGGTTTAGGGGGCTGGGGTGGTGTGTGTGTGCGCTGCCTGTCACCTCCTGGAGGGGGGAGCTGGGGGTTTAGGGGGCTGGTGTGTGCGCTGCCTGTCACCCCCTGGAGGGGGGAGCTGGGGGTTTAGGGGGCTGGGGTGGTGTGTGTGCTGCCTGTCACCTCCTGGTTGGGCTTGGGGTTTAGGGGGCTGGGGTGGTGTGTGTGCGCTGCCTGTCACCTCCTGGAGGAGGGGCTGGGGGTTTAGGGGGCTGGGGTGGTGTGTGTGTGCGCTGCCTGTCACCCCCTGGAGGGGGGGGGGCTGGGGGTTTAGGGGGCTGGGGTGGTGTGTGTGCGCTGCCTGTCACCCCCTGGAGGGGGGAGCTGGGGGTTTAGGGGGCTGGGGTGGTGTGTGCGCTGCCTGTCACCTCCTGGTTGGGCTGGGGGGTTAGGGGGCTGGGGTGGTGTGTGTGCGCTGCCTGTCACCTCCTGGAGGAGGGGCTGGGGGTTTAGGGGGCTGGGGTGGTGTGTGTGTGTGCTGCCTGTCACCCCCTGGAGGGGGGAGCTGGGGGTTTAGGGGGCTGGGGTGGTGTGTGTGCACTGCCTGTCACCTCCTGGGGGGGGCTGGGGGTTTAGGGGGCTGGGGTGGTGTGTGTGCTGCCTGTCACCTCCTGGTTGGGCTGGGGGTTTAGGGGGCTGGGGTGGTGTGTGTGCGCTGCCTGTCACCTCCTGGAGGAGGGGCTGGGGGTTTAGGGGGCTGGGGTGGTGTGTGTGCGCTGCCTGTCACCTCCTGGAGGAGGGGCTGGGGGTTTAGGGGGCTGGGGTGGTGTGTGTGTGCGCTGCCTGTCACCCCCTGGAGGGGGAGCTGGGGGTTTAGGGGGCTGGGGTGGTGTGTGTGCTGCCTGTCACCTCCTGGTTGGGCTGGGGGTTTAGGGGGCTGGGGTGGTGTGTGTGCACTGCCTGTCACCTCCTGGGGGGGGCTGGGGGTTTAGGGGGCTGGGGTGGTGTGTGTGCGCTGCCTGTCACCCCCTGGAGGGGGGAGCTGGGGGTTTAGGGGGCTGGGGTGGTGTGTGTGTGCGCTGCCTGTCACCTCCTGGAGGGGGGAGCTGGGGGTTTAGGGGGCTGGGGTGGTGTGTGTGCGCTGCCTGTCACCCCCTGGAGGGGGGAGCTGGGGGTTTAGGGGGCTGGGGTGGTGTGTGTGTGCGCTGCCTGTCACCCCCTGGAGGGGGGAGCTGGGGGCTTAGGGGGCTGGGGTGGTGTGTGTGTGCGCTGCCTGTCACCTCCTGGAGGGGGGAGCTGGGGGTTTAGGGGGCTGGGGTGGTGTGTGTGCTGCCTGTCACCTCCTGGTTGGGCTGGGGGTTTAGGGGGCTGGGGTGGTGTGTGTGCGCTGCCTGTCACCCCCTGGAGGGGGGAGCTGGGGGTTTAGGGGGCTGGGGTGGTGTGTGTGTGCGCTGCCTGTCACCCCCTGGAGGGGGGAGCTGGGGGTTTAGGGGGCTGGGGTGGTGTGTGTGTGCGCTGCCTGTCACCCCCTGGAGGGGGGAGCTGGGGGTTTAGGGGGCTGGGGTGGTGTGTGTGCTGCCTGTCACCTCCTGGTTGGGCTTGGGGTTTAGGGGGCTGGGGTGGTGTGTGTGCGCTGCCTGTCACCTCCTGGAGGAGGGGCTGGGGGTTTAGGGGGCTGGGGTGGTGTGTGTGTGAGCTGCCTGTCACCCCCTGGAGGGGGGAGCTGGGGGTGTAGGGGGCTGGGGTGGTGTGTGTGCACTGCCTGTCACCTCCTGGGGGGGGCTGGGGGTTTAGGGGGCTGGGGTGGTGTGTGTGCTGCCTGTCACCTCCTGGTTGGGCTGGGGGTTTAGGGGGCTGGGGTGGTGTGTGTGCGCTGCCTGTCACCTCCTGGAGGAGGGGCTGGGGGTTTAGGGGGCTGGGGTGGTGTGTGTGCGCTGCCTGTCACCTCCTGGAGGAGGGGCTGGGGGTTTAGGGGGCTGGGGTGGTGTGTGTGTGCGCTGCCTGTCACCCCCTGGAGGGGGGAGCTGGGGGTTTAGGGGGCTGGGGTGGTGTGTGTGCTGCCTGTCACCTCCTGTTGGGCTGGGGGTTTAGGGGGCTGGGGTGGTGTGTGTGCACTGCCTGTCACCTCCTGGGGGGGGCTGGGGGTTTAGGGGGCTGGGATGGTGTGTGTGTGCGCTGCCTGTCACCCCCTGGAGGGGGGAGCTGGGGGTTTAGGGGGCTGGGGTGGTGTGTGTGCGCTGCCTGTCACCCCCTGGAGGGGGGAGCTGGGGGTTTAGGGGGCTGGGGTGGTGTGTGTGTGCGCTGCCTGTCACCTCCTGGAGGGGGGAGCTGGGGGTTTAGGGGGCTGGGGTGGTGTGTGTGCGCTGCCTGTCACCCCCTGGAGGGGGGAGCTGGGGGTTTAGGGGGCTGGGGTGGTGTGTGTGCACTGCCTGTCACCTCCTGGGGGGGGGGGCTGGGGGTTTAGGGGGCTGGGGTGGTGTGTGTGTGCGCTGCCTGTCACCCCCTGGAGGGGGGAGCTGGGGGCTTAGGGGGCTGGGGTGGTGTGTGTGTGCGCTGCCTGTCACCTCCTGGAGGGGGGAGCTGGGGGTTTAGGGGGCTGGGGTGGTGTGTGTGCTGCCTGTCACCTCCTGGTTGGGCTGGGGGTTTAGGGGGCTGGGGTGGTGTGTGTGCGCTGCCTGTCACCTCCGGGAGGAGGGGCTGGGGGTTTAGGGGGCTGGGGTGGTGTGTGTGTGCGCTGCCTGTCACCCCCTGGAGGGGGGGGGGGGGCTGGGGGTTTAGGGGGCTGGGGTGGTGTGTGTGCTGCCTGTCACCTCCTGGTTGGGCTGGGGGTTTAGGGGGCTGGGGTGGTGTGTGTGCGCGCTGCCTGTCACCCCCTGGAGGGGGGGGGCTGGGGGTTTAGGGGGCTGGGGTGGTGTGTGTGCGCTGCCTGTCACCCCCTGGAGGGGGGAGCTGGGGGTTTAGGGGGCTGGGGTGGTGTGTGTGCTGCCTGTCAACTCCTGGTTGGGCTGGGGGTTTAGGGGGCTGGGGTGGTGTGTGTGCGCTGCCTGTCACCTCCTGGAGGAGGGGCTGGGGGTTTAGGGGGCTGGGGTGGTGTGTGTGCTGCCTGTCACCCCCTGGAGGGGGGAGCTGGGGGTTTAGGGGGCTGGGGTGGTGTGTGTGCACTGCCTGTCACCTCCTGGGGGGGGGGGCTGGGGGTTTAGGGGGCTGGGGTGGTGTGTGTGCGCTGCCTGTCACCTCCTGGTTGGGCTGGGGGTTTAGGGGGCTGGGGTGGTGTGTGTGCGCTGCCTGTCACCTCCTGGAGGAGGGGCTGGGGGTTTAGGGGGCTGGTTGGTGTGTGTGTGCGCTGCCTGTCACCCCCTGGAAGGGGGAACTGGGGGTTTAGGGGGCTGGGGTGGTGTGTGTGCACTGCCTGTCACCTCCTGGGGGGGGGGGCTGGGGGTTTAGGGGGCTGGGGTGGTGTGTGTTTGCGCTGCCTGTCACCTTCTGGGGGGGCTAGGGGTTTAGGGGGTGGTGTGTGCGCTGCCTGTCACTTGGGGGGGTGGGGTTTAGGGGGCTGGGGTGGTGTGTGTGTGCTGCCTGTCACCTCCGGGGGGGGCGGGGGGTTTAGGGGGCTGGGGTGGTGTGTGTGCGCTGCCTGTCACCTCCTGGAGGAGGGGCTGGGGGTTTAGGGGGCTGGTTGGTGTGTGTGTGCGCTGCCTGTCACCCCCTGGAAGGGGGAACTGGGGGTTTAGGGGGCTGGGGTGGTGTGTGTGCACTGCCTGTCACCTCCTGGGGGGGGGGGGGGGGGGGTGCTGGGGGTTTAGGGGGCTGGGGTGGTGTGTGTTTGCGCTGCCTGTCACCTTCTGGGGGGGCTAGGGGTTTAGGGGGTGGTGTGTGCGCTGCCTGTCACTTGGGGGGGTGGGGTTTTTGGGGTGGGGTGGGGTTTTAGGGGGCTGGGGTGGTGTGTGTGTGCTGCCTGTCACCTCCTGGGGGGGCTGGGGGTTAGGGGGATAGGGTGGCGTGTGTGTGCGCTGCCTGTCTCCCCCTGGATGGGGGGGGGACTGGGGGTTTAGGGGGCTGGGGTGGTGTGTGTGTGTGTGTGCACTGCCTGTTACCCCCTGGAGGGGGGGAGGCTGGGGTGGTGTGTGTGCGCTGCCTGTCACCTCCTGGAGGGGGGGCTGGGGGTTTAGGGGGCTGGGGTGGTGTGTGTGTGCTGCCTGTCACCTCCGGGGGGTGGGGGCATGTGCAGCCTGTCACCTCTGGGTCAGCATGGCTTCTTCTTCCCCTTTATTTCTATAGGTAAGGTGACCACAGAGAGGAAAGGTAGTGGTGCTGGGAGAAAGGGAGCAAGCACCCTCTGGTGGTGGGAGAGTGGCACGCGGCACAGTCCTCAACAAGCACTGGACCCCTGCCCTAGCCTATAGCTGGATAGTAAAAGGAGAAGCAGCAGAGTGATGACCCCATTACTAACTAAGGCTGCGTTCCTACTAGTGTGACTCCAACGTCTCGCAATTTTGAGTGCGACTTTAGAGTGCGACTTTCATGTGACTTTCCACTCTCTGCCATTTAAGTCGCAAGAAATATACATCAAAGTAGTGCAGGAACCTTTTTTGAAGTCGCTGCGACTTTAAGTAGCAAAGATCAGAAATCAATAGACTGCGACTTGTCATGCGACTTTATCTATTTGTTACATGTAAATATTTATTTGTTACATTTAAAAGTATCTGTTGCATGTAAATATTTATTTGTTACGTCTAAAAATATCTACTTGTTACAAGTAAATATTTATTAATTACATTTAAAAGTATATATTTGTTACATTTAAAAGTATCTATGTGTTGCATGTAAATATTTATTTATTGCATCTAAAAGTATAAACGTGTTACATGTAAAAAAAAAAAAAAATGATTTGTTACATCTAAAAATATCTACTTGTTACATGTAAATATTTATTTTTTACATTTAAAAGTATCTATTTGTTACATGTAAATATTTTTTTTATTACATTTAAAAGTATCTATGTGTTGCATGCAAATATTTATTTGTTAGATCTAAAAATATAAACTTGTTACATGTAAAAAAAAAAAAATGATTTGTTACATCTAAAAATATCTACTTGTTACATGTAAATATTATTTTTTTTACATTTAAAAGTATATATTTGTTACATTTAAATATTTTTTATTACATTTAAAAGTATCTATGTGTTGCATGCAAATATTTATGTGTTACATCTAAAAATATAAACTTGTTACATGTTAAAAAAAATTATTTGTTACATCTAAAAATATCTACTTGTTACATGTAAATATTCATTTTTTACATTTAAAAGTATCTATGTGTCTATGTGTAAACTGCGAAAGTTTGAAATAAAGAAAGCCACAATGATGCCAAGATGAGATGGGACAGAGATGAACGGCTAAGCTGACATAGGTCCCCGATAAAAGTTTTGCTGATGTGGCTAAAAAAAAAAAAAAAAAAAAAAAAAAATAGTATCTATGTGTTGCATGCAAATATTTATTTGTTACATCTAAAAATATAAACTTGTTACATGTAAAAAAAAAAATATTTGTTACATATAAAAATATATCTACTTGTTACATGTAAATATTTTTTTTTTTACATTTAAAAGTATATATTTGTTACATGTAAATATTTTTTTTTTTTTACATTTAAAAGTATCTATTTGTTACATGTAAATATTTTTTTATTACATCTAAAAGTACCCATGTGTTACATGCAAATATTTATTTGTGACATTCAAAGTATCTATTTTTTGCATGCAAATTATTTTATTTTTTTACATCTAAAAGTATACCTTTCTACGCATTTTGTTACGTTCTATACATTTCTATACATTTGTCGCAGGTCTATTGATATTATTGAGCTTTTTTTTTTCTTTTTCTGTTAAGGTCAGAGCGAATGTCTCCGTCTCCAGAACCCTGCAATAATATCACGTGACGCAGCCTGGAGTAAGACAACAGTAGGCGAACGTCAATAAAAAATCGGCGACCAGCGCGAGCTCTCACTATTACCATCACACTGCAGTGCTACGACGCTCCAACACTGCCAGCCCTGCAACCATGTCCCCCTCTCTCTCTCCAGACCTGAATGACTCAGTTTGATTTAAGAGCGTGATTTTAATACCGCCCCAGCCCCTCTCACACCCCAATTGGTTAAGCCAACGCCATTAATATTTATCAGGCTGCCTGCGCACAGGCGATTGGCTATACCGCATTTCTTTTTTTCTTTTTTTTTTCCTCTCCCTCTCCTCTGTAATGCGGTCTCCTCCTCTCAGCACAGACCTGCTTGCTTAGCTCTGCTTTGTCTAGTGATACAGAGCAGGCTTCAGCAATTCCCTGAGTGCAAAAGGCACTGTTTAAGCAAAAAAAAAAAATAAAGAAAAATAGAAAAAAAAAAAAAAAAAAAAAGCTGCTCTGGATTTTGCATCAGTATTATTATTTTTTTTTTTTTTTTTTTTTTTTTTCCCTTGGAATTCTACCCTTCGCCCTTCTGATTCAAAGTTACAGATGCTCGGGACTGAATTCATTCATGGGAAGATGCTGTGCATTTAAAAAAAAAAAAAAAAGAGATTCTGAAGCAAGATTGTGCATTCTGATCACATCCTCTGAGTAAAAGAGAAGAATTACGGATGCTGGACTTTTATTAGACGGACGCCAATGCTGCCGCCAACTTGAGATATTTTTTTTTTTGTAAGGCTGCGGTGCTAGTCGCCTATCCTGTTGCAGTGTGAAAGATTGCGGTGAGTATTGAACCTGCTACATTGTATTGAGTGCGGTTTGGCATGGAAAGCGATGCAGTGGTCGGTTCGGCATGCATAAAAAAAAAAAATAATAATAATAATAAAAAAAAAAAAAATATTCAGGCAAAGCGGTGCTTAATTAAAAGCAACAATGATTTGCAAAGAGCGTGGTTGCACCGTCGCGACTGCTAACGGTTTTGCAATGTGTCGCCGCCGCACATTGCTCGCCGTCTCGTTAATTAAAAAAAAATAAAAAAGTGCAAGGTTACTATCAAAGCCGAGCCGCTGTTTTATTATGTTCTGTAACATCTTTTCATAAGCAACTGAAAGGTTTCAAAGTCAGCCGCTCCGCAGGAATACATGGCGCTGCAGCTATATGCAAACGCAAATGCGTGCAAAGGTGATGTTTATTTCCTAAGTAGCCAAGTGCAAAGCGTTTTCTTTTTTGCTTTGTTTTTTGTTTTTGTTTTTTGCTTCTTTTTTTTTTTGAAGATTCCACTGCACTGGTTTGCTACAGTGCTGTGATTGTTGATGGGAATCACGTACAGACTAATGCAATATGGCCGGTGGGGTACGACGGGATCGCAGAATGGGTTGAATTTTTTTTTTTTTGGAGCGTTGCATTCTTTTTTGGTTGGTCGTATTGCTTTTGATCTAGCGATTGTTTTTTTTTTTTTTTTTGTACACCTTTTCGATCACAGCTTGTGATGTATATGGTTGGTCTGTAGTAGATCAGGTCATCACAGAGGGGGAAAAAAGGGGGGTGGGGGGTACCTCCTCTTATTCCAGAATAACATATATTCATTTGTTTTTTGTTAATGTGTAAAAAAGTTAATTGTGTTCCAGTTTTGTAAATGTTGGTGTACAAAAAAAAAAATAATTATATATATTAATTTAGTTATGGATAATTCATGCTGCAAAGTTTTGCTTCCTTCTTGTGTATCAATACATTTAGCATGCGTGCAGTTGAGTGAATGGTTCCCCATTCTTTTGGTGTATCTAAACTCAAAGATAGAAAAGTAACATTATTATAACATTAAATATTATTATTTATAATGTCAAATAATATATTAAAATAAATTATTAAATAATAAGTATTATAATCCTATATAATAATAATTATTTTTATTTATATTATTATTATTATTATTATTATTATTATTATTATTATTATTATTATTATTATTATTATTATATATACTGGTAAGCTGCAATATTTAATTTGTTAAATAATAATAATTATTATTATTTATAGTATTATTATTATTATATAATTATTATTATTATTTAATAAATTAAATATTGCAGCTTACCTGGTGACTCCAATTGTTTGTTTTTTTTCCTAGATTTTTTTTTCTTATTTTTTTTCACTTGCAACACAACAACACACTTCCTGTCCTAGGGGGACAACACTTACTTATTGTACTGTATCAGTGATAGAGCAGCGTTGTCACCCTGGGCTGCTTTCCTGATTTGGATGACAAACATCTCCCTCTTTCTCCTCAGTCATTACCCAGAGGGGTCTATGTATTGTAGTTTACAGAAGATAGCTGGGAAAGCTATTGTTTGAAATAGTTCAGAGTGCACAGGAAGTTAGACGGACGCTGCATTTCTGTCAGGATCCGCTGGTATTTTTGGTATTTTTAGTTCTTAGCCTAAAAAAACATAAAATGAATGCAGCCCCCACATCTAAGGATGGTGAGCTGCAATATATTAAATTTTTTGTTTTTGGGTTTAGAAATACTTTAGAGAAGGATTATAAAGATTTTCAGTTTTGCAGAGAAGTGTTTATAACAGGCAAAATGGTTATTATGAGTCAAAGCCTGTACCACCGGGTCATTGCTGCAGTGCTTTGAGTGGACACATTGGCAGCAAAAATACCAGTAGAGAAGACACTCTCACTTCAAACCCTAACCCCAAATCCTAACCTTATCCTAACCCCCACATCCTAATCCAAATCCAAACCCACCCCTAACCCCCCTCTGCCCTAATCCAAATCCTAACCCTCCCTACCCTAATCCAAATCCAGACCCAACCTTAACCCCCCTCTGCCCTAATCCAAATGCTAACTTAATCCTAACCCCCCCACCCTAATCCAAAT
Source organism: Lithobates sylvaticus (assembly GCA_028564925.1). NCBI lineage: Eukaryota > Metazoa > Chordata > Amphibia > Anura > Ranidae > Lithobates > Lithobates sylvaticus. The sequence continues at coordinate 515,494,223 of CM053030.1, forward strand.
CCAAATCCAACCCTAACCTTAATCCAAATCCAAACCCAACCCTAACCCTCCTCTGCCCTAATCCAAATCCAAACCCAACCCTAACCTTCCTCTACCCTAATCCAGATCCAACCTTAACCCCCCTCTGCCCTAATCCATATCCTAACCCCCTACCCTAATCCAAACCCAACCCTAACCCCCTACCCTAATCCAACTCCAACCCTAACCCTCCTCTGCCCTAATCCAAACCCAACCCTAACCTTCCTCTACCCTAATCCAAATCCAAACCCAACCTTAACCCCCCTCTGCCCTAATCCAAATCCTAACCTAATCCTAACCCCCTACCCTAATCCAAATCCAAACCCAACCCTAACCCTCCTCTGCCCTAATCCAAATCCAAACCCAACCCTAATCTCCCCTCTGTCCTAATCCAAATCCAAACACAACCCTAACCTTCCTCTGCCCTAATCCAAATCCTAACCTAACCCTAATCTCCCCTATGTCCTAACCCAAATCATAGCCTAACCATAACCCCCCCTTTTACCCTAACCCAAATCATAATCTAACCCTAACCCCCTCCCCCCTCGACCCTAACCCAAATCCTAACCTAACCTTAACCCTATCTCTACCATAACTCAAATACTAACCTAACCCAACCCCCCTCTACCCTAACCCAAATCCTAACCTAACCCCTCTCTCTACTGTAACCCAAATCATAACCCAACCTTAATCCTGCCCTCTACCCTAACCAAAATCATAACCTAACCCCCCTCTACCCCAACCCAAATCCTTACCTAACTTTAACCCCCCTCTCTAGCATAACCCAAATCCCAACCTAACCCTACCCCTCAACCTCATCCTAACCCCCTCCCCACCCTAACCCAAATCCTAACCTAACCCTAATCTCCCCTCTCCCCTAACCCAAATCATATTCTAACCCTAACACCCCCTCTACAGTAGCCCAAATCCTAACCTAACCCTAACCCCTCTCTCTACTGTAACCCAAATCATAACCTAACCTTAATCCCGCCCTTTGCCCTAACCTAAATTACAACCTAACCCCCCTCTACCCTAACTCAAATCCTTACCTTAAACCCCTCTCTACTGTAACTCAAAACCCAACCTAACCCTACCCCTCAACCCCATCCTAACCCAAATCCTAACATAACCCTAATCTCCCCTCTGCCCTAACCCAAATCATAATCTAACCCTAACCACCCCCTCTTCCCTAACCCAAATCCTTACCTAACCCTACTCCCCCTCTACCCTAACCCACATCCTTACCTAGCCTTAACTCCCCTCTCTACCGTAACCCAAATTCCAACCTAACCCTACCCCTCACCCCCATCCTAACCCAAATCCTAACCTAACTCTAATCTCCCCTCTTCACCCAACCCAAACTCTACAAACTCTAACCCAACCCTAACCCCTAAATCTAATCCTACCCAAAACCTTAACCCAAACCTTATTATAACTCTTAACTCTAACCCTAACCCCCTTTCTCTTTCTCTCCGCCCTAAACCAAACTCTACCATAACTTATAACTCTACCCCTCCTGTCTATCTCTACCTTAACCCAAACCCTACCCTAACCCCTAAATCTAAACTCTTACCCTAACCTTTTCTCTCTCTCTTTCTCTTTTTTTATCTACCCTATCAGAAACCCTACCTAACCCCTAAATCTAACCCTACCTCCTAAACTTAACACAACCTTACCCTAACACTGTAACCCCCCCCCTCTCTCTCCACCTAAACCCTACCGTAACCCCTAACCTTAACCACCTAACCCTCTCTATCTCTCTCTACCCTAATCCCTAAATCTAGCCTTACCCCCAACCCTTAACCAACCCTTACCCTAACCCCTAACCATAACCCTTACACCCTTACCCCCCCCCCCAACCCTATTCCTCTCTCTTACACTGTTTAACACGTTTTAGTGCCAAAATTACATTTGAATTCGCAATGGGGAAATGGCAAAAGCTTCCCAACATTTGTTATATATTTGTTGTACCAGCTATATTGATCGATTATCACAATTGGAATTTCTGCTATTAGCTTTTGTGGATTGTCTATATGTAACTGTATACTCCCTGTTTTTTATTTCTTGCGGCAAGAAAAATTGGAGCATCATTAGTAATAATTATATATCGCCCGAGGAACAGACGAGAATTCATTGGCTTTATTCATGCAAATATGCGGTGCTGATAGTAGGGAATCATTCAGTGCGCAGTTCATTGTAAATTCATAAACAATATTTCTTTTGAGCGATAATTGACAAATGGATAGATATGTATTTGCTGGCAGGGATTGGTCATCCATTGAGTGGTCATCCTATTCATATCACGTAGCCACAGAAGGATAGTCTGGTATTCGCATACAGTGTGGCCAAACTGATTACCACTTAACACCCTAATAAGAGTCAGACACACCTGATACAACTTACTCAGATGCTCCAACCGTGAAAATCCACAAGAAATTCAAGCAATTAAAAAAAAAAAAATATGATGATGAAAGCTGCCCGGTGTGCATAGTAATTTGGTGTCCGTGTTGGCGCTTACAAATAGAGCTGAATGCATTTATCTTCACTGCTTGAAGTGTTAGAAAATGGCAGCTTGATGTGAGAATTTTGGTTCGGGTATGATGAATTCCCTTTCATATTTTTTTTTTTTTTTTTTAAGATATCTTATTGATTTTTCAAAAAAACACAGACAAACATATCACAAATTAAAAAGATAGAATCCAGTATCTATACTACAAATTATTTTCCCAGTATAAATATGTTAATCATGGGATAATATAAAATTATATTATTTTTAAAAAAAGAGAGAGAAAAAAAAGGGGGAAAAAAATAAAAATAAATTAAGGCAGAAGAAGGGAAAAAAAAGGGGGGGGGGGGTTTGGTTAATAGCATAAATTGCTAAGGAATTATCCCGATCTTTTACTTTTTTTTTATTTATTTTTTTAAGATAATTTATTGATTTTTCAAAAAAACACAGACAAACATATCACAAATTAAAAAGATAGAATCCAGTATCTATACTACAATTATTTCCCCAGTATCAATATGTTAATCGTGGGAAAATATAAAATTATATTATTAAAAAAAAAAGAAAAGAGAGGAAAAAAAAGGGGAAAAAAATAAAAATATAAATAAAGGCAGAAGAAGGGGGGAAAAAGGTCGGGGGGTGTTGGTTAATAGCATAAATTGCTAAGGAATTATCCCGATCTTTTACTTTTTTTTATTTAAACATATCACAAATTAAAAAGACAGAATCCAGTATCTATACTACAAGTATTTCCCCGGTATCAATATGTTAATCCTGGGATAATATAAAATTATATTATTAAAAAAAAAAAAGAGAGAGAGAAAAACAAAATGTAAATAAAGGTAGATGAAGGCAAAAAAACAGCAATAGCATAAATTGCTAAGGAATTATCCCGATCTTTTACTTTTTTATTTTTTTTTTAAGATATTTTATTGATTTTTCAAAAAAACACAGACAAACATATCACAAATAAATTAAAAAGATAGAATCCAATATCTATACTACGATTATTTCCCCAGTATCAGTATGTTAATTGTGGGATAATATAAAATTATATTATTAAAAAAAAAAGAGAAGAAAAAAAGGGAAAAAAAAAATAATTAAATAAAGGCAGAAGAAGGAAAAAAAAAAAAAGGGGGGGGGGTGTTGGTTAATAGCATAAATTGCTAAGGAATTATCTGGATCTTTTACTGGTCCATCTCTCTACAATGAATTCCCTTTAAGTGCAATGTGTAGATGAAATCCGTCAACTGGAAATATTGTGACAGGTCTTGGCGGTTCGATTCTCAGGACAATAATGGACCCATCCCCCTACATTTTAATGAGGCATTGTCCTACCTGTGGCCTGATGAAAGATATACCCAAGGAGTTGAAAGAAATACCCAAGAAATATCAAATATTCATAAGTTAACCTGGAGATGTGTAAACCTAGGGAGGATTTTAAATGCCCGTGGCTGACATTGATTTTTGCATCCCATAGTGATTTTTGACCCATGTCCCAGGTTGAGATTCAGGATCTCAGCCTAGGGCAGCCATTCTCACCCAGGGTTCCTCCAGAGGCTGCTAGGGGTTCCTTGAGATGTGGCTGATTGAACTCCCCTCCCCCTCCCATGTGATAGTGACTGCCCTTAGCAGAACTAACTGAATGACACCATTGATCTTTTTAGTTGTCTGTAAGGGTGGCATTTTGGCCAACTCTATAAAGAGGACATTCTTCCCATTGACCACCAGTGTAAGGGACATTCTTCCCAATAACCAACAATATATGGGGCATTTATTCAACTGATCACCAATGTAAGGAACATTCTTCTCACTGATCACCAATGTAAGGAACATTCTTCTCACTGATCACCAATGTAAGGAACATTCTTCCCACTGATCACCAATGTAAGGAACATTCTTCCCTCTGATCACCAATGTAAGGAGCATTCTTCTCACTGATCACCAATGTAAGGAACATTCTTCTCACTGATGACCAATGTAAGGAACATTCTTCCCACTGATCACCAATGTAAGGAACATTCTTCCCTCTGATCACCAATGTAAGGAGCATTCTTCCCTCTGATCACCAATGTAAGGGACATTCTTCCCTCTGATCACCAATGTAAGGAACATTCTTCTCACTGATCACCAATGTAAGGGACATTCTTCCCTCTGATCACCAATGTAAGGAACATTCTTCCCTCTGATCACCAGTGTAAGGGACATTCTTCTGCTGACCTCAAATGTAAGGAACTTTTTTCTACTGACCTCCAATGTAAGGAGCATTCTTCTCACTGATCAGTGACCCCAAATGTAAGGGTCATTCTTCCCACTGATCACCATTGTAAAGAGCATTCTTCCCACTGACCACCAATCTAAAAGGGCATTCTTCCCACTGACCACCAATGTAAGGGACATTCTTCTGCTGACCTCCAATGTAAGAAGCGTTCTTCCCACTGACCACCAATGTAAGGAACAATCTTCCCACTGACCACCAATATAAGAGGGATTTTCCACACTGACCACCTATGTAAGGATCATTCTTCTACTGACCTCCAATATAAGGAACCTTCTTCTACTGACCACCAATATATTTAGCATTCTTCACACTGATCATCAATGTAAGGAGCATTCTTCCTACTGACCACCAATATAAGGAACACTCTTTCCACTGGCCACCAATGTAAAGGGAATTCTTCACACTGACCACCAATTAAGGAACATTCTTCTACTGACCTCCAATGTAAGGAGCATTCTTCACGCTGACTACCAATGTAAGGCGAATTCTTCCAAATGACCATCAATGTAAGGGACATTCTTCCCACTCACCACCAATGTAAGGAGCATTTTTCCCAGTGACCTCCAATGTAAGGGGAATTCTTCTCACTGATCACCAATGTAAGGAGCATTTTTCCCAGTGACCTCCAATGTAAGGAACATTCTTCTCACTGACCACCAATGTAAGGAGCGTTCTTCCCACTCACCACCAATGTAAGGAGCATTCTTCTACTGACCACCAATGTAAGAAGCATTTTTCCCACTAATAACCAATAAAATGGTTTTAGCAAAGGTTCCCCGAGACCTAAATTTTTTTCAAGGGTTCCTTGGAAAAAAAAAAGGTAAAATGATTACAAAGGGTTGACCTAGGGCATAATTATACATGTTCAACTAGTTCAGTCGTGTATGTTTATTCAATTACCATTCTTTAGCACAATGATGATGACTTTAGCTGCTATGGAAGGTGTAGGCAGGAGGCACTGGATTCAAAAACATGTTAGATGTACACAGTATGGAATAAAGTCTATAATGTGGAGGACAGTGACCTTGGTGGGGCAGATGTCATACACAACTCTACCTCTAGGGGGCTGTTTGGTCTAAGAAGTACAGGAGAAAAGGAGCACCTGACGTTTGTAAATGAAAGTGTATTTATTTAAAATGGTTATAAACTATACCTATCTATATATATATATATATATATATATATATATATATATATATATATATATATATATATATATATACTTATTTATTTATTTTTCATAACAAACATGTTATACTTGGCAATGGTATCGCACAGAGTGGTTGTAAAGTCAGAACGTTTTTTTTATATGCATGCATTCTGCATTCTATGCATCAAGGTAAAAAACCTTCTGTGTGCAGCAACCCCTTAGCCCCCACCCCCAATACCTACCTGAGCCCCCTCTCAATCCAGCGATTTCCATGAGTGCCTCGGTCATCTGGGACTCTCTCTCCTGATTGGCAGACACAGCAGCAGTGCCATTGGCTCCAGCTGCTGTCAAAGTCAGTTAGCCAATCAGGCGAGAGAGAGAGGGGGCGGGGCTGAACCGGGGCTCTGTGTCTCTGTGTGCCTCGGCTCAGGTGCCACCATAGCAAGCTGCTTGCTGTGGGGGCACTCAACAGGAGGGAGGGGCCAGGGGCGCCGAAGAGGGACCTGAGAAGAGGAGGATTGGGGCTGCTCTGTGCAAAACCACTACAAAGAGCAGGTAAGTATAACGTTTACTCGCACGATTCCAAACCCGCCCTCAATGTGAACCTGGGCTTAGAAACACCCTCATGTGATGCAGAGACTCCATGATTGAAAGAAGTGAAATGCAATGAATGAAAGCCAGGGACGATCAGTCGCGGGAGGAAAGTGCCAGATGATGCTGGACGTCCTCCAGCCAGGAAATGAGGGAGGCTCTATCAGACTTGCTGCCACTTCTAATTTATATTGTGAAACGCTCACGGAGTGCAGTGAAATCAGAGGAAGCCATTTCAGTCCGGAAGAGGAGCCGGTACTACTGTGCAAGACTTAGCCCTGGTTCACACCATTACAGTACAACTCTAAATGCCAATTGGCTGAGAGGTGGTTGTGGGCGGAGTCAGGAGACTCGGCGGCTCAAGATGATCGGATCTTTTCAGGGATTTCCGGAATTGCGCATGCGCAGTTTTGACCCGAGCCGATCGTCGCCATTTTTACTGGCACCTTTCCCTTACTACAGGCATTTACGGGCACCAGAAAAATGCCTTGTTTTTACGGGCTGCCCGTAAATCTACGGGCAGTTGGCAACACTGCACCATTGGGGCTTTGAAAGGGCACTACTTCAAAGCCGCAGATCAGTGCGATTTGGACCTTTCCGATTTCACTGTGGCCTGCAACTTTATTTAAAAGAAGTCAATGCAAAAAAAATTGAAAAAAAGTAGTGCAGGAACCTTTTTCAAAGTCACTGCGACTTAAGCTGCAACAATTTGAACGGTTCCATTGCTGGCAATGGGGTGCGACTTGTCATGCGATTTTGAACTGTCAAATTGCATGACAAATCACACTGGAATGAACCAGGGCTAAAGGGAAAAAATTAACTGGATTCTTCTTCTTGCACGATTGGATAAATAAACTCCTTTTCAGGTATTCAGACACTTTTCATAGAGACAGCTAAAACTGATTATCTTTAGAAATTCTCAGTAAAATGTCAAAAGACATTAGATGATGGTCCTCTACTCTGGCTGTGTTCGGAGATGATCTAATGTATGTGGGTCACCGGCAGACACCGCTGTTAAGAAGAGAACAGGTTGGAAATATATTACAATCTTTTTTGTTTTTCCCCATTATAAGCCAACAATGGAGGTTTGGGTTTAGGGACCTGGCCCCATGTCTACCGCTGCCTCCGCTAGTCGAGTACCGTGAGAAGCCATGGCAATGATGGAACCCGATCAATGATGTTGATGAAACATCTGGTTGCAGCTCATGTAGGACCAGACCCCATGTAGGTGACCCCAGTTCATGTAGGGTCAGACCACATGGAGGTGACTACAGCTTTTGTAGGACCAGACCCTATAAAAAGGGTTCACAGCTCATGCAGGACCAGACTCCATAGAGGTGTTTCACAGGTCATGTAGGACCAGACTCCATAGAGGTCTTTCACAGGTCATGTAGGACCAGACCCCATGTAGGTGACCCCAGTTCATGTAGGACCAGACCCCATGGAGGTGACTACAGCTTTTGTAGGATCAGACCCTATAAAAAGGGATCACAGCTCATGCAGGACCAGACTCCATAGAGGTGTTGCACAGGTCATGTAGGACCAGACCCCATTGAGGTGTCCACAGGTCAAGTAGGACCAGATCCCATGTAAGTGATCATGGCTCATGTACGAGAAGACCCCATGGATAGTTACATAGTTAGTAAGGTTGAATAAAGACACCAGTCCATCCAGTTCAACCTGAGTGAGTGCGGGTGCATCTACAATTATCCCTATTTATTTAAGGGACCCATATAGCGCCGTCAATTTACGCAGAGCTCCACATATACATCACACACATCGGCCCCTACCTTCAAGGAGCCCACAATCCAAGGTCCCCAACATTCATATACTAGGGCCAATTTTGGACAGAAGCCTATTAACCAGCATGTCTTTGGAGTGTGGGAGGAAACCCACGCAGGCACAGGGAGAACATGCAATCTCCAGACAGGTAGTGTCGTGGTTGGGATTTGAACCAGCAACCCTTTTTACTGCTAGGCGAGCCCCTTTAGCTGACCCGGCGATACTTTATGGGGGTTGATCCTGGTTGAGTCCTCCAACTGAGTTTCCAGGCTCATCCAGAGATACCAGCCCTGCGCTTGGTCCTCTCCTAGAAAAGTCCTCCCCTGGATCCTCCAGTTTTCTTGGCCTCTCTCCGCAGGCGAGACAGCACAGGACCACCCCTGAATCAGTAGGCCCCAAGACTTCTTCGGGCCCACCCTCTCAGTTGCAAAGCCTCGGGCCAGCCGGCCCCGAGGCGCAGGATCATGCGATACACACCCCAGGCCAGGAGGGCCATAAGGTCGGGATAGCGGACCCCGGCAAGAAGAAGAACCTCTCCTCCTTTTTTCTCTCCCAAAAATATGGCGTCTGTACCTTAAATACCCTCTCCCAGAATACACAGCAGGGAAAACACTCCCACTGGACTATTTTCGAGCAAGAGGTGGTATTCAATACATCCAGCTTGCTGCGTTTCCACACTTACCGGTGGTGACAGTGACACCTACGGAAAAGTGGAAACCCAGTGCAACCCAGCTGAACTGGCACAGAATCCTTTTTAGAATAATTAGCCCGAGGCCAACTGCGGCTTCAGACAACTAAATTTGAAAAACAATAGTGTCTGCTCATTAGGAGCAGGGAGCTACACATAGTTGTTACTATTCTTCGAATTAATTTGCACTCCCATTCCCTCTTTCTACATATAATCTATTAAGGGATGTGGTGCTATTACTAAGTTGATCTGCCTGTGATCAAAAACTTCTGTCTACATGTTTCCATGTCTTCACTGATTGGCTGAAGTTTTCAGGATACGGCTTGGTCTTCTGCTAACATCATCCAATCCTGCAGCGGTATGTTGAACGTTGGTGCAGTGTGTGTGGAGGAACTGGGCAAGCATCAGAAATTTCAGGGCATAAACATGTTTCTTCCGTGATTGTTGCGCGACCAATCGCGCTGCAAAAGTGCAAACCAAATTGCACATTGCCTGTCACCCCCAAAAAAAGTTCCGTGCCTATTATAACAAAATCTAATATCAATAATATGAAATAAAATATAATACAGTAAAATAAGTGAGAATCGGTTCACAGCTACGGGTAGGACCAATCGCGGGCACGCTACTGCGTGTTTTCTGCATTCCCAGGCGTTGCGTATACGGCAGCTCATTCATTTCAATAGGCTGCCCTACACACAAGAAACGTGGAAAAGAAGTTCTCTGAATCTTTTCCAAACACGCGCCGCACCGAACCGAATGGGGCTACGGCATCCTGTGGTTTGCCGAGTGTGAAACCGCTTGCATTAGCAGGTGTGTGGGGGTAGCCAATAACAATTAATGGCACCGCTGCATGTCTGCTAAAGGGCAACGCGTTTCTCTGCGTGTCCAGACAGCGCACAGTTTTTTCCCATGTTCCCGACGCACGAAGATCTGAACCTAGCCTTAGGCCCCTTTCACACTGGGGCAGGAGCGGCGTCCGCTATATTTAGCGGCGTTTTTTGGCCGCTAGCGGTGCGGTTTTAACCCCCGCTAGCGGCTGAAAAAGGGTTAAGACCGCCCGCTTTGCCGGCAGTATAGCCGCGCTGCCCCATTGATTTCAATGGGTAGGAGCGGTATAGGAGCGATGCTGCTAGCAGGGCTTTTTTTACCGTCCTGCTAGCGCACCGCTCCAGTGTGAAAGCCCGCCGGCTTTCACACTGGAGTGAAAGGACCCGCTTTTTTTTAGGCGCTATACAGGCGCTATTTTTAGCGCTGTAGCGCCTGAAAAACGTCCCAGTGTGAAATGGGCCTTACTGCAATGAGGTGCTGCAACCAGGTCCTAAATGAATCCTCCTAGTTGTCTGATTTATAAATGATTAACCACTTCCAGACTGCTATATACTGCCGATATACGTCCTAACTTATATCTAGCTGCTGCCATAACCCCAGTATCCTCTTGTTCTGCCGGCGGTACAGTTTCCGATAATAGTGGTCTCTGCGGCGGATTCCCCGCTATATCACTTTTATCGGTGGCAGGAGAGAGGGCCCCCCCTCCCACCGTCGGTAACAGCGGAGGCGATCGAATCCTTCTCCTTCCTAGGTATGGAGACGAGGGAGGGGAAAATGGCCCCCACCGGTCTCCATACCATTGCAGGGTGGAAGCGATGTCAAAAGGTCACTTCCGCCCACAGCTCTTAACCACTTGCCGCCCGCCATATAGCAGAATGACGGCTGCAAAGTGGTTTCAAAATCCTGACCTCACGTCATATGACGTCCTCAGGATATTGAGCTGCTGCGGAGACTCTTTACCACGTGATCAGCCGTGTCCAATCACGGCTGATCACAGTGTAAATAGGAAATGCCTCACTCGCGTCTGTCAGACACGAGTAGAGGAGAGCCGATCGGCTGCTCCTCTGACAGGGGGGGTCTGTGCTGATCGATTATCAGCGCAGCCCCCCCCCCCGAGGATGCCCACACTATACCACCAGGGACGCCACCAGACCACCAGGGATGCCCAGCACCAGGTATGCCACCCTAGACCACAAGGGATGCCAGTCAGTGCCCACAATGGATGCTAATCAGTGCCCACAATGGATGCCAATCAGTGCCCACAATGGGCATCACTGATTGGCATGCATTATTGTTTGGCACTGATTGGCATCCATCAGTACAATACATTACACTGCAATGCCGCCTATCAGTGTCCATCCGTGCCGCCTATCAGTGCCCATCCATGCTCATCCGTGCTGCCTATCCATGCCCATCCGTGCCGCCTATCAGTGCCAATTTGTGCCACCTATCAGTGCCCATCCGTGTCGCCCATCAGCGCCACCTATCAGTGCCCATCAGTGCCGCCTATCAGTGCCACATATCAGTGCCCATCAATGCCACCTCATTAGTGCCACTTCATTGGTGCCACCTCATTGGTGCCCATCAGTGCCGCCTTATCAGTGCCCGTCAGTGCAGCCCCATCAGTGCCCATCAGTAAAGGAGAAAACTTACTTATTTACAAAGTTTTGAAACTGAAACCAAAAAAAACATCTTTTTTTTCAAAATTTTTGATCTTTTTTCATTTGTTTAGCAGAAAATAAAAATCCTAGAGGCGATCAAATACCACCAAAAGAAAGCTCTATTTATGGGAACAAAATGATAAAAATTTAGTTTGGGTGCAGTGTAGTATGACCGCGCAATTGTCATTCAAAGTGCGACAGCGCTGAAAGCTGAAAATTGGTCTGGGCAGGAAGGTGTTTAAGTGCCCAGTATTGAAGGGCCTTTTTTTTTTTAATTACAACTTTTTTTTTTATATTGCATTTTAGTGTAAATATGAGATATGAGGTCTTTTTGATCCCCAGATCTCATATTTAAGAGGACCTGTCATGCTTTTTTCTATTACAAGGGAAGTTTACATTCCTTGTAATAGGAATAAAAGTGACACAATGTTTTTTTTTTTTTTTAAAAACAGTGTAAAAATAAAAGGTAAAATAAATAAGATTTTTTTTTTTTTTTTTTAAACGCGCCCCTTCCCGTCGAGCTCGCATGCAGAAGCGAACGCACACGTGAGTAGCGCCCGCATATGAAAACGGTGTTAAAACCACACATGGGAGGTATCACCGCGATCGGTAGAGGGAGAGCAATAATTCTAGCCCTAGACCTCCTTGCAAAACATGCAACCTGTAAAAAATTCTAAACGTCGCCTATGGAGATTTTTAAGGGTAAAAGATTGTCGCCATTCCACGAGCGGGCGCAATTTTGAAGCGTTGACATGTTGGGTATCAATTTACTCGGCGTAACATTATCTTTCACAATGTTAAAAAAAAATTGGGCTAACTTTACTGTTGCCTTATTTTTTAATTCAAAAATGTGTATTTAAAAAAAAAAAAAAGTGCGCTTGTAAGACCGCTGCGCGAATAGGGTGTGACAGAAAGTATTGCAACGGCTGCCATTTTATTCTCTAGGGTGTTAGGAAAAGAAATGTATAATGTTTGGAGGTTCTAAGTAATTTTCTAGCAAAACAAAAAGGTTTTTAACTTGTAAACAACAAATCTCAGAAAGAGACTCAGTCCTTAAGTGGTTAATAATGTTGCATTATGATGATACATTGTTATTCTCTAACCAATCAAGGAAGGGAATACGGCTGCGGAAATCTGAATTGTACAGTATCAGCTCCTAAAAGAATGCTCTCCAATGTCAGAGAGGATTCAGCGGGAGGCAGAAATCACAGATGTATCTCTTGTTCCGCGGCCAGCATCTCGCTGTCACTGAGCTACGACGGGAAGAGACGTGGACCTCCTCCCCCGTGCCGAGGCATGTCCCTGTTTTCCAGTCCTCTTCTCCTTGACCCTGCTTTATAGGTAATCTATACCATCTGCTCCCATTAATGTATGTGTCAATGTGAGTGGACTATATAATATAAGTACAGGAAAACCTTGGATTGGGGAGCATAATTTGTTCCAGAAACCTGCTTGTAATCCAAAGCACTTGTATATCAAAGCAAATTTCTCCATAAGAAATAATGGAAACTCAGATGATTCGTTCCACAACCATTTATTCATAAATCCTTCAGTTTATAGTCCATATAAAAAGATTTGAGTAATGAGACCAGGTTGTGTTACCATAAAATGTCCATCCACAAATAGAAGCCTCCACAAGGGGATTAGAAGGAAAATCCAGCAGGAGCTCCAGAGTATAGAAGAGAAGAGAGGCGCTTCTAAGTGTAGCAATATGTTGCTAAATGTTGTACCTTCATTAACCACCTTCCATCCCAACTAGACATGTGCACAACAAAAAAATTTGTTTATTTTAGTTTTGTTTTTTTCGTTTCCGTTGATTCGTAACGATTCGTAAATTCGTACGTCGTCGGTGTTCGTATTCGTAACGATTCGTAAATTCGTACGTCGTCAGTGTTCGTATTCGTAACGATTCGTAAATTCGTACGTCGTCGGTGTTCGTATTCGTAACGATTCGTATTTTCGTTAGAGTTATTTTTTCGTTGATTCCTTTTTTCGTTAGTTTAATTTTCGTTTATTCGAAATTCGGACGCATTCGTATTTATTCGTAACATTCGTAGATTCGTAATCGGAGCATAATTCATAATTTTATGTAATGTGTATGCTATTATTACATTTTAAGAGACGCAGAAAATTACGAATCGAAAAAAAAAAAGTTCCGAATGTACGAATTTTTTCGTTCAATCCATTCGAAGCACGTTAAGCAGTGCCATTGTAAGAGACACGGAAAATTACGAATCGAAAAAAAAAAAAAAAAGTTACGAATGTACGAATTTTTTCGTTCAATCCATTCGAAGCACGTTAAGCAGCGCCATTGTAGGAGACACGGAAAATTACGAATCGAAAAAAAAAAAAAAAAAAAAAAAGTTACGAATGTACGAATTTTTTCGTTCAATCCATTCGAACCACGTTAAGCAGCGCCATTGTAAGAGACACGGAAAATTACGAATCGAAAAAAAAAAAAAAAGTTCCGAATGTACGAATTTTTTCGTTCAATCCATTCGAACCACGTTAAGCAGCGCCATTGTAAGAGACACGGAAAATTACCAATTCAACAAAAAAAAAAAAGTTACGAATGTACGAATTTTTTCGTTCATTTTCATTTTCGGATTTTCTTCATTCGTACATTCGTTGTTTCTAATTTGTTTTTTTCGGATTTTTGTTGTTTTTCAGATTCGTTCGATTCAAATGATTCGTTAATCGGATTCGTTCGTTTCGAACGATTTGTTATTCGTTAAAATTTTTAGCGAATCGTTCGTTCATTCGTACGAAAACGAACGAACGAAAATAACAAAAAAAAACGAAAAACAAAAAAAAACGAAACTAATTGCACATGTCTAATGAAAACTCAGATGATTCGTTCCACAACCATTTATTCATAAATCCTTCAGTTTATAGTCCATATAAAAAGATTAGAGTAATGTGACCAGGTTGTGTAACCATAAAATGTCCATCCAAAAATAGAAGCCTCCACAAGGGAATTGGAAGGAAAATCCAGCAGGAGCTCCAGAGTATAAGAGAGAAGAGAGGCGCCTCTAAGTGTAGCAATATGTTGCTAAATGTTGTGCCTTCATTAACCACCTTCCATCCCAACCATAGTCATATGACGTCCACAGGAGGGATCTCCCATCCTGGGCGGGCATCATAGGATGTCCTGGGCTTCCCGGCCGTCTGGGGGTCGCGTGTGTGCCCCCGCCGCGTCACTTGGGACCCGATGCACGTGTAGGGTTGCCACCTGTCCGGGATTCACCCAGACAGTCCGGGTTTTGAATTATGTGTTCAGGTTTCAGACTGTCTGAAACCCGGACACATTATTCAGACTGCAACCACTCCTCCAACATATGCGTGCCAGGGCATGCCCTATTCACCCAGTGTGGCGCAGATTCCCTCTGTTGCCCAGGTTGCACCCACCTATGCTCCCCATTAACCAAGTAGCACAACCACCCAGTGCATAGGCCCCCTCCCTCCCTTCTCTGCCCTGCCCCTGAGTGAGTACACTAAGGTAACAGGGACTCAGATGTAAGGGGTACTCTGTGGACTCTGATGCAAGAGGGAGCTTTGGGAACCCTGATTTAATGGGGAATGCTGGGAATTCTGATGTAAGTGGGGGCTTTAGCAAGCAGATACCCCCTTACATCAGAGTTCCATTATATACCACAGTCCAAAGTGTTCCCCCGTGAAAAAAAAAAAAAATTGCTGCGTGCCGATAAAGTGTTCATGTTTGGTTTGAAGAAAAAGTGGCAACCCGATGTGCGTGCGATGTCCGCCGGGCACCCGCGATTGCTCGTTAACTGAGCAGGACCGTAGATCTGTGTGTGTAAACACACAGATCCACGTCCTGTTAGGTGAGAGGAGACCGATCGTGTGTTCCCAGTACAGAGAAACACCGATTGGTCTCCCCCCCTTGTGAGTCCCCTCCCCCCACAGTTAGAAACAATCCCTAGGAAACACAGTTAACCCCTTGATCGCCCCCTATTGTTAACCCCTTCCCTGTCAGTGACATTTATACAGTAATCAATGCATTTGTATAGCACTGATCGCTGTATAAATGTGAATGGTCCCAAAATGCTGTCAAAAGTGTCCGATCTGTCCGCCGCAATGTCACAGCCATGATAAAAATCGCAGATCTCTGATATTACTAGTAAAAAAAAAAAAAAAAAAAAAATGGCGTAAATCTATCCTCTATTTTGTAGACGCTATAACTTTTGCGCAAACCAAGCAATATACGCTTATTGCAATTTTTTTTACCAAAAATATGTAGAAGAATACGTATCGGCCTAAACTGAGGAAAGCTCTATTTGTGGGAAAAAAATTATAAAAATTTCATTTGGGTACAGCATTGCATGACCGCGCAATTGTCATTCAAAATGCGACAGCGCTGAAAACTGGCTTGGGCAGGAAGGGGGTGAAAAGGCCCTGTACTGAAGTGGTTAAATGTAACCATATTGCTACACTTAGAGGCGCCTCTCTTCTCTTTTATACTCAGTTGTGACATGACGCTACTTGTTTATCAAGTTAAAATTTTATTAAAAAATTTTGTTTGTCTTGCAAAGCGCTCTCAAACCAAGTTACTCTCAAACCAAGGTTTTACTGTATTAACATGGAGGTATACCCAATCACTACAATCTCGTATCGTCTATAACATTGACATCTTAAAATGAAGTTTCAATATTTGCCAATGTGCAGCTTTTATTAAAATTATCCCTGGTGATCCCACCATAAAGGTCCTTGTTCAGGCACTTCCTTTTATAGGGTGGCAACCATAGGTGTGCGCAGGGGGTGTGCCGGGTGTGCCTGGGCACAGCCTAATCACCCTGTGTGGCAGGGCCAATGATAAGGCAGTACAGCCTGCCCTCCTGTACTGGGCTTATGCCCCATTAGTTCAGAAGAGTGGCCCAGGCGCCTGAGAAAAGGAGGACGGCTGTACTGCCTTATTGTAGATATCGATCCTCTTAATCATCCCGTGCTGTCGGTTTCTCCGCCTCCTCCTCAGTCCGGCGGTTATAGGGGGATCGGTTCTAGCATCTGCACCTCCATCCTGTCCTCAGTCCCTTTTTCAGTCTTAAATGTAAGACACCAGGGCTCTGTTTAAAACCCTGATATTTCATCAAAGCCCCCCAAAAGGGCAGTTAAAAATAAATTTTAATAAAAAAAGAAAAAATAAATGAAAAAAAAGTAATAAAAAAAGCAAATCTCAAAAAAAAAGAAGGACTCATTCACATGTGCTTTGCACCTGCCACAGCCGAGCTCCTGCCTCTGTTGCTCTGTGTTTGAGCTTTGGGGTGCACACCCTAATGCAATAGGCTGCGCACACCTATGGTGACAACGCTCGGTTCACATATGGGCTTCTGCATTGTCACCCGGTCATATGGGCTTCTGGGGAACACTACAAGTGACAATCGTTGGACATAACTCATAATGTGCCTTCACTTTTTACAAAGTGTCTATTTCAGTCACAGGCTGGGGGCTCGTCCGGGATCTCAGCTTTAAAAACACATTAAACACGTATGGTCCACTGTTATCACCGTCAAGAAACCAACTCTAAGAAATGTCATGCAAGTTGTCGCAGAAGTATGCGGTGCATCACAATGCATGGTTGTGCTTGGGATTCAATGAAATCTTTTTTGTTAACTGTTATTAAAGCTTCAATAATTTGAATTGCAGGTGCACAATGCACACTAGTGCTCCCGTAATATGCACAAAATGCCCTATGTGTTTGGGGTAGCCATGTGTGTGCATTACAGGCAGGTCTGGGAGAAGGGGGCAGCAGGGGAAGCTGCCCTGGACTTGTTTTTGTGTGTGGAGGGGGGTCACCATGGCAAGCTGTGCCCTCCTCAGTAGCTGTGCTGCAGCCCACAGCAGCAATCACTGTCTCCCTCCAGCAGACTTCAGGCTGTATTAGCTTCTCTGTATGAGCTATGAATAAATGAATTGTCATGAATCATAGAGGGTGCTGTGCACTAAGATCTATATACTATTGACCCTTGCACTATGTATAGTGCATACTCCTGACCCCTGTAGTGACTATTTTATATAATTCTGCCCTATGTATGTACTCCTGACCCCTGCATTGTGTATGTCACATACTCCTGGCACCCGGATTGTGTATGTTACCTAATCCTGACCCCTGCGCTATGTATGTCACATACACCTGGCCCCCGAATTGTGTATGTTACATAATCCTGACCCCTGCACTATGTATATCACATACTCCTGGTCCCCGCATTGTGTATGTTACATAATCCTGACCCCTGCGCTATGTATATCACAAACTCCTGGCCCCCGCATTGTGTATGTCACCTACTCCTGACCCCTGCACTCTGTACATTACATACTCCTACCCCCTGCACTCTCTGTGTTACATACTCTGAACCATGCACCCTGCACAGTTCCTGCTCCTGACTGCTGCACAGTGTATGTGGGTATGAAAATAGGGCACGCAAATTGGGCATGGGTAAGAGGATTGGGTACTCACATTACAAAGGAGAGGGGCACAGTCCTGATGCCTACACTTTGTGCACTATGTACGTCACCCCTTCTGACCCCTGCACTCGGTACATTACATACTCCTGTCCTCTGCACCCTGTACGTTTCCTACTCCTGACCCCTGCACTCTCTGTGTTGTGTATTCCCGACCTCTGCACTCTCTGTGTTATGTATTCCTGACCCCTGCACTCTGTATATTACACACTCCAGTCCCCTGTCTCCAACGGAATTCCGCTCAAACTGTCTTGCCTACACACGGTCGCATTGCCTACTCATCGGTCTTTTTCTGTCCGGAATTTCCGATCGTGTGTACGCGGCATTTGAGCCAGGCCTTTTCGTCCAACATCAGTGCCTGACCTCACAAATGCGCTTCTGGAAGAATAATCAAACATACCCATAGACACAGTCCTAATGCCGCGTAGACACGAGATTACTTTTCGACAGCAAAGGTCCGACGGAACGAATCCGTCTGACAATTCTATCGTGTGTGGGCTCCATCGGACTTTTGCTGTCGAAAAATCCGACAGACTTTAGAAATAGAACATGTTTTAAATTTTCCCACCGGAACTCCGCCGGACCCAGTTCCTATCGAAAAATCTGCTCATCTGTGTGCTAGTCCGACGGACAAACAACGACGCTAGGGCAGCTATTGGCTACTGGCTACGAACTTCCTTATTCTAGTCCGGTCGTACGTCATCACGTTCGAATCCGTCAGAATTTAGTGCGATTGTGTGTGGCCAAGTCCGATCATTCTAAAAGTTTGTCGGAACTCCGTCGAAAGTCCGTCGGAAAGACTGTCGGACCTAGTCCGTAAAAAAGCCTGCTTGTGTGTACGCGGCATTAACCTGGTGGACGGCCTTCCCAGAAGAGTTGAAGCTGGTATAGCTGCAAAGGGTGGGCCAACTCAATATTGAACCCTACTGACTAAGCCCCCGTACACACGGTCGGAAATGCCGACCACAAAATCCGTCTGAATTTTTCAGACGGATTTTGTCCGACACTGGTGTTGCATACACACGGTCGGAAAAAGTTGTCGGAAAATCTGATCATTCTGAACGTGGTGACGTACGGGACGTACATTTGTTCTGTGCGAATGGGGGCAAAAACGAATGTTATAAGGCTACCGTGCAATTCAAATGTTTATTATTGATTTAGGACCACATTTGGCCACTATATGGTGCCACATATCATAGTGTCACCTCCCCCTCTCATCACCCCCATAACATAGGGGGGGGGGGGTGTTCTGTAGCTCACAGATGATAGCTAGGAAGGCTGATGGTTGTTTGAGATTTTAGTGGCGTGCACAGGAAGATACAAGGGCACTGGAATTCGTGGCAGGATCCACAGGTATTTTTCTATACTTGCAGAAAAGTATCCGTGGCTGAGAAAAGAGGATTGTTCTTTATTGGTTTGGGTTTATTGGTTTCTTGGTTTGGGCCCAGAGCTTGGAATAACAGCACCCCCCCCCCCCCCTTTAAATAAACCAAAGTTCAGACGTTGCAATCCCCGGCTGGTTTTGAAAATTGCAACCATTTCCATAATTCTGCACCTTTGTCACATGCCGGAAAGTGCTGTCCGCAATTTCCTAAAAAAAAAAAAAAAACTATAATGATAAAAAGGTAATATAATTGTCAGCCTTATGACCTCCGCGGTATTATTTATGGAGCGCACTTTACTCCCGGCTTTTGTTAGAAGAGAGGAACCTTCACAGATCGTCTCTTGTCGCTTTATATTCTCTCTCTAAGCCACGGGTTGTTTCCTCCTGATTAAAAAATTAACCAATTTTATAAACAGAAAACTATGAAAAGAGGAATGGGGAGAAGAGTAAGTGTGGAAGATAAACTGAGGCTGAAAATAAAAAAAATTCAGATATTTTCTACTTTTATGGATATGTGTACAAAGAGAAATCTTCCCAGCAGAGTACGAAATAAAGCCTAACTCCATGTTTTAGTGGACTTTAAATAGTTTATTTGGAGCAGCTATTTAAAGTCCACCAAAGCATGGAGTTAGGCTTAAGGCTCGATTCACATCTATGCTTTTTGCTTTTGAGCGTTTTTGCAGTGCTTTTTGCGGTGCTTGCCGCATTTTTTTGACATGCGATTTTGCCGCATTTTGCATTTTTTGTATTTTTATTTTTTTTTATTTTTTTTTTACACTGTGGTTGCTTAGCAACCAGCTATATTTAAAAAAAAAAAAAAAAAACGCGGTAAAAACGCAGTACTTGCGTTTTGGATGCAGGTCCATTGACTTCTATTACATGCAAAACGCTGCATTTTGCATGAAAAAAAGTCCCGACCCTTTCCAAAAACGCAGAGGCACAAAAATGCATTGATGTGAACATGTTCCATAGGAACCCATGTTAAAAAATTTCCCTTCATTTCTGCAAAATGCATCAAAAAAACGCGTTAGTGTGAATCGAGCCTTAAAGAGGCATATCAAAAAAATAAAAAGTGAAATTGCTTATAGGAAACCATATACTGAATAAAAGATCCAAATGTGTATATTATTCTGAAGTAGTGATTGCTGTCAGCACAAGAGTCTTCCTTCCTCCTCCCTCATTTTCTTTCTTCAATTCTTTTTTCTTCCTACTGTACCTCACCTTCCTTTCTTCCTTCTCTCTTTGCTTCGATCAACATTACACTTTTCTTTCCTTTCCCTTCTTTTCCTTTCCTTACCTTTCCTTTCCTTACCTTTGCTTACCTCTCCTTTTCCTTTTTCTTTTCCTTCCTTTCCTTTCCTCCCCTTTCCTTTCCTTTTTCCTTACCATTCCTCTTCCTTTTCCTTTCCCTACCTCATTTTTCCTATCTTATTTCCTTTCTTCCTTCTCTATCTGCTTTGATCACCATCACACTTTCCTTTCCTTTCCCTTCCTTTCCTTACCTTTGCTTACCTTTTCTTTTCCTTTTCCTTTTCCTTTTCTTTCCCTTCCTTTCCTTTCCTTTTTCCTTTCCTTTCCTTTTCTTTCCTTTCCTTTTTCCTTACCTTTCCTTTCCCTTCCTTTCCTTTCCCTATCTTTGCTTACCTTTGGTTTCCTTTTCTTTCCTTTCCTTTCCTTTTTCCTTTCCTTACGTTTCCTTTCCTTTTCTTTCCTTTCCTTTTTCCTTTCCTTACGTTTCCTTTCCTTTTCTTTCCTTTCCTTTCGTTTTTCCTTTCCTTACCTTTTCTTTCCTTTTTGTTTCCTTTCCTTTTTCCTTACCTTTCTTTTCCTTACCTTTCCTTACCTTTACTTTCCTTTTGCTTTACTTTCCTTTTCTTTCCCTTTCCCTTCCTCATTCTTCCTTTTCTTATTTGCTTTCTTCTTTTCCTTCTTTCTTTATATTCTTCTCTCCTTCCTCTGTTCCCCATCTTTCCGTCCTTCCTTCCTTCTTTACTTCCTTCTCTCCTTCCTTCCCCAACTTCTTTTTCATTCCTTCTTTCCTACCCTCCCCACCTTGGCTGCGTCCTTCCTTCCGTGACTTTGACACGGCTTCATTGCAAAAACGCATCTGTGTTTTGCCATTTTTTTGGCATTTCTGGTGCATTTTGCACCTGTGAAAAAAGGAAATCCAACTGAAAAAGTGCAACTGCAGGTGCGTTTTTGATGTGTTTTTGCCACGCTTTAGATTTTTCCATTCATTTAAATTTTTGGTGTTTTTTATTTTTTTTTACCCCATCAAACACGCACCAAAAATGCAGCTTGCAGAACTGTGAAAAACACAACGGACCTGCAACTAATCAGTGGGAAGAGTTTCATTGGATTTAATGGTCATGCGTTTTTCTTCTTTTTTTAATGCTAAAACAGAAGAAAAACCTCAGTGTGAAAGCAGAATTCCTTCCTTCCTCGCCTTTCTTCCTTCCTCTACTTCCTTCCTTCCTTCCTTCTTCCCTTCCTTATTTAATTTTCTCTGTTCTTCCTTCCTCTCTTTTCTTCCTTCTTCCCTTCATTATTTTGTTCTCTCGTTTATTTTCTCTTCTCCTTCCTTCTTTTCTTTCTTATGTCTTTTCTTTCTCTCCTTCCTTCCTTGTTTTCATCTCTCCTTCCCCCCTGTCACCTTTTCTTCCTTTCTTCCTACTACACTTTCCTTCCTTGTTTCTTTCCCCAGCATCTTTTTTACCCCTCATTCCTACCTCCCCCACCTTGGCTGCTTCCCTTTTCCCCTCCCTCCCTTCCTTCCTTCTTCCCTTCCTTATTTTGTTCTCTCCTTCCTTCTTTTCATTCTTGTGTATTTTCTTTCTGCCATTCCTTCTTTATTTTCTTTCCTACTCCCTCCCCTCCAAATCATCTTTTCTTCCTTCCTTCCTACTACACTTTCCTTTTTTTCCTTCCTTGTTTCCTTCCCCAGCATCTTTTTCACCCTTCTTTCCTACCTCCCCCACCTTGGCTGCTTCCTTTCTACTTCTCCCTCCCTCCCTCCCTCCCTCCTTCTTCCTTCCTTCCTTCTTTCTTCTCTACCTTCCTTCTTTCTTCCCTTCCTTATTTTGTCCTCTCCTTTATTTCTTCCTCTCCTTCTTTCTTTTCTTTATTATGTCCTTTCTTTCTCTTCTTCCTTCCTTATTGTGTTCCCATCCTTTATTTCTTCCTCCTTCTTTTCTTTCTTATGTCCTTTCTTTCTCTTCTTCCTTCCTTATCTTCGTCTCTATTTCCTCCCTTCCCTATCATCTTTTATTCCTTCCTTCTTTCCTTCCTACTTCACTTTCCTTTCTTCCTTCCTTACTTCCTTCCCCAGCACCTTTTTCAGCCTTCTTTCGTACCTCCCACACCTTGGCTTCTTCCTTTATTCTTGTTCCTCCCTCACTCCCTCCCTTCCTTCCTCCCTCTCTCACTGCACCTTTCTCTTTCCTATTCCTTTCCTTTGATGGTTACAGAACCAATGACTGTCTTTAAAGAATACAAGCCTTCCCGTTTTGGTGGGTGTTCTCTTTTAAGCTAACCTTCTCTAGCTCCAGGATGTATGAGGATAGGTTACATTTAGACATTGCACGCTGAAATTATTTTAATTGCGCCGTCTCCATATACTTGACTGCAGCACCGAGATCATTATCTTCAAAATGTTTTGTATCTAAACGACAATGAAACTTGCTGATCATCTTTTATTCTTCCCCGCCTGAGCGCTGAGACTTTGCAGGGCGAAGCTATGCATTAACCAGTTTATAATAAGCATTCATATATTAGCTGTCATTTCTTTACACAGCTTGGCGCCCCATTGTATATACATGCCAAAACAAATGTATATAATGCTGGCACTGAGCCAGAAAGCAGTGAAAGCTTATCGCAATTCTTCTTGCCACCCTACCATGGCGCTGTGCGCAGACTTTGTCCCCTCCATGTGATACGGGTTAACTTGAAGGAACCGGGCAGCCCTTGGAACAGGCGTTTACACGGGAGATGACACTAAAACAGACGCAGGCTTAAGACGTTGACAGATTTACTTGTAGAGGTAACAACATGCCAGGAAATCTCCCAAAAGACCAAGCAGAGTCCTTCACAGGAACAGACAAACCATACATAATCAGGCAATCAGTCTCAGTTTTCCAGGATCCCTGAATGGCCCTTTAACCATGTGGCTCCAAGATAGTGCAACCAATGGCGCTCTATTCAGCCAAACATATGGTGGAAGCTTGGCAGCCCTGCAGAAGAAAGGTCTTGCCAAGCCACCATGAAGCAAGCTGCCTCCACACCCAATTATATGCACACCTCCCAAAACGTATGAGTTTAGAAATTGGGACACATTTTAGTACAAAGTTTATAGGCCACCCATTCTCAACTAGGAAACAGGCCTCCTTCCTCAGAGGTTGCTAGGGGTTCCTTGAGTGGTGGCTAATTGACCTTTCATCTGTTGGTGCCTGCATAGTTCTGGGTCCAACAATAGTTGGCAGAACCAGTAGCATGGCACCAAGGATTATTTTAGCTGACTCTAATGCACACGATCGGAATTCTCGTCGGCAAAAACTCTGACGGTTTTTCAGATGGAATTCCGCTCAAGCTGGGTTGCCTACACACGATCACACCAAATTCCGACGGTCAATAACACAGCGGCATAAAACACGTTCGACGGCACTATAAAAGGGACATTTAATGCTTCCAAGCATGCGTTGAATTGTTTCGGAGCATGCGTCGGAATTTTGCGTGTCGGAATTGCATACACACAATCGGAAAATCCGATAGAAAGGTTTTCCGTCGGAAAAATTGAGAACAGGTTCTCAATTCAAAGTCCGTCGGAAATTCCGACAGAAAAAGACCGTTGGGCATACACACGGTCGGAAAATCAGATGAAAATCAGATGAAAAGCTCCCATGAAAAGCGCTGCATAAGCCCCCGTACACACGGTCAGAAAATCCGACCACAAAATCCGACCACAAAATCCGTCGGATTTTTTCAGACGGATTTTGTCCGACACTGGTGTTGCATACACACGGTCGGACAAAGTTGTCGGAAAATCCAATCATTCTGAATGTGGTGACGTTCGTTGCGTACGACGGAACTACGTAGAGGCTAATAGCCAATATCTTTGGTCTCGTAATTTGATCTGAGCATGCGTGGCACTTTGTCCGTCGGAATTCTCTACACACGATCGGAAAAAGTCTGATTGGATTTTGTTGTCGGAAAATTTGAGAGCAGGATCTCGACGGAAAAAGTCCGATGGAGCCCACACACGGGCGGATTTTCCGACAACATGGTCCGATCGGACATTTTCTGTCCGCGTGTAACGGTGGCCTTCTTAGTAGGGGTTCCTTGAGATCTGAATTTTTTTTGAAGAGTCCCTCTTGGCTAAAAAGAAGACTGAGAAAAGCTGGTTCAGAGGTTGGATCAGATGCCCAAAATTTACAAACGGCACCAATTTTATGCTTTCAAAAAGCATGAAATTTACTGACCAAGCCACATTTTTTACTGACACTTCGAAATAGCACATAAAATGGCCGTTTTAAGTGCAAAACAGTGAACATGTCAATATTTAGGCTATACACATATAGCTAGTGCTATTAGCAATGTGTTTAACTTATAAGAAAAGTCAAAAAGCATATTTCTCCATTTCATGAAGGTCCGGTTAATATAATCCAGCAGTTTTTTCACCTGCATCCAGCTGGAGAGATTTTCCCTTCAATTTCATTCCCATAGACAACTAGCTACCAACACAGAAGATGAGGGGAAATCCCAGGTAGCCACCGGGATCAATAGAATAGAGGACACCTCGATTTCTGTTCTGGATTTAGTGGAATGGTAAACAGGGCAACTGGAGGGTAAATCTCCCCAGCTGGAGCACAGTGACATCATTAAAAACTGACATAGCAGTTACCAAAGAGATAATAATGCTAATGCATTGTTAAAATAGCAACTTGTTAAAGGAGCTTGCAGCAGTTTTCAGTTGTACAGGTGTCCCCATGTGAAGGTTTTCCCTCACCACCTGTTCTAGCGAAAACTGCTGCAACAGGCAACCTTCTGCAGAGTGAATACACTAAGGCAGTGTTGCCAACCTACCAGATTGAAATTTACTGATATGACACCCAAAATTTACTGGCACAGCCAAGTTTTTACTGGCATTTCCAAAAGTTAGAAAATTAGTTTTAAGTGCACATTTCAGTATTTGGACTACAAATAAGTATAATATGCAATTAGCAGTGTGATTTAAGGTAGCTATTCAGGCAAAACGCATATTTCTTATTTTATTTTCAATATAGTAAGTGGCTCAGGGACAGGAAATTAGAATGGGAGGCACACACATGAAATTGACTCTCATAGTGACACTGACATCATTGTGCAGCAGCACAGATCACCGACACAACGCGTCCCCTCCTGAGTCACAGCCAGGGGTGGACTGACCATTCAGCCACTCGGGCACTCCCCGAGGGCCCCGGGCCACTAGGGGGCCCCATCAGGGTTGCCAGCCTCAGTAAAACCAGGGACAGTATGTAAAAAGCTGTGTTTTTTTTACATCTGTTTTTGAAATGTCCCTTACCGACATCCTTTTGGTCTAAAAATCCAGAGATTATAGCTGCCCCACCTCTCCAGTACCTTCTCAGCCAATAGAAACATGTCTGTGTGATTGTATACTGTGTGTATGTATACTGTGTGGCCCCATAATCTCCTATTGCCCAGGGGCCCCATGTGTTGTTAGTCCACCCCTGGTCACAGTGACAGTCTCTCTCAACACCAGGTGGTCCCTTCAGTCCCCTCCAGTCCAAACAGCACTGACAGTCCCATTCCCTGCTTGCCTTGCTCCCGTCCCACAGACCCGTACACAAAGCTCTGGCCGCTCCCTTGCACCATGACATCACACAAAACACTCCGCCAGACCCGCCCCCCACCGGTACCGCCCGAACACACTGTAGCAGACACTTTAATGGTCTCGGCCAGCTCTGGAACAGAGCTGCGCATGCCCAGTTCTGAGCCAAGCGTCACAGCCATATTTTTTTACTGGCAAACTTTTCCTCTTACTGGCATTTACTGGCAGGAGAAAAATGCCTGTTTTTTACTGGCTGCCAGTAAAAATACTGACGGTTGGCAACACTGCACTAAGGTAAGGGGACGGGTTACTGATATAAGGGGATCCTATTGATCAGTGCTCCCCCTTACCTTACTGTATTCACTCCCCCCTTACATTATTGACCCCTCCCATCACACTGACCTAGCGGCGCTGACACTAACCTCCTCTTAGGTGCATGTCAGGCTCATTTAGATGGCCTTCTCTGGCTCCAGCTTGGCGGCTCTGGTTTTATCTATATTCTTCTCTCCACGGTCACACATCTGACTCCTCCTGTGACCCCGTTCCTGTCGGCGCTCCTGCTCTTCACTCCACTCCAGGTTCCCCTTCAGAGACAGCAGACATGATACAAGAGATGGTCAGAGACCGCAGACATGATACAAGAGATGGTCAGAGACTGCAGACATGATACAAGAGATGGTCAGAGACTACAGACATGATACAAGAGATGGTCAGAGATTGTGGACATACTACAGGAGATGGTTAGAGGTTTTGGACATGGTACAGATGATGGTTATAGGCTGCAGACATGGTACAGATGATGGTGAGAGGCTGTGGACATAATACAGGAGATGGTTAGAGGCTGTAGACCAGGGGTGCCCAACCAGTGGCCCGGGGGCCACATGTGGCCCGCGGAGCCCTCTGATGTGGCCCGCGACCTCCTGCTCTGGGATAAAATAGAATAGAGTACTGTTATTAAAGGTCAGTTTTATTAATAAAATCACTGGGTATATATGGGCATATCTATTCTACAGTGGTTACTGGGCTGCTTTCAAACTGATCCGCAGGTACAGAGCAGTGCACCTGCGTGTTACCTGCACTGAGCCATAGACTTCTGTTATTATCTGCGAGTTTGGTGAGCTTTCTGAAAGTGCACCAAACCTGCAGAATATAATAGTAGTCTATTGCAAAGTCCAGGAAAGCCAAAGGTATACTGCGCTGCACCAGCGGTGCAGGTAAACTGCAGCGCATCTGTGTGAAAGCAGCCTTGGGCCCCTTTCGCATGGTCAGTCTGACCCAATTGTACCCTCCATTTACCTCTAAGGAGTAGCAAATGTAAACTGACTTGTGTATTACCTCCAATCACATCCGGAAAAAGGAGTATTAGTAGGCTGTGTCCGCTCTGCATATACAGAGCAGACACGGACCTGCCATCCACCCCGCTCATTGTGGCCCGCGACCGATTACCAAGTAGCTTAAGTGGCCCTCGCTCTTCAAAAGGTTGGGCACCCCTGCTGTAGACATACTACAGGAGACGGTTAGAGGCTGCGGACATGGTACAGATGATGGTTAGAGGCTGCGAACATGGTACAGGAGATGGTTAAAGGCTGCAGACATACTACAGGAGAAGGATAGAGGCTGCAGACATACTACAGGAGATGGTTAGAGGCTGCCGACATACTACAGGAGATGGTTAGAAGCTGCGGACATGGTACAGGAGATGGTTAGAGGCTGCAGACATACTACAGGAGAAGGTTAGAGGCTGCAGACATACTACAGAAGATGGTTAGAAGCTGTGGACATAATACAGGAGATGGTTAGAGGCTGCAGACATGGTACAGATGATGGTTAGAGGCTGTGGACATAATACAGGAGATGGTTAGAGGCTGCAGACATGGTACAGATGATGGTTAGAGGCTATGGACATAATATAGGAGATGGTTAGAGGCTGCAGACATACTACAGGAGGTAGTTAGATGCTGCGGACATGGTACAGATAATGGTTAAAGGCTGCAGTCATGATACATGAGATGGTTAAAGGCTGCAGACATACTACAGAAGATGGTTAGAGGCTGCGGACATACTACAGGAGATGGTTAGAGGCTGCAGACATGGTACAGATGATGGTTAGAGGCTGCGGTCATGGTACATGAGATGGTTAAAGGCTGCAGACATACTACAGGAGAAGATTAGAGGCTGCGGACATACTACAGGAGATGGTTAGAGGCTGCGGGAATGGTGCAGAAGATCGTTACAGGCTGCAGGCTTGGCACAGGAGATGGGTAGAGGCTGCGGGCATGGTTAGAATGTCAACACCAGTCACCTGAGTGGCACTGACAGACGCCTGGCGGGTGGCTCTCCTGCCTCCCCATCCAGTCCTCTGCTCCAGCTCATGGCTGAATGACACTGTAACTGGCAGTGGGCCGGAGGGTGGCTCTCCCGCTGCCTCCCCCAACCTCTGCCTCCGGCTCCTGGCTGACAGCTGTTTCTGTTCATAAAAAGGCACCAAGCAGAGCCATGATGTCCCCGCACACTCGCCCCCACTGCTCAAGCCCAGCCAAATTCAGCTGAGCTTGCCCAATCTGGCTTTGTGCTTGCGAAAATTGGCAAAGGCCATTTTTTTCCCATAGTCAACCGCTGTCCGCAAAGCAGACATTTACGGGCAGGCCATAGATGGTTAAAATGCACTAACTGTCTGTAAATTTACATAGAGTTGGCAACCCTGGGTTAGATGAAATAGTGCAGTATGCCGAAATTCCTACGCGGAAGACAGGCAGGTAAGTAACTTTAATGCAGAAGAGACAAAATAATATTCCTGATCGGCAAATTGATTTATTGCAGGCATGTCTATATTAAAACGGGAAGGGGAGGCAAACTGCATCCTCGTCATATTCATTTCCAGGCTACATTTTAATATTTCAGCGTACCCAAATTACGCTCTAACGAAAGCAAATATTTGGATGCAAATCCCCCCGGCAGCCTGTTAATAATTTTAGTGATTTATAATTCCCGGAGCCCCTAGAAAATGGGACGACTTTATCTGATTATAGATCTCCTGGGTTCTTTCCTGTCGCATTAAGCAGCCAGAAGAAGTTTTATTCTGTGGCTCGTTCGCTAGGCAGACGCATTTCGGAGCTGTGCTGTACAGTCCCCCTGGGAAGGAAAGTGTTGGCTGTCTTCTCTATCAGAGCACGGCTGTAAAGACAAGCTACCTTGCAGCGTCTGTACACACGTCGTTAGCGGTGAACCAAACCATATCCGATGTAACAGTTTAAACTGTGTTTGTTTCACATGCCTCAGAGACGATGGGACTTTTACATTAAAGCAGTGGTGTGCCTTGCGTGTTCGACTTCTGGGGATGGATTATTTTCTCTCTAAACTATACGTAGGGATTATTTTCAGTAACAATGGTGAATTAAAACAAATACTAATAATGGGCACCTAATAGAAGCAGACACAGTAAACATTTTTCTTCATTTTAACCACTGCGTCACTTTAACTGGCAATGACGCGGTCGTGCGACGCTGTTCCCAAACAAAATTGATGTCCTTTTTTTTTCCAACAAATAGAGCTTTCTTTTGGTGGTATTTGATCACCTGCGTTTTTGAGAGCCACAATTTTGAGAAAAAAAAATATATTTTTTTTTACTTTTTGCTATAATAAATACCCCCCCAATTAAAAAAAAAAATATGCCTTCCTCAGTTTAGGCCAATATGTATTCTCCTACATATTTTTGGTAAAAAATCGCAATAAGCGTATATTGACTGGTTTGCGCAAAAGTTTTAGCATCTACGAAAAAGGGGATAGTTTTTTTGGCTTTTTTTTTCACTAGTAATGGTGGCGATCTGCGATTTTTTTTTTTTAGCAGGACTACGACATTGCAGTGGACAGATCGGACATTTTTTTGGGACCATTGACATTTATACAGCGATCAGTGCTATAAAAATGCACTGATTACTGATTAACACTAGGAGGTGATCAAGGGGTTAAATGTGTTCCCTTGTGTGTGTTTCTAACTGTGGTGGGATGGAACTGACTGGAAGAGGAGACAGATCGCTGTTCCTGATTAGTAGGAACAGCAGATCTGTCTCTCCTCTTCTGGCTGAACGGCGATTTGTGTGTTTACATACAAAAATCCCCATTCTGGCTTTCGTGCCCTTGATCGCGGGTGGCCGGCGGACATCGCGGCCGCCGGCCACCCGCATCGGATCCCCCTGCCGTGCCTGCTATGGCTCTTAAAGGAGCCGACAAACCAGTATGGCGATTCACGGTAAGTAGCCGACCCGCTGCCGTATAATTACAGCGGCTGGTCAACAAGTGGTTAAAATAAATTGCATATGCACCAAGTCAACCAAACGCGTATCAAGGGGTTAAATGTGTTCCCTTGTGTGTGTTTCTAACTGTGGTGGGATGGAACTGACTGTAAGAGGAGACATATAGCTGTTCCTGATTAGTAGGAACAGCAGATCTGTCTCTCCTCTCCTATCAGAGTGGGGATTTGTGCGTTTAAATCCCCATTCTGGCTCTCTTGCCTGCGATCGCGGGTGGCCGGCAACATCGCAGCCACCGGCCACACGCATTGGGTCCCCCCGCCGTGCCTGCTATGGCTCCTAAAGGAGCCGACAAACCAGTATGGCGACTTGCGGTAACGAGCCAACCTGCTGCCGTATAATGGCATGGCTGGTCAAAAAGTGGTTAAAATAAATTGCATATCCACCAAGTCAACCCAACACATTTCAATATTATATAAAGTCTTCATCAGGGGATTTCAATATGATATAAAGTCTTCATCAGGGGATAAGGAAGTGGAAGCAGTCAAAGATATGAACGTGACTGGATGTCCAGACCGACAGGTCATGGTTCAGTGGTGCAGACCACCCGGGTCTCAGCCCAACCCACACCTCAAGCCCCACAGAAGATCAATGTCTATCAAGGAAAAGACAACAGAGGCGGCTTGCTCGCATTCACTAATGGAAGAGTAATGCCGCGTACACGCGATCGGAATTCTCGTCAGAAAAAACTCTGACGGTTTTTCCAACGGAATTCCGACGGAATTCTGCTCAAGCTGTGTTGCCTACAGCCGTGTGTACGCCGCATAAGAGGCCACAAAATATATGTGTAGAGCTGAATGGTAGATAACCGCAGCAAAAGGAGAGCAATCTCCTATAAAGCCATCCAGCGTGGGTTGACAGCATGGACTCCACTGGCTTCAGTAACAATTGTGAATTAAAACAAATGCTAATAATGACCACATATAAGAAGCAGAGACAGTGAACATTTTCTTTATTTTAAAGCTGAATTGGAAATCTTTGCATAGTTGCATTTTTCCAGTTTGGAATAATGTAACTATGTATATTTTATAAGCGGGGGATCCCTCTGGAAGCTGGAAATCATTGTAATGAACACCGCCAACCCAGTGATCTCCAACTGCTGCCGGCCCGAGTGGCTTCCCTGCTGCTTAGTGAGCACAAAGGTTATGTATGTGTATTCTTGTGTGTGTACATGGCAGCTCTTTTGCATAAGGTATATATACAAAACGCATTATGTATCTCTTGAATATGGAATGTTCAAATGTAACTGTATTTGAGCAATAAAATATATATTTATACTTTATGCAATATTTGTCTGTAGTGACATCCCTCAATAAAATTCTCACAAACAAAGAGGGATGGAGGTTTGTCACCAGCTATAAAATTTGAAAATTCGTAAAAAATTCTAAAGTTTGTAGATTCGAAAATACGTAATTTTGAAAAATTCAGAAATTTGAAAATCCCAATATTCAAAAATAAGAAAGAAAATCTGAAAATTTTAAATAATTACTAGCTAACTAACAAATAATAACTAACTATTAAATTATAGGTATTGGAATTTCCTTTCAAATTTGGCTGTTAGTCAACGTAACGAATACAAATTTATCCGAAGTTACAAATTATCCAAAATAACGAATGCTGCATCTAAACAAATGGAGCAGAATGAATTATATAATAATAAATATGAATGATAATAATAAAAAATGTTTTTATTATTATTATTGTTATTTCTTATTATTAATTCCTTAGGTTCCATTAATTTAATTTAATTAATTATTCGTAACTTTGGATAAATTTGTATTCATTACGTTCACTAACAGCCAAATTTGAAAGGAAGTTCCAATATCTATGATTTAATAGTTAGTAATAGTTAAGGTAATTATTAGTTATTATTTCAGGTTTTCAAATTTTCGGGTTATCGGATTTTCGTTCTTTTGAATTTTCGTTCTTATTTTCGAATTTCCGAATTTTTGAATTATGAATTTCACATTTCCGATTTTCAGAACTTCCGAATTTTTCAAATTTACGAATATTCAAATTTACAAATATTCTGAAAAATTTGTTAAACAGGTTTTAATTAATTTGGATATTTCCAAATTAACGAATTTGTAGAAATTGGTTAAAAAACAAATTGGGAACTAAACAAATTGCACACGTCTAAAAGGAACCCAATACCTGATGGCTACTACCCTTTGCACTAAAGGTGGACATCAAACAGAGGTTCTCTGCTGACTTTAATTAATTTTGATTGGTTTAGTCGTTTTGAATGATTCATTGATCACCATCATTAGGCATTAAACTTTGCACACACTATCAAAATATTTTCTCTGAAATATGCAATTTTCATTGTGCTATCAGTGGTCAATAAATTAATAAATTGCCACAGCATTGGATAAGAAACGGGTCCCTGATTATCACAGCGTGACAAACTGTTACATCTTTTTATTTCTTTAATCTTCTGGATTGCTAAAGTGAGATTATACCGTGTCTCTAGTGCACTAGTAATAATCTCTTAGAATAACAACATTAAAATGTGAATATAATGCAGAAGATCATGAAATTATCAATTTGATGTTTGCAAGGGAAATGAACTGCAATTTTAATGGAAATATAAGTAATTTTCCCTTGAGTGTTTCTCTAGGCAGCTAAATGTTGTTTTTTCCAAAATAGGAAATAAGTCCATATCATTTCTCTTTATAGTAACCGGGAAAATTGCATTACAATTAATGAAGAGTCATTACAAAGGACAAGGGTCATCATGTAAACTTTGAAAACATTTTCTAAACAAAAATGGAGAAGGTTGTAGAGTAAAGAGTGAATATTACAAATTAAAATGCGTTAGTAAGGTTTTACTTAGTAAAATATAGTTTACATTTTCATAACATTTGAATACAAAACTAATTTAAAATAAGCATATAAAAAGATAGACTACTCTTTCTGTGATATCACAGGTCTCTAGTTAATGGATAAGCTGCATTTACAGTATACTGAAGTCATGAATGGGTTGGCTGGATTCTTAGTGATGTCACTGGTCTCTACTGAATGGGTTGGTTGGATTCTTAGTGATGTCACTGGTCTCTACTGAATGGATTGGCTGGATTCTTAGTGATGTCACTGGTCTCTACTGAATGGATTGGCTGGATTCTTAGTGATGTCACTGGTCTCTACTGAATGGATTGGCTGGATTCTTACTGATGTCACTGGTCTCTACTAAATGGGTTGGCTGGATTCTTAGTGATGACACTGGTCTCTACTGAATGTATTGGCTGGATTCTTGCTGATGTCCCCAGTCTCTACTGAATGGATTGGCTGGATTCTTAGTGATGTCACTGGTCTCTAGTGAATGGATTGGCTGGATTCTTAGTGATGTCACTGGTCTCTACTGAATGGATTGGCTGGATTCTTAGTGATGTCACTGGTCTCTACTGAATGGATTGGACTGATTCTTAGTGATGTCACTGGTCTCTACTGCATGTATTGTCTGGATTCTTGCTGCTGTCCCCAGTTTCTCCTGAATGGATTGGCTGGTTTCTTGCTGATGTCACTGGTCTCTACTCAATGGGTTTGCTGGATTCTTGCTGATGTCACTGGTCTCTACTGAATGGGTTGGCTGGATTCTTACTGATGTCACTGGTCTCTACTGAATGGGTTGGCTGGATTATTAGTAATGGCACTGGTCTCTACTGAATGTATTGACTGGATTCTTGCTGATGTCCCCAGTCTCTACTGAATGTATTGGCTGGATTCTTACTGATGTCAATGGTCTCTACTGAATGGATTGGCTGGATTATTGCCGATGTCCCCAGTCTCTACTGAATGGATTGGCTGGATTCCTGCTGATGTCACTGGTCTCTACTGAATGGATTGTCTGGATTCTTAGTGATGTCCCTGGTCTCTACTGAATGGATTGGCTGGATTTTTAGTGATGTCCCTGGTCTCTACTGAATGGATTGGCTGGATTCCTAGTGATGTCTCCAGTCTCTACTGAATGTATTGGCTGGATTCTTAATGATGTCTCCAGTCTCTACTTAATTACTTAATGGATTTGGCTGGATTCTTAGTGATGTCACCAGTCTCTACTGAATTGATTGGCTGGATTCCTAGTGATGTCACCAGTCTCTACTGAATGGATTGGCTAGATTCTTAGTGATGGCACCAGTCTCTACAGAATGGATTGGCTAGATTCTCAGTGATGACACTAGTCTCTACAGAATGGATTGGCTGGATTCCTAGTAATGTCACTGGTCTCTACTGAATGGATTGGCTAGATTCTTAGTGATGACACCAGTCTCTACTGAATGGATTGCCTGGATTCTTACTGATGTCACAGGTCTCTACTGAATGTGTTGGCTGGATTCTTAGTGATGTCACTGGTCTCTACAGAATGGATTGGCTGGATTCTTACTGATGTCACTGGTCTCTACTGAATGGGTTGGCTGGATTCTTAGTGATGACACCAGTCTCTACTAAATGGATTAGCTGGATGGATTCTTAGTGATGTCACCAGTCTCTACTGAATGTATTGGCTGGATTCTTGCTGATGTCCCCAATCTTTACTGAATAGATTGGCTGGATTCTTTCTGATGTCACCAGTCTCTACTGAATGGGTTGGCTAGATTTCATGTGATGTCACCAGTCTTTAATGAATGGGTTGGCTGGATTCTTAGTGCTGTCACCAGTCTCTGTTGAATAAATTGACTGGATTCTTTCTGATGTCACCAGTCTCTACTGAATTGGGTAGCGGGATTCTACTTTATGTCACCAGTCTCTACTGAATTTATTGGCTGGATTCTTGCTGATGTCACCGGTCTCAAGTAAATGGATAGGCTGCATTCTTGAAAGGAGACAAAATAAAATGAAAACCAAACTGTATCCCTAAATAGATGCACAGTATATATGTAGGAGACCCAAGCAAAGTAGCCTGACACATGTAATAATTAAAGAAAAATAACTTTATTAAACACTTAAACCTAGACCATACAAAACCCCACCAAAACCCCAACCATGGCAGCTGCAGGGAAATTGTGTAAACCACCCCCCCCCCCCAAAAAAAGGCGGGAAAAAAGAAAAACAATGAGATTCCAAGTGTTCAAGGAATGTATACCATAGTAGAGGGTGCAATCTACATGAATTAGATCACAAAATTAAAATGTCTCCTCCATATTGCATGTAACTGGATGTTCTTCAGAATTCCTGAAAGGATTTTTTGATGGGATAAATTCCAGCACTAACATATGGCTGAATGTCATTCAAAGTTCATTAAGGGATCCTCTGATAGACTGTAGAGTGAGACCAACCTACACATATAAACTGTGTTGATGGGCCACTGCGTGTGAGGGTGTCCTTTAATGAAATGTGTTCCGAGACCATCCCCCATATGAGCAGCGTGGAGCCAGAGTGAGTTATGGCACAAGTATCAAGCATAACTGGAAAACTCCCAGCGAGAAGCTGCATTCTTACTGATGTCACTGGCCTCTAGTGAATGGATTGGCTAGATTCGTATTATTCGTATTATTCTTATTGATGGCACTGGTCTCTACTGAATGGGTTTGTGGATTCTTGCTGATATCACAGGTATCAAACAAAATCCATGGGATTGTTTCCGACGGATGTTGGCTCAAACTTGTCTTGCATACATACGGTCACACAAAGTTGGTCAGAAATTCCGAACGTCAAGAACGCGGTGACGTACAACACATACGACGAGCCGAGAAAAATGAAGTTCAATAGCCAGTACTGCTCTTCTGCTTGATTATGAGCATGCGCGGCACTTTGTGCGTCGGAATTGTGTACACACAATCAAAATTTCCGACAACGGATTTTTTTGCTGGAAAATTTGAGAACCAGATCTCAAATTTTGTGTGGCGGAAATTTCTATGGAAAATGTGTGATGGAGCCTACACACGGTCGGAATTTCCGACAACAAGGTCCTATCACACATTTTCCACCGGAAAATCCTATTGTGTGTACGGGGCATTACAGAATCCACTGAATGGGTTGGTTGGATTCTTAGTGATGTCACCGGTCTCTAGTAAATAGATATGCTGCATTCTTACTGATGTCACTGGCCTTTAGGGAATGGATATGCTATATTCCTATTGATGGCACTGGTCTCTACTGAATGGGTTGCTGGATTCTTGCTGATATTACAGGTCTCTACTGAGTTGGCTGGATTGTTAGTGATGTCCCCGGTCTCTAATAAATGGATAGGCTGCATTCCTACTGATATACAGTAACTGGCCTATAGTGAATGGAATGGCTACATGCTCAGTGATGTCACCAGTCTCTACTGAATAGATTAGCTGGATTCTTAAGTTGGCCATTTTTTTTTAATCAGCCGCCTGATCAAAAAAACTGTAAAAATTAAGGGATTGCCTCATTCACACATTTGAAGCGGATGGAGATGGAGGAATTCTCCTGTGTTATTGTATTCTGACAGTGGGACTCCTCGGCTGGCAGAATACACCAGTCAGCTCTGCAGCCCATCGTATGCATGCGCTAATCGAAAACAAATTTTCCAACAGTCCCATTCGAGAGGAGTTGGTCACTAAGTCGACTCCTCTTGAATGGGAACAGCCATAGATGGATCAAATATTGGCCAGTCCCTGCTGAACTGGCCACATTGTGATCTATCTATGGCCAGCTTTAGTGATGTCACCCATCTCTAGTGAATGGATTGGCTTACTTCATAGGGATGTCACCCATCTCTCGTGAAAAGATTGACTGCATTCTCAATGATGTCTCGCCTGTCTCTATCGAAAGGATTGGCTGGATTCTTAATGATTGCACCCATCTCTAGTGAATACATTAGCTGCATTCTTAGTGATGTCACTGGTCTCTAGTGAATGGATAAGCAGCAATTATACTGATGTCACCAGTAAATGGATAGGGTAGATTCTTACTGATATCTCAGGTATCTATTGAATGGATAGGCTGGATTTATAGTGATGTCACCAGTCTCTACTGAATGGATTGGTTGTATTTATAGAGATGTCAACAGTGTCTACTGAATGGATTGGCTGGATTTGTACTGATGTCACTGGCTTTTTCGATTGGCTCGATTCTTAGTGATGTCACCTGTCTCAAGTGAATAGATTGGCTAGATTCCTAGTCATGTCACCATCTCTAGCGAATGGATAGGCTGTATTCTCAGTGATGTCACCCATCTCTAGTGAATAGGCTGCATTCATACTGATTTTACTGGCCTCTAATAATTGGATAGGCTGCTTTTCCATGGTGTCCCTGGTCTTTTGTTAAACGGGAAGATTGCATTCTCAGTCATGCTGCCAGTCTCTAGTGAACTGATAAGATGTATTTACACCAATGTAATTGGTCTCTAGTGAATGGATAGGCTACATTGTCAGTGATATCACGTCTCTAGTGAATGGGTGGGCTGCACATTCAGTGATTTTACCGGTCTCTAGTGAATGGATAGGCTGCATTCTCAATGATGTCACCAGCCTCTAGTTAATAGATAGGCTACATTCTAAGTGATGTCACCGCTCTCTAGTAAATGGATAGGCTGCATTCTCAGTGATGTCACCAGTCTCTAGTGAATGGATAGGTTGCATTCTCAGTGACATCACCAGTCTCTAGTGAATGGATAGGCTGCGCTTTCAGTGATATCACCAGGCTCTAGTGAATGGATAGGCTGCATTCTCAGTGATGTCACCAGCCTCTACTGAATGGATAGGTTGCATTCTCAGTGATGTCACCAGTCTCTAGTGAATGGATTGTTTGTATTCTCAGTGCCATCATCAGTCTCTAGTGAATAGATTGTTTGTATTCTCAGAGACATCACCAGTCTCTAGTGAATGGATAGGCTGCATTCTCAGTGATGTAACCAGTCTTTAGTGAATGGATAGGTTGCATTCTAAGTGACATCACCAGTCTCTAGTGAATAGATTGTTTGTATTCTCAGAGACATCACCAGTCTCTAGTGAATGTATAGGCTGCATTCTCTGTGAAGTCGCCAGTCTCTAGTGAATGGATAGGCTGCATTCTCAGTGATGTAACCAGTCTCTAGTGAATGGATAAGTTGCATTCGCAGTGATGTCACCAGTCTCTAGTGAATAGATTGTTTGTATTCTCAGTGACATCACCAGTCTCTAGTGAATAGATTGTTTGTATTCTCAGAGACATCACCAGTCTCTAGTGAATGTATAGGCTGCATTCTCGGTGAAGTCGCCAGTCTCTAGTGAATGGATAGGGTGCATTCTCAGTGATGTAACCAGTCTCTAGTGAATGGATAGGTTGCATTCTAAGTGATGTCACCAGTCTCCAGTGAATGTATAGGTTGCATTCTCAGTGATGTCACCAGTCTCTAGTGAATAGATTGGCTGTATTCTCAGTAACATCACCAGTCTCTAGTGAATGGATAGGTTGCATTCTCAGTGATGTCACCAGTCTCTAGTGAAAAGACTGGATGTATTCTCAGTGACATCACAAGTCTCTAGTGAATGGATAGGTTGCATTCTCAGTGATGTCCACAGTCTCTAGTGAATAGATTGGCTGTATTCTCAGTGACATCACCACGCTCTAGTGAATGGATAGGCTGCATTCTCAGTGATGTCACCAGTCTCTAGTGAATAGATTGGCTGTATTCTCAGTGATGTCACCAGTCTCTAGTAAATAGATAGGCTGCATTCTCAGTGATTTCACCGGCCTCTAGTAAATGGATAGGCTGCATTCTCTGTGATGTCACCGGCCTCTAGTTAATGTATAGGCTGCATTCTCTGTGATGTCACCGGCCTCTAGTAAATGGATAGGCTGAATTCTCAGTGATGTCACCGGCCTCTAGTAAATGGATAGGCTGCATTCATACTGACTGCGCTATCATTAATGTCACCAGTCTTTAGTGAATAGCTGCATTTATACAGATGTCACTGCCCTCTACTCAGTGGATAGGCTGCTGTCTTAGTGATGTCACAGATGACTGTGTTTTCAACGGTAAAAAAAAAACACCAGTCACCGATTTTTGCGCAAAACATCTTTTAAACAACATTTTTGCTGTCTGCAAGTTTTTTTGGTACACAACTGTGTCTTAAAATGACTAAAGTATTTGCAGCGTATGATTACCTTGACACAATTAGCCTGTTCTTTGTAAATTAAATGAAAAGGAAAATAAAAAATGCTTCTCAAGTGCGTCCACTCGATATTTGGCGGGCTGTTCCATAAAGTACTGTATGATAGAATAATGCAACAAAGCAAGTGCTTTTTTAAAACCCGAGTCACAATGGAACTATCCAGGGTAGAAAATTGAACTGCCAAATGATTGCCGGGAAGCAGCTTCCATTATGGAGTACACTCTGCTTCCAGCTTTTGTTCGAGGAGAGGTCCCTTCACAGAGCACCTCTTGTTGCTTTATATTCTCTCTGTAAGGCGCAGGTTGTTTCTTGCCGATCAAAAAATTGCCCAGTTTCATAAATATAAAAATATAAAAAGCAGAAGGTGGGGAAACAGTAGGCATGGAAGATAAACTGAGGCTGGAAATAACAATTTTCTGTTATCTTCTACTTTTATGGATATGTGTACAAAAAGAAATCTTCCCAGCAGAGTACGGATTAAAAAAGCATTTCAAAATTGGGTGAAAAAATTGTGTTTGCTTATCGAAAACCATAGAAATTATATACTAGATGTAAGATGAGTTAGTGATCGGTGTAAGCATAAGCATCTTTCTTCCTCCCATCCTCTCTTTATTCCTTCCACTCTTCTCTTTACTTCCTCATCTTCTAATACCTCCCTCTCCTTCTTTCTTTGCTACCTTCCTTCTTTCACTCCCTTCTATACTTCCTTTTTTCCATCTTATAATTAGGGCTTCCTCGATTAATCGATTAATTTATTTGATCGATCAAAATTCTTTTGATCGGTACTCACCTCTCCGCTGGCTTCCGTGTCTTCAGGGAGTTCCGTCAGAGATCCGGTGACGTCGCGGACATCAACGTCACCGGACTCCTCCCCCTTCCCAAAGTGCCTCCGCCTGCTAACGAAGGGAAGGGGGGAGGAGTCCGGTGACGTTGAAGTTCTGATTGAACGTAACGCATACGGGGGAGGAGCTACGGATGACGTCACCCGCTGCTGCCCTACGTAACTAACACGATTGTCGGCTTTACATGCTGTGTTTTTATCATCTTTATGTGAGTAGTTTGTGTTTGAACACAAAAATGTAATCTTATACTTAAGCAGTGAGCACTTAGATCTTTTTTTCTACCCATGACCTGCGTCCTTGCTGAGATCTAAGGAGACGTGAGAGAAGTTTATGGTCTGTGTTAACCCTTTTGATACCCGCTTGCATGACCACCTGTTTGCACAGGGCTCCATCCCATAAGGTGAGAATGATTAGTTAGTCTGGAGATGGAGGCATTGTCACGCTACTGTGAAAAAAAAATGACTTACGTCAGTGCTACAGTTTGAATTTAAAACGTATTTGTGTGAACTGTGAAGTTAAGTCATGGATTGTGGAAACTAACTAGTGTCGGGTGATTGTATATAGTGTATACCACATTTACCACTGACTAATGCAGAGTTGCAATGCAAGAAGATCAGCTAAAAGTAGTTGAATCTGTATGTGCGTTATAATTAATCGATTAAAATAAAATCGATTAATCGAACACGAAAATTTTAATCAGTAACAGCCCTACTTATAATACTTCCTTTCTCCCCTTCTAATTCCTTCCTTATCTCTTCCCTCTCTTCATTTCCTCCCCTCCTTCCAACTTTCTTTCCCCCTTCTTCTTCCTTCTTTCTCTTCTTTATTTCCTCTTTCTGTCTGTGTTCTTTCCTTCCTAATTCCTTCCTTCTTCTCCTTCTTCCTTTCATGCAGCCTTCTTTCTCTTCTTCCTTCCTTCCTTCCTTCCTTCCTTCCTTCCTTCCTTCCGTGTGTATTTTTCTAAGGTAGTGATTGGTGTTAGCATAAGCATATTTGTCTTTCCATCCTTCCATTCTGTCTTTCTTCCTTCATCTGTTCTCATTCCTTCCTATCTCCCATTCCTTAACTCCTTCCTCCTTGTTTTCCTTCCTTCCTCCAATCTTTTCTCTTTCTTTCCTTCTTTCCTTCCTTCCCTCCTAATTCTTTCCTTCTCCCTTATTCCCTCCCCTCCTTTCATCTTTCTTTATTTCCTTTCTTCCCTCCTCCCTCTTTCCTTCCTTCTTTCTTCATTTCTGTGTATATTCTGTGTGAAGTAGGTGAGGTAGTCATATGCATATTTTCTTTCCTTCCATCCTCTTTTTTCCTCTGTTCTCCTTCTCTTCTCCAGCTTCTAATTCCTTCCTCCTTGTCTTCCTTGCTTGCTACCTTCCATATTTCACCCCTTCCCTTCCTCCCTCCCTTCCTTCCTTCCTTCCCTCCTATTCCCTCCCCTTTTTGCTTGCTACCTTTCCCCTTTCTTTCTGTGTGTATTTTCCTGAGGTAGTGATCGTTGTTAGCATAAGCATATTTGTCTTTCCATCCTTCAATACTGTCTTTATTCCTTCCTCTGTTCTCTTTCCTTCCTTTCTCCACTTCCTTAATTCCTTCCTCTTTGTCTTCCTTCCTTGCTACCTTCCTTATCTCACTTCCTTTCTTTCTCTTTCTTGCCTTCCTCCCCTCCTAATGCCATCTTTCTCTCTTATACTCTCCCCTCCTTCCATCTTTCTCATGCCGCGTACACACGGTTGGAATTTCCGATGGAAACAGTCCGATGGGAGCTTTTCATCAGATTTTCCGACCGTGTGTATGCCCATCGGTCTTTTTCTGTCGGAATTTTCGACGGACTTTGGATTGAGAACCTGTTCTCAATTTTTCCGACGGAAAACCTTTTTATCGGATTTTCCGATCGTATGTATGCAATTTCGACACGCAAAATTCCAAAGCATGCTTGGAAACAATTTGACGCATGCTCGGAAGCATTAAACTTCCCTTTTATAGTGATGTCGAACGTGTTTTATGCAGCGGTGTTACTGACTGTCAGAATTTGGTGTGACCGTGTGTAGGCAAGACAGTTTGAGCGAAATTCCGTCGGAATTCCGACAGGAAAACCATCAGAGCTTTTTCCGACGAGAATTCCGACCGTGTGTACGCGGCATTACTTTTCTTTCTTTATTCCTCCCTTCCTTACTTCCTTCTTTATTTCCTTTATTCTTTCTTTCTTTCCTTCCCCATTAATTTCTGTGTGAGGTAGGTGAGGTGGTGATTGATGTTAGAATAAGCATATTTGTCTTTCCATCCTTCCTCTCTTCCTTTCTCTTTCTTTCCTTCCTCCACTCCTAATTCGTTCCTTCTCTCCTATTCCCTCCCCTCCTTCCATCTTTCTTTCTGTCCTTTCTTCCCCCCTTCCTTTCTTTCCTTCCTTCCTTATTTCTTTCCTTGATTCTTTCTTTCCTTCCTTCTTGCTTAATTTCTGTGTGTATTATGTGTGAAGTAGGTGAGGTAGTGATTGGTGTTAGCATAAGCATATTTTCTTTTTGTCCTTCCACCCTCTCTTTCTTTCCTCTCTGTTCTCCTTCTCTTCTCCCCTTCTGATTCCTTCTTCATTGTCTTCCTTGCTTGCTACCTTTCATATTTCACACCCTCCATACCTTCCTACCTTCCTTCTTTCCTTCATTCCTTCCTTCCCTTTTATTCCCTTTCTTTCTTTCTTTCTTTCTTTCTTTCTTTCTTTCTTTCTTTCTTTCTTTCTTTCTTTCTTTTTATTTCTCTTTCTTTCCTCTTTTCAGTTTCTCCTTCCTTTTTTCCTTTCTTCCCTCTTCCATTCTGTGTGTACTTTTTCTAATGTGGGGTGTCTTTTTCTTAATTGTGCCGGGGTGAACAGAATGAAACTTTGCTGCATTCAGGGCTCTTGTTATTGAGTTCTTCTTTTATTTTTCTTTATTGTCTAAAAACAACAATGAAACAACCATTAAAACAATAAAAAGCATATGAGAGACAAAGAAAAAACATGTCAGTCTGTGTTTTCACCTAGAGACACCTGCTTTGAAAAGATTTCAAAGAAAAAAGAAAAAACGATCCCTCCAGCACGGGGGTTCCTTCCAGGCTGCTCATCATTTACTGTCTTCTTAGAAGCTGCTGATTACTCTCTTCGAATGCCACTAATTGGCTTCCCAAGTACAATAGCCGAGCGGAGCTCGAGATCCTGTCTGCTTTTACCTACAAGGTTTTCATACACGAGGAATTAAAGAATTCCACTAAGCAATATTTGTGTTTAAAAATAGTATCATAACACCGCCTTGTAGACCAGCCTTTCTCAACATCTTTACCCCAGAGGAACCCTTGAAATAAATTTCAGGTCACAGGTAGGGTGACCACGTGTCCTGGATTCAGCGCAAATTAAAAATTCTGAAAAATACTGAAATAAAAACATCAAATGCAGCCACTGTGCCATGAAATGCAGCCACTGTGCCCATCATATGCAGCCACTGTGCCCATCAAATGCAGCCACTCTGCCCATCATATGCAGCCAACTGTGCCCAGCAAATGCAGCCACTCTGCACATCATATGCAGCCACTGTGCCCATCATATGTAGCCAACTGTGCCCATCATATGCAGCCACTGTGCCCATCATATGCAGCCACTGTGCACATCATATGCAGCCTCTGTGCCCAGCAAAGGCAGCCAACTCTGCCCATCATATGCAGCCACTGTGTCCAGAAAATGAAGCCAACTGTGCCCATCATATGCAGCCAACTGTGCCCATCATATGCAGCCAACTGTGCTCATCATATGCAGCCAACTGTGCCCATCATATACAGCCTCTGTGCCCATAATATGCAGCCACTGTGCCCAGCAAATGCAGCCAACTGTGCCCTATTAATTGCAGCCTCTGTGCCCATAATATGCAGCCACTGTGCCCAGCAAATGCAGCCAAATGTGCCCATCAATTGCAGCCTTGGTGCCCATAATATGCAGTAGCTATGCCCAGCAAATGCAAGCAACTGTGCCCCATCAATTGAAGCCTCTGTGCCCATAATATGCAGCCAACTGTGCCCCATCAGTTGCAGCCTCTGTGCCAATAATATGCAGCCACTGTCCCCCCCCCCCCCCCCTGTTCAAAAACACACACCCCCGCCGCTGTAATTCAGGTGCCAGGCGTTTCCGAAAAGGAATAGACGCACCGTCAATGCCCGGATTGCCTGGGACTGTCCCGCATTTTGCAGGTCTGTTCCCAGTCCCGGGCTGTATATAATTATTTAAGGTACTTATATAGCGCCGTCAATTTACGCAGCGCTTTACATACACATTGTACATTCACATCGGTCCCTACCCTCAAGGAGCTTACAATCTAAGATCCCTAACTCACATTCATATACTAGGGCCAATTTGTACAGAAGCCAATTAACCTACCAGCATGTCTTTGGAGTGCACGTAATGTGTTTTGCTTGCATGTTAGCGCATTTCTACCG
Source organism: Lithobates sylvaticus (assembly GCA_028564925.1). Classification (NCBI taxonomy): domain Eukaryota; kingdom Metazoa; phylum Chordata; class Amphibia; order Anura; family Ranidae; genus Lithobates; species Lithobates sylvaticus. The sequence continues at coordinate 515,539,078 of CM053030.1, forward strand.
TCGGAAAGGGTCTGTACAGCGAAGTGGAAGATAATAGACGGAAGGGGTTAAAGGCTGAATTTTCCTTTCAAAACAAGCACCCAGGGTGATGCGGCCATTGGTTTTCTGCCATAATTCATGCCGCAATTACACTAAGCTGTAAGACCTGCAATGCCTTCAATACACCAACCTTTATCTGAGGAAAGTCAATAGCACACGACTGAAGGAAAAAAAACAACGTTTCTCCAGCCGCACAAAGGACCGAAAAAGAAATCACGAGCAGATGTAGCATGGTGCAGCTCATAAAAATGAAGGGAAGATTGGGACATAAAAGACGGCTCCCCGCACTCCCTCCAGACATAGTAATAAGCCGAGACTGAATGCAGAAACAATAACCCGAAAAAAGCACAACCGTACTCCAGTAAACTACACGGGAAAGATATTTATTGTGTTTATTGCAGACAGTCTGGGATTTAACCATTTGTCTACTTTTTTAAATTTTTGCACAGATTTTTTTTGTTAAAAATATTTTTTTGGGTAGAATTGGCTATAAATCCTCCCCCAAACAATTATATATTTACTGAAAGAACCCAGTGAAGTACAACACTATGACGAGGCGCGAAAATGAAGTTCAATGCTTCCGAGCATGCGTCGGAATTTTGCACGTCGGAATTGCCACAGACGATTGGAATTTCCGACAGAAACTTTTTCCGTCTGAAAAATTGAGAACCTGCTCTCAATCTTTTGCTGGCCGAAATTCCGCCAGAAAAAGTCCGATGGAGCATACACACGGTCGCATTTTCCGACCAAAAGCTCTCATCGGTCTTTTGCTGGTGGAATTTTCGATCGTGTGTACGCGGCATAAGAGTCTACAAAAGACTTGAGACTGGGGCGGAGGTTCACCTTCCAGCAGGACAACGATCCGAAACATACAGCCAGAGCTACAATGGAATGGCTTAGATCAAAGCATATTCATGTGTTAGAATGGCCCAGACCTAAATCCAACTGAGAATCTGTGGCAAGACTTAAAAATTGCTGTTCACAGACGCTCTCCATCCAATCTGACAGAGCTTGAGATATTTTGCAAAGAAGAATGGGCAAAAATGTCCCTCTCTAGATGTGCAAAGCTGGTAGAGACATCCCCAAAAAGACTTGCAGCTGTCATTGCAGACAAAGGTGGTTCTACTAAGTATTGACCCAGGGTGCATACTGAACTAAATGTACCTCTAGGTGCGCATTCCATCCCCATCCTTTGCAGGGCTGGACAAGGCACCTGTGCCTTCCAGCTGCAGCTAAACGCCCAGCATGCATGAGGCCTTCTATTATAAAGTGCTGCACTAACGCATGCATCATCATGTATGTCATATATACAACCACTTCTCATCTACCTGCATTCTAATGATGGCTATATGGCTGTTTTCCTTATGGACGCATAAGTGACAGGGTGACAACACAGGAGAGCAATCAGGAGACAGGAACAGAGCGTTGTCACCCTATAACAGGAAGTGCATACACAAGCAGTTTCATGGCAGGATCACTGGCATTAATTTAATGAAAGCTACAGATTTAAAGTGTTACTAAACCGAGGACTCTGCATTCACTATATCTGGTCTCCCCAGGAGCCTGCATTCACTATATCTGACCCAGATGCGAGGGGGAGGCTCTCTGGGACCCTGATTTTAAGGGGGAGGCTCTTTGGGGACCTTGATTTAAAGGGGAGGCTCTCTGGGGACCCTGATTTAAGGAGGCGGCTCTCTGGGGCCTCTTATTTAAGGGGGAGGCTCTTTGGGTACCCTGATTTAAGGGGGAGGCTCTCTGGGGACCCTGATGTAAGGGGGAAGCTCTCTGGGGACCCTGGTGTAAGGGGGAGGCTCTCTGGGGACCCTGATGTAAGAAGGAGGCTCTCTGGCAACCCTGATGTAAGGGGGCTCTCTGGGGACCCTGATGTAAGGGGAATGCTCTCTGGGGACCCTGATGTAAGGGGGAGGCTCTCTGGGGACCCTGATGTAAGGGGGAGGCTCCATGGGGACCCTGATGTAAGGGGGAGGCTCTCTGGGGACCCTGATGCAAGGGGGAGGCTCTCTGGGGACCCTGATGTAAGAAGGAGGCTCTCTGGCAACCCTGATGTAAGGGGGCTCTCTGGGGACCCTGATGTAAGGGGGATGCTCTCTGGGGACCCTGATGTAAGGGGGAGGCTCTCTGGGGACCCTGATGTAAGGGGGAGACTCTCTGGAGACCCTGATGTAAGGGGGAGGCTCCATGGGGACCCTGTTTTAAGGGGGAGGCTCTCTGGGGACCCTGATGTAAGGGGGATGCTCTATGGGGACCCTGTTTTAAGGGGGAGGCTCTCTGGGGACCCTGATGTAAGGGGGAGGCTCTCTGGGGACCCTGATGTAAGCGGGAGGCTCTATGGGGACCCTGATGTAAGGGGGGCTCTATGGAGATCCTGATGCAAGGGGGAGGCTCTCTGGGGACCCTGATGTAAGAAGGAGGCTCTCTGGCAACCTTGATGTAAGGGGGCTCTCTGGGGACCCTGATGTAAGGGGGCTCTCTGGGGACCCTGATGTAAGGGGGATGCTCTCTGGGGACCCTGATGTAAGGGGGAGGCTCTCTGGGGACCCTGATTTAAGGAGGCGGCTCTCTGGGGACCCTGCTTTAACGGGGAGGCTCTCTGGACACCCTGATTTAAGGGGGAGGCTCTTTGGGGACCTTGATTTAAGGGGGAGGCTCTCTGGGCACCCTGATGTAAGGGGGAGGCTCTCTGGGTACCCTGATGTAAGGGGGAGGCTCTCTGGGGACCCTGATGTAAGGGGGAGGCTCTCTGGCGACCCTGATGTAAGCGGGAGGCTCTCTGGGGACCCTGATGTAAGGGGGAGGCTCTATGGGGACCCTGATGTAAGAGGAGGCTCTATGGAGATCCTGATGTAAGTGGCGGGCTCTCTGGGAATATATACACACACAGGTATATTACTGTATATACATGTGTATGCCCGCCCAAGCGTATGACTTTCTTTACTATGCCGCTATGGGCTCTAGCCCCAGATCTTTTGTAGACCTAGCAACACCCCTGGTTAAACCTTATATAAGATTTTAATGATTGGGTTTACATCTACTTTAGAGTAGTTAAAGATGACCTGTTCTACATCTGCCCCAGTGTGGATCCTGTCAATGGGGTTGATGCAAGTTTTTTGCGGAGTACACGTTCCACCTCTCCTGCCCCCCGTGATATTTTGGATTGCACTCCGCAGGCCAGCAGTGTTGCAGTCAGCGGGGGACGGGGACGCATACTCGTCACCCCGCTATTGTACGGCGTGTACTCCACACTGCACCCCGCAGAGTTTTTCATCTTTTGTCATACGCACAAGGCTGACAGTGAATACGCCGGCTTTGAATGGAGCTGCAGAATGTGCCGCTGTTGCTGGGTACTTACTGACAGGTCACTCTTTATGATCACAGAACAGAGCGACTGAACTCAGCGGGTGAGACGCGAGCGAACGAAGAGCACGCCGGAGAACCAAGAGAGGGAGGATTTAAAGAGTTTCTTGGATGCAATCAGCCTACTTGAAAAAGAAAATGGAATTAAGTGGAGCTAGGGAGGAGAAAGTAGATTGTGAATGCAAACTAAAATTTGACCCCGACCATTAAAAATATATTTAAAAGAATTGGAGTCCACTGGAAAATTCCTCTCTCAAAGTGACTCTAACTATTTTTTTTTTAAATTTAATAAAAGGGTTACACCAGCAAAGAAAAGAATGAACACTCACTCATTGCCAGCATTACCAATATTGGTCCTGCTAAAGAGCTAAAGCTTGCTAAAGAGTATTTAGCATCCATCACTTCCTGGAGTCTCAGATGTCTTGTCCCCTTTTGCATGCTGTGATTCCTTCCACCAGGCCCTATCGGAACACAATAGTAATGTAGAATCCAGCATTTCATGGAGATGCACGGGCGTCCACAGAACTTTTTTCAGGGGGGATATCATTTTAGGGTCACCCATGCGCCACCCCTTTTCGACAATGTCATTATCACATTGCCATGGTCAGAGACAACAGGCGTAGTACAGTCCCTAGGATAAGTAATGGTAAATGTCCGACAGGCCCTCTTACCAGACCCAGCAAAACTACAGCAGTGATCCCTCCGGCTGGACGATCGTTCACTCTGGGTTCCCTGGGGGCAAATCTGGTCAGTAGTGTAGCATGTCTGTACCCTGGCAGTGGCTCAGTCTTTCTCTCCCTGGTAGCGCTCGGCAGCGTGGCTCTCTCTCTGGTGCTGGGTAGCGTGGCGTGGCTCTCTCTCTGGCGCTGGGTAGCGTGGCTCTCTCCGGTGGTGCTGGGTAGCGTGGCTCTCTCTCTGGTGCTTGGTAGCGTGGCTCTCTCTGGCGCTGGGTAGCGTGGCTCTCTCTGGCGCTGGGTAGCGTAGCTCTCTCTGGCGCTAGGTAGTGTGGCTCTCTGTCTGGTGGTGCAGGGTAGCGTGGCTCTCTCTATGGTGGCGCTGGGTAGCATGGCTCTCTCTGGTGGTGCTGGGTAGCATGGCTCTCTCTGGTGGCGCTGGGTAGTGTGGCTCCCTCTGGTGGTGCCGGGTAGTGTGGCTCTCTATCTGGTGACACTGGGCAGCGTGGCTCTCTCTCTGGTGACACTGGGCAGCATGGCTCTCTCTCTGGCTTCCGCCCAGCACACGTCTCTTTCTTTGTCCTATAGTACTCACTCCCTCTGCTTTTTTCCAGGCGGCAGTCTCTCAATCTCTCTCTTGATCGAGCTGTAGCCTCCTTCCTGTGGAAAATGGAGCCACCAATCTTCGGGACTACATGTCCCATGATGCTCTCCTCTCCTAGTCTCCTTTGATTGGCCCTCAGAATTTTTAGCATCCAACACTTCCTGGAGTGTCATATGTCTTTTCCTCTTTTACATGGTGGGGGTTATATCCACCAGCCTCTATGTCAAAACAGAACATAGTAGTGACAAAGAGGCCAGTGGAAGGAACCCACTGCCTGCATTACCAATCTTACCTCTCTTGAAGAGCTAAAGCTTGCTAAAAAAAAAATCTTTGGAATCCAACACTTCCAGAGGTCTTATCCTTTTTACATGCTGTGGTTCCTTCTACCATCTCCTTTGTCAACACAGTATTGAACTCGGTATTGACGTTCAGGCTGCTGTAAGGAACCCATCGCTTGCATTACTAATCTTGGCTATCTTCAAGAGCTAAAGCTTGCTTAAGAATCATTAAGATCCAACACTTTCTGTAGTGTCAGATGTCTTGTCTCCTTTTGCATGCTGTGGTTCCTTCCACCAGCCTCTATGTCATATCAGAGCACGATAGTGATGTAGGGACCAGTGGAAGGAATCCACTCAACACCTGCATTACCAGTCTTGGCTCTCTTAAAGAGCTAAAGCTTGCTAAAGAATCTTTAGCATGCAATACTTCCTGGAGGTTCAGATGTCTTATCCCCTTTTGCATGCTATGGTTCCTTCCACCAGCCCCTGTGTCAAGTCAGTACACAGTATCGACCTAGAGGCTGCTGGAAAGAACCCATCACCTGCATTACCAATCTTGGCTGCCTTGAAGAGCGAAATAATCATTATCATCCAACAGTTATTGGAACATCAGATGTTTTGTTCCCTTTTGCATGCTGTGGTTCCTTTCTCCAGCCCCTATGTCAAATCAGAACACGGTATTGACGTAGAAGCTGCTGGAAGGAACCCATTGCCTGCATTATTAATCAAGGCCCCCCTTGAAGAGCTAAAGCTTGCTAAAGAATCTTTAGCATCCAACACTAATGCAGCATACACACGGTCAGAATTTCTGATGGAAACAGTCCGATGGGAGCTTCTCATCGGATTTTCCGACCGTGTATACGCCCATCTGTCTTTTTCTGTCGGAATTTCCGACAGACTTTGGATTGAGAACCTGTTCTTCATTTTTCAGACGGAAAACCTTTCTATCAGATTTTCCGATCGTGTGTATGCAATTCTGATACGCAAAATTCCGACGCATGCTCGGAAACAACTCAACGCATGCTCAGAAGCATTAAACTTCCCTTTTATAGTGCTTTAGAATGTGTTTTATGCCGTGGTGTTATTGACCGTCGGAATCTGGTGTGACCGTGTGTAGGCAAGACAGTTTGAGCGAAATTCCATCGGAATTCCGACGAGAAAACCATCAGAGCTTTTTCCGACGAGAATTCCGACCGTGTGTACGCGGCATTAGAGTAGTGTCATATGTCTTGTCCCCTTTTGCATGCTGCGGTTCCTTCCACCAACCCCTATGTCAAATCAGAACATAGGAATGATATAGTGGCCAGTGGAAGAAACCCACCACCGATATTACCAGTCTTGGCTCTCTTTAAGAGCTAAAGCTTGCTAAAGAATCTTTAGCATCCAACACTTCCTGGAGGTTCAGATGTCTTATCCCGTTTTGCATGCTGTGGTTCTTTCCACCAGTCTCTATATCAAATCAGAACACAGTAGTGATGTAGAGGCCAGACCACCTATATTAATAATCTTGGGAAACTTTTATCCCAAATGCAGGAGTGAACATGATATATAGTAGTGGTATTTCTATCAGTATATATGACAGCTTCTTATCTGTTAAAGAGTGAAACAAAAAAAAAAAACAAAGTTGGATCCAGGAATGACCTGTGGTAAATTATTATACATTTTCGGGGCTAGAACCCTATCATTATTTTTGGGGAGATGTCTCCATGATGAATTTTACCAAAAAACAAAAAAGGCTACCCCATTCATTTACTGCCCGGGAATCCCTAACCATGTTAGCAAAGGGGGAGATAGCAGGGCATTACCGACCACACTTGGCCACATGGCTGTATTTGATCAATGACGAAATCGGAGAACCCTGCCCCTATGTTTACTTTTAGCCACAGGGCCCCTGGAGACGACATTCAGCATGAGACAGCTATGGGATTGGATGTTTTAGTTGGCCACCAAGATTTTTCTCTTTTGCCGGGCACCATTCATCCTGATTGACGTGGACCTGCATCACTGGCTGACGTGATTGATGTTGGATGTATATCATAGGACTTTTTTTTTTTTTATAAAGGGAGCTTCCAGAATCCAATAAGCCCCCTTCCACATGTGAAGGGGAGGGAGGTGATTTTTGCTGACACATAATGCTAATACATTTTTTTTGGGGGGGGGGGGGGGGCAAAGTTTGGCATCTTTGCCCTGGGTGATAGATGACCTTGTCCTGCCACTGCTCCCCACGACACTGAATTTATAATCCACCATACATGTTCCCCAGGACAGTGCCCAGCCCCCATATGTTTAACAATACCCTGTCTATTAAACTCAAACAATTGCTTTGTGTGCAGTGGGGTTATGTTCCATTCTTCTGTTTTCTTTAGGAGTTGATTGGGGTGGAAACCTGGCCCCATGCACGTCAGACCTTCCTAGAAAGGATTAGTAAAGTTTCGATTTTAGGGTGACGACAGAGGGCATAGAACCTAACACTGGCATTCACTCAACAGGATGATAATATTTCAAAATTCTGACTTGTTATACCAAACACCTCTGAGATGTTATCTTCTGACACATTGGGGTTGACTTTCTAAAACTGGAGAGTGCAAAACCTGGTGCATCTGTATATGGTAGCCAATCAGCTTCTAACTTCAGCTTGTTCAATTAAGCTTTGACAATAAAACCTGGAGGCTGATTGATTACTATGCAGAGCTGGTAAAATAAATAAAAATTGCACATGAATCCACTCGTTAGTCTGACAGAAAGATCAAAGGGTTAATCCGTCAATGTGACGGGCTTCCTCCCATGGAGCAAAATGCTTATGTATAGACAAAAAAGAGAGGGGTAAATGAGACCATAGCGGGCTCACGATTGCTCACAAAGGGAAAAGAAAGCAGCAAGATAACATATTATGATCATCAATTAGTAAACTTTATTGAAAAAAGCACAAACATCTATAAAAGAATTCCCATAGGTGCGTCACATGTCTGCAACCCCTTGGATCCTTTCCTAGATAATACCACATAATCGGATAAAACATGTAGCTATAGAAGAAAATGTGAAACAAACAAAACAAAACAACAATGTATACTAAAAACAATGTTATGCACTGCTGTCGAGAATGTAAACCCTCATCTCCCTGTTAACCCCCAATGTGATATTCAGTTTGAAATTTGCATTGGCCGGGTATATAGCATGTCAATACTATCTCTTAAAGTGGAGTTCCACCCCCAAAAAATATTAAAAGTCAGCAGCTACAAATACTGCAGCTGTTGACTTTTAATAAATGGACACTTACCTGTTCCAGGTTCCAGCGGTGTCAGCAGAATATGACGAGCGACCGGTCGTCTCTCGGCTGCCCCGCCGCCATCCTCTGTCAGGGAACTAGGAAGCGAAGCTTGCGGCTTCGCTGCCCGGTTCCCTACTGCGCATGCGCAAGTCGCGCTGCGCGTCTTTATTGGTCCCAGCTGTGTCCTGGGAACTGTGTGTTTCCCAAGACACAACGGGAACCCTCGGATATGGACGGTTATCCTCGGATATGGGCGGGGCAGATATCTATATTATACTGGTGTCTGCACCCCCCCTCCCCCCTGAAAGGTGCAATTGTGGCACCGGAGGGGGGAGGAATCCAATAAGCAGAAGTTCCACTTTAGGGTGGAACTCCGCTTTAATGACCTAATATAGCCACGCCGAGCCTATAGTGTGGATTAAGTGAAAAGTTCATCAAGATCCTGCAGGAGGGAAAATATATATGTCTACTTCCTATGTAGTTATTTGTCAGAACAGGTCTGAATATGGCAAGTCTATGGCTGGTATACCAAATTTAAGGCAAAAGGGCCAGTTCACTGGCGGGAGAGTATACAATCTGCTTGTGTAAAAAACACAATTCCAGAGTGGAACTGTCTGGGAATTGTGTTTTCACACAAGCAGATTGTATATTCTCCAGCCTATAAGTAGGGATGAGATTTCGGGTTCCAGTTCAAGTTTGACCCAGTCAAACAATGTTGGCATACTTGGTCAGGTTTCAAGTTCCCCTTGAAGACCCCACATCACTTTTCTAGGACATTAATGATCACTTCCGGTCCAGGCTGGAAGTAATTTTTTTTATTTTTACACTGTCCCTTTATTTTAATTTTTGTTGCATAAATTTGTATTCCTTCTCGCTCTAACATTTGCAGCGGTATCTCACATGTGTGGTGCAATCACCGTTTACATATGCATGCGTGACGGCAATAAAGGCACTTTAAATTTTCTTTTTTTCTTATTCATTTTACTTTTTATTTTTATTTTTACACTGGCCCTTTAATTACATTTTTTTTGCATCAGTTTTTATTCCTATTTCAAGGAATGTAAACATCCCTTGTAATAGAAATAAGAATGACAGGTCCTCTTTATGGAGAGATCTTGGGTCAAAAAGATCCAAAATCTCTTCTTTACCTTTAAAAGCCAAAGATCAAAAAAATAAATTATTTGATCAGAAGATTTTTTTGATCTTTTGCTTTTAAAGGTAAAGAAGAGATTTAGGATCTTTTCGACCCCAGATCTCTCCATAAAGAGGACCTTGTCATCCTTCTTTCTATTACAAGGGATGTTTACATTCCTTGAAATAGGAATAAAAAATGATGCAAAAAAAATAAAAAATGAAAGGGACAGTGTAAAAATAAAAATAAAAAGTAAAATAAATAAGAAAAAAAGAAAATTTAAAGTGCCTTTATTGCCTCCGTCACGCATGCATATGTAAACGGTGATTGCACCACACATGTGAGATACCGATGAAAATGTTAGAGCGAGAGCAATATTTCTAGCACCAGACTGTAACTCCAAACTGGTAACCAGTAAAGGCGATTAAAGCGCAACCTATGGAGATGTTTAGGTACCATCGTTTGTCGACATTCCTCAAGCGTACACAATTTTAGAGTGTGGCATGTTAGGTATCTATTTACTCTGCGTAACATCATACTTCACATTTCACCAAAGAATTGGGGCATATATTGTTTTTTTTTTATTTTTTTTAATTTATTAAAATAAATTTTTTCCCCGAAAAAAATGCGTTTGAAAAACCCGCTGTGTAAATACAGTGTGACATAAAAAATTGCAATGATCGCCATTTTATTCCCTAGGGCAGTGATGGCGAACCTTGGCACCCCAGACGTTTTGAACTACATTTCCCATGATGCTCATGCACTCTACAGTGTAGTTAAGCATCATGGGAAATGTAGTTCCAAACCATCTGGGGTGCCAAGGTTCGCCATCACTGCCCTAGGGTCTCTGCTAAAAAAAAAAGAATATATAATAGCAAAAAATGCTGATTGTAAACAAAAAGTGAGCAAAAAAAGCCTGGTCTTCAAGTGGGTAAGATCTCATCAGACCTGGCTGAAGACACCATAAAAAAAGGTATGCATAGAGATTATTTTTTTCAGGTGTGTTGGGGTGCTTCACGGGGTTGGGTGGGGAGTGGTTACAAATTAACCACATTTTTTGTTGACTTTTCGGTAGTTATCTATCTATCTGTTGATGAGTTTTGACTTGTGACCACTTTACTCTTCGACATTATTTTGTAGGCTGGTTCTTTATACATTAACATTTTTTATGTTTTTTTTTATATTTTTTTGACTGATATACTTATCTTTTGGCTGCTGACGAAATGTGGTGAACCTTTTGGGAATATTATACAATATAAAAAACAAAAATACCATTATTGTTTCTATTGGGGGAATGTCCGAGACCTTATTTGCTTGGATTTTACATTGTCCTGAGCCTGCCAATGACTTCCACTATCCCTATAAATAAAAGTAGGGTCTCCTAATCCTCCATATTCTAAATCCTCATAGATATATCCTTAAAGACCTACCAAGCAGACAATAGCAAATCCATTGTCTCCAGGTGCAAGAATTCATTTTTCTTCCTATGTATATCATCACATGGCAGAACAAAGAGATTTTCCTCCGCAGTGACCTCTGCGGGAATACACTGTATACATTGGATCCAACAGATTGTCATTGTGGAGGATGTGGAGTGTTTATCCGCCTTGAGGATGGGTGCCAAGTGTCGATGGTTTTCAGGTCGGGGGAACATTGAAAATGAGGCATATTTACCTGTATGAGTTGTATAAAACACCCCCAGAAAAAAAAAAAAAGACACATAGAAATACTGCTTAACACAAAATAGAGAGAGGGTCAGATTGATAGATAGATAGATAGATAGATAGATAGATAGATAGATAGATAGATAGACAGACATAGATGTTTAATTGAATGCTTAGCTTTTCTATCCTTGTAAATGCTATAGGCAATAGATATTTCTGTAGAGTCAGAACTGTGTCTAGAAATAGAGGAAACGAGAGATAGATAGATAGATAGATAGATAGATAGATAGATAGATAGATAGATAGATAGATAGATAGATAGATAGATAGATAGATAGATATGTATAATAGACAAATAGACGTGTAACTGAATGCTTAGCTTCTCTATCCTAACAAAGACTATATATTTCCATAGTGTCCAGACTGTGTCTGGAGAGAGAGAGAGAGATAGATAGATTAAAAAGAAAGATAAGGTAAGATATGATAAGATAAGGTAAGAAGATAGATAGAATAGTAAAATTGATGCAAGACTAGAAAGATTTATTAAATAGATAAATAGATAGATAGATAGATACAGACAGACAGATATGTTTAATTGAATGGCTAGCATCTCTCTCTCACAGGTCCTTGCACTACATAGTTTAAGATAAATCAAAAGGAAATTATACAAGAAAATTGGAGAGAGAGAGAAAGAGAGAGAGAGAGAGAGAGAGAGAGACAGAGAGAGAGAGAGAGACAGAGAGAGAGAGAGAGAGAGAGAGAGAGAGAGAGAAGAGAGAGAAAGACAGAGAGAGAGAGAGAGAGAGAGAGAGAGAGAGAGAGAGAGAGAGAGAGAATACATTGTATATAGTATATTTGAATGATAGAAATGATAGAAAGTAGGGATGAGCCGAACACCCCCGGTTCGGATCGCACCAGAACTTGCGAACAGACAAACAATTTCTGCGAACATGCAAACACCGGTAAAGTCTATGGGACACGAATGTGAAAAATCAAAAGTGCTAATTTTAAAGGCTTATATGCAATTTATTGCCATGAAATGTGTTTGGGGACCCGGGTCCTGCCCCAGGGGACATGTATCAATGCAAAAAAAAGATTTAAAAAAGAAAAGAAAAAAAAACCCTGCAAGGCAAATGCATAATGAGCTAGTATGCACTGCATACTAGCTCATTATGAAATGTTTTCCTTAGATCGAAGCCCCTGTATCGCAGCCAGGTCCACGCCAAGGGAGCTGACATCTTGCCATCTGCATTTTTTCTGGGTCTTCTTCCCGGCAAGGTCTGGCAGGTCCTTCAGCTGGGCATTCAGAGTGCATTCAAAGAGAATATCTCCTAAACCGTACAGGTTTAGGAGATATTTATTTTACCTACAGGAAAGCCTTATTATAGGCTTAACTGTAGGTAAAAATGACAAATTAGGGAATACAACCACTTTAAAGTGAAACAATAAAAATTTAATATTCCTTTTAAATATCGTGCCTGGAGGGTCCCCTTAGTCTGTCTGTAAAGTAGCGCATTTTTCCCCATGTTTATAAAAGTACTGCAGCAAAATGACATTTTTAAAGGAAAAAATGTCATTTAAAATTGCTCACTGCTGTAATGTTTTGCCAGATCCTGGCACTATAAAAAACAGCAATTTTTTTTTTAAATGGCATGCCCCCCCCCCCCCCCCCAAATCCATACCAGACCCAAAGGACCTGGTATGCCGTTTTTTTCCTAATTCTGTCATAGGGCTCCCCTTAACTATTTCAATACACTATATTATATATTGTACACTGCACTATTTACGCTGCACTGTATTATATATATACTACACTGAGGGCACTATATTCTATAAACTGCAGTATATATATTATACGGACTGCACTTTATACTCCGAAACTGCAGTATATATACTATACGGAACAGCACTATATACTCTGAAATATTGGGCATTAGGTGTTGGTGGTGGCAGAACACGCTAACCCTTCACAATTACACTTGTTGGGTGCAGGAAGGGGCCCTGCTGTTAAATATTATTTCAGAGGCTGCTTGCCCTCTTTTAGTGGCCTGTGAGCGTCTGCCTCTCCTTGGAGGCCTTCTGCATATGATGGGTATTTTTCTTTTTTTTTAACACCGCACTACACTGTATTATATACTGTGTACACCACCTGCACTGTATTATAAACTGTATACCCCCGAATGCACTGTATATATAGGCTACGCTGAATGCAGAGTGTATTTATACATACTAGTAGATATACACTGCCTGTACTGACTGAATATACAGTTTACACTGTATATATAGGCTACGCTGCAGAGATATATATATATATATATACTAGTCTGGCTGTATATATATATATATATATATATATATATATATATATATATATATCAAATGCACTGCCATTAACTAACTAACCTGCCTGCCTAATCTAGCTCCATTCACCATAACACACTATACGGGTGCTGTGTAAGCAGCTTTATATAGTGTGGGGCGTGGACTTAGTCCCCCTGAGCCATGATTGGCCAAGGGCACCCTGCCTTTGGCCAATTATGGCTCTCGCTGAGGAGCGCACTGTGATTGGCCAAAGCATGCAGGTCAGGTGTATGCTTTGGCCAATCATCATACAGCAATGCACTGCAGTCTCGCAGTGCATTATGGGGCGCTCAAATTTGCCACAAACGCCCCATAAAATTTGCTGTTCGGCGAACGTGCGAACACCCGATGTTCGAGTCGAACATACATTCGACTCAAACTCGAAGCCCATACCTGATAGAAAGGAATAGCAAGTTAGAAAAAGAAATGGATTCGATAGATAGATTAGAAAGAAAGATAAGATCAAAAGATAGACAGAATAGAAAAAGAATAGATGATAGGATAGAAAGGTTTATACAATTGGAAGATAGATAGATAGATAGATAGATAGATAGATAGATAGATAGATAGATAGATAGATAGATAGATAGATAGATAGATAGATAGATAGATAGATAGATAGATAGATAGATAGATAGATGAAACGGATAAAGTAGAAATGTATAATAGTGAAATAGATGCTTAATTGAATGCTTAGCTTCTCTACTCTTATACAGGCTATAGATATTTCCGTAGTTTCAGAACTGTGTCTGGAAAGATAGAGAGAGGGAGAGAGAATAAAAAAGAAATATAACAAAACATAAGATGATAAAATAGATACAATAGATAGAATATAAAGACAGGAAAAAAAGAAAGCGAGAAAGAAAGGTAGATGGATAAATATATTCTGTATATTTGAATGCTTAGCTACTGTATCCTTGTTATATAACGGATATGGATAATTCCGCAGTGTCAGAACTGTATCTGGAAATTGTCGTCAGGAGACAAGTCAGTTCCTGTATGTAAATGTCTATAATCTTCTCTCCTATACAGTGACACAGACTGCGGCCTCAGCGCTCTCTATGGAGGGCCGGGGGCCAGCTCAGCATATTGTAGGGAAGGTTTATCCGCTGTTACTTCTAGAACAATGTTCATATTCCCAGCATGTACAGTATGTACAGTCTGTACCATTCCAGCCTCGTATTGTACAATCATTCATCGCTCTGTAAATAGCCAGTAAAGTAAATGTGAGCTGCAGCAATATATGACCTTCCTATTTCAAAGGGTCACACTGCCCCCGAAATATTTCTGTGTTTGGTAGATGTTGGTAAGTTGTATTAAGCGCTATTATTGTGCATCTGGGTTCCCAACTCCTCCCACCAGTGGGGACCAGTATGGAAGTGCTTAGGATTATGGGTAAAAGCCTTTAGCTTTGTGTCAGGACATCAGCCTGTCCTTCATATCACTAACACCAAAGATAAATTCATTTTATAAATAAATCAAGAAGAGGAGGAGCCCTAAACAATCAGAGGAGGGACTAAAATACACGTATATACAGGGGGTCCCCGAGTTACGAACTCGTTAGGGACTGCCCGCCTGTACGGAAGTCGGAAATGTTCGTAAGTCGGCCGGGCATGCGCAGACCGACAAATACGGAGATTTCCGGACATTTCCGATGTTCCGTCTAATGCCGTTCTGCGCATGCGTGGCAAATTACGGACATTTCCGGCATTTTCCGAGGCTCCGTATGGCCGCGCATGCGCAGAACGGTCGAAAGACAGCGAAAAACAGCAAAAAATGGCGGAGGGTCCCCGCAGCGCCCCGTTCGTAAGTAGGGGTTGTTCGTAAGTCGGGACCCCCTGTATTTGCTATTGTAGCACTAACCTCAGAGGAGCAGCTTGGCAGTTTGGGTTCTCTGTTCTGTGCCTTGGCACTGTCAACAACTTTGACCCCTCTGTTTATGTTGGAGCATAGACCCATCTGTAGGAGAGGAGGTAGAACACCAGGTTATGCAAATAGGAAGGAGGGGAGGGAGGAAGGAAGGAAGATAGGAAGGAAGGAAGGAAAGGAAGGGAGGAAGGAAGGAAGGAAGGATGAAGGAAGGAAGGAAGGAAGGAAGGAAGGAAGGAAGGAAGGAAGGGGAGGAAGGAAGGGAGGAGGAGGAAGGAAGGAAAGAAGGGAAGGAAGGAAGGAAAAAGGGGAAGGGAGGAAAGAAGGAAGGGAAGGAAGGAAGGAAGGGAGGAAGGAAGGAAGGGGGGGGGAGGGAGGAAGATAGGATGGAAGGAAGAAAGGAAGGAAGGAAGGAAGGTAAGAAGGGAGGAAGGTGGCAAGGAAGGAAGGAATGAAGGAAGAATTAGGTATAAAGATCTCTGCGATGCTGGAGGGTGATATTTGAGAGATCTTGGCAGATGCAGGTGTCGGCCCCACTGTGAGTGAGCTGGATTCTGTTGCAAACCTTATACAAGATCTCCTCCTTCAGCTGGTAATTTACCAGGCAACATACCACCTACCACCTTGGAGGGTCAGACTCCCTGCCCCTTGGTTGCAGGGCACGGTGTATGCGTTCCACCTCAATAGGCATAGATGGAGGTCTGTCCAGAAGGTTATTAAAGATGCTTGCCCCCATGTGTAATAGCTGCTCTGGATCCACTGTTTCTGGTAGGCTGTGAACCCTCAGTTTGTGGCATCTCCCACGGTTATCTAAATCTTCTAACTGTTGGTTGAGATCACAGAGTTGTAATGTGTGTGTATACACTGTTTGATTCATGAATTTTGGGGGGGGGAAATTTTTTTTTTACTTTCAGCTATAAAACAGATCCAGTAATAATAATTTTTTTAAAAAAGCGACCTAGATGGGGCAAGTGCGGGGACCGATCAACCAACCGGGGGGGGGGGGGGGTTGCGGGTGACCCAACAGACCGCTGATGGGTTGGGGGTGGGGGTTGGCAGCGGATGGATTGCCAGCCCCCCCTCCAAAATTTTGCCATCAGCCGCCACTGGGGAAAAGCGCAGTGGGACTGCAACAATGCGGCGGACAATCTGATGATAACTTACTACTTACTTACTATAACTGCCACTGACATCACCAGTGACACTAATACTATACACTGTCACTGTACTAATGACACTGGCTGGGAAGAGGTTACCATTTAGGGACAATCATGGAGTTAACTGTGTGCCTAGCAATGTTAACTGTGTGTACTGTGTACTGTTTATCCTGTACTGTTTGATGTGCTGATTGTACTCCCTGCTGCACATGGCTGCTGTCTGTAGAGAGCTCTGTGTTGTTTATCAACACAGAGCTCTCTTCTGTCATTCGCTCAGCCGATCACCCATTTGTCGGCTTGTGTTGGGGCCAATGACATCACACCCGGGGCAGGGGGCATGCGCGTGCTCGCAGCCCCTACCCAGAAGTGCTGGGTCATGTACATGTATCAGCAACAAGCGATCTATGGGTACAAATAATGTACACGTACTGTATGTGATATTGCCATAAATATCAGGCATAGGAGAATTCATTTTTTGGGATGGTCAGTCAGAGTAATGGCAAGAAATATGCAGCTAAAGCTTATAAGTTTATTCATTTATTTATGTTTTACTATTTCGGGCCAGTTTATTTTTGAAAAATAAAAATTTCATTAGAAGATAATATTACCATTATTCACCTGCACTACTACACTGCGTAATTGCAATGATATGCCTATTTTTACTAGCACATACCTTAATTGAAAAACTGAGTCGAGGCAATTTCCTTCAGTCATGAAGTGGTTAAATACCACCAACAAAAAGCTCTTTCTGTTATTAAAAAAAATGATATAAAATTAATTTAGTTACAATGTTGCACGACAGAGTAATTGTCAGTCAAACTATTACAGCGCTGAGAACTGTCCTGAATAGGAAGGGATGTAAGTAGGCAAAATTGAGGTGGTTAACCACTTCAGCCCCCGGAAGGATTTACCCCCTTCCTGACCAGAGCACTTTTTGCGATACAGCACTGCGCTGCTTTAACTGACAATTGCGCGGTCGTGCGACGTTGCACCCAAACAAAATTGACGTCCTTTTTTTCCCACAAATAGAGCTTCCTTTTGGTGGTATTTGATCACCTCTGAGGTTTTTATTTTTTGCGCTATAAAAAAAAAAGAGCGAAATTTTGAAAAAGAAGCAATATTTTTTACATTTTGCTATAATAAATATCCCCATAAAATATATAAAAAAAACTAACTAACTAATTTTTTCCTCAGTTTAGGCCGATATGTATTCTTGTACAGGTTTTTGGTAAAAAAAATCACAATAAGCGTATATTGATTGGTTTGCGCAAAAGTTATAGCGTTTACAATATAAGGGATAGATTTATGGCATTTTTATTATAAAATTTTTAGCGGTGATCTGCGATTTTTGTCGTGACTGCGACATTATGGCGGACACATCGGACACTTTTGACACTATTTTGGGACCATTGGCATTAATACAGCGATCAGTGCTATAAAAATGCACTGAATACTGTGTAAATGACACTGGCAGGGAAGGGGTTAAACACTGGGGGGCGATCAATGGGTTAAGTGTGTCCTAGGGAGTGATTCTAACTGTGGGGGGATGGGCTACCATTAACATGACAGCGATCACTGTCATGTCACTAGGCAGAATGGGGAAATGCCTTGTTTACAAAGGCATCTCCCCGTTCTTCCGCTCCGTGGCACGATTGCGGGCCCCCCCTGGCGGACATCGAGTCCGCGGGACCTGCGGGCATGGTCACGCGTGCCCACAATGCTGCGATTTAAGGGGGACGTACCTGTACGCCCATTTTCCCAGCCGTGCCATTGTGCCGACGTACATCCGCGTGCTCTGGTCGGCTAGTGGTTAATCTATAGATTTCGAGCTTCTAGCCCTTAAAGATAAGTGGAGGCTTTGACTTTAGCACAGCGGCGGGCTTTCCTGGACCACAATAAAGCCCCATACACACGGTCGGACAATCCGCGGACCAGGTTGGTCGGATCCTGTCCGTCATACTTTGTCTGATGTTGGTTTTGCGTACACACGGTCGGACAAAGTTGTCGGAAAATCCGATCATTCTGAACGTGGTGACGTTTGTTGCCTACGACGGGACTACGTAGAGGCTAGTAGCCAATAGCTTTGGTCTTTAAATGTGATCTGAGCATGCGTAGCACTTTGTCCGGTCGGACAACCGTACACACGATCGGATTTGGTGTGATCGGACCGGGTTGACGGCAAATCTTTCCAGCAGGAGATAAGACTTTGTCCGTCGGACAAACCGACGAACACTGTCCGATGGTGCATACACACGGTCTGATTTTTCAACAACCTTGTCCGATCGGACAGAATCCATGAAAAAGTCCGACCGTGTGTATGGGGCTTAACCGTTCATTGACCGATTTAACTTTTTCTTTAAATTGCCAATCCTGGTTTTCACAAAGCGCTCTCCCGTCTTCTGAGATCCAGGAGACTTGGTTTGTTATATTGTTTCTAGAAAGATGTAATTGCAGCAAATATTGTGCAGGTAGCCGCGGAGTGCGGTCATTAGTGAGTCAGGGATCTGCAAAGAACGGCGGTCAATACCAGCTTGCCGTCCTTATGCTTCTCTGTAATGAGCTGGTTGATGTGCGCGTCTGATGGCTCATTACATTAATTACAAGTAGAGATGAAACATGGCCATTTTCTGCAGCAAGCCTCTCCAACGTTACACACATAAGAGTAATTACAGTGTATTGTGTGCTGGGGACATCTGCAGAATGAGTAATAGTAAACCTGCGGGATATGTTAGTTATCCTGAAAGGATGGGGTGGGGTGGGGGGGGGGGGGTTCAGCTTCAGGTAGGTTTTAATAAAAATACATTTAGTAAGGTCATCAGAGATTGTTGATCCAGGGAATTTCTGATTGCCTTAGGGGAACTTTTTTTTTGCCCCCTGTTGGAGCAAATTGGACCAAGTTTTATTTTGCCTTCCTCTGGATCAATCACAAGTATTTTTTGCCTTCCTCTGAATCAACCATAGACATTTTTTTCCCCTTCCTCTGGATCAACCATAGGCACTTTTTTTGCCTTCCTTCGAATCAACCATGAGCATTTTTTTTACCTTTCTCTAAATCAATCATGGACATTTTTTTTTTGCCTTCCTCTGGACCAACCATAGATATTTTTGCTTTCCCCTGGATCAACCATGGGCATTTTTTCTCTGAATCAACCATGGGCATTTTTTGACTTCCTCTCCATAAACCATGAACATTTTATGCCTTCCTCTTGATCAACCATAGGCATTTTTCCTCTGGACCAACCATAGGCAATTTTCCTCTGGATCAACTATAGGCAAATGTTTCCTCCTCTCCATAAACCATAGGCATTTGTTGCCTTCCTCTGGATCAACCATAGACGTTTTTCCTTTGGATTAACCATATGCATTTTTTTCTTCCTGTCCATAAACCATAGGCATTTTTTGCCTTCCTTTGGATCAGCCATGGGCATTGTTTTGCCTTCTCCTGGTTCAACCATAAGCATTTTTTCTCAGGATCAACTATGGGCATTTTTTGCCTTGCTCTGAATCAACCATAGACATTTTATGCCTTCCCCTCTATAAACCACAGGCAATTTGTTGCCTTCCTCTGGATTAACCATGGACATTTTTTTGTCTTCCTCTGGATCAACCATTTGTATTTTTCCTCAGGATCAACTATGGTCATTTTTTGCCTTGCTCTTACTCAACCATGGACATTTTTTGCCTTCCTCTCTCAAAACAATAGGCATTTTTTTGCCTTTCTCTGGATCAACCATGGGCATTTTTTTGTCTTCCTCTGGATCAACCATAGGCATTTTTCCTCTGACAACCCATAAGCCCCATAAGCATTTTTTTTGGTCTTCTTTTGGATCGACTATGGGCAATTTTTTTTTTGCCCTGCTCTGGATCAACCATGGGCATTTCTGTTGCCTTCCTCTGGATTAACCATTAACGTTTTCACTTCCTTTGGATCAACCAAGGTGTCACAATCAGGGGTCAGCCTTGGAGACCAGCAGTGATGTAAGTAACTGAGTTAAAATAAACGGAGTTACCTAACGCAGTTACTTTAGAGGGTAACGCGTAATCTAACTGATTACTTTCCCCCTCATGGTAACGCAGTTCCCATTACTTGGGCGGCGTTACCTCAATTACATCTACCGCCACTAGATGGCAGTAGTGTAATTCCGGTGTCCTGCTGAAAAAGTTCCCCCGCCGGATAAGGACCCCCTGTACTGCGCAGGCGCAGCGCTTGCGCAGTACGAAGGACTACGGAGCTTATGAAAATTGCCGAACCTAAACAGCTCTGAGTAAACTCTACACTGCGCAGGTGCAGTTAACATGTAATTGTACGAGGTGATGCCGCACGCTCCTGATGCTCGTGCTACTCTGCAAGGGGCGTGTAACTAAGGGGCGGGTCTAGTATTACTGTAACCAAGGGGCACATTTATTATTATTGTTATATATCGAGCTCTGCCCATTAATTTAACATTCGCCCTCTTCTGTAGCCATCCGCCCCTTACACGATATAAAAATAATAGACCCGCCCCTTGCTTACACCCTATAACAGATCTGCCCCTGGTTAGAGTAATAATAGAGCAGCCCCTTGGTTACACGATATATAACAATAATAATAAATGCGCCCCTTGCTTACAGTAATACTAGACCCGCCCCTTAGTTACACGTATAGAATATTTTAAAAAAAAAGTCACAGTTACTTTGCTGCGTAACTAATTACTTTTCCAATGTAGAACTAAGTTACTAACGCAATTACTTTTTGGGAAAAGTCATTTGTAACTTAAAGCGGGACGGTACTGGGGAAAAAAAAAAATGAAAAGCCAGCAGCTACAAATACTGCAGCTGCTGACTTTTAATAAATGGACACTTACCTGTCCCTGGTTCCAGCGATGTGGGCAGCAGAGGCCGATCAATCGATCGGCTCTCTGCTGCTGCCGGCGCCATTCTCAGTGAGGGAATCAGGAAGTGGCTTCACTTCCCGGTTCCTTACTGCGCATGCGCGAGTCGCGCAGCGCAATGAGAATCGTCACCGCTGTCTGCCAGGACACGTGTGTGTCCCGGGAGACAGTGCGCCAGGACAGGAAGTGGCGTATACTCCCGTGGGAGTTTATGCCCGGAAGTGGGTGCAGATACCTGTCTTACACAGGTATCTGCACTCCCCTCCCCCCTGAAAGGTGCCAAATGTGACACCGGAGGGGGGGGAGGGTTCCGAAAAGCGGGAGTTCCACTTTATGGTGGAATCCCGCTTTTACTAATTACTTTTTTAAAGTAAGATGACCAACACTGGAGACCAGTAGGTACGGCAGTAGAGATTTTTAACACTGACCGGTAGGTTAAGCACACGAGCAGGTCACCTTGGCAGATGATGCAGGATCACCCAAGGTGTGGTGCACTAACGGTCTGATCAGAGCTCCTGATGGTGGAGATGGGTTGTGCTGCATGATAATGCCAGGTTGAGGTCCTCAGGATCGCCTCACCAGGAGTTGAGCAAGCCGGGGGCTGGTGGCAGATGTAGCAGGTAGGAATAAAGCAGAAGCGTAGTCAGTAAACAAGCCACAGGTCAGTAACAAGTGGTTGCAGTTTGGGAACAATTGGACGTATAGACGAGAAACAAGCCAAGGATCCTAAACGAGTTGTAGGGGAAAACACAGATGGTAGCAGGAGTAAAAGGAGAAAGATATTGGCTGGAGAAAATGTATCTGGAAAACAGAAAGTACAGAGACATGGCTTAAATCAGGAAGTTCATGGGAGGAGCAATGAGTTCAAGGTTCACCAGAAACAAGACGCAAGGCAAGATTGTCCATGTATTCAGGCAGGGAGCCTTCCAGCTTTTTAGGTGACAGCGAGAAAAGACACGGCCAGATGCTTCAGGGAGTTCCAGGTTTAGATCCTGACATATGGGCATTTTCTTGGCCTTCCTCTGGATCAATCATGGGCATAGGGTTCTGTACTAATGTCGCGTATACACGAGGAATTCCGCTCAAGCTTGGCTTGCATACACACGGTCACACAAAAGTTCTCTGAACTTTCGACCGTCAAGAACGAAGTGACATACAACACTACGACAAGCCTAGAAAATAAAGTTCAATGCTTCCGAGCATGCGTCAAATTGTTTCCGAGCATGCGTCGGAATTTTGAGCGTCGGAATTGCCACAGACGATAAGAACTTTTTCCATCGGAAAATTTGAGGACCTGCTCTCAATCTTTTGCTGGCCGAAATGCCGCCAGCAAAAGTCAGATCGAGCATACACACTGAATAAAATAAAGTGATCTAGCGCATAAATATAAACTCACTCCTAAAACCATAAAATGTATATTAACACTCACAATGTGCAACTTATAAATCTAGGTGGGTAAAAGTGCATCTGATGTGATAAAACTAAATAAATCAATCAATAAATATAAATAAAACACCAAGTGATGATTGATAATTAATAATTCAGAGAAGAGTCTCTACTATATTATGGAGACAGGTGGACGGTACAGTCTATGGGTCACTTAGGTGGTGCCCATAAAGAGGTATACAGGAGGTAGGCAGGGTAGAAAGTTCTATGTAGGTCGTTCTCTTAATTGATATCCCCAGTAAGCCAAAAACAACTGTCAGCAAACATGGTATGGGAAATCCACTACCGGGCTATCTAGCCTCTCACCTCATAGATTCTTTCATTCAGCGTGTAGTCTACAATGGATCCGGTCTCCTTTGCTTTTGGGGTTCCTTTCTTTCCTTGGATGAGCCTTGCCCAGATAGACTCTGTCGATAGCCGTCACTGGAGTCTCTGTCCTTTTGCCAGTCAAACGCAGTGTGGGTCAGTATGGCCACTCTCCAAATGGATACACCGCCAAACGGTGATGATGGGTAAAAACAAAAGCAAAAAAAGGAGTGCCTCCAATGGTGAAGTAAGTTGGAAAAAGGGGGACTTTATTAAACAAATAAATCTTACAAAAAAGGTATATCTAAAATGGACTCTTACAATATAAAAAACAATTCAAGCAAATAGCAAAGATAATGGCGTCTGAACGCCGATCTCACGTCACTTCCGGTTCAAAGGGTGACTGTTTCCGATCCCTCCCTACGCGTTACGTCATGTGACTTCATCAGGGGAATTGTTTTTTATATTGTAAGAGTCCATTTTAGATATACCTTTTTTGTAAGATTTATTTGTTTAATAAAGTCCCCCTTTTTCCAACTTACTTCACCATTGGAGGCACTCCTTTTTTTGCTTTTGTTTTTACCCATCATCACCGTTTGGCGGTGTATCCATTTGGAGAGTGGCCATACTGACCCACACTGCGTTTGACTGGCAAAAGGACAGAGACTCCAGTGACGGCTATCGACAGAGTCTATCTGGGCAAGGCTCATCCAAGGAAAGAAAGGAACCCCAAAAGCAAAGGAGACCGGATCCATTGTAGACTACACGCTGAATGAAAGAATCTATGAGGTGAGAGGCTAGATAGCCCGGTAGTGGATTTCCCATACCATGTTTGCTGACAGTTGTTTTTGGCTTACTGGGGATATCAATTAAGAGAACGACCTACATAGAACTTTCTACCCTGCCTACCTCCTGTATACCTCTTTATGGGCACCACCTAAGTGACCCATAGACTGTACCGTCCACCTGTCTCCATAATATAGTAGAGACTCTTTTCTGAATTATTAATTATCAATCATCACTTGGTGTTTTATTTATATTTATTGATTGATTTATTTAGTTTTATCACATCAGATGCACTTTTACCCACCTAGATTTATAAGTTGCACATTGTGAGTGTTAATATACATTTTATGGTTTTAGGAGTGAGTTTATATTTATGCGCTAGATCACTTTATTTTATTCATTGGTATATGTGTTTGTGAACACTACTAGTTTTGGCTGCTTTATATTCCGAGGAAGAGGTTCCTCTCTATCGGATAACACACTTCAGTTATTTTACTCATATTACTTATGGGATATTTATGCACAGGCACTCACTAATATTTATTTATTGTACACTTGTGGATCACTGAACTCCACTATCCAATAGTACAGCGCGGAGGTCACTCTCTTCTATTTTACGAGCATACACACTGTTGCATTTTCAAACCAAAAGCTCACATCGGTCTTTTGCTGGTGGAATTTCCGATCGTGTGTACGCGGCATAAGACGTTTTTATGTATCTATTTATTTATTTTTCTGTTATTTGGACCTACCAATAGAGATTTGTTCTGTTTTTTTAATTTTTTCATTTTTTCCTAGAATAAATTAAAGCTCAGGCATTTGGACAGATGTTTGACTAAAAATAAACGTTCTGGCTATTTGTCTAAAATTACTAATCTATAGCAGTCTACAAAGTTTACAACTTGGAATCAGATAGCAGCAATTAAAACCACACTGTCTGGTTTCTGAAAAATTGTATCTTTTTTTTTTTTCTGTTACACCCTTGTATTCTGGCTATACTAGGCGTTGTTGTGGGGATAATAACAGGTAAAGACCTGGAATTTCTCAAAGTAACATTTTCAGGGTTTACTTCCTCTTTAAATGTACAATATCTCACAAAAGTCAGTACACCCCTCACATTTTTGTAAATATTTTATTATCTCTTTTCATGTGACAACACTGAAGAAATTACAATGTAAAGTAGTGAGTGTACAGCTTGTATAACAGTGTAAATTTGCTGTCCCCTCAAAATAACTCAACACACAGCCATTAACCGGTTCCCGACCGGCGTACGACGATATACGTCGGCAGAATGGCACAGACAGGCAGGAGGGCGTATATATAAGTCCCTCCTTAATGCCGTCCGTGCCATCGGGAGTGCGCCGGGAGCGCGTCGGGAGCGCGCCGGGAGCGGCGCGCTCCCGCGCCGGTCGGGACCACCGTGAGGCCGGTTGCGGGTCCCGCGGACTCGATCGCCGCGAAAACACCCGTGATCGTCTCACGGAAAGGCTGAACGGGGAGATGCGGAAATACACAGCATCTCCCCGTTCTGCCTAGCAACTAGTGACGCCGATCTCTGCTCCCTGTGATTGGAGCAGAGATCAGCATTCACTAGCTGACAGCCACGCCCCCCCCCCACAGTGAGAAACACAACCCTAGGCATACTTAACCCCTACACTGCCCCCTTGTGGTTAACCCCTTCACTGCTAGTGTCATTTATACAGGAATCAGTGCATTTAAATAGCATTGATTGCTGTATAAATGACAATGGTCCCAAAAATGTGTCAAAAATGTCCGATGTGTCCGCCATAATGTCGCTGTCACAATAAAAATCGCTGATTGCCGCCATTACTAATAAAAAAAAAATGATTAATAAAAATGCTATAAAACTATCCCCTATCTTGTAAACGCTATAACTTCTGCGCAAACCAATCAATAATCGCTTATTGTGATTTTTTTTTTACCAAAAATATGTAGAATACGTATCGGCCTAAACTGAGGAAAAAAAATGTTTTTTTATATATTTTTGGGGGATATTTATTATAGCAAAAAATAAAAAAGAATGCGTTTTTTTTCAAAATTGTCGCTCTTTTTTGTTTATAGCGCAAAAAATAAAAACCGCAGGGGCGATCAAATACCACCAAAAGAAATCTCTGTTTGTGGGGAAAAAAAGGACGTCAATTTTGTTTGGGAGCCACGTCGCATGAATGCGCAATTGTCAGTTAAAGCGACGCAGTGCCGAATCGCAAAAAGGGGCCTGGTCCTTTGGCTGCAAAAGTGAGCAAAAGTGAGTACACCCCTAAGTGAAAATGTCCAAATTAGGCCCATTAGACATTAGCAGTCTGAGAAAGAGGAATATGAATATATGTTGCCCAAGGTTCCAAAGTACTTTTAAAGAGAGACTGACGGTCATTAATAATACTTGCAACTCTTTCATGAATCATAATCCACGATACTTTATGCTCCAACCTTCTAAAGGACACTGAGGGTGTCTTCCATGGTCCAGCTATAAGAGTCTTAGCAGCTAGTAAAACAAAGTACACCAGGCACTTCAGTGGACGAGGCCACCCGGGTGGGAAATCGTTAAGCAGTGCCAAATTGGACTGTTGGTCAATAGACAACCCAGACAACTTCCGGAGCATTGAAAACAACCTATTCCAATAGTCCCTAAGCCGAGGACACTCCCACCATATATGCAACATGGACCCTCTCAGGTTGCAAAAGCGGAAACATTCTGCGGGCGTTGGAGCATACATCCTGGCCAGGCGAACAGGGACCAAATACCATCTGGTCAGAACTTTAAGACTAGCCTCTATCAGGGAAACATTCAGGACCCCCTTGTAGGAGATCTGGAGTCTAGATGACCAGGTCAACCTCAACATTGAGGTCCTGTTCCCAAGCCAGCATGTATGGCTGTTTCTGAACCGGGGTGCGCAGCGACCCATACACCATAGCAGAGGTCTTTTTTTTAATGTTTTTTTTTTTTGGTTAAAGCGGCATTAAACCCAAAAGCAAACGTTTATTATATTGCAGTTTACCAATTCTTAGATATGATTAGTTTTCCTTTTTTAGGCTTTCTTCCCTTTATTTTTGCCTGACGATTCAGCCAGTATGTCTGTTTTTTTTTTCTTTTTTTAACATAACAAACTGTCCTGCAGATGTAGCAGGTAGGGGGTTGATACAAACCACCATCACAGGTGCTTACAATGAGCTTTTATTTATTTATGTAAAACCTTTATCCCAAAGGGAACAAAACGGTTTGCTGTAAATGCTTATAATGTTTTATCTGGAGTTGTGCTTCAGTTTGTTAGTGTATCTACATCTGCTAGTACATCTCATGCCCCATACACACGGTCGGAAATTCCAACGGAAAATGTCCGATCGGACCATGTTGTCGGAAAATCCGGCCGTGTGTGAGCTCCACCGGACTTTTTCCGTCGGAATCTCCGACGGGAAAAATTTCAGATCCTGTTCTCCAATTTTTTCGACAACAAAATCAAACAAATCTGCCACGCATGCTCAGATCAAATTACGAGACCAAAGCTATTGGCTACTAGCCTCTACGTAGTTCCGTCGTACGCAACGAACGTCACCATGTTCAAAATGATCGGATTTTCCGACAACTTTGTCCGACCGTGTGTATGCAACACCAGTGTCGGACAAAATCCGTTGGAAAAAATCAGATGGATTTTGTGGTCGGAATTTCCGACCGTGCGTACGGGGGCTTATACTCCCATCCCTCAAGACTGACAATGGTGTTGTCCAAAGGTGTCTCTGTTGCTTCTTCATTCAGAGTGGGGGCGCTCTAACACAGGAAGTGCCATGAGCACAAAGTAAAGCATGGTGCCTACAACATGTAAACGTCCCCATCCGCTGCCTATTGCAGCTTTAGGGGGGTGGTTGGTGGGTGGCAAAAGCACAGCTCAACCGCAAATTTTTAACCGCAAGATTAAACAAGGCCTTAAAGGAGACGTATAGCCAAAGCTTGTTCGACTATACTTCTCCTGTGGATCACAGAAGTGCAGTTCATTCTGCACTCCAGTGGTCCATTTTCAGCAGACAGCGGACTGAAGCCCGCTGTTGGCTGAGGACCTAGAGACGGTCCAGGCTCGGGAAATATTGCGACTATGTGGTTGAGATCTGCCCAAATGCCTGGATCGGCACCTGGCTCAGCCTCGCAGTGAGCCATTGAGAACCTGACCTCCATAGCCCAGTGCTCCAGTGAGCATGGTGGGGGGGGGGGGGGGGTTAGAGCTGAGTGCCGGTGACTGACCTTCAGCAGCTCTCTGCTCTTTGAGCTCTTATGCCGCATACACACGATCAGAATTCCGGCCAGAAAAAGACTGATGAGAGCTTTTCATCGGAAAATGTGACCGTGTGTAGGCTCCATCGGAATTTTGCTGGCCAAATTTCCGGCAGCAAAGAATTGAGAGCATGTTCTCAATTTTTCCGATGGAAAAGGTTTCTATTGGAAATTCCGATCGTCTGTAGCAATTATGATGCGCAAAATTCCTACGCATGCTCGGAAACAATTTGACGCATGCTCGGAAGCATTGAACTCGGCTCGTTGTAGTGTTGTACGTCACCGCGTTCTTGACGGTCGGAATTTGGTGTGACCGTGTGTAGGCAAGACAGTTTGAGCGGAATTCCGGCTAGAGTTGACAGGGGACAGATGTAGCATCGGACCGATGCATCCACCTAGGTACATGATTCGGAAATAAAAAAAAAATATCCCATACTTCTCTTTTAGGATGTATAATGCTGCGTACACACGATCGGAAACTTGGGCAGCAAAACACTGATGTGAGCTTTTGGTCAGAAATTTTGACCGTGTGTATTCTCCATCTGACTTTTTCAGCCAGCAAAAGATTGAGAGCAGGTTCTCAATTTTTCGGTCGGAAAAAGTTCTGATCGGAAATTCCGATGCGCAAAATTCCTACGCATGCTCAGAAACAATTCGACACATGCTCGGAAGCATTGAACTTAATTTTCTCGGCTCGTAGTGTTGTACGTCACCGCGTTCTTGACGGTCGAAAGTTCAGCCAACTTTTGTGTGACCGTATGTATGCAAGCCAAGCTTGAGCGGAATTCCATCGGAAAAAAACATCCAAGATTTTTCTGATGTAAAATCAGCTTGCGTGTACGCGGCATTACAAGTGCAACGTTTTTTGAAATCAGCATAGATATGCAGTTCCAGGTTGCAACATAACTGGTTCAAAGTCCCAATGTTACTATATCTCCCCAGTTGCAAGTGATTCCCCTGGTATGTATAATGAATTGAGTAGATATATATATATATATATATATATATATATATATATATATACAGTATATATAGTGACAGGGTAATCCCATGCTACTCTTTAACCACATAAACCCCCCTCCTGCCCAGACCAATTTTCAGCTTTCAGCGCTGTCGCACTTTGAATGACAATTGCGCGGTCATACAACACTGTACCCAAATGAGATTTTTATAATTTTTTCCCCCAAATAGAGCTTTCTTTTGGTGGTATTTGATCACCTCTGCGATTTAAATTTTTCGTTAAAAAAATTTAAAAAGACCGAATTAAAAAGAAAATAAAAAAAAAAAAATATATATATATATATATATAGTCATTGATGTACGCTGATGAAGCGGCAGTGATGGGCACCGATAGGTGGCAGTGATGGGCACTGATGGGTGGCAGTGATGGGCAGCACTTTTAGGTGGCACTGATTGGCGGCATATATAGTCATTGATGTACGCCGATGAAGCGGCAGTGATGGGCACCGATAGGTGGCAGTGATGGGCACTGATGGGTGGCAGTGATGGGCAGCACTTTTAGGTGGCACTGATTGGCGGCACTGGTGGGCATTGATAGGTGGCACTGGTGGACATTGACAGGTGGCACTTGTGGGCATTAACAGGTGGCACTAATTAAGCATAATTGCTTCTGACTTTTTGGGACCGATGTCCCTTTAAGATGAGTCGGTGATCGGCTTTTTTTTTTCTCCTCCGCTGTCAGTGTGAGGAGGAAAAAAAAACAATCACCGAGCTTTTGTTTTGATCATGTGATCAGCTGTCATTGGCTGACAGCTGATCACATGGTACGCCCCTTACTCGGATCGCTGATCACCCGAGTCTCAGTGACTCTGTGATCACAGCGCGCTCCACGAGTGCCCTATAGGGCACGCGCAGGGAGCGTGCACAGGGGAGGATGTCATATGACGGCCTCCTGGGAATTGAGATCCGCGCTATGGCCCTCATTCGGCCATAAAAATATTGAAAGCTCCCTGTCCCCATGAGCTCGTACGCAGAAGCGAACACATACATAAGTCCCGCCCACATATGAAAACAGTGTTCAAACCACACATGTGAGGTATCGCCGCGAACGTTAGAGCGAGAGCAATAATTCTAGCCCTAGACCTCCTCTGTAACTAAAAAAATCCGCCTATGGGGATTTTTAAATACCAAAGTTTGGCGCCATTCCACGAGCGCGTGCAATTTTGAAGCGTGACATGTTGGGTATCTATTTACTCGGTGTATCTTCATCTTTCACATTATGCAAAAAAGTTGGGCTAACTTTACTGTTTTTTTTTTTTAAAGCATGAAACAGTTTTTTTTCTGAAAAAAATGAGCTCGAAATATTGCTGCCCAAATACCGTGTGAGATAAAAAGTTGCAACGACCGCCATTGTATTCTCTAGGGTCTTTGCTAAAAAAAAACATATATAATGTTTGGGGGTTCCATGTAATTTTCTAGCAAAAAAAATATATGAATTTTACATGTAGGAGAGAAATGTCAGAATTGGCCTGGGTGGCAAGTGGTTAAATCCCCTTTCTTCCCCATTCTGATGATCAGTTTGAACTTCAAGAAGTCATCTTCTCCACGTCTAGATGCCTAAATGCATTGAGTTGCTGCCATGTGATTGGCTGATTAGCAATTTGTGTTACCAATCAATTGAACAGGTGTACCTAATAAAGTGGCCAGTGAGTGTTTGTGTGTGTGTGTGTATATACAGTATATACCCTGTTTCCCCGAAAATAAGACCTAGCGTGATTGTCGGTGATGGCTGCAATATAAGCCCTACCCCCCAAATAAGCCCTACCCTGTTTCCCCCGAAAATAAGCCCTACCCTGAAAATAAGACCTACAAGGACTTTAACTAGGGCTTATTTGGGGGGTAGGGCTTATATTGCAGCCATCACCGACAATCACGCTAGGTCTTATTTTCGGGGAAACAGGGTATAATGTTATTATTTCAATTTTGGCTGGAGTGCGCCTTTAAAGTGGAGCTCCACCCTCTTTTTTCACTCATCTTCATTCTCTGCCTCTCTGTCCCCCTAAACACATTTGGCATAAAAAATTTTTTTTTTTTTTTAAACTTACCATTTTATTGCAGATTTTCTTCTCCACTTCCTGTTTCCGGCCGCGGCGCGAACGTGTCATCCCCTGGCCGCTATGCCTCCTGGGAGATGTTTGTCATCAATCCCAGGAGGCAATAGGCGTCACTGGGCCATAGCATCGCGTTATTTCAAAACCGGAAATAACGCGATGCCGGCCGGCGACATTTTCAATAAGGGCAACACATAAGGGCAACACTCCACTGACAGTTTCACACACTGAGCGGCTCTGTGCTCAGTGTGTGAAACTGATTTGCAACTGAATGGAGAGACTAGCTGTCAGCGTGATGTCGGGGGTGGGGCGGGACCCAGCCCAGCAGCTATCAAACACAGACACCAGCCAATGGGATGGGATCTGGGCGGGCAGAAACGTGTATGTGGCCCCGCCCACTTTCTTAAGCAGCCCAATCATCATCTGGTATTTGATAGCTGCATGGCCCCGCCCACCCCGGGTCCCGTCCACCCCGGGTCCCGTCCACCCCGGGTCCCGTCCACCCGACATCACGCTGACAGCTGGTCTCTGCATTCAGTTACATATAGTGTAACTGAAAAATGACAAAATCGGCTCAGTGTGAAACTGCCAGTGTCAGCCAATGCCAATCAGTGCAACCTGCCAATGCCATCCAGTGCCACCTGCCAGTGTCAGCCAGTGCCAATCAGTGCAACCTGCCAATGCCATCCAGTGCCACCTGCCAGTGTCAGCCAGTGCTAATCAGTGCAACCTGCCAATGCCATCCAGTGTCAGCCAGTGCCAATCAGTGCAACCTGCCAATGCCATCCAGTGCCACCTGCCAGTGTCAGCCAGTGCTAATCAGTGCAACCTGCCAATGCCATCCAGTGTCAGCCAGTGCCAATCAGTGCAACCTGCCAATGCCATCCAGTGCCACCTGCCAGTGTCAGCCAGTGCCAATCAGTGCAACCTGCCAATGCCATCCAGTGTCAGCCAGTGCCAATCAGTGCAACCTGCCAATGCCATCCAGTGCCACCTGCCAGTGTCAGCCAGTGTCACCCGCCAGTGTCAGCCAGTGTCACCCGCCAGTGCCAGTCAGTGCCAACCGCCAGTGCCAGTCAGTGCCAACCGCCAGTGCCAGTCAATGCCAACCTGCCAGTGCCAATCAGTGAACACCCACCAGTGACAACTGCCAGTGCCAACCAGTGTCACCCGCCAGTGCCAGTCAGTGCCACCTGTCCGTGCCAGTGCCACCTGTCCGTGCCAGTGCCACCTGTCAGTGCCAAGTGCCAGTACCACCTGCCAGTACCACCTGCGAGTGCCAATCAGTGCCACCTGCCAGTGCCAATCAGTGACACCTGCCAGTGCCAGTGCCACCTGCGAGTGCCAATCAGTGCCACCTGCCAGTGCCAATCAGTGCCACCTGCCAGTGCCAATCAGTGACACCTGCCAGTGCCAGTGCCACCTGCGAGTGCCAATCAGTGCCACCTGCCAGTGCCAATCAGGGACACCTGCCAGTGCCAATTTAACGGGCACAGTGGCTGCATTTGATGGGGCACAGTTACTGCATAAGACGAGCACAGTGGCTTTATTGGACGGGCACAGTGGACAACCCCACCGCCCAGCCAAAAAAAAAGCCTGCGCCACTTACCCCCCCCCCCCCCCCCGCCACCGGAGCCCCCCCCCCCACCCACCCCCCCCCACCATTGACAGCCTTGGACTTCGGGCTGAAGCCCCTGGTCTTTTTGCCACCTAGCAACGCCCCTGATAGTGACCCCCCTGTACTGCGCAGGCGCAGCGCGTGCGCAGTACGAACCTAAACTCCGCCGGGGGAACTTTTTCGGCAAGACACCGGGAGGAAGACGTACAGCTTGCCTGGCAAAAAGATGGAGAGAAGAGAGCTGAGCACATGGAGGGATCATCTGTACTCACTCGGCAAACAACATCACCCCATAGCGGCACAGACGAGATGGTGAGTACAGGGCACAGCCATATCGTCACTCAACAACTTTTATGGAGTCTCACCCTGACCGTTTTTTCTTCTCTGCAATCTTCTCCTTTCCTCTTTGGGGACCCTGGTGTGCGGGGGGTCCTCTCTGGGGATCCTGATGTGAGGAGAAAGGGTGCTCTCTGGGGACCCTGATGTGAGGAGGGGGGGTGCTCTTTGGGGTACAAGTGGCTACATTTGATAGGGGCACAGGTGGCTGCATTTTACAGGCTATTTGCTGGGGGTGTTGTGATGCAATTTGCTGTGGGTGATGTGATTTGCTTGAGCGATGTAATTTGCTGTGGGCGATGGGGTGCGATTTGCTGCGGGCGATGTGGTTTGATGCTGTACGATTTGCTGTGGGCGATGCGGTTTGATGCGATTTGCTTTGGGCGATGTGGTTTGCTGCGGTGCGATTTGCTGCTGGCGATGTGGTTTGCGGTTCGATTTGCTGTGGGCGATGTGGTTTGATGAGGTGCAATTTGCTGCGGGCGATGTGGTTTGATGCAGTACGATTTGCTGCGGGCGATGTGGTTTAATGCGATTTACTGAGGGCAATGTTGTTTGATGCGGTGCGATTTGCTGCGGGTGATGTGGTACGATTTGCTGTGGGCGATGTGGTTTGATGCGGTGCAATTTGCTGCGGGCGATGTGGTTTGATGCAGTGCGATTTGCTGTGTGCGATGTGGTTTGATGCGGTGCGAGTTGCTGCGTGCGATGTGGTTTGATGCGGTGCGAGTTGCTGCGGGCGATGTGGTTTGATGCGGTGCGAGTTGCTGCGGGTGATGTGGTTTGATGCAATGCGATTTGCTGCGGGCGATGTGGTTTGATGCAATGCGATTTACTGCGCGTGATGTTGTTTGATGCGGTGCGATTAGCTGCGGGTGATGTGGTGCGATTTGCTGCGGGTGATGTGGTTTGATGTGGTGCGATTTACTGCGGGCGATGTGGTTTGATGCGGTGCGATTAGCTGCGGGTGATGTGGTGCGATTTTCTGCGGGCGATGTGGTTTGATGCGGTGCGATTTGCTGCGGGTGATGTGGTGCGATTTTCTGCGGGCGATGTGGTTTGATGTGGTGAGATTTGCTGCGGGTGATGTGGTTTGATGCGGTGCGATTTGCTGCAATGCGATTTGCTGCGGGCGATGTTGTTTGATGCGGTGCGATTTGCTACGGGTGATGTGGTTTGATGCGGTGCGATTTGCTGCGGGCGATGTGGTACGATTTGCTGTGGGCGATGTGGTTTGATGCGGTGCGATTTGCTGCGGGCGATGTGGTTTGATGCGATTTACTGAGGGAGATGTTGTTTGTGGTGCGATTTGCTGCGGCAATGTGGTTTGATGTGGTGCGATTTGCTGCGGGCGATGTGGTTTGATGTGGTGCGATTTGCTGCGGGCGATGTGATTTGCTGTGGGCGATGTGGTTTGATGTGGTGCGATTTGCTGCGGGCGATGTGATTTGTTGCGGTGTGATTTGCTGCGGGCGATGTGATTTGTTGCGGTGTGATTTGCTGCGGGCGATGTGATTTGTTGCTGTGGGTGATGTGATGCCTTAGAAATGCATCTTAACTTGGTCTACGCCAGCGAAATGTAATTAGCGGACCTCCAGCTGTTGCGGAACTACAAGTCCCATGAGGCATAGAAAGACTCTGACAGCCAGAGGCAAAGGCATGATGGGACTTGTAGTTTTGCAACAGCTGGAGGTCCGCTAATTTGCAGGTAGGCAATAGCAGAAATAATGCAATTGTAATTTTATTTCCTGGTTCCTGAAGGGAGGAGGGGAGGAGAGGTTTGCATAGCTTGGGGTGATGTGATGCAACTTCCTCTGACACTGCCGTTGCTATGGTAACCTGACCTGAAATCTATTACACTGCTTCTGCTGCACTGAGCATGTGCGAGATCTGCAAGGATGAGATCCAGGAAGAAATACAGTCTGGTTTCAGATGCCCACACTTAAGATGGCCACGGCCTGCTAGAAGTTTATAAAATAACAAACTAATGTTATAAACTAACTAAACGGACCTTAGTTTACAGACTAACTTTACTAGAATATATTAAGCTTTTGTATTATAGAGGTATTTTTATTTAAAAAGTATAAATTCGGCCGGAACTCCCCTTTAAGCTCCATCAGCATTTAACACACAAGGCTGTCAGTAGACAGAAATTGTTTTGGCTCGGCGAGTCACTCTCTTCCTATTTAATGAGGAGGAATTTATTCTTGTGCAGGTTTCTTCGCAAGTACAGAATCCAATTACTAGCTAACCAGCATTCTGGTGTCTTCGAGAGATGACAGAGAGAGACAGAAAACAGCGAGGAAAGAACGGGGCACAGGATGTCCTCGGTGACATTCACGCTAGTCTTGGTTCACTAAACCGCTGTAACTTCATTAGCGGGATTCTGAGCAGATATCTCCGACGCTAAGCAGCCCCCAGATTAGGTTATGGTGTAACAAAGCAATGTGATGTTATCTGGCAGGTGGGATTGGAGAGGATAATTAGAATTTTCATGTTAGCGTGGCGATTGCGGTGCAGAGATTCACCAGTTTACGGTCCTACACTGCCCTCTGTGCCGCTACCATTACTGCCATCTTCTCATCCCAGCCTGCCATCCCTTCTTGACCCTTGCTGGAGCTGAGAGAGAATTGGAAGATAGAAACAAACTATTCTGCTGTGTCAAGAAGTGACAGTTGCAGAGGGAATGATGCTACAGGAAGTAGATTCCCATAACATGTATGAATGAATGATTTGTATAGCGCTGCAACTGCGAACTGAATCGCCTCGAGGTGTATGTATAGCCAAAACTATTCTTTCAATTTTGGATAGAATAGTGAAGGGTTAAAACCACTATCAGGGTAGTTTTTGCTGTCTAGAGAGATTTACCATCACTTCCTATCATGTGGACTCAACAGGAAGTAAAGGAAATCTCTGCAAAATAAGGGTAGTTCCCCACTTAAAGAAGATTTATATATATATATATATATATATATATATATATATATATATATATATATATACACACACAGCAAGAGGAAAGCAAAGGCTGAAAGGTTGTCCCTCCCTTTGCATTCCTCTTGCCATTGCTTATCTCGGGAAAGCACTCACAACCAAGACAAGCTGCACTAATGAATCGGCCATCTCCTTCCTAGCTGTTGTCAGATTGACTGCGACAGGAGGCAATTGGGGCAGGTTGGACATCATAACATGTAGCACTTTGTCCCATGTTTCTAAGTGCTTTCTAACCCTAGTTATAAATCCCATCCTGCCCCCCTACCCTCCTGCCACAGACCATCTGACAACTAGGAAGGAGACAGCTGATTAACCTCTCGCCGACCGCTGCACGCCAATATACGTTGGCACAATGGCAGCGGTGGGCGAATGGGCATACCTGTACGTCCCCTTTAATTGCAGGGATAGCCGGCACGCGCACGCCACCGTGTACTGCGTGACCGTGCCCGCGGGACCTAGTGGACTCGATGTCCACCAGTGTCCCGGCGATCATGTCACGGAGCCGCAGAACGGGGAGATGCCTATGTAAACTAGGCATTTTCCTGTTCTGCCTAGTGACATGACAGGGATCTGCTGCTCCCTGTCCTCGGGAGCAGTGATCGCTGTCATGTCAGTGGTAGCCCAACCATCCCCACAGTTAGAATCACTCCATAGGACACACATAACCCCTTGATCGCCCCCTAGTGTTTAATCCCTTCCCTGCCAGTGTCATTTACACGGTAATCAGTCCATTTTTATAGCACTGATCGCTGTATAAATGACAATGGTGCCAAACTAGTGTCAAAAGTGTCCGATGTGTCCACCATAATGTCGCAGTGACGATAAAAATCGCAGATCGCCGCCATTACTAATAAACAAAAATTAATAATAAAAATGCCATAAATCTATCCCCTATTTTGTAGACGCTATAACTTTTGCGCAAACCAATCATTATACGCGTATTACCAAAAATATGTAGAAGAATACATATCGGCCTAAACTGAGGAAAAAATTATTTTTTTTATATATTTTTGGGTGATATTTAGTATAGCAAAAAGTAAAAAATATTTCTTTTTTTTCAAAATTGTCGCTCTTTTTTTGTTTATAGCGCAAAAAAATAAAACCGCAGAGGTGATCAAATACCACTAAAATAAAGCTCTATTTGTGGGAAAAAAAAGGACGTAACTTTTGTTTTGGTGTAACGTCGCACAGCCGCACAATTGTCAGTTAAAGCGATGCAGTGCCGAAGGGCAAAAAGTGCTGTGGTCAGGAAAGGGGTAAAATCTTCCGGGGCTGAAGCGAAGTTAATAACTGCAGCTTGGCTCGGTTGTGAGCATTCTCCTGAGACAACAACGGCAATAGGAAGCAGTGGCAGAGGGATTGTGCTAGCCTTTGCATCCCTCTTGCCCTTGCTTGTCTCAGAAAAGTGTTCACAGCTGGGAAAATCTGCACTTTTGAATCAGCCATCTCCTTCATAACTGTTGTCAGATCGGTCAAGGCAGAGGTGAGGGGGGCACCTCGGACCTCATAACTACAGTAGGGTTTAGAAAACACTTAGAAACTTGAGACAAAGTGCTACATGTTATGAGGTCTGACCTGCAACCCTCTCTTCCTGCCTCAGTCAATCCAACAACAGCTAGGAGGGAGACGGCTGATTCATAAATGAAGCTTATCTCGGTTGTGAGCTCTTTCCTTAGACAAGCAACGGTAAGAGGAATGTAGAAAGAAGGAGGACCCATCAGCCTTTGCATTCTTTTGCTTGTCCCAGAAATGTGTTCACAGCCGAGTTGGATTTATGAATCAGCCATCTCCTTCATAGCTGTTGTTGGATTGGCCACGGCTGAAGAGGAGGGGGACACTTAAAAACATAGAACAAAGTGCTACATGTGCTTTGTTTCATATGGGCACATACCTGTAGAATAAAAACATTCTAATGATTTGTTCTTTAAAGTGGATGTAAACCCTCTCCTATACCTAGAGAGATGAATAGCCTCGGATGAAACACAGAGATGAAACAAATCTCCCTACATAAGTTTTACATGTATATCTGCTGTCTTTCCCTTTCTACATTCTTTGGCAAGTGAAGATCGTGGTAGAAATCTTGTTTCCTCTTTCAGCAGTGGGTGTGGAGTCTGGGCTTACGCTGTGTGTGAGCTGATTGGAGGAAAGGGACACACAATCACTCCACATAGGCAGAGGAATGAAGGAACATGCAGAGCTGTAGTCTGAATAGACCAGCTCTCTGCTTATTTACCTCTAAGCACCCTCCCCAACACAAATTTTCAGCTGCTGTTATCTCATGTGTCGGAGAACTTGTCAGACGTGATTCATGCTGATAATAGAGGAACGGAGCAGCAGAAAGAAGTGGCACTTAGAGTGTTGGAGAGAAATAAGTAAACACTACAGCTATATGTGCTTAGGTCGGATTTCATGAATGGGATTTACAACCACTTTTAGCCCACCATGCACATTACAAACTGACTACACAATCTACTTTAGCTCTACCAATTATTATGTAGTACAAGGGCAAGGGCGTAGAATCAGGGGTCTCAGGGGCTGTAATTGTGGCCCCTCCCATGCTCCAGGGGGCTTGTGAGTCCCGCATCTCCTGTAAACTGAGGAAAAATTTCCCTGGCCATGCTCTGATGAACCAGATGAAATTTAGGCAGTGGGTGGCCCTGTTGGCACCTAACTCCTAACCTAAAAAAATTGAAGGACCTGGGCAAATAATACAACTAAAAAAAATGTATTGCCAGTTTTAGACAGTTGTCACCATAACATGGATCCCAACAGGAGGTTTGCCCATCATGTGACAACTGTAAAATTGTGGCTTGCAAAATGACTTTCTGTTCCTATGACAATACTAGTGCTTGTGTTCGGAATGTCATAAAATGTGTGCCTCAGCCAATGTAAATGTATGCTAAAATATTAAAGCAAAATAAATGTTGGTGCCAAGCCTGTGGGGTTACAACATTTTAGCAACTTTTGGTGCCAATTTGCAGAAGAATTTCCAGGGTTTTTTAGATTTTGCCTCTTCAATCCACTTCTTCAGGTCTAATCGGTGTCAGGGAAATGCTCTAATATTTATATTGACACAGGTAGCACAGACACTTTGACCACTTGCTTATTGTTCCATTTATTCTTATTTTTTGCACACATGAAATGGTGGTAATTGCAATTTTCATGTCACAAGGTTACAATAACCAAACCGGGTAGAACACGCAGCCTTCCTTAGGCTCAAGTGGAAAATGCCCACCCAGGATAGAGTTGGTCACTCTCAACGCCTTGATTTTTGAGAAGGGAGCGAGCGGAGCTGATATACCGAAAGCCACGGGGAGGCCATGGGGAGGCCATGGGGAGGCCATGGGGAGGATGCTTTGGGGGTCTGTGACCCCTCAAAGCACCATGTCCCCATGTTGATGGGGACAAGGACCTCATCCCCACAACCCTTGCCCGATGGTTGTGGGGGTCTGCGGGCGGCGGGCTTATCGGAATCTGGAAGACCCTTTTAACAAAGGGGACCCCCAGATCCCACCCCCCCCCTTGTTTGAAATGGTAAGGGCTACATTGTACCCCTACCATTTCACAAAGAAAGTGTAAAAAATTGTAAAAAAAACATACAGACACCGTTAGGATAAGTCCTTTATTAAAAATTAAAAAAATTTAAAAAAGATTCCAGCGATGGTAATCCACTCTCGGTATCCTCCTGCGATGGGTGATCAGCCTCCGTGGTCCAGCGATGGATAATCTCTCCTCTCCAGGTCCAGGGTCCAACGATGATGTCCAGCGCAGCGCATCCTGTCTCCACCGGAGATACTGCGGGAATCCCGGCAGCCTGACAGGTCTCTCAGCTGAGGCCGGGGCCACCCGTCACGTGACCACGTCCCCCTCTGACGCAAGAGGAAACCCGTGCTTCCCCATTGACGTGTGGGTGACCCCGCCCCCCTCTGATGTAACGCAGGTTTCCGCAGTGCTTTTAAATGACCTTTTTTCCTTCAGAAATGACACTTTGTGCAGGGATAGTTCTAAGCACCGGAAACAAACGCTACTTTACAGGCACACTATACACACCCCCCAGGTACAAAATTTAAAGGAATATTTCACTTTTATTGTTTCACTTGAAGCATTATTAAAATCACTGCTCCTGAAAAAACTTCAGTTTTTAAAACTTTCTTTGCATTGATACATGTCCCCTGGGGCAGGACCCGGGCCCCCAAACACTTTTTATGACAATAACTTGCATATAAGCCTTTAAAATTATCACTTTCGATTTTTCATGTTCGAGTCCCATAGACTCTAACGGTGTTTGGATGTTGGAACAAATTTATTGCCTGTTTGCATGTTCTGATGCGAACCGAACTGGGGGGGGGGGGGTGTGTTTGGCTCATCCCTACTCCTTAACGAGAGAAAGTGAGCAAGAGATTTGGTCTCTAAGAGGTTGTGGTTCCTACTTCTCCAAGAACCCCTAATGGGACCTCTTTTTTTTACTTGGGGGAGAGCTAAATCAGGTGTTACTGTTGGACCATATATACTAAGTCTTAACAAGGTTGTGTAAACCAAACTTATTGCTGTATCATGACAAAACTTAACTATTTCAACATTATAAGAAATTCACAGCTCCAGACCACTGAAGATAGTTCTTAATAACATTGGCTGTATGTTCGGGGTGGTTGTCCTGCTGCAGAATACATTTGGGGCCAATCACACAACTCCCTGATGGTATGGCATGATGGGAAAGTATCTGCCTGTATTTCTCAGCATTGAGGACACCCTTGATCCTGACCAAATCTCCAACTCCATTTGCAGAAATTCAGCCCCAAACTTGCAAGGAACCTCCATCATGCTTCACAGTTGGCTGCAGATACTCATTATTGTGATAATACTCAGTCTTCAATGCCTTTTATGTCACTAACCCAATACCAGTACACAGAACATGAAAGTCATAACTCAGAGTAGTGAGCAAGCATGATGGCCTGGAACTAGTATCTTCAGTAAAGTAGATCACAAACGGATGCTGTATGACAAAAAAAATGAGTTTCCCAAATCAGCCAACGATGGTAAAAGTCCTCCACCAAGTTGGACTTTACAAGTTTGACCAGTTAAGCTCTGGGTCTTCATTAAGTCAGAAGATGAAGTTCAATCTACAACATACATACAATTACCACCCCCCCCCTCCATATCGACTGCTTTGCCCTCTGTAGAGAGAGAACACGCTGCCTATGTACTTAATTGGTCTATTGTTCAGTGTGCGCCGTTTATATGGAATGGAGTACCAGCATGGCTGTTGCCTGGCAACCTCATCTTCCTTAATGCAAATATATAGCTCTGTCAGTGTGAAACGCCGCTCGGCACTGCAGCCGGCGCACAAATTACACGGCTGTCATGGAAATAGTTGGACATTAAGCTCCTTTTTTTTTGACACCCCACAGCTTCTACTTTGAAGGAACAAAATGTGCAATAAAGGATAAAAAAGAATTCTAGCTGAACAACCGAGGATGGAGCAATTTATATTTCAAGAGATGTACCAACTTTTATATATATATATATATACCGCAGCATCAGCAGGACCAGATTGGTCAATGATATGCGCGGATCGCCGAAACAAAGTGGCTGAACTGCAGGTGTTTTAATGGGCGTTTCATTTTTTGGGGACATGTATACACCTTGCCTTTGATATTTATCTGGTTTTTAGTCCAGATAAATGTGGGGACAGCAAAAATGTATTTACGGCTATACAAGCTGCAGAATGGGTGCAGAACCAGAAGTGTAGACTGTGGTGGAAGGGGCAGTGGAAAGAGGCAGCTGCAGCCAGGAGGGCTGGCAGGGCCTGAAGAGGGCTAACTGGGATCAGTAGTGATAGTTAGGGCAGGTAGAACAAGGACTTTTCTGCTACACCATTGGGGCAGCGGTCTCAGCCTGCAAAGGGCATTTGCTGAGGCCTGGCTGAGTCCGTTTTAGGCCTAATCAACAAATGGTGCTAGCTGGTGCTAGCTGCTCCCATGGAACCAAGTGAAGTGCTGGAGGTGACTAGGATAGGGTGACCAGACATCCCCGGTTTCCGGGGACAGTCCCCGGATTGAGGACCATGTCCCCGGACCAAGTCTGTCTTCGGTTTTGTCCCTGGATTGGATTTGAACAGGGGCTGGGGCAATTTCAAAGACAGTGCAGAATTAAAAAAAAAAAAAATCTGAATCTGCCGCTCCTACTAGCTTAGGGAAGTGTATTTTTTTCCATTATCTGTGCCCCTTTCTGATGGTCATGCGCTGGTCGGAGCAGAGGGAATATTTCTTCAGCTTCGGGTGCATGCCCATCCAGCTCTGCTCGCATGTTCTTCTGACTTGGCTCAAGTTCCGGCCAGCCGCCTACCTGCTCATCTCTTTTCCTTCCCTGGTGGAGTGATTTTCCTCTGCTCCCCACCCAGTAGTAGTCGGGGCCCGGAGAGTAAGACTTGACAAGACTTGACAGGCTATAAGGCTGGCGGCAGCGGCGATGGGCAGAGAGCACTGATTGCCGCCATTACTAGTAAAAAATATCAATATGTCCCCGGATTTCATTTTAAAAATCTGGTCACCTTAGACTAGGAGTAACAGTCTGCAGCAAGTGATATGCTGGTGGAGTGAGTAGTGAGGATCTTCAAGCAAATTTGTGCAGGAGGAAGCTGAAGGAGTATGTACAGGGAGCAGTGATGTAAGTAACTGAGTTAAAATAAACTGAGTTACGTAACTCAGTTACTTTAGAGGGTAACTAGTAATCTAACTGATTACTTTTCCCCTCATGGTAACTCAGTTCCCATTACTTTGGCTTAGTTACCCCAATTACATCTACCGTCACTAGATGGCAGTAGTGTAATTCCGGTGTCCTGCCAAAAAAGTTCCCCCGCCGGATAAGGACCCCCTGTACTGCGCAGGCGCAGCGCTTGCGCAGTACGAAGGACTACGGAGCTTCCGAAAAATGCCGAACCTAAACCGCTCTGAGTGAACTCTACACATCGCAGGCGCAGTTA
Source organism: Lithobates sylvaticus (assembly GCA_028564925.1). NCBI lineage: Eukaryota > Metazoa > Chordata > Amphibia > Anura > Ranidae > Lithobates > Lithobates sylvaticus. The sequence continues at coordinate 515,582,191 of CM053030.1, forward strand.
ACATGTAATTGTACGAGGCGATGCCGCACCCTCATGATGCTCGTGCTACTCTGCAAGGGGCTTCTATCGTGTAACTAAGGGGCGGGTCTAGTATTACTGTAACCAAGGGGCGCATTTATTATTATTGTTATATATCGAGCTCTGCCCATTAATTTAACATTCACCCTCTTCTGTAGCCATCCGCCCCTTACACGATATAATAATAATAGACCCGCCCCTTACACGATATAATAATAATAGACCCGCCCCTTGCTTACACGATATAACAGAACTGCCCCTTGGTTAGAGTAATAATAGAGCAGCCCCTTGGTTACACGATATATAACAATAATAAATGCGCCCCTTGGTTACAGTAATACTAGACCCGCCCCTTAGTTACACGTATAGAATATTTAAAAAAAAAAGTCAGTTACTTTGCTGAGTAATTTGTAACTTAACTAAATTACTTTTTAAAAGTAAGATGACCAACACTGACAGGGAGTGTACATAGTTGTCCCAGACACTGATTGCTGTTCTATTTATCTGTGCAGGGCATCCCATAGCTTCCATCCCCATCCAAGTTATACTCCTCAATAAAACAAAAAAACAAAGTTCACTGACTGCCTGAGAGTGACTACAGGGCTGGGCAGGATGGCAGACAGACCACAACTTTTTGCAGCCCCTGCCCTATAGGTAGAGAGACTTTCAGTTCTGTTTGTTGAATCATTCAGCACTCTGCTAATCTATTTAGAGCATCCTCCCCAACACAAAACTCAGGGTGCTTTTATCATATGTGATGGAGAACGGTGCAGGAGACAGCTACGGGACATAGTGCTTTGAAAAGAGATAACAAAACACTGCAGATAAATGTGCCCAGCCCAAATTTCATAAATCAGGTTTACATCCACTTTAAGGCGTTAGCATGCCAAGAAATTTTGAACAATTTCACGCTCCTAACTTTGTGGGAACAGTTTGGGGACGGCCCCTTCCTGTTCCAACATGACTGCCCACCAGTGCACCAAGCAAGGTCCATAAAGACATGGATGAGCGAGTTTGGGGTGGAGGAACTTGACTGGCCTCAATCCGATTGCGCAGGCTAGTCAAGTTCCTCCACCCCAAACTCGCTCATCCAAGTCTTTATGGACCTTGCTTTGTGCACTGGTGCGCAGTCATGTTTGAACAGGAAGGAGCCATCCCTAAACTGTTCTCATAAAATTGGGGGCATGAAATATTTTCCAAAATCCCTTGGTATGCTGATGCCTTAAGAGTTTCCTTCACTGGAACTAAGAGGCCAATACCAACCCTTGAAAAACAACCCCACACCATAATCCCCCCTCCCCCAAATGATTTGGACCAGTGCACAAAGCAAGGTCCATAAAGACATGGATGAGCTAGTTTGGGGTGGAGGAACTTGACTGGCCTGCACAGAGTCCTGACCTCAACCTGATAGAACACCCATCCAACTTATTGTTCACCCTGTAGGTAGGTAAAGATCAACCTCCCGACACAGGTGAGAAAATTTGGTTGGCTTGTACGTCCAATAAAATCACCTTTATTGTAGCATTCTTCATGAAAATAATAAGTGGAGGTGTTTTTACATGAAGGATGTTACAATGAAGGTGATTTTATTGGATGTGCGGCCAACCAGATTTTATCTCATTTCGTGAAAGGCTGCTATAATTACTCAAGTGGGGAACCAGGTGGAACTTTAACAGTACCAATTGACTAATAAAAGAAATATTATAAAATGTACACTTTATTAACCACTTCAGCCCCGGAGGATTTTACCCCTTTCCTTACCAGAGCACTTTTTGCGATACGGCACTGCGTTGCTTTAACTGACAATTGCGCGGTCGTGCGACGTTGCACCCAAACAAAATTAACGTCCTTTTTTCCCCACAAATAGAGCTTTCTTTTGGTGGTACTTGATCACCTCTGCGGTTTTATTTTTTGCGCTATAAATAAAAGAAGAGCGACAATTTTGAAAAAAAACACAATATTTTTAACTTTTTGCTATAATAAATATACCATTTTTTTTAAAAAAAAGAAACACATTTTTTACTCAGTTTAGGCCAATACGTATTCTTATACATATTTTTGGTAAAAAAAAAAATTGCAATAAGCGTATTTTAATTGGTTTGCGCAAAAGTTATAGCGTCTACAAAATAGGGGATAGATCTATTGCATTTTTTTTTTTTTTACTAGTAATGGCGGCGATCTGCGATTTTTTTTCATGACTGCGACATTGCGGCGGACACTTCGGACACTTTTGACAAGTTTTTGGGACCATTCACATTTACACCGTGATCGTTGCTATAAAATTGCACAGATTACTGTGTAAATGTGACCGGCAGGGAAGGGGTTAAGCCTAGGGGGCGCTGCAGGGGTTAATTATGTTTCCTAGGGGAGTGATTCTAACTGTAAGGGGAGGGGACTCACAAGGGGAGGAGCCCGATCGGTGTTCCTCTGTACTGGGAACATGCCATCGGTCTCCTCTCCACTGACAGGATGTGGATCTGTGTGTTTACATACACAGATCCACGGTCCTGCTGTGTTCCCGGGCAATCGCGGGTGCCCGGCGGACATCGCGGCCGCCGGGCATGCGCACCGGCGCCCCCTAGGCGGCCGGGAATGGGAGGACGTCATATGACGTCCACCCAGGATGGGAGATCCACCTTGTGGGCGTCATATGACAGTGGGCAGTAGTGAAGTGGTTATTAACAAAGTTTAAAGTCAGTAAAAATCTGCATCATATGAATTTTTCCATCTATCCATCCAGATGTCCTTAAGATGGCAGCAAGAAAACTTCAATGCGTTTCAACTCATAAAGTGTCTTCAAATGGTATATTCTCCTGACGCAGGTGGCGTTGTTTGGGCAGCCACCATGCAGAGGGAATGGAGAATAAGGCCAAGTAGCCATCATCAGTGGAGCAGCCATCCGACTGGACTCTGTCCATGAAGTAGATGGTGACCCTGGATGATGGCGCTGTCGTTCTGTAGAGAAGAACCAAGACAAATGAAGGCATTGTTGGGGGGTGTGGGGGATGACTGTGATCCCTGTAGAAAGTAATAAATACCTGATGGGTTTACTTCCTCTTTGTTTCCCTGCAAAGGTAAAGCATAATGGACTACTATGCATTGCATCGCATAGTAGTCCATTATGTGTCACTTACCTGACACAGTAGCCAGCGAAGTCACTGCTGTCCCCTTGTGTACGGAGCCTCCATCTTCTTGGTGGGTCTCCTGCTCCGGCGCTGTCATTCGACGGAGCCGCGATGACGTCACTCCCGCGCATGCGCATGGGAGCTGCCACTCGCGGCATATCGCCGTTAACAGCGGCGCGCTCAGTGCGCCTGCCCGCCAGCGGTGCCTGTCTTTTTGCAAATATCTCCTAAACCGTGTAGGTTTAGGAGATATTTCTTGGACCTACAGGTAAGCCCTTAATCTAGGCTTACCTGTAGGTCAAAGTGGTTTGTAAGGGTTTACAACCACTTTAATGCTAGAGGTGCCAGAACTGCGTTCCCGCTGAAAAAAAAGCCCTGCTTAGCACAACAATGAAGATGAACTGTATTGTCCCTTTAAATCCACCTTCATTCGCAGTGCCTTGGGGATGAGCTGAAGATGCGGCATAAACAACAGGCGCCTGGTATAGGAAGCAAACCTGGCTTCCCATGTTATCACATTAAGCAAATAAATAAATGATAAGACATTGGGAGTTCACCAGCTGTTGTATTCTCTCTGTAAGAATACTCTTGCCTGCCTACCCTGTGCACCTTCCCCATCATTCACCCAGCGCTGCGCTTTTGTGTCCTCGAATGCGTTCGCAATCACCACGCATGGAGATATTTTTATAACTAATACAGCAAAACCGGAACTCACACAGACGCCACTTGTTCTAGGCATATGGATATCATTATTTCTTATTTGTTGCTGTAGCGGCGATTCTCTGCTCTGCATTGTGTCTCTGCTCTGCATGAAGACAACAGGAAATGCTGCCCACATTTTGGAATTCAAAAAATACCGACCTGGGATATTTGTTTTCATTTTGTAATTAAATGAGAAAGCATCGGAAGCACCGATTACAACTAAGTAAAATGGTTTTATTGCGAACCTGTTTCACCCGTTCAATGCAAAGCAACAGGTTTGTATTAAATATACTATATTACCAAAAGTATTGGAGCGCCTGCCTTTACGCACATGAACTTTAATGGCATCCCAGTCTTATGCCCCGTACACACGGTCGGAAATTCCGACCACAAAATCCGTCGGATTTTTTCCGACGGATTTAGTCCGACACTGGTGTTGCATACACACGGTCGGACAAAGTTGTCGGAAAATCCGATCATCCTGAACGTGGTGACGTTCGTTGCGTACGACGGGACTACATAGAGGCTAGTAGCCAATAGCTTTGGTCTTGTAATGTGATCTGAGCATGCGTGGCACTGTCCGTCGGAATTCGCTACACACGATCGGAAAAAAAAGTCCGATAGGACTTTGTTGTCGGAAAATTTGAGAGCAGGAGATAAAACTTTGTCCGTCAGAAAATCCGACGGAAAAAGCCCGATGGAGCCTACACACGGTCGGAATTTCCGACAACATTGTCCGATAGGACATTTTCCGTCGGAAAATCCTACCGTGTGTACGGGGCATTAGTCTGTAGGGTTCAATATTGTGTTGGCCCACTTTTTGCCGCTATAACAGCTTCAACTCTTCTGGGAAGGCCGTCCACAAGGTTTAGGAGTGTGTCTATGGGAATGTTTGACCATTCTTCCAAAAAGCGCGTTTGTCAGGTCAGGCACTGATGTTGTATGAGAAGGCCTGACTCGCAGTCTCTGCTCTAATTCATCCCAAAGGTGTTCTATCAGCTTGAGGTCAGGACTCTGTGCAGGACAGTCAAGTTCCTCCACCCCAAGCCTCGCTCATCCTTGTCTTTATGGACCTTGCTTTGTGCACTGGTGGGCAGTCATGTTGGAACAGGAAGAGGCCATCCCCCGAACTGTTCCTACAAAGTTGGGAGCATGAAATTGTCCAAAATGTCTTGGTATGCTGACGCCTTAATACTCCGTACACACGATCGGAATTTCCGACAACAAATGTTCGATGGGAGCTTGTTGTCGGAAATTGCGACCGCGTGTAAGCTCCATCGGACATTTTTTGTCGGAATTTCCGACAACAAAAATTTGAGATCTGGTTCTTAAATTTTCCGACAACGGAAATTCCGATCGTGTGTACGCAATTCCGACACAAAAAAATCCACATGCTCAGAATCAAGCAGAAGAGCCACACTGGCTATTGAACTTCATTCAATAGCCAGTTCTCGGCTCGTCGTACGTGGTGAAAGTCACTGCATTCTTGACGTTCAGAATTTCCGAAAAAATTTGTGTGACCGTGTATGTAAGTTTGAGCCAAAATCCGTCGGAAATAAATCCAGGATTTTGTTGTCAGAATGTCCGATCGTGTGTATGCGGCATAAGAGTTCCAGTTACTGGAACTGAGGGGCCAAGCCAAACCCCTGAAAAACAACCCCCCACACCATAATCCCCCCTTCACCAAATGATTTGAACTGGTGCACAAAGCAAGGTCCATAAATTCATGGATTAGCGAGTTTGGGGTGGAGGAACTTGACTGGTCCAAGACCTCAACCTGGTAACACACCTTTGGGATGAATTACAGCGGAGACTGTGGAGTCATCCACATCAGTGACTGATGCAAAGGGTTGGCCAAAGGGTTGGCCAACTCAATATTGAACCCTACGGACTAAGACTGGCCATTGAAGTTCATGTGCGTGTGAAGGCAAGTGCCCCAATACTTTTGACTATATACTGTATATTGCATACCCTTTTACTTGATGAAGACATTGTTTAAAATTCATCCTGGCATTGGAATATTTATAGAAACATTAAGCACAAAGCAGTTTATGCATGATCCCTTCTGGGTCAAACTTGGGTATATTATATAAAGGAAAACGAATTAAAGCTGTTATGACGTACAGAATGTCATTCTCTTTTAACTGTGCTCATTCTTTTATGATGTAAAAATAAAAATATATGTTTCATGAGATATTGTGAATGGTCATAGGTGTGCGCACAGGGTTTGCCAGGTGTGCCTGGGCACACCCTAAAAAACCCTGTGGGGTGCAGATTCCCCCTGTTTAAACCCATGATATTTCACCAAAGCCACCTAACAGGGATCCTAAACAATTTGTAAAAATATAAAAAAAAATTAAAATAAATCAAAAATAAAAATATAAACTACTGACACCAATCTCTTTGCTACTGACACCGTCCATTGCTCTATTGACACTGTCAGTATAGAATACACATGCACACACACACATATATGTTTGAGCTTTGAGGTGCACACCCTAATGCAATAGGCTGTGCCCACCTATGTGAATGGTATTTGCCTAAGGCTGGGTTCACACATATGCAAAGTGTATGCAGGTTTCCTCCGCATCCAATTCGCATGGCAGAAGAGTGTGACCGGGGCGGCCTCAGTCTGCATTTAAAAAGGGCCCTGTGCATCTTTGGTTTCCGATTCAGGTGCGAATTCAGGCAAATATTGATTCGCACCTGAATCGGAGAACAGGGACGCACCGGACCGCGAGCCACGGCCACAGCATATGTGAACCCGGCCCAGTGAAAATGATACTGAATGTTTGGCTGTTGAAAACAGTGGTGGGAGGTGGGCAGATCTCTGAATTATATTTCATTACATCCATTAAGCTACCACCAACAAACAGCACGTCCACCATGGAGTTGAGTGAGGTAGTTAGCAAAAAGATCTAGGGTGCTCTTTTAGGGTTGGTGATTGCATAAAAGCCTACATTCTTCAGCAATTAGAGCCTTTATATCAGCCTTTCTCAACCTTTTAACACAAAGGAACACTTGAAATAGGTTTCCAGGCTCAGGAAACCCCTGCTAAATATTACTATATCTACAAGTCATGATACATTAGTGTCATATTCGGTAGGAAGAATGATCCTTACACCTGTAGTCATTGGGAAGAATTATCCCCTTACAGATGGCTAAAAAGATCAACAGTGTCAGTGGGAACGTATCTGAAAGACAAAAATTGCTCATTGCTCATGGAACCCCTAGTAAGCTCTGGAGGAACCCTAGGAACCCATGGAAACCTGGTTGAGAAACCCTGAATGAGAGCCTTTATACCAGTCTTTCCCAACCTGTTCAAGACAGAGGAACCCTTGAAATAATGTCCAGTCTCAGGGAACCCCAGCTAAAAATGACTATATCTACAACTCATGATACACTAGTGTGATGGTCAATGGGAAGAATGCTCCTCATACTTGTGGTCATTGGGAAGAATTCTCCCCTTACAAATAGCTAAAAAGAGCAATGGTGTCAGTGGGAACTTATCTGAGAGGCGGAAATGCTAATTACCCATGGAACCCCTAGCAAGCTCCGGAGGAACCCTAGGGATCCATGGAAACCTGGTTGAGAAACGCTGAATGAAAGCCTTTATACCAGCCTTTCCCAACCTTTTCAAGACAGAGGAATCCTTGAAATAATGTCCAGTCTCAGGAACCCCTGCTAAAAATTACTATATCTACAACTCATGATACACTAGTGTGATGGTCAATGGGAAGAATGCTCCTCATACTTGTGGTCATTGGAAAGAATTACCCCCTTACAGATGGCTAAAAAGATCAATGGTGTCAGTGGGAACTTATCTGAGAGGCAGAAATTGCTGATTGCTTAAGGAACCCCTAGCAACCTCTGGAGGAACCCTAGGAATTCATGGAACCCTTTGCTTTATACGGTACATTAGCTATGTAGAAGAGGTTAGGATAAACCTATAGCTAAAGCAGAGACCAGCTTTAAATAATGCGCATAATTGCCTCAAAGGCACCCAGCCCGATTGCCGTTGTCTAGAAAAAGTGCAGACTCAACCCAACGGCAGGCGGGAGGGGGTCACGGCTCCTTCCATCGAAGGGCACCATTGTGGGAATGCGCCGAGAGTCTGCACCGCCAGTATATTTATCTCCGTTGCCAGTTCTTTTGTCGAGCGTCCTTCAAAAACACTTACGCTTCAACGGCCCTTTGAAAAGAAAAATACAATATTCCGTGGTTCAGTTTCACTGTCATTTTCCAGGCAGTGCAGAGAATGTATTGGTATAATTTCTTGCCTCTTTCTTCTAACTCTCTTTTTTTTATTTGTTACAGAGCTCTGGACTGGAGTCTGAAGGCTTTTTCGTGTGGAAACTTTTTCTTCTTATTTCTCATTACTCGCAGCGAGCACAACAAAACAGCGTATTTTGAGGCCAATCACGGCATCTGAAAATGGAGTTACTGCTCAGATTGTACCTCCTGCTTATCGTGGCATCCTCGCTGGTAGGTATCAAAACACAGCTGTGTAGAACTTAATCTATAGTGTGTGTTATGTACAATCTCCCTGTAATTTTTCTTGTAGCCTACAGTGAATGTAGAGCAGGTCAAAGCTATATAAAGTAACCCAGCCTTTCTCAACCTTTTTTTAACATGGAGGAACCCTTGAAACAACATTCTGGGCTCTGCTAATAAATATATCTGCAGCTCACAATATATTAGTATGATGGTCGCTGGAAAGAATGCACTTTTGTGAACATTGTGAATAATGCCCCCCTTATGCCCCCCTTATGCTACGTACACACGATCGGACATTTCGACAACAAAATCCATGGATTTTTTCTGACGGATGTTGGCTCATACTTGTCTTGCATACATACAAATCCCGAACGTCCAGAACGCGGTGACGTACAACACGTATGATGAGCGGAGAAAAAGGAAGTTCAATAGCCAGTGCCGCTCTTCTGCTTGATTCCGAGCATGTGTGGAACTTTATGCATCGGAATTGTGTACACACGATCGGAATTTACGAGAACGGATATTGTTGTCGCAAAATTTGAGATCCAGATCTCAAATTTTGTGTGACGGAATCACACAAGCTCCCATCGAACATTTTCCATCGGAAAATCTGACCGTGTGTATGGGCATAACAGATAGCTAAAAGGATCATTGCTGTCAGTGGTTGCTAATCTGAGGGCAAAAAAGTGTTCATTGCTCAAGGAACCCCCTAGCCACCTCTGGCAGACCCCTAGGGTTCCACTGAACTCTGGTTAAGAAAGGCTGCAATAAACTGTTTAAACATATATAGCTTGTGCAAACACCAAACACAAAAACGCCAGGAGGAAACTTTATTTTTTAGGGTTTAAGTAGAAGGCAAGTCTATAACAACCAACATACTTTGAAGATCATCCTTACTGATGGAGAAGAGAGCTTGCCAGAAAGGTCAAACATGTGGGTAGGTCCAAAACAGATGGAGTAAAGTCCCTTTGCATTTGGACATTGTGCTGAGCACAGTAAGGTCAGGAAGAGACTTTGATGTTCAGAGTTACAGTAGAAGGCGGCTCTAAACCAACTAATATACCAAAATAATCATCATTACTTATGGGGAAGAATGCTTGCCAAAAGGTTGAACATTTGGGCAGGTCCAAAATTGATGAGTAATGTCCCTTCGGATTTGGAACATCTCCGAAACATCGCACTGAGCACGTTAAGGGCAGGAAGAAGACGTTAATGCTGAGGGTTAAAGTAGGAAGGCAAGTCTACAACAACCAACATACCATAAAAATCATTGGGCTGAGCATAATATGTCCAGGAAGAGACTTTGAAGTCCCTGGTTAAAGTAGAAATCAAGTCTACAACAACCAACATACCATAAAGATCAATTGGCTGTGCACAATATGGCCAATATGGCTTTAATGTTTAGGGTTAATGTATAGAGGGCAATTCTACAACAACCAACGATAAAGATCATCCTTACTGATGGGGAAGAGAACTTTCCAGAAAGGTTAAACATGTGGACAGGTCCAAAATAGATGGAGTAATATTCCTTTGAATTTGGAACATCTCCAACACATTACGCTGAGCATAATATGGTCAGGATGAGATGTTAATGTTCAAGGTTAGAGTTGACAGCAAATCTACAACAACCAACATACCATTAAGATCGTTAGGCTAAGGCCAATATGGCCATTAAGTAACTTTAATGTTTAGGGTTAAAGTAGGAGTCAAGTCTACAACAAGCAACTTATCATAAAGATCACCCCTACTGTTGGTGGAAGAGAGCTTGTCAGAAAGGTCAAACATGTGGGCAGGTCCAACACATCTCCAACACATTGTGCTTAGCACAGTAAGGTCAGAAAGAGACTTTACTGTTCTAGTTTAAAGTAGAAGGCATGTCTGCAGCAACCAATATATTATAAAGATCATTCGGCTGAGCACCATATGGCCAAAAAGAGACTTTAATGTTCAGGGTTAAAGTAGAAGTCTAAAACAACCAATATACCATAAAGATAATCCTTATTTATGGACAAAAGAGCTTTCCAGAAAGGTGGAACACTTGGGCAGGGTCAAAATCTATGGAGCAATGTTCCTTCGGATTCAGAAGATTTCCAACACATTGCGTGTTGAGTATAATAGGAGCAGGGTTAAAGTAGAAGGCAAGTCTACAACAACCAACATACCATAAAAATCATTGGCTGAGCATATGTCCAGGAAGATACTTTAATATTCAAGGTTAAAGTAGAAATCAAGTCTACAACAACCAACTACCATAAAAATAATTAGTCTAAACCCAATATGGGCAGGGTGAGATGTTAATGCTAAAAGTTAGAGTGGAGAGCAAGTCTACAACAACCAACATCCAATTACGGTCACTGGGCTGAGCCAAGTATGGCCAGGGTGAGATGTTAATGTTCAGGGTTAAAGTAGAAGGCAAGTCTACAACAACCAACATGCCATAAAGATCATTGGGCTGAGCACAATTTGGTTCATTGTTAAAGTAGAAGTCAAGTCTACAACAGCCAACTTACCATACGGATCATCATTACTGATGGGGAAGAGAGCTTGCCAGAAAGGTAAAACATTTGGGCAGGTCCAAAATAGATAAAGTGATGTCCCTTGGGATTTTGGAACATATCCAACACATTATGCTGAGCACAATAAGGGCAAGATGAAGATGTTAATGTTGAGGATTAAAGTAGAAGGCAAGTCCTCAACAACCAATATACCATAAGGATCAGTATGTTTCTCATTACAAAGAAGAAAGGGAAGTGGGAGGTGCTCTTGAACAAGGTCTCCTTCTGTGTAAACAGGGAACAGGATTTTGAAGCATGCAATGACCGATTGTCCTACCGTGTTTATGTAGTAGTCAGAGGATGGTTGTATTAGTCTGAGTAACAGACGAGGAGACAGGGGTACCAGCTAAATCTGAATTTTTGGTCATGATCATAGTTTAGTTAGATCCTCCATGTCACGTATAATATTTATCTCTACACTAGTCTTGTATTAATCTGGGCCATGCCGTTCAAATGCAAAAGAGATTAGGTTGGATTATGGGGAGGCTGTATGTTGGTTTAGTTTAGTGAAGATGGGGAAGAGAGTTTTCCATAAGAGTCGAACATTTTGACAGGTCAAAATAAGATGGAGTAATATTCCTTCAGGTTTGGAACATCTCCAACACATTGAACTGCTGTCAGTGACGATTTGATGACATTTTATTGGGGTATAACACCAGCGAGATAGAAGCTTATAGCCAGATTCCTGGAGTCTGGTGGAGAATCAATGCCTTATATGTAAGAAATCTTCCTTATTTTTTAGATCACAATGAACATGATTTCTTTAAAAAGTTGCTTTTAAATCAGTGTATTTTAATATATTACTAAGTCATGTGACCGTCAATACCATCCTTGGTCTTCTTCCTGTCGGAGCAGTTAGTGGGTCTATTGATGCTTTCATTTCATCACTCTCTTGCATCAGAGTTATCTGGAAGTGGAGGAACAGTAAGTGAAGCCTCTGTATTGGAAGTAAGAAAGTTATTGGTATTAAGGTGGTTTTGAATTTTGCAGGGAGTTCTAGTAAAAAAAAAAAAAAGGAGATTTAAAAAAGCTAGCAACTTAAAGTAAAAGCTTTGATGTCAGTGGCTGTGTTGGGTGAGTTTCAGATTTGGTTCTGTCAGCTCCTACAACAGCAGGCTTAGAACTCTCTAATGGTGGCTTGCTGGGGTCACATATGGGTCTTAGGCTGCTGAAGGTAGCAGACGATGTGTTGGTTTCTCATACAAGCAGCTTGCAGTGCCTTGAAAAACTACCCATACCCTTTGAAATTCTCCACATTTTGCCATGTTACAGCCAAAAATGTTAATTTATTTTATTGGGATTTTATGTGATAGACCAACATAAAGTGGCACTTAATTGTGAAGTGAAAGGAAAATGATAAATGGTTTTCAATTTTTTTTTTACAAATAAATATGTGAAAAGTGTGGTGTACATTTGTATTCAGCCCCCCTGAGTCAATACTTTGTAGAACCACCTTTTCGCTGCAATTACAGCTGCGAGTAATTTAGACGAGAATTTTTATATCTAAGACAAGTCCAAAAGGCAGAACCACCATGTTTTAAATAGCAAGGGACTGAGTATGTATAAACTAGCAGGTTGAACGGAAATGAATAGTGAGCATGGGGGGGGGGGGGGGGGGGGGGGGGGGCGGGGGGGGAGGGGGGGGGGGTGGGGGGGGGGGGGGGGGGGAATAGAGAGACACGGGAAGAAAGGAACCAGGGAGTGTAGGGTGGAGGGTTTGATAGATCAGGTAGAGGGTCTATATAATCAATAAAAGTCAGGTTATGATGACATGGTAGAGGGCCATTTAGCACCAAAGGATTAGAGGATGGGTCCTTTGGTATATAAAAACCTCTGGTGGTCGCTGCGTATGATCCAGGCATTCCAAGAATTTAGAAAATTCTCCAAAGTGCCCTTATTAGTGCCATTATTAGTGGCAACAAGTTGTTCAATTCCTATTATTTTGTTTAGGAGACCCTAAAATTCTACTTTTCTGGGCCTTTGGGTGGATTTCCTATGCATGGCTTGACACTCTGCTGCAAATAAAAAGAACCGTGAGATTGACCTCATGGCAGAGGGTATACAGTGGGGAAATATAGTTGAGTGTGTCATTTTAGAGGAGTTGCAGGGATGTTCTTGTTAAACTTCAATGTGGAGAAATTAAAAATACAGAATTTTCTCAGAATATTATTGGTTGGCATTCCCCTACAGGGTAAGAAGATAGGAGCCTAAGGCCTGACCACATTGCCTGCCTACGTCAGGATAGGAGGGATGAATTACTCCAAGTCTGGTGGGTGTTAGACACCATCTAGTTAGAATCTTGAAGTTTGTCTCCTGTATTTATCTAGAAATGGAAAGTTTGTGCATGAGTAAGAAAGCCATTTCCATGTTCTTCCTTTTTGCTTCCTCATCCCCTTTCACTCCTTCTCCCTTCCTCTTCTTACTCCCCCTATCTTGGTGATCAAGTCTGTACTGGGTGAAACATTAGCAAGGGGTGGTCCTAGGAAGGGCTGCAGTGTTCTATGTCCAGGTTTAATAAATGTAATCTGGCATAATTGGTGTGCAACGTCTTGCTTGCTTATTGACTTCTCTTTCTGGTGGAATTGATTAAATATTGACGTATTGGATTTTAAATGCTTATGCTCTACTGACTCAGGGACCACCGCCACCCTGATGTGATTCCGTCAAGAGCAGTTCTCTTGGTCTTCGATCCGGAAAACAAGATCTTGCAGCAGTACTGTAAGGTCATTAAGAACCTGATGATGTGTGGCCTATTGACCTTGTACCCTGCCTCTGCGGTTGTTGAGGCCATCCAGAGGGGAGCCAATTTGAACTTTATCATCTGCCATTTCGTAAAAGGAAATAAAATAGAGGCACTGGTATTGGTGCTCAGCTTTCTTCAGATGTTGATAGGTATTGATTCTTGTCAAATAGATCTAGGCCACTCAGAAATCACGAATTGGGAGAATTGTCCCCCACATTCCATTTGAAAAGTTTATGCGGAAAGGAGAAACCAAATAATCAGTTCAAATGTCCATATAACCTTCATTTCTAACAATAAAGTCACAACCAATAGAGAAACTATATCCAATGCATTTCGGCAGCCAGATTTTGGTTGCTAGGGAACTTGATATGGACTATATTAAAATTTTCCAAACACATATCTTAAGCTGGAAACGTGCAGAGCTCAATAACTGTGTTGTGGGTTTCCAGCAATGCCACAACACAGCCATTGAGCTCTGTGGCAATGAGCTTTCCCTGGCCTCTGTGGCCGGAGAAAATGTAAACTCGGAAGTGATGTGATGCACGTTGCTTCCATGTTTAGTCTAGTTAGGGGAGATCAATGAAGAGATGTAGCAGCCGGGAATGTGTGTAAAACCCCCCACAGCTACTGATGTATGACTTACATCAGTGGCAGCTAAATGGCAGCTAAAGGGCTAAAGTCCATTGCACCCTATATCATTTTTTAGGGCCGGTGATTAGCTTTACTGTAAAATAAATCCTAGTGGCTAAGAAGCCACTGGATTACTTTACAGGCAGCAGAAGAGGGCCCTCCCGCTGATGCCTCCCCCTTTACCAGTCTCCCTCATGCGTTCAGGGAGCCCAGTAAGCAGGGGAGGACTGGCCGCCTTAGGCCCGGGGGGCAAGTCCAGTCAAGTGGCCCATTGCACCATCAGTGCCCATCAGTGCAGCCTCATCAGTGCTCATCAATGCAGCCTGTTCAGTGCCCATCAATGCAGCCTCACCAGTGCCCATCAATGCAGCCTCACCAGTGCCCATAAATGCAGCCTGTTCAGTGCCCATCAGTGCAGCCTGATCAGTGCCTATCAATGCAGCCTCACCAGTGCCCATCAATGCAGACTCACCAGTGCCCATCAATGCAGCCTCACCAGTGCCCATCAATGCAGCCTGATCAGTGCCATCAGCGCAGCCTCATATGTGCCCATCAATGCAGCCTCACCTGTGTTTTTCAATGCAGCCTCACCAGTGCCCATCAATGCAGCCTCACCAGTGCCCGGGGATCAGAGAGAGGAAAGGAAAAGGAGAGCCAGCCCGATCATCACACAGAGTGGGGATTGCCCACTGTGACAGCTTTGATTTGAATCATCCGGTGTCCCGGTGCTCGCAGTCACATAAAGTCTCGCCTCCAGGATCGGCTCCTATGAAAGACGTCACATGGGACCAGTGTGCTGTCTATCAAAGGAGCTGATCCAAGAGGCGGGACTTTGTGTGACTGTCTGCGGGTGCCCAGCTACTCAAGTCAAAGCTGTCACACCCCCCCCCCCCAATGTGTGGCACCCGGGGCGCACCGCCCCCAGTTTCCCTCCTGTCCCCCGGCCCAGTCCGCCCCTGGAAGTAAGGATGTGACCAGCAGCACCCAATGGGAGGAATACATATTGTTCCTCCCACTGTATGACGTCAGAAACCGGAAGCGTCGAGGATTTTGTCACTTCCGGTTTGTTGTTTACAAACACTCAGTGACTTGTACAAGCATCTGATCAAACCGATCTCTGATCAGATGCTTTGAAGGGCAGAGGAGAGATATGGAGTCTAAAAGACCCCAGATCTCTCCATAAAGAGGACCTGCCATGGCCCATGCTATCATGCTATAAGGGATGTTGTTCACCCCTTGTGATAGCAATAAATATAATAAAAAATAAAACAAAGAGACAAAAAAAGTAAAACATGTTTAATAAAATAAATAATAATAAAAAAAAATAATTAAAGTGCCCTTGTGCACTTGATGAGGGTATTTGCTAGCACACCACAGATCGACAGGTAGCGTCCAAGCGCTTTATTATTGAAGCATCATCATATCACAGAACAAGTAGTGCAACTTTTTCGGAGTCACACAGGAACCCTTCGTCAGGCATGCGATCATCAGAGAATATATAACAAAACAACAAAAAAAGACCGACAATTTTGGAAAAAAACACAATATTTTGTACTTTTTGCTATAATAAATATCCCCATTTAAAAAAGAAAAAAAAGATTTCCTCAGTTTAGGCCGATACGTATTCTTCTACATATTTTTGGTAAAAAATTTTTTTTGCAATAAGTGTATATTGATTGCTTTGCGCAAAAGTTATAGCGTCTACAAAATAGGGGATACATTTATACCATTTTTTTTATTATTTTTTTATTATTTTATTTTTTTACTAGTAATGGCGGCGATCTGTGATTTTTATTGGGACTGCGACATTATGGCGGACACATCAGACAGCTTTGACACATTTTTGGGACCATTGTCATTTATACAGCGATCAGTGCTATAAAAATGCACTGATTACTGTAAAAATGTCACTGGCAGGGAAGGGGTCAACACTAGGGGGCGATCAAGGGGTTAAGTGTGTTCTCTATGTGTGTTCTAACTGAAGGGGGGATGGGATTGTGTAGGGGAGATGACAGATCGCTGTTCATACTTTGTATGAACACACGATCTGTCTCTTCTCCCCTCAGAGAACCGGGATCTGTGTGTTTACACACCCATTCTCCGGTTCTCGCTGTGTCACGAGCGCGTGTCTCATCGTACCCGCCGGGCACTCTCATCAGCTTGGGGGGGGGGGGGCAAGCAGTGGACCACAGTGTGAAACATAACATCTTTTCGCCCAGCCGTGCCATTCTGCCGCAGTAAAACTGAGGCGGCTGGTTGGCAAGTGGTTAAAAACAACAGACTTGCTTGCTAGATCTCTAGATGAAACTAGAAGAAAGAAAGCCTAAAAACAAATGCAGCCGTCACATCTAAGAATTGTTAAAGTGGTGTTTCCACCAAAAAATAAAAAAATGGCTTAAAATTCCTAAGAAAATACAAAAAAAATAATTGGAAAGAAAACATTTTTTCTTTCCAATTATTTTTTTTTGTATTTTCTTAGTGAAAACATTTTTTTTTTCCAATTATTTTTTTTTGTATTTTCTTAGGAATTTTAAGCCATTTTTTTGTGCACAATGCACAGTGAAACATTTTTTTTTTCAATTATTTTTTTTTGTATTTTCTTAGGAATTTTAAGCCATTTTTTTTATTTTTTTTTAATACATGTTTGCTTTTGGGTTTATTATTGCTTTGACCACAAGGAACACAATTTTTTTTTTTTTTTTTTTTTTTTTAAAAATGTACAGTTTGGACAACAGTGACCACAATATGATTTCAATTAATTTAAGTTGTACAAATCACACATTTACTGGAAGTACAAAAACACTTAATTTTAAGAGCAGCAGTTGCTTAATGTTGAGGACCGAACACCAAATATTGTCAGCAAACGGCAAAAAAAAAAAAAAAGCAAAGGAATGTTTCCAAATGATTTTCTGTAAACACTCTTCACAATTTGTTCCCATGGGAGGGAAATAAATTCAAAGGCTGCAAACAAATTTCATATGGCTTACTTCACATATTAAAAAAAAGACGAAGAACCATAAACAAAAGACATTTAAAATGTGACTATTTTAATCAAAATAATAATAATAATGGGATTTGAAAATATTGAAATACGATCTATAGAATCATATGACAGATATGTAGATATTAATAGTAAAAAAACTGAATTAAAGAAAAAAAAATACTTACTAAAAATGATCCAAGCATTGATTTGAAACAAATAGTTGAACCCTAAGCGCAAGTCACTTGGAATTGAACTTGCCTTCCCTGAGTTCTAAAACAATAAAATAATATTTGGAAAAAAAAGAGAACTCTAGATCAGCATTTCTCTACCGTTTTTCAGTCGTGGCACCCAATAGGAGTATAGCGAAATCTTGAGGAGCACAGTGTGAAATGTAAAAAATGCAAATGTTACTTATCAATAGGAAATCTAACACTGGGATCATAAACATCACATCAGAGATCCCCCATCACATCAGATGTCCCCCCCCCCCATTACATCAGAAGTCACCATCACATCAGAGGTCCCCCCATCACACCAAAGACCCCCTTATCACATCAGAGGTCACCTATCACATCAGATGTCCCCCATCGCATCAGATGTAACCCCCATCACATTAGAGGTCCTCCCATCACATCGGAGGTTCTCCCATTACATCAGAAGTCACCATCACATCAAAGCCCCCCTATCACATCAGAGGTCCCCCTATCACATCAGAGGTCCCCCTATCACATCAGATGTTCCCCATCACATCAGATGCCCCCCCAATCACATCAGAGTTCCCCCGTCACAACAGAGCTCCCCCATCACTTCAGAAAACCCTCCATCACATTAGAGGTCCCCCCATCACATCAGAGTCCCCCTATTACACCAGAGGTCCCCTCATCATATCAGAGTCCTACTATTACGTCAGAGGTCCCCCATCACAGCAGAGGTTCTCCCATTACATCAGAAGTCACCATCACATCAGAGGTTTCCCATAACATTAGAGGTTCCCCCATCACATTAGAGTCCCCCTATCACATCAGAGACCCCTCTATCACATCAAAGCCCCTCCTATCACATCAGAGTCCCCCTATCACATCAGAGTTCCCCCATCACATCAGAGGTCCCCCCATCACATCAGAGGTTCTCCCATTACATCAGAAGTCACCACCACATCAGAGGTCCCCCAATCACACCAGAGACCCCCATCACATCAAAGCCCCCTATTACATCAGAGGCCCCCCTATCACATCAGATGTTCCCCATCACATCAGATGTCCCCCCAATCACACCAGAGGTCCCCATCACATTAGATATCCCCTCATCACATCAGAGTCCCCCTATCACATCAGAGGTTCCACATCACATCAGATGTCCCCTCATCACATCAGAAGATTCCCATCACATCAGAGGTCCCCCATCACATCAGAGGTCCCCCATCACATCAGAGGTCCCCCATTGAATTTACGAATTTCGAATCCAAATTCCTAACGAACATTCGTAATTGTTACGAAAAGTTAACGAACCTAAAAGTTAAAAACCCAGGAAGTCATCACAGCATAGGGATGGTGGGAGCCCCTCATAATGATAAATTCATCATAAGGAACATTCGTAATTGTTACGAAGAGTTAACGAACCTAACGAAAATTCGTATTTCGTATGAAATTTCGGACACGAATTACGAAATACGAATTAATTCTAATACGGAACGAAACTAAACAAATTTATTGACAGCGCACATGTCTAGTCTACAAACTTGTCCTTGGACAGCTCTTTGGTCTTGGCCATGGTGAAGAGATTGGAATCTGATTGATTGCTTCTGTGGACAGGTGTCTTTTATACAGGTAACAAGCTGAGATTTGGAGCACGCTCTTAAAGGGAGTGCTCCTAATCTCAGCTCGTTACCTGTATAGAAGACACCTGGGAGCCAGAAATATTGCTGATTGATAGGGGATCAAATACTTATTTCACTCATTAACCACTTAAGCCCCGGACCAATTTGCAGCCAAAGGACCAGGCCCCTTTTTTCGATTCGGTACTGCGTCGTTTTAACTGACAATTGCGCGGTCGTGCGGCGTGGCTCCCAAACAAAATTGGCGTCCTTTTTGTCCCACAAATAGAGCTTTCTTTTGGTGGTATTTGATCGCCCCTGCGGTTTTTATTTTTTGCGCTATAAACAAAAATAGAGCGACAATTTTGAAAACAATGCAATATTTTTTGCATTTTGCTATAATAAATATCCCCAAAAAATATATAAAATTTTTTTTTTTCCTCAGTTTAGGCCGATACGTATTCTTCTACATATTTTTGGTAAAAAAAAATCTCAATTAGCGATTATTGATTGGTTTGCGCAAAAGTTATAGCGTTTACAAAATAGGGGATAGTTTTATAGCATTTTTATTAATATTTTTTTTTTTTACTAGTAATGGCTGCGATCAGCGATTTTTATTGTGACTGCGACATTATGGCAGACACATCGGACATTTTTGACACCATTGTCATTTATACAGCAATCAATGCTATTTAAATGCATTGATTCATTGATTCCTGTATAAATGACAGTGGTTGTGAAAGAGTTAACCACTAGGGGGAGGGGAGGGGTTATGGGCTGTGACGCGTGTGTTTTTTTTACATTAGGGGGCGGGGCTGACGTCTGACATCATTGATCGGCTTTCCCGATGACCGGGAACAGTCAATCAATGACAGGCAGAGTAGAAAGCGTGGGGAGAGGTTTGTTTACACAGACCTCTTCCCGTTCTTCAGCTCTGTGACCCGATCGCGGGACACCAGCGGCAATCGGGTCCGCTGGTCCCGCGGCCGGGGTCACGGAGCTCCTGACCGGGTCGCGAGCGTGCCGCTGGCAGCACACGCGCGACCCACGGGCAGGCAATTAAAGGGCCACGTACAGGTACGTGATTTTGCCTGCCCGTAGTATATCTGCGTTAGGC
Source organism: Lithobates sylvaticus (assembly GCA_028564925.1). Classification (NCBI taxonomy): domain Eukaryota; kingdom Metazoa; phylum Chordata; class Amphibia; order Anura; family Ranidae; genus Lithobates; species Lithobates sylvaticus. The sequence continues at coordinate 515,602,374 of CM053030.1, forward strand.
GGTCGGGAAGCGGTTAAAATGCAAATCAATTAATAACTTTTTTGAATTGCGTTTTTCTGGATATTTTTGTTGTTATTCTGTCTCTCACTGTTAAAATAAACCGACCATTAGAATTATAGGCTGATCATTTCTTTGTCAGTGGGCAAACGTACAAAATCAACCGGGGATCACATACTTTTTTCCCTCAATTGTATGAAAATTAAGTTTTCTTTTCAAAAGTTCAAAAAGTTTAAATTTAAAATGTAAAGTAACAATACACAAAAAAGCACAGACAACAGCGGAAACATAGCTTGTCATTACCTTCCGTGTTATTTTGTGTGGCGGCGCTTTGTGCTGTGGAGTGTTAGAAGGCATTAATCAGCCTGCTCACACATACAGTAGATGACGTGTTTCTTGTGCGTTGTGCCCTGTTGCTTTCTTTGGGCTTTCGACAGTGAAAGTACAGTCGCGATATTTTTTTAACCTAAGTCATCTTTACAAACCATCTGAGAAATTCTTTCGAGTGCCATTCTTTTCGGGGTTGCAAAAGGCTCTCGAGAAACAATAAAATTCATGAGTCATAACATCGGCTCAGCATTGGAAGTGAATATTAAACTTCACTGCATTGCAGGTGTTTTAAGAGGCTTTGATAATTCACTTGAATGTGTTTACATCTCTGAGGCTTTTCTGATTTGTTGCGGATGAGGCAAAGGTGAGGCTGGGACAACAGGTGCTCCTGGCACACGGCAGTCTTTGGTGCCGCATGGGACCAGAAGCAAAAGTTTAATCCCAATCTTGGGTTGTACTATCCTACATTCCAATTGATTGTCATGTATCCTTGTGGCCCCCCACTGTCTAAATGTTTGAATTAGTTTGGCCTTCATGCTCACCTTTTCTGAATTCTTCGGGCTGGTCATTCAACGCTGCAGGGTTCTCATGACCTTCCACTCTTCTTAAGTTTGGATGGTCCATACCTGAGTTTTTTTTCTTTTTTTGAAAGCCGATGGCGTGCAAAACACACTCAAAAACTCACCCGGTGCATAAAAAATGTGCACAACATAAAGAGGTGCGACAAAAAAGTGCAACGGGTACACAAGACCTCTAAAATCAGAGGACCTAGTCCTGAATCCCCCGGGGCGTTAGGCTCCAGACAGGGACAAGGACACGTAAAACTTGGTCTTCCTGGCCGAAACCAGTCAGACCCCGTTCTCTGGAAGGTCTGCCGAAACAGACCCACCCAAATACTAGGTGAGGCTCCCCCGAAGGGAGACCCCAACCCTACCGAGAGAGGGCGAACTAAGCCAAAAGGCCATGACCACCCCCTCCCCGACTTTCAGGACAGGCCCTGGGACCTGTGACCCTACTAATCACACGTGCTAAATCGTGTACAAACATAAAAATACAAAAAGTGACACACAAAGGAATAAATAAAATAAAGTGGGGGAAGGGATAGTGAAGAGGAGAGTGAAAGAAGTGGCCATTGTGCGAGACAATGACCAGGCCCTCCGGCCAGGAATCAAAAATTCCTCTGGTCCTAGCCAAAAGGCCCGGCCCAAGAGGCAGGTGCTAAAAAAGCGTGCTGTTAAAGGAATGGTGCAGTGACCTTGGTGCCTGTAAATGTGTCCCTCACACACTTGTAAGGGATTCACGGCATTCAGTTCCCGAAAAACTGTCCGGGGCTAGAGCCACCCCAATCCAGGCCAGAAGGCCAGGTAACTCGACCCTCTGGATCCGACCAATAGCAGCACCCATCCTCACCAGGAGCACCCTTCCAGCACGGCTCAGACTCAGGCCAATACGCCGCCACCCAGATCCTAGGGCACCCAGCGTGCCCCTACCGAAACCGTGCTTTCCAGGTTCTAATCACGCCATCAGAGAGCGCTGCCTGCCACCCTCTTGGGCCAGAAACAGCGCCTCCTTTGGCAACTGATAAGAACAGATACTACACTTGATCTTAGCCAAAAGGCCGATGGTCCATACCTGAGTGGCTGACATGATGAAGTCAGGGCCACTCTGTGCACCAGTAGACCAGGAATGAAGGGTGCTGTGGCAAGGCCATGGCACTCTGCATTCAGAGTAGAGACTGGAGTCTTCTAGGTTGAGTAAGTCCAGTGAACGTTCAACCCAAGGACTGGAGACATCTGGTAGCAAACAGTAGATGCTGAGGAGGTCAGATTTAAGCTGAATATTGCAACACGAGCTGCTTTTTTCTTTCTTTGTAATAACCACTGTGGGACCTTTAAGAAAAGTCCCTCAGGGACCTTTTTTTGATTACCACAGTCCGTTGTCCCATGATCCTCCATAGTGTCTTTTCCTGGAGTAAAGGCTGGTAATCTGCAGTCTAGGCCCACCATTGTTCGTTCTTATTGCCACCCATAGTGCCAGGAATCATCAGCAGAGATGGCTAGATCTGGGTGGCTACACTTAGGGTACTGCAGGTCCTAGTAGATAGCAGGCTCAGCAATGGCATGCAATGTCAAGCTGCTGCAAGCAAAGCCAACAGAATATTGGCATGCATTAAAAAGAGGATTCACTCCAGGGATAAAACGATAAATCTCCCACTTTACAAGACTCTGAACCAGCCTAGGGAGGGTGCAGCAGCCCAGATGGATCACTCATGTAGTTTGCCGGGCCCAGCGGCAGCCGCAGGCAGCGTGACTCTGCCAGAATAGTGCTGACTGCGTGTCACTCACTGTGCATTGGTGTGCATTGCTGTGCAGGCCTCACACACAGGGCCATGTTTTTCCCTTGTCATGGGGAATCCTGGACCAGTGGCGGCACCGTGGCGGGAGACATGAATGCCTGGGAGAGAGAAGAGCTCCCTGACCACCAGAGAGGTGAGGAGCAGCAGGCACAGCAACCCTGACGTGGCGGCGCCACCCAAAGGCTGGATTCCTCCAACCTCCTCTCCACTCTCAGCTCCAACAGCGGGCGAAGGACAGGCGGATTGGGGCCCCCCGAGGACCAGCGGGAGGCACATGCAGCCAGGGACTGCTACCTGGGACAGTCCGCGGTCTATGACATTCAATCTCATTCTCAGTCCACCCTCTCGCTCTCATCCTCCCCTCTCACCCCTCTCGCATCCCCCCTCTCTCTCTCATCCCCAATCCCCTCTCACTCTCTCTCATCCCCCCTCTTTCATCCCGCTCTCTCTCTCTCTCATCCCCAATCCCCCACTCTCTCTCATCCTCCCTCTCTCTCTCTCATCCCCAATCCCCCACTCTGTCTCACCCCCCTCTCTCTCACCCCCTCTCTCATCCCTAATCCCCCTATATCATCCAGTTCTCATCCCCAATTCTCCTCCCTCTCTCACCCCCCCACCCACCCCCCCTCTCTCTCATCCACAATCACCCCCTCTCTCCCTCATCCCCAACCCCCCTCTCGCTCTCTCTCATCACAAATCCTCTCTCTCTCTCATCCCCCCTCTCCCCCCTCTCTATCTCTCTCATGCTCAATCCCCTCCTCTCTCATGTAGATAGAATATGGACAAATATTGGACACTGGATTGTAAGGAAACATGGGCAAACCCAACCCAAGGCATACTTCAAGCAGATACCAGCTACATAGATAACATTCCCCCTCCAGCCCTCTACAATAGTCCCACTGTTAGGAACGTTTCTTCTCTCTAAAGAGGAGGCGCTTGAGAGGGGATATGATAGCGATTTACAAGTACCGTACTGGTGACCCTAGCATAGGGAAAAAACTTTTCAGTGGAAGGGAATTTAAAAAGACCATTCACTGAAATCGGAAGAGAAGCAGTTTAACCTTAAACTAATTAGAGGGTTCTTTACTGTCAGAGAAGTAAGGATGTGGAATTCTCTATTACAATCAGCAGGGAATGTCGATAGTTTAAAAAAACTATTAGATGGACACCTTAGAGATCACAACATACAGCGATATACAATGTACCATTGACATAAACACAAGCACACTCACACACCACAGGCTGAACTGGATGGACTGATGTCTTTTTTCAACTATATGTTTGGTAATGTGTGAATATAGGAGATAAATATGTATCATAATTAATAAATTGGATTTTCGATAGATCTTCAGCTTTAAATCTTTTTTTTTAATACAAACGTTTTTTATTGAAAATACAATAAAATAATACAAACAATTGACAATTGGTATTATGCATAATACATGTCTGAGGGTCAAAATATTAATGTCAATGCAAGTGACATACAAAAATAAAAAAGAAAATTAGGAAAACAAGAACACAAAAGTAGATCGTGAAGCATTCGAGAAAAATAGTCAACAAGATTACTGTAGTAAAAATAGTAACCCATTGTAAGTTTTAGGGGTGAGGTAGTATGACAGCGCACTATGGTCTAGTTCAGCTTTAAATCTTAAACAAAAAAAAAAAAAAAATGTGAAATTGATTCTGATTCTAATAATTTCCCTACAGCTATGTGCTTTATGAATAAATCTTCACAGAACATTAAATTTAAATCTCCCGGGACTGAATCATATCCCTCCCAGGCAAATGTAAAGTCAGCGTGATTCATCCTCTGACGTTAGCAGAGCTTCATTCATTGAAGTTATTGGCATAAACAGGCAGGATTGCGTGTTACACCGCAGTGAGCGCCCGCATCCTCCTGTAATAAGTAACAACATTATTGAAGAAGAACTGATTTATCGTCAATAACAGGAAAAGTTATTACAGAGCAAACTGATTTAAGCTTAGTGGTGCGGTTGGATGCACGCTTGTCACACATCCAGCAAAATTAAAGGAGAATTCAAAACAGAAAATAAAATGCTTTTGCTGTCCACAAATAATTATTTCCCTTTTTTTTTGTCAGAGAAAGCGGAAAATAGACCAAAGGAAGTCTGCATTTCGGTGCTTGACTTTCGCCAACGCCAAAAGCTTCCACGAGGCAGAGCAGTTTTCACGAGACAATGCTTTGCTGATTGCCCAAAGAGTTGTGCCGCCGCCTGTATCAGTGATTACATTTCTTTTACAATGTTCAAACTCAAAAAGTGCAGATTTAAGGCTTTGATTGCATTTGGTATGGGTCCAAAAAATGTGGAATTTGCGCTATCACTTTTTCCCCAGCAGGAATTTTAAATAACTAACTTAACCCTCTAATGAGAGAAGACAGTGCTTGTAATATCCATGCCATTTTCAACATAAATATAAAAAAAGCATACATTTATGACTCTCCTGAAGACGTTGCTGATTGACGACGAAACACGCAGAGAGGGATCTCTGTTGAAGTCACTTCCGCTGTCTGGAACGTAGACTGAAGGGAACAGTGGCATTTCCTGATATACATATGAGATCTCACTCCTCTCATTAGAGGGTTCAGTTACTTATTTTCAGACCTTATGTGTCTTGTGACTGCAGCTGCTTATTGTTTATTCACATATATTTTTATCATCACTATAGTTCATGCCTGTGAGTATTTAGAAATTTTATATAGCCATAAAAAAGAAATATTTTGGCTGTGAAGCAATATTTTTCATTTTTGAAAGTTGTTAATGCTGAGTTTAACTTTTTGTCCTACTCTAAACCTTAGAGCCCCCAGAGCTTTCTTCTCTCCTCATCTCCGAGATACAAAGGCCTGGAGTCGGAGACTATTATCAGCACTCGGGCGCTGTCACTAAAGCACTTTGGATAGGCCAGGAAGGCTGTCATTTGGCAATATATCCTCTAGTGGGAATGGGGAGCACATGTTTTTTTCTTATATCTTTTTGCTACTTTGTAGTAAAGCAAGGAAACAAAAAAACACGGAGTATATTAATGTGCATTTACTAAGCAAGAGTGCTGCATGTATAACACAAGACATAATGAGTACTACAAATATGCATACAACACACATGTACATGCTAATTAACCTTCCAATGAGCATTAATTGTGGTCTTTATGCTATGGAGATACACTAAAAAGCCACTTAGTCTACATTATAAGGACTTCACAATCTTCATAGGCAACCAGGACTCCTGACTACTCAAGCATGTGCAGGAAACTGGGTTCTCTTGTACTGTAGATTTAGTGGCATCCCCAGGTGAAATCCCTTCTGTCAGAATTTCCTTTGGTCTTATGGAGTCCCCCAGCACAATCATCTTTGGTCTCATGGAGTCCCCCCTGGACAGTCTTTTTTGGTCTTGTGAAGTCCTCCCTGATACATTCTTCTTTGGATTTATGGAGTCCCCCTTGGCACAGTCTTCTTTGGTCTTATGGAGTCCCCCTTGGCAAAGTCTTCTTTGGTCTTATGGAGTCCCCCTTGGCACAGTCTTCTCTTGTCTTAAGGAGTCCCCCCCTGGCACAAACCTCTTTGAATTTATTGAGTCCTCCTTGGCACAATCTTCTTTGGTCTTATGGAGTCCCCCTTGGCACAGTCTTCTTTGGTCTTATGGAGTCCTCCTTGGCAAAGTCTTCTTTGGTCCTATAGAGTCCCCCTTGGCATAGTCTTATTTGGTCTTAAGGAGTCCCCCCTGGCACAAACTTATTTGAATTTATTGAGTCCTCCTTGGCACAATCTTCTTTGGTCTTATGGAGTCCCCCTTGGCACAGTCTTCTCTGGTCTTAAGGAGTCCCCCCCCCCCCCGGCACAAATTTCTTTGAATTTATTGAGTCCTCCTTGGCACAATCTTCTTTGGTCGTATGGAGTTCCCCCTGGCACAATCTTCTTTGGCTTTATGGAGTCCTTCTTGGCACAATCTTCTCTGGTCTTATGGAGGTCCCCCTTGGCACAATCTTCTTTGGTCTCTTGGAGTCGCCCCTGGTACTTTCTTCTTTGGTCTTATGGAGTTCCCCTTGGCACAATCTTCTTTAGTCTCTTGGAGTCGCCCTTACACAATCTAATTTGGTCTCACGGAGTCCCCCTTGGCACAATCTTCTTTGGTCTTCCTTGGTCTTGTGGAGTCACCCCTGGCACTTTCTTCTTTGGTCTTATGGAGTTCCCCCTGGCACAATCTTTTTTGATCTTATGGAGTTTCCCCTGGCACAATCTTCTTTGGTTTCATGGATTCCCCCTGACACAATCTTTTTTGGGTCTTATGGAGTCCCCCCTGGCACAATCTTTTTTGGTCTCATGGAATCCCCCCCGACACAATCTTTTTTGGGTCTTATGGAGTCCCCCCTGGCACAATCTTCTTTGTTCCCATGGAGTCCCCCGACACAATCTTCTTCGGTCCAAGATTTTTACATGTACTGCAACAACATTTTTACATTGCAACGAAGAAAGGACCCAAAAGCCGCACATCACAACGAAACTCTCTGCGTGGAAAGTTAAAAAAGCCCCAGCCCGGGATCCGTCCAGGTGACATACCCCAGTATTTCACCTTGTCCACGGCCCATCCCCATGAAATGCATTGGAGGGGGGGGGGGGGGGGGCTGGATGCTGTGGCTGTTTTCACTTTCCACACACAGGGTTTTGTTGTTATGTGTGGCTTTTGGGACCTTTCTTCTTTCACATTGACATCCACGGAGCTAAGATGAGCTCTGTCCCTGCCTGCCCTCCCAGCAGCTGACAGCAGATGAGGACATGTCAGAGCTTTGAGCAACACCCATATTTTTAGTATAGGTTCACAGTGAACATTTTTACATTGTTTCAATTTATTTTGATTCATGCTTTCATGTGTAGATCAAAGGAGTGTCCTTTTATCTGCACATAATATCAGTTCCTGCAATCTCACAAGAGAAAAAAAGTATTTTTTTTTAATAAATAAAAATCATTCCCATTTTACCTCTTTGTAGTACCACTTACTTTACCCTTGTCATCCCTAATTGACCTCTTTCTCTCGTTTTTCCCATAGTTTTTATTTAATAATATAATAATAATAAGTTTATAATAATAATAATAATAATAATAATAATAAGTTTATAATAATAATAATATTTTAATATAATAATATTATAATAATACTATAATAATAATAAGTTTATAATAATAATATAATAATAATAATAATAATAATAAAAATATAATAATAATATTAATATCAAGAATAATATAATAATAATAATAATAATAATAATAATAATAATAATATAATAATAATATAATAATACTACTACTACTACTACTACTACTACTAATAATAATAATAATAATAATAATTATATATATGTATATATATATATATATATATATATATATATATATATATATATATATATATATATATATATATATATATATATATATATATATAAAATCTTAAAATCTTAATTTATAAACCAGCATTTTTAGAATAGGAGTCCAGCGGTAGCAGGTTTACGTTTTTCTCTCAGTACACTCTCTTTGCTGTAGTGAAGGAAATTTGTGACCAGCAATAGCCGACCTTCCGAAAAAGCCAGTTGCCTGGCTATCTCAGGTTTCAATACCTTCAGTAGTGGCAGCCTCCATGTTTCTCTTAGGAAACGCTTAGCCCAACTCTGGGTCCATGCCACCTCCCCCTTTCTCCTATCTTTTTAATTACTCCCTTGTGGCCCCTACTGGCTGTTTTTTTTTTATATCCAGTTTTTGTCTTTACCTTTATTGAAGTTCCAGCTACAGGTTAACCACTTACGTTGTACCCAAACAAAATTGGCGTCCTTTTTTCCCCACAAATAGAGCTTTCTTTTGGTGGTATTTGATCGCCTCTGTGTTTTTTTTTTTGTGCTATAAACAAAGAAAGAGCGACAATTTTGAAAAAAAAAATATTTTTAACTTTTTGCTATAATAAATATCCCCAAAAAAATAAATAAAAATAAAAACGAATTTCTTCATCAGTTTAGGCCAATATGTATTCTTCTACATATTTTTGGTAAAAAAAAATCGCAATAAGTGTATATTGATTGGATTGCGCAAAATTCATAATGTCTACAATATAGATGATAGATTTATGGCATTTTTATAATTTTTTTTTTTTTACTGGTAATGGCGGTGATCTGCGATTTTGTAGCAGGACTGCGACATTGCGACAGACAGATTGGACACTTTGTACAGCGATCAGTGCTATAAAAATGCGCTGATTACTGTGTAAATGTCACTGGCAGGGAAGGTATTAACCCCAGGGGCGATCAAGGGGTTAAATGTGTTCCTGGGAGGTGTTTCTAACTGTGGGGGGGGGGGGGGTGGGGACTGTCTGGAGGAGAAGAGAGATCGCTGTTCCTAATCACTAGGAACAGCAGATCTCTCTCCTCTCCCCTGTCAGAACGGGGATCTGTTTGTTTACCTTGATGGATCGCTTTCCCATGATCGCGGGTGGTCGGCGGACATCGCGACCACGCGCATCGGGTCCCCCGCGCCTTAAAGGAACCGACCCACGCCTACGTCGATTTCAGGTAACGAGCCGACCTGCCGCAGTATAATGACAGCGGCTGGTCGGCAAGTGGTTAAAGGTATTGCAGCCAGAGATGCATCCTTTTAGCACGGGGGGGAGGCTGAAGTGTGAGAGGAAGAAGCAACAAGAAGCCAATCAAGTGATTAGGGCCTCATCCACATGGGACGTACATAACCGTATGCCCATGTGAGGGCCGTGTTTACCTGCACAGGGATGCAAAGGTGTTCTGTGCAGGAAATCTCATTGCTGTTGGTGCCCAAGCGGCTGCACAGACAGAGTGTCTGCTCCTAATGTGACATCCATGTGGGTGCGGGTGCACAGCCTCATTCTCGGAACACTAGTGCCCCCCCCTATGCGGGTAAACCCAGCCCTCCATGGGTGTATGGTTATGTACACGCCATGCAAAAGATAAATAGCCTATTTAACCACTTGAGCTCCAGAAGATTTACCCCCCTTCATGACCAGGATTTTTTTTGCTATACAGCACTGCATTACTTTAACTGACAATTGCGCGGTCATGCGCGGTTGTGCTGTACCCAAATTAAATTGATGTAGTTTTTCCCACAAATAGAGCTTTCTTTTGGTGGTATCTGATCACCTCTGCATTTTTTCATTTTTTGCGCTATAAACAAAACTATACCAAGAATTTAGAAAAAAAATAATAATATTTTTTACTTTCTGCTATAAAACATTTCCAATAATTTTTTTTTATAAAAATGAAAATTCTTCATAAATTTAGGCCAATATGTATTCTGCTTTTTTTTTTGGTAAAATAAAACGCAATAAGCGTGTATGGATTGATGTGCAGGGAGAGATGAAGCCGCGGCTCTCCTGTGCTACCTGCCCGCTCTCTGGCTCTCCCGTGCTGCCCGCAGTACGGCTGCAGAGAGGCCGCCGCCTGGTAGTGGGCTGCAGCCCTGCGGTTGGGAATCGGGGCTATAGCCCCAAAAGCCACCACCTAGCGACGCCACTGGCTGTCACTGAAACCGGCCCACTGAGCGATCGGCCCACTGGGAAACTCCCGGTAATCCCGATGGCCTGGTACCGATCGTTCCTGTGTCCATTCATCACTGAAGCACAGTAAACTATGTTTACTGTGCTTTCAATTTGTAATTGAGCAGGAAGCCTCAGAGCGCTTCTTGCTCATTTGGAGAAAGGGACTGATAAGTCTATGTCACTTCCGGCTGGGGCCCTGTCAGGTAAGCTGTATAGGCCCCCCCCCATGATTTCTAACAGCAGCCCTGCACAAAAAGTAAGGATGGTGCCGTATTGCTTGTCTTTTACAGTAAGCCACTTTATTGGGCACCACATTTCCTCTATAACAGGGCACCAGAACATTTCTTGCACGCTCTTACTCTTGCAACATTCACAACGGAAGCCAAAATCTGCAGCTGTAACTCCTTACGATGTGAATCACTCGCTGTTCCGCCCTCTGCGACAATAGCTTTTTGTTTTTATTGTATTTATTACTATTGAGGTTGGTGCCAATGAGAAGATTTGTCAGCTTTTTTTTACAGGAATGTGAAATTATGCTAAACTCTATTGAATATAATAAATCACATAAAAACAACTCACTACTATAGCATACAGCGTGTGAGATATTGCAGCCGTTATTATTCACTGGAGGGGAAGGGGGGGTGACATGATGGCGGTTTGGTGGTTAGTATTGCAAAGCTGCCTTGTATTAGCACAGTCCCGAGCAGTCGTAAGCGTAGGGCTGTACACTGATTGATGTTGTGCACGTGATTTCTCTATTAGTTTGATCCCTATAGTTGCGGTAGACATGTGCGTTTCGTTACAAATAGAAATTTGGATAACATTTTTGTTATTCAGAGATTCTAATGTATCCAAATCTCCAAAATACAATAGTGTAGCCAAGTCTCGGGCCTCTCCAGGCCTAATGGTGACCTCCAGAGTCAGGGACAGCTGACATCCTTCTGTGTAGAGTGGGTTACGAGGCATGGTGGGCGTAATGCCCACCATGGGAGCAGACACTTCTTGAATGCAAAGAGATTTATTGTCTCTAAAGCCCCATACACACGGTCGGATTTTCCGATGGATTCTGTCCTATCGGACAATGTTGTCGGAAATTCCGACCGTGTGTAGGCACCATCGGACATTTTCCATCGGATTGTCCGACGGACAAAGTTGTATCTCCTGCTCTAAAGATTTTCCGACAACAAAGTCCGATCACACCAATTCCGATCGTGTGTAGCGAATTCCGACGGACAAAGTGCCACACATGCTCAGATCACATTACAAGACCAAAGCTATTGGCTACTAGCCTCTACGTAGTCCCGTCGTAGGCAACAAACGTCACCACGTTCAGAATGATCGGATTTTCTGACAACTTTGTCCGACCGTGTGTATGCAACACCAGTGTCGGACTAAATCCGTCGGACCAAATCCGATGGATTTTGTGGTCGGATTTTTCGACCGTGTGTATGGGGCTTTAGACAGAACTGTGGGAGAGAGGGTTAGAGCCAGGACACCCTTTAGTAGTTGCAATGTTTATTGGCAAACTCAGAGACTTCTATAGGTAACCATGCAGGGAAAGGCATCAGCAAGACACCACATCTGCACGAGTAGGATCGCTGTCTCCTATGGCAACAGTTTAGTAACAGTTTCCAACACAAGTTGTAACAAACTCTTTCACTTCCTCTACAATCTCCTCTTGTAGATCTTCACTCAACTGAGCTCCTAGTCTCTCTCACTAGACTTGCTGATCCACTACCATCGGATCTCCTGAGCTCTTCCAGTCTTCTCACACAGTATCTTCCTTAAGCGTCACCCCCGCGTCCCTGCTGGGTCCCTAGCTTGGTACTCCCGATACTCCTCAAGCGTCACCCCACTGGCCTGCTCGGTCCCTGGCTTGACACACAAGGCTGCTCTGCAAGCGTCACCTCCGCTGGTTGGGTCCCTGGCTTGGCACCTGCTGAAGTTTCCCAATTCTTCACCATCCCCGGTTGGTGAGAATACTGCTCCAGTACTTGCTTCAGCTACTCACAGTGGTTCCTGGTAATAAGGTGGATGGTCCCTTAGTGGCAGGGTTGCCAACCGCCAGTAAATTTACTGACAGTTTGTAAAAATCTGTGATTTCTTTACAACTGCCAGTAAATATCAGGGGCTGATAATTTCATGCTTTGTTGACTTTTTAAGTGTAAATCAAGCAAATTACTTTGTTATAGGTATTGTCAGTGTTTCCATATCATGTTTATACTGTTCAAATATTCACTGTGTTTGTTTTCAATAGGAGTTCTGTGATTTCTCAGGTTGCCAGTAAAAAATGTGCTCCGCCAGTAAAGTTTCCATGTTTTGTCAGTAAAAAATGCTGCGGGAGGTTGGCAACCCTGCTTAGTGGCGACAGCTTCCCCTCTACCTCCGACCAAGACAGGTTCTCTGGCCAGCAGAACCGTCACTTCTGGTTAGACTGCAAGCCGCAATCCCAACCCTACTTTGCTCTCTTGCTTCTGGATAGGCCCTCAAACAGCCTAGAAGCCAGATGCCCCCGGGATAGGCCTAAGGCTCTGGCCTAGCAGCCCAGGCCAGCACAACACATGTCCACCCAGACAGCCATCCAGGTGTCACAGAACCCGATCACCCGTCCCCACCCAAAAAATTGGCTCTCCCAGCAAGCCAAGGGATCCAAGAAAATCCCTGCCCATTGGCTGAGACACCCCATCTATTCCTAATCTGTCCTTGCAATGCCCTTGTCTTATCTAATGTCACCAGGTACCTGGTAACCTAGCGACAGAAGAGAGAAGTGCCGCAATTCCAGAATTAGGGTGAAATCAATTGGCCTCCTAACAATTGGCCAAGGCAACAACGCCTGGCAACTAAATTTAACAGCATCCCTGCCTAAACATCAGGGTGCTACATCAGTAACAAATTTGACTAAGGGCAGCTGGAGCATGGGAGTTAGGCCCCTTTCACACTGGGGCGGTTTGCAGGCGCTATTGCGCTAAAAATAGTGCCTGCAAACCGACCCGAAACAGCTGCTGCTGTCTCTCCAGTGTGAAAGCCCGAGGGCTTCCACACTGGAGCGGTGCGCTTGCAGGACACTGAAAAATGTCCTGCAAGCCGCATCTTTGGTGCACTGTAGGAGCAGTATATTTACCGCTCCTATTGCGCCCCTTCCCATTGAAAACAATGGGGCAGCGCTCCGAACCCGCCCGCAAAACGCCGCTGCAGCCCGCTAGCGGCTGAATAGCGCCGCTAAAAAAATGGTAAAGCGGCGCTAAATATAGCGCCGCTTTACCGCCAGCACAGCCAGCGCCCCAGTGTGAACGTAGCCTTAGAGAACGGATGCAGCAGAGTATGAAGGGTGGTATGCTTATCTACATCATGGGGGGGGCTGAGTTCCACACCCTGGGCACTGCATGACCGCCTTGCTCCAGGACAACCTTCCACGAAGTCTACTGCAGCTTTTCCCACACAGAGGGACTGGACAGAGTCATATGACAAGATACTGTAGTCTATCCAGTGCTGTATTTAACCTCTGAACACCACCTCCAAGTGGTCCTTGAAGAGGGCAGTAATGCCCATATAGGCAGTTCAACTTCTGTATCATAATTGGTTCTCATAGCAGTCACGTGATCAGGAGTCTGTCCCGCTAGCTCCAGATAAGAAGCCCTAACCAAGAGCTGATGGTGACAACTCAGCCAGTCTGCTAGAAGTGTGCATTGAGCATGGCCTCAGGACGCAGTCTCATGCCGCAGTGGCTGGACACCAAAGCCAACCTTTCTTGCCACCCCATATATGCATTATGGGGTCAGCAAGAGATTACCATGTAGGTACGGGTCTGGATAGAGTTTCTAAGGATGAGAACCTCTGCCAGGTTTTTAATGCTATCTGGGGCTCCATTAGATGGCTCCCTGCCCTACACACAACATGTTTACTAGACAGAAAACCATAGCTCCCAACCGTCCCTGTTTTTAGAATGGCATCTCTCTGTCCTTTCTCATCTCAGAAAGTTGGGGGGTATGGGAAATGAGGTTAAATCTCCAGCAGCAAAACAGAAATAAAAAATACTTTTGTAGCCCCCTTGTCCTAAACAGGGGCTACTATGTCAATATATTTTTTGTCTGGGCTGTAGTTAGATTAGACCGATTGTATAATTTTTCACCTGGTTTTTCCCTAAGCTTAACCACTTTGCACAATTTGCAGCCAAAGGACCAGGCCCCTTTTTGCGATTCGGCAATGCGTCGCTTTAACTGACAATTGCGCGGTCGTGGCTCCCAAACAAAATTGACGTCCTTTTTTTCCCACAAATAGAGCTTTCTTTCATTTGATCGCCCCTGCGGTTTTTCTTTTTTGCGCTATAAACAAAAATAGAGCGACAATTTTGAAAAAAATTCTATATTTTTTACTTTTTGCTATAATAAATATCCCCAAAAAATATATAAAAAAACATTTTTTCTCCTCAGTTTAGGCTGATACGTATTCTTCTACATATTTTTTGGTAAAAAAAAATCGCAATTAGCGATTATTGATTGGTTTGCGCAAAAGTTATAGCGTTTCAAAATAGGGGATAGTTTTATAGCATTTTTATTAATATTTTTTTTTTACTAGTAATGGTGGCGATCAGCGATTTTTATCGTGACTGCGACATTATGGCGGACACATTGGACATTTTGGAAACATTTTTGGGACCATTGTCATTTATACAGCAATCAGTGCTATTTAAATGCACTGATTCCTGTGTAAATGACACTGGCAGTGAAGGGGTTAACAACTAGGGGGCGGGGAGGGGTTAAGTGTGACCTATGTGTTTTTTTTTACTGTAGGGGGGCGTAGCTTGGCGTGTGACATCACTGATCTTCTTTCCCTATGACAGGGAACAGACGATCAGTGACAGCCTCACTAGGAAGCAAGGGGAGAGGCTTGTTTACACTTACCTCTCCCCATTCTTCAGCTTTGTGACCCGATCGTTGGACACCGGCGGCGATCGGGTCCGCGGGTCCCGCGGCCACGGTCACGGAGCTCAGGAGCCCAGCTCACTGTCACAGCTGGGCTCTTAAAGAGCAACGTACCTGTACGTTGATGTGCCCAGCCGTGCCATTCTGCCGACGTAAATGTGCAGGAGGCGGTCCTTAAGTGGTTAAAGGAGTTGTAAAGTCTCGAGGTTTTCACCTTAAAGCATTCTATGGTGAAAAACCTTCTGTGCTGCAGATGCCCCCCAGAGACCCCCTTTTACTTACCTGAACCTGATCGTTCCAGCAACAAGAAAAAACTCAGCAGCTCCAGCCGCTGTCTCTGGTCTTCATTGGACAGATTGATAGCAGTGCAGCCATTGGCTGTCACTGCTGTCAATCAAATCCAGTAAAACTGGAACAAGGGGGCGGGGCCAATTCCTGCTGTCCGTGTCAATGGATGCACGAGTGCCCCCATGGAATGCAGCTCTCCGTGGGGGCACTCAATGCAGAGGAGGAGCCAGGAACGCCATCGGGGGACTCCAGAAGAGGAGGATCGGGGATTCTCTGTGCAAAACCCTTGCACAGAGGAAGTAAGTATACCATGTTTGTTATTTTTTTCTAAAAAAAAAATATGAGCCTTTACAATCACTTTAATCACTTAAGGACCAGCCGCCGCAGTTATACTGCGGCAGGTTGGCTCCCCTGGGCAAAACGCTGTTCCTGTACATTGGCTTCCGCTTCCCGACCACCTCACGCCGATGTACGTCGGCAGAATGGCACGGCTAGGCAAAACCATGTACCGGTACGTGGCCCTTTAAAAGCCTAGCCGGGGTTGCGCTCGTGACCCGGTCGGGAGCTCCGTGACCCCGGACGCAGGACCAGCGGACACGATCGCCGCTGGTGTCCCGCGATCGGGTCACGGAGCTGAAGAACGGGGAGAGGTCTGTGTAAACAAACCTCTCCCCGCGCTTCCTACTCTGCCTGTCACTGATCGGCTGTTCCCTGTCATCGGGAAAGCCGATCAATGACGCCAGACGTCAGCCCCGCCCCCTAATGTAAAAAAACACAACACGTCACAGCCCATAACCCCTCCCCACCCCCTAGTGGTTAACTCTTTCACTGCCAGTGTCATTTACACAGGAATTAGTGCATTTAAATAGCATTGATTGCTGTATAAATGACAATGGTCCCAAAAATGTGTCAAAAATGTCCGATGTGTCCGCCATAATATCGCAGTCACAATAAAAATCATTACTAGTAAAAAAAAATATTAATAAAAATGCTATAAAACTATCCCCTATTTTGTAAACGCTATAACTTTTGCGCAAACCAATCAATAATCGCAAAATATTGCATTTTTTTTCAAAATTGTCGCTCTATTTTTGTTTATAGCGCAAAAAAAAAACCGCAGGGGTGATCAAATACCACCAAAAGAAAGCTCTATTTGTGGGAAAAAAAGGACGCCAATTTTGTTTGGGAGCCACGTCGCACGACCGCGCAATTGTCAGTTAAAGCGACGCAGTGCCGAATCGCAAAAAGGGGCCTGGTCCTTTGGCTGCCAATTGGTCCGGGGCTGAAGTGGTTAAGAGCTGTAGGGGGCGCGCGCCTGTGGCGTGACGCCAGAGCCTATGCGCGTGGTCGGCGAGCGCAATGCCTGCCGGCCACCCGTGGTCACTCCTGACAGAGCCAGAACAGAGATCTTTCAATGTAAATAGACAGATCTCCGTTCTGTCAGGGGAGAAAAGACAGATCTCTTGTGTGTACGGGGCATAAGAATGTTTAATATGGAAAGGGGGTGCCGCCCAAGCTAGCACATGCACCCCAGTGCTGCAAGGCCAGACGTGCTGACCACTGAGCCACTTGTGCTAATACGAAACATTTCAAGCAAAGCCAGTAGTCTCTTCCCTCGGGAAATGTGCGATGTTGTTCCTCATTGGAATGTATCAGCGATCGGCTGTAGCAATTTAAAGGGAGGATTGCCTCAGATTGTTCTTTCATTTAATTTAAGTGTCAGAGAAATGACTGTAATTTCACACACTTTAGGCGGCATTAAAGGATAAGACTAAACGTCAGCCGGAGTCTTGCAGTCAGGGAGGGTTGGGTGACACGTTATGACAGAGAGGCAGCAATGCCTGCGACAAGGTTTTCACAAACATGACATAATTGCACTTTAATCCCCTGGAAACATGTATGTGTAGGACACGTGGGGAGACAGGAACACCAAACACGTATATTCTCATGCGTGTTTGGAAAAAAAATAAAATAAAGTTGTCGTAGTAGAAATGAGTGGGCTGCCAGTGCTGAACTATACTACTGAATATGCTAATTGCCTGGCTGCCATTTTGCCAATTTGGCTCTGATGTTTCCTGAGTCACAGGTGCAGAATAAAGCAGATCTAAAGTGCTCTGAGCTTCTCCAACTCCCGTTTGCTGCATTCGATCCAGCAAGGGATTTGCCACAAGCGCCACACACCAGTAAACCTGATAATCACTTAGGAAAAAGCGGCCCCAGCCCAGTTTCATATTTCCATGGAGGTCCGCGACGCGCTTCGCTCCATGACTTGGTGGGGAGAAACACATTGGAGGGTGTGGCCTGGTCAGAGTTGGGCTGAAGCTGCTTTTACAATGCATCCAGGAAAGTATTCCCAGCGCTTCACTAACAAAAGAGCGTCTGAGGCAGGGTTTCCTCAACCAGGGTTCTGTGGAACACTAGGGGTCCTCCAGAGGTTGCTAGGGGTTCCTTGAGCAATGGGCAATTTCTTCCTCTCAGATAAGCTCTTAATGAGATTGACACTTTTAACTACGCTATATTGTCAAAAGTATTGAGATACTTGCCATTACACGCACATTAACTTTAATGGCGTCTAATGCCCCGTACACACGGACCATGCTGTCGGAAAATCAGCCCGTGTGTGGGCTCCATTTGACTTTTTCCGTTGGAATTTCGGACAGAAAAAATTTGAGATTCTGCTCTCAAATTTTCTGATCGTGTGTAGAGAATTCCGACGGACACAGTGCCACGCATGCTCAGATCAAATTACGAGACCAAAGCTATTGGCTACTAGCCTCTACGTAGTTCCGTCGTACGCAACGAACGTCACCACATTCAGAATGATCGGATTTTCCGACAACGTTGTCCGACCGTGTGTATGCAACACCAGTGTCGGACAAAATCCGTCTGAAAAAATCCAACGGATTTTGTGGTCGGAATTTCCGCCCGTGTGTACGGGGGCTTAGTCTGTAGGGTTCGCCATTGAGTTGGTCCACCCTTTGCAGCTATAACGGCTTCAACTCTTCTGGGAAGGCCGTCCACAAGGTTTAGGAGGGTGTCTATGGGAATGTTTGACTATTCTTCCAGAAGCACCTTTGTGAGGTCAGCACTGATGTTGGACGAGAAGGCCTGGCTCGCAGTCTCCGCTCTAATGCCGCGTGCACACGGTCGGAATTCTCGTCGGAAAAAGCTCTGATGGTTTTCCCGTTGGAATTCCAACGGAATTTCGCTCAAACTGTCTTGCCTACACACGGCCACACCAAATTCCGACGGTCAATAACACCACGGCATACAACACGTTCGACTGCATTATAAAAGGGAAGTTTAATGCTTCTGAGCATGCGTCGAATAGTTTACGAGCATGCGTCGGAATTTTACGTGTCGGAATTGCATACACATGATCGGAAAATCCGATAGAAAGGTTTTCTGTCGGAAAAATTAAGAACAGGCTCTCAATCCAAAGTCCGTTGGAAATTCCGACAGAAAAAGACCGATGGGCATACACACGGTCGGAAAGTCCGATGAAAAGCTCCCATCGGACTGTTTCCATCGGAAATTCCGTCCGTATGTACGCGGCATAAGAGTTGAAGCTGTTATAGCTGCAAAAGGTGGGCAAACTCAAGATTGAACCCTACGGAGTAAGACTGGGATGCCATTAAAGTTCATGTGCGTGTAAAGGTAGAAGTCCCAATACTTTTGACAATATAGTGTTTCTGTAAGGGAGTAATTCTTCCCAATGACCACAAGCGTAAGGAGTTTTCTTCCCACTGACTGTCACACAAATCTATCATGAGTTGTAGATTTAAAATTTTTAGCAGGGGTTCCCCGAGACTGGAAAGTTATTTCAAGGTGTTGAAAAGGTTGAGAAAGGCTGGTCTACGGGACAACTCTGTGAACGTCCTTGAGTGGCCCAGCCAGAGCCCAGACTTGAACTTCTTTCACGTTGTCATTATGGGGGATTGTTTGTAGAATGTTGCGGAAAATAATGAATATAATCCATTTTGGAATAAGGCAAATGTGGAAAAAGTTAAGCACTGTGAATACTTTCCAGATGGATTGTTGGGTTTGCTGGTGTGTGGCCCTTTGGGCATTTCTCTTGCTGGATCTAGTGTACTGAGCCGGAACGGGCTCTTCCCAGCCAGTACCCTTCAGTGCGAGTGACCGGATGAGATCGAGGTGTAGGAGCCTGATGTGGATCCTCCAGTTTTCTCAGTGATTCTCAAATTTCAACGAACCTGAACTAAACTTTCATTTGTTTTATTTGGAAGTTTGAAGGGGGCTTACAGATTCTGAGAAGCCCTCCTCCCACAGACCCCCACAACCACCACTCAGGGTTATGGGGAAGAGGCCCTTCGTTCCTAATAACATGGGGACAAGGTGCTTTGGGGAGAAAAACCCCTCTGCCCCAAACCACCCCCCCCCCATGTTGAAGGCATGGGGCCTGGTATGGTTCAGAAGGGAAAGGGGCACTCACACTCCCCCCCTTTCCATATCTGCTGGGCTGCACGGATAAGGGTCTGGTATTGATTTTCCGGGGGGGAGGGGGATGCACGCTGTTTTTTTTTTAAATGTTGGCGTGGGGTTCCCCTTAAAATCCATACCAGACCCGAAGGGCCTGTTATGGATTTGGGACGGGGGACCCCCACACTGTTTTATATTTTATCTTATTTTTAAAGCCGGCAATGGTTGCTTACAAGAGAAGAAGAGCTGGTTGTTAAGGAGCGGGGAGGGCAGCTGGCCACCCGCCGCGTCTTTAACAACCATGACTTATCTGCTGTCATCGGGATTACTCGCTGACAGCAGATAAGTCATGGTTGTTAAAGACACGGTGGGTGGCCGGCTGGCCACTCCTTAACAACCAGCTCTTCTTCGCATTAAATTGGGATTGATTTGATCATTTCAATTCGAATCTGTTGGAAGAATTCTAATCTGTTTGAAAGGGAATAAAGGAAACTATATTAAAGGAAAAATTTTTATTACGAATGCAATAAAATTAAATTAGTAACTTACAGAATCCATAGGACAAAACAAATGTTTTCATTCTGCACATGTCTAGTTTCAACAGCATGGAAACACCTGCTGTTTACCAGTGAGTATCTGTTGTGAGGTGTGAGGATGAATTGCTCCACAGTACCTGTAGTAGTTTAGTAAATTTGCTGACCTTCCTTCCTGTAAAACTGCACCCTGACATCAGAAGATTCAGGTTTAAAGTTTCCCCATCTATAGCAAGACACTTTTTAATTTTGCGGACTTTAGGTCCACATTAATCTGGTCACATGCAATATGTAGATCACTAACCGTCTGGAACCATGTCTGTTTGCAGATGGCGGTGATGCATCCTTACTGTGTCATTAAGAGGGAGGAAGAAGCTTGTCTGGAGAAGATCCAGAAGTATGAGCTGGAGATGTGGAATGACTCTATGCCTGGTAAGTGCCTTCATTCTTTTTGTTTTAACTTTTTTTTTTTTTTTATTGCTGGGCCCATGGAAACACAAATAATACAGTTGGATTATATTCCAAGTCAAGTTACAAGGTGCAAATTTCTAGTCCTACAGAAGCAAATTCTGATATGATGGATACACTTCTAGTATAAGGAACGAAATCGACACCGTTATCAACCGGTTGGATTTTGGAGATCCCTTGTGTGAAAAGAGATTGTTTTGAGCATGTTGAAGTAACCAGCAATCATGGATAATGGCTTTAAAGAAGGTGGGAATGCGTTTGACCATATGGGACCCC
This sequence comes from Lithobates sylvaticus, assembly GCA_028564925.1. Lineage (NCBI taxonomy): Eukaryota > Metazoa > Chordata > Amphibia > Anura > Ranidae > Lithobates > Lithobates sylvaticus. The sequence continues at coordinate 515,623,552 of CM053030.1, forward strand.
AACTTTAAAGGGATTTTTTAAGGGAAAGAGAAAGGATTGAGTTCATGTGTCTCACCCAAGAAACCCTCAGGTCACCCCCCTCACAAACCCAACCCTCCTAGAAATTACCTATGAGCTAAGTTCTCTGCGCTCCGAGCCCACCCATTTTTTGAAGCCTATTAGAGCCTCTTTCTCTAATCACGTGCTTAAAAAAAACAAAAACCCCACCAATGGAATCCATGCGTCCGACGCCCTACATGTAGATAAGGGCTGTCAGGTCCAGGGAGAGGCTATGGCAGGTGGCAGGCAAGAGAGTAGTCAGGTCCAGGCTGAGGCCATTGAAGGTGGCAGGCAAGAGAGTAGTCAGGTCCAGGCTGAGGCCATTGAAGGTGGCAGGCAAGAGAGTAGGCAGGTCCAGGCTGAGGCCACGGCAGGTGGCAGGCAAGAGAATAGTCGGGTCCAGGCAGAGGCCATGGCAGACGGGAGGCAAGAGAGCCGTCAGTTCCAGGGAGAAGCTATAGCAGGTGGCAGGCAAGAGAGTAGTCAGGTTCAGGCAGAGGCTGTGGCAGGCAGCAGGCAAAAGAGTCGTCGGGCCCAGGGAGAGTCTATGGCAGGTGGTAGACAAGAGAGTAGTCAGGTCCAGTCAGAGGCCATAGCAGGTGACAGGTTAAAGAGTCGCCAGGTCAAGGCAGGGATTGTGGCAGGCAAGACAGTAGTCAGGTCAATACAGGTCAGCAATAAATAGGCCACTGGCAGATAAGTATTATAGCAATCAAGTAGATGGCAACAAGACACCACACTGGTCACTTCTAAGACTGGAGCTTACAAACCCTTCTAGGACCTCTGGAAGCCATGGAGGTAATGGAGGTCCTTGAAATTCTTGAAATCCCAGTAGGGGTGTTGTGAGGAATCCAACAAGTCCCGGTAGGGATCCTGCGAGTTCGGTAACACATGGGTATCAATGGGCTGTAAGCGTTCTTGACTAGAACTGGGGAGTGTAGAGTTGGGCAAGCGACAGTTCACACTGTTATTCCTTGGATCAAAAAATAAAAGGAGGTTTACAGAATTGCCAACTTTTAGTAAATAAACTGAAGACTTCACAAAGAGAAAACCAAACTAGATGGGGTGCCGCTAATTGGTAGCATAATTTTTGCCTTTGCCCCACTGATGCCCACAGTGACAGCAAGCTCCGAGCCGCCCGTCTCACAGGGAGATACTTACATTTACTTCATTAAATAATACAGTTGGATTATATTCCAAGTCAAGTTACAAGGTGCAAATTTCTAGTCATACAGAAGCAAATTCTGATATGATGGATACACTTCTAGTATAAGGAATGAAATCTACACCGTTATCAACCGGTTGGATTTTGGAGATCCCTTGTGTGAAAAGAGATTGTTTGGAGCATGTTGAAGTAACCAGCAATCATGGATAATGGCTTTAAAGAAGGTGGGAATGTTTTTGACCATATGGGACCCCAACTTTAAAGGGATTTTTTAAGGGAAAGAGAAAGGATTGAGTTCATGTGTCTCACCCAAGAAACCCTCAGGTCACCCTGTCACAAACCCAACCCTCCTAGAAATGACACATGAGCTAAGTGCTCTGCGCCCCGAGCCCACCCATTTTTTGAAGCCTATTAGAGCCTCTTGCTCTAAGCACGTGCTTAAAAAAAAAAAAACACCCCCACCATTGGAATCCATGCGTCCGACACCCTGCATGTAGATCAGGGGGCCAGACTCATGGATGGGGGGGCGGCGCCCATGCGCCCCTAATGGACGGCCCCGCCACTGGGCCCTGGAATGTATTAGTAGATGTAAGTAATTCTTCAAGATCTCTGTGGTTGGGGTTATTGACTTAATTTCTTTTGGCCAGAAATGTGTGCTAGTGGCGCAGCGGTAATTAATTATGAGCTATTGTACTTCAACTTTCTTTATATATCTTTGATGAGATCGATCAATACTTGTCTCTGATTGGATGGAAGCATTTAGTGAATGACCCCCGCAATTGGAGTAGACAGCCAGTTCATCTATAAATGAACACTAATAATGTGCGCTGTTCATTCTTCTCCCGCTATCCCCCAGAGATCGGGGATTAAACCAAATACTCTCCTTGTACAGCTTTGCTGGGAGATAAAAGGCTGTTTGTGTAACAGTTATTATGTATCATATTCATTAGTGCTCAGTGGATTAACCTGCATGAGATTGTTTGTTCTCTTTTTTATTATTTTTTTCCTTTTCCTCATATGCACTATATAAGCACTTTATAGGATTGGATTTAAGATGCAGACATGGTAATCCAGACGCCGCCAGATTGTGATTTGTCTGCATGGTAATTTCACCACCGGCACTTATTAACGAGGTGGGGGGTTTCCTTTTCACCCCGATAATGAAGTACAGATTTTTGGGCAGAATAAAGCCCCATACACACGGTCGGACTTTTTCATCAATTTGGTCCGATCGGACAAGGTTGTTGAAAAATCAGACCGTGTGTATGCACCATCGGACAGTGTTCGTCGGTTTGTCCGTCGGACAAAGTCTTATCTCCTGCTGGAAAGATTTGCCGTCAACCCGGTCCGATCACACCAAATCCGATCGTGTGTACGGTTGTCCGACCGGACAAAGTGCTACGCATGCTCAGATCACATTACAAGACCAAAGCTATTGGCTACTAGCCTCTACGTAGTCCCGTCGTAGGCAACAAACGTCACCACGTTCAGAATGATCGGATTTTCCGACAACTTTGTCCGACCGTGTGTACGCAAAACCAACATCGGACAAAGTATGACGGACATGGTCCGACGGACCTGGTCCGCGGATTGTCCGACCGTGTGTATGGGGCTTTAAGACCCAAGAACAAAAAAAAAATCTAAGAAATTGCAGAAGTTCTTAGATGTGGTTGCAGCATTGTGTTTCCTTTTTCAATCCCGATTCACACCGGTGCGATTTGTCATGCGATTTGACAGTCCAAAATCGCATGACAAGTCGCACCCCATTGTTGGCAATTGAACAATTCAAATCATTGCGACTTTGAAAAAAGGGTTCTGCACTACTTTTTTGGGGGATTTCATGCGACTTGCATAGACGTCTGTTAAATGAAATCGGAGGTCCAAATCTGTGGCTTCTGCTGCTTTGATATTGGGCTGAAGTAGTGCGTTTTCAAACTTGCATTTATGTGAAACAGGGTTTAGCCTAGTTTCAGACTAGTGTGATCTCCGAAATCGCAGGTGCCAATCACATGCCATACAGTTGAACTCGCATTAACATTTTGACACTTTTTTTTGTGAAACAGTAGGGGTACATTTGCCCTGTTACCATTTCACACAGGGGGGAGGTCGGGACCTGGGGGTCCCCTTGTTAAAGGGGGCTTCCAGATTCCGATAAGCCCCCGCCCGCAGACTCCCACAACCACCAGGCAAGGCTTGTGGGGATGAGGCCCTTGTCCCCATCAACATGGGGACAAAGTGCTTTGGGGGCTATTTGGGGAGGACCCCTACGCCATTTTTTTAAAATTTGGCGCAGGGTTCCCCTTAATTACCATATCAGACCCAAAGGGCCTGGTATGGATTTAAGGGGGACCCCCCCCCCCTTTTTTTTTTGGTTCGGGGTTACCCTTATATTCATACCAGACCCAAAGAGCATGGTAATGGACTGGGGGGATCCCAATGCTCTTTTTCCAATGAGTTTTATCTATATTGCCGAGACCCGACAATTCATTACAGCCGCGATCAGTTTTAAATGACAATTTTTCCTTTAGAAATGTTATTTTGCTGTGGTACTGTTCTAAACATGGGGAAAATGCGGCACTTTACAGGCATACTATAGTCACCCCCCAGGCACGATATTTAAAGGAATATTTTGTTTTTATTGTTTCACTTTAAGCATTAAAAAAATCACAACCCCCTGAAAAAATGGTTGTTTTTAAAAAATATATATTTTCATTGATACATGTCCCCTGGGGCAGGACCCGGGTCCCCAAACACTTTTTATGACAATAACTTGCATATAAGCCTTTAAAATGAACACTTTTGATTTTTCATGTTAATGTGCCATAGACTTTAACGGTGTTCCGGCAGCTTTCGAATTTGCCCCAAACACTGCATAGTGTTCAGTCCGAACCGTGCGCCCATCCCTAGTTAGGTCCAGGCAGGGATTGTGGCAGGCAAGACAGTAGTCAGGTAAATACAGGCCAGCAATAAATAGGCAACTGGCAGATAAGTATTATAGCAATCAAGTAGATGGCAACAAGACACCACACTGGCCACTTCTAATGCCGCGTACACACGGTCGGACTTTCCGACGGCAAATGTGCATCGGAATTTCCGTCGCACAAAATTTGAGATCTGGTTCTCAAATTTTCCGACAACAAAATCCGTTCGCGCAAATTCCGATCGCGTGTAGACAATTCCGACGCACAAAGTGCCACGCATGCTCAGGATCAAGGAGAAGAGCCGCACTGGCTATTGAACTTAATTTTTCTCGGCTCATCATACGTGTTGTACGTCACCGTGTTCTTGACGTTCAGAATTTCCAACCAACTTTGTGTGACCGTGTGTATGCAAGACAAGTTTGAGCCAACATCCGTCGGAAAAAAACATGGGATTTTGTTATCGGAATGTCCGATCGTGTGTACGCGGCATAAGACTGGAGCTTTTCGAACCCTTCTAGGACCTATGGAATCCATGGCGGTAATGGAGGTCCTAGAAATTCTTGAAATCCCAGTAGGGGTGTTGTGAGGAATCCTACAAGTCCCGGTAAGGATTCTGCGAGTTCGGTAACAAACACATGGGTATCAATGGGCTGTAAGCGTTCTTGACTAGAACTGGTGAGTGTAGAGTTCACACTGTTATTCCTTGGATCAGAAAAGAAAAGGTTTACATAATTGCCTACTTTTAGTAAATAAATTTAAGACTTCCAGTGATGTAAGTAACTGAGTTAAAATAAACGGAGTTACTTAACGCAGTTACTTTAGAAGGTAACGAGTAATCTAACTGATTACTTTTCCCCTCATGGTAACTCAGTTCCCATTACTTGGGCGGCATTACCCCAATTACATCTACCGCCACTAGATGGCAGTAGTGTAATTCTGGTGTCCTGCCGAAAAAAGTTCCCCCGCCGGATAAGGACCCCCTGTACTGCTCAGGCGCAGAGCTTGCGCAGTGCAAAGGACTACGGAGCTTCCAAAAATTGCCGAACCTAAACAGCTCTAAGTGAACTCTACACCGCGCAGGCGCAGTTAACATGTAATTGTACGAGGCGATGCCGCACGCTCCCGATGCTCGTGCTACTCTGCAAGGGGCGTCTATCGTGTAACTAAGGGGCGGGTCTAGTATTACTGTAACCAAGGGGCACATTTATTATTATTGTTATATATCGAGCTCTGCCCATTAATTTAACATTCGCCCTCTTCTGTAGCCATCCGCCCCTTACACGATATAATAATAATAGACCCGCCCCTTGCTTACACGCTATAACAGATCTGCCCCTTGGTTAGAGTAATAATAAAGCAGCCCCTTGGTTACACGATATATAACAATAATAATAAATGCACCCCTTGGTTACAGTAATACTAGACCCGCCCCTTAGTTATACGTATAGAATATTAAAAAAAAAGTCAGTTACTTTGCTGAGTAACGAATTACTTTTCCAATGTAGTAACTGAGTTACTAACGCAATTACTTTTTGGGAGAAGTAATTTGTAACTTAACTAATGACTTTTTTAAAGTAAGATGACCAACACTAAAGACTTCACAAAGACAAAACCAAACTAGGTGGGGTGCCGCTAATTGGTAGCGTAATTTTTGCCTTTGCCCCACTGATGCCCACAGTGACAGCAAGCTCAGAGCCGCCCATCTCTTATACAGGGAGATACTAACATTTACTTCATTAATCTTCCCAGTAGAATTTACATTTTATCTATTTTAGTGTATGAAAAATAAAGAAAAAAATCTAAAATATGTAAAATAGCATTCCCAATAGGGAGAGAGCAGAGAACGGGTCCTAATTTTGGCAATGAACGCAGTGGGAACGAAATGTTTATCCCTGACAAGATTTCAAGGGACGCATTCCTGCCATTCTGACTATTCCTGCATAACGATATGAAATATATGAAATAGAGATATGTTATGATATATATATATTTATACAGTATGTGTCTTTTAAATAAAGAATAAATAATACCCCAAATGTTTTTGTTTCTCTGTGTATCTTTATTGTACTATTATAATATCAATACAATATACAATATCATCATTATTGTGATTTCGGATTGGATACAGTGAACTGTTTCAGCGCAGATCCCGAATAAAGTTTTTTTTATGATTTTTTTATTTTTTTTTTATTTTAAAGGGTAACTCCACTTTTGTGGGAAAAAAAAAGCGAATTAATTAAAAATAATGTGGTTTATACAATTGCGATACAAGTCATATTGTAATTGAATGTTATTAAAAAAATGATCTTTCCTTTTCAATCTGCAGCCGCTGCAATTTACTATAAATGCAATATGGCTACCTGGAGCTGTTCTGTCAGAAACCATGAAATCAGACCGAATCAGACAGAAGTACAGTTAAATCACACTTGTTTAATAATAAAAGTAAAAAGAACAAAAGTAGTCAAAACATAGCCAAAGTTCAGTAACTGGAAAGGATAGTCAGCCAAGCCAGAAGTCAGTGATAAATGTAGTGGAAGAGCAGGCAGGATCTGGAGCCACAAGGGATGTCAGCAAAGCAAGTCTTTAACCACTTCCCGACCGCCCCATGTAGATATACGTCGGCAGAATGGCACGTACAGGCAGAATCACGTACCTGTACGTGCCATTCTTCAGGCGGTTGTGGGGTCCGATCGGACCCCCCTCCGCCGGCGGGGACGGTCGGGATGGCTCGAGAAGCGATGCGGGACGAGGGGACGGCCAGTCGTTTCTGGCCACCCCCTCGCGATCGCTCTGGCCAATGAGATGCTTCCCCTTCCTGTGTATTGTAAACACAGGCAAGGGGAAGTGATGTCACGCTCCTCGTGTCGGTCTTTCTGACCGGGACGCCGAGCGGAGAAGACATCAGGTTAGTGCATAAACACTACACTGACACCAGTCACACATAGGCACATATTTCACCCCTCTGTCACCCCCTGATCACCCCCCAGATCACCCCCTGCCCCCCCAGTCACAGTGTCACTGATTGCAGTGATCATTTATTTTACTGATCACTGCATTTAGTGTCAGTGTGACTGCAATAACTGTCAGGGCAGTTAGTTTTAGGCCCCTTTAGGTCTAAGGTAGCCCCCTACCCCCCCAATAAAGGTTTAACCCCTTGATTGCCCCCTAGGTAACCCTTTCACCCCCTTTTGCCAGTGTCACTAAGCGATCGTTTTTCTGATCGCTCTATTAGTGTCACTGGTGCCGCTAGGTAGCCAGTTTTTTTTTTAGGTAACCGCCAGGTTTATATAGGATTATAAATAGGTTTATAGGTCAGGTACCCCCATATTACAACCTAAAAAAAGGTTTTAACCCCTTGATTGCCCCTAGAGTTAACTCTTTCACCAGTGATCACAGTATAAGTGTCACTGGTTAGCCAGTTAGTTATTTGGTTATTTAGGTTCCCCGTCAGGTTTTTATATATCGTCAGGTACCCCCATATATTACCTAATAAAGGTTTTAACCCCCTGATTGCCCCTAGTTAACCCTTTCACCAGTGATCACCGTATAACTGTTACGGGTGACGCTGGTTAGTTAGTTTGTTTTTTTATACTGTCAGGGCACCCGCCATTTATTACCCAACTATCGGTTTAACCCCCTGATCGCCCGGCGGGTGATATCAATTAGGTTTTAGGGTCAAATAAGGTCTGCGTCGCCCCAGGTTAGTGCCAGTACCGCAAACACCCACGCGCAAAGCATACACCTCCCTTAGTGGTATAGTATCTGAACAGATCAATATCTGATCTGATCAGATCTATACTAGCGTCCCAGCAGTTTAGGGTTCCAAAAAACGCATTGTTAGCGGGATCAGCCCAGATACCTGCTAGCACCTGCGTTTTCCCCCTCCGCCCAGCCCAGCCCAGCCCACCCAAGTGCAGTATCGATCGATCACTGTCACTTCCAAAACACTAAGCACACATAACTGCAGCGTTCGCAGAGTCAGGCCTGATCCCTGCGATCGCTAACAGTTTTTTTGGTAGCGTTTTGATTCAGTCGCCAGCAGCCTAGGAGCTTTTTTTCCTGTGAATCTCACTAGTGTACTACTAAATTTAGAGCCCAAAATGGCAAATCGCAAGTACACTAGTGAACAGGCCTACTTGTTTCTGAGTATGTCAGATAGTGAAGAGGAGGTCACTCATCTGTCACAATCAGGCTCAGAATACGATCCAGTAGACGACAGCGGCTCCATGACAGATAGCTCTGGCGACGAAGGTGTGGTCCCTGCTAAGGTCAGGCGTACCCGATCCCGATCTTCTGATGTTGTTGAGGTGCAGGAACCGCAGGTCTCTCGTATGGAGCAGAGAAGTACTAGCGCCGCTATTCCTTCTGGTGAACTGGCAAGCACCAGCGGCCTAGTACACCCTGGACGTAGTCAAACCAGCACTGCAGTAACACTTGGTGACGTGGCGAGTCCCATAAGTGCAGTTCAAGCTGGCGAGGTGGCAAGCACAAGTAGTGTCCCGCTGCCACCAAGAAGAAGACAAAGGCAGGTCCGTCGATCACATAGTGTCCTTCCTGCAGAATTCGCCAATCCTGATTGGGTGCCCACCACTTCTGCAGAACCCGTACTTCCCCCATTCACTGGCCAACCCGGTATTCAGGTGGAAACAGCTGATTTTAAGCCATCCGATTTTTATTCGCTGTTTTTCACGGAAGATCTCTATAGATCTATTGTGGACCAAAGTAATATATACGCTGGTCAACACATCGCCGCTAATCCCCAAGTGCCTTCCCTTGCCAGAGATTGGAAACCAATTACGGTTTCCGAATTTAAGACCTTTCTGGGCCTTTCCCTCAACATGGGCATACACAAATTCCCGACTCTGAGGTCTTATTGGTCCACCTCACCGCACCACCATATGCCCGTGTTCTCTGCCTCCATGTCCAGGGCACGATACGAGATGATTTTGCGGTTCATGCACTTCAGTGACAATGAACTTTGTCGTCCTCGTGGAGACCCTGAATTTGATCGGCTCTACAAAATTCGGCCCCTCATAAACCACTTCAACCAATGTTTTGCAGCCTTGTTTACGCCCAATCAAGTTGTCTGCGTTGACGAGTCCCTGATTAAGTTTTCTGGCCGCTTGTCTTTCAAACAGTTCCTTCCCAGCAAGCGTGCCAGATACGGGGTCAAGCTCTACAAGCTCTGTGACAGGGCAACAGGCTATACGTGGAGCTTTTCGGTTTATGAGGGAAAAGATAGTTACGTAGAGCCGGAGAACTGTCCAGATTACATAGGGAGCGCTGGCAAGATAGTGTGGAACTTGGTGTCACCCTTATTCGGAAAGGGGTACCACTTGTACGTGGACAATTATTACACGAGCGTGCCACTGTTTAGTCACTTGTTTGATCATCAGATTGGAGCATGTGGCACCGTGCGACCTAATCGCCGGGGCTTTCCCCAGCGGCTTGTAGATTCCCCTCTTAGGCTGGGGGAGAGAGCCTGCTTCAAGTGTAATAATTTGCTCGCTGTGAAGTGGAGGGATAATAGGAATGTTTTCGTTCTTACCTCCCTTCATGCAGACACGACAGTCCAAATTCGTACGGCGGCTGGTGTTGTGACGAAACCCCTCTGTGTCCACGAATACAACCTTAATATGGGGGGGGGTGGACCTCAACGACCAGTTGTTGGCGCCGTACCTAGTTGTCCGTAAGGCTAGACGCTGGTACAAAAAAGTGTCTATTTATTTATTCCAATTGGCTTTGCTGAATGCTCATGTGCTATACGGAGCTTCAGGCGGGACGTTACCCTTCCTTGAATTCCAGGGAGCGGTTGTCATGGAACTCCTGTATCCAGGCGGTTCCACACCTCAACATCCCCTACCAAATGCAGTAAGCCGGCTGCATGAGAGGCATTATCCTCATGTCCTCCAGAGTACCCCTACCCAACGAGCCCCCCAAAGAAGATGTCGTGTCTGTAGCAAGCGCGGATTTAGGCGTGACACCCATTATTATTGTCCACTCTGTCCTGACAATCCTGGTCTCTGCGTTGGTGAATGCTTTGAACGCTACCACTCACTAGTGAGGTTTTAGCGTAGGGTACAGCATTTCACAGGCTAGGATACACTTTCACAGGGTCTCAAGAATGCCATCGCATTTTGAGACCCGACCGTTGCAGTTAAAATTATAGTTACAGGGTCTCAAGAATGCCATCGCATTTTGAGACCCGACCGTTACAGTTAAAATTATAGTTATAGTTTAAAAAAAAAGTGTAAAAAATAAAAATAAAAATAAAAAGTACAAAAAAAAAAAACCCCAAAAAAAATATAAAATAAAAAACCAAAAATAGTTGTCGTTTTATTGTTCTCTCTCTATTGTTGCTCTTTTTTACTCTATTCTATTCTGCAATGTTTTATTATGTTTTATCATGCTTGCTTTTCAGGTATGTTTTATTGTTAACCATTTTTTTGTTTTCAGGTGCGCCATTCAGTTGCAGCGCGGATTTATTTATCTTGACAGCAACAGCGTTTGCTCCCACGATACATAAAGCCGCGACTCCAACACTGTAGGAGGTGATTTCACCACCACAGTTAAAAAAAAGAGCATATATGCCGAAGCATGGGGGCAGCAGAGGGCGGAGGAGCGATTTTGCTCCTAATGCCACGTACATACGGTCGAAAAAAGTCCGACCATGTGTACGTGGCATAACTTTTTTGCGGGAGGATGCCCCCATGCTTCGGCATATATATATTTTAGGCACCGGTTGCGTTAACAAAATGTTTTATTTTTTACTATTTTTTTTTTTTGGTATTTGCTTTGCAGGTATGGTATGGTAAGGTCTTACTGTTATACTGTAATGTTACTTTGTTTTAATGTTAACCATTATTTGCTTAGCAGGTACGCCATTCAGTTGCAGCGTGGATTTATTTATCTTGACAGCAACAGCGTTTGCTCCCACGATACATAAAGCCGCGACTCCAATGCTGTAGGAGGTGATTTCACCACCACAGTTAAAAAAAAGAGCATATATGCCGAAGCATGGGGGCAGCAGAGGGCGGAGGAGCGATTTTGCTCCTAATGCCACGTACATACGGTCGAAAAAAGTCCGACCATGTGTACGTGGCATAACTTTTTTTGCGGGAGGATGCCCCCATGCTTCGGCATATATAAATGGTGCATGTATGCCCATCATTAGAAGTGGGTGGATGAAGGGAGGTATTCTAATGGTGGGCATACCCACCGCGCCATTGGGAAATTGGGAAAGCATTTTATCACACCGATCTTGATGTGGTCAGATGCTTTGAGGGCAGAGGAAAGATCTAGGGTCTAATAGACCCCAATTTTTTCAAAAAAAGAGTACCTGTCACTGCCTATTGCTATCATAGGGGATATTTACATTCCCTGCGATAACAATAAAAATTAAAAATAATAAAAAAAAATGGAAGGAACAGTTTAAAAATAAAATAAAAAAGCTAAATAAAAAGAAAAACTAAAAAAAAAAAAAAAAAGCACCCCTGCCCCCCCTTCTCTTGCGCAAAGGCGAACACAAGCGTTGGTCTGGCGTCATATGTAAACAGCAATTGCACCATGCATGTGAGGTATCACCGCGAAGGTCAGATCGAGGGCAGTAATTTTAGCAGTAGACCTCCTCCGTGAATCTAATGTGGTAACCTGTAAAGGCTTTTAAAGGCTTTTAAAAATGTATGTAGTTTGTCGCCACTGCGTGTTTGTGCGCAATTTTAAAGCATGTCGTGTTTGGTATCCATGTACTCGGCCTAAGATCATATTTTTTATTTCATCAAAAATTTGAGCAATATAGTGTGTTTAAGTGCATTAAAATAAAAAAAAGTGTATTTTTTCCACAAAAAATGCGTTTGAAAAATCGCTGCGCAAATACTGTGTGGAAAAAAAAAATGCAACACCCACCATTTTAATCTGTAGGGCCTTTGCTTTAACAATATATATAGTGTTTGGGGGTTCAACGTAATTTTCTTGCAAAAAAAAAATATGTTTTCATGTAAACAAAAAGTGTCAGAAAGGGCTTTATCTTCAAGTGGTTAGAAGAGTGGGTGACGTGTGACATAGGCTTCTAAATGTTGTGCATAAAATGCCAGGACAGTTCAACCCCCCCCCAAATGACCCCATTTTGGAAAGTAGACACCCCAAGCTATTTGCTGAGAGCAATGTTGAGCCCATTAAATATTTTTTTTTTTGGTCCCAAGAGATTGAATAATGAAAAAAAAAAAAATAATATATTTTTTTACAAAAACTTGTCACTAAATTATATATTGCTCAAACATGCCATGGGCATATGTGGAGATACACCCCAAAATACATTCTGTTGCTTCTCCTGAGTACGGGGATACCACATGTGTGGGACTTTTTGGGAGCCTAGCCGCGTACGGGACCCCAAAATCCAAGCACCGCTTTCAGGCTTTCTAAGGGTGTAATTTTTTTATTTCACTCCTCACTGCCAATCACAGTTTCGGAGGCCATGGAATGCCCAGATGGCACAAACCACCCCCAAATGACCCCATTTTGGAAAGTAGACACCCCAAGCTATTTGCTGAGAGGTATTGTGAGTATTTTGCAGATCTCGCTTTTTGTCACAATGTTTTGAAAATTGAAAAAAGAAAAAAAAAAATTTTTTTTTCTTTACTTTCTTCATTTTCAAAAACACATGAGAGCTGTAAAATACTCACCATGCCTCTCAACAAATAGCTTGGGGTGTCTACTTTCCAAAATGGGGTAATTTGGGGGGGGTTTGTGCTATTTTGGCATTTTATGGCCTTCGAAACTGTGATAGGTAGTGAGGAGTGAAATCAAAAATTTGCACCCTTAGAAATCCTGAAGGCGGTGCTTGGGTTTCGGGGCCCCGTACGCGGCTAGGCTCCCAAAAAGTCCCACACATGTGGTATCCCCATACTCAGGAGAAGCAGCAAAATGTATTTTGGGGTGCAATTCCACATATAACCATGGCATGTGTGAGCAATATATCATTTAGTGACAACTTTTTGAATACATTTTTTTTATTTTATTTTTTTGTCTTTATTCAATCACTTGGGACTAAAAAAAAAAATATTCAACGGGCTCAACATGCCTCTCAGCAAATAGCTTGGGGTGTCTACTTTCCAAAATGGGGTCATTTGGGGGGGTTTTGTGCCATCTTGGCATTTTATGGTCTTCAAAACTGTGATAGGTAGTGATAGGTAGTGAGGAGTGAAATCAAAAATTTATGCCCTTAGAAATCCTGAAAGCGGTGCTTGGTTTTCGGGGTCCCGTATGCGGATAGGCTCCCAAAAAGTCCCACACATGTGGTATCCCCGTACTCAGGAGAAGCAGCAGAATGTATTTTGGGGTGTAATTCCACATATGCCCATGGCATGTGTGGGCAATATATCATTTAGTGACAACTTTGGGCAAAAAAAAAAAAGTTTGTAATATTCCCGCAACTTGTGGCAAAATATAAAATATTCCATGTACTCAACATGCCTCTCAGCAAATAGCTTGGGGTGTCTACTTTCCAAAATGGGGTCATTTGGGGGGGTTTTGTGCAATTTTGGCATTTTATGGCCTTCGAAACTGTGATAGGTAGTGAGGAGTGAAATCAAAAATTTACACCCTTAGAAATGCTGAAGGTGGTGCTTGGGTTTCGGGGCCCCGTACGCGGCTAGGCTCCCAAAAAGTCCCACACATGTGGTATCCCCGTACTCAGCTGAAGTGGCAAAATGTATTTTGGGGTGCAATTCCACATATAACCATGGCATGTGTGAGCAATATATCATTTAGTGACAACTTTTTGAATACATTTTTTTTTTTTTTTTTTTTGTCTTTATTCAATCACTTGGGACTAAAAAAAAAAATATTCAATGGGCTCAACATGCCTCTCAGCAAATAGCTTGGGGTGTCTACTTTCCAAAATGGGGTCATTTGGGGGGGTTTTGTGCCATCTTGGCATTTTATGGCCTTCAAAACTGTGATAGGTAGTGATAGGTAGTGAGGAGTGAAATCAAAAATGTATGCCCTTAGAAATCCTGAAGGCGGTGCTTGGTTTTCGGGGTCCCGTATGCGGATAGGCTCCCAAAAAGTCCCACACATGTGGTATCCCCGTACTCAGGAGAAGCAGCAGAATGTATTTTGGGGTGTAATTCCACATATGCCCATGGCATGTGTGGGCAATATATCATTTAGTGACAACTTTGGGCAAAAAAAAAAAAGTTTGTAATATTCCCTCAACTTGTGGCAAAATATAAAATATTCCATGTACTCAACATGCCTCTCAGCAAATAGCTTGGGGTGTCTACTTTCCAAAATGGGGTCATTTGGGGGGGTTTTGTGCTATTTTGGCATTTTATGGCCTTCAAAACTGTGATAGGTAGTGAGGAGTGAAATCAAAAATTTGCACCCTTAGAAACCCTGAAGGCGTTGATTGGGTTTCGGGGCCCCGTGCGCGGCTAGGCTCCCAAAAAGTCCCACACATGTGGTATCCCCATACTCGGGAGAAGCAGCAAAATGTATTTTGGGGTGCATCTCCACATATAACCATGGCATGTGTGAGCAATATATCATTTAGTGACAACTTTATGAAAAAAAAATTTTTTTTTTTTTTTTTGTCTTTATTCAATCCCTTGGGACTAAAAAAAAAAATATTCAATGGGCTCAACATGCCTCTCAGCAAATAGCTTGGGGTGTCTACTTTCCAAAATGGGGTCATTTGGGGGGGTTTTGTACTTCCCTGCCATTTTAGCACCTCAAGAAATGAGATAGGCAGTCATAAATTAAAAGCGGTGTAAATTCCAGAAAATGTACTCTAGTTTGTAAACGCTATAACTTTTGCGCAAACCAATAAATATACGCTTATTGGCATTTTTTTTTACTAATGACATGTGGCTGAATACATTTTGGCCCAAATGTTTGACTAAAATTGAGTTTATTGGATTTTTCTTATAACAAAAAGTAGAAAATATATTTTTTTTTCAAAATTTGCGGTCTTTTTCCGTTTATAGCGCAAAAAATAAAAATCACAGAGGCAATCAAATACCATCAAAAGAAAGCTCTATTTGTGGGAAGAAAAGGACGCAAATTTCGTTTGGTTACAACATTGCATGACCGCGCAATTACCAGTTAAAGCAGTGCAGTGCGAAATTGAAAAAAGACCTCTGGTCCTTTGGCTGCCAAATGGTCCGGGGCTGAAGTGGTTAAACAGGAATACAGGAGATAGTCTCTGTGAAGTTGACCAAGGTGAAGGCAGAGATCATCTGGGCTGGACAACTTAAGTAGGCAGGACTGACGAGCAGGATATCATCAACAGCTGAGTAACTGTGGAGAGAGATAGGAGCTGGCAATTAGCCGACAGGTGAGCGGCCAGCTCAGAGAAGGAAGGGCTGAGCCCAGCCCTGACAAGTGTGTACTGACCATTCCCCAGAAACATAATTTCCTGCTTGTGTGATTGGCTCACCAATTTTCCCAGAAGTCTCTCTAAGATACAAGTCAGATTTCAGGCATCCCCTGCAACAAAAATTTAATTTTTGGTGAGATATTTCTAATAGGAACACATCTAAAGGGACGCAGACCCTGCAGATTTCCTCATTAGTGCTCTGCAGCTCCAATCCTGACAGTTAATTATGAAACCACTCCCATTAGACCCACTCGGTACAGAGGCACAGACAAACACACAGGGATTTCTTATGAATAACAAAAGGTAGGAATCTTCAATAAAGTTTGTTGTAATCCTTGCAATGTACATCGATCACCCCAGAGGGGAATGTTTTTTTCTCAACAAGAGTGGAGTTATGCTTTAAGTGTTGTATAAAAGCAATTGAATCCGGAACCTTTTTTGTGATGCATTTTAATGACATTTATGTGATTTTAAATGAAAAAATACAATTTCTTTTAATCTGTAGGTTGTGTACTATACTAGTATCCTTCTTTAAAGCGGAGTTCCGCTTAAAAAAGATAAAAAACTTAAAGTCAGCAGCTACAAATACTGCAGCTGCTGACTTTTAATAATCGGACACTTACCTGTCCCAGGGTCCAGCGATGCGGGGGAAAGAAGCCCCGCTCCTCTCCCCCTCCGCTCGGCGGTGCCGTCATTGTAACTGTGGGTGCCCACTGCGCATGCGCAAGCCGCGCCGCACGTTGTGATTGGTCGCGCAATCATCTGGGATCTGAGACATGTCCCAGATGATTGACAAGAGGGAGGGGCCAGAGCTGATTTCCCTTCCTGCGCCGAGGGGAAGTGACGTCAAGAGCCCAGGCGCTGAAGGAGGCAGACTACGAGGGACCCCCTAGCAACAGGCATTTAGAGGTGAGTAAAAAAAATATATTTTTTAATTTTTTTTAAAGCACATAAATTACATTTTTCTTTTAGGGTGGAACTCCACTTTAAGGCACATTGAAAGAGTAACTCGATTTTTGTTGAGAATAAAAACATCCCCGTCTGGGTGATCTATGTACATTGCAGGGATTTTAACACATTTTGTTGCAGATTCCTACCTTTTGTTATTCTAAAGAAATAGTTGTTTGTTTCTCTGTGTCCATGTGAATGTGAATGTGAGTGATTTTATAATAATCAATCAGTTGCTGCACTCGCAGGGCTCTACTGTTGAAAGTGACAGGGCCTGCATCCCTTTGGATGTGATTTCCCTTTGGGAGTATCTCACCAAAAATTTAATTTTTGTTGCAGGGGATGCCCAAAATCTGACTTGTATCTTGGTGCAGACTTCTGGGAAAATCAGTGAGCCAATCACACGAGCAGGAAATTACATTTCTGGGGGGCGTTCTGTATACCATCTGTGTACAGAACGCCTCCAGGCTGCCATATTGCCTTTTACAGAAAATTACAGCGGCTGCAGATTGAAAAGGAAAGATCATTTTCAATAACGTGTGTCACCCATATATATTGATAGATTGTTTATTTTTTTATTTGCTATTTATTTCTACGAAAGTACCCTTTAACAACTTAATGACCGGAAGGATTTCCCCTCTTAATGACCAGGCCATTTCTTGTGATTCGGCACTGTGTCATTTTAACTAACAATTGCGGTCGTGCGACGTGGCACCCAAACAAAATTGATGTCCTTTTTTTCCCACGAATAGAGCTTTCTTTTGGTGGTATTTGATCACCTATGCGTTTGTTTGTTTTTCCACTATAAACAAAAAAAGAGCGACAATTTTGAAACAAAAACAATATTTTTAACTTTTTGCTATAATAAATATAAAAAAAAAAAATGTAAAAAAACGAATTTCTTCATCAGTTTAGACCGATATATATTTTTGGTTAAAAAAAAAATCTCAATAAGCGTATATATTGATTGGTTTGCGCAAAATAGGGGATATATTTATGGCATTTTTATTATACATTTTTTTTTTTTTACTAGTAATGGAGGCGATCAGCAATTTTTTAGTGGGACTGCGACATTGCGGCGGACAAATCGGACACTTTTGAACTTTTGACACTTTTTTGGGACCATTGACATTTATACAGCGATCAGAGCTATAAAAATGCACTGATTACTGTATAAATGACACTGTCAGGAAAGGGGTTGACACTAGGGGGCGATCAAGGGGTTAAATGTGTTCCCTAGGGAGGTGTTTCTAGCTCTGGGGGGGGAGGGGACTGACTGGAGGAGGAGAGAGATCGCTGTTCCTGATCACTAGGAACAGCAGATCTCTCTCTACTGCCCTGACAGAACAGGGATCTGTTTACATTGACAGATCCCCATTCTGGCTCTCCGTGGAGTGATCACGGGTGACTGGTGGACATTGCGGCCGCCGGTCACACGCTTCGGCTCCAGCGCTGCGGGCGCAAGCGCGTGCCCACTGTATCTATTACACGAACTGACGTACAGCTACGGCGATTCACGTAATAGAGCCAACCTGCTGTAGTATAATGACGCCGGTGTTGTGTCGAATACTGTCCCCCGTCAGATAGTGTCCGCCCTGTACTGCGCTTGCCGAAAGTCTCAGAAGATGAACGGCGCCTGCGCACTGAGTCCAGGTTCAAGCCCCACCATCCAAGTGGACATAGCTCGCCATGCCCGAAGCGCGGCGGGCGAAGCAAGCCCGCAAGGGGCCCTGTTACTACGTGCTACCGTATGTCCACTTGGATGGTGGGGCTTGAACCTGGACTCCGTTCATCTTCAGAGACTTTCGGAGTCTCCTTGTCCTCCGTACTGTGCAAGCGATGCGCCTGCGCAGTATGGGGCGGACACTATCCGATGGGGGGACAGTTTTTGGGAGAACACCGGCCGGACGGCAAGTGGTTAAAGGCTCGGAGTTTATCTCCATCTTGTATGGAGTGCATGTTTGGTCTACACAACTTTGGGTGGTCCTGCTCGCCATGCCCGAAGCGCGGCGGGCGAAGCAAGCCCGCAAGGGGCCCTGTTACTACGTGCTACCGTATGTCCACTTGGATGGTGGGGCTTGAACCTGGACTCCGTTCATCTTCAGAGACTTTCGGAGTCTCCTTGTCCTCCGTACTGCGCAAGCGATGCGCCTGCGCAGTATGGGGCGGACACTATCCGATGGGGGGACAGTTTTTGGGAGAACACCGGCCGGACGGCAAGTGGTTAAAGGCTCGGAGTTTATCTCCATCTTGTATGGAGTGCATGTTTGGTCTACACAACTTTGGGTGGTCCTTCTAGAAGATGATCAGATATGATACGGGTCCTCAATGGTGGGAAATATGGAAATATGTTCCTTCATTTTCTTCTTTGGAAATCTGGATTTGAGATCAGACATGGAAATCAATGTTCTTTCATCTCCGCTCAGCAGATTTTACCATAAACAGACGGAGACGTGTTTTGCTGATCTTCCGCTCAGCTGGGAGGTCCAAAGTTTAATTGATGTAAGATGATGGAATATTTGTAAAGATGTTTGAAAACAGACATCTATAATGTGTTCAGGAGAAAACAAGCCGGATGATCGTGGGACGGATCCAACTTTCATCATTGTGTGTTTGTGTTGTTTAATATCGCATCACTATGATGTACGACATGGACAGCGAGAGTCATTGGAAGGCTGTTGCTGAATTATCCATTCCTTATCCACTTGAGCTTTGGAAAATTTACCCCCCCCCCCCCCTTCATGACCAGGCCATTTTTTTTACTATTCCACGCTGCTTTACTTTGCTTTATTTTCTTTACTTTTCATTCATAACATTTCATTTTTTCTCCCCACAAATAAAGCTTTCTTTTAGTGGTATTTGATCACCTCTGGGTTTTACATTTTTTTGCAAAATTAACCACTTGCCGCCGGCCATATAGCAAAATGACGTTGGCAAAGTGGTTTCAATATCCTGACCGGACGTCATATGACGTCTTCAGGATATTAAGCCGATGCGCGCCCCCGGGGGCGTGCATCGTGGCGATCGTTGTTGCGGGGTGTCAGTCTGACACCCCACAACACCGATCTAGGTAAAGAGTCTCTGACGAAGACTCTTTACCATGTGATCAGCTGTGTCCAATCACGGCTGATCACAGTGTAAATAGGAAGAGCCGGTGATCGGCTTTTCCTCACTCGCGTCTGTCAGACGTGAATAGAGGAGAGCCGATCGGCTGCTCCTCTGACAGGGGGGGTTTGTGCTGATCCATTATCAGCGCAGCCCCCCCAGAGGATGCCCACGCTGGACCACCAGGGATGCCACTAGGACCACCAGGGATGTCACCACCAGGTATGCCACCCTAGACCACCAGGGATGCCAATCATTGCCCACAATGGGCATCACTGATTGGCAGGCATTATTGTTTGGCACTGATTGGCATCCATCAATACCATATATTACAGTACATCAGTGCCACCTATCAGTGCTCATCCATGCCCAACCGTGCCATCAATCAGTGCCCATCTGTGCCCCCTATCCATGCCCATCCATGCCACCTAGCCATGCCCATCCATGCCGCCTATCCATGCCACCTATCAGTGCCCATCATTGCCGCATATTAGTGCCCATCATCAGTGCCCATCAATGCCACCTCATCAGTGCCACCTCATCGGTGCCCATCAGTGCCGCCTTATCAGTGCCCATCCGTGCAGCCCCATCAGTGCCCATCAGTGAAGGAGAAAACTTACTTATTTACAAAGTTTTGTAACCGAAACAAAAAAAATTAAATTTTCTGTCTTTTTTTTATTTGTTTAGCAGAAAATAAAAATCCCAGAGGTGATCAAATTTCACCAAAAGAAAGGTCTATTTGTGGGAACAAAATGATAAAAATTTTGTTTGGGTCCAGTGTAGTATGCCCGCGCATTTGTCATTCAAAATGTGACAGCGCTGAAAGCTGAAAATTGGTCTGGGCAGGAAGGTGTCTAAGTGCCCGGGATTGAAGTGGTTAAAGAAAAATACCAAACATTTTGAAAAAAAAAATATATATTTTTTACTGGGGATACTATTCAAAAATAAAGTAGGTGCTATTTCTCTACATAGATCTTTAACCACTTGCCTACAGGGCACATATACCCCCCTTCCTGCCCAGGCCATTTTTCAGCTTTCAGGGCTGTCGCACTTTCAATGACAATTGCGCGGTCATGCTACACTGTACCCAGATACAATTTTTATCATTTTCTTCACACAAATAGAGCTTTCTTTTGGTGGTATTTAATCACTGCTGGATTTTTTATTTTTTACAAAAAAAAAAAAAAAGACCAAAAAATTTGAGTTTCTGTCAGTACATTTTGTAATTAAAGCGGAAGTAAACCCATCGATTTTAACAGTTTAAAAAAAAAGGCATGCCGTGAATGCTAACTGCACATTGGCTGTGCTCTCAACCAAACAGTCAAACCATCCAATGGCTGGTGTCATAACGGATCACATGTGCAGCACCGTGGCAGTTGAAGATTAAACAGAGGCAAAGATGGCAGCTTCCTTGGCTGAAAACGATAGGAGGGTTTACTTCCACTTTAAGTAATTTTACTCGTTCATTGATGTGCGCTGATGAGGCGGCACTGATGGGCTGAACTGGTGGGCATTGATGAGGCGTCACTTATGGGCACGATGAGGCGGCACTTATGGGCACTGATGAGGAGGCACTAATATGCCGCACTTATGGGCACTGATATGTGGCACTGATGAGCACTGATGGGCACTGCTAGGTGTCACTAATGGGCACTAATAGGTGGCACTGATTGACACTGATAGGCGGCACTGGTGGGCACTGCTAGGCGGCACTGGTGGGCACTGATAGGCGGTACTGATGGGCGATGGGTGGCACTGATGGGCGACTCTGATGGGCATTGATGCACAGCAGTGATGGGCATTGATGGGCCTATCACTGGGCTGGGCTGATAGCCAGCACGGACTGGCATCACTAATGGGCACTGATTGGTGGCACTTATGGGCAGTGGTGGGCACTGATTGCTGGCAGTGGTGGGCACTGATTGCTGGCACTGGTGGGCACTCATCGCTGGCACTACGTCGTTATTGTAATCAGGGCACTGATGATCATGTGACAAGTAGTGATTGGGAGCTTTCCGTTAGCCAGTAGTAACTGTGCTGGGAGCTGGCAGGGTGCGTGCTCTTGGCACAGCTATATTTACACTAATGTGCCGCAAATATGCAGATGCTCGGCACCAAGGGGTTAAAATTAGGGTTGCACCGATACTAGTATCAATTCTGATACCGAGCATTTGCTTGTACTCGTGCAAATGCTCTGATGCTTAATCCGATACCTTGCAGAAGTGGGCGGAGAGACAGAGACATCTTACTACAACCAGCTACATCTTGCATTTCAAAGTAATTTTAGCAAGTGCTGCCCATCAGTGCCATCTATCAGTGTCATTAAGTGCAGCCTATCAGTACCCATCAGTGCTGCATATCGGTGCCCATCAGTGCCACCTATGAGTGCCCATCAGTGTCACCTATCAGTGCCCATCAATCAGTGGCACCTATCAGTGCCCATCAGTGCTGCATATTAGTGCCTCCTCATCAGTGCCACCCCATCAGTGCGCCTCAGTGCCACCTATCAGTGCCCATCAGTTCCCCAAAAGTGAAGGACTACAAGTTCCAGCGTAAACCCCTCAGAGCTGAAGATGTAACACCCCCCCCTGCCCCCCCCAACTAGTGAAGAACTACAGGTTCCAGCATAAAGCTGTGAAATCTATCACACCCTTAGATCTTAGGGGTTCATACTGGGACTTGTAATCCAGCACTTTTGCGAGGGAGTTACATCATTAGATATCAGGGGTTCATGCTGGGACTTGTGGTCCTTCACTTTTAGGGGATGTGACCCCCCCCTCCCCCCAAAAGTGACAGACTACAGGTCCTAACATGAACCCTTCAGAGCTGAAGATGTGACCCCCATCCCAAAAATTGTCCCAAAAGGTATAAGAAATCATCTTTTTTTTTTTTTGGGGGGGGGGGGGGTCCCTGAATGGCAGTTTGGAAATGCGGTCATCAGGACTGGGGGCTCTTGAGAGGAGTACTGAGGCCGGGTGCTGTGATGTTTTCAGGAGGCTATGTACTGCTCCCTGCCAGACCTTCTCACCAGCCATGATCTGCCTGCAATGCATTGAGAAGCACAGGGACTCCATGGTGGCATAATTTGTTCTGAAATAAGGTATGTAATGAAATTGGAAAGGTGTTATTTTAATATTACATTACAACATATTGTTGATAGGGGGGAGAACCAAGAAAGGCGACATTTCATGCTCTAAGGAAGGTTTCATGCACTGAAAGTATTTTAGGAATCCAGCCAACATAAATAAGAGCTTTATACCGCTCATGTCCTGTGTGTTGATAATAGAGGGTTTTATGAGCGTATTATAGTGTTTGACTTTCAGTGAAGGAGGACAGACAGGGGTACATTGGAGAGGAATTACAGT
Source organism: Lithobates sylvaticus (assembly GCA_028564925.1). Lineage (NCBI taxonomy): Eukaryota > Metazoa > Chordata > Amphibia > Anura > Ranidae > Lithobates > Lithobates sylvaticus. Next base: position 515,646,472 of record CM053030.1, read on the forward strand.
AGCTCTGCATTGCGGATCGTTATTGCATTGGTTACAGGGACGGATCTTTACCATATAAAAATAATGAATGTTAGCCGCCCCACGGTGCGCGCTCTCTATTATATTAACATTAGACATTAGAGACAGAGCAAAAAGCATGCCCAACACTGCATCTCTGAATCACAAGACACAAGTGGTAAGGAGCATCTGTTTTTTTTTCCTGCACTAATGAGGGCATGGATAATGGGGGGTTATTCAATACTTTCCTGCCCGGATCTTCAGAAAATATACTTTTTTGCAAACTTCCATTTGACCCGCTTGGCTCGATGCAGGTGTGCATATCTGACAGCCGGAGGGCCGCTGGGGCAGGGCTGTCTTAATTAGACATGTGCAATTCGTTTCATTAACCAATTTCGACAAATTTGTTCATTCGGAAATACACAAATTAGCGAAAACCGGTTTAACTAATTCTTCTGAATATTCGTGAATTTGAATATTAGAAAATTCGGAAAATTTGAAAACCCAAAAATAAGAACGAAAAAATTCAAAAGAACGAAAATGTGAAAATTAGAAAACCAAAACATTTTCAGATTTTCGTTCTTTTGAATTTTTTGTTTTCAATTTTTTCCAATTTTCGAATTTTCAATTACAAAGGAATACAAAGATTTTATTTGTTAAATGCTGTAATCAGAAGCTTAGTGTAGTAATTGTTTTCTATGGTGGTTACATTCACTAACAGCCAAACTTGAAAGGACATTCAAATACCTATAATTTAATCATTAGTTACGAATTTCTGAATTTCCAGATTTTCGAATTTTCGAATTTGCGAATTTAAAATTTTTCGATCATAACGACTGATCCAAAAAAAAACAAAAAACGAACGAAACATAAACAAAAACGAATTTATTTTCGGCATTGCACATGTCTAGTCTTAATAGCGTCAGGGGCCCCTGGGTAAAGTAATGCACTTGGGGACCCCTACCAGCCTGCCCCATTTTATGCACCTACTCCCAACAATGAAAGTATAACTTGTTGATAGAATTAAAGATATATTTATTAGTACTTTCACTCAAATCAATTTTAAACAAATAGCAGGGGAAGATGTCATTCCGATTGTAGATTTAGCCCAGTGACAGGCTGCTGCTGTCCCTGCAGCTCAGATTCCGGGATGCTGCCCAGGACATGGTCATCTCGGGACTGCTTAGCAAAAAAGCAAATCAGGGACAGTTGGCAAGTATTGTGTGATGCAAGATTATCATGGGGCACCTATGGCGCCTGGGCAGTGCCTAGGGGTGCTCATGCGTTACGACGGCTCTGCGCTGGGGAAGCTGTAAATCACTACGGCAGTCTGCAGTACATACAGTGAAAGCCGCAATCGTCTGGGTTTTATGTGAGCGGCTTCCCCTCGGCACACTGAACAAGGGGAGGGCCACTTGCTTGGCACCTCATCCATTCATAGAACGCCTTGTACCCTCTTCACCTCCTCCTCCCTCTGTGTATGACCTGCACATTTAATGTCTCTAGTGCATCATTACCAGGCTCTGTCTTTTAACCCTCTGTATGCAGTGATGTAAGTAACTGAGTTAAAATAAACTGAGTTACCTAAGTAATCTAACTGATTACTTTTCCCCTCATGGTAACTCAGTTCCCATTACTTTGGCTTAGTTACCCCAATTACATCTACCGCCACTAGATGGCAGTAGTGTAATTCCGGTGTCCTGCCGAAAAAGTTCCCCCCCCCGGATAAGGACCCCCTGTACTGCGCAGGCGCAGGGCTTGCGCAGTACGAAGGACTACGGAGCTTCCGAAAATTGCCGAACCTAAACAGCTCTGAGTGAACTCTACACCGCGCAGGCGCAGTTAACATGTAATTGTACGAGGCGATGCCGCATGCTCCTGATGCTCGTGCTACTCTGCAAGGGGCGTCTATCGTGTAAGTAAGGGGCGGGTCTAGTATTACTGTAACCAAGGGGCGCATTTATTATTATTGTTATATATCGAGCTCTGCCCATTAATTTAACATTCGCCCTCTTCTGTAGCCATCCGCCCCTTACACGATATAATAATACTAGACCCGCCCCTTGCTTACACGATATAACAGATCTGCCCCTTGGTTAGAGTAATAGAGTAGCCCCTTGGTTACACGATATATAACAATAATAATAAATGCACCCCTTGGTTACAGTAATACTAGACCCGCCCCTTAGTTACACGTATAGAATATTTAAAAAAAAAGTCAGTTACTTTGCTGCGTAACTAATTACTTTTCCAATGTAGTAACTGAGTTACTAACGCAATTACTTTTTGGGAGAAGTAATTTGTAACTTAACTAATTACTTTTTTAAAGTAAGATGACCAACACTGTCTGTATGTCGGCATGGTCGGCATGGTTTATTACCAAATAAATTGTAGAAAAAAATGCTTTGCACTTCAATGAGGGTTGCATGATATTTTTCCGGGGCGAGTTTCCTAATGGTGACAACAGCGGATCATGTCTTAATAATGTGTGTTGGAATGGCCAAATATAGTTTCCAATCATTGTCACCCTATAACAAGAAGTCCAAAGTATAAACAGAAAAGTCAGTGCTACTACCCATACACCACATAGATAGCAGAGCTCCCAGGTGCTCGATCTACAGTCACTGGCTGAGTAGAGTAGAGGCCTTAGTCATAACTTTGTTATGACTAAGGCCTTATAGGCTGAAATGCGTCAACTGACTTAATCTGCATTTGTTCACTGTGGCTATTCAATAAAATGAAGAAATTTTAAGAGCAACAACCGGAGTGCCGATCATTTTTTCTACTATAACAGGAAGTGCCTGAACAAGGACCCTCACGGCAGGATCCCTAGGGATTAATTTAAGGAAAGCTGCAGATTTAAAAATTCTGGCAATGACTTTGGAAATTACATTTTCCGTTAAAGCTAAAATCACGCACTTCCCCGACATGCACAGAAAAGTGCTGCCATTTAGCAGACGTGCCGCTGTGCCATTAATTGTTAATGGAACCCCCATGCGTCTGCAAGCGTGCGCTGCGGCACCTTGCTGTTTGGTGCAGTGTATTTACGGAAAAAAGTCAGGGCTTCTTTTCCACGATTCTTGGGCATAGATAGGGCAACCCATTGAAATGAATAGGCTGCCCTAATTGGGAACACGCTAAAAAACGCACAAAAATTTACCGGCGCTTGGACGCACCTGTAGGTGTGAACAAAGCCATAAATGCTGCCACGTCAGGTCCCAGGCTAATTCCTTACATTCCCTTTCCATAAAGCCAAGGGCTTGCCTGTCTGTCTGCCTGCAAGCATGCCAGCAGCAATTTGCTTTAGCTCTCTGACAAGATTAAACACCAAGCCAGGAGCATGTTGATGACCGGGAGCTGCTTTTCACAGAAACGTTCATGAATTTTTCATCGATGTGTAAACGCCCACCACGGACGCCCAGAGATGACAGATTAGAGTTCTCCCCGAGCGCAGGCTGGAAAATCAGCAAACTTATCATTTTAATGTCTCCTGTCAAACCACTGAATTAAAAGCCAGGGAAGAGGCAGCAGATTGGCCCCTGGGGACTGACCTTCCTTCCCCTTCCAGATTTGGTTTTCAATCCTCTTCGATTTTTCAGCAGCAATCTCTGTCTTAGATTGGAGGTTAGTTATGAAACAGAGATCTACCAGAATGACAGGGAAAAGAGGAAACAAAAAGATGAATTGGCAATCATGATATACCGTATTTATCGGCATATAACACGCACCTTTATTTTAGGAAGGGAAGTTTCAGGAAAAAAAAAACTTACATTTTAAATAAAGAACTTTGAAGCAAAATAAGGGTCAGTGCCCATCAATGCAGCCTTATCAGTGCCCATCTGCAGCCTTGCATTGCCCATCAATGCAGCTTGATCAATGCCCATCTGCAGCCTCACAATTGCCCATCAATACAGCTTGATCAATGCCCATCTACAGACTCACAATTGCCCATGAATGCAGCCTGATCAATGCCCATCTGCAGCCTTGCATTGCCCATCAATACAGCTTGATCAATGCCCATCTGCAGCCTCACAATTGCCCATCAATACAGCTTGATCAATGCCCATCTACAGACTCACAATTGCCCATCAATGCAGCCTGATAAATGCCCATCTGCAGCCTTGCATTGCCCATCAATGCAGCTTGATCAATGCCCATCTGCAGCCTCACAATTGCCCATCAATACAGCTTGATCAATGCCCATCTACAGACTCACAATTGTCCATCAATGCAGCCTGATCAATGCCCATCTGCAGCCTTGCATTGCCCATCAATGCAGCTTGATCAATGTCCATCTGCAGCCTCACAATTGACCATCAATGCAGCCTGATTAATGCCCATCTACAGCCTCACAATTACCCATCAATGCAGCTTGATCAATGCCCATCTACAGCCTCATAATTGCCCATCAATGCAGCTTAAACAATGCCCATCTGCAGCCTCACAATTGCCCATCAATGCAGCTTGATCAATGCCCATCTGCAGCCTTGCATTGCCCATCAATGCAGCTTGATCAATGCCCATCAATGCAGCCTCAAAATTGCCCATCAATGCAGCTTGATCAATGCCCATCTGCAGCCTCACAATTGCCCATCAATGCAGCTCGATCAATGCCCATCTACAGCCTCACAATTGCCCATCAATGCAGCCTGATCAATGCCCATCTACAGCCTCACAATTGCCCATCAATGCAGCTTGATCAATGGCCGTCAGCAGCCTCACATTTGCCCATCAATGCAGCTTGATCAATGCCCATCTACAGCCTGATCAATGCCCATATGCAGCCTCACCATTGCCATGAATGCAGCCCGATCAGTGCCCATCTGGAGCCTCACAATTGCCCATCAATGCAGCCTGATCAATGCCCATCTACAGCCTCACAATTGCCCATCAATGCAGCTCAATGCCCATCTAAAGCCTCACAATTGCCCATCAGTTCAGCTTGATCAGTGCCCATCTGCAGCATCCTCACAATTGCCCATCAAATGCAGCCTGATCAATGCCCATATACAGCCTCACAATTGCCCATCAATGCAGCCTGATCAATGCCCATCTGTAGCCTCACAATTGCCCATCAATGCAGCTTGATCAATGCAAATCTGCAGCCTCACAATTGCCCATCAATGCAGCCTGATCAATGCCTATCTACAGCCTCACAATTGCCCACCAATGCCGCTTGATCAATGCCCATCTGCAGCCTGATCAATGCCAATATGCAGCCTCACCATTGCCATGAATGCAGCCCGATCAGTGCCCATCTGGAGCCTCACAATCTCACGAGCGCCGTCAGATTACATACAGCAAGAATCTCCTGTTTACCCGGCGGCCTCTTTAATACAAAGTCCCACTTCCTGGACCGACTTCTTTGATAGACAGAACAGTGGTCCAAAGCCGACCCAGGAGATGGGACTTCCTATTACAGAGGCTGCTGAGTAAACAGGAGATTCTCACTGTATGTAATCTGACGGCACTCGTCTCGCCCCCTTCCCTCCTAGGCAGCCCAAATTGCAGTATCAGCGTATAACACGAACACACTATTTGCACCCGATTTTTAGGGTGAAAAGGTGCGTGTTATACGCCAATAAATACAGTATATGCAGTGTGATCTTTAGTGGGGTAAACAAAAAAAGGTGGTTGTAGTCATATTTGTGCACTTGTAAAAACACAGTTGAGTACTGCCCGTGATACTTTTTTTTTTATTAGCAACAAGACATTTTGATAAAGCTTTGTGGACCTTGGAAGAACGTGGGTAGACCTCCGATAGCTTGTCTATAAAATGTAACTGTAAAAAAGTATCATGGAAAATACTGATCTTTGTTGTAGAACATGTGAGAATCTTTGTTAGACATTCGTCTTTTACCAAGTTGACTTTTAAAGCCCAAATCTGGGAAACTTGCCATGAGTACCATCTGTCATATTTTTTTATTTACACTAACAGGACATTTTGATAAAGCTTTGTGGACCTTAGAAGAAGGATGCAGAACCCCTAAAAGCTTGTCCTGAAAATGTATCATGGCGAGTACTCAACTTTGTTGTAGAACATGCCAGAATCTTTGTAATACCACGTACACGCGATCGGACTATCCGGCGTACTTAGTCCGATGGACCCGCCAGACTTTCCAGTGGAGGTCCGTCGGACTTTCCGAATGCACGGACTTGCCCACACACGCCCAGACTTTTCCACCAGAGTTTTGGCGGAGGTCGGCCGGACTTTTGAAATGAACGGACTTGCCCACACACGGAGTAAAGTCCGTTCATTTTGAACGTGATTCCAGGTAGACGGGACTAGCGAAGGAAACCAATGCCGCTGCCTCGATCGGCGAGATTGACACCTTGCTAGCCCCGTCGCCTGGTATGGATTTAAAGGGGAACCCCTACGCTGAAAAAAGGGCGTGGGGGTCCTCCCCCAAAGTCCATAGCAGACCCTTATCCGAGCACGCAGCCCGGCCAGTCAGGAAAGGGGGTGGGGACGAGCGAGCCTCCTGAGCCGTACCAGGCCGCATGCCCTCAACATGGGGGGGTGCTTTGTGGAAGGGGGGGCCCTGCGGCCCCCCCACCCCAAAGCACCTAGTCCCCATTTAGATGAGGACAAGGGTCTCTTCCCGACAACCCTGGCTGTTGGTTGTCAGGGTCTGCGGGCGGGGGGCTTATCGGAATCCGGGAGCCCCTTTAATAAGGGGGCCCCCAGATCCAAGCCCCCCACCCTATGTGTATACCCCTACCCATTCACCTAAGGGAAAAAGTGTTAACAAAAAAACACAACATAGGTTTTTAAAGTACTTTATTAGACAGCTCTGGGGGTCTTCTTCCGACTTCGGGGGTCTTGTCCCGCTCTTTGTTTGTTCTGCCGGGCCTCCGCTATCTTCTTGCTGCTCTTTTACTAACGTTGGCCCAGTCTTCTGCTTCATCGCTGTTGTCGCCGCCGCCTTCTGCTTCTTCTGCTTCTTATTCTTCTCCTTCCTTCTTCTCCCGATGTTGACACGATACTGTCTCCGCTTGTAATGGCTGGGACATGTTGCGCGGCCACTTATATAGAGACAAGAGGTGGGGTCACTGGCTGATGTCACATGGTGACCCTGCCCCTTATGATGTCACAGTCCCAGCATCCCCCAGCGGCATTGACTTCCTTCGCTAGTCCCGTCTACCTGGAGTCACGTTCAAAATAAACAGACTTTAGTCTGTGTGTGGCAAGTCTGTTCATTTAAAAAGTCCGGCGGACTAGATCACAGATGGCCGGATTGTCCGCCGGACTGCCGAGTTCGGCGGATAATTTTGAGTCAAAACTTCTTGCTAAGTCCGCCGGACTTTTGGGAAGAAAAAGTCAGCTGGAGCACACACATGGGCGGATTGACCGGCGGACTCTAGTCTGCCGGACCAAGTCCGCCGGATAGTCCGATCGTGTGTACGCGGCATAGGGCGTTCGTCTTTTACCAAGTTGAGTTTTAAAGCCCAACTGTGGGAAAAATGATCCCTTGCAGTGGGGTTGTGCCCACTTTGCAAGGGTTATCTGCTCGTTTAATCTATGGGAGAGTTTATGCACTTGAACTTCCCTGATCCTCCACTCCCCCAGCAAACAATGCTCCTCTGTGCTCCAGCGGTCAACTGTCCCTCAGTGTCATCATGTCTATGGAACCTTGGTGATGTCGGGACCTTAGACTGCTGGAGTGTAGGGGAGAAGATACTTGGGAGGGTCAGTCTAGCAGCAATGAGGAGAGAAGGATCAGGTAAGAAGATCTTCTTTTCTATGTCCATTAGATAGACAACCAACGCTTGCAGTGAGGCTATAATAATTTTTACGTGTAGCACCCTCTACTTTAGGTAGATAGGTGCTAGTGTAGGTTTTTGTGTAAGCTGCCAGTGCAGTTAAATTTAAGCAGGGCTGTGAGCTAGACCTGTTTGTTTTTGATCTGGGGGCAGGGGAGTGGTTTAGTGTAGCAGTAGGTGACTGACACGTGCCTCAACTCTTGGGCGCCCCCTTTGTTTCCAGGGAGAAGGTTCTGGAAAAAGGGGCAGGACAGATAGCTGGAGTGATATGGGGTGCATGTGGGAGCCCTGACCAATCCCCAACTAGGATTGGCAGGGGGCAGGCCTCCTATATATACCCATGGTCAGCCTGCAGGGGGAGGAGTTGTCGGCTGGGTGAACTGGATGATGGAGTGTTAGACTGTCGTGTCTGAGGGAACCCCCTTTCTGGGGGGGGGGATTGTACCTCAGGCGGGGAGCTCGGGAGCTGGTAGGAAGCCTCTCCTTACACGGTCATGGAGAGGTGTCCTGGAACATGAGCTGGAGGAGACAGTTGGTCAGCACGTCCTGGAGTAAAGTCATTCAGGAAGGATCCAGGGCAAATGTCGGTGAGTGGAAAGCACAGTGGAGAGATCTGGAAGAGACATGCCAGGGGAGCTGGATGTAGAGCCAGAGGGAGAGACTGTGGGAGTTTTGGGTCAAGTCGCTGCAGCCAGGAGGGCGGGCAGGATTTGCAAGTCAGGCTTGCTGGGATCAGTAGTCCATCTACATTTATTCTTCTCAAGTAAATCAGTTGCTGACACAAAGGAGTACTGCAGACCCCGGCCTACAAAAAGGCTATCAAGTAAAGACACTGGGACTTATTCAGAGTGAGGCCTAGTCATGTTCTGATGGTGTGACAGGAGTACTAAAATTGGACAGTGAAGTCGTGTGCTGGAGGAAGTGTTCTGAGAAAAAATTTGTTTATTTTCGTTTCGTTTTTTTCGTTTCCGAAAAAAAATCGTTTATGTTCGTTTCGTTTTTTTCGTTTCCGTTGATTCGTAACGATTCGTACATTCGTAAGTCGTCGTTGTTCGTATTCATAACGATTCGTACATTCGTAAGTCGTCGGTGTTCGTATTCGTAACGATTCGTACATTCGTAAGAGTTATTTTTCGTTGATTAGTTTTTTCGTTAGTTTAATTTTCGTTCATTCGTTTATTCGAAATTCGGACGCATTCGTAGTTATTCATACATTCGTAACATTCGTAGATTCGTAATCGGAGCATAATTCATAATTTTATGTAATGTGTATGCTATTATTACATTTTAATAATTTACGAATCGAAAAAAAAAGTTACGAATCGAAAAAAAAAAGTTACGAATCGAAAAAAAATAAGTTACGAATGTACGAATTTTTTTGTTCAATCTATTCGAAGCACGTTAAGCAGCACCATTGTAAGGGACACGGAAAATTACCAATTCAACAAAAAAAAAAGTTACGAATGTACGAATTTTTTCGTTCATTTTCGTTCGTTCCTTTTTTAGTTTTTCGGATTTTCTTCATTCGTACATTCGTTGTTTCTGATTAGTTTTTTTCGGATTTTCGTTGTTTTTCGGATTCATTCGATTCGAACGATTCGTTAATCAGATTCGTACAATTCGAACGATTCGTTATTCGGATTCGTACGATTCGTTCATTCGTACGAAAACGAACAAACGAAAAAAACGAAAAAAAACGAAACGAATTGCACATGTCTATTCTGAGATAAAAGTCTGTCAAGTTCAGGGTCAGCCACCTTGTTCTACTGAGAAGTGTGTCTAACGGAGGTCTGGGAGTAGGGTAAAATGTGTGGATGCTGTAAAACATAGCAACCCCGCGGGCCATCGCTACATACGTTTTCCAGAGTTGGGTTTTATCTTTGTAGGGCAAGAACCTGGCAGACTAGCAGTGAACTTGAAAGTCTTCTTCCCAGCAGTGGAAAATCCTGTACATTGATGGTGAATCTGGTACTTCAGGAACTTTTGAAAGGGAGATCTTCAGTAGTTGTAATAATAGACTACTGTGAGAATTGAAGGATGAGTTAGTGGCCCCCAAATCTTCAGACCATCCAAGGGTACCATAGTGTGAGCGGGTGGAAAAGGCACAGACCACAGCAGAATCAGAGGTGATGTGTTGCCTCTTGAAAGCCCACCGCACCATGCAGCAACTGTGTGTGTAGCACCCTCTACTTAGGTAGGTGCTAGAGTTGAGATTTTTGTCAGTGCAGGTCAATTTAGGCAGGCCTAGCTTAAAGCTAGGCCTGTTTGTTTTGATCTGTGCCTGGGAGTGGTCTAGAGTAGGCTGGTGACTCAAAGCTAGTTTCACCTTTCAGTTACCTCCCTTCTGCTTCTAGAGAAGGGGTCTCAAACTGGCGGCACTCTAGCTGTTGTGTGCAACTACAAGTCCCATCATGCCTCTGCCTGTGGGAGTCATGCTTGTAACTGTCAGCCTTGCAATGCCTCATGGGACTTGTAGTTTCGCAACAGCTGGAGGGCCGCCAGTTTGAGACTCCTGTTCTAGAGGCTTCTAGAAAGAACGAGTGGAAGAAGGGTGGAGCTATCTGGGGTGTTCTGAGGAGCCCTGATTAATCCCCAACCTGGATTGGCAGGGGGCAGGCCTTCTTAAATACCTAGGGTCAGCCCAGCTGGGGAGGAGTTGTTCGGATGGAAGAGCTGGAGATGAAGTATTAGGCTGTCGCATACCTGCCAACTTTTTTGAGATATCAGCAAAAGTATGCAGGCATAGGACACACCCCCTGCCACGCCCCCTTAAAGGAGAATTGTAAAAAAAAAAAAACAAGATTGGTTAAACCCACAAGTGCTTTTTTACCACTACTATTCCTTTATATTGGCTTTTGAAATTTACAAATGCAGCAATTTAGAAATCAGATGAAAGGTTTAGCGCTGGAAAACACTTTTTGATAGATAAAAAGTGCATTTTATATACATCTATATAGATCCCAAAATGAGGGACAAATGAGGAGGAATGAGGGACAGAGGGACATTGCTCCGAATCAGGGACAGTCCCTCAAAATCAGGTACAGTTGGGAGCTATGCTGTCAGGGCCCTGGAGGGAGCCCCCCGGTCTGGAGGGGGGGTGACCTTGGGCCAGGGGCTCGGAGCTGAAAGGGAACCCCACACAATCCAAGCGGTGTCCTGAACGGGAGCAGGAGAAGACAGCGGGGAATACTGCCGGGCAAGTCTCCAGGAGGGATCCATCGGTTGTCGTGAGCAGTGTTGGTCATCTTACTTTAAAAAAGTAATTAGTTAAGGTACAAATTACTTCTCCCAAAAAGTTATTGCGTTAGTAACTCAGTTACTACATTGGAAAAGTAATTAGTTACGCAGCAAAGTAACTGACTTTTTTTTAAAATATTCTATACGTGTAACTAAGGGGCGGGTCTAGTATTACTGTAACGAAGGGGCACATTTATTATTATTGTTATATATTGTGTAACCAATGGGCTGCTCTATTATTACTCTAACCAAGGGGCAGATCTGTCATAGCGTGTAAGCAAGTGGCGGGTCTATTATTATTATATCGTGTAAGGGGCGGATGCTACAGAAGAGAGCGAATGTTAAATTAATGGGCAGAGCTCAATATATAACATTAATAATAAATGCGCCCCTTGGTTACAGTAATACTAGACCCGCCCCTTAGTTACACGATAGACGCCCCTTGCAGAGTAGCACGAGCATCGGGAGCGTGCGGCATCACCTCGTACAATTACATGTTAACTGCGCCTGCGCGGTGTAGAGTTCACTCAGAGCTGTTTAGGTTCGGCAATTTTCGTAAGCTCCGTAGTCGTTTGTACTGTGCAAGCGCTGCGCCTGCGCAGTACAGGGGGGTCCTTATCCAGCAGGGAGCTTTTTTCGGCAGGACACCAAAATTTCACTACTGCCATTTAGTGGCGGTAGATGTAATTGCAGTAAATCCGCCCAAGTAATGGGAACTGCATTACCATGAGGGCAAAAGTAATCAGTTAGATTACTAGTTACCCTCTAAAGTAACTGAGTTAAGTAACTCAGTTTATTTTAACTCAGTTACTTACATCACTGGTCGTGAGTGGCAGGCACAGTCGGGAGAGCTGGGAGAGGCAATGCCGGAGAGGACCGAGAGGCAGTCAGAGATGGAAGTTGGGGGTGGTGATGGGTGCTAAAAACAAGACTCAACCACCTATATTTTTACCACCCCCTGGCAGCCTGTGTAAACAAGGCCAAAATCTCAACTGGGGTTCTAACCCCTTAGCACTCCATCCAAAACGAGAAAAATATATTTTAATAATATACACATTACACAATAGTAGTTTTAGCTATTTTTTGGCACGAGGTGCAATTGCTTCTTTTAAAAAGAATATATCTTTAGCTTCTCCAGGATGTAGTGTGACTTGCCGTTAACAAGGCTCATCTATTTCTGATATGAAGGGTCCCCTGTGACAGGAAACACACAAGTGGTTTTAGTGTGTGACGCCATCTTGTGCCCCTGTGCAGGCGGTGCTGGACATCTGAATGTGTGAAATATATGATCTGCTATTGAATGTGGCCCCCGTTGCTGAGCTCTGCTTCCTCTCAGTACAGACATACTACACAAATCTTCCCATAGACTGGATGGGCGGTGAGTTTGGGTGGGGATCCTGGATAAGCTGCAGTCTGGGGTTACTAAGAGATGGAACAGCAAACCCAGGAGAGGACCTGGAACTGTCAAATATTACGGCATTAGCACTTCCGGCTTCAGAAATATTTATTTCATGTAGAGTGGAGTAATGTGTAGGTAGCAGAGAACTTCAAAGCAAGTCTCAGCAAGCGTAGATCTGCCGCCTGTATTCCCGCAACATGCATAAGCAGATCTCTACAAGCGCACAATTTTAATTGCATGCAGAGGGATTCAGTAAGAACACCTATCTAAGGCCCCTTTCACACTGGGGCGTTTTTCAGGCGGTACAGCGCTAAAAATAGCGCCTGTTCACCGCCTGAAAAAATCCGGCCCCTTTAACTCCAGTGTGAAAGCCGGCGGGCTTTCACACTGGAGCGGTGCGCTAGCAGGATGGCAAAAAAAGTCCTGCTAGCAGCATCTTTGGAGCGGGATAGGAGCGGTGTGTTCACCGCTCCTTCCCATTGATTTGAATGGGAAACCGCTCTGCAGGGGTCTTTAACCCTTTTTCGGCCGCTCGCGGGGGGTAAAACCGCACCGCGAGCGGCCGAATACCGCGGTTAAAAAGACGGTAAAGCAGCGCTTAATATAGCGCTGCTTTACCGTCACCGCGGCTCCCCGCCCCAGTGTGAAAGGGGCCTTATTCCCATCACACATGTTCCTGGAAAGTGCCATGCTTCATATTAGACATGTGCAATTTGTTTCGTTTTTATTCGCTTTCCGTTAAAATTCGTTATATTTATTCATTCGTTATCGTACGAATGAACGAATGATTCGCTAAAAATTTTAACGAATAACGAATTATCGAATCGAACGAATATGAAAAACAACGAAAATCCGAAATAACCAAATTAGAAACAACGAAACTACGAAAGAAGAAAATCCGAAAAACGAAAACAGGAACAACGAAAATCAAAATGAACGAAAAAATTCGTACATTCGTAACTTTTTTTTTTGTTGAATTGGTAATTCTCCGTGTCCCTTACAATGGCGCTGCTTAACGTGCTTCGAATGGATTGAACGAAAAAATTCGTACATTCGTAACTTTTTTTTTCGATTCGTAATTTTCCGTGTCTCTTACAATGTAATAATAGCATACACATTACATAAAATTATGAATTATGCTCCGATTACGAATCTACGAAATTTTTTTACGAAAGTACGAATAAATCAATCTTACGAAAGTACGAATGTAACTAAATCTACGAAAATACGAATGCGTCCGAATTTCGAATAAACGAAAATTAAACTAACGGGAAAACGAATCAACGAAAAAATAACTCTTACGAAAATACGAATCGTTACGAATACGAACACCGACGACTTACGAATCGTTACAAATAGGAACACCGACGACTTACGAAATTACGAATCGTTACGAATCAACGGAAACGAACAGAAACGAAACGAAACTAAACAAATTTTTCTATTGTGCACATGTCAACTTCATATATATTGCTTGCCTGCAGTGGTGGCCCATGCATTAAGGACGGACGGGCGCCGCCCCCTCTCTCCTGCCATCCCTCTATCACCAATAGATAGATTCATGCATTGAGAATAAAATGGCGATCGCTGCAATATTGTATGTCACACTGTATTTGCACAGTGGTCTTTCAAATGCAATTGTTTGGGAAAAAAGGACACTTTCATAAACTAAAAAAAAATAAACAGTAAAGTTTGCCCAATTTTTTTGTATAATGTCAAAAATGATGTTACGCTGAGTAAATAGACACCTAACATGTCACACTTTGAAATTGCGCACACTTGTGGAATGGCGACAAACTATGGTACCTAAAAAATCTCCATAGGCGCCCCTTTAAAAAAAAAATGTAACGGTTGCCAAGTTAGAGTTACAGAGGAGTTCTTTTGCTAGCGTGATTTCTCTCACTCTAGCGATCGCGGCGATACCTCACATGTGTGATTTGAACACTGCTTACATTTGCAGGTGCGACTTACGTATGCGTTTTTTTGCTGTGCGAGCACGCGGGGACGGGGGCACTTTAAAATTATTATTATTATTTTTTTATTTTCTATTTATTTATTTATTTTATTTTATTTATTTGCCCCTATTAAATAATAATTCTGTTCACTTTTATTGCTGTCACAAGGAATGTAAACATCCCTTGTGACAGTAATAGGTGGTGACAGGTACTCTTTATGGAGGGATCGGGGGTTTAAAAGACCATTTTTTTAAATCGGTGCCATTGGCAGCCGAGTAAACCGTTGAGACGTCTCTTCTGGGATTTTACATGTGGGACAGGAGGCCCGAGAAGAGAGGCGGAAGGAGGCGGGAGAGGGGATATAGCCTCCCACTCTTTAGAATAACAGCAGAATGGCTTTTAGCCGCTTGGGTTGTTATCACTTAAAAGGGGTGATGCCTGCAGCTGCTGGCATCATCCTGGTATGACCCCATGAACGCAAATATGCGTACGGCCGGGGTGAAGGGGATAAAGACACTTACCTGTCCCAGGATCCAGAAATGTCCTCACCCGAGTCGATTCATCAGTTGGCTTTGGGTGCAGGTGCCGGCGCTGGGATAATAAGTAAGGGAAGCTGGCAGTGAAGCTTTGCGGCTTCACAGCCGGTTTCCTACTGCGCTTGTGTGTTTTTCTACTGGTGCTGGTTCTCTATTAACTGTCTAGTCACAGGCTGGGGGCCAGGTCCAGGACAAGCTAATCTCAGAAGAGCTGGGTTGAATAATGCTGGCCTATTTATCTAAGAATGGGCTTTCCATCTTTATGTTGCTATTTTTGTCTGCTTTTGTTCTGCTTTAAATTGCCCAGGCCCAGGACAACACTGTGCTGTTGCTCTATTCACTGTCCAGTCACAGGCTGTGGACCAGGTCCAGGACAACCAGGCCCAGGACGACACTGTGCTGTTTCTCCTTTCACTGTCTAGTCACAGGCTGGGGGCCAGGTCCAGGACAACACTGTGCTGTTGCTCTATTCACTGTTCAGTCACAGGCTGTGGGTCAGGTCCAGGACAACCAGGCCCAGGACAACACTGTGCTGTTTCTCTATTCACTGTCTAGTCACAGGCTGTGGGCCAGGTCCAGGACAACTTGTGCCAGGCTGGGGACCAGGTCCAGGACAAGCTAATCTCAGAAGGGCTGGGTTGAATAATGCTGGCCTATTTATCTATGAATGGGCTTTCCATCTTTATGTTGCTATTTTTGTCTGCTTTAAATTGCCCAGGCCCAGAACAACACTGTGCTGTTGCTCTATTCACTGTCCAGTCACAGGCTGTGGGTCAGGTCCAGGACAACCAGGCCCAGGACAACACTGTGCTGTTTCTCTATTCACTGTCTAGTCACAGGCTGGGGGGCAGGTCCAGGACAACACTGTGCTGTTGCTCTATTCACTGTCCAGTCACAGGCTGTGGGCCAGGTCCAGGACAACCAGGCCCGGGACAACACTGTGCTGTTGCTCTATTCACTGTCCAGTCACAGGCTGTGGGCCAGGTCCAGGACAACCAGGCCCGGGACAACACTGTGCTGTTTCTCTATTCAATGTCTAGTCACAGGCTGTGGGCCAGGTCCAGGACAACCAGGCCCAGGACAACACTGTGCTGTTTCTCTATTCACTGTCTAGTCACAGGCTGGGGGCCAGGACAACCTGTGCCAGGCTGGGGGCCAGGTCCAGGACAAGTTAATCTCAGAAGAGCTGGGTTGAATAATGCTGGCCTATTTATCTATGAATGGGCTTTCCATCTTTATGTTGTTATTTGTGTCTGCTTTTGTTCTGCTTTAAATTGTCTTTGTTTTTTTTGGGTTCATCTCAGCTTGTGATTATCTTATTTTGTAAACCATCCTCTTTTTTTGTTGCATTGCGTGTTTTCCCGGGAGTCTCTGTATTGTATATCTGTGTTATATTGCATCATTGCACCAAGCTGAGATAGACATCCCCATTCTTACACGTTTTCTCATCTCAGATATAATATAAAAAAATAAAATTAAGAGGCTGAAGCTTCGGGGGGCGCTGTGCCATGGTGTGCCAGGGGGTAATGTATTGTGCATTTAGTGCGGATTGGGAAGAGGCGGCGTGTGCTGCAGACTGGAGGGAGGAGGGAGAGAAGTGATTCCACCATACGACTCTATTAGAGAAAACACCAGCTGCTTTCTCATTATACTGAGTAACGTGAAATGCCTGAGGTTCTACTCTGCTCATTTATGATAACAGAGCCATCAATCCCCGTCGCGCTGACCAATCAGGACAGGACATCTGCTGCCGTGACGTATCTACATAAATAACATCAACTCCACAGCCATCTGCAGAATATATACCTGGCCTGACGCTTGCCGATAAATCAATATCAAGCGAATAAATGAGGATATATTTTTAGAACATCAGTTTTTGCACAAACTAAGTTAAAAAAACACGAGTTCAAAATAATTAAAGTAAAAAAAAAACAAAACAATAATCAATAATAATTCTATTGTGACAGCTGGGAGCTTATTACCTTGAATTTGCTGCTATAAATTGTTACATTTTGCACATTTTATTTTTCAGAAGGAATATACAATTGATACATTAGGCTCAGTTCACACGCCAGGAAAAGCATCTTAAGGCTACGTGCCCACGGACGTTTTAAAAAACGGGCTGTAAAGCCAGTATAGACGCCAGGAAAAAAAAGCGGCGTTAAAAACGCGATTTTATCCGCGTTTTGCATTGAATTCAATGCACCTTATTGCGTTGCTGGCTTTCAGCCGCGTTTCTCTGTCTCTATTCAAAATCAATAGTTCCCTATGGGAGCCCATTGATTTGAATAGCGGTCGCACCAGAAGTTGGATCAAGAGCATCTGACTTGCGGTGCGACTTGTGTGCTAGGAATCTTGAGGGGAGAACCCAGCGCAAATTTAAAAAAAAATTGCGTGAGTTTACCCCCCCCCCCCCCCCCCCAAGACGATACCAGACCCTTCAGTCTGGTATGGATCTTAAGGGGAACCCCCACACCAAAAAAAAAAAAATGGTGTGGGGGTCCCCCTAAGATCCATACCAGACCCTTATCCGAGCACGCAGCCTGGCAGGACCATACCAAGCCACATGCCCTCAACATGGGGGGTTGGTGCGTTGGGGCAGAGGGGGCCCTGCGCCCCCCACCCCAAAGCACCTTGTCTCCATGTTAATGAGGACAAGGGCCTCTTCCCGACAACCCTTAGGGGGACACCCACGCCATTTTTTTTGGTGTGGGGGTCCCCCTAAGATCCATATCAGACCCTTATCCGAGCACGCAGTTTGGCAGGACCATACCAAGCCACATGCCCTCAACATGGGGGGTTGGTGCTTTGGGGCAGGGGGGGGCAATAAAATCAATAATATAATTTTATGTTTTTTTACCTAATACCATGGTTTTTAATTGTGCAGTTTTTTTTTACTTGGGTGTTATATTTAATAAATTATGATACAGGTCATGGGAGGTGATTTTTCTATAATATCAATATTTTTATTAAAATACTACACTTTTGAGGAATATTATATATATATATATATATATATATATATATATATATATATATATATATATATATATATATATATATATATATACGATACAGAACAAGAGAGGTCCACTTTGTATCATATGTATTTTTGTATTAAATTTCTATACTGTTGATAAATATAAATATACATTTTTATATTTATATGTACAGTATATATTGCATATTGCCATTTATTCATTATTTGTTTGTACAGTCCTGAGTTCTGGGATATTTTTTTAGTTTGATAATATAATGATTATGAAATTATGAAGCACCTATATGCTGTTATACCTCCTTCTTTGTGAGCCGTCTAAATCAACAGAAATCTATTATTATCATATAAAATACTGATAAACCCAGTGCCATCACAATCATCACATTAAATTATAAAAAAAGCTTATAAAACTTTGGTCCACAAAGAAAAGGGGAAAAGGTAAGCCTTATAAAACTTTATTTCTCTGTCTTTCAGGCTGCCCGGGAATGTGGGATAACATAACATGTTGGAAGCCGGCTGTGGTTGGCAAAGTGGTCTACATCCGCTGCCCGGCGTGGTTCAGCATGATCGATTCCGAAGACGGTAAGACTAAGAGGCAACTTTCCTGCCATTCTATCAATGAAATTTACTTATTGTTTCAATGTATACTAAAGGCCAGTCAAGTTCCTCCCAAACTCGCTCCTCCATGTCTTTATGGACCTTGCTTTGTGCACTGGTGGGCAGTCATTTTGGAACAGGAAGGGGCCATCCCCAAACTCTTCCCACAAAGTTGGGAGCATGAAATTGTCCAAAATGTCTTGGTATGCTGACGCCTTATAAGTTTATCTTGACTGGAACTGAGGGGCCAACCCCAACCACTGAAAAACAACCCCCCACCATAATCCCCCCTCCACCAAATGATTTGGACCAGTGCACAAAGCAAGGTCCATAAAGACATGGATGAGCGAGTTTAGGGTGGAGCAACTTGACTTCCCTGCACAGAGTCCTGACCTCAACCCGATAGAACACCTTTGGGATAAATTAGAGTGGAGACTGCGAGCCAGGCCTTCTCGTCCAACATCAGTTCCTGACCTCACAAATGCGCTTCTGGAAGAATGGTCAAACATTCCCATAGACACACTCCTAAACCTTGTGGACGGCCTTCCCAGAAGAGGTGAAGCTGTTATAGCTGCAAAGGGTGGGCCAACTCAATATTGAACCCTACAGACTAAAGCCTCGTATACACGTCGGATTTTCCGACGGGAATTGTGTGATGAGAGACTGTTGGGGGAAAATCCGACCGTGTGTACGCTCCATCGGACAATTGTTGTCGGATTTTCCGCGGACAAATGTTGGATGGCAGGTTTTAAAATTTTCCATGGACAAATGTGTGTTTTCGGATTTCCCGAGCGTTAGTACACAAGTCCGTCGGACAAAAGTCCAAAGTACAAACACTCATGCTCGGAAGCAAGGACGAGCTGGAAGCGGTCGGTCTTGTAAACTTGTAAACATTCGTGACGCGGCAAATTATGAAATCTGGAAATGCAGCGCACAATTCTCTTCTTCTTTAATGGGATAATAATGAAGCTGCTTTGCTGGTGATACTGATGGAGTTATTGCAAACGAATTTTCAAAGGCTTTTTTTTTCTAGTGATATCAAGAATAATATTATTATGTTTTTTTGTGCAAGTTATCACAACACCATTATCCTGTAGTTTTTAAGATCAAAGATACAACTATGTTGGTGTCCCCTGTTAATTTTACATTGTATTTTATAAAATGTAACTGCCGACTCCCAAACTGTCATTTGAAGTAAAACACACAGCCAAGTATTATTCTACACAACTTTTTTATTGTGCATTAAAAAAAAGAAAACAGATAAAATTAGACATGATATCTGCCAATAGAACTTAACCAAAAAGTGCATTCTATGCATCCAAAAATATAGAAAATATAACAAATCAAATCATTATTATTCAACAAAAAAATAAAATAAAAGCCTCATGCATGTGTCCTTCTTCTTAATATAGGGGGTCACCAATGCCAAGAGTTGGTGAAAGCAGGGGTCCATCATCCAGAGATAATTCTGAAAATCATCCGGATTATTCTCCTGGAGCTCCCGCAGCAAAGGCATATGACAGAATTGGTCACGATTAATAAAGCAACCAATCTTTGGTCCAAGAAATCCTCCTGTTCCTGGACTGGACTTGGGTCAAAGCAATAACTCCAAGGCCAATAATAAATAACACGTTATCTCCTCCGATTCTGCAACATGGCTGGTTGACGAACGGCCGTTCAGAAATGAAATGAAAAGCGCGAAATGAAAAGCGCAAAATGAAAAGCGCAAAATGAAAAGCGCGAATCAACACTCACCAAACTTCTACTAACACAAAATTAGCAGAAGGAGCCCAAAGGGTGGCGCTAAAGAGCTGAAAAAACACATAGTACACACTGAAATACAGTGTGAAACGCGTCAGCTCTGTACCCCCCTTTTTGCCGTGTCTGGATTGTGGTGTCTTTTTGCTTTTAAATAAACCCTTTGGATTTTATTTTCCCGGTGTGCGGCTGTCCGGAGTTCTTCCTTTTGATTTATAATCGTTGTGGTATTAGCCAGCATCTGGGGCTCCCACACAGGAGCAGGAGCATTTGCTTGTAGGGAGAGTCTTGGAGCGGTGGTCGTTTGTTTTCATCTACATAGTACATTCGTGTTTGTTGGCCGACAATTCCTTGCCGTTTGTATGCAAGACAAAATCCAGGCACATGCCTTCAGACAAAAGTCTGAGGTTTTCTCTGCGGAAAATCCGATCGTGTGTACGAGGCTTAAGACTGGGGACCATTAAAGTCCATGTGCGAAGGCAGACGTCCCAATACTTTTGGTAAAATATAAAATAGTGTAGCTTCTGTCATTAGCATGTTAAGGAGGGGGGGGATAGGTAGAACCAGGAAAGACAAAATATAAGCAGATTATATTTTATTATATAGTTTTATATTATTATACTGTATTTATATATATATATATATATATATATATATATATATATATATATATATATACTATATATATATACATATATATATAATTTGTGTGCGTATATATTTAAGGGAAAAAAAAACAAATTAATGAAATTATATATATACAGTGGGTATCGAAGTTTGGGCACCCCAGGTAAAAATGTGTATTAATGTGCATAACGAAGCCAAGGAAATATGGAAAAATCTCCAAATGGCATCAAATTACAGATTAGACATTCTTATAATATGTCAAAAAAGTTAGATTTTATTTCCATCATTTACACTTTCAAAATTACAGAAAACAAAAAAATGGCGTCTGCAAAAGTTTGGGCACCCTGCAGAATTTATAGCATGCACTGCCCCCTTTGCAAAGCTGAGACCTGCCAGTGTCATGGATTGTTCTCAATCATCGTCTGGGAAGACCAGGTGATGTCAATCTCAAAGGTTTTAAATGGCCAGACTCATCTGACCTTGTCCCAACAACCAGCACCATGGGTTCTTCTAAGCAGTTGTCTAGAAAACTGAAACTGAAAATAGTTGACACTCACAAAGCTGGAGAAGGCTATAAGAAGATAGCAAAGCGTTTTCAGATGTCAATATTCTCTGTTCGGAATGTAATTAACCACTTCAGCCCCGGACCAATTGGCAGCCAAAGGACCAGGCCCCTTTTTTGCGATTCGGCACTGCGTCGCTTTAACTGACAATTGCGCGGTCGTGCGACGTGGCTCCAAAACAAAATTGGCGTCCTTTTTTTCCCACAAATAGAGCTTTCTTTTGGTGGTATTTGATCGCCCCTGCGGTTTTTATTTTTTGCGCTATTAACAAAAATAGAGCGACAATTTTGAAAAAAATGCAATATTTTTTGCTTTTTGCTATAATAAATATCCCCAAAAAATATATAAAAAAACATTTTTTTTCCTCAGTTTAGGCCGATACGTATTCTTCTACATATTTTTGGTAAAAAAATTGTAATTAGCGATTATTGATTGGTTTGCGCAAAAGTTATAGCGTTTACAAAATAGGGGATAGTTTTATAGCATTTTTATTAATATTTTTTTTTTTACTAGTAATGGTGGCGATCAGCGATTTTTATTGTGACTGCGACATTATGGCGGACACATCGGACATTTTTGACACATTTTTGGGACCATTGTCATTTATACAGCAATCAATGCTATTTAAATGCATTGATTCCTGTATAAATGACAGTTGTAGTGAAAGAGTTAACCACTAGGGGGAGGGGAGGGGTTATGGGCTCTGACGTGTGTGTGTTATTTTACATTAGGGGGCGGGGCTGACGTCTGACGTCATTGATCGGCTTTCCCGATGACCGGGAACAGCCAATCAATGACAGGCAGTGTAGGAAGCGCGGGGAGAGGTTTGTTTACACAAACCTCTCCCCGTTCTTCAGCTCCGTAACCCGATGGCGGGACACCAGCGGCAATCGGGTCCGCTGGTCCCGCAGCTGGGGTCACGGAGCTCCCGACCAGGTCGTGAGCGCGCCGCTGGCAGGCATTTAAAGGGCCACGTACAGGTACGTGGTTTTGCCTGCCCGTGCCATTCTGCTGACGTATCTATGCAGTGGGCAGTCGGGAAGCGGTTAAGAAATGGCAGTCATCAGGAACAGTGGAAGTTAAAGCAAGATCTGGAAGACCAAGAAAAATATCAGACAGAACAGCTTGCAGGATTGTGAGAAAAGCAATTCAAAACCCACGTTTGACTGCACGATCCCTCCAGAAAGATCTGGCAGACACTGGAGTTGTGGTACACTATTCCACTATAAAGAGATACTTGTACAAATATGGTCTTCATGGAAGAGTCATCAGAAGAAAACCTCTTCTACGTCCTCACCACAAAAATCAGCGTTTGAACTTTGCAAATTAACATATAGACAAGCCTGAGGCATTTTGGAAACAAGTTCTGTGGACCGATGAGGTTAAAATAGAACTTTTTGGCCGGAATGAGCAAAGGTACGTTTGAAGAAGAAAGGGCACAGAATTTAATGAAAAGAACCTCTGTCCAACTGTTAAGCATGGGGGTGGATCAATCATGCTTTGGGGTTGTATTGCAGCCAGTGGCACAGGGAACATTTCACGAGTAGAAGGAAAAATGGATTCAATAACATTTCAGCAAATTTTGGATGGTAACTTGATGCCATCTGTGAAAAAGCTGAAGTTAGAGAGGATGGCTTCTACAAATGGATAATGATCCTAAACACACCTCAAAATCCACGGGGGATTACATCAAGAGGCGTAAACTGAAGGTTTTGCCATGGCCTTCATAATCTCCTGACCTCAACATTATTGAAAATCTATGGATAGACCTTAAAAGAGCAGTGCGTGACAGACAGCCCAGAAATCTCAAAGAACTGGAAGACTTTTGTAAGGAAGAATGGGCAAAGATACCTCAAACAAGAATTGAAAGACTCTTGGCTGGCTACAAAAAGCGTTTACAAGCTGTGATACTTGCCAAAGGGGGCAGTACAAGATATTAACTCTGCAGGGCGCCCAAACTTTTGCAGACACCATTTTTTTGTTTTCTGTCATTTTGAAAGTGTAAATGATGGAAATAAAATCAATTTTTTTTTACATATTATAAGAATGTCAAATCTGTAATTTGATGCCATTTGGAGATTTTTCCATCTCTCCTTGGCTTCGTTATGCACATTAATACACATTTTTACCTGGGGTGCCCAAACTATCGATCCCCACTGTGTGTGTATATATATATATATATATATATATATATATATATATATATATATATATAATTTGTGTGTCCAGCCTCCTTGTAACTTCCAGTGGACTGAACAGAAATTTTCATTATTGATTCATTATTGTTCTTAGCTTTAGATATTGAAAAGAAAAAAAAAAAAAAATTAATGAAATTATATACATATATATATATATATATAATTTGTGTGTGTGTGTATGTATATATTTTATATATATAAAATATAAAATATATATATATATATATATATATATATATATATATATATATATATACATATATATATATATATATATATATATATATATATATATATATATATATATATATATATATATATATATATATATATATATATATATATATATATATATAATTTCATTCATTTTTTTTTCTTTTCAATATCTAGTTTTCTATTTTGAGTCTAAAAACATTACAAAAATATTTGTTTATATATATATATATAAAATTTGTGTGCGTGTGTGTATGTATCAAAAAGAAAAAAATAACGAATTAATCAAATTATATATACACACACACATACATATATTTATTTATATATATATATATATATATATATATATATATATATAGTGGTGTGAAAAAGTGTTTGCCCCCTTCCTCATTTCCTGTTCCTTTGCATGTTTGTCACACTTAAGTGTTTCGGAACATCAAACCAATTTAAACAATAGTCAAGGACAACACAAGTAAACACAAAATGCAATTTGTAAATGAAGGTGTTTATTATTAAAGGTGAAAAAAAATCCAAACCATCATGGCCCTGTGTGAAAAAGTGATTGCCCCCCTTGTTAAAACATACTATAACTGTGGTTGTCCACACCTGAGTTCAATTTCTCTAGCCACACCCAGGCCTGATTATTGCCACACCTGTTTACAATCAAGGCATCACTTAAATAGGAGCTGCTTGACACAGTAAGGTCCACCAGAAGATCCTTAAAAGCTACACATCATGCCGAGACCCAAAGAAATTCAGGAACAATTGAGAAAGAAAGTAATTGAGATCTATCAGTCTGGAAAGGGTTATAAAGCCATTTCCAAAGCTTGGGAATCCAGCGAACCACAGTGAGAGCCATTATCCACAAATGGCGAAGACATGGAACAGTGGTGAACCTTCCCAGGAGTGGCCGGCCGGCCGCCCAAAATTACCCCAAGAGCGCAGCGACGACTCATCCAAGAGGTCACAAAAGACCCCACAACAACGTCCAAGGAACTGCAGGCCTCACTTGCCTCAGTTAAGGTCAGCTTTCATGCCTCCACCATCAGGAAAAGACTGGGCAAAAATGGCCTGCATGGCAGAGTTCCAAGGAGAAAACCACTGCTGAGCAAAAAGAACATCAAAGCTCGTCTCAATTTCTCCACAACACATCTTGATGATCCCCAAGACTTTTGGGACAACATTCTGTGGACCGATGAGACAAAAGTGGAACTCTTTGGAAGGTGTGTGTCCAAGTATATCTGGCGTAGAAGGAACACTGCATTTCAGAAAAAGAACATTATACCAACAGTAAAATATGGTGGTGGTAGTGTGATGGTCTGGGGCTGTTTTGCTGCTTCAGGACCTGGAAGACTTGCCGTGATAAAAGGAACTATGAATTCTGCTGTCTACCAAGAGATCCTGAAGGAGAATGTCCGACCATCTGTTCGTGTACTCAAGCTGAAACGAACTTGGGTTCTGCAGCAGGACAATGATCCTAAACACACCAGCAAGTCCACCACCGAATGGCTGAAGAAAAACAAAATGAAGACTTTGGAGTGGCCTAGCCAAAGTCCTGACCTGAATCCTATTGAGATGTTGTGGTATGACCTTAAAAAGGCCGTTCATGCTCGAAAACCCTCTAATGTAACTGAATTAGGACAATTCTGCAAAGATGAGTGGGCCAAAATTCCTCCAGGACGCTGTAAAAGCCTCATTGCACGTTATCGCAAACGCTTGGTTGCAGTTGTTGCTGCTAAGGGTGGCCCAACCAGTTATTAGGTTTAGGGGGCAATCACTTTTTCACACAGGGCCATGATGGTTTGGGTTTTTTTTCACCTTTAATAATAATAAACACCTTCATTTACAAATTGCATTTTGTGTTTACTTGTGTTGTCCTTGACTATTGTTTAAATTGGTTTGATGTTCCGAAACACTTAAGTGTGACAAACATGCAAAGGAACAGGAAATGAGGAAGGGGGCAAACACTTTTTCACACCACTGTATATATATATATATATATATATATATATATATATATATATATATATATATATATATATATATATATATATATATATATTATATTATATATATATAATATACCGTATATATTATATATATATATATATATTATATATATTATATATGTGTGTGTGTGTGTGTATATATATAATTTAATTTTTTTTTTCCGATATCTAAAGCTAAGAACAATAATGTATATTGTTCTTAGGTGTGGTGGCTGCACTAGTTTTCTATTTTGAGTCTAAAAACGTTAGAAAACTATTTGTTGACACTGCCAGAGGTCCGGCCTCCTTGTAACTTCCAGTGGACTGAACATAAATTTTCATTATTGATTCATTATTAGATTTCTCAGCTTTCTCCTGTAAACTACAAATCACCTCCCCTCTATGTAATGGAGTGGTGGAGGTGTTTGCAGTCCAGATCAGGAGAGCAGCTGAGGGTGACAACGCTGTTCAGATACAGTACAGTGAAGGAGTCACCTGAGGAGTCACCTGAGGAGTCACCTGAGGAGTCAGGAAGGGTATTACTGGCAGGATCACCAGGGGAAAAGAATAGAAAAAAAAAAAGCCTAAAAAGGACAAACTAATGCAGCCGCCACCTCTAAAGAGTGGTAAGTTGCAACAAGTATGACGCCTTTTTTTTTTTAGGGGGGGGGGGGGGGGGGTTCAGATAGACTTTAATGAGTAGGCGTCTGTCTTTGCACACACTATAATGACACTACCTGCTCTAGTATTTCTTTATCTACAATAATCCCCGATAGTGTGTGGCTTTTGTGTTGCTATGGATACGCGGCAGATCCTGTTTCCATAGTTCTTGGATAATTAGGATGATATGATCATTAATTGGCGGGTGTGTTGTTTGTCCCCAGTAGAGAAAGAAAAGAGAAGGAGACAGAAGGACAGGGAAGGGGAGAGGTGGGGAGACAGCGGGAGAGACAGATGAAGAGAGAGGAGGAGATACAATGTTGCTTTGCTGGGAGAAAAAAAAAAAAGTCCAATATTAGTGATATCGATTCACCACTTCGTGTCGGGGGGGGGGGGGGGGATTTGTAAATTTTTTTTTGCGCAAACGTTAACGTTTGCATTTTTTTCTAGTAAATTAATTTAACCACTTCAATACCGGGCACTTTCACCCCCTCTTCCTGCCCTGATCAATTTTCAGCACCGTCACACTTTGAATGACAATTGCGCGGTCATGCTACGCTGCACCCATATGAGATTTTTATCATTTTGTTCCCACAAATAGAACTTTCTTTTTTGATGGTATTTAATCACTACTGGGGTTTTTATATTTTGCAAAAATAAATAAATAAAATAAAAATATTTTTTTATGAAAATATATTTATTTTTTTCATGAATTTAGGGCGGCAAAATATATTCTGCTACATTTCTTTGGTGGAAAAAAAAAACAAATCAGTTTATATAAGTCTGTAGGGAAGTTATATACGAGTCCACAAACAATGGGATATACAGTGGAACCTTGGATTACGAACATAATCCGTTCCTGGAGAATGCTTGTAATCCAAAGCACTAGCATATCAAAGCGAGTTTCCCCATAGAAGTCAATGGAAATGAAGATAATTTGTTCCGCATTGACTTCTATTGCATGCAATACCACATGTGGCCAGAGGTGGGGGGGCGCCAGAGAGCCTCCAAAAGGCTCGGGAACTGAGTATTGTTTCCGAGTATTTCCGAGTGATTCCGAGTATTTCCGAGTGATTCCGAGTATTTCCGAACGGCTACGAACCTTTCCGAGTGTCACTGGCACCCCTGCACCTCTGGCCAAATGCGGTATTGCACACCCCATTCGCTTGAATTTTGCTTGTTTTGCAAGACAACACTTGCAAACCGAGTCAGGATTAAAAAAAAAAAAGTTGCTCATCTTTCAAAACGCTCGTTAACAGCGTTACTCGTTAACCAGGTTCCACTGCATCTGAAAATGGATCGATCCGGATGTACAGACTGATAATCTCATTTCTTGAGACCCAAAAATGCCAGAACAGTACAGTTAGCTCCCGAATGACCCCTTTATGGAAAGTAGACAGTCCAAGGTATATAGTAGGAGGCATGGCAAGTTTTTTGAAGTTGTCATTTTTTTCTCATACGCTTTTGAAAAATGAAGTACTGTAATTATTTTATATTTTTTTTCTCACAATCGAATCTTTATTAAAAGTAGAGAAGAATATAACAAATTTTTTTTTTAACCCCCTTCAGATCCGCGCTATAGCCGAATGACGGCTACAGCGCGGATCTGCTTTGCCAGGAGGCCGTCAATAGGCCCCTTTGCATGCTCGCCACGCCCCCCTGAAGGGCGCGCGTTGCGCGCGATGTGATCACCCGAGTCAATGAGACTTGGGTGATCACAGATCGGAGTAAGGGGTCGATCCCGACCCCTTACCACGTGGTCAGTTAATGACAGCTGATCACGTGATGTAAACTAAACATGTGCAATTCGTTTAGATACGAATTCGTTTTCCGTTCAAATTCGTTATTTTCGTTCATTCGTTACGAATGAACGAATGGTTTACAAAAAATTCTAACGAAAAACGAACTATCGAAAAGAACGAATATGAAAAACAACGAAAATACTAAATAATTAAATTACGAAATTAAACTACGAAAGAATGAAAATCCGAAAAACGAAAACAGAAACAACGAAAATACCGGGAGTCCCGGGAAGAGCGGCGGGATAAGCGCCGGGATAACAACCGAGCGGCTTTTAGCCGCATCAGTTGTTATCCTTGGAAAGCCGATCGCCAGCTCTAAACAACAGTACTGGGATGATGCCTGCAGCTGCGGGCATCATCCGGTATAACCCCCGAAAGCCGAGTACGCACATCTGCGTACGCTCGGCGGGAAGTGGATTTATGTTTGCTTATAGCAGTGCATTAAATTGTTATAGGCAAGCATTTTACTCTCAATGAAAATGATTCATTCAGTTTGTTTTGTTGTGGTTGGCTGTGATTGGTCAGAACTAATCACATGGCACAGTTGGACTGTGATTGGCCCTGTCTGTATTATGTGATCACACCGACCAATCGCAGCTGGCAACACAATTTTATATACCATCGATAGCTTGAATTTGTATAGAACTGTCATGTGACCTGCTGTGATTGGTTACAGTGGTCACATGGTACACCGCTACAGTGATCAGTCATCGGCGTCCACCCGGATCAGCGTCATTACGCCATACAAGAGGGGGGAACCGGTTAACCGCTTCCCGACCGCCTAACGACGATATACGTCGGCAAAATGGCACGGGCAGGCAAAATCACGTACCTGTACGTGACAGTGCATGTGCCTGCCTGTGGGTCGCGCGCGCGCCGCCAGCGGCGCGCTCGCGACCCGGTCGGGAGCTCCAAGACCCCGGCCGCGGGACCAGTGGACCCGATCGCCGCTGGTGTCCCGCGATCGGGTTACGGAGCTGAAGAACGGGGAGAGGTCTGTGTAAACAAACCTCTCCCCACGCTTCCTACACTGACTGTCAGTGATCGGCGGTTCCCTGTCATCGGGAACGCCGATCAATGACGTCAGACATACAGCCACGCCCCCCTACTGTAAAAAAAACACACACACGTCACACTGACTCCTCCCCGCCCCCTAGTGGTTAACCCCTTCACTACAACTGTCATTTACATAGGAATCAGTGCTATTTAAATAGCAGTGATTTCTGTATAAATGACAAATGTCCAAAAAATTTGTCAAAAATGTCTGATGTGTCCGCCATAATGTCGCAGTCACAATAAAAATCGCTGATCGCCGCCATTACTAGTAAAAAAAAAAAATATTAATAAAAATGCTATAAAACTATCCTCTATTTTGTAAACGCTATAACTTTTGCGCAAACCAATCAATAATCGCTAATTGCGAATTTTTTTACCAAAAATATGTAGAAGAATACGTATCGGCCGAAACTGAGGAAAAAAAATGTTTTTTTATATATTTTTTGGGGATATTTCTTATAGCAAAAAGTAAAAAATATTGCATTTTTTTCAAAATTGTCGCTCTATTTTTGCTTATAGCGCAAAAAATAAAAACCGCAGGGGCGATCAAATACCACCAAAAGAAAGCTCTATTTGTGGGAAAAAAAGGACGCCAATTTTGTTTGGGAGCCACGTCGCACGACCGCGCAATTGTCAGTTAAAGCGACGCAGTGCCGAATCGCAAAAAGGGGCCTGGTCCTTTGGCTGCCAATTGGTCCGGGGCTGAAGTGGTTAATTATTTGTACAGTATTTGTTAGACAAGTGCAATTCGTTTCATTCCGAATTAGTTTTTCGTCAAAATTCAGCACATTCGTTATTTCCGGACACATTTTTTCAGAAAACAAATTTTCTAAAAGAGAATTTGAAATAACGAATATCGATCATAACTAGATTGTAAGCTCTAACGAGCCGGGCCCTCTGATCCTTCCTGTATTGAATTGTATTGTAATTGTACTGTCTTCCCCGGTGTTGTAAATCGCTGCGCAAACTGTTGGAGCTATATACAGTATCTCACAAAAGTGAGTGCACCCCTCCCATTTCTGTAAATATTTTATTCTATCTTTTCATGTGACAACACTGAAGAAATGACACTTTGTCTACAATGTAAAGTAGTGAGTGTACAGCTTGTATAACAGTGTAAATTTGCTGTCCCCTCAAAATAACTCAACACACAGCCATTAATGTCTAAACCGCTGGCAACAAAAGTGAGTACACCCCTAAGCGAAAATGTCCAAATTCGGCCCAAAGTGTCAATTATTTGTGTGGCCACCATTATTTTCCAGCACTGCCTTAACCCTCTTGGACATGGAGGTCACCAGAGCTTCACAGGTTGCCACTGGAGTCCTCTTCCACTCCTCCATGACGACATCACGGAGCTGGTGGATGTTAGAGACCTTGCGCTCCTCCACCTTCCATTTGAGGATGCCCCACAGATGCTCAATAGGGTTTAGGTCTGGAGACATGCTTGGCCAGTCTATCACCTTTACCCTCAGCTTCTTTAGCAAGGCAGTGGACGTCTTGGAGTTGTGTTTGGGGTTGTTATTATGTTGGAATACTGCCCTGCGGCCCAGTCTCCGAAGGGAGGGGATCATGCTCTGCTTCAGTATATCACAGTACATGTTGGCATTCATGGTTCCCTCAATGATCTGTAGCTCCCCAGTGCCGGCAGCACTCCTGCAGCCCCAGACCATGACACTCCCACCACCATGCTTGACTGTAGACAAGACACACTTGTCTTTGTCCTCCTCACCTGGTTGCCCCCACACACGCTTGTCACCATCTGAACCAGATAAGTTTATCTTGGTCTCGTCAGACCACAGGACATGGTTCCAGTAATCCATGTCCTTAGTCTGCTTGTCTTCAGCAAACTGTTTGCAGGCTTTCTTGTGCATCATCTTTAGAAGAGGCTTCCTTCTGGGACGACAGCCATGCAGACCAATTTGATGCAGTGTTCAATCTCTGCAGCAATGCTGGCAGCACTCATACATCTATTTCCCAAAGACAACCTCTGGGTATGACGCTGAGCACGTGCACTCAACCTCTTTGGTGGACCATGGAGAGGCCTGTTCTGAGTGGAACCTGTCCTGTTAAACCGCTGTATGGTCTTGGCCACCGTGCTGCAGCTCAGTTTCAGGGTCTTGGAAATCTTCTTATAGCCTAGGCCATCTTTATGTAGAGCAACAATTATTTTTTTCAGATCCTCAGAGAGTTCTTTGCCATGAGGTGCCATGTTGTACCTCCAGTGACCAGTATGAGAGAGTGAGAGTGATAACACCAAATTTAACACACCTGCTCTCCATTCACACCTGAGACCTTGTAACACTAACGAGTCACATGACACCGGGAGAGAGAAAATGGCTGATTGGGTCCAATTTGGACATTTTCACTTAGGGGTGTACTCACTTTTGTTGCCAGCGGTTTAGACATTAATGGCTGTGTGTTGAGTTATTTTGAGGGGACAGCAAATTTACACTGTTATACAAGCTGTACACTCACTACTTTACATTGTAGCAAAGTGTTGTCACATAAAAAAAGAAAAAATTTACAAAAATGTGAGGGGTGTACTTACTTTTGTAAGATACTGTAAATCCTGTATAATAAAAATAATAATAATAATAATAATAAAGAATGATCTGGAGAAAAAAAACGAAAAGCAAAAATTAAGAAAAAAAAAAATATTTTCTGCAGGGGACATGTCTAGTATCTGTCCCCAAAAAATTGAGTAACCAAGACCGCGCATGCTCGGAAACAAAAAAATGACAATACATGACATCACGTCCAAAGTTGTATTTTGTCTTACAAGAATTTTTGTAAGCTCTTAGTTTTCGATCAGAGACTATTATGCAAAAAGAAACAAAAAACCATCTTCTCAACAGGTATACTAGGCTTAGAGCCCCCCCCCTCCCCCTCCGTCCTTTATTATGATGGCGGTCCCACTGACAAATAGAGAGGCCCGGGATACAAGAGGGGCGGGACAAGCTGGCCTTTGCACATAAAAGAAGAATCGCTGTCTTCTGAAGTGGAATTCCTGGGATTGTGAAAAGTGAGCGAGCGTTTCCATAGGGAGAGGCTAAAATGTTTTGCTGATCGGTCAGCAGAGAGGAGAATTGATTTGGAGAGCGAATCTCACTTGGGAGGGGGGAGGGGAGGGGTCACCGTGCGCAGAATTGAGCCCCTTTTGCAAAGTGTAATGAGGACAAAAAAACGAAATCCGAAAATGTGAAATTATGAAAATCCGAAAATTCGCAAATCTGAAAGAACAAAAAACATTTTGATAATTTCTATAATAATTTAAAAATTACGTTTATTAACCATTATTATAGTTTTTTTTATTAGTATCATTAATAATAATAATAATAATAATAATAATGAAAACTATAGTAACAGTAATAAAGTAGGGCTGTGGAAATTAAAGATTAATTCCTCGATACATTTTTTTGATCGATCAAAATTCTTTTGATCGGTACTCACCTCTCCGCCAGCTTCCGGGTCTTCAGTGAGTTCCGTCGGAGTTCCGGTGACGTCACGGACATTGACGTCACCAGACTCCTCCCCCCTTCCCCAAGTGCCTCCGTCTGCTAACGAAGGGAAGGGGGGAGGAGTCTGGTGACGTTGAAGTTCTGATTGAAAGTAACACGCACGGGGGAGGAGCTACGCATGACATCACCCGCTGCTGCCCTACGGAACTAACACGATTGTCTGCTTTACATGCTGTGTTTTTATCATCTTTATGTGAGTAGTTTGTGTTTGAACACAAAAATGTAATCTTATACTTAAGCGGTGAGCACTTAGATCTTTTCTTTCTACCCATGACCTGGCGTCCTTGCTGAGATCTAAGGAGACGTGAGAGAAGTTTATGGTCCGTGTTAACCCTTTTGATACCCACTTGCATGACCACCTGTTTGCACAGGGGTCCATGTCATAAGGTGAGAGTGATTAGTTAGACCGGAGGTGGAGGGATTGTCACGCTACTGTGGAAAAAAAATGACTTACGTCAGTGCTACAGTTGAATTTAAAACGTATTTGTGTGAACTGTGAAGTTAAGTCATGGATTGTGGAAACTAACTAGTGTCAGGTGATTGTATATAGTGTATACCACATTTACCACTGACTAATGCAGAGTTGCAATGCAAGGAGATGAGCTAAAAGTAGTTGGATCTGTATGTGCATTATAATTAATCAAAATTAGTCGATTAATCGATTAAAAAAAAAATCGATTAATCGAACACAAAATTTTAATCAGTAACAGCCCTATTATAAACTATTAATTTATAGGTATTGGAATCTCCTTTCAAATTTGGCTGTTAGTGAACATAACGAATACGAATTCATCCAAAGTTACGAATTATCCGGAATAACGAAATAACGAATGCCGAATCCCTAGTCGAGTATACCTGTCTACGGAACGCTCATACAATTCATTACAAATGCTTTCCACGGGTCAGAAGGAAACATTTGGACGTATTATGTGGAGCCCAGTGGAAACCACCAATGTCTAATGAGGTGGAATAGGACAGGACAATGAAAGTTGATTATTTTTCTGCACCGGATCGGAGATCGATGGCGTAGGGCTATAAATTTAAAATTTAAAGCATTTTTTTTTTCTTATTTTCGCACTGGTTTGTCTATATTTCGCAGGGTTGGTTTTCTTAGAAACCGTTGTTTTCTCTGTGTGATGTTCCCGGGAAGTCTATCTGATAAATGACAACCAGCAAATATTAAATTGTGACACAGGCTTGACGCATAGTGACGTAAATTAAATCTGGAGCAGCCCTGGCATCGGAATTGTGCTAGTGCCCTCTAGTGGTCCTGCGCAGCAAATGTGAAGTCATTTATTGAAACTTAACAGTCTTGAGTTATGGTGGCTGCCGTAGTTTTCTTTATTTCAGGGTTATTAATATAAGTGAGAATGTTCTGTGTTTGTTATGGATTTACTTATAACTACCTGGTCCAAGCTGACCAAGGAAAATTAGGTATTACATGGCGAGTGGGTTCAATTGGTACATTATCTGTTGCCCCCTCTCCCTGCCACAGGAGAGGCGGGACCACAAAGGAATGCTGTCCTCCTCGCGTTCCCCCTCGGGCCGAATACTGGCCGGAGAGGGTCAGATGGAGGTTCCCGAAACCCCCCCTCTTCCACGAGGACGGACGGGAGCAGCCTTCTTAATGAAACGTTAATCATTAGCATATTTACCCACATTGGGGAGCATCGGGTACCTGCCTAGTTATGCCAACGCAACCCTAAGTGACCCTAATACAAGTGAGGTTGTTCACTCTCCCCCCGGGAGAACAAATATGGCTTATCACTGCTTGAATTGCCTTTTGTATTGAGATTTTGCCTTAATGTTCTTTAGGAATCCATGTCCATTCACTGTATTGGCATGTCCAGTTTGTATACTTTTCCTTTTTCTTCGTTACAATAAATAAAGATTATACAAAAAAAAAATATAGGTGAGAATGGGCTAACATTCAAGGGTAACTCATCACATATTTAGAATAGACCAGTGGTCCACAAACTGTGTCCCTTTGCTTGCCTTTATCGGGGGCCTTGAGGCATTATTCTTGTCACTGACACCAACAATGGGATATAATTCTTTCCACACTGACAACAAAAATGGGGCACTATTCCTCCCTTTGACACCAACTATTTGTCCCCCTAATACCAGAGATTGGACCGTAAATGGACCCCCTGGTATAGACTAAACTCAAGAAGGAACAGTAGTGGACTTTTGAGGCATCCAACTCAAAATTACTTTAAAATCAACAAATTTGCATTTATTTATATATTTTTATTTGTGACACCTTATCATCGCAGGCACACTATCCTCTTCAGTACCTACAAGCCTAACAGAGACCCAGCTTGGACAAAAGAGCCTGACTTGTCACTTTTAGAAAACAGTTGGGAACAGATGAACATGAATCTCCTCAAAGGCTCCATTAATGTTAACACTCAAGAAAAAAAACGATAAACTTCAAAGTCGGTGGCATTGTACCCCGTGGCTTATCTCCACACCATTTCATCTTCCATTTCAGACAAATGTTGGAGATGCCTACAGCAGAGAGCCACACTCTGGTGGTCCTGTCCGAAAATTTGCCTTTTTTTTGGACACAAGTCCACTTCCTGATTGAGAAAATCCCCAAGCCATGAGCTTCCCTTTAACCCCGTCTCATTCCTACTCCACCACATTGACATGTCACCCACTACATACAATCGCTCTCTTCCTTTGCACTTATAGAACGTGGCCAAAACAGTAATCCCAAGACTGTGGAACTCCACTAAGATGCCCCGAGATCTCGGACTGGTTTTCGCAGGATAGATCAGGTAGAGGAGATGGAGGAACTGGTGCATATCAATAGAGAAACTAAGTGTCACAGTCAGGTGGGGGGGAAGGCTCGGAGACCAGTAGCTATAGCAGTCAAGAGGCTCCCAATGATCACCTGGATAAGTGCAGCAGCAATCAACCAAGACGAATGACATGACCCGAGGTGCAGATTCTAAGCACTAACGAGTATTTACTGGAGCTCCTGATGGTGGAGATGTTTTTTTCTGCATGTTAGTACCAAGTCGTGGTCCTCAGAATCGCCCCACCAGGAGCTGAGAAAACCAGGTTCTGGCAGATATAGCATGTAGGGATCAAGCAGAAGCGTAGACAGTAAACAAGCCGAAGGTCGGTAGCAAGTGGTCGCTGGTTGGGATCAAGCAAAAGCGTAGTCGAGGAACAAGCCAAAGGCCGGTAACAAGTAATAGGGAGACGTAGGAGTGACAAGAGCAAGAAATTGGCTGGAGAGAGCACAATAATCTGGCAAACAGGAAGTGATAAATGGCTAAAGAAGTTCATGGGAGGAGCAAAGAGTTTAAGGTTCAAGAGAAACCAGCTTCAAAGCAAGTATTATGCACAAAAAGTATTTCTGCATAAAAAATAACAAATAAAAAAAAAAACACAATCATATGGCTCACAATAGACATCTTTGTATAGAATTGCCTGACTGCTCAAGGTTGCCCCAGCCTAGCACCTGATTAATATATCAATGCATATATATATATATGTAGCCCCCCTCTGACACCTCCAAAGGCAGGGGGGCTAGCATTTAGCCCTAGGGCTACGTCCGTGGCTAAAATTGGGGGGGGGGGGGGGGCGAGAAAGGATACTGTCTTTTTAAGGTTTTATTGCAGAACAGTTAAGGAGGTGAGGGTTAAGGGTTCCAGATACCATAGCAGATCACTTACAGACTCTCTCCAGATCCATATCTATCTTTACAGTGTCAGAACCTTTACGCTGACCCAGCAACACTGTGAGCACATTCCCAAATTTCAGTGCATCCTTAACTACTTGCTGACCATCCACAGTATATATGCTGTGGCAGGTGGGCTCTCCTGCACAAACCGACATACCTGTAGGTCAGTCCGTGCATGCTAAACTGCGTGCACGCCCGCGAGTCCCACGGACTCAATGTCCGCCAGCCACCCGCGATCGTGGTGAGGAGAGGCAGAACGGGGATCTGCCTATGTAAACAAGGCGGATCCGCGTTCTGTCAGGGGACAACTTTGAGATCTGCTGTTCCTAGTGATCAGGCGATCTCTTTGTTGTCCCAGGCAGCCCAGCTCCCACACAGTTAGAACACACCCAGGGAACACAGTTAACCCCTTGATCGCCCCCTAGTGTTAACTTCTTCCCTGCCAGTGTCATTTATATGTTAATCAGTGTATTTTTTATAGCATTGATCAATGCAATAATGTCACTGGTCCCCAAAAAGTGTCACTTGGGGTCAGATTCGCCGCAGTCCCGCTAAAAATCGCAGCTCGCCACCATTACCAGTAAAAACATAAATAAAAATCATCCAGAAAGTCCATAAATCTATCCCCTGGTTTGTAGACGCTATAACTTTTGTGCAAACCAATCAATATACGCTTATGCCGCGTACACACGAAGGGACTATCCCGCGGGATTATCCGCTGGACCGAAGTCGAGCGGATAATCCCCTCGTGTGTGGGCGCCGGCGGACTTTTTTTGCCCAAAGTACGGCGGACTAAAGTTTTAAGTTTTGTTTTAAAATTATCCGCTGGACTTGGCAGTCCGGCGGACAATCCGGCCGTCTGTAGTATGGTCCGGCGGACCAAAAAGGACGCATGCTCAGTAGCAAGTATTTTTCTAGGATTTTTCGTTTTCTAGTCCCGTCGTACGTGCTGTACGTCATCGCGTGAACCGTCTGACTTTTTGCGTGATCGTGTGTGGTCAAGTCCGTTCGCTTTTTAGTCCAGCGGACCCAGCTGGAAAGTCCAGCGGATTGTCCGCTGGACTTAGGTCCGCCGGCAAAAGTCCGTACGTGTGTACGCGGCATTATTGTGATTTTTTTTACCAAAAATTTGTAGAAGAATACATAAGCAGAAAGTAAAAAATATTGATATTGTTTATTTTTTTTTAAATTGTCGCTCTTTTTTTGTTTATAGCGGACAAAAAAAAAAAAAGCAGAGGTGATCAAATACCACCAAAAGAAAGCTCTACTCATGGGGAAAAAAGGACATCAATTTTGTTTGGGAGCCACGTCGCACGACTGCGCAATTGTTAGTTAAAGCGACGCAGTGCCGTATAGAAAAAATGGCCTGGTCATTAACCACTTCAACCGCAGATGATTTTACCCCCTTCCTGACGGTATTTGATCACCTCTGCGGTTTTTATTTTTTGCACTATAAACAAAAAAAGAGCGACAATTTTGAAAAGAGCTCAATATTTTTAACTTTTTGCTATAATAAATATCCCCCCAAAAATATATATAAAAAAATATTTTTTCGTCTACAAAATAGGGGATAGATTTATGGCATTTTTATTATTAATTATTTTTAATAGTAATGGCAGCGATCTGCGACTTTTATCGGGACTGCAACATTA